>CM028134.1:380815000-382065000 GCA_016271365.2 Neoceratodus forsteri | reverse complement strand
CCTGTGGAGTGTGGGCTCGGCTTGGAGGGTACTGCTCGAATTCCAGAGGCAGACCCTGACTGACCACTTCCAGAACCCACCTGTCCATGATAACAGCAGACCAGGCTGAAGGAAGTGACAGAGCCGCCCCACAGGAGGACCCAAGGGAGGTGTGATGGGCATGGGAGTGACTACCCCATCCCATCAACTGAGCAGGCTTGGCGGAAGAGAAGGAGCCAACAGTGGAGTTACCGGGGCCCTTCCCTCTGGGCTTTCAGGACACTGAAGCCACTGCCTTGGGCTGAGGCCACTAAGACTGAGCCTGCTGCTGCCCACACTGGTACTGGGCAGGCTTGGCCGCAAGGCTGGAAGGCCGAAAGGGCTTATGCTTCTGTTGCTTGGAGCCCTTAGAGTCCTTTTGGACAGACTGGTCAGAGTCCAAGGTGGCACTGGACTTTTCTATGTGCTGGAGGTGACTGTCAACTCTGGGCCCGAACAGGTCGGTGCCCAGAAAGGGTACGTCCCCCAATTTATTTATTTATTTAGGATTCGGATCATTTGTGCTGGGTATCTGCCGTGAAGTTCAAGATTCTCAGCCAAGCCCTATGGTGCATGGCGACTGCGGCCGCTACCGAGCGGGCACAAGAATCTCCAATGTCCAGAGCTGTCTGCAGCTGCTGTTTGGAAACAGCTCAGCCCTGACCCCGAACCTTCTTGACCATAGTCTGGAGGTCTGCAGGAAGATGAGGAAGCACCTCATCCAGGGAGCCCAGCAGAACGTGGGAGAAATATGCCATAATAACGGCCAAACTCACCTGATGGAAACCGAGCGAAGAGGCAGCATAAACCTTTTTAGCACAGTAGTCCAATTTCTTGGACTCTTTGTCTGGAAGTTTGTTGACATCCTTATGACCTGAGCGCTGAAACACAGAATCGGTCACTATCCCCTCGGCCGAGGGGTGTTCTGTGAACCCTGAAAGGTCTGCATATTTGCGGGCCATACAGGCTGATGGCATAGGGCAGGAAGCTGGGTGCTGCTAAAGCTCCAGGGCTGGGCCAACAATAGCTTCAGCCACTGGAAAGGCCTCTGTCGGTGAGTCCCCCTTGTCCAAGATATCGGTAAGGAGGTAACGGGCCTGCTTCTGGACAGGCTCCATTGGCATCCCAGTGGACTCAGAGATGAGGCAAAGGATGCCCTGGAAGGACAAAGGGCCTTCCTCCATGGAGAGATCCCCTGTCGACTCCTCATCCACCGGTCGGAAGTGGAGCAAGGAATCACTGTCTGACTCCGAAGAGTCTCTGCACAATGGCCGACCACCAGTGTCACTCTCGACCCACCGTGTTCGGTCAGGTGTTAAGGTGACCAAGACTCCTTGGACGGGGCCCCGGATGGAGGCTGTCGAGGGGGTGGCTCCACCACAATCAGTGTAGAGGCTGGCTTAGGCTGAGCCAGAACAGTCTTCACTGGCTCCGTGGGTGGAGGGGTGATGTCAACCAGCTCCGAGGGCTCCAGAGGCATAGGCGTTGGTCCAGAGGGCGACAGGCAGGTGATCGCCAGGGTATGAGCCAGAGCAGGCTTCTGACTTGCCAGAACCAACTGCTGCCACATAAGGTCCTTGTAGCACCATCACAACTTGCATCAGAGCCTCTCTCGGCTGAGGAGGAAGCGGACAAAGAGTAGCAGTAGCGCTGCTTCTTGTGATGCCGAGAATGGCTTCTGTGTTTTTTTTTTTGTTTTTTTTATGACCCACCTGGACCTTGGTCCCTGCCCGCCCCTAACTACCTCACTAACCCCTGGGGACTTACCTTAATCCAGGTTCCCCGATGCCTCCTGGATTGCCCCCCAGGACAGGGCCGCCACACTGGCAGGACTTCTGCAATGATGGGAGAATGTGCCAGCAGGAAAGCCCACCGGCATTGCCTCCTTGGCTTGCCCCCCAAGGCGGGGCGCGAAACCCTGTACCGGCCATAGCAGATGTTGGGATAGGTCGGGTCCCGTATGTGCCGGGGAAGGCTAGCAGAGCCGGGGTTAGCGGGCTTCACTGTTTTTATATTTTGATCCCTGGGGGCGGGGATGTGCAATGACGTCCCGAGTCTGCCCCCCCCCACACACACAAACATACTGGCACCGATGCAGAAGAATCTCCAGCCTTTGCTAAGGGTCCCCATCATGCCAGACACTCTACCCGCTCCTTCTCAGAGAAAGAGAGTCTCTAGGATGCTCAATCCTTCTCCCCCTGGCCGGCCCTCCGACGTTCCCAGGTCCGTTCCCAAACCCGGGTCGTCGGCATCGCAGTCGGGCACCCTGCCCCTGCGTTGGCGGGCTGGCATGTCTGTGGGTTCTGCATGACCCACTAGAGGAAGACGACAGAGACCTGGACCGAGACCATTGGGGGGACCAACGGGGTCGCTTGGAGGGAGCCGGGGAGTGCCATAGCTCCTCCTGCTCAACAGGAGCCTTGGAATCCAGCCCTTCGGGCTGGGTCGGCTCATCAGTGGTAAGGACCAGAGTCCTAAAAAGAGGGTTGTCGGCCTCATCAGGAGATAGTGAGTAGACTGAGTTGAGAAAAACCTCAGCCTGATTGGCCCGCTACTCAGCAGGCTGGCCCGACGGGGGCACCATGAAGCCAGCGGCTACAGCTGCGGTTTTGACCAAGGTCAAACCAAAGTTTCCTGAGACCGAGACCACTCTTGATTCCAAGAATGTTGATGATCAGTCTTCTCTGTCTTTTAACTCCTTTTTCTTTTCATTTGAGCACGAGCTGTGCGAAGCTGAGGGGCCCTCTCCCTTGGTTGAGAGAGACTGGCACAGCTCCAGCCTGTAAAGGTGAAGCCCAATTTCAAAGGGACAAAAGCGGAAGCTGAAGAGGATTGTTTGGCGGCTCGAGCCACCTCCTCCTTGAAGGCCTTCATCTGTCTGGGTTGCTCAACGGATCCCGCAGCCCAAGAGACCACCCAATGGGCTTCTTTTGATCTGATCGGCGGGTTTCATTTTTCCGGATGGCCCAACTGCAAACGGGAGAGATGGTTGTCGAGCACGTTAGGATGAAATGAGCAACAGAAATCGCAGTCCTGGGTATCATGCTCGTGACCCAGGCAGTACATGCATGTCTCGTGCGGGTCGGTGTGCAACATCTTCTGCCCGCAGTGGCACCGGCAAAACCCGGGTGAGGACTTTTCCTCCATCACGGTCGCAATCAAAGATCATTCTGAAGAAAAAAATCTTATGAGTTTAAATTTTGGAAGTAAGTCTGAAGATTTGAGCACCAGGGCCTACTCAACGCGGGAGCAGTAAGGAGGGAACCTGCTTCTTCCAATGGAAAGGTAGATCTGGTGTCATGGGGCGGAGCTGAGGGGTATACCACCCAGGTGAGTGGAAGGAGCCAGCTTGAAGACTTTCCAACAAGATTTAAAGGGAAAGGACACTGCCAGACAGTGTGGATAGAACAACAGATCCACATCCCTAGAATCCTAGGATCTCTGTTTCTATGCTTACCTTACTAGATTTTTACTTAGAGATCCACAGCTCGTCAATATTAGATAAATTCAGAAGCAACATATTTTTACATGCCTAGACTCAGAATGTTTATCACAAAATAAATACAAATGCAGTACATCTTTTCACTGCTTCATACAGTAGTTTGTAATGCACTTTTGTTTTACTCTAACCGCAATTATTTTTGTCTATTTTAAGAAAAAGACAGCATTTAAATATATTTCCACTCCAATTGCTCCCAGGTCGTCCCTGAAAACCGGCTCTTGTGCGTAGTGGGCCTTACCCCATTACTAAAGAATGCAAAAAAAAAAAAAAATACACCTGTTTCAACAGATTGTTTTAGTCAACTTTTTCATGACATTCTTTGCATGGGAACACAGGGCATTAAATAGCTGATATAGCACAGCAAAATACTATGTGAAACAGGAGGTAATGTTAACCATTTCCAGAAATGCACAGCAGTAGACTGCTAACCATTTTTTGATGAAGTCCATGGCACAATGGACAAAATGAATACAAACAATACATATTTTCTTTATTTTGCTAATCACTCTGTATGTAGCCCCTCTCTGCTGCCATCCTAGAGAGGACCACTACCCCTGCCATGCAGGCCTGACCATGGTTAAAGAGATTCACCAAGTAAACTGGAGGTAGATGTGCACCCCACAGTTCAGTGCCTTACCTCCACGAACTGCCTCTGAGCCATAGTTGCCAAAAAATAGTTAATTATTCAATAGAAAACCCACTCGTAAAATTCTCAACACTTGGACACAGGCACTTCCTGGTTGGAAGATTCACCCCCGAGCCCTGCCAACTTTATGACACAATAACAGGGAGAGTGCAGGGATCCACTACATTGTAGTCTATGGTGGGAGTAACTTAATCAACAATTATGTACTACATTAATCATGTGGTGATTAAACGAGGGCACCGGGCAACTAACAAGGCCCTTGTTAGTCACCCGGTGCCGTTGTTTAATCGCCACATGATCAATGTAGTACACAAAATTGTTGGTAATGTTACCCTCCATAGACTACAATGTAGTGTGTCCCTGTACTCTCCCTGTCTTTTTGTCATAAAGTTGGCAGAGCGCGGATCTTCCAACCAGGAAGTGCCTGTGTCCCAGTGCTGAGAATTTTACGAGTGGGTTTTCTATTAAATAATTTACTATTTTTTTGGCAACTATCACTCAGAAGCAGTTTGTGGACATAAGGCACCGAGCTGTGGGGTGCACAGGGCTACCTTGGTGAGTCTCTTTAAGGGGCCTGGGTTCCCATAAGCTGTTGAAAGTGGGGGTCCTTTCCCAAAAGGTAAAATAAAATGGGGATACCTCCACCCAGAATACATATTTAGTGGGACTGATCTATACAGCACAACCCCCTGGGAAGTCATACCAACCCACCTCCCCAAACAGTTATCCCAGCCATGAACTTACTAGACTCAAAGCTCCCCACATTTAAACAGTTTGCATCATTAACTTCAGGTAATAATATGCTCACCAAAATCAGGCTGTTGAGTCAGCGCTTTCTGAAACAGTAACATCAAATTATTCACAAGAGGAGGGTGGCACAAGGGGAGATTGGAATAGAGGTCATGCAAACATTTTAGCCAGACTTGCATTTAAAGAATTGGCATTTTCAAACAGTTATTTTGACTTTTAATTTTGCCCCAAACCACCATTTTATCAATGCAGCCATAACTTTCTAGCTACCTAACTGCTGCAGATATAACCAAACCCAGACCCACTGGTACCAGTTAGAATGATGCCCCAAGTTCTGCCATTGGGTACCCAGATGACAGGTTGCAGGTTTGAGGTGCAGCTGGTTGGACGGCTTTGGCGCGCTTACTTGAATTAAATTAAATTTTTACACTTTTCTCCAATTGCTTCGCTGGCTTCCTATGCCAGAGGGCATATCTGAACTATATACATTTCCCCAGGTGCAGGACAATTCCTGCTGTTACTCATGGGTGTGCATAACCAGTCCCTTGGTGGCACAGATGACTGAAGACCTGGGGTTTAGTGGAAACAGCAGATGCAGAACTAGACTCAATGCTTGAACTTGAAGGGCAAGAAAACTGCAGTGCGGATCTTCAGCTTGATTGGAGATCTTGCAGCTTGTCCCCTTTGGCCTATTGAGGCCCACTGCAGAGCACATGGCAAGGCCTGCAAAACACAAGGGTCTCAGACCTAGGAGTGGTCCCAATGCCCAGCTCTCCCACAGGTCAGACTGCCCTAGCGCTCAGATATAAAACCCACGATCCCCCGTAGCCGGCAAGCCCCACTTGATGGGGGTTAGCGAGGTCCCCACCTGGCTCTGGATTTAGGATGGAAGCCTAAGTCGTCATCCGGTTCTCTCAATTACCGGCTATGGTGTGTAGCCAAAGCAGTCTGTTTCTTCCCTGTCTCCCAGACTCTGGTGGGGGTGAAGAGTCTAAAGCACAGGTTCATCACAGCAATCTCTTTTCTCAGCTGTATTTCTGGAACAGAAAGCAGGTACTCACCCAGAAAGCACCTCCTTATCCTTCTGCTTTCACAGTCTCTCAACTTTAACACAGTGATCACTCTCACTCCGGCTGATACAGTTCCAGAATTCTTTCTCAAGAGAACATCAAGAAAGTCTCTTTTCCCACCGTGCAG
Source organism: Neoceratodus forsteri (assembly GCA_016271365.2). Lineage (NCBI taxonomy): Eukaryota > Metazoa > Chordata > Ceratodontiformes > Ceratodontidae > Neoceratodus > Neoceratodus forsteri. Next base: position 382,058,887 of record CM028134.1, on the reverse strand, counting down.
GTGCATAACAGTCTCAGAAGAGGCTCTCTCTTCAGCTTCTCAGAATCTGAATTTGCATCCAACTTCCAGTAGTCAGTCTTCCATACTACAACCAGTCCTCAAACCTGTGTCTTCCTCTCATCTCCCTAGACACTTTGTCTATGCTAGGGTCAGACAGTTCCTTGTTCCTTTCCATACGTTCACACAACTTTTCATTCACTTCACAGCTCACCCATGTCTCACTGTGCAGGTGAAGGCGAAGACCAGGAGGCTCTCTCCTCGTCCTCAGGATATACAGGTTACTCACCTGTAACAGGAGTTCTAGGAATGGTATATGTTGTTCATCCACACTCATTGGCAGGTATCCTTGCCGCTTTAAATCTTGCCGGAAGGTCTTCAAGCTTGCTCCTCCCACCCACCAGGGTGGTATAACTCTCGGCTCCGCCCCATGACGCCAGATCTGGCCCGCTGGAAGCTCAGGTTGTGCGTCGAGCCGGGAGGTCGGGTGAGTGTGTGGATGAACAACATATACCATTCCTAGAACTCCTGTTACAGGTGAGTAACCTGTATTTCTAGGGACATGGATATGTTGTTCATCCACACTCATTGGCAGACTCTAGCAGTTCTCCGGGAGGAGGAGGCAAGACGCACACCCCAATACTTACTTGGGAAAGAGAGACTGGAGAACCGAGGCCCCAAAACCAGCATCCGGCGTGACTCAAGGTCGATGTGGTAATGGGTAATGAAGGTGTTTGCTGACTTCCAGGTAGCAGCCCTGCAGATTTCCTGGATAGGGACGTCCTGGAAGCAGCCACCGATGCAAGCAGTATGGCGGGTAGAATGAGCTCTTATCCCTCTGGGAGGCTCCATGCCCGCCAACTTATAGCAGAGATCTATGCAGGAGGTGACCCACCTGCTTATCGTCCGCTTGGCTGCAGGTCTGCCAGATCGGCTTCAGCATAGGTGACAAACAGCTGGCGAACCTCTCCCAATTTCAGCCGATGGCTCTTTGTAATAGGCAGCGCCCTTCTAGGGTCCAAAGTATGGAGCCTATATTCGACCCTCCGAGGTGTGATTAGGGTAGAACACCGCAGAGTCAACACCTGGTTAAGGTGAAACTCCGACACCACCTTCCGGAAGGAATTTGGGTGGGGCGCAGGACAACCTGTCCCTGTGGAAGACCAGGTAAGGAGACTCGATGGAAGCGCCTGGAGCTCTCCCATCCTTCTGGCTGATGTGATAGCCACCAAGAAGGCGGTCTTCCATGACAGGTGAGAGAGAGCACACCTGTGCATAGGTTGAGATAGCTTGCCCATGAGCTTTGCCAGTACCAGCAGTAGATCCACGGAGGTGGGGTTCCCGCACTGGAGGAAATGTGATCAAGGCCTTTGGAAAAAGCGAGACCACCTTCTCCTGCAACCGACTGCTTCCGCCCGCCCGGTAAGCAGAGATGGCTGCCAGGTGCACCCTTAGGGTCGCTCGACCAAGCCCTTGACTAGAAAGGGACCATAAATAGTCCAAGATGCTTGCCAAGGAACAGGAGGAAGGGTCCAAGCCCTTGCCCTGACACCAAATGGAAAACCTTTTCCATTTGAAGGCATAGCATTTTCTGGTCGACTCCTTACGGGACGCCTCAACTATATTGAGGACCTCGTCGGAAAGACCCAAGGCCTGGAACTCTAGCCGCTCAGGAACCAGGCCGTCAGGTGCAGGGATTGAAGGTCCGGATGGAACACCTTCCCCTGATTGACTGAGAGCAGGTCCGGGCGAGCTGGAAGCTGCCGCGGAGTCCTGGAGCTGAGACTAAGGAGATCTGGGTACCAGAACTGGCGAGGCCAGTCTGGGGCTATCAGAATCACCTGCGCCTTGTCCCTCCTCGCCTTGAGAAGCACCTTGTGGATCAAGGGAAATGGGGGAAAGGCGTAAAGAGGCCGGGGTCCATTGCCTCGAGAAGGCATCCCCCTGCAGCGAGCCCTGCTGAGGGCGGGCATGGAACAGACTCAGCCGCGTTCTCCTGGAGGCAAACAGGTCCACCTGAGGTGTGCCCCAATGGGAGAACAGATGCTGTACTACCTCCGGCAGGAGAGACCACTGTGGGATGCAGCCCTATCCGGCTCAGGGCATCGGCCAGGGTGTTGGAGGCTCCTGCCACGTGAATGGCTAGGAGATCCGCCTCCAGGCTGCGCACGAGTGACCAAATGCGGAAGCTTCCTTGCATAGAAGCATGGCGCGTCCCCCCTGGCGGTTTAGATAGTACATGGTCGTGGTATTGTCCGTCTGGACTCGGACCACTTGACCCCGGAGGAACGGAGCAAAGGCGGTGAGAGCGTGAGGACCGCTGAGCTCAACAGGTTGATGTGGCATCGGGACTCCGCGGGGACCAGAGGCCATGAGGCAGTGTTCCCCAGATGGGCACCCAACCCATCAGAGAGGCATCGGTCGATGAGAGCCCGTCGGCTCGGGCGGACGACAGGGATGCCCTCCTGCAAATGATCTGGAACGGTCCACCACTGGAGAGCGTTCCACATCCCCTGTGTCACCGACACAAGCTGGTCCAAAGGATCGCAGCGTTGTGACCACTGGCTGGCCAGTCCCCACTGAAGGGGACGCATGTTCCAGCGGGCCCAACGGACCACGCTGGTGCAGGCCGCCATGAGACCAGGAGGCGCAGGAAGTCCCGGGCAGGCGCAGTGCCCAACCAGAAATGATCGGGCAAAGGAGGAAAGAACCTCGGCCCTGTCCGCTGGGAGCCGCTCTGGCTCGAGAGAGTCGAGCTGCGCCCCGATGAATAGAATCACCTGCTTCGGCTCGAGTTCCGACTTGGCCTCGTTGATAAGGAGGCCCAGTTGAGAGCAGACCTGGAGGGCCAGATCTCTGGACCACTCCGCCTCCTTCCTGGAGGAAGCTGCTATCAGCCAGTCGTCCAGGTAAGGGTACACCCGGACCCCTCGGCGCCGCAGGAATGCTGTCACCACTGCCATGCATTTGGTGAAGACCCTGGGAGCTGGAGACAAGCCGAAGGGCATGGCTTGGAACTCGAAGAGGGATCCTTCCGCTCGGAAGCGAAGGAATCTCTGGTGAGACGGACGGATAGGGACGTGAAAAAACGCGTCCTGCAAGTCCAGAGAGCAGAACCACGCACGGCGTTCCAAGGATGGTATTATCTGAGCCAGAGTGACCATCCTGAAGGTTCGAGACCTTAGGAACTTGTTTAGGTCGTGTAGGTGAGAATGGCGCCAACCCCGTCCGTTCGGAACCAGGAAGTACCTGGACACAAACCCTGGGTCTGAAGGAGGGTCCACCACCTCTCTTATCACCTCCTTCTGGAGGAGGAGCGATGTCGGCTTGAGCCGCCAGTGAGGCTGGGGATCCCAGGCCCCGAGGCGTGGCTCTGAAGAGGTGGTGCCTGCTCGGACTCAGAGCAGGCCTCTTCCCGCCACCTCAAGACCCACCTGTCCGTGGTAACAGCGGACCAGGCGAGCAGGAGTGCGGGCCGTCCCAAGAGGACCCAGAGGCAGGTGGCGGGGAATGGGGCGACACCTCAGCCCGTCACTGGGCAGGCTTGGAGGAGGGACCGCCGAGGGACCTCCTGGGCCTTTCCTCCCTGCCTCCTGTTAGAGGAGGCGGCGTTGGTTTGGGATGCCAAGGCCGAGCCTGCTGGCCTTGGCGTTGCTGGGCAGGCGCGCGGGGCGCAGAAGGACGAAAGGGCTTAGGCTGTGGTTTATGCCTTGTCCTTCTGAGCCGGAAGAGACCGAGTCCAAGGTAGTATTGGACTTCTCGATCCTCTGCAGGTGACCTTCCACCCCAGGGCCGAAGAGGTCAGTCCCCAAGAAGGGAACATCCGCCAACTTGTGCTGGGTATCCGAAGTGAAGGTGGATATCCTCAGCCAAGCCCGCCGACGCATAGCCACTGCGGCCGCCACCGATCTGGCACATGAGTCCCCTATATCCAAAGCAGTCTGGAGCTGCTGTTTGGCCACTGCCCTGCCCTGGTCCCGCACCTGCTTAACCGTAGTCTGCAGATCGGCGGGGAGATGAGGGATGACCTCATCCAGGGAGCCCAACAGGGCATGAGAGAAATGTTGCCATGAGGACGGCCAGTTGGCCTGGCGAAGAGCCGAGAGAAGGGCGCAGCTTAGACTTTTAGCCGACATAGTCAATTTCTTGGACTCCTTTCAGGAGGTTTGTCCACATCCCTGGCGTTGCCGGGCGCGCGGAACTGTCGGTAACCAATCCTCAGCAGAGGGTGTTCCGAAAACCGGACAAGGAACCGGTAGGGACCGCATACTTCCTGGCCATCCTGGCCGAAGGCGCAGGGCAGGAAGCAGGGCGCTGCCAAATCTCCAGTGCCGGACTCACTATGGCCTCGGCCACCGGAAAGGCCTCCGTCGGAGAATCCCCTCGGTCCAGAATCTCCGTGAGGGGATACCTGGCCCGTTTGGAAACGGGTTCGAGCTCCATCCCGGTGGACTCCGAGATGAGCCGAAGCAGTCCTAGGAAGGACGACGGGCTATCGTCCATTGACTGACCTCCTGAAGACTCCAAGTCCAGTCGCTTGGAGAAAAGGAGAATCATCTTCGGACTCGAAGAGTCCTCGAAGAGCTGCCTCTGGCCTGAGCCACCCTTCACCTGCCGAGGTCGGTCGGGAGTGAGGGTAACTGACAGCCGATGGGGTAGACCCTTAGCCGACCGAGAATCCTTGGTGGGCCCCAAGTGGTGGCTGTGGAGGCGGAGGTTCCACGAATCGGTGGAGCAGCTGGTTTTGGCGAACAACGGCCTGGGTATGAGCTCCTCGGATAAGTCGAGGGTTGTGTCGGCCGCTCGGTTACAGCCTTAATGGCGGGGAAGGCGGCGGGGTCGGCTTACTCCCGGCAGGAGGAGCTGTTGCAACATATAGGTCCTTAGTACTGGCCGACGACTTACGCCGAAGCCTCCCTCGTCCGAGGAGGAGGACGAGGACGAGCGGCGACGCCGCTTACCGCGGTGCTGAGACCGAGACCGCCTATGACGGTGGGATCGGCTGGACCGCGAAGAGGTCCGAGACCGAGACAGAGAGTCCCGGAATTTCCGAGGTCGGTGGGGGGAGGTGTCGCCGGAACGGCCTCCCTCCGGCTCGGATGGTTCATCCGAGGGCTCCGGAACCGGAGGCACGGGCGAGCCAGCGGGATCCTCAACTCCTCCCGGGGGAACCGGGGAGGATCTCGGCTGCTAAAGGCGACAGCCCATCCAACGGTCGAGAAAAATCTCGACTTGGCCGGTGGGAGTCTCGGTCAACTGACCTGGCGGGGACACCATGAGGCCAGTGGCGGCTTGAGCGTCGACCGAAGCCGGCGGTCGACGACTCGGGAGAGGGACCTTTCCGCTCCCCAAGAGCGTCGACGGAGGGACTTACCTTGTCCTTCTTTTGGACCGAGAATAAGGTCCAGCAGGCGTAAGCCCTTCTCCCTTAGTGAGAGGGACAGACAAAGCTCCTAAAGAAGCCGTGTAGGAAGAACCCAGAAGGCGGGATAAATGCAGCGGCCGAGGAAGATCTGACCAGCGCCGCCTCCTCTTGAGGCGGACATCCCTCGAGCTGATCCGCCGAGCCTGCCGCCGCGGACACCGCCAACCGGGCCTCCTTGGACTTCACCGGAGGGAAACGCTTCTCGGGACGGCCCAGTTGCAATCGGGCAGCACGGTCTTCGAGGACGTAGGCCGAGAAAGATGAGCACAGGTCGCAAGCCTGCGGGTCGTGCTCAAGGCCTGAGCAGTGAACACCGTGGAGTGTGGATCCGTCGAGACATCTTCTGCCCGCATGGGCATCTCCGAAATCGGAGTCGATTTGTCCGCCGCGGCGCGAGGATCGAACAGAAGTCTTATTCATAAATTTATTTTAAATCCATAAGCGGAGAAAATAGGAACCAGTCTCAAACCAGAGCATTAAGGAGGAACCTGAGCTTCCAAGCGGTAAGGAAGATCTGGCGTCATGGGGCGGGCCGAGGTTATACCACCCGGTGGGTGGGAGGAGCAAGCTTGAAGACCTTCCGGCAAGATTTAAAGCGGCAAGGATACCTGCCAATGAGTGTGGATGAACAACATATCCATGTCCCTAGAACAGTTCATTTTCCCTTTTCTCAATACCTTCACCGCGGTGGTGCCGCTTTCTACCACAGCCTCAGATCAGAAACTTGCAGCTCTCTCTCTGCAGAGATGCCTCCACATTTTCTTCGACTCTCTTCAAATGGGGAAGGCACCACCAGCCCTGGGGACAGATTGCTGGCAACCCCAGGCAGGCTCTTTCCCAGCCTTGCACCCTTCTCCCCCACCCACCCCGTGGAGGGGCTGTTGCCGAACTGAACTAGAATCCAACAGTTCTTTTCTTTTGGGAGCTCTCTGGCAGCTCCCTATTAGCAAGAGCCACTGTCCTTAAGGAAAATTAATACGTACGAGGCTCCCTCGATGCCTCATTGGCTGCTCAAAATGGCGCCAGAATATTCCTCGGTATTTTTTCCCCCCCCAAGAGTCCTCTCACAAAACCCATAATACTCCTGGTGTAACCCAGCACTCTGGTTGATTGGTTGGAGTCACATGGCTGCAAAACATGGCTGCAAGATAAACAGTCCCACTACAGTCCATACGGGTTTTTAACTTTACAAAGTTCCTGCAGCCAAGACATTTACTTTTATTCAATTATTTCCCCACACATGAGTAGCTACCCCTGTGCCCTATTAAGTGACTACACATTTTAACATTTTTAATTTGCTCTTTCTCAGTCACTGCTGCTGTTTTTCATTGCCCCTAGCAGCATACATACAGTCCCAATGCAAGTCATATAGGTCCCACCTGTACACCCTGATCCAGCCAAGATTCAAATGTTTATTTATTTAAATCCTCACAGGACTGAAACCACACCTTCTGCCCTGGCCACTATCACAATATTTATTATTTTTCTTCTTTTCCTGTTAGCACTGAAAACCTCTGCCTCTAGGTGCTGGTCAGGACTCATCATTATTATGTATGAGCCACCTCATTAATATTCATTGGCTCCGTGGCCAATGAATTTAATGCCTGCTACACCTTGTGAGCCACGTCTCTTCTAAATTCCCTCTCCCCACTGCCACCTACTAACTTCAGCCCTTCGCCTCAGCCTGTGCCTATCCCTCTCCAATTTTCCTTTTCTACTATCTCCCCTGATGAAGTTCTTAATGCTCTCCTATCCCTCGACCCCTCTAAACGCTCCTCACCAGATGAACTCGATCCTAAACTTCTCTACCTTTCTGCTCCTGAAATCGATTATCCTATTTCCCTAATCCTAAACTTGTCCTTTATTTCTGCCCAAGTACCCTCATCCTGGAAACACACTCCTTCCTCTCCCCAAGGGTGGTGACACATCCACTCCTGGCAACTATCACCCCATTTCCCTCCTTCCTACCCTTGCCAAACTTCAAGAACATTTAGTTCTCTCTCAACTATCACCCTTCCTCTCTGATTCCTCCTTCTTCCTAACCCCCTTCCAATCTGGTTTTTGGAAGAATTTCTCAACAACCACCTCCCTCCTCAGGCTTACTTTCTTTCAGGGATGGACGACGGCCTGATCACCTAGCCAAAGCTTTTGATACTGTTTCACATCTCCTGCTTCTTGATTCACTCTTCTCAGCTGGCCTTGCTCCGTCAGCCACCAACTGGTTTAACTACAACCTCACTGGCAGGACCCAGTCGGTGAGAATCCTTGATTCCATCTCCCCTCCACTCCCCATCAACACTGGTGTCCCTCAGGGCTCAGTGCTTGGTCTTCTACTCTTCTTCATTTTCCTTAATGATCTTGCCACAGCCTGCTCATCCTCTTCTAGCCACATGTACGCTGACAATACTGTTTTGTACAGTCCCGGCAAAACCCCTACTGCTGTGCAAACCAGCTTACAGCATGACTTCAACCAAGTTCAGCTCTGGTTTGCTTCTCACCAGCTTTTTCTAAATGTCAAGAAGACAGTCTTAATGACTCTTGGCACCAGGCAGAGACTCTCTAGGCTCCCGGCCCTACCCACCTTCCACACCCTTGATGGGACCATCTTGGAGGACACCTCCTCATTTCGATATCTAGGAGTTTGGTTGGACCAGCACCTCAACTTCTCTGTGCATACCGATGCTATCCTGAAGAAACTGCGCCCCAAGCTTGGTGCTCTGTACAGGAATCGTAGTTGCATCCCACTGACTGCGAGGCGTGAAATTGTCCAGAAGATGACACTCCCCCATCTTTGACTACTGTGACGTAGTCTATGGTGCTGCTCCCAAATCTTCCCTGACCAAGTTGGACACTCTCTTTAACTCCTTCTCCTGCTTTGCTATTGACTCCCCTTCCCGCTCCCACCACTGTGAACTCTATCGCGCTCTAACCTTACTTCCACTATCTCCCAGACGCATCTCTCACTGTGCCAAACTAACCTCCAAATTCTGGTTTGGGGGGCTCCCCTCCTATCTCTCATCCTCTCTCTACACTCCACCTCCCCCCACCCACTCTCTCAGATCAAATGACGCCCGCACCTTGATGGTCCCCCGCTACTCCACCCTCATCGGTCAGGCTGGTTTTGCCCATTTCCCTAAAATCTGGAATTCCCTCCCCCTGAAACAGTCACTCCTCCTCCAACTACTCCCTTACCTCTGCCCACACAATTACCTTTCCCTCAGCTGTTCCTGCTTTAACCCACCTTAATACCTATCCCCAGTTTCTGCCTTCCTACCATGACCCCCCAGCAGGGTTCTCAACATCCTAAAGGGAATCAGAAATAGCTACCCCTTCTCTCATATTCAGTTCTTGCCTCTCCCCCTTCTCCTCCTGGGTCACCAGTGTGCACAGCCTAACCCCATCCTTTTTACTCCAACAGCACTTGCGTACTACTCGAGCCTGCTCCTGGTACACTCACTACACAAATGGTTATATCACATTATTACTGTTTTGTGCGTTCATATGTTCTTTGTATGATTCTGGACATGTAATTTGCCCAATGTTCCACTACTGTTTATTGCACAATACCTGTGTCCAACTGTTGCACAATCTTACAATGTTGTATTGTTTGTACTACCCACATACTATTGTAACTGATCATCCTTCACAACCCTATTACCCCCAGGTGCGCACGTGAGACAAGCAACTTGTTGTTCAGTGTGCCCTCCTGGTGAAACATTTCAATAAATAAATAAATTCATGAGGCAGCTCCGAATCCCCGAGTGCGACTGTCACTCACAAAAATTGATTTCCTTCCTCTCCCGTTGCCTCTCTAGTCCAGCTAAGGTGTTCGGTCCCTCTCTTGCTTTGCCCCGTGACCAGGACCACTGGAGAGGCATCACCAAAGGCCGCAGAATGGGCGAATGAAAATGCGCCTTCTGTAAATGCACAAACATCGCCCAGCACTGAAGTGCACCCAAGCGAGGCGGACGGTTCCGTGCTACAGCTCCCAGAGCACCGCTCCTTAAAAAAACCTTGCGGGTGCCCGGGGGAGGATTCAGGGGTCTACCTGGGGGGACCAGCCAGGACCAGGGAAAAATGGGGGCAACAGGAGCCACTATGGGGCTAACAGGTAAGGCCCCGAACAGTGCTATACATTTTCACAGCTGATTAGTTAGCACTTTCACACAAAAAAACACTAATCAATTTTTTCTGCTTATTTAATACCCTGGAACACGTAAGTGGCAGATTGTTAAAAGGAATAATCTATGTAAAAACAGGCCCTACCTCAGTGTGAGGCAGGGCCTGATTATCACACAGAAAAACAGCAATTTTTTTACTTTGGTGCATTTATTTATAATTTATCTGGTTGATCCTGTTCTTCTCTGCCAGCATTTTAAAATCAAGCATCGAGCAGCATGCCCACAACACCATGACTGTCCAAGAATGACATGTCATGCAGGAGCAACCTGAGTCCTTCCATGAATTTCTGTACAGATGAAATTTCCAATGGCTCCGATTTGGAACCTAAGCATCTACGGTGCTATACTGAGGCGTGCACGCGTTCAAACATGAGCGATAGAAGCTCCTGGCTGTACAGAAATGCTATAGACGGGACCAGCGCTGGCTCGCCTCGCATGACACATCATTCTCAGGACAGCTAGTAGATGATTGTCAAACACTCTGGGATGCTTGATTCTAAAATGTCATGATGGACAAGGATCAACCAGACAACTGAAAATAAATTCAAGCACCAAAGAAATCATTGCCGCTACCTGTGGCTGCAGGGCGATTTTGCAAAATTCAGATTTTGCCCCTCCTGACATGCACCCCTGGGTGAGAATATACTCAGGGAGGTGTGTGTGTGTGTGTGTGTGGGGGGCACCCCCATAAAACACATTTTAATATCCCGGATGTAGAGTCGCCTTGAAGTATATATCGCTGATTTGCTTTTCGGTGATATACACTTGTCATAATAGTGATCACTGTTTTGTGATCACTATTATGACATGGAACCAAGATAAAAACTACCTTTCTACTTGCAAAAAGTTTTGCTGCTAGTACCCCATATAAGTAAATGGCACAATTCACACCTTTACTGTCACCCATTGTTTAAATCCCTGTGACAACTTAGGCTACTTCTACACAGATCTTAAGTGCTTAATGCACACATGTTTAGCCAGAGGATTTTGAAACCATACCAAGCAGTGAATCTGATGAAAACAGCATCATACAGAACCCCTAGAAAACCCCTCCCACTTTATACAGTATTGTTTTGACCCAACCCAAGTCTGCATGTTACTTACATTTAACCCCCGTGGGGCCCTATCCTTAGGGTTACTACCCCTGCCTGCCTCCTCTGAGACAGGGTAAAGGGCCCAGATCCGTTGACGGCTGCCTCCACCCAGAGGTCAGGGTTACTACTGTCGAGATTGCCTCGGTCACAGCCCTCTGGGTTACTGCAACCCCCCTTTTGTCCCGCTAGTGGCTCACTCGGGGTACCGACAGTGCTTTTCCCCAGTTCAATTACACCCCAGCTAGTACCTCTCAACTCACTCCGGGGGCCCGCTGTAAAGTAAGGTACAGTTTTATCACAGTCACTATACAGCAGTTCACCAGTAATGCACACAGTAGCCAGGGTGTAGTTGCAGAACAAACAAGCTGATTTATTCAAGGGGGAGTAACCAGGACAGGGGGGAAATCAAGTTAATTAGCTTATCACTATACCTCTCTACCTAGGGCTCTGTGCACAGGCCTGAACCTAATATTTATTGGCCCTGGGTACCCAAGCCCTAATGGCTAGTCCACTGTGGCAGCTGGTTGGGGCCCTGACACAGATAACCTTTACTATACTGAGAAGGTCAGAATGGAAAGAAGATTCAGCTAGGCAGCCAGCAGTATAATAAAACAACTTGAGACCCTGTTGCAACTTAGCAGGGAGCTACCCTGGTTCTGTACTCACGACTCCAGCAAGCAACGGTTTCTGCACCACTGGCAGGGCTGAGCCTGAGTTTCACCAGGCTCCTCACACATTTATATGGCAACTCCAGAGGGGTACCACACCAGGCCGTAGCTTCCAAGGCTCACACGAACTCTCAGCCGGCTAAGGTGCTGCAACGGCAGTTTCAACTTTCCCGAGGACCGAGCATGATTCAGCAGATTCTCCAATCCTCCAACAGGTCGAGCCTGGTGGGTAGCTGGGCTGGCACCAGCCTCCTCTGACCGCCTGCAGCGGATTTAGTCCGACTCACTCAACAGCAACAACGGCCGCCTCAGGCCTTCACGCGCTTCCCGCGTGAACACTCCACTTGAAGCACACAGCTCCTTCTTTCTCCTCAGCCACTACGCATCTGCCCCCAACAGCAAGGGGCTCTCCCTTCAGTTCGGGCGCTACCCTCTTCCATTGGCTAGCGGCACCTGCCAATCAACTGCACCTGCTCTCAGTGGTGCGAAAAAGCACCATAGCCCAGAATACCTTTCCCAAAATACAAGCAGCTCCTCTATCGGTCAGCCAAATCTGTAGGGTCCCGAGGTACTGATTGGTCCAATTCAGCAGTCCTGGACCAAAATGAAGGGGAGAATCAGAACAGTCTTTGCTACAAAGGAAAAACAGGTTAGAACAACTACATTTTCATTTATCACCCTAAGTTATTCCCAGCAGGCAGTTACATCTCCCGGAGAAAACTCCCTCTGCACAATTTAACGATGGCAGAAACGGAGCAATTATCCGGCAGCCCGGGCGGGACTCGAGCAGGGTAACACTCAAACTCCTTTCCAGATTAATCAAGACTGCGAGTTAGGCAGCCCTTAAAAAGACAGGCACGGAGGCCTTGATAGCGCTCCTGGCGATCACACTTAAACTGCTAAATTGCAGGACGCCAACCTGGCAGGGAGCATTTAACGAGCTCCTGGGAAGCTTTTAGGAACCCCCATTTGCAAGGGGGTTACACCCTCCCCAGCCTGAAGAAACTTGGCGTCCACGCCAAGTAATTGCCCTTAATTCACTTGAAGGCAGACAGCCTAATTGACACTACATCACACTTTGCATTACATACATGAATACTTACAGTGTACTATGGGTTGTACAATGGTGTACACACATAACCCTGTGTTTCTCTTTTTCCCAATCAGGTCAATATTTCCTGCTCATGGCCCCGGACCTGGGGGAACTCCTCCATTTCAGTTACTGGCGGGTCACCTCAAGTAGGGGCACCACACCCGAAGGGCAATATTAACAGACTAGAGTCATCCCCCAGGGCTAACTTAGGCAAAGAGCTCGGGGACACATACACCCCTTTATGGACCACATTTAAGGGCAGGTCCACAGGCTGGCCCAGAGACTCGTAGCTCAACTTTACTACAGGCCGTACTTCTCGGCTGGAACATCTAGGGGTTTTGGAAAACCCAGAGACAGACCCCGATTCCAATCCGGCCTCACTGACGCTAGTAGCGGGAATCTCCACAGGGGAAAAGAACCCAGGGCTCATAGCACTATTGGGGGCTTGACCCTCTACCCCAGGGCCCACCCCACTGGGCTCAGTTGAGGGCTGGTTAGACGCTAGTGAGGGACCATCAGGGCATTCAAAATATTCTTCTGGTTCTGGCATATCACTGGCTGGTTCCCCCATATCACTCTCTTCTGCTGAAAAGTCAGATAATTCAGCCAGGCCAGACAGTTCAGCCAGGCTCAAGGACCCCACCCCTTGAGCTTTACTGCTACCCAGCTCACCCTCTGGAAGCACTGGTCGTGGAGACAAGGTAGGGGGCTCGAACATTCCAGAAGGCCCAACCTCATCTCTGTAGTTAACAAGGGGATTGCCCCGAAACAACTGGCTCATTTCATAAGAGGGATAGTATTCAACATCATCTTCATCGTCCTCTGACACAGACTGTGGATTATCTCCTTCTGCAGGGTTTGAACAGGGCTCTCTTGGGTGGCTTGCTGAAGAATCCACGAGTTGGGTTCTTTTTTTAGCAGCAGATCTAGTTATAGGCCGGGAGGGGGTGGCAATTGAAGGTTCGGCTTCAATCAGGATTTGCCCAATTGGTAGCAGATAATTTCGGTGAATGGTTTTCACATCTTTGGAATTGTTTTCAGGTCGCATTTTATATACAGGCAAATCGGCCAATTGCCCCACAACAATGTGAGGGAGGTGATGCCACCGATCAGCAATCTTACGTTTTCCATGCAGTCCCAGATTTCGTAGCAACACCCTATCCCCTTCTCTTAGCTCCAATGTCTTCACTTTCTTGTCATACCTCTCCTTGTTGGCCAGGTTTCTTTTAGCAGCCATCGTCTGGGCCAACTGATAAGCATGGGTTAACTGGGCCTTCAGCTTCTGTACGTATTGTAGATGATTTTCAGCTTGCACCCCATCAGGGGAAACTCCAAAGCACACATCCACAGGCAATCTAGCCTCTCTCCCAAACATCAGTCTGTACTGGGAAAATTCGTGACATCACTCTTGGTGCAGTTATAAGCGTGAACCAGGGTACTAATCTGCTGGCTCCATCTCGGTTTGTCTTTGGGTTGCAATGTGCCCAACATGTCAAGCAATGTGCGGTTAAACCTTTCAGGCTGGGGATCTCCCTGAGGATGGTAAGGGGTGGTTCTTGACTTTCGCACCCCCCACAAAGACAGCATCTCTTTAATCAAGCGGCTCTCGAAGTCCCTTCCCTGGTCGGAATGGATCCGCTGGGGGGCCCTGTAGTGAACAAAAAAGTTTTCAACAAGTATCTTAGCCACCGTGGTTGCTTTCTGATCCTTAGTAGGGAACGCCTGTGCATACCGGGTGAAATGATCGGTAACCACCAATATATTACTGATATTTTTCAGATCGGGTTCCAGACTCAAGAAATCAATGCAGACTAGTTCCATAGGGGCGCTAGTAGTAATGTTGACCATGGGAGCAGCTCTCTGGGGCAAGGCTTTCCTCTGCAAACACCGACTACAGGTCTTTACATACCGCTCTACATCTGCGCTCATTTTTGGCCAGTAAAACCGGGCTCGTACCAAATCGGGGGGTTCGGTCGATGCCAAGATGCCCCATCTGATTATGCAAAGACCTTAAAACCAGTTCCTTTAATTCTGAAGGCAGCACTAGCTGTTGTCTGACGATCTGGTCCTCTTTATGTACAGTCTCTTGATATAGTAGTTGGTTAATCAGCCTTAATTTGGGCCCTTCTTTGTATAACAAGGTGGCTCTTAAGTCGGTGGAGCGCAATTTGGACACATCTCGCCCGGCCTGCAAGGCTTCCACCACCAGTTTTATCAGAGAATCTCGGGATTGAGCCTGTTGAAGATTAGTACTGTCAAACTGGGGCAGTGAACTAGTGTCCAGGCGGAAAAGTGACAGTAGGCAGCAGGTATACAGCTCTCAGATGGCCCCAAGCAATCCACCATACAGTTCACAGCATCCGGGGACACCTGTTCTTCCTTGTCAAACTTCTGGCAAAGGGCTCTTATGTCAGGCTCAGACAACCTGATCCAATCAGTTTGGGGCATAGGCCTCTGAGAGAGGGCATCCGCATCTACATGGTTTAAACCGGCCCTGTATTCAACAGCATAGTCTTAGGTGGCCAAGGCAGAGAGCCACCTGTGGCCAGTGGCGTCCAACTTGGCTGAGGTTTGTACACAGGTCAGAGGGTTGTTATCAGTCTTCACTAATATCTTGGCACCGTACAAATAGTCATGGAACTGGTCAACAATGGCCCACTTCAGAGCCAGGAACTCTAGCTTATGCACGGGATAGTTTTTTTCTGACGGAGCCAGACTTCTGCTGGCAAAAGCTACAGGTCTCAGGCCATTTGAGTGCTCCTGATATAACACAGCCCCCAATCCTTGAAGACTGGCGTCAGTATGGAGAACGTAGGGCTTGGCCAGGTCAGCACAGGCCAACACGGGGGCACGGGTGAGTTGATATATGATGTCATAGAAAGCGTCCTCACACTCAACAGTCCAACGATCCCCAAATAGTTCATTCGGCTGGAAATACCTCTTCTCGGTCTCGGATCGCACAACCTTCTTATACTTTTTGTGTGTAGGAGGGTACCCCGAGTGAGGTTGAGGAGGGGACGAATCACTCGAGAATAGTCCTTGACAAATCGCCTATAATATCCGCAAAACCCCAGAAACCGTTGCAACTCTTTCAAGTTCCTGGGTTGGGGCCAAGTAGTCAATGCCTCCACTTTGCTAGGGTCAGTCTCTATGCCCTCAGTAGACAATATGTGGCCCACATACTTTACGGAACTCTGGAAGAATTGACACTTATCTATAGACAGCTTGAGGCCGAATTCCTCCAGCCGATCCAAGACCTTAAACAGTCGCTGC
Organism: Neoceratodus forsteri; assembly: GCA_016271365.2. Lineage (NCBI taxonomy): Eukaryota > Metazoa > Chordata > Ceratodontiformes > Ceratodontidae > Neoceratodus > Neoceratodus forsteri. The sequence continues at coordinate 382,043,156 of CM028134.1, read as the reverse complement.
TCGTGTTCTTCCAACGAGCGTCCAAACACTACGATGTCATCTAAATAGACCAGACACTCTAGCAAATTCATATCCCCCACAGCTCTCTCCATCAGGCGCTGAAAGGTGGCTGGGGCGCCTGAAATCCCTTGCGGCATCCAGATGAACTCATAGAAACCTAGGGGGCAAATGATTGCAGTCTTCTCTCGGTCCCCTGGGGCCATCGGGATCTGGTAGTACCCGCTGCGGAGATCCAACACAGAAAACCACTTGCTGCCATTTAAACAGTCCAAGGCGTCCTGTATTCGTGGCATGGTGTACTGGTCGGGGATGGTCCGCCGATTCCAAGTGTGATAGTCTACACACAACCGAACCGTCCCATTCTTCTTCCTTACCACCACAATAGGGGAAGCATAGGGGCTCCTGGACTCTTGTATCACACCAACAGCCAACATCTCTTGCAGATGCCGCCGTACATCATCGATGTCAGCCGGGGCCAGGCGCCAGGATCTCTCTCGGAAAGGCCTTTCGTCATGCAGCCGAATGTGATGCTCAGCCCCTTGCACACATCCCACATCCCATTCTTTTAGGGAGAATACCTGGTCCCTTTGGGCAAGCCTCTCACTGATCCTCTTTTTCCATTCAGCTGGCAATGGAGAGTCACCGAAATCAAACAAATCAGGAGTAACTCAATCGTCTGCCTCGGGACCCTTGCTACTTGGCAGTACTGCAGTATCCGCACAATGGACACTTGCCAGGGTGCACCCTCTTCTTATTCGAATCTCTTTGTCAGACACATTATGCACTTGAACCATCACTCTCTTGACATAAGCATGAGCTCTAGCTGGCAAGATGCTGGGCTTTATCAATAGTCCCTCAGGCAATCTTCCCTCCCCAGGCGCATCCAACATCAACAACTTATTCTTGACATCCGTCCTTAATCGTACCTCTCCATGCAAGACACACTGGGCATTTGGGGCGAGTATCACTGGAGCCGGATCCTTTTTCCACACCACCCCCAACGGGCCCTCAGGTTCCTCCTGGCCAACCTTCCGCTGGGTGGCAATTGCTTTTTGGAGCACAGCGGGTATTTTTAGAGCTCGCCCAGTTTTGAATGCCTGTTTTTCTGAGCACAACTGGGCCAATCGTCCAAACATATGGACATTCGTCCCAATCAACAAAGGCACCCCGTCATACAGTCCAGTGGGTTGGCAAACTAAAACTAAAGTTTCCACCTGCTCATCCATTCCAGCCACAGATGTGGGAATGATAACCAAACTTCGGATACACCCAAATACGGATATGCCTTGTCGCTCAACCCCACACATGTAGACCATTCAAGGGTTGCAGGGGCACCTCAGGTAAATGTGCCTGATACCACTCCTGGAACATGATGGTTACCGAGCCACTGTCTAATACAGCCAGTGGGAATCCCATTTATCTTGCACGGGGTCTCCATCGAAGACCGACCACATCAGACCAGTTGGGGCCACAGCATCGAGAGTCGACTGAGCCTGGGCCCGAGTCACAAAACTTTTCCTAGGGAGTCAAGACTGGGTCCGGCGATGCCAAGTGATCAGTCTACTGTTAACTTTCCTTAAGTTCTCCGGCCTCTGACACTCAGGTTGAAAATGCCCATCTTCTCCACAATGGTAACAGAACTTGGGGTCCCGGAGATCACTGTTTGGCGGTGGGCCCCGTATTTGTGGGGGGCCCTGAGGGGGTGAGGGGGCTTCCTTGGGCCGGGGGTCTGGTTTCGGTTTATCTCAGGGGCCCCGGACCTAACAGGGTGCATAGCAGATTGCTTTAAGTCCCTCACAAGTTCCCGTAAATTCCTGACCTCGGCCCTCAACTCACTCTCTACATAGGGGTCAGAGGAGACAACTCGCATTCCCACAGCACCGGGAAAATCTGGGGATCCCTCAGACTCTCTGGACAGGCTGACCTCCTCAGGAGTGCTAGGCTCAGGGTCCCACTAGGGTTTACCGCCCCCACACAGGGCTCCCACCCCTCTTCATCAGTCTCCACCTCTCTAATTTCCCTCATTAATTGACAATATTCAGGCGGGGTGGCCCGTCGATCATGTAACTTAAGTTTCAACAGTATTACACTAGAGAATCTGGCAGATTTTAAAACATGTTCTAACCTGACCCGATTCAGGGCTGTGGCAGTGATTCCCCCTTCTATAGGCCTTCTGCAAGGCCCGCTCCACCCTAGTGACGAAGGCGGACAGTTTCTCATTCCTCCACTGCTTAGCAGACCTGAATTTCCATAATAAGTCTTCACCAGTCTCTGTACTCCCAAAAACCCCTTCTAAAGCAGAGAGATACTCTGCAATGGTGGCTTCCAGACTGGTGGCCCGGAAAAACCTAATGGCTTCTAAAGTGGGACCCCGCAAGCTCTCCATCAGCCTCTTCCTTTTCTCCCCCTCAGAGCACTGCCATTCCTGGACTAAGGGGGTGGCATAGTCCATCCAAGCCTCCAGATCATCCTCCCCTTGGGGCACTGGCACCGTGCCAGAAAAGAGTTTTAACTTATGGTAAGAATCGAGCTGTATAGGTGGGACCACTAGTGGCAGTGAAGCCAACACAGAACTCTTGGGAGGACAGGGGGAGGCGCCGGGGGAGCCCTGTGGGGTAGCATCGCTGGACAAATCCAATGCTTGCAGCAGTTCCTGGGTAGTTCTCCCCTCCACAGCCAGCAGTTTAAGCAGTTTGTCTTTAAAACTATTCAGTTGGGGGGACCCCAGGGTGACTGACCCACTTCGAATATTAATTAGCCTCCATCCCTGTGAGGCACCCTCAGGGTAAATCATGGGAGGTACCTTCTCGGGTTGATGGCCACACTGCACAGGAGTAGCACCTGCAGCATCTGGTCGAGCAGGTCAGCCATCGCCCTTTACCTCCACTTTGCCTAAACATTTTACTCGCTCTGCTCTGGAAATGATTTCAGCAGTTGGGGTTCCCAAAGGCACATCTAACAGTAACACAATTTTCTGGGAGTCCAGCTCTTTGGCTTCACCCCACCCATCAGTCTGTGTACCATTGTCTTAATAGGTCCCAACTTAATTTTTTCCAACATATCCCTTCACTTTCTCCATCTCTTATGTACTTTCACTTGGCCACTAAGGGCAGCTGATCCAGCGGTGCCTCAATTATGTAACTTGATAGTATATCATGGGGTTACTACCCTGCCTGCCTCCTCTGAGACAGGGTAAAGGGCTCAGATCCGTTGACAGGTGCCTCCACCCAGAGGTCAGGGTTAGTACTGTCGAGATTGCCCCGGTCACAGCCCTCTGGGTTACTGCAACCCCCCCTTTCGTCCCGCTAGTGGCTCACCTCGGGGTACCCACAGTGCTTTTCCCCAGTTCACTTACCCCCCAGCTAGTACCTCTCAACTCACTCCAGGGGCCCGCTGTTAAGTAAGGTACAGTTTTATCACAGTCACTATACAGCAGTTCACCAGTAATGCACACAGTAGCCAGGGTGTAGCTGCAGAACAAACAAGCTAATTTATTCAAGGGGGAGTAACCAGGACAGGGGGGGAAATCAAGTTAATTAGCTTATCACTATACCTCTCTACCTAGGGCTCTGTGCACAGGCCTGAACCTAATATTTACTGGCCCTGGGTACCCAAGCCCTAATGGCTAGTCCACTGTGGCAGCTGGTTGGGGCCCTGACACAGATAACCTTTACTATACTGAGAAGGTCAGAATGGAAAGAAGATTCAGCTAGGCAGCCAGCAGTATAATAAAAAAACTTGAGACCCTGTTGCAACTTAGTAGGGAGCTACCCTGGTTCTGTACTCACGACTCCAGCAAGCAATGGTTTCTGCACCACTGGCAGGGCTGAGCCCGAGTTTCACCAGCCTCCTCACACATTTATATGGCAACTCCAGAGAGGTACCACACCAGGCCGTAGCTTCCAAGGCTCACACGAACTCTCAGCCAGCTAAGGTGCTGCAACGGCAGTTTCAGCTTTCCCGAGGACCGAGCATGATTCAGCAGATTCTCCAATCCTCCAACAGGTCGAGCCTGGTGGGTAGCTGGGCTGGCACCAGCCTCCTCCGACCGCCTGCAGCGGATTTAGTCCGACTCACTCAACGGCAACAACGGCCGCCTCAGGCCTTCACGCGCTTCCCGCATGAACACTCCACCAGTGCAGAAGCACACAGCTCCTTCTTTCTTCTCAGCCACTCGCATCTGCCCCCAACAGCAAGGGCTCTCCCTTCAGTTTGGCGCTACCGCTTCCATTGGCTAGCGCGCAATCAACTGCACCTGCTCTCAGTGGTGCGAAAAAGCACCATAGCCCAGAATACCTTTCCCAAAATACAAGCAGCTCCTCTATTGGTTAGCGAATCTGTATGGTCGAGGTACTGATTGGTCCAATTCAGCAGTCCTGGACCAAAATGAAGGAGAATCAGAACAGTCTTTGCTACAAAGGAAAAACAGGTTAGAACAACTACATTTTCATTTATCACCTAAGTTATTCCCAGCAGGCAGTTACATCTCCGGGAAAACTCCCTCTGCACAATTTAACGATGGCGAAGCGGAGCAATTATCCGGCAGCCGGGCGGGACTCAAGCAGGGTAACACTCAAACCCTTCCCAGATTAATCAAGACTGCGAGTTAGGCAGCCCTTAAAAGACAGGCATGGAGGCCTTGATGGCGCTCCTGGCGATCACACTTAAACTGCTAAAATGCAGGACGCCAACCTGGCAGGGAGCATTTAATGAGCTCCTGGGAAGCTTTTAGGAACCCCCATTTGCAAGGGGGTTACATACATTATCACAGCAGGTAGGGGAAATGGGCAGACTAGGTGGGCCTTATCTGCCATCCAATTCTATGGTTCTGTGTTTCTATGTTATCATATCTGGCAGTGTATTTGAGTTTTGCTTTGAAACATTTTAATCTTCTTTACACAATTTTGTAAAACTCTACTGATTTAAAGAAATTGCGAAGAATGATGAAAATTGTGGACTTAGCAATAAAATTGCGGGTGCAGTTTTCCAGTGTCCCTGGTCATGTGACAGGGTAGTAGGCATAGGCCAAAGTCAACTTCAGTTCAACTTGGGGCGTAAAAATTCTGTTGAACTTCGCCAATTCGGCTAAACCAATTCACCTTCCAGTGCTGCAATTGGTATGGGGTAAAAGAGACTAAAAATGACGGGCAAAAAGCCATAATTACTGGCTGCAGTGTTTATCAACCTGCAAACCATGCCCACGAAAAGCCGTAACAACTGGCTTACTCAGCCCCAGAACTCACATGTGAGTCGAAATATTCTATGATTAACCTTATTCAAAATGGCCACCTGGGGCTGAGAGAGAGTGATTTCAGTTGGTTACCCAGTTATTTTGGAGCTCCTTAATAACTGGGCAACCATTTGGTACCATCAAAAAGCTAATTTTTCAGCTTCACAATTGTTGTACAAGTATTCCTAAGTGATACCAATAAACTTTCACAAATAAAACACCATGTTTGACTCAGTATTCTTTACACACACACACTCTACACAAAATCCCCCACACACACGAAACAGCACGGCAGTTTACGTCAAGTTCTTCCTCTCAGAGTCACTGTTCGTTCTTTAGCCAGAAAAAACGAAGATCTGTAATTACCACGTCAGTCAACCACTGAGACCTACATCAGAGGCATTGCTAGAAGTAACTTAGTATGTAGCTAGTTGTTCTGTGCTTTCAAGAAACCATAATGTTGCAGTGTGAGAAACACTGCAAACCAGTAAATTACATAAAATAAAACATGCAGATGTGTCTATATGTATATACTGTATATATATATATATTTTTTCCTTTTTAAAACACATCCTCAGTGTCTGATTCCTTTTTAAACCTCTCAAGCTTTGTTTGTGGCAGGTGCTGTTGGCATGGCTCTGCTTTGGATTACCGTTTGCAGTGTTGAGACACAGTCTGCAAAACCAATTAAGACTGCTAAGGCCCAGTGTAAGCTACAGTTACTATTTGCTGAACTCAAGCCGTATACCTCCCTGTAGTCTCGGCTTTATCTCCCCATTACTATACTGTATACCTCCTTGTGGTCTCTGCTTTACCTCCCTATTACTATATTGTATACCTCCCTGTAGTCTCTGCTTTACTTCCCTATTACTATATTGTATACCTCCCTGTGGTCTCTGCTTTACCTCCCTATTACTATATTGTATAGCTCCCTGTGGTCTCAGCTTTGCCTCCCTATTACTATATTGTACAGCTCCCTGTGGTCTCTGCTTTGCCTCCCTATTACTATATTGTATACCTCCCTGTAGTCTCTGCTTTACCTCCCTATTACTATATTGTATACCTCCATGTAGTCTCTGCTTTACCTCCCTTTTACTATATTGTATAGCTCCCTGTAGTCTCTCTCTACTGTATTCTGATATGTGATGCTTTACTCTGTATTCTGATACATGATGCTTTACTCTGTATTCTGATTACATGATGCTTTACTCTGTATTCTGATTACATGATGCTTTACTCTGTATTCTGATTACGTGATGCTTTGCTCTGTATTCTGATTACATGATGCTTACTCTGTATTCTGATTACGTGATGCTTTACTCTGTATTCTGATTACATGATGCTTTACTCTGTATTCTGATTACGTGATGCTTTACTCTGTATTCTGATTACATGATGCTTTACTCTGTATTCTGATTACGTGATGCTTTACTCTGTATTCTGATTACATGTGATGCTTTACTCTGTATTCTGATTACATGATGCTTTACTCTGTATTCTGATTATGTGATGCTTTACTCTGTATTCTGATTACGTGATGCTTACTCTGTATTCTGATTACGTGGTGCTTTACTCTGTATTTGCTGATTACGTGATATATTACTCTGTACAGTATTTGTTGAGTATGTGATGCTTTACTCTGTATTCTGATTACGTGATGCTTTACTCTGTATTCTGATTACATGGTGCTTTACTCTGTATTCTGATTATGTGATGCTTTACTCTGTATTCTGATTACATGATGCTTTACTCTGTATTCTGATTACGTGATGCTTTACTCTGTATTCTGATTACATGATGCTTTACTCTGTATTCTGATTACGTGATGCTTTACTCTGTATTCTGATTACGTGGTGCTTTACTCTGTATTTGCTGATTACGTGATATATTACTCTGTACAGTATTTGTTGAGTATGTGATGCTTTACTCTGTATTCTGATTACGTGATGCTTTACTCTGTATTCTGATTACGTGGTGCTTTACTCTGTATTCTGATTACGTGATGCTTTACTCTGTATTCTGATTACGTGTGCTTTACTCTGTATTTGCTGATTACGTGATATATTACTCTGTACAGTATTTGTTGAGTATGTGATGCTTACTCTGTATTCTGATTACAAGGTGCTTTACTCTGTATTTGCTGATTACGTGATATATTACTCTGTACAGTATTTGTTGAGTATGTGATGCTTTACTCTGTATTCTGATTATGATGCTTTACTCTGTATTCTGATTACGTGGTGCTTTACTCTGTATTTGCTGATTACGTGATATATTACTCTGTACAGTATTTGTTGAGTATGTGATGCTTTACTCTGTATTCTGATTACATGATGCTTTACTCTGTATTCTGATTACGTGATGCTTTACTCTGTATTCTGATTACATGATGCTTTACTCTGTATTCTGATTACATGTGCTTTACTCTGTATTCTGATTACGTGATGCTTTACTCTGTATTCTTATTACATGATGCTTACTCTGTATTCTGATTACATGGTGCTTTACTCTGTATTCTGATTACGTGATGCTTTACTCTGTATTCTGATTACATGTGCTTTACTCTGTATTCTGATTACGTGGTGCTTACTCTGTATTTGCTGATTACGTGATATATTACTCTGTACAGCATTTGTTGAGTATGTGATGCTTTACTCTGTATTCTGATTACGTGATGCTTTACTCTGTATTCTGATTACGTGGTGCTTTACTCTGTATTCTGATTACGTGATGCTTTACTCTGTATTCTGATTATGTGGTGCTTTACTCTGTATTTGCTGATTACGTGATATATTACTCTGTACAGTATTTGTTGAGTATGTGATGCTTTACTCTGTATTCTGATTACATGATGCTTTACTCTGTATTCTGATTACGTGGTGCTTTACTCTGTATTTGCTGATTACGTGATATATTACTCTGTACAATATTTGTTGAGTATGTGATGCTTTACTCTGTATTCTGATTACGTGGTGCTTTACTCTGTATTCTGATTATGTGATGCTTTACTCTGTATTCTGATTATGTGATGCTTTACTCTGTATTCTGATTACATGGTGCTTTACTCTGTATTTGCTGATTATGTGATATATTACTCTGTACAGTATTTGTTGAGTATGTGATGCTGTACTCTGTATTCTGATTACGTGGTGCTTTACTCTGTATTTGCTGATTACGTGATATATTACTCTGTACAGTATTTGTTGAGTATGTGATGCTTTACTCTGTATTCTGATTACATGATGCTTTACTCTGTATTCTGATTATGTGGTGCTTTACTCTGTATTTGCTGATTACGTGATATATTACTCTGTACAGCATTTGTTGAGTATGTGATGCTTTACTCTGTATTCTGATTATGTGGTGCTTTACTCTGTATTCTGATTACTTGGTGCTTTACTCTGTATTTCTGATTACGTGATATATTACTCTGTACAGTATTTGTTGAGTATGTGATGCTTTACTCTGTATTCTGATTACATGATGCTTTACTCTGTATTCTGATTACATGGTGCTTTACTCTGTATTTGCTGATTACGTGATATATTACTCTGTACAGTATTTGTTGAGTATGTGATGCTTTACTCTGTATTCTGATTACGTGATGCTTTACTCTGTATTCTGATTACATGTGCTTTACTCTGTATTCTGATTACGTGATGCTTTACTCTGTATTCTGATTATGTTGGTGCTTTACTCTGTGTATTCTGATTACGTGATGCTTTACTCTGTATTCTGATTATGTGGTGCTTTACTCTGTATTTGCTGATTACATGATATATTACTCTGTACAGTATTTGTTGAGTATGTGATGCTTTACTCTGTATTCTGATTACGTGATGCTTTACTCTGTATTCTGATTACATGATGCTTTATTCTGTATTCTGATTACATGGTGCTTTACTCTGTATTCTGATTATATGATGCTTTACTCTGTATTCTGATTACATGATGCTTACTCTGTATTCTGATTACGTGGTGCTTTACTCTGTATTCTGATTACGTGATGCTTTACTCTGTATTCTGATTACATGGTGCTTTACTCTGTATTCTGATTACATGATGCTTTACTCTGTATTCTCTTTCGTGATGCTTTACTCTATTCTGATTACATGGTGCTTTACTCTGTATTCTGATTACGTGATGCTTTACTCTGTATTCTGATGACGTGATGCTTTACTCTGTATTCTGATTACGTGATGCTTTACTCTGTATTCTGATTACGTGATGCTTTACTCTGTATTCTGATTACGTGATGCTTTACTCTGTATTTGCTGGTTACGTGATATATTACTCTGTACAGTATTTGTTGAGTATGTGATGCTTTACTCTGTATTCTGAGTACGTGATGCTTTACTCTGCATTTTGATTACATCATGCTTTACTCTGTTTTCTGATTACATGGTGCTTTACTCTGTATTCCGATTACGTGATGCTTTGCTCTGTATTCTGATTACATGATGCTTTACTCTGTATTCTGATTACGTGATGCTTTACTCTGTATTCTGATTACATGATGCTTTACTCTGTATTCTGATTACGTGATGCTTTACTCTGTATTCTGATTACATGGTGCTTTACTCTGTATTTGCTGATTACGTGATGCTTTACTCTGTATTCTGATTATGTGGTGCTTTACTCTGTATTTGCTGATTACGTGATATATTACTCTGTACAGTATTTGTTGAGTATGTGATGCTTTACTCTGTATTCTGATTACATGATGCTTTACTCTGTATTCTGATTATGTGGTGCTTTACTCTGTATTTGCTGATTACGTGATATATTACTCTGTACATATTTGTTGAGTATGTGATGCTTTACTCTGTATTCTGATTACGTGGTGCTTTACTCTGTATTCTGATTATGTGGTGCTTTACTCTGTATTCTGATTACGTGATGCTTTACTCTGTATTCTGATTTGTGATGCTTTATTCTGTATTCTGATTACATGGTGCTTTACTCTGTATTTGCTGATTATGTGATATATTACTCTCTACAGTATTTGTTGAGTATGTGATGCTTTACTCTGTATTCTGATTACATGATGCTTTACTCTGTATTCTGATTACATGATGCTTTACTCTGTATTCTGATTATGTGGTGCTTTACTCTGTGTTTGCTGATTACGTGATATATTACTCTGTACAATATTTGTTGAGTATGTGATGCTTTACTCTGTATTCTGATTACGTGGTGCTTTACTCTGTATTCTGATTATGTGGTGCTTTACTCTGTATTCTGATTATTTGATGCTTTACTCTGTATTCTGATTTTGTGATGCTTTATTCTGTATTCTGATTACATGGTGCTTTACTCTGTATTCTGATTACTTGGTGCTTTACTCTGTATTTGTTGATTACGTGATATATTACTCTGTACAGTATTTGTTGAGTATGTGATGCTTTACTCTGTATTCTGATTACATGATGCTTTACTCTGTATTCTGATTGCATGGTGCTTTACTCTGTATTTGCTGATTACGTGATATATTACTCTGTACAGTATTTGTTGAGTATGTGATGCTTTACTCTGTATTCTGATTACGTGATGCTTTACTCTGTATTCTGATTACGTGGTGCTTTACTCTGTATTCTGATTATGTGATGCTTTACTCTGTATTCTGATTATGTTGGGCTTTACTCTGTATTTGCTGATTACGTGATGCTTTACTCTGTATTCTGATTATGTGGTGCTTTACTCTGTATTTGCTGATTACGTGATATATTACTCTTTACAGTATTTGTTGAGTATGTGATGCTTTACTCTGTATTCTGATTACGTGATGCTTTACTCTGTATTCTGATTACATGATGCTTTACTCTGTATTCTGATTACATGGTGCTTTACTCTGTATTCTGATTTTGTCATGCTTTACTCTGTATTCTGATTACATGATGCTTACTCTGTATTCTGATTACATGGTGCTTTACTCTGTATTCTGATTATGTGATGCTTTTCTCTGTATTCTGATTACATGGTGCTTTACTCTGTATTCTGATTACATGATGCTTTACTCTGTATTCTCTTTACGTGATGCTTTACTCTATTCTGATTACATGGTGCTTTACTCTGTATTCTGATTACGTGATGCTTTACTCTGTATTCTGATACGTGATGCTTTACTCTGTATTCTGATTACGTGATGCTTTACTCTGTATTTGCTGATTACGTGATATATTACTCTGTACAGTATTTGTTGAGTATGTGATGCTTTACTCTGTATTCTGATTGATGCTTTACTCTGTATTCTGATTACATGATGCTTTACTCTGTATTCTGATTACATGGTGCTTTACTCTGTATTCTGATTACGTGATGCTTTACTCTGTATTCTGATTACATGATGCTTACTCTGTATTCTGATTACATGGTGCTTTACTCTGTATTCTGATTAAGTGATGCTTTACTCTGTATTCTGATTACGTGTGCTTTACTCTGTATTTGCTGATTACGTGATGCTTTACTCTGTATTCTGATTATGCGGTGCTTTACTCTGTATTTGCTGATTACGTGATATATTACTCTGTACAGTATTTGTTGAGTATGTGATGCTTTACTCTGTATTCTGATTACGTGGTGCTTTACTCTGTATTCTGATTATGTGATGCTTTACTCTGTATTCTGATTATTGATGCTTTACTCTGTATTCTGATTTTGTGATGCTTTACTCTGTATTCTGATTACATGGTGCTTTACTCTGTATTTGCTGATTATGTGATATATTACTCTGTACAGTATTTGTTGAGTACGTGATGCTTTACTCTGTATTCTGATTACATGATGCTTTACTCTGTATTCTGATTATGTGGTGCTTACTCTGTATTTGCTGATTACGTGATATATTACTCTGTACAGTATTTGTTGAGTATGTGATGCTTTAGTCTGTATTCTGATTATGTGGTGCTTTACTCTGTATTCTGATTACGTGGTGCTTTACTCTGTATTTGCTGATTACGTGATATATTACTCTGTACAGTATTTGTTGAGTATGTGATGCTTTACTCTGTATTCTGATTACATGATGCTTTACTCTGTATTCTGATTACATGGTGCTTTACTCTGTATTTGCTGATTACGTGATATATTACTCTGTACAGTATTTGTTGAGTATGTGATGCTTTACTCTGTATTCTGATTACGTGATGCTTTACTCTGTATTCTGATTACGTGGTGCTTTACTCTGTATTCTGATTATGATGCTTTACTCTGTATTCTGATTATGTTGGCTTTACTCTGTATTTCTGATTACGTGATGCTTTACTCTGTATTCTGATTATGTGGTGCTTTACTCTGTATTTGCTGATTATGTGATATATTACTCTGTACAGTATTTGTTGAGTATGTGATGCTTTACTCTGTATTCTGATTACGTGATGCTTTACTCTGTATTCTGATTACATGATGCTTTACTCTGTATTCTGATTACATGGTGCTTTACTCTGTATTCTGATTATGTGATGCTTTACTCTGTATTCTGATTACATGATGCTTACTCTGTATTCTGATTACATGGTGCTTTACTCTGTATTCTGATTATGTGGTGCTTTACTCTGTATTCTGATTATGTGATGCTTTACTCTGTATTCTGATTTTGTGATGCTTTATTCTGTATTCTGATTACATGGTGTTTACTCTGTATTTGCTGATTACGTGATATATTACTCTGTACAGTATTTGTTGAGTACGTGATGCTGTACTCTGTATTCTGATTCGTGATGCTTTACTCTGTATTCTGATTATCGATGTGCTGTACTCTGTATTTGCTGATTACGTGATATATTACTCTGTCAGTATTTGTTGGGTATGTGATGCTTTACTCTGTATTCTGATTACGTGATGCTTTACTCTGTATTCTGATTACTTGGTGCTTTACTCTGTATTTGATTACGTGATATATTACTCTGTACAGTATTTGTTGAGTATGTGATGCTTTACTCTGTATTCTGATTACATGATGCTTTACTCTGTATTCTGATTACGTGGTGCTTTACTCTGTATTTGCTGATTACGTGATATATTACTCTGTACAGTATTTGTTGAGTATGTGATGCTTTACTCTGTATTCTGATTACGTGATGCTTTACTCTGTATTCTGATTATGTGATGCTTTACTCTGTATTCTGATTATGTTGGTGCTTTACTCTGTTTTGCTGATTACGTGATGCTTTACTCTGTATTCTGATTATGTGGTGCTTTACTCTGTATTTGCTGATTACGTGATATATTACTCTTTACAGTATTTGTTGAGTATGTGATGCTTTACTCTGTATTCTGATTACGTGATGCTTTACTCTGTATTCTGATTACATGATGCTTTATTCTGTATTCTGATTACATGGTGCTTTACTCTGTATTCTGATTATGTGATGCTTTACTCTGTATTCTGATTACATGATGCTTACTCTGTATTCTGATTACATGGTGCTTTACTCTGTATTCTGATTATGTGATGCTTTTCTCTGTATTCTGATTACATGATGCTTTACTCTGTATTCTGATTACGTGATGCTTTACTCTGTATTCTGATTACGTGATGCTTTACTCTGTATTTGCTGATTACGTGATATATTACTCTGTACAGTATTTGTTGAGTATGTGATGCTTTACTCTGTATTCTGATTACGTGATGCTTTACTCTGTATTCTGATTACATGATGCTTTACTCTGTTTTCTGATTACATGGTGCTTTACTCTGTATTCTGATTACGTGATGCTTTACTCTGTATTCTGATTACATGATGCTTACTCTGTATTCTGATTACATGGTGCTTTACTCTGTATTCTGATTACATGATGCTTTACTCTGTATTCTGATTACATGTGATGCTTTACTCTGTATTCTGATTATGTTGGTGCTTTACTCTGTATTTGATGATTACGTGATGCTTTACTCTGTATTCTGATTATGTGGTGCTTTACTCTGTATTTGCTGATTACGTGATATATTACTCTGTACAGTATTTGTTGAGTATGTGATGCTTTACTCTGTATTCTGATTACGTGATGCTTTACTCTGTATTCTGATTACATGGTGCTTTACTCTGTATTCTGATTATGTGATGCTTTACTCTGTATTCTGATTACATGATGCTTTACTCTGTATTCTGATTACATGGTGCTTTACTCTGTATTCTGATTACGTGATGCTTTACTCTGTATTCTGATTACGTGATGCTTTACTCTGTATTCTGATTACATGATGCTTTACTCTGTATTCTGATTACGTGGTGCTTTACTCTGTATTTGCTGATTACATGATATATTACTCTGTACAGTATTTGTTGAGTATGTGATGCTTTACTCTGTATTCTGATTACGTGATGCTTTACTCTGTATTCTGATTACATGATGCTTTACTCTGTATTCTGATTACATGATGCTTTACTCTGTATTCTGATTATGTGATGCTTTACTCTGTATTCTGATTACATGATGCTTTACTCTGTATTCTGATTACATGGTGCTTTACTCTGTATTCTGATTATGTGATGCTTTCTCTGTATTCTGATTACATTGTGCTTTACTCTGTATTCTGATTACGTGATGCTTTACTCTGTATTCTCTTTACGTGATGCTTTACTCTGTATTCTGATTACATGGTGCTTTACTCTGTATTCTGATTACGTGATGCTTTACTCTGTATTCTGATTACGTGATGCTTTACTCTGTATTCTGATTACGTGATGCTTTACTCTGTATTCTGATTACGTGGTGCTTTACTCTGTATTTGCTGATTACGTGATATATTACTCTGTACAGTATTTGTTGAGTATGTGATGCTTTACTCTGTATTCTGATTACGTGATGCTTTACTCTGTATTCTGATTACATGATGCTTTACTCTGTATTCTGATTACATGGTGCTTTACTCTGTATTCTGATTACGTGATGCTTTACTCTGTATTCTGATTACATGATGTTTACCCTGTATTCTGATTACGTGGTGCTTTACTCTGTATTCTGATTACATGATGCTTTACTCTGTATTCTGATTATGTGATGCTTTACTCTGTATTCTGATTATGTGGTGCTTTACTCTGTATTTGCTGATTACGTGGTGCTTTACTCTGTATTCTGATTATGTGGTGCTTTACTCTGTATTTGCTGATTACGTGATATATTACTCTGTACAGTATTTGTTGAGTATGTGATGCTTTACTCTGTATTCTGATTACATGATGCTTTACTCTGTATTCTGATTACATGATGCTTTACTCTGTATTCTGATTACGTGATGCTTTACTCTGTATTCTGATTACATGATGCTTACTCTGTATTCTGATTACATGGTGCTTTACTCTGTATTCTGATTATGTGATGCTTTACTCTGTATTCTGATTACGTGATGCTTTACTCTGTATTCTGATTACATGGTGCTTTACTCTGTATTCTGATTATGTGATGCTTTACTCTGTATTTGCTGATTACGTGATATATTACTCTGTACAGTATTTGTTGAGTATGTGATGCTTTACTCTGTATTCTGATTACGTGATGCTTTACTCTGTATTCTGATTACGTGATGCTTTACTCTGTATTCTGATTACGTCATGCTTTACTCTGTATTCTGATTACCTGGTGCTTTACTCTGTATTCTGATTACGTGATGCTTTACTCTGTATTCTGATTACGTGATGCTTTACTCTGTATTCTGATTACATGATGCTTTACTCTGTATTCTGATTACGTGGTGCTTTACTCTGTATTCTGATTACATGATGCTTTACTCTGTATTCTGATTACGTGATGCTTTTCTCTGTATTCTGATTACATGGTGCTTTACTCTGTATTCTGATTACGTGATGCTTTACTCTGTATTCTGATTCCGTGATGCTTTACTCTGTATTCTGATTACGTGATGCTTTACTCTGTATTCTGATTACATGATGCTTTACTCTGTATTCTGATGACTGATGCTTTACTCTGTATTCTGATTACGTGGTGCTTTACTCTGTATTCTGATTACGTTATGCTTTACTCTGTATTCTGATTACATGATGCTTTACTCTGTATTCTGATTACATGGTGCTTTACTCTGTATTCTGATTATGTGATGCTTTACTCTGTATTCTGATTACATTGTGCTTTACTCTGTATTCTGATTACATGATGCTTTACTCTGTATTCTGATTACGTGATGCTTTACTCTATTCTGATTACATGGTGCTTTACTCTGTATTCTGATGACGTGATGCTTTACTCTGTATTCTGATTACGTGATGCTTTACTCTGTATTCTTCATTACGTGATGCTTTACTCTGTATTCTGATTATGTGGTGCTTTACTCTGTATTTGCTGATTACGTGATATATTACTCTGTACAGTATTTGTTGAGTATGTGATGCTTTACTCTGTATTCTGATTACGTGATGCTTTACTCTGCATTCTGATTACATGATGCTTTACTCTGTATTCTGATTACATGGTGCTTTACTCTGTATTCTGATTACGTGATGCTTTACTCTGTATTCTGATTACATGATGTTTACTCTGTATTCTGATTACGTGGTGCTTTACTCTGTATTCTGATTACATGATGCTTTACTCTGTATTCTGATTATGTGATGCTTTACTCTGTATTCTAATTACGTGGTGCTTTACTCTGTATTTGCTGATTACGTGGTGCTTTACTCTGTATTCTGATTATGTGGTGCTTTACTCTGTATTTGCTGATTACGTGATATATTACTCTGTACAGTATTTGTTGAGTATGTGATGCTTTACTCTGTATTCTGATTACATGATGCTTTATTCTGTATTCTGATTACATGGTGCTTTACTCTGTATTCTGATTACGTGATGCTTTACTCTGTATTCTGATTACATGATGCTTTACTCTGTATTCTGATTACATGGTGCTTTACTCTGTATTCTGATTACGTGGTGCTTTACTCTGTATTTGCTGATTACGTGATATATTACTCTGTACAGTATTTGTTGAGTATGTGATGCTTTACTCTGTATTCTGATTACGTGATGCTTTACTCTGTATTCTGATTACATGATGCTTTACTCTGTATTCTGATTACGTGATGCTTTACTCTGTATTCTGATTACATGATGCTTTACTCTGTATTCTGATTACGTGGTGCTTTACTCTGTATTCTGATTACGTGATGCTTTACTCTGTATTCTGATTACATGATGCTTACTCTGTATTCTGATTACATGGTGCTTTACTCTGTATTCTGATTACATGATGCTTTACTCTGTATTCTGATTACGTGATGCTTTACTCTGTATTCTGATTACATGGTGCTTTACTCTGTATTCTGATTACGTGATGCTTTACTCTGTATTCTGATTACTTGTGCTTTACTCTGTATTCTGATTATGTGATGCTTTACTCTGTATTCTGATTACATGATGCTATACTCTGTATTCTGATTACGTGATGCTTTACTCTGTATTCTGATTACGTGGTGCTTTACTCTGTATTCTGATTACGTGATGCTTTACTCTGTATTCTGATTACGTGATGCTTTACTCTGTATTCTGATTACGTGGTGCTTTACTCTGTATTTGCTGATTACGTGATATATTACTCTGTACAGTATTTGTTGAGTATGTGATGCTTTACTCTGTATTCTGATTACGTGATGCTTTACTCTGTATTCTGATTACATGATGCTTTACTCTGTATTCTGATTACATGGTGCTTTACTCTGTATTCTGATTACGTGATGCTTTACTCTGTATTCTGATTACATGATGCTTACTCTGTATTCTGATTACGTGGTGCTTTACTCTGTATTCTGATTACATGATGCTTTACTCTGTATTCTGATTATGTGATGCTTTACTCTGTATTCTGATTATGTGGTGCTTTACTCTGTATTTCTGATTACATGGTGCTTTACTCTGTATTCTGATTATGTGGTGCTTTACTCTGTATTTGCTGATTACGTGATATATTACTCTGTACAGTATTTGTTGAGTATGTGATGCTTTACTCTGTATTCTGATTACATGATGCTTTACTCTGTATTCTGATTACATGGTGCTTTACTCTGTATTCTGATTACGTGATGCTTTACTCTGTATTCTGATTACATGATGCTTTACTCTGTATTCTGATTACATGATGCTTACTCTGTATTCTGATTACATGGTGCTTTACTCTGTATTCTGATTATGTGATGCTTTACTCTGTATTCTGATTATGTGATGCTTTACTCTGTATTCTGATTACATTGTGCTTTACTCTGTATTCTGATTACGTGATGCTTTACTCTGTATTTGCTGATTACGTGATATATTACTCTGTACAGTATTTGTTGAGTATGTGATGCTTTACTCTGTATTCTGATTACGTGATGCTTTACTCTGTATTCTGATTATGTGATGCTTTACTCTGTATTTTGATTACGTCATGCTTTACTCTGTATTCTGATTACATGTTGCTTACTCTGTATTCTGATTACGTGATGCTTTACTCTGTATTCTGATTACATGATGCTTTACTCTGTATTCTGATTACGTGGTGCTTTACTCTGTATTCTGATTACATGATGCTTTACTCTGTATTCTGATTACGTGATGCTTTACTCTGTATTCTGATTACATGGTGCTTTACTCTGTATTCTGATTGTGATGCTTTACTCTGTATTCTGATTACATTGTGCTTTACTCTGTATTCTGATTACGTGATGCTTTACTCTGTATTCTGATTACATGATGCTATACTCTGTATTCTGATTACGTGATGCTTTACTCTGTATTCTGATTACGTGATGCTTTACTCTGTATTCTGATTACGTGATGCTTTACTCTGTATTCTGATTACGTGATGCTTTACTCTGTATTCTGATTAGTGATGCTTTACTCTGTATTCTGATTATGTGTGCTTTACTCTGTATTCTGATTACATGATGCTTTACTCTGTATTCTGATTACGTGTGCTTTACTCTGTATTTGCTGATTACGTGATATATTACTCTGTACAGTATTTGTTGAGTATGTGATGCTTTACTCTGTATTCTGATTACGTGATGCTTTACTCTGTATTCTGATTACATGGTGCTTTACTCTGTATTCTGATTACGTGATGCTTTACTCTGTATTCTGATTACATGATGCTTTACTCTGTATTCTGATTACATGATGCTTTACTCTGTATTCTGATTACATGATGCTTTACTCTGTATTCTGATTACGTGATGCTTTACTCTGTATTCTGATTACGTGATGCTTTACTCTGTATTCTGATTACGTGTGCTTTACTCTGTATTCTGATTACGTGATGCTTTACTCTGTATTCTGATTATATGTGGTGCTTTACTCTGTATTCTGATTACGTGATGCTTTACTCTGTATTCTGATTATGTGGTGCTTTACTCTGTATTTGCTGATTATGTGATATATTACTCTGTACAGTATTTGTTGAGTATGTGATGCTTTACTCTGTATTCTGATTACGTGATGCTTTACTCTGTATTCTGATTACATGAGTGCTTTATTCTGTTTTCTGATTACTCTGTATTCTGATTATGTGATGCTTTACTCTGTATTCTGATTACGTGATGCTTTACTCTGTATTCTGATTACATGGTGCTTTACTCTGTATTCTGATTACGTGATGCTTTACTCTGTATTCTGATTACATGGTGCTTTACTCTGTATTCTGATTACATGATGCTTTACTCTGTATTCTCATTACGTGATGCTTTACTCTATTCTGATTACATGGTGCTTTACTCTGTATTCTGATTACGTGATGCTTTACTCTGTATTCTGATTACGTGATGCTTTACTCTGTATTCTGATTACGTGATGCTTTACTCTGTATTCTGATTACGTGATGCTTTACTCTGTATTCTGATTACGTGATGCTTTACTCTGTATTTGCTGATTACGTGATATATTACTCTGTACAGTATTTGTTGAGTATGTGATGCTTTACTCTGTATTCTGATTACGTGATGCTTTACTCTGTATTCTGATTACATGATGCTTTACTCTGTATTCTGATTACATGGTGCTTTACTCTGTATTCTGATTACGTGATGCTTTACTCTGTATTCTGATTACATGATGCTTACTCTGTATTCTGATTACGTGATGCTTTACTCTGTATTCTGATTACATGATGCTTTACTCTGTATTCTGATTACGTGATGCTTTACTCTGTATTCTGATTACATGGTGCTTTACTCTGTATTCTGATTACGTGATGCTTTACTCTGTATTCTGATTATCATGGTGCTTTACTCTGTATTTGCTGATTACGTGATATATTACTCTGTACAGTATTTGTTGAGTATGTGATGCTTTACTCTGTATTCTGATTACATGATGCTTTACTCTGTATTCTGATTATGTGGTGCTTTACTCTGTAGTTGCTGATTACGTGATATATTACTCTGTACAGTATTTGTTGAGTATGTGATGCTTTACTCTGTATTCTGATTACGTGGTGCTTTACTCTGTATTCTGATTACGTGGTGCTTTACTCTGTATTCTGATTATATGATGCTTTACTCTGTATTCTGATTTTGTGATGCTTTACTCTGTATTCTGATTACATGGTGGTTTACTCTGTATTTGCTGATTATGTGATATATTACTCTGTACAGTATTTGTTGAGTACGTGATGCTTTACTCTGTATTCTGATTACATGATGCTTTACTCTGTATTCTGATTACATGATGCTTTACTCTGTATTCTGATTATGTGGTGCTTTACTCTGTGTTTGCTGATTACGTGATATATTACTCTGTACAGTATTTGTTGAGTATGTGATGCTTTACTCTGTATTCTGATTACGTGATGCTTTACTCTGTATTCTGATTATATGATGCTTTACTCTGTATTCTGATTATGTGATGCTTTACTCTGTATTCTGATTACATGATGCTTTACTCTGTATTCTGATTACATGGTGCTTTACTCTGTATTTGCTGATTACGTGATATATTACTCTGTACAGTATTTGTTGAGTATGTGATGCTTTACTCTGTATTCTGATTACATGATGCTTTACTCTGTATTCTGATTACATGGTGCTTTACTCTGTATTTGCTGATTACGTGATATATTACTCTGTACAGTATTTGTTGAGTATGTGATGCTTTACTCTGTATTCTGATTACGTGATGCTTTACTCTGTATTCTGATTACGTGGTGCTTTACTCTGTATTCTGATTATGTGATGCTTTACTCTGTATTCTGATTATGTGGTGCTTTACTCTGTATTTGCTGATTACGTGATGCTTTACTCTGTATTCTGATTATGTGGTGCTTTACTCTGTATTTGCTGATTATGTGATATATTACTCTGTACAGTATTTGTTGAGTATGTGATGCTTTACTCTGTATTCTGATTACGTGATGCTTTACTCTGTATTCTGATTACATGATGCTTTACTCTGTATTCTGATTACATGGTGCTTTACTCTGTATTCTGATTATGTGATGCTTTACTCTGTATTCTGATTACATGATGCTTACTCTGTATTCTGATTACATGGTGCTTTACTCTGTATTCTGATTACGTGATGCTTTACTCTGTATTCTGATTACATGGTGCTTTACTCTGTATTCTGATTACATGATGCTTTACTCTGTATTCTCTTTACGTGATGCTTTACTCTATTCTGATTACATGGTGCTTTACTCTGTATTCTGATTACGTGATGCTTTACTCTGTATTCTGATTACGTGATGCTTTACTCTGTATTCTGATTACGTGATGCTTTACTCTGTATTTGCTGATTACGTGATATATTACTCTGTACAGTATTTGTTGAGTATGTGATGCTTTACTCTGTATTCTGAGTACGTGATGCTTTACTCTGCATTTTGATTACATCATGCTTTACTCTGTTTTCTGATTACATGGTGCTTTACTCTGTATTCCGATTACGTGAT
This sequence comes from Neoceratodus forsteri, assembly GCA_016271365.2. Lineage (NCBI taxonomy): Eukaryota > Metazoa > Chordata > Ceratodontiformes > Ceratodontidae > Neoceratodus > Neoceratodus forsteri. The sequence continues at coordinate 382,021,053 of CM028134.1, read as the reverse complement.
GCTTTGCTCTGTATTCTGATTACATGATGCTTACCCTGTATTCTGATTACGTGGTGCTTTACTCTGTATTCTGATTACATGATGCTTTACTCTGTATTCTGATTACATGGTGCTTTACTCTGTATTCTGATTACGTGATGCTTTACTCTGTATTCTGATTATACGGTGCTTTACTCTGTATTTGCTGATTACGTGATATATTACTCTGTACAGTATTTGTTGAGTATGTGATGCTTTACTCTGTATTCTGATTACATGATGCTTTACTCTGTATTCTGATTATGTGGTGCTTTACTCTGTATTTGCTGATTACGTGATATATTACTCTGTACAATATTTGTTGAGTATGTGATGCTTTACTCTGTATTCTGATTACGTGGTGCTTTACTCTGTATTCTGATTACGTGATGCTTTACTCTGTATTCTGATTACATGGTGCTTTACTCTGTATTCTGATTATGTGATGCTTCTCTGTATTCTGATTACAGTGCTTACTCTCTATTCTGATTACATGGTGCTTTACTCTGTATTCTGTTATGTGGTGCTTTACTCTGTATTCTGATTAGGTGATGCTTTACTCTGTATTCTGATTTTGTGATGCTTTATTCTGTATTCTGATTACATGGTGCTTTACTCTGTATTTGCTGATTATGTGATATATTACTCTGTACAGTATTTGTTGAGTATGTGATGCTTTACTCTGTATTCTGATTACGTGATGCTTTACTCTGTATTCTGATTATGTGGTGCTGTACTCTGTATTTGCTGATTACGTGATATATTACTCTGTACAGCATTTGTTGAGTATGTGATGCTTTACTCTGTATTCTGATTATGTGGTGCTTTACTCTGTATTCTGATTACATGGTGCTTTACTCTGTATTTGCTGATTACGTGATATATTACTCTGTACAGTATTTGTTGAGTATGTGATGCTTTACTCTGTATTCTGATTACGTGATGCTTTACTCTGTATTCTGATTACATGGTGCTTTACTCTGTATTTGCTGATTACGTGATATATTACTCTGTACAGTATTTGTTGAGTATGTGATGCTTTACTCTGTATTCTGATTACGTGATGCTTTACTCTGTATTCTGATTACGTGGTGCTTTACTCTGTATTCTGATTATGTGATGCTTTACTCTGTATTCTGATTATGTTGGGCTTTACTCTGTATTTGCTGATTACGTGATGCTTTACTCTGTATTCTGATTATGTGGTGCTTTACTCTGTATTTGCTGATTACGTGATATATTACTCTTTACAGTATTTGTTGAGTATGTGATGCTTTACTCTGTATTCTGATTACGTGATGCTTTACTCTGTATTCTGATTACATGATGCTTTATTCTGTATTCTGATTACATGGTGCTTTACTCTGTATTCTGATTATGTGATGCTTTACTCTGTATTCTCATTACGTGAAGCTTTACTCTATTCTGATTACGTGGTGCTTTACTCTGTATTCTGATTACGTGATGCTTTACTCTGTATTCTGATTACATGATGCTTTACTCTGTATTCTTCTGATTACGTGATGCTTTACTCTGTATTCTGATTACGTGATGCTTTACTCTGTATTCTGATTACGTGGTGCTTTACTCTGTATTTGCTGATTACGTGATATATTACTCTGTACAGTATTTGTTGGGTATGTGATGCTTTACTCTGTATTCTGATTACGTGATGCTTTACTCTGTATTCTGATTACATGATGCTTTACTCTGTATTCTGATTACATGGTGCTTTACTCTGTATTCTGATTACGTGATGCTTTACTCTGTATTCTGATTACATGATGCTTTACTCTGTATTCTGATTACGTGGTGCTTTACTCTGTATTCTGATTACATGATGCTTTACTCTGTATTCTGATTACGTGTGCTTTACTCTGTATTCTGATTACATGATGCTTTACTCTGTATTCTGATTACGTGATGCTTTACTCTGTATTCTGATTATGTGGTGCTTTACTCTGTATTTGCTGATTACGTGATGTATTACTCTGTACATATTTGTTGAGTATGTGATGCTTTACTCTGTATTCTGATTACATGATGCTTTATCTCTGTATTCTGATTACATGGTGCTTTACTCTGTATTCTGATTACGTGATGCTTTACTCTGTATTCTGATTACATGATGCTTTACTCTGTATTCTGATTACATGGTGCTTTACTCTGTATTCTGATTATGTGATGCTTTACTCTGTATTCTGATTGCATGGTGCTTACTCTGTATTCTGATTACATGGTGCTTTACTCTGTATTCTGATTACGTGATGCTTTACTCTGTATTCTGATTACATGATGTATTACTCTGTCAGTATTTGATTGAGTGTGATGCTTTACTCTGTATTCTGATTACGTGGTGCTTTACTCTGTATTCTGATTACGTGATGCTTACTCTGTATTCTGATTATGTGATGCTTTACTCTGTATTCTGATTACATGATGCTTTACTCTGTATTCTGATTACATGATGCTTTACTCTTTATTCTGATTACGTGATGCTTTACTCTGTATTCTGATTACATGATGCTTTACTCTGTATTCTGATTACATGGTGCTTTACTCTGTATTCTGATTATGTGATGCTTTACTCTGTATTCTGATTACATGATGCTTTACTCTGTATTCTGATTACATGATGCTTTACTCTGTATTCTCATTACGTGATGCTTTACTCTATTCTCTGATTACATGGTGCTTTACTCTGTATTCTGATTCGCGATGCTTTACTCTGTATTCTGATGACGTGATGCTTTACTCTCTATTCTTCATTACGTGATGCTTTACTCTGTATTCTGATTACGTGATGCTTTACTCTGTATTGCTGATTACGTGATATATTATTCTGTACAATATTTGTTAGTATGTGATGCTTTACTCTGTATTCTGAATGACGTGATGCTACTCTGCATTCTGATTTACATGATACTTTACTCTGTTTCTGATTACATGGTGCTTTCTCTGTATTCTGATTACATGATGCTTTACTCCGTATTCTGATTACATGATGTTTACCCTGTATTCTGATTCGTGCTTTACTCTGGTATTCTGATTACGCTGATGCTTCTGTATTCTGATTATGTGATGCTTTACTCTGTATTCTGATTATGTGGTGCTTTACTCTGTATTTGCTGATTACTTGGTGCTTTACTCTGTATTCTGATTATGTGGTGCTTTACTCTGTATTTGCTGATTACGTGATATATTACTCTGTACAGTATTTGTTGAGTATGTGATGCTTTACTCTGTATTCTGATTACATGATGCTTTACTCTGTATTCTGATTACGTGGTGCTTTACTCTGTATTCTGATTACGTGATGCTTTACTCTGTATTCTGATTACGCAGGCGCCTCTGTATTCTGATTACATGGTACTTTACTCTGTATTCTGATTATGTGATGCTTTACTCTGTATTCTGATTGCAGTGATGTTACTCTGTATTCTGATTACATGGTGCTTACTCTGTATTCTCATTATGTGATGCTTTACTCTGTATTTGCTGATTACGTGATATATTACTCTGTACAGTATTTGTTGAGTATGTGATGCTTTACTCTGTATTCTGATTACGTGATGCTTTACTCTGTATTCTGATTACGTGATGCTTTACTCTGTATTCTGATTACGTGATGCTTTACTCTGTATTCTGGTTACGTCATGCTTTACTCTGTATTCTGATTACATGTTGCTTACTCTGTATTCTGATTACGTGTTGCTTTTCTCTGTATTCTGATTACGTGATGCTTTACTCTGTATTCTGATTACATGATGCTTTACTCTGTATTCTGATTACTTGGTGCTTTACTCTGTATTCTGATTACATGATGCTTTACTCTGTATTCTGATTACATGATGCTTTACTCTGTATTCTGATTACATGGTGCTTTACTCTGTATTCTGATTACGTGATGCTTTACTCTGTATTCTGATTACGTTGTGCTTTCCGTATTCTGATTACATGATGCTTTGCTCTGTATTCTGATTACATGATGCTTTACTCTGTATTCTGATTACATGGTGCTTTACTCTGTATTCTGATGACGTGATGCTTTCCTCTGTATTCTGATTACGTGGTGCTTTGCTCTGTATTCTGATTACGTTATGCTTTAGTCTGTATTCTGATTACATGATGCTTACTCTGTATTCTGATTACATGGTGCTTTACTCTGTATTCTGATTACATGATGCTTTACTCTGTATTCTCTTTACGTGATGCTTTACTCTATTCTGATTACATGGTGCTTTACTCTGTATTCTGATGACGTGACACTTAACTCTGTATTCTGATGACGTGATACTTCTCTCTATTCTTCATTCGTGATGCTTTACTCTGTATTCTGATTACGTGATGCTTTACTCTGTATTTGCTGATTCGTGATATATTATTCTGTACAGTATTTGTTGAGTATGTGATGCTTTACTCTGTATTCTAGTCGTGATGCTTTACTCTTCATTCTGATTACATGATGCTTTACTCTGTTTTCTGATTACATGGTGCTTTACTCTGTATTCTGATTCGTGATGCTTTACTCCGTATTCTGATTACATGATGTTTTACCCTGTATTCTGATTACGTGGTGCTTACTCTGTATTCTGATTACATGATGCTTTACTCTGTATTCTGATTATGTGATGTTTACTCTGTATTCTGATTATGTAGTGTTTTACTCTGTATTTGCTGATTACGTGGTGCTACTCTGTATTCTGATTATGTAGTGCTTTACTCTGTATTTGCTGATTCGTGATATGCATACTCTGTACAGTATTTGTTAGTATGTGATGCTTTACTCTGTATGTTCTGATTACATGTGCTTTATTCTGTATTCTGATCACGTTGCTTTACTCTGTATTCTGATTCGTGATGCTTTTACTCTTATTCTGATTACATGATGCTTACCTCTGTATTCTGATTACAGAGTACTTTACTCTGTATTCTGATTAGTGATGCTTTACTCTGTATTCTGATTACGTGATGCTTTACTCTGTATTCTGATTGTATGGTGCTTTACTCTGTATTCTCATTATGTGATGCTTTACTCTGTATTTGCTGATTCGTGATATATTACTCTGTACAGTATGTGTGTTAGTATGTGATGCTTTACTCTGTATTCTGATTACGTGATGCTTTACTCTGTATTCTGATTACGTGATGCTTTACTCTGTATTCTGATTACGTGATACTTTACTCTGTATTCTGGTTCGTCATGCTTTACTCTGTATTCTGATTACATGTTGCTACTCTGTATTCTGATTCGTGTTGCTTTTCTCTATATTCTGATCACGTGATACTTTACTCTGTATTCTGATTACATGATGCTTTCTCTGTATTCTGATTACATGGTGCTTTACTCTGTATTCTGATTACATGATGCTTTACTCTGTATTCTGATTACATGATGCTCTCTCTATTCTGATTACATGGTGCTTTACTCTGTATTCTGATTACGTGATGCTTTACTCTGTATTCTGATTACGTTGTACTTTACTGTATTCAGAATTACATGATGCTTTGCTCTGTATTCTGATTACATGATACTTACTCTGTATTCTGATTACATGGTGCTTTACTCTGTATTCTGATGACGTGATGCTTTCTCTCTGTATTCTGATTACGTGGTGCTTTGCTCTGTATTCTGATTACGTTATGCTTTAGTCTGTATTCTGATTACATGATGCTTACTCTGTATTCTGATTATGGTGCTTTACTCTGTATTCTGATTATGTGATGCTTTTCTCTGTATTCTAGATTACATTGTGCTTTACTCTGTATTCTGATTACATGATGCTTTACTCTGTATTCTCTTCGTGATACTTCTCTATTCTGATTACATGGTGCTTTACTCTGTATTCTGATGGCGTGACACTTAACTCTGTATTCTGATGGCATGATGCTTTACTCTCTATTCTTCATTACGTGATGCTTTACTCTGTATTCTGATTACGTGATGCTTTACTCTTATTTGCTGATTACGTGATATATTATCTGTACAGTATTTGTTGAGTATGTGATGCTTTACTCTGTATTCTGAGTACGTGATGCTTCCTCTTCATTCTGATTACATGATGCTTTACTCTGTTTTCTGATTACATGGTGCTTTACTCTGTATTCAATTCGTGATGCTTTACTCCGTATTCTGATTACATGATGTTTACCCTGTATTCACATTACGTGTGCTTTACTCTGTATTCTGAATTACGATGCTTTACTCTGTATTCTGATTATGTGATGCTTCTCTGTATTCTAATTATGTGGTGTTTACTCTGTATTTGCTGATTACGTGGTGCTTTACTCTGTATTCTGATTGCATGGTGCTTTACTCTGTGTTTTGAATTCGTGATATATTACTCTGTACAGTATTTGTTGAGTGTATGATGCTTTACTCTGTATTCTGATTACATGATGCTTTATTCTGTATTCTGATTACATGGTGCTTTACTCTGTATTCCATCACGTGATGCTTTACTCTGTATTCTGATTACATGATGCTTTACTCTGTATTCTGATTACATGGTGCTTTACTCTGTATTCTCATTCACGTGTTGCTTTACTCTGTATTTGCTGATTACGTGATATATTACTCTGTACAGTATTTGTTGAGTATGATGCTTTACTCTGTATTCTGATTACGTGATGCTTTACTCTGTATTATGATTACGTGATGCTTTACTCTGTATTCTGGTTCGTCATGCTTTACTCTGTATTCTAATTACATGTTGCTTACTCTGTATTCTGATACGTAGTTGCTTTACTCTGTATTCAATTGATACGTAGCTTACTCGTATTCTGATTACATGATGCTTTACTCTGTATTCTGATTGCTTGGTGCTTTACTCTGTATTCTGAATTACATGATGCTTTACTCTGTGTATTCCAATTCGTGATGCTTTACTCTGTATTCTCAGTTACATGGTGCTTTACTCTGTATTCTGATTACGTGATGCTTTACTCTGTATTCTAATTCGTTGTGCTTTACTTTTGTATTCTGATTATGTGATGCTTTGCTCTGTATTCTGATTACATGATGCTATCTCTGTATTCTGATGACATTGATGCTTTCCTCTGTATTCTGATTCGTGGTGCTTTGCTCTGTATTCTGATTACGTTATGCTTTTAGTCTGTATTCTGATTACGTGATGCTTTACTCTGTATTCTGATTCGTGATGCTTTACTCTGTATTTGCTGGTTACGTGATATATTATTCTGTACAGTATTTGTTGAGTATGTGATACTTTACTCTGTATTCTGAGGCCGTGATGCTTTACTCTGCATTCTGATTACATGATGCTTTACTCTGTTTTCTGATTACATGGTGCTTTACTCTGTATTCTGATTACGTGATGCTTTACTCCGTATTCTGATTACATGATGCTTACCCTGTATTCTGATTACGTGGTGCTTTACTCTGTATTCTGATTACATGATGCTTTACTCTCTATTCTGATTATGTGATGCTTTACTCTGTATTCTGATTATGTGGTGCTTTACTCTGTATTTGCTGATTACGTGATATATTACTCTGTACAGTATTTGTTGAGTATGTGATGCTTTTCTCTGTATTGTGATTATATGATGCTTTACTCTGTATTCTGATTATATGGTGCTTTACTCTGTATTCTGATTACGTGATGCTTTACCTCTGTATTCTGAGTTACGTGATGCTTTTACTCTGTATTCTGATTACATGATGCTTACTCTGTATTCTGAATTACATGGTGCTTTACTCTGTATTCTGATTATGTGATACTTTACTCTGTATTCTGATTATGTGATGCTTTACTCTGTATTCTGAATTACATTGTGCTTTACTCTGTATTCTGATTACGTGATGCTTTACTCTGTATTTGCTGATTACGTGATATATTACTCTGTACAGTATTTGTAGTATGTGATGCTTTACTCTGTATTCACAATTACGTGATGCTTTACTCTGTATTCTGATTACGTGATGCTTTCTCTGTATTTTAGTTCGTCATGCTTTACTCTGTATTCTGATTACATATTGCTCTCTGTATTCTGATTACGTGTTGCTTTACTCTGTATTCTGATTACGTGATGCTTTACTCTGTATTCTGATTACATGTTGCTTTACTCTATTCTGATTACGTGACTTTACTCTGTATTCTGATTACATGATGCTTTACTCTGTATTCTGATTACGCATTGATGCTTTACTCTGTATTCTGAATTACATGGTGCTTTACTCTGTATTCTGATTACGTGATGCTTTACTCTGTATTCTGATTACATTGTGCTTTACTTTGTATTCTGATTATGTGATGCTTTACTCTGTATTCTGATTACATGATACTATACTCTGTTATTCTGATAGCGTGATACTTTCCTCTGTATTCTGATTACGTGTGCTTACTCTGTATTCTCAATTACGTTATGCTTTAGTCTGTATTCACATTACGTGATACTTTACTCTGTATTCTGATTACGTGATACTTTACTGTATTCTAGATTATGTCGTGCTTTACTCTGTATTTGCTGATTACATGATGCTTTACTCTGTATTTGCTGATTACGTGATGCTTTACTCTGTATTTTGATTATGCGGTGCTTTACTCTGTATTTGCTGATTACGTGATATATTACTCTGTACAGTATTTGTTGAGTATGTGATGCTTTACTCTGTATTCTGATTACATGATGCTTTACTCTGTATTCTGATTATGTGGTGCTTTACTCTGTGTTTGCTGATTACGTGATATATTACTCTGTACAATATTTGTTGAGTATGTGATGCTTTACTCTGTATTCTGATTACGTGGTGCTTTACTCTGTATTCTGATTATGTGGTGCTTTACTCTGTATTCTGATTATTTGATGCTTTACTCTGTATTCTGATTTTGTGATGCTTTATTCTGTATTCTGATTACATGGTGGTTTACTCTGTATTTGCTGATTATGTGATATATTACTCTCTACAGTATTTGTTGAGTACGTGATGCTGTACTCTGTATTCTGATTACATGATGCTTTACTCTGTATTCTGATTATGTGGTGCTTTACTCTGTGTTTGCTGATTACGTGATATATTACTCTGTACAATATATGTTGAGTATGTGATGCTTTACTCTGTATTCTGATTACGTGGTGCTTTACTGTTATTCTGATTATGTGCTTTACTCTATTCTGATTATTTGATGCTTTACTCTGTATTCTGATTTTGTGATGCTTTATTCTGTATTCTGATTACATGGTGCTTTACTCTGTATTCTGATTACTTGGTGCTTTGCTCTGTATTTGTTGATTACGTGATATATTACTCTGTACAGTATTTGTTGAGTATGTGATGCTTTACTCTGTATTCTGATTACATGATGCTTTACTCTGTATTCTGATTGCATCATGCTTTACTCTGTAGTTGCTGATTACGTGATATATTTCTCTGTACAGTATTTGTTGAGTATGTGATGCTTTACTCTATATTCTGATTACGTGATGCTTTACTCTGTATTCTGATTACGTGGTGCTTTACTCTGTATTCTGATTATGTGATGCTTTACTCTGTATTCTGATTATGTTGGGCTTTACTCTGTATTTGCTGATTACGTGATGCTTTACTCTGTATTCTGATTATGTGGTGCTTTACTCTGTATTTGCTGATTACGTGATATATTACTCTTTACAGTATTTGTTGAGTATGTGATGCTTTACTCTGTATTCTGATTACGTGATGCTTTACTCTGTATTCTGATTACATGATGCTTTATTCTGTATTCTGATTACATGGTGCTTTACTCTGTATTCTGATTATGTGATGCTTTACTCTGTATTCTGATTACATGATGCTTACTCTCTATTCTGATTACATGGTGCTTTACTCTGTATTCTGATTATGTGATGCTTTTCTCTGTATTCTGATTACATGGTGCTTTACTCTGTATTCTGATTACATGATGCTTTACTCTGTATTCTCTTTACGTGATGCTTTACTCTATTCTGATTACATGGTGCTTTACTCTGTATTCTGATTACGTGATGCTTTTCTCTGTATTCTGATGACGTGATGCTTTACTCTGTATTCTGATTACGTGATGCTTTACTCTGTATTTGCTGGTTACGTGATATATTACTCTGTACAGTATTTGTTGAGTATGTGATGCTTTACTCTGTATTCTGATTACGTGATGCTTTACTCTGCATTTTGATTACATCATGCTTTACTCTGTTTTCTGATTACATGGTGCTTTACTCTGTATTCCGATTACGTGATGCTTTGCTCTGTATTCTGATTACATGATGCTTACCCTGTATTCTGATTACGTGGTGCTTTACTCTGTATTCTGATTACATGATGCTTTACTCTGTATTCTGATTACATGGTGCTTTACTCTGTATTTGCTGATTACGTGATGCTTTACTCTGTATTTTGATTATGCGGTGCTTTACTCTGTATTTGCTGATTACGTGATATATTACTCTGTACAGTATTTGTTGAGTATGTGATGCTTTACTCTGTATTCTGATTATTTGATGCTTTACTCTGTATTCTGATTTTGTGATGCTTTATTCTGTATTCTGATTACATGGTGGTTTACTCTGTATTTGCTGATTATGTGATATATTACTCTGTACAGTATTTGTTGAGTATGTGATGCTGTACTCTGTATTCTGATTACATGATGCTTTACTCTGTATTCTGATTATGTGGTGCTGTACTCTGTATTTGCTGATCCGTGATATATTACTCTGTACAGCATTTGTTGGGTATGTGATGCTTTAGTCTGTATTCTGATTATGTGGTGCTTTACTCTGTATTCTGATTACTTGGTGCTTTACTCTGTATTGGTTGATTACGTGATATATTACTCTGTACAGTATTTGTTGAGTATGTGATGCTTTACTCTGTATTCTGATTACATTATGCTTTACTCTGTATTCTGATTGCATGGTGCTTTACTCTGTAGTTGCTGATTACGTGATATATTACTCTGTACAGTATTTGTTGAGTATGTGATGCTTTACTCTGTATTCTGATTACGTGATGCTTTACTCTGTATTCTGATTACGTGGTGCTTTACTCTGTATTCTGATTATGTGATGCTTTACTCTGTATTCTGATTATGTTGGGCTTTACTCTGTATTTGCTGATTACGTGATGCTTTACTCTGTATTCTGATTATGTGGTGCTTTACTCTGTATTTGCTGATTATGTGATTTATTACTCTTTACAGTATTTGTTGAGTATGTGATGCTTTACTCTGTATTCTGATTACGTGATGCTTTACTCTGTATTCTGATTACATGATGCTTTATTCTGTATTCTGATTACATGGTGCTTTTCTCTGTATTCTGATTATGTGATGCTTTACTCTGTATTCTGATTACATGATGCTTACTCTCTATTCTGATTACATGGTGCTTTACTCTGTATTCTGATTATGTGGTGCTTTACTCTGTATTCTGATTATTTGATGCTTTACTCTGTATTCTGATTTTGTGATGCTTTATTCTGTATTCTGATTACATGGTGGTTTACTCTGTATTTGCTGATTATGTGATATATTACTCTGTACAGTATTTGTTGAGTACGTGATGCTGTACTCTGTATTCTGATTACATGATGCTTTACTCTGTATTCTGATTATGTGGTGCTGTACTCTGTATTTGCTGATCCGTGATATATTACTCTGTACAGCATTTGTTGAGTATGTGATGCTTTAGTCTGTATTCTGATTATGTGGTGCTTTACTCTGTATTCTGATTACTTGGTGCTTTACTCTGTATTTGTTGATTACGTGATATATTACTCTGTACAGTATTTGTTGAGTATGTGATGCTTTACTCTGTATTCTGATTACATGATGCTTTACTCTGTATTCTGATTACATGGTGCTTTACTCTGTATTTGCTGATTACGTGATATATTACTCTGTACAGTATTTGTTGAGTATGTGATGCTTTACTCTGTATTCTGATTACGTGATGCTTTACTCTGTATTCTGATTACGTGGTGCTTTACTCTGTATTCTGATTATGTGATGCTTTACTCTGTATTCTGATTATGTTGGGCTTTACTCTGTATTTGCTGATTACGTGATGCTTTACTCTGTATTCTGATTATGTAGTGCTTTACTCTGTATTTGCTGATTACGTGATATATTACTCTTTACAGTATTTGTTGAGTATGTGATGCTTTACTCTGTATTCTGATTACGTGATGCTTTACTCTGTATTCTGATTACATGATGCTTTATTCTGTATTCTGATTACATGGTGCTTTACTCTGTATTCTGATTATGTGATGCTTTACTCTGTATTCTGATTACATGATGCTTACTCTGTATTCTGATTACATGGTGCTTTACTCTGTATTCTGATTATGTGATGCTTTTCTCTGTATTCTGATTACATGGTGCTTTACTCTGTATTCTGATTACATGATGCTTTACTCTGTATTCTCTTACGTGATGCTTTACTCTGTTCTGATTACATGGTGCTTTACTCTGTATTCTGATTACGTGATGCTTTACTCTGTATTCTGATGACATGATGCTTTACTCTCTATTCTTCATTACGTGATGCTTTACTCTGTATTCTGATTCCGTGATGCTTTACTCTGTATTCTGATTACGTGATGCTTTACTCTGTATTTGCTGGTTACGTGATATATTACTCTGTACAGTATTTGTTGAGTATGTGATGCTTTACTCTGTATTCTGAGTACGTGATGCTTACTCTGCATTTTGATTACATCATGCTTTACTCTGTTTTCAGATTACATGGTGCTTTACTCTATATTCCGATTACGTGATGCTTTGCTCTGTATTCTGATTACATGATGCTTACCCTGTATTCTGATTACGTGGTGCTTTACTCTGTATTCTGATTACATGATGCTTTACTCTGTATTCTGATTATGCGATGCTTTACTCTGTGTTCTGATTATGCGGTGCTTTACTCTGTATTTGATGATTACGTGGTGCTTTACTCTGTATTCTGATAATGTGGTGCTTTACTCTGTATTTGCTGATTACGTGATATATTACTCTGTACAGTATTTGTTGAGTATGTGATGCTTTACTCTGTATTCTGATTACATGATGCTTTATTCTGTATTCTGATTACATGGTGCTTTACTCTGTATTCTGATTACGTGATGCTTTACTCTGTATTCTGATCACATAATGCTTACTCTGTATTCTGAGTACATGGTGCTTTACTCTGTATTCTGATTATGTGATGCTTTCTCTGTATTCTGATTACGTGATGCTTTACTCTGTATTCTGATTACATGGTGCTTTACTCTGTAATCTAATTACGTGATGCTTTACTCTGTATTTGCTGATTACATGATATATTACTCTGTACAGTATTTGTTGAGTGTGTGATGCTTTACTCTGTATTCTGATTACGTGATGCTTTACTCTGTATTCTGATTACGTGATGCTTTACTCTGTATTCTGGTTACGTCATGCTTTACTCTGTATTCTGATTACATGATGCTTTACTCTGTATTCTGATTACATGATGCTTTACTCTTTATTCTGATTATGTGATGCTTTACTCTGTATTCTGATTACATGATGCTTACTCTGTATTCTGATTACATTGTGCTTTACTCTGTATTCTGATTATGTGATGCTTTACTCTGTATTCTGATTACATGGTGCTTTACTCTGTATTCTGATTACATGATGCTTTACTCTGTATTCTCTTTACGTGATGCTTTACTCTATTCTGATTACACGGTGCTTTATTCTGTATTCTGATGACGTGACACTTTACTCTGTATTCTGATGACGTGATGCTTTACTCTCTATTCTTCATTACGTGATGCTTTACTCTGTATTCTGATTACGTGATGCTTTACTCTGTATTTGCTGGTTACGTGATATATTATTCTGTACAGTATTTGTTGAGTATGTGATGCTTTACTCTGTGTTCTGAGTACGTGATGCTTTACTCTGCATTCTGATTACATGATGCTTTACTCTGTTTTCTGATTACATGGTGCTTTACTCTGTATTCTGATTACGTGATGCTTTACTCCGTATTCTGATTACATGATGTTTACCCTGTATTCTGATTACGTGGTGCTTTACTCTGTATTCTGATTACATGATGCTTTACTCTGTATTCTGATTATGTGATGCTTTACTCTGTATTCTGATTATATGATGCTTTACTCTGTATTCTGATTACGTGATGCTTTACTCTGTATTCTGATTATGTGGTGCTTTACTCTGTATTTGCTGATTACGTGATATATTACTCTGTACAGTATTTGTTGAGTATGTGATGCTTTACTCTGTATTCTGATTACATGATGCTTTACTCTGTATTCTGATTACATGGTGCTTTACTCTGTATTCTGATTACGTGATGCTTTACTCTGTATTCTGATTACATGATGCTTACTCTGTATTCTGATTACATGGTACTTTACTCTGTATTCTGATTATGTGATGCTTTACTCTGTATTCTGATTACGTGATGCTTTACTCTGTATTCTGATTACATGGTGCTTTACTCTGTATTCTCATTATGTGATGCTTTACTCTGCATTTGCTGATTACGTGATATATTACTCTGTACAGTATTTGTTGAGTATGTGATGCTTTACTCTGTATTCTGATTACATGATGCTTTATTCTGTATTCTGATTACATGATGCTTTACTCTGTATTCTGATTACATGGTGCTTTACTCTGTATTTGCTGATTACGTGATGCTTTACTCTGTATTTTGATTATGCGTTGCTTTACTCTGTATTTGCTGATTACGTGATATATTACTCTGTACAGTATTTGTTGAGTATGTGATGCTTTACTCTGTATTCTGATTACATGATGCTTTACTCTGTATTCTGATTATGTGGTGCTTTACTCTGTGTTTGCTGATTACGTGATATATTACTCTGTACAATATTTGTTGAGTATGTGATGCTTTACTCTGTATTCTGATTACGTGGTGCTTTACTCTGTATTCTGATTATGTGGTGCTTTACTCTGTATTCTGATTATTTGATGCTTTACTCTGTATTCTGATTTTGTGATGCTTTATTCTGTATTCTGATTACATGGTGGTTTACTCTGTATTTGCTGATTATGTGATATATTACTCTGTACAGTATTTGTTGAGTACGTGATGCTGTACTCTGTATTCTGATTACATGATGCTTTACTCTGTATTCTGATTATGTGGTGCTGTACTCTGTATTTGCTGATCCGTGATATATTACTCTGTACAGCATTTGTTGGGTATGTGATGCTTTAGTCTGTATTCTGATTATGTGGTGCTTTACTCTGTATTCTGATTACTTGGTGCTTTACTCTGTATTTGTTGATTACGTGATATATTACTCTGTACAGTATTTGTTGAGTATGTGATGCTTTACTCTGTATTCTGATTACATGATGCTTTACTCTGTATTCTGATTGCATGGTGCTTTACTCTGTAGTTGCTGATTACGTGATATATTACTCTGTACAGTATTTGTTGAGTATGTGATGCTTTACTCTGTATTCTGATTACGTGATGCTTTACTCTGTATTCTGATTACGTGGTGCTTTACTCTGTATTCTGATTATGTGATGCTTTACTCTGTATTCTGATTATGTTGGGCTTTACTCTGTATTTGCTGATTACATGATGCTTTACTCTGTATTCTGATTATGTGGTGCTTTACTCTGTATTTGCTGATTACGTGATATATTACTCTTTACAGTATTTGTTGAGTATGTGATGCTTTACTCTGTATTCTGATTACGTGATGCTTTACTCTGTATTCTGATTACATGATGCTTTATTCTGTATTCTGATTACATGGTGCTTTACTCTGTATTCTGATTATGTGATGCTTTACTCTGTATTCTGATTACATGATGCTTACTCTCTATTCTGATTACATGGTGCTTTACTCTGTATTCTGATTATGTGATGCTTTTCTCTGTATTCTGATTACATGGTGCTTTACTCTGTATTCTGATTACATGATGCTTTACTCTGTATTCTCTTTACGTGATGCTTTACTCTATTCTGATTACATGGTGCTTTACTCTGTATTCTGATTACGTGATGCTTTACTCTGTATTCTGATGACATGATGCTTTACTCTCTATTCTTCATTACGTGATGCTTTACTCTGTATTCTGATTCCGTGATGCTTTACTCTGTATTCTGATTACGTGATGCTTTACTCTGTATTTGCTGGTTACGTGATATATTACTCTGTACAGTATTTGTTGAGTATGTGATGCTTTACTCTGTATTCTGAGTACGTGATGCTTACTCTGCATTTTGATTACATCATGCTTTACTCTGTTTTCTGATTACATGGTGCTTTACTCTGTATTCCGATTACGTGATGCTTTGCTCTGTATTCTGATTACATGATGCTTACCCTGTATTCTGATTACGTGGTGCTTTACTCTGTATTCTGATTACATGATGCTTTACTCTGTATTCTGATTATGCGATGCTTTACTCTGTGTTCTGATTATGCGGTGCTTTACTCTGTATTTGTTGATTACGTGGTGCTTTACTCTGTATTCTGATTATGTGGTGCTTTACTCTGTATTTGCTGATTACGTGATATATTACTCTGTACAGTATTTGTTGAGTATGTGATGCTTTACTCTGTATTCTGATTACATGATGCTTTATTCTGTATTCTGATTACATGGTGCTTTACTCTGTATTCTGATTACGTGATGCTTTACTCTGTATTCTGATCACATGATGCTTACTCTGTATTCTGATTACATGGTGCTTTACTCTGTATTCTGATTATGTGATGCTTTCTCTGTATTCTGATTACGTGATGCTTTACTCTGTATTCTGATTACATGGTGCTTTACTCTGTAATCTAATTACGTGATGCTTTACTCTGTATTTGCTGATTACATGATATATTACTCTGTACAGTATTTGTTGAGTGTGTGATGCTTTACTCTGTATTCTGATTACGTGATGCTTTACTCTGTATTCTGATTACGTGATGCTTTACTCTGTATTCTGGTTACGTCATGCTTTACTCTGTATTCTGATTACATGATGCTTTACTCTGTATTCTGATTACATGATGCTTTACTCTTTATTCTGATTATGTGATGCTTTACTCTGTATTCTGATTACATGATGCTTACTCTGTATTCTGATTACATGGTGCTTTACTCTGTATTCTGATTATGTGATGCTTTTCTCTGTATTCTGATTACATTGTGCTTTACTCTGTATTCTGATTACATGATGCTTTACTCTGTATTCTCTTTACGTGATGCTTTACTCTATTCTGATTACATGGTGCTTTACTCTGTATTCTGATGACGTGACACTTTACTCTGTATTCTGATGACGTGATGCTTTACTCTCTATTCTTCATTACGTGATGCTTTACTCTGTATTCTGATTACGTGATGCTTTACTCTGTATTTGCTGATTACGTGATATATTATTCTGTACAGTATTTGTTGAGTATGTGATGCTTTACTCTGTATTCTGAGTACGTGATGCTTTACTCTGCATTCTGATTACATGATGCTTTACTCTGTTTTCTGATTACATGGTGCTTTACTCTGTATTCTGATTACGTGATGCTTTACTCCGTATTCTGATTACATGATGTTTACCCTGTATTCTGATTACGTGGTGCTTTACTCTGTATTCTGATTACATGATGCTTTACTCTGTATTCTGATTATGTGATGCTTTACTCTGTATTCTGATTATGTGGTGTTTTACTCTGTATTTGCTGATTACGTGGTGCTTTACTCTGTATTCTGATTATGTGGTGCTTTACTCTGTATTTGCTGATTACGTGATATATTACTCTGTACAGTATTTGTTGAGTATGTGATGCTTTACTCTGTATTCTGATTACATGATGCTTTATTCTGTATTCTGATTACATGGTGCTTTACTCTGTATTCTGATTACGTGATGCTTTACTCTGTATTCTGATTACATGATGCTTACTCTGTATTCTGATTACATGGTACTTTACTCTGTATTCTGATTATGTGATGCTTTACTCTGTATTCTGATTACGTGATGCTTTACTCTGTATTCTGATTACATGGTGCTTTACTCTGTATTCTCATTATGTGATGCTTTACTCTGTATTTGCTGATTACGTGATATATTACTCTGTACAGTATTTGTTGAGTATGTGATGCTTTACTCTGTATTCTGATTACGTGATGCTTTACTCTGTATTCTGATTACGTGATGCTTTACTCTGTATTCTGATTACGTGATGCTTTACTCTGTATTCTGGTTACGTCATGCTTTACTCTGTATTCTGATTACATGTTGCTTACTCTGTATTCTGATTACGTGTTGCTTTTCTCTGTATTCTGATTACGTGATGCTTTACTCTGTATTCTGATTACATGATGCTTTACTCTGTATTCTGATTACTTGGTGCTTTACTCTGTATTCTGATTACATGATGCTTTACTCTGTATTCTGATTACATGATGCTTTACTCTGTATTCTGATTACATGGTGCTTTACTCTGTATTCTGATTACGTGATGCTTTACTCTGTATTCTGATTACGTTGTGCTTTACTTTGTATTCTGATTATGTGATGCTTTGCTCTGTATTCTGATTACATGATGCTATACTCTGTATTCTGATGACGTGATGCTTTCCTCTGTATTCTGATTACGTGGTGCTTTGCTCTGTATTCTGATTACGTTATGCTTTAGTCTGTATTCTGATTACATGATGCTTACTCTGTATTCTGATTACATGGTGCTTTACTCTGTATTCTGATTATGTGATGCTTTTCTCTGTATTCTGATTACATTGTGCTTTACTCTGTATTCTGATTACACGATGCTTTACTCTGTATTCTCTTTACGTGATGCTTTACTCTATTCTGATTACATGGTGCTTTACTCTGTATTCTGATGACGTGACACTTAACTCTGTATTCTGATGACGTGATGCTTTACTCTCTATTCTTCATTACGTGATGCTTTACTCTGTATTCTGATTACGTGATGCTTTACTCTGTATTTGCTGAGTTCGTGATATATTATTCTGTACAGTATTTGTTGAGTATGTGATGCTTTACTCTGTATTCTAGTCGTGATGCTTTACTCTTCATTCTGATTACATGATGCTTTACTCTGTTTTCTGATTACATGGTGCTTTACTCTGTATTCTGATTACGTGATGCTTTACTCCGTATTCTGATTACATGATGTTTACCCTGTATTCTGATTACGTGGTGCTTTACTCTGTATTCTGATTACATGATGCTTTACTCTGTATTCTGATTATGTGATGCTTTACTCTGTATTCTAATTATGTGGTGTTTTACTCTGTATTTGCTGATTACGTGGTGCTTTACTCTGTATTCTGATTATGTGGTGCTTTACTCTGTATTTGCTGATTACGTGATATATTACTCTGTACAGTATTTGTTGAGTATGTGATGCTTTACTCTGTATTCTGATTACATGATGCTTTATTCTGTATTCTGATTACATGGTGCTTTACTCTGTATTCTGATTACGTGATGCTTTACTCTGTATTCTGATTACATGATGCTTTACTCTGTATTCTGATTACTTGGTGCTTTACTCTGTATTCTCATTACGTGATGCTTTACTCTGTATTTGCTGATTAGGTGATATATTACTCTGTACAGTATTTGTTGAGTATGTGATGCTTTACTCTGTATTCTGATTACGTGATGCTTTACTCTGTATTCTGATTACGTGATGCTTTACTCTGTATTCTGGTTACGTCATGCTTTACTCTGTATTCTGATTACATGTTGCTTACTCTGTATTCTGATTACGTGTTGCTTTACTCTGTATTCTGATTACGTGATGCTTTACTCTGTATTCTGATTACATGATGCTTTACTCTGTATTCTGATTACTTGGTGCTTTACTCTGTATTCTGATTACATGATGCTTTACTCTGTATTCTGATTACGTGATGCTTTACTCTGTATTCTGATTACATGGTGCTTTACTCTGTATTCTGATTACGTGATGCTTTACTCTGTATTCTGATTACGTTGTGCTTTACTTTGTATTCTGATTATGTGATGCTTTGCTCTGTATTCTGATTACATGATGCTATGCTCTGTATTCTGATGACGTGATGCTTTCCTCTGTATTCTGATTACGTGGTGCTTTGCTCTGTATTCTGATTACGTTATGCTTTAGTCTGTATTCTGATTATGTGATGCTTTACTCTGTATTCTGATTACGTGATGCTTTACTCTGTATTTGCTGGTTACGTGATATATTATTCTGTACAGTATTTGTTGAGTATGTGATGCTTTACTCTGTATTCTGAGTACGTGATGCTTTACTCTGCATTCTGATTACATGATGCTTTACTCTGTTTTCTGATTACATGGTGCTTTACTCTGTATTCTGATTACGTGATGCTTTACTCCGTATTCTGATTACATGATGCTTACCCTGTATTCTGATTACGTGGTGCTTTACTCTGTATTCTGATTACATGATGCTTTACTCTCTATTCTGATTATGTGATGCTTTACTCTGTATTCTGATTATGTGGTGTTTTACTCTGTATTTGCTGATTACATGGTGCTTTACTCTGTATTCTGATTATGTGGTGCTTTACTCTGTATTTGCTGATTACGTGATATATTACTCTGTACAGTATTTGTTGAGTATGTGATGCTTTTCTCTGTATTCTGATTACATGATGCTTTATTCTGTATTCTGATTACATGGTGCTTTACTCTGTATTCTGATTACGTGATGCTTTACTCTGTATTCTGATTACGTGATGCTTTACTCTGTATTCTGATTACATGATGCTTACTCTGTATTCTGATTACATGGTGCTTTACTCTGTATTCTGATTATGTGATGCTTTACTCTGTATTCTGATTACGTGATGCTTTACTCTGTATTCTGATTACATTGTGCTTTACTCTGTATTCTGATTACGTGATGCTTTACTCTGTATTTGCTGATTACGTGATATATTACTCTGTACAGTATTTGTTGAGTATGTGATGCTTTACTCTGTATTCTGATTACGTGATGCTTTACTCTGTATTCTGATTACGTGATGCTTTACTCTGTATTTTGGTTACGTCATGCTTTACTCTCTATTCTGATTACATGTTGCTTACTCTGTATTCTGATTACGTGATGCTTTACTCTGTATTCTGATTACATGTTGCTTTACTCTATTCTGATTACTTGGTGCTTTACTCTGTATTCTGATTACATGATGCTTTACTCTGTATTCTGATTACGTGATGCTTTACTCTATATTCTGATTACATGGTGCTTTACTCTGTATTCTGATTACGTGATGCTTTACTCTGTATTCTGATTACATTGTGCTTTACTTTGTATTCTGATTATGTGATGCTTTACTCTGTATTCTGATTACATGATGCTATGCTCTGTATTCTGATGACGTGATGCTTTCCTCTGTATTCTGATTACGTGGTGCTTTACTCTGTATTCTGATTACGTTATGCTTTAGTCTGTATTCTGATTACGTGATGCTTTACTCTGTATTCTGATTACGTGATGCTTTACTTTGTATTCTGATTATGTCGTGCTTTACTCTGTATTTGCTGATTACATGATGCTTTACTCTGTATTCTGATTACGTAGTGCTTTACTCTATATTTGCTGATTACATGATATATTACTCTGTACAGTATTTGTTGAGTATGTGATGCTTTACTCTGTATTCTGATTACGTGATGCTTTACTCTGTATTCTGATTACATGGTGCTTGAATCTGTATTCTGATTACGTGATGCTTTACTCTGTATTCTGATTACATGATGCTTACTCTGTATTCTGATTACATGATGCTTTACTATGTATTCTGATTACATGGTGCTTTACTCTGTATTCTGATTACATGATGCTTTACTCTGTATTCTGATTACGTGATGCTTTACTCTGTATTCTGATTACATGGTGCTTTACTCTGTATTCTGATTACGTGATGCTTTACTCTGTATTCTGATTATGTGATGCTTTACTCTGTATTCTAATTTCGTGATGCTTTACTCTGTATTCTGCTGACGTGATGCTTTACTCGATATTTACTGATTACATAATGCTTTACCATGATACTTTACTTTAGCTTTCTGCTGATTACATCTTTTTTTTTTATTTTGTATTTTGCTGCTCATGTGATATTTACTCTGTTTATTTTTTGTGAAGTGCCCTGCACTCCTGGGATAGAGCACTATATAAATAAACAAGCATTTGTAAATGCAGAATGTTCGCTGCTTGTATTGCTGTTGTACCAGTTTTTGTTTATACACATTTTTACTACACTGTTACCCAGGATAGATCAGATGAGATGCACTATCTCATGTTCAGTGCTGTCCTGTATTTTTTTTTTTTTTACAGATTTTCAGATTGTATTTATCCAGTATAGGTCAGTTGAGAGGCAATATCTCATTTGCAGTGGGCTCCTGCATTTTTGTCCCCAAATTTCCAACAGTCTTTTTATGGCCTGATGTTATGATAAGACAGGTGGACATTTTTTAAATCCCATCCAAAAGGTGATTTCACAGTGTGACTGTGAAGATATGTTTCGGAGGGGACTTGGAAAATGGCACCTGTCATGTTCAGGAGATGGGGCAACACAAGGGATATGTTGAACATTAAGGGCCAAAAATCTGCAAAAATAAAGTTATGAGGAAAACATTGGAACAATTCAACATTTCTTCATAACTTAGTTGTTTTTTTTACATTTTGACCCCTAATTTTTAACATAGTCTTTTTATGACCGCTCCTTCTGAACATGACAGCTGTCATTTATAAAATAGTGGCTGAAACATCATGTTGTACTGCAAGTGTAAAAACACGTTTTGGCCAAGATTTGAAAAATGACAGCTGTCATGTTCATTAGGTGATGTGAAACATAGAAGCTTAGACCATGACAGCAGAAAAAGACCAGCAGTCTATCCAGCCTGCCCATATTCCCTATGATCCCTGGAACCTATTGTTGCTCTAGGGTACTAAACCTCCCCGTCCTATCCCCATTCTCTTCCCTGGTCCTGTTGCCCTGGGCAACCACTATTCCCTTCATTCTATCCCAGGCCTGCTTGAATCCCCTGATGAATACGGTCATTACCCTTGAAGTGCCAGGGATTTGTTTGTTTGTTCGTTAATAAAACTTAAATATTTTTATACAGCCACTGTCCTTGTGCGTCACTGTTTTTGTGTGTTTTTGTATATTTCGGGTGCCCTATACGGCTAAACCAAGGCTTTTTGGCACATTAACGCATCAGTTTTGTGTGTTTTCTGCTTGAATCCCCTGACTGTATTCGTGACCACCACTCCGACTGACAGACTGTTCCAAGGTTCTACCACCCTTTCTGTAAGGCAGTACTTCCTCACATCCCTCCTGAACCTCCCTTGTGTTAATTTTCACTCGTGACGATGTGACCTCAAGATGGTATTTAGGGTGACTAATTCCCCACAGTTTACCTTTGTAATTCCTTTAAGGAACTCGAAGGTCTCTGTCGTATCCCCCCTCTCCGTTCTGGTTTCCAATGAGTACATATTCAGTGCCTTGAGGTGCTCCTCATAGGATCTGCCCTGCTGGCCCTGAATCATTTCTGTTACTCTGTGCTGCACTGTTTCCAACCAATCCTTATCCTTTCTGAGATGAGGACTCCAGAACTGGGCACAGTACTCTAGGTGAGACTTCACCAGGGATCTTTATAGGAGAAGTATTACCTCTTTTCTTCCGCTATCAATACCCATCCCAACACATCCCAGCATCCTGTTTGCCTTGCTATAGACCTTGTTGCACTGGCTCATTTGTTTAAGGGAGTTACTGATGATAACTCCTAGATCCCATTCCCCTTCTGTAGTGCTAAGTCTCACTCCACCCATCCAGTACTTTGTCTTGGGGTTCCTTTCCCCTAGGTACATTACCTTGCACTTTTTAGTGTTGAATTTTAACTGCCAGACTTTTGACCACCCATCGGATTTTTGTAGGTCTTCCTGCATATCCGTTATTTCTTGATCACCATCCACCCTTCCATATAGTTTTGTGTCTTCTGTGAAGAGACCCATCCTGCCCTGGATTCTCTTACCAGCATCACCAATAGAAACAAATAGCTATGAAAAATGGCTATGTCGAAAATCGGGGGTCAAAATATTGAAAATTACCAAAGTTATGAGTGTGCGTTAAAAATGTCAATGTACGCTCATAACTTTGATGGTTTTTAATATTTTTACCCCAAATTTTCAAAATAGTCTTCTAATGACCCCACATCATGAGCAAGGGAGGAGAATATTTTCAAATCCTGTCTGAAAGGTGATTTTATGCAGTACCCACAAAATCACCTTTTGGGATGGATTTGCATAATTTCAACACATTTGTTCATGAGGTGGGGTCCCAAAAAGGCCAAGTTGAAAAGTTGGGGAAAAAATATTAAAAAAATTAACAAGGTATAAGGACAAGTACAAAACACATTGAAATACATTGAACCACATACCTGGTTTCCTCAGTTCCTGGTTCAGCATTGAAGAGTGAAGACATGTCTCTGGTTCAGAGAGAATTATGGTGTTGGAACTGCGATAGTTAAGTAAGGGGTGGGGGATTACAGTGATAGGTGTTGAGTGGGGGTGTCAGGTGGGGGAGGGTAATGGTGGTGGTGTGCTGGCAGCAGCAACAGACATCAGTGGATGGTTTACCTTTTTACAGGATACATGAAAATAAAAAAGACAAAGATGGTTTTCTTTCTTTCAGGTACTGACACTGGGGAGTGGGCTCCCCAGTGTTGTACAGTGAAAATGGGCAGGGTGGGGGGATACTAGCCAGCAACAGTGATTGCGCACGCCAGTGTCAGAAAATTAAAATTAAGGAGTGGGGGCAGCGACCTCTGAGTGGGAGGGTCAGGTGCAGGGAGGGTAACAGTGGCGGTGCGCCTCCAGTGGCAACATACATCAATGACAATTTTCTTTCATACAGGGTGTATGAGAATAAAAAAGGCTATAAGGGACAGGTTTCTTTATTTTTGGTACTGACACTAGCAGCTGGCCACCCCAGCATCATTGTTATGTTTGGTGGCACCAGTGGATGGGCTCCCCGGTGTTGCACAATGAAAAAGGGCAGGGTGAGAGGTATTAGCCAGCACCAGGGATTAGACACCCCAGCGTTAGAAAATTAAGAAGGGAGAAGCAAAGCGAGGTGGGAGGGATACTTGGCAGAGGATAGGAGGGATTGTTTTTATGTTGGGGGAACAAAGCAGACTGAGCATAACACTGATCGGCTCTGCTTGCTGGGCAGCTTATGCAGATCAAAGGAAAGAACTACCCTATGATTCGGTGATCTCTTTTTTTTGAACTGCAGGAAGTTTTTGTCCCACAAGACCTGAAGAGTGTTATGATCAGCCTGGCTGATGATTGGTCTGACACTGTCTAGCCCCTTGTAGACTACCCTGCATTGGACCAACAGTGGCACACCTCTCAAAACCCAGTATCATAGCAATATGTTCGCTTTGCGCAAGTGCAGGATAAAATCACTGTGCCTAATTTGTTGCTTGTTGGATTTGTTTTTCTCTGTCTCATCCCCCCCTCCAATCACACATTGAAGGGTTGAGCCACAGGTTCTATGTTAAACCCCCTAACTTTGCACCTTAAAGGGACACTGTCAGCCCCCTTAGGCCTCAAAGTGTCCCTAGTTTAAAAAACACATTTTATGATTGTTTACATTCTAGACAGACTGTTGATGCAGCTGGTAGTTTGATTCAGATCCCTTTTTTAAAAAGTGAAAAACTGACAGCCCAGTGGTTCAAAGGGCTGAGGCACTGGATGCCTTACCTCACAGTAAGTCAGTGACCTGGGTTTGGGAATAGACTCGGTTCACTCGGGGGTCGGCTGGGGTGAGGAAGGATTGAGCGGCGGCTGACAGCTCTCCTTCCTCGGGGGTGTGGGGGATGCAGCACCACGCTGTAGACTGAAGCTGGATGTCAGCACAGGTGCAACGCTAGTACAGGGTGGACCCATGCACAGGGCATTAGACTGCCTCCATGGAGGTGGAGAAAGTCACCCCATCCATTGTACGTGCGTGGGTCCAGGGGGAGAAAACAGAAAAATGGCTCAGAGCTGGCAGGCTCTGTGATGTGGGCTATGCCTGCACCTCCCCCAGACAATTTAGATGTTGGCTTCCGGGGGTGGGGGGAGGACAGCAGTCCTTGCCACCTTCCCTGTCATGGGGGGTAACCTATGGGGATGGCTAGTTGGGGCGGGTGCCAGAAAAAGCCAGCCAAAGGGATGAGTCCTCTCCAAGGGAAAGGCCAGAGTCACCTACTGACTCTGGCGCAGGAGGAGAAAATAAGAATTAAAAAAAAAAAGTGAAAAACTGAGTGCTCACCATATTGGTGTTTTTTTTTTAAATCTCATTTTCCGTCTAGTCACCAGAGTGGTGGTCTCTCTCAGGTGATGTCCTAGTTGTCTCTCGCCCAGCCTGAAATCAACCCACCCCTGGGTCCCTTCCCACAGCTCCACTGATATCTTACCTATGCCTTGCGATGGACCCCCTGGCTTACCCCCAGGGTGGGGCCGCCACTCCTACAGGCTCCCTAGACATCTATTTCATCCAGGCATTGGTGGTATGTGGAGGATCAGGGCCCAGGTGGGCGGGGTCCGGCAGTTGGAATGGGGCCAGGGGGTGCCATCATCTACAAGCACTCTAGGGCATTTCCTTATTCTGGTGGTTCCACCTCCCCTTAACCCTCCCCTAAGCAAGCACAAACGTGCAATGATGCCTGATGGAGGAGGCATGCTAGCTCCCAAGTGTGTCCCTGCCA
Source organism: Neoceratodus forsteri (assembly GCA_016271365.2). NCBI lineage: Eukaryota > Metazoa > Chordata > Ceratodontiformes > Ceratodontidae > Neoceratodus > Neoceratodus forsteri. The sequence goes on along the minus strand of CM028134.1, from coordinate 381,994,269 downwards.
ACATCTGCCATGCTGCTCCTCCCCTCTTGCATGCAGGCTGCTGGTACTGTACCTCCCATCTGCCACTGGGAGGCACCCACGTGCTGAATCCTGCAACCCTCCCTCCCCAGGAGAAGGCAAGCTGTCAACAGATGCTCCCGCCTTCTCCTCCCCTGCTGACAGCCCGTGCTCATTCTCAAACACGGGTTGCCGGCAAGGCGCAAAGTGTGGTGTCCCGTGCCTCAACCCTCAGTGCCACCGGGCCAGCCCACCATGATGGTGTTACCACACCAAAATATGTTTTTTTGCATTTCTTTTTTTCCATATACGTTCTTATACTCCTTTCTCCTGGGCTGCCCCCTTCAAACTGACCTCCCAGCCCCATCACCCAGGTATCACCGGGACTTATCTTCTATGCCAGGTCGCCGGGTGCGGAGTCTGCGGAGGGTTGGTCACCACCCACAGCCTGGGGGGGTTCTGTTTTTCTCCCCATTAGTTCCCATCTCCATTTCCTTGGGTGCACACAGCCAGACATGTATGTGGAGGCATGCACACATCAGTGGAAGTCCCACAGCACCCTCCTTTTCCTGGTGCCCACAGACCTGTAGTACCCATGGGCCTCCACCCGGGGTCAGTCATTCTGCAGGAGTGCCAGTTCTCCCTCCCTGGGAGAGGAGAGCTGTCCTCTGGATGCTCAATCCTCTCCTTCCCCAGTTGACCCCCGGTGGCCCACTCGCATAACGAACATGGGTGTCGCCGGCATGGCAGGAGCTAAGGCACAGATGCCTCAGCCCTCCATGCCACTGGGCTGGCTTTTGTTTACATTTCTTGACCAACTCCCACTGCATGTTTCCTGGACTCAAGAACACCCACAACACAATCTAAGCACTCATAATGCAGTGGAAGTAGAGGAGAGGAGAGTATCGTAAGTGGCTGCACTGTTTTAGGGTGTTTCTAATGTTCAGGAAGTATGCAATAAGAGTACATCAATGCTTTGAAACAAAACAAGGCTGGGTATATTGATACATTACCATGCATTTCATTTCTAATAAGCAAAGAGGCAGATAAAACAACCAGCAACATCAATGAATTATAGAGAAGGTTAGCAGCCATAAACTGTGGGGTTTTACCTAAAAATAATATGATGCAAAAAAAGGCTGTCAGGCTACTGTTATTCACATATTTGTACCCATGTAGTACAGTATGGCCTGCAAGCCTATTGATCCACACTGTGGAGCAATAGACTTACAGCTCATACTGTAAGCTGTCATTTGGCAGGCAGCCGGGTGGTATGCGAGAGGGGTGCAGCCGCCCGCTGATGACAGGGGTGGGGCTGGGTGGCCGGGAGTCCTCTGTGGGAGTGAGGGGTGGGGGGATGCCACTGGACTACCAGGGATCTTTGTTGAGACAGTGTACCCGCGATTGGGTTATGGGAGGAAGGGGGTTACCACTAGACTACCAGGGCATGTAATATGTATTCAACATACCAGCGGGCATAATTTCTGGAGGGAGGGAAGGGGGACCACTAGACTACCAAGGATACAGTTTGAAATACAAATGCCCGTGATCGGGCATACAGGAGGGGAAGGGGTACACTAGCCCACCAGGGGATCAACTCCTGACGATAGCAGCTATGCAGGGTGCCAGGCGCATTTTGCCAGGATACCCTGTGCAACGCATGCAAATGGGGCTGTAATGACATGCAAATGGCCCCATTTGCACCATGCATACATTTTGGCCCTATTTGCATGCCAAAGTCCGAATATCACAGGTGCTGTACCAAGCGCAACTACAGTTGCGCTGGCGCAGTCCCAGTCCTCCTTGTCTGGGAATGTGCTGGCGTAATGTCACTGCGCCATGCTCATTCTGTGCCATATTCAAGGGTGATGCACCATGGTGCATCATCTTTGAATATCACCCTGTCTTGGCCCGGCGCAGCTCGGCTGTGCTGCACCCCCACTTGCACCTTTGCCTGGCGCAGTTTGAATATCTCCCCATTGGTGTACAAATATGCTAAAATGCCCAGGTTATGAGTGAACATTGCAGTATTTTAACATTTGTTCATACCTTCACTAATTTTCAATATTTTAACTCTAAACTTTCAACATAGCCATTTTTCCACACCAACTCATGAACGTGACAGGTATAATTTTTAAAATTTTGGATGAGCTGTGTTGTCACATTTGTGGTGCGAAATGATGTTTCAGACAATATACTATAAATGCCACATGTCATGTTTATAAGGGGAGTCATAAAACAACTATCTTGAAAATTTGGGGTCAATATTAAAAAATTATAATTATTAAGAAATGTTGGGCCAGATATTCAAAACTTTGCCCCAGGGCTAAATGAGCACTGCCCAGTGGGCAAACTTAGCCCGGAGCACAAAGCAACCCATATTCAAAAGGAATAGCCTGGGGCAAACAGCTTCTGAATATAGCATGGGAATGAGGCCGGGCAAACTGAGCTGGGAGTACAGGGTAAATGTAGCCCTGGAATAAGATAGCTCTGAATATAGCAACCAGGAAGTGCAAACCACAACAGCAACACAGTGCACAGCGATGCGAAGGTAGGTAGAGGTGAACTATGTGGCCAATGTGTGTGCCAACAAATGCACGGACCCAGTACAGCTGCAGGCAGCAGTGGATGTGTAAGAACAGTGTTCAAAACAGTATAATATTCCCCGAACCGTTAGTGCTGCGCCAACACATTTGCACAGCTTTAGCATGGAGCTAAGCCGTTTGCCCGGTGCTAAATTTTGCCATATTCAAAAGTGACATGCAAATGATCCTACTTAGGTAGTCTCTGGGCAAACATCCAGATTAGCATCTCATTATGCCCTGATTTGCATGCAGTTTGCCCAGCGTTACTGCAGGGTCCCACAGCTCCACCTGTAGGTCAGTCTGGCAGTACAGGGGCTGGCCAGGTCTGGCCGCAGCTCTACCTGTAGGTCAGTCTGACAGTGCATGATTGTAGCTGCAGGCTACATGTATGCAGTACAGCATAGCAGTGTGTACCCCAGGGGACAACACAGCATAGGCACAGGCGGTGGTGGTGATGCATGCAACAATCACACTGTAGGGCATGTTACAGTGCACAGCAGACACCACAGTAGCAAGGGAGCCAGTAGTGTGAGGGACACAGCAATGTCTATGGTGTGTAGGGTAGTGATGACCACTGCACTGTACACAGTGACAAGCCCTCCTTGCAGGCATGTACTGTCAGTGGACAGTACTGTCACACTGTTGTGTGACCCACAGATGCTGCACCTCTGGCATGGGATGCTCATAGTGACATGGACATGGCTGGCTGTGTGTGTGCTGTGGTGTATGTACAGCTGTGCGGTATGTGACTGGGGGGGCATGTATGATCGGACAGGCACACTGGTATTGGGGTATTCCCAATACTGGCACATGTGCACTGCATCCTGTGTCCCAGCCTTGTGGCCGCACCCGGTCTGTGGTGAGGCCTTGCCACCCGTACACCCTCTCCTCAACACCCACCATGCCCACAGTGCTGCATGTGTGTACTGGCATCTGTTGGTCACCACAGATGTATGGTCTGCAGGAGTGTGCTGTATGGCCACACTACCATGGTGGCCCCCCAGGGGCCGGATCACCACATACTGCCTGACATGGCTGGGACTGGAGGCAGCAGTTGGCATTATTGTGGTGCCATCAGTGAGCAGCATGTTTCCTCCATGTCTGGCTTTATCTCTGTGTCATAGTCATATGTTAGGGCCATGCAAGGCCGCGCTAATGCCATGCAATGCCAATATGTCACGCAAAGCTGTTTGCCCAGAGTTAAGACCAGCTTTTCCTGGGCAGTAATTTGTACCGCAGAAAGGGTCGTGTTAAGTCGCGCTAAACACTTTAGCACAGCACTAGTCACTGAATAGCTCATAGCACCTGTATTCATGTTCAAGTTGCCCCTTGTATATATTATGGTTTGCCCAGTACTAATGCGGTTTGCATGTGCTATTTAGCCTTTTGAAAATAGCAGACCTGCGCTAATCCCACCCTAAACCCATGCAAATGGTTTGCGCACCACACAAAGCTTTGAATATCTGGGCCTTTATGTGGTGCCACTGTTCATACCAGTGGGTATGCTTTGTGATCCCATGCCCATGACCCAAGTTTGGGGTAAGCCCAGTGACCCAGCTACATGGGGTGAGGGTGGGGGGATGGCGCTGTTATGTGACACCCCCCAGCCAGGGAATGAAAGCTGCAGGGTTGCCCACGTGGGTCCGGTTACCAAATAATAAAGACAACTCTTCTGTTGGCATAGGGCCCCACACCTGTGCATTGGCTAACAGATGTACTTTTTACCCTGTGTGTCTGTATGTGTGGCCACATGGAAGCACAGGTACCATAGGGCCCTGGTTTCCACAGCCACCAGACAGCTCCATGAATTCTAGGCATCTGTTGCAGCACGAGGGCCCTGCACTTCTGTAGGCAGACAGAGTCTTCCCTTGGTGCTGCGCTCAAAGGACCCTGTATATCTGCATGTGCTTATGCAGGTCCTAATGGGACCTGCATAAATCAGGATACAATGAGGATACAATTTTACTATCTCAAAAAGAAGGAAATTATTTACAAAAAAATGTTATTAATGCCCCAGTTAGGGTTCAAGTTAATGCCACAAAAGTAGGGAAATGTGGTGCTAGGGTCTCCAACCCTAACTCCGCACCCTCACCTCCCAAGCAGAAAAAGGAAAAAAACATTATGATTTTGGCTCTCTGGAGTCTTGGCGAATCAGTGTTGGGGTCTTTCTTGGGTTTGTCAACCCTAATGCCCACCCTGTTCCCTGAGCAAACAATGTCAGACGTCATCTCCTTTCTTCACGCAGGGCCCGCAAACTAAAATAAATTGTGTTGGCAACATGTGGTGAGACATGCTTCTCTACCTTTGAAGACTGTATCACTATGAGGCACTGTCTTGCAGCTGTACATTTTGCTCTGGGTAGGAGGCTTTGTGCTGGTGGAGGCAGGGGGTGGACATTAGGGTTGACAACCCCAGGGAAGACCTCACCACTGATTTGCCAAGACTCCAGAGACCCAAAACCCTAATGTTTTTGCCTTTGCTGCTGGGGGGGGGGAAGTTAAGGTTGGAAACTCTAATGCCACATTTCCCTGCTTTTGTGATGTTAACTTGAACCTTAACTGGAACAGTAACAAAGTTTTTTTGCAAAGAGTATATAATACAAATGTATGTCTCCACATTCTGAAACTGATAAGAAATAAAAAAAAGGAATACTAAATGGTGAAAAATCCAGCATCAGCAAGGAACCCAAAATAAGAAGAAGTAGGACTATTTCAAAATAAACACACAAAACTATACATCTGATAGAATAAACAATGCCCACATGTTCACTTATATTTAAAAAATTAAAAAGAAGATCTGTAGTCCCTCTATATTTGTGGGCAAACTCGGTGTTTCTTAACCAATACACAGTGCAATCATGATTATCCAGACTTCTTGGGCAGCATGAAATTACTTGGAATAATTTGGAGTTAGTATTACAGGAATCAATATGTTGTTTAATATTTGCTTGGAAGACCTGCCACTGATTCATTAAAAAGGGATACTCAGATAATAGTGGATCACAGACAGAGACTGTGATAGCATTTTGTTGCCTACGTGCTTACTTAACAGGGACAGGAAAATTTGTGCTAACTGAGAGCAGTTACTAATGTTCCTATTTACAGAAATGAAATTCATGTCTCCAAATGATCCATATGTAGCTGTACCAGAACAACCACCGATGTGGAAAACATTTTTCAATTTGGTTTCTTTTAATGGACAACATTCTACACAGTTCTCTATATGGAACCAGTAATTTGGAGTTTTTACTATGTCACCATTTATGTACAGAATGCTAAGCATGAGTTGTTGACCAATCAGGACCATGTTTAGAGTTCCGTACACAAACCATGACATAGATAAAATTCCAGCCCACTGGTTTCATGAAGAGAACTGTAACACAATGCTGCCTATAAAAACTAAATAATGCAAAATACAGTTTTTTACGTCACTTTTCATCCATGTACAATTAAATATGAATCATTTAGGGGAATTAATAGGTTTTCTAAAAATAGAAGCATTATAATATATGGACAGTGTCTATTAATCCCTGTTTTCAGTCAGTTTATAACCTGATAATCCCATCGTTATGACATCAGTATGCTGTAAACCTTGCTTAACTATGTCATAATGATGGGATTACAGGATAGAATGTCACCACCTGTCAAAATTCTTGGAAGAGAAAGGTGATCTGCTGTTTGGACATTCGTTCAAAACACACACACATTCCACTCAAACAGTTACAGACCCACTGCAGTATAGATCGCAATGGCTAATTTCAGCACTTCAAGTTGCTCAACATACAAAGCAGGAGGCATTCATAGCCAATCAGAACAAATGCACATTGAACATTTTTTTTTTTTTACCACAGTGGCTAGTTTTTCCATACACTATAAAATACAATGCCTGAGTAATGGTGGTCTATCACGGAGGTAATCACCTCTCGCGGTTGCAATCGGTTGTCCTGGCAACTACTTGAGGCGACTACATCATGGTTAACCACTGTTACTCAGGCATTATCCTCTATATAAATAGCTGCCAATTAGAAATCATTTCCTGTCCTCTTTAAATTATAAGCAAGATCTAAGAAATAGAATTTCTGAATGGCTGAAAAAATTCTATGAGCTTTATATTAATCTTTTGCTAGCATACGTGTGGAATCTAACTACATGCTGAACAAGGTACGGCATAATTAAAAATATTTTTATTTTAGTAGTAATTAGGCATTCCCAGGGGTTATGTTCATGGTCAGTTAGTCACCCTTTACAGGCATGTGGCACTCGGCCACACCTCGGGCCACATGTCATCCCTAGAGGGTGATTAACAGACCATCAACATAACCCTTGATCATGCCTTATTTCTAAAATCAATAACAGGGGGAACTGCAGTGACATTTTCCTTCATGTCACTTTTTTAATCGGAACACAAAATAAGGCATTGTAGCACTTAATAAAACAAGATCTTAGTCAGTTTTTCTGTGCTCCTTTTTTTATATTTTAAAGAAGAGAAACAAACAGCATTACAACTTGTTTTCTTGTATACAGGCAATTGAGTATCACTTTAACTGCATGTGCAATAATAGGAAGAGATGGCATTGTTCCAGTCACCAAACAGGCCTTGCTGGTAATCCTTCAGGTAGTAAACGCCACTGATGAACTTGCGGTTGTTTCCCAACTTTGGTGATGTGGACCAGACTTTTAATTCACAGCGGGTGGCCACCACCAATGAGGAGACTCGGTTGCCCCATCCCAAAGGCATGAAGGGGAAGTCGTCACCACTCTGTGCATCTAAGTAATCCCCTCCACAGGACATATCGTTGTAGTAATGGCTTTTTTCGAACATCCTTGAACATATGTTGGCCTGTTTCAGCTCAGCAGCAGTAGGACACTGTGCCAACACGGCTGCAAACAAAAAGGGAAGGATGACTATATGTTGAATTGGCTCCATCTCAGCAATGTAACTGCTCACAGGATTTCTGCCTTTGAGACTTTACAAGGATTGGCCAATTGGGCCCATATTTATATGTCTAAATGGGTTGTTTACTTTGTGTACTTTCTCTTGCATTAACCATTAACAGCTGATGAATGTCTGATATAGATCTCCAGGGCCACGTCTGTTTTATCTGCTGAGTATATGATGTTCATGAGAAAAGAACATATGGAGCATTCTTTGAGGCCTCATGTACACCGGTACAAGATTAGAATATATGAGTTTATTACCCACTAAAGCTCTCCCTTCCTCCCTTAAAGTGTCAGCATGGCTCAGTTGGTAGTACATCCACTTCTAAGCCAGAAGGTTGTGGGTTCTAGTTCCTCACCGGGATTGGGCTCATACCATTAATGCTGGCATCCAAGTGCAGTACTAGTGGGGTGCTGTACTGTCAGGGTGTGCTGTCCTTTGGATGAGAGCTTAAACCAAGGTCCCTTCTGCCCATCTCTGGTGCTGTCCTGGTCAGTGTCCAGGTGGAAGTAAAAGAACCCAAGGCATTTTTCACAAGAGGACTTCACTGATGGCTGTCGTGTTCTGGTGCTGGAGGCTGGGGCTAACCCCTGGGTCAATATTGTCCAACAGCAAAGATGTGTAGCACTCCCATAGGAAAGAACCCATGCTGGAAAACAATAATTTTACTTTTCAGCCTGCACACTAATATAAGTCTTTTTATCTCAGCTACTCCGTTCTTTATAGGAGTAGGCTGACAGATACAGTAGACCTGCTTTCAAACAGTGGGGGTGTGAAATTCACAAATTAAGGTGCAAGTGCAACATATACAAACTGTGGCCTCTCACCACTGCTCCCAGCATTTCGAGTACCAAATGTCTTCACCAGGTAACAGCCTCAAGAAGGAAAAGGTCTGAGTTATATGGTCACAAATTTAAAGGCAGAGTGTCTATTTTCATAGTGACCTCATCGTAAACCTCAACATGGTGGTATAAGAAAAGGCTTATTAACCTGCTTATAATGACAAAATTAAATTAATGCCCATTTAATACATGTACATGCTATCAATACAACATTTTTTCTCAGTTCCAACAATTTACAAACTATAGCTTTCAAGGAGCTACCATAATTAAAAGGCAAGAGCATCTTAATGGCATGAGCATCACAATGGACACACTAATAGCAATTTTGTTTCTGAAAAGGCAGAAGTGTAGATAAGAGGGGTATTGGGAAATATAATTTGATAAGTATAAGATAAAGTGATGTAAACATGTCCAGAGGATTAAAACTCTTCCAAAAAAAGTGGGGAGGTAGAGGCTCAACAGGGCCATGCTCATGCAGCTGTGTGAGCTGCTGCCTGAGCAGCTCTGGACAGACACCCACTGCAGCCACGTAATGTCAGTAAAGCTCAAGGTGACAGCAGAATTGTGCTTCCTGGCCTCCAGAACATTTCAGATACTAGTGGGTGATACCACCAGTATCACACCATCTGTGACCTTGTGCCTGTTGATCCAATTTCCAGATGCTCTGCTGGCCCATGCTGGGGGAGTTCATCATATTCCCCACCACATCAGCAGAGCGAACAGCAACCATGCAGACATTCTTTTGGGTTGTGCACCTACTGGCCGTACTGGGTACCACTGACTGCAACCATGTTGCCATCCATGCACCCCCAGGGAATGGGGTGGAGGCCTATGTGAATAGGAAACACTTCCATTCCATCAACTATCAGCTGGTGTGTGATGCAACAGGGCACATCATCAGTGCCCTGGCATGGTCCCCTGGCAGTACCCACAATGTCTTCCTCTGGAACAATTCTATTCTGTGCCAGAGGTTCGAAGGTGGAGATATACCTAGTGGGCACCTTGTTGGTGAGTATATGCCCAAGGCTCCCTCCCCCCCGTAGCTGCTATTGACATCATTAACCAGTGCCCTTTTCTTATATACCCCCTGTGTCCCTGGCTTCTAACACCTGTTCTACAACCCATATCCATTGCAGAGGACAGGTACAATGCATCTCACTTCGCTACATGCAATGTCATTGAGTGGGTCATAGAAATATACATAGAATATGAGGGCAGATACAGTCTGTGCCATATTGCTTGCCTGTGCATATTGTACAACATGACTCTGAACTGTGGAATATGCCTGCCAGTCCCAAAGGGAAACACGGCGGTTGATGCTGGGCCAGTGGACCAGAGAATGCAGGAGAAGCTTGATAGGGGTGACCCCAGGATGGCAAGGAGGTTCAAGGAGTACTGAGACTACTTCATTGCAGGCCTCTATGGACCCAGATGGTGAGTACAGATCACACAGGAGACAGTTACAAAAATGGAAACAGGGAGGAAGCAGGGAACTATGGACTGGTCAGCCTCACCTCAGTAGTGGGAAAGATCATGCAAATACTACTAAAGGAAAGAATAGTGGAAGGAACACCTGGTAGCCAGCAGCCTACAGGATCCAAGGCAGCATGATTTTACCAGAAGGAGATCATGCCAGACTAACCTCATAGAATTCTTCCACTGGGTCACCAGGGAGGTGACTCAGGGGGAAGGGGCAGTGGATTTGGCCTACCTGGACTTAAGCAAGGCCTTTGACACTGTGCCACACAGAATGCTATTAAGTAAACTGGGGAGCACAGGAGTGGGAACACTGCTGGTAGAGAATTGGCTGGACAATAGGACACAGAGGGTGGTGGTAAATGGCAGTCACTCTACGGAGGGTAGTGTGACCAGTGGGGTACAACAGGGATCAGTGCTGGGTACAGTCCTCTTCAATGTCTTTATCAGGGACATTGTGGAAAACCTAGAAGGCAAAATATGCCTGTTTGCTAATGACACAAAACTCTGCAATAGGGTGAACATGCCAGAGGGTGTGGATAGAATGAGGAGAGATCTGCAGAAACTTGAGGATTGGTCGAGGGACTGGCAGTTAAGTGTCAATGCTAAAAAATGCAAGATAATGCACATGGGGCACAAAAACCCAGAAACAACATATTAAATGGGGGGGCGGAGGAAACAGTAAGTTTCAAGCAGGAAAGGGACCTAGGGGTTATCATCACTACTGACCTCAAGATAGGTAGGCAGTGCAGCAAGGCAGCAGGAAAAGCAAGCAGGATGCTGGGATGCATAGGCAGGGGAATCACTAGTAGGAAAAGGGAGGTGATAATTCCAGCCTATACCCATCATGTAAGCTATCCAACATATACAACATTATTGACAGTGCATGTAGCAGTGATGGCTCACGAGCTTGGAGTACTGAGTCCATGCAGGATGCATGCATGCATAGGGCTGCAGTAGGAAGTGTCTACAGAACACAGATCAGCGCAATGCATCCTGTGCTTCCCTTCTTTGCTTGGCAGGCTGTGGTCAACATCATCATGGCAGTTCCCCCACCCCCGTCACAAGTAAGCAATCGCCACCACCACTGGTGTACGTGCACACACAGCCTCAATGTGAAAGGGCTACTGCAGTCACTCACATGGCTGTGTTGGTCCAACTTGGCTTTTACCAGTTACAAGGAAAAATAAAGGAAGGAAGAATAGGGAGCATACCATATAAGAATAAGGTAAACCAAGAGGCCAGCCAAAGAAGCAAAGGCAGACACAGAGCTGCATATTGTGGAGGATGTCAAAGGAAGGTAAATACAGTTCTTTAGATATATTAGGGAAAAAGAAAGAAGGGAGGAGGAACTATTGCACATTCTTCATCTCTGCTAGTGCTGAACAGAAGCAGGGCTGCAACTGGGAAGGGAGCTGTAAGAGGCTTCTAAGAAATGGGAGCATGAGAGAGATGTCTTCATTAAGAGGGAGTCCAGGGAAAGACAGCAGCGGGGAGATGTTTTGGTGCACTTTTCGAAAGCACACAAAGTGCTGGGTTTGCAGACCTACAACTAGGGGAGAGGCTTACTTTTACAAAGGAGGTAGGATGGTACTTTTAGATGTAAAAGCAACAACAAACCAACCACAAGCCTTTCAAAGACAACTAGAATGGAGCCAGATGTGGTCTAGAAGTGGATGGGGAAAACTCTGGTAGAATGCCAGTTTGTTACTGCAGTTAAAACTAAAGGCAAATGTACTTTGACCATTTAAAACAATATTCAGGAGGGAAACAAATGGGTGAAAAGTGGGTGGAGATTAAATCTAATTTAAATGTAAAAAAACAAGCATTTTGTTTGTAACTCTATCCATAACTCTGCAGTAAACTTGAAGACCAGCAACTCTAAAACGAAAGCCCTAAAAGAAATATTCTAAGGGCTCGAAAAAACAATTGGGAGGGAATCAAACAGGAGGATTTAAGCAAGTGAAAAAAAAAAATTCTGCTGTTGTAACCACAAACTAACCAGCTGTGAGCTTTTGTTCTTTCCTATAGAGGGCAGAATTGCCAGATTGGGGATCCGAAACTGCTGAGGAGGGTCACATGGCGAGCATGGATAAACTGGAATATAGCAGGAAGTCCCACCTGTAGGAGGTCCCACAGAAACTATAAAAGGCAGCACTCCTAATGTGTACCCACACACGTTCATGTCCCAGCACAGCAGTAGAACAGGTGTGAGACTGGCTTCCTAGGCATTAGCAGACATCTACAGGAAAAATCAGAGCACAGGGGACTTTGCCAGTCATCTAAGATAAGGTTACTGTTTACTCCTGTGGTAACACTCACTGCAGGGAAGGGAGGAGAGCAAAAGGTAGGCCAAGACTGGGAATGGGTGCAATACTGTAAGGCAGAAATACAAAGAAATAAAGGGGGAACAAGGGATATCTAATAACACCCTATCTAGGGTCAGGGTACAAAGGGGGAAGCAAACAAAAGTCTACTTAAAAGCAAAGCTTGAACAAAAGTAGATTAATACCTACCTAAGGTACAGTAGCAAAAAAATGGAAATCAAGAAACGTCTTATCTGGGGTAAGGGTATAAATTCATTTTTAGGTACTGGGGGAGTAGATTTGGAAATTATGGGGGTTGTGCAGTGCAGTGGCTATGGAGCAGCAGTCTTAAGGGAGACCTTCTGGAGACTGAGATGCTTCCCTTTTGCATGCGCCTCTCTAGACTGGGGGGGCACTAGACTCCAGGCCAAGTTGGCTAGGATTCAGGGTGCCCCCACCCAGGGGCCACCAAGTCCACCACTGTTGCTTCGGAAGGTACCTGGAAGGAGGGCTGACTGGACTGTGATAGGCTTCCAGGGGTGTGTGTGTGTGTGTGTGTGTGTGTGTGTGTGTGTAAAGGAACACATTCCTTAGCCTGTGCCACCAAAGAACTCTTTCACCACTCTGGCAGTATGAGACTGCCAGAACAAGGCATCCATGGTGGTGGCAAAAGATCCAGAAAAAAGAGAGGATTTGATACCTTTTATTGGATCAACATAGAATTTACGAAAGAAAATAGGTGTTTGAGCTGGATAGACTCCTTCATCAGAAATCTGATGAAGGATTCTATGTAATCCGAAAGCTCAAGCACCTATTTTCTTTTGTAACATCTATGTTTGCACCATGGCTTGGATGGACAGGGAGCAAATCCTCAGGATCGCAGGAGCAGCTGCACGGGGGAAGGAGCTGGATGTCATTGTCCACCTAAGGACATATGATTTGGCTGGGAAAGGGATCAGAGCAGCGCAGGATGAGTTTGTGAGGTTGGGGAGGGGCCTTAGACAAGTAACATGCACGGTACCTTTCTCCGAGGTGCTGCCTGTCCATGGCATGGATGAGGCTAGGGTGCTCCCCACCATGGAATTCAGCCAATGGTTGAAAAACTGGTGCAGAGATCATTGGGGACTGGGGGTCCACCTGGAGTGATGCAGGCCTATACTGGCACGATGGTCTGCATCTGTCCAGAAGGGGAACCAGGATCCTAGGTGATAGGTTTAAATGCTTCATTTGCAAACATTTAAACTAGCCAAGGGGGAAGGCACTGAAAAGGAGCAGGGAAATCTTAGCCCCCCCCCCCAAAAAATCAGGATAGTTAATGAGGTAAAGACCAGGATAGAGAAGTCAATAAGGAGAAGGGCACGGGTAAATAGAGAAAAAGGGAAAGGCAGTAAGGAATGGGATGGGGCCAAAAGGGGTAAGGCCATCAAAAAATGGAGGGTAGTGAGTACCAATACCCGTAGTCTTGGTAACAAGTTCCCTGAACTGGTGGCCTTGATGGAAGAGGGACACCTAGATATTGTGGCAGTCACAGAAACATGGTACACAGAGAACCATGACTGGGATAGCAACATACCAGGGTACACAGTCTACAGGAGGGACAGGGAGGGTAGAAGGGGAGGAAGAGTAGCTCTCTACGTAAGGGAAGGGATCAAAGCAACAGAACTAAAGGATAAACAGGGAGGGGAGGAGATGAGGCGCTGTGTGTCACCCTGAAGACTGGAAATGGCACCACAATCCACACGGGGTTGTATACAGACCCCTGTCTCAGGGGGAGGAAATGGACAAGGAAATGATAGAAGGCATTCTTAGGATGGCAGAGAAAGGGGAGATATTGTTGATGGGGGACCTGAATATGCCAGATGTTAACTGGAGCACCTTTGCTGCAGCCACATCCAAGAGCAGGGTCATTCTCAATGCCCTACAGGGAGCATGCCTCAGTCAGCTAGTGTTGGAACCCACTCGGGAGGGAGCAGTCTTAGATCTGGTACTCTCAAATGGGGACAGAGAGAGGATCTCAGATCTAGAAATGGATAGCCATCTGGGAACAAGTGACCACCAAACAGTGTGGTTTATGATAAACACAGCCGCAGAGTCAAGCCATACAAAAGTGAGGGTACTGGACTTTAGGAGGACTGACTTTGTCAAAATGGGAGAGTACCTCAGAAAAGCACTAGCAAACAGGCAAGAAGGAGGGGTGGAGGAACAATGGGGAAACATCAAAACTGCCATCACAGAGGCGAATGCCTTGTGTGAAGCAAATAAATAAACAAACGAAAGAAAAACACTATGGTTCTCAAAAGAGGTGGCGGAAGGTTAGGAGAAAAAGATAGTATTCAGGAAGTATAAGGAAACACAAAAGGAGCAGGACAGAGAACTGTACCAGTTAAAGCAGAAGGAAGGGAAGGCAGTCAGAATAGCAAAGGCCCAAACAGAGGAAAATATAGCCAATTCAGTTAGAAGGGGATAAAACCTTTATAGGTACATTAGGGAGCAAAGAAAGACCAAGGAGTGGATAGTGAGGCTTAATAAAAGGGAGGTAGGGTGGTGGGAAGGAGGGACAGTGAAAAGCAGGAATACTGAGCGTAATACTTCTGCTCAGTATTCATAAAAGAAGAGGAGGGGGAGGTACCTAATCCAATCAATAGAAGCACTCTGGATAGGGGGGTCGATCCCAGTCCTTTCACAGAAGAAAGGGTTCTGAAAGAACTCCTAAAACTGAAGGTGGACAAAGCAATGGGGCCTGATGGGATTCACCCCAGAATTCTAAAAGAGCTAAGGGGAGAGTTAGTGACACCAATAACTACCCATTAACAAATCATGGGGGGATGGTGTAGTACCTAAGGACTGGGGGAGGGCAGATGTGATTCCCCTTCGCAAAAGTGGGAGGAAAGCAGAGGCAGGAAACAACAGACCTGTCAGCTTGACCTCAGTGGTACAGAAAATGATGGAATCACTTCTAAAAGAAAGAATTGTTGAGTACCTAGAGGCCAGTGGGGCATAGGACCCAAGGCAGCACAGATTCATAGTGAGAAGGTCATGTCAGACAAATCTAATCTATTTCTTTGACTGGGTGACCAAAGTAGTAGACCAGGGAGGGGCATGGCCTACCTGGACTTTAGCAATTCATTTGACACAGTCCCACACAAAAGATTAATAAACAAATTAGCCAGCCTGGGAGTGGGTCCCATGGTGGTAGCCCAGGGTAAAACATTGGCTGAACAACAGGACACAGAGGGTAATAATAAATGGAGTCCACTCTGAAGAAAGGGAGGTTACTAGTGGGGTACCACAGGGTTCAGTATTGGGTCCGGTCCTTTTTAATGTCTTTATAAATGACATTGCAGAGGGACTGGAAGGAAAAGCATGCCTCTTTGCAGACAACACAAGGATCTGCAACAGGGTTGATACACACGGAGAATGGAAAGGCTGAGAAGGGACTTGGCAAGGTTGGATGAATGGTCAAAAGTATGGCAGCTTAGATTCAATGCAAATAAGTGCAAAGTAATGCACCTGGGAAACAAAAACCCAGGGGAAGAATAGCACACAATGGGGGGGGGTAGTAACAACAACAAAAATTGAAAGGGACCTGGGGGTACTCAGATCAGATGACCCAAAGGTAAGCAAGCAATGTGAGAAAGCAGTAGGGATGGCTGGGGGGATGCTGGGATATACAGAGAGGGGCATCACCAGTAGAAAACAGGAAGTTGTTATCCCTCGGTACAGACAGTTGATGAGACCCCATCTGGAGTACTGTGTGCAGTTCTGGAGACCCCATCTCCGCAAAGACATAGACAGGATGGAGGCAGTCCAGAGGAGGGCAACTAAAATGGTGTAGGGTCTGCAACAGAAGCTGTACAAAGAGAGACTAAAGGAGCTTAATATGCATACCCTTGAGGGAAGGAGGGAGAGGGGGGACATGATTGAAACTTTTAAGTACCTCGAGGGACTCAACAAAGTCCAAGAGGGTAGCATCTGTCAGAAAAAGAGATGTGCATTAACAAGGGGACACAATTTGAAGATAGAGGGGAGATGGCTCAGGGGCCATGTGAGGAAGTATTATTTCACATAGAGGGTGGTGGACACATGGAACGGCATTCCTGAGGAGAGCATGGGGTCAAAAACAGTGGGGGAATTCAAGAATGTATGGGACAGACATAAGGCAATTCTTGTGGGGGGAAGGAAGAAGTAGGCTGTTGGTTAGCCAGGATCTGCAGCTTATGCAATAGACAGGGAAATTAGCAGACTAGGTGGGCCAAGTGGTCCTTATCTGCTGTTAAAGTCTATGTTTCTATGTTGGTCCAATAAAAGGTATCAAATCATCTCTTTTTTTCTGGATCTTTTGTCATGAGGACCAATACAGCAACATAATCAATTTTCATGGTAGTGACAAGGAAGGATGTGGGGGTCGTTCAGAGCAGAGGCCCCCAGATGTGAGGAAGGGGAAGAAACTTCTGGTGAGGGACTCAATCATTAGGGGGAAGTTTTAGGAATATCATGGGAGGGAAGGAGGGAGGTGACGTGCCTACCCAGTGCCCCTACCCAGTTAGATTAGCAGTTCCTGAACCTCGCAGTATAAACCACGCGGTCAGGACTTCACAGGACTGAATAGTGATAAGGGTATAATAGCGTTCAACAACTACCACTACCTCTATCTCTATTCAGCCAGAGAAGAGACGCTCAGCCAGAAGAGGGATGTAATACAAGGGAGGAGAAAGTGTGAATGCTGGCCGAGCTGCCCCGGTGATGGAGCGGGTTGAGGCAGTAGCAGCTCGGCCAGTATGAACCAGGAGACCAGGGTTCTAATTCTGGACTCCCAGCAGGTAAACACAGGTTACTCACCTGTAACAGTAGTTCTAGCAGTGGTATATGTTATTCATCCACACTATCTGGCAGTGTCCTTTCCCCCTTTAAGATATGCCAGAAATTCTTCATGCTGTCTCCTCCCACCCGGGTGGTAGATCCCTTGGCTCCTCCCCATGATGCCAGAGCGTGCCTGCTGGAAGCAGAGGTTGTGCACCTAAGCCAGGGGAGGTCGGGTAGGTCCATGTGGATGAACAACATATACCACTCCTAGAACTACTGTTACAGGTGAGTAACCTGTGTTTCTAGGAACATGGATATGTTGTTCTATTCACACTATCTGGCAGACTCCTAGCAGTTCTCCGGGAGGAAGAAGGCAAGGTGCACACACTCCTTATTTAGGGAACAGAGATTGGAGAACTGTGGCCCCAAAACCAGCATCCCGGTGTGACTTGAGGTCAATGTGGTAATGGGAAATGAAGGTCTGTGCTGACCTCCAGGTAATAGCCCTGCAGATTTCCTAGATAGGGACGTCCCTAGAAGCAGCCACTGCTGCAGAGGTATGATAAGTGGAATGAGCCCTTATCCCTCCAGGAGGCTCACTACCCGCCATCCTATAGCAGAGATCAACGCAGGAAGTGACCCACCCACCAATCGTCTGCTTGGCTGCAGGTCTGCCAGGTGCAGCTTCAGCGTAGGTGACAAACAGTTAGCAAACCTCTCCCCAGACTCCAGCCGTGCGCTCTTTGTATTAAGCAAGCGCTCACCTCAGGTCCAGAGTATGGAGCCAGTGTTCAGCCTCCAAGGTGTGATTCAGGAAGAGCACCAGAAGAGTCATCACCTGATTAAAGTGAAACTCTGACACAACCTTCGGGCGAAACTTCGGGTTGCATCGCAGGACAACCTTGTCTCTGTGGAAGACCAGGTAAGGAGACTCCATCGAAAGCACCTGGAGCTCACTGATCCTTCTGGCTGGCATGATAGCCACCAGGAAGGTGGTCTTCCATGACAGGTGAGACATGTCACACCTGTGCATTGGTTCGAATGGCTGCCCATGAGCTTTGCCCAAACCAGCAACAAGTCCCACAGTGGTGGTGGTTCACACACTGGAGGAGAAATGTAATCTAAGCCTTTGAAAAAGCACCAGACCACCTTCTTCTGCACCACCGACTGCTGACCAGTCCGCACCCGGTAAGCAGAGATGGCTGCCAGGTGGACCTTAAGGGTCGTCAACCAAAATCCTCCTTTGAAGAGGGACGACAGGTAGTCCAAAATGCTGGCCACTGGACAGGACAAAGGGTCCAGCCCCTTGCCCTGACACCAAATGGAGAATCTCTTCCATTTGAAGGCATAGCATTTTTTGGTCAATTCCTTTCTAGATGCCTCCATCACAGTGAGGACATCTTCAGAGAGACCCAAAGCCTGGAACTCTAGCTGCTCAGGAACCAGGCTGTCAGGTGCAGGAATTGAAGGTCTGAGTGGAGTACCTTCCCCTGATTGATGGAGAGCAGGTCTGGGTGGAGTGGAAGACACCTCAGGAGCCTGTTGCTGAGGATGAGGAGATCGGGGTACCAGAACTGGTGTAGCTAGTCCAGACCCACCAGGATCACCTGTGCCTTGTCCCTCTTGACATTGAGCAGCAGCTTGTGGACCAAGGGAAGTGGAGAGAAGGCATAGAAGAGGCCTGGGATCGAGGGCCTCAAGAAGGCATCCCCCTGCAGTGAGTCCTGCTGATGGGGACGGGCACAAAACAGCCACAGCTTTGTGTTCTCCCTTGAGGCAAACAGGTGTACCTGAGGGGTGCCCCCCTGGGAGAACAGACTGTGGACTACCTCCAGATGGAGAGACCGCTCATGAGACATCTCGCCTACTCAGCTGAGGGCATCCACCAGCTGATTGGAGGCACCTGCCACATGGATGGCTAGGAGATCCGCCTCTAGGCTGCACACGAGGGTCCAATGTGGAGAGTTTCCTTGCACAAAGACAGGGAGTGCATCTTGCCCTGCTTGTTTAGGTAGTACATAGTCGTGGTGTTGTCCATCTGGACTTGGACCACTTGACCCTGAACATACGGAGCGAATGCAGTCAACGACAGCCAAACTGCCCAGAGCTCCAACAGATTGATGTGCCATCAGGACTTCTAGGGGGTCCAGAGCCCATGGACTCTGTGTCCCCCCAGATGGGCACTCCAGCCCATGAGAGAGGCGTCAGTCATCAGGATGACCGTCAGCTTGAGCGGACAAATGGGATCCCTTCCTGCAGATGTTCTGGAACTAGCCACCACTGGAGGGCTTCCCACATCTTCTGGGTCACAGTGACCAGCTGGTCAAAGTGACATTTACACTGATACCACTGGCTGGCCAGCTACCATTGCAGGGAGCGTATATTCTAATGGACCCATCGGACCACACTGGTGCAGGCTGCCATGTAACCCAGAAGGCACAGGAAGTCCCAGGTAGGGTGCAATTGCCCAACCCGAAATGATCAGGCAAAGGAGGAGAGAATCTCCACCCTGTCTCCCAGGATCCTTTCTCTGGCTTGGCAAGAATTGAGCTATGCCCCGATAAAGCTGACCACCTGTAAGTGCACAAGTTCTGACTTGGCATCGTTGACCAGGAAGCCAAGGGAGGTGCAGGACTGGAGGGCCAGGTCCCTGGACTGCTCCACCTCCTGCCTGAAGGGACCTGTAGTCAGCCAGTCATCCAGGTAGGGGTATACTCAGACCCCTCAGCACCTCAGGTAAGCTGCTACCACTGCCATGCATTTGGTGAAGACCCTGGAGGCCAAGAAGAGTCTGAATGGCATGGCTTGGAACTCGTAGAGGGTTCTCTCGGCTCAAAAGCGGAGGAACCTTCGGTGAGATGGATGGATTGGGACTTGAAATAACACATCCTGAAGATCCAGGGAGCAAAACCACATGTTCTGCTCTAGCGATGATATGATCTGAGACAGAGTTACCATCCTGAAGGTGCGCGACCTGAGGAACTTGTTCAGGTCATGCAGATCTAGAATGAGGTTCCAGCCCCCCATCTGTTTTGGCACCAGAAAATACCTGGAGACAAACCCTGGGTGTTCAGGAGGATCTGCTACTCTGACAATGACCTCCTTGCGGAGGAGCTGGGCTATGTCATCTCAAAGAGCTGACAGAGTGTCTGCAGATACCAAGTCCTTCTGTGGCACGTGGGCTTGGCTTGGAGGGTACTGCTCAAATTCCAGAGGCAGACCCTGACCGACCACTTCTAGAACCCACCTGTCCGTGGTGACAGCAGACCAGGTGGAAAGGAAGTGGTGGAGCCAGGTCCCCACAGGGGGACCCAGGGGAGGCATGATGGGCATGAGGATGGTACCCCCCCAATCCTGCCACTGAGCAGACTTGGAGGAGGAGAACCCGGCTGAGGAGCCACCAAGTCCCTTCCCTCCGGGCCTATGGACCACCGAGGCCACTGACTTGGGCCTGGGTCACCAAGACTGAGCCTGCTGGCCCAATTGATGCTGGGCTGGTTTTGACGCAGGAGTGGAGGACTAAAAGGGATTTCACTTCTGCTGCCTGGAGCCCTTGGGATCCTTTTGAGTGGATGTTACAGAGTCCAAGGTGGCATTGGACTTCTCGATATGCTGGAGGTGACCCTTCATTCCGGGGCCAAACAGGTCGATGCCCAGGAAAGGAACATCTGCAGCTTGTGCTGAGTGTCTGCCATGAAGGTCGAGATTCTCAACCAAGCCCTATGGCACATGGTGACTGTAGCCACCATCGAGCGGGCACATGAATTGCCCAGATCCAGAGCCTTCTGCAGTTGCTGCTTGGCCACAGCCTGGCCCCGATCTTGGACCTGCTTGATCATGGTCTGGAAGTCTGCAGATAGGTGAGGAATCACCTCATCCAAAGAGACCAAGAGGGCATGGGAGAAGTGTGCCAGCAAGACAGCCGAGGTCGCCTGATGGAGACGGAGTGAGGAGGCAGCATAAACTTTTTTGCCGAATGGTCCAATTTCTTAGACTCTTTGTCTGGTGGCTTGTCAGTGTTCCTGATACTACCTGAGTGCCAAAACACAGAGTCGGCCACCCGCCCCTCGGACAAGAGGTGCTCCGTGAAACCCAAGAGGGTACCAATGGGCAGCGCATACTTGCTGGCCATACGGGCTGAAAGCACCAGACAAGACACAGAATGATGCCAAAGCTCCAGGGCTGGACCTACAATGGCCTCAGCCACTGGAAAAGCCTCCGTCACAGAGTCCCCACTGTCCAGAATCACTGTAAGGGGATAGCAAGCCTGCTTCTGGATGGGCTCCATCTTCATCCCTATGGGCTCAGAGATGAAGCAGAGGATGCCCAGGAAGGAAATGGGCCCTTCCTCCATCAAGAGATCCCCCACAGACTCCTCATCAACTGGATGGGAGTGCAGTGAGGAATCCTGAGACTCAGAGGAGTCCGCATAAAGCGGCCGACCACCCGAGTCACCTTCAACCCTCCGCGGGCGGTCTGGTGTGACGGTCACTGACAGCCAATGGGGAAGCCCCTGGGCCGGCCAAGACTCCTTAGTTGGTGCGCCAGTCAATGGCTGCCTGGGAGGCAGCTCCACCACAATCGATGGAGAGCCTGGCTTTGGCCCAACCAAGATGGTCTTGACCGGCTCCGCTGTGGGAGGAACGGTTTCGACCAGCCCCACAAGGGGAGTCAAGGTCAGCCTATCGGGCGACAGCCAAGTGATGGCCAATGTGGGAGCCAGGGTCGACTTTGGACTGGCCAACATCAACTGTTGCCACATGAGGTCTTCGTAGCGTCGATGCAACTTGTGCTGAAGCCTCTCCTCACCCGAGGAGGATGAAGACAAGGAATGGCGGCAGCCCTGCTTCCCATGGCGCCGAGAGCAGGGGCACTGATGATGGCAGGAGCTCCTTGACCCACTGGAGGAGGACTGAGACCTTGACCTCGGCCACGAGGTATGCTGATGGAGGATCTCGGAGGGAGCCAGGGAGTGCCGTGGGTGCTCCTGGTCTGGATCGGTGACTGGAGGGTTCTGCTCAGCGGACTGAGCAGCCCCTTCTAAGGTCACAGTCAGGACCAGAGTCCTGAAGAGAGAATTGTTGGCCTCTTTGGATGACAACCAGTCGATAGGGTCAAGAAAAATCTCGGGTACATCATCATCTGGCATCTCAACCTACTGGCCCAATGGGGTCTCCGTGAAGCCAGCGGCCAAGGCTGCATTTTCGACTGTGGTCAAAACCTGGGACTCCTGAGACCAAGAATGTTCCCAGTCCCAGGAATGTTGATGGTGAGTCTTCTCTTTCCTTGACTCCTTCTTGTTTTTACGAGAGTGGGAGCTGTGCGATCCAGAAGGGCCCTGCCCCTTAGTCAGGAGGGACTGGCACAGCTCCTTGAAGGACCCCAGAAAAAGTGGAGCCCAATTGGAGCGGAATGAAGGCAGAAGCTGAGGAGGACAGAGCAGTGGCCTGAGCCACCTTCTCCTCAAAGGCAGTAAGCTGTTCCAGCTGCTCAGCAGACCCCGCAACTGTAGAGACCACCCAACGGGCATCTTTAGACTTGACCGGCGGATGTCGTTTTTTCAGATGGCCCAACTTAAGGTGGGCGAGGCGGTCCTCGAGGATTGTCGCATGAAATGATCAACAAATGTCGCAGGCCTAGATATCATTTTCATGGCACAGGCAGTAAATGCACATGGCATGTGGGTCAGTATACAACATCTTCTGCCTGCATGGGCACCAGCGTAATCCAGGCGCAAACTTATTGTCCATTGCGGTCGGGAGCTCGAAGACGAGTACCAAAGCGGCAATGAATTTTCAGAAAGGAATCCAAATGGATCAAAAGTGCTATGGCTTACAATGTGGGAGCACGGAGAAGAGAACCTGCTTCTTCCGGAGGGAAGGAAGATCTGCCGTCATGGGGTGGAGCTGAGACATATACCACCCGGGTGGGTGGGAGAAGCCAGCTTGAAGACTTTCCAGCACATCTTAAAGGGAAAAGGACACTGCCAGATAGTATGGATTAAACAACATATCCACATCCCTAGCACCTTTTTTACATCTTGGGGATGTGGAATTTTTGTAAGTCAAGGGACCATGGAAACAGTAATTCCATGGTCCCATGAATTATAACTTTTCCCAATGATCTGCTCCCCCTCGGAGTTGGAATCCTAAAGAACGGGTGGTGCGGAGGCCAGAGCCCCCTGCATGAGCGGTGTGGGGGGGAGATCCCCCCACATAAAAATACAGTTTACAGTGCATGATGTTTACAATGGTAGTAGCTTGCAACTGCTACCATTGGCACTGTGCTGGCTGGCGGCACTCTTTCCTGCTGCTGTAGTGGAGAGTGCTGTCAATACGGTGCTGTTCTGGACAGCACTGTTATTGACAGCACTCTTTAAACCTAGTGCCCCCAGTGCCTCAGCACAGAGGGATGGGGAGCAGATCCTTCCAATTGCCAGAATGAAAGGGCAAGAGAGGGAGCTGGATGTCATTGTCCATCTGGGTCAAATCACCTGGCAGAGGATGCAGCTGGAGTGGTGCAGGACAGGTTTAGGGAGTTGGGGAAGGGCCTGAAGAAGGCAGCATGCATGGTGGCCTTCACTGAGGTACCTATGAAAGGCTAAGGGGAGGAGAAGGCACACCACACCACGGTCTTCAACAACTGGTTGAAGGCATGGTGCATGGAGGAAGGGTTTGGCTACAGTGGGGACTGGGATCCTACCTGAAGGGATGAAGGCCTGTACAAATTGGACAGCCTCCATCCAGGAGGGGAACAGCATTCCTGGGTGGAAAGTTTAAATGCTACTTCAGTGGGCATTTAACTAGTCAAGGGGGATGGCACAAGAAACATGGGAGGCAGTGAATGCCCCCCATATGATAGAGCAGCAGTCAAGGGTAGCCCAGGAGAAATAAATTCTCCAGGGGTAGTGAGGAGTAGGGGTGAGGATGAGGAAGGGATGGGAGGTTTGGGAAATGAAACTGGGGAGGAGGAAACTACTAGAAAAGATGGGAAGAGGGAATATAAAAAGGGGAAGGACAGTACCAGTGAAAAAAGAAAGGTGAAGAAAGAACTCAGGAGGGCAAAATAGGGGCAGGGAGGGACAAAGGGAGTGGAGAGCCATGTGTGCCAGTACAAGGAACCTAGGAAACAAAATTCCTGACTTTGAGGCTAGCATTGCGGAGGCAGACCTGCATCTAGTGGGCATAATAGAGTCGTGGTGCACTGACAACCACAGCAGGGAGGTGGCTATACCAGGGTACAACATGCTTAGAAAGGACAGGGCAGGGAGAAAGGGGGGTATGGTTTTAAATATAAAGGAAGGTATTAAGACCATGGAAATACAAAGTCATAGTGGGGAGAAGGAAGGGCTGGAGGTTCTCTGGGTTGGCGTGGAGACACTGTCAGGGGCCTTTACACGCATGCGGGTGGTGTACAGACCACCAGCACGGGGAGAAATTGGACAGGGTTTTGTGGGAGACTATAGGTGAAATGGTAAATAAAGGGGAAGTAATAATTATGGGAGACTTTAATCTACCGGATGTGGACTGGAACCCCAGGCTGCAGCTATAACTTGAAACAGGTCATCCCTCTGTTCTCTCTAGGATTTAGAAAATGTTAGCCACCATGGCTAAACGGTCCCCAAAACTTTTAGCCACCATGAGAGAATATGAACCACACCTGATAAGTAGTGTTGCTTAGGTAGTGCTTTTGTGGATCCTACTACCCTCTGTCAGATAGTGCTGGAATCCTACCAGAAATCCTACCAAAGACAGATGTAGGATCCGGGGGTCAGATAGCAATGGATCCTAGGTAGGATCCTGGGATTCTAGGTCAGATCCAGGGATCCTAGGTCGGATAGTTAGGATCCAAATTGGATCTGTTGGTCAGAACTGTGGATCTTTTGCTAGGATTGACAAGATCCACAACGTTTGTTGCTAGGATCCACAGGATCCACATTTGTCAGATCCGTGCACTGGATCCTAGAGGGTCGAATCTGTGGTCGGATAACACTGCTATCCTACAACAGCAATTATCTGGCCAAATGGGAAGTATCTGTTGGTATCCTAGTTTCTAGATTACTATCTGAGCAACACTACCGATAAGTGTAAAAGGTTATGTCAATGCAGGACAATTATTACAGCCAGTAGAGAGATAATGACTGGCATTCTTAGGGGGAAACAGTTAGGTACAGAAATCACAGGAAGCCATTGCATTTATGGGCAGATTTGTGTGTTTTTTGTCCCCAAGCCCATGCACATATAACTTAAAGGAAATTTCCGATATAAGGTATTGGGCTTCATAGCCCAATACCTTATATCGTCATGAGCTGAGTGATGACAAAATCTGTATTTAAAACAGCATCCTTTTAGTAGTGGAAGGGATTGTAACTGGTGCTGAACCCACATCCAGGTGATCCCTTCCAGCTTCCTGGTGCCTCTGCTCCACCCCCACGCTCTGAGATTTTGTGATGTGTGAGCAGAGAGAACAGGAGTGAGCTCCACACAAGTCTATGGGGACTTCTTTAATGTCGCTTTTTTATATTTTTAAGCATGTAGAGGAAAATTAAAGCCTTTGCTCAACTAGTAGGGGCCCTATTAGTTGAGTGATGGCTTTAATTTTCTTCTACGAGTGCTTAAAGTTACAAAAAAATGGCATTTTATCAAGTCCCATAGACTTGTATGGGGCTCACCCCTGCAATCTCCCTGCTCACAATCCACAAAATCTCAGAGCGCATGGGTCGATCGGAGGCACCAGGAAGCTGGAAGGGATCGGCTGGCTGTAGGTTCGGCACCAGTTACAATCCCTTCCACTACTAAACGGAGGCACTTATTAATGAAAATGTTTTCATCCATCAGCTCACGCTGCCATAAGGTATTAGGCTATGAAGCTCAATACCTTATGGCACTAGATCAGAACTTAACTTTAAAAAGAAACTCCTAGAGAACTCTGTGCTGAGGGGATTAGTAAATGTGCCTTACTCAGGACAGCTCTGGTGTCTCTAGCGAGCCCAAGTTTTTCACACATGTAACCCCCTTGCAAATGGGGGTTCCTAGAAATGTCAGTCTGGGTTTACCTTTGCCCGTTTTGTTCTGTCCGTCTCCCGCTGTCTCTCAGGCTTCTCCTGACTTGGCCTCTAATTTTTCTGGCTTCCCAGGTCCTGTTTGCCCTTGTGTGTTCCCCAGCTTGCAGTCAAATGAAAATCCAGCCCCTCGGGGCTTAAACTGCTGACTGCGAGCTCCCGCTGCAAAAGTGTTGCCTCCAGGGCAGCGGGAGTCACGTTGGCACACAAAGCGCCTTTGATGTGGAGCCGCTTGTTTTGCGTTCGCCTCGGGGACTGAGCCGTGGGTCCTGGGATCCCTTCCACCTATTTGGGGCTCAGTGACCATGGACAGCCTGCTGGGGGACCGCTCAGATGGGAATTAAAGGAGTTCTGACTGGGGCTCATTTGAGTATGCCTGTGCAGGGCCCCGGTCATCTGAATTAAGCAATAAGGCATGACCAAGGGTTATGTTAATGGTCTGTTAATCACCTTCTAGGGGTGTACTGTGGCACGAGGTGTAACCGAGTGCCACATGCCCCTAGAGGGTGATTAACTGACCATTAACATAGTCCCTGGGAGTGCCTTATTGCTATTATAATAAAAAATATTTTTGAACAGTGTTAAACCTTGCTCAGCATGTAGTTAAACTCTACATGTATGTCAATAAAAGATTAACATAAGGTTGTTAGAATATTTGCAGCCAATCAGAAAGCTCTATTTCTCAGACCCTTTTTATAATAATGCATAACAGTGTGTCTGGCTGCCTCCAGGGTAGCTATGTTCAGCTGCAGCCGAAAAGTAAAGAATTAAAATGTTTTAAAAAATGGAACTGTTGCTGCTTGTTGGGAATATACTGTGCATGCGGGGAAAAGTGCTTAAAGTTAAAATGATTACTGTTGCCCTGGCAATTCCAGTATCTGGGGCTCTGTGTGTCAGCCTGTCAGCTGCTGCAAGGGGAGCTTGCATAAGTGCAGTAGTGACAGGAAAAGTAAAAGAGCCATGTTTTTCATCTGTGCAACGACTGCAAGTACAGTCTTTAAGCTATAGAACTGTGGGGCATTTGAGGCAAATAATTACTTCTTTCTGGCTGCACCAGGACATTATTCAGACTGTATCTAATCTGCTATAAGGGACAGTGGGTTAAGCAGCCATTGCCAGCAGTACAGCCAATTGGAATTGCAGCAATAGAAAGCCAGGACTTGTGGGACATTCACTGCATCTTATGGGTAAGCACCCAAGTGCTTATGGGGGCTTACAGGGACATTATTTTAGGTGCAAATTCCACAACCCAATTGTGCCTCGAGTGTTCTGATTGGCAGGTCCTTCAGCAACTTGGAGACATATCACCCCATCCCTGCTACCAATCACAAGTCGAGCTAGGAGCTCTATAAAGAGTCAATGTTGCCAGTTTGTTGGGAGATTCAGAGAGAGATTCAGAGATGCAGAGCTGAGAGAGAGAGAGAGAGCAGCAGAGCAGGCTCCAGCCTGCTGGAAGCCCCCGATGGGGGAGGTGCTCATGCTCCAGCCATGCCATCGGGCCTGGGCCACTTAATTCAAGCCCTTTCAGTCTTCAGGGGGCATTTGTTATTTTCTTCAGTTAACTAGTTACAGTAATTGTGCATTCTGCAACAGCTAGTCTGGAGGTTGCCAGTACTGTCCTCCAGCGGCTAGCCTTCCCTCCCACATCGGGGAAAGATGTGGACTGAAGAATCAGATGTCCAGCAGCGGTGAGAGCGCTGACCAGACCAGATGACATCATGCAGTGGTGAGAGCGCTGACCAAGTACCTCAGTGGTGAGAGAGCGGAAGAAGTCTTCAGGATGCCTTCGATTGCGGACGAGACCCGTGGAGGACCTGAATGAGTACCCTCGTACCCCCAGGTGCGAGGAAGAAGCTAAGCAAGTAATCTTGGGGGATCCATGCCCCATTAAGAAATGTGTGCTGTTAAGTGTGAAGTATTGAAGTCATCAGTCTGGGCTACTAACCCCATAAGAGACTGCCTAGTTCAAGTAGTGGATGCATCTTGTCTGTGGCCCAGATGGCTAAGTTGCAGGTGCAGCAAGATGCTGGGCTTAGTGAATCATATAAATGTGTAGCTATGAATTAGAGTCCTGCCATCGTGGAGCTGTCTGCCAAGACGCACTTGCCACTTCATGAGACAGGAGGCCCTAGAGCATATTAATGTCTAAGATACCTTAAAGAGAATGTACCTGTGTCTGCACAGAATTTCATCTAAGAGCGTTTGGTATAAGTGTCAAATGGCTAGATGTGCTGGATAGGACTCCGCTGGTGGATAATGTTCTTGGTATATAGAATGTACTGGATGTGACTGCCTGTGACTAAAGTATGGGATGCTTGATAAAAGTGTTGTTGCCAACTTACTCTGGATGGATGCCTTTTGGTATATAAAGTACTGGATGTGACTATGTTTAAACTGCATTTTCACTCTCATTGCTTTGGATGGGACTTTCAAATATTGTGCTGAATGTTCTGGATGTAAGTTCCACATAGTTTGTTCTGGAATGTTCAGAAGTCTGCGAGTGCAGGGCAATCCCTGATTTGTCTGCAAGTGCAGGGCAATCCCTGCTTTGTCTGCTAAAATGCAGGGCAATCCCTGCTGTGGTTGTAAATAGTAATTTGCTGCTTTACAAAAATCTGGTTCCAAGTTGCCCCCACCCTCTAATTAATGGCCGGCCACCTCAACCAGCTCCAACTCCATCAGGCCTGCAACATCTTGGACTGTGGTATCTGTTTAACCAGTATGGTATGAGATTGCGGGGTTTCTGCTATATCTGGGACTGGTACCAGTGTGGGTAATATTAATAATTATGTTTAACTTCTGATTTATCAGCAGCTAGATAGCCAGGGCTCTGGATGTCTTAAGTCGAATGGTAAAATGTGATTTATGTCTGCCTGTTAATATGTAGCCACCCAGCTGGAGGGTTCACCAGCAAAATCCAAAATGATCTCTGTACATGTGTAAATACGGCAAGATATCCTCTACTCCTCCTGTTTCCCCTTCCTAGCTCCTTTATCCCCCCCCGAAATAAATATCTTGTTATTTGTTGTTTGAATCCTGTGTGAGCATATTATTAGAGAGAGCCTTTAATTCAAAATGTTGAAATGTGGGGAGCTGTGTCTTAGGGCATGTCTGGGGAAGGTAACTGGTCACCGTGGGTGGTATAGCAGCTCAGGGGGCTACACCCAGCACCATCTCACCCACGTAAAGCACCCTGAGTGGAGGCACTGCACAAAGGTTTTAAAAAATGTTATAATTAGGCAAACCCAACCCCCTTAGACTATGTCCAGGGTAGTAGGCAGGGGTGTAACACTTGGGGGTGGTGCCGCCCAGGGGTTACACACATAATTTTGTTTTTATACCTGAGAAATCAAGTACTCCTTTCGCCACTGAAATATTTTTTTTTAGCTTCTACTGAATGTTCTCCCTTGTGGTCCCTGGAATAATTTTTGCAGGCGGTCTGTAAGATTAAACAAACCGCTTTTCTATAACACAGCAAGCCTTTTGCAACTTCTGCTGATTTCATTTTTTAAATGTTACCTGAGTGCCACATAAAGTCTGTCTCAGTCCTCTGTGTAACCCCCCTACAAATGGGGGTTCCTGAAAGTCTTCCTCAGGCTTGCCTAAATGCTCACTGCCAGGCTGGTGTCCTGCATTTTAACAGTTTAAATGTGATTGCCAGAGAGTGCCTGTATAGCCTCTATGTATCGTCTCTTTAAGAGCTGCCTGGATTGCAGTCATAAGTAATCTGAGAGGGAGTTCTGTTTAAAGATGTAAATCATTTAGAGTGATAATGATAATGTAGTTTGTCTAACCTGCCTTCTTTGCAGCAAGGACCATTTTGTTTATCTCCACTATCTTGGTCCTGGACTGCGAATTGGACCAATCAGTACTGGTGGGACCTAAAATGGAGCTGGACTGCAGGAGATGTCTGGAGTCAAAATCTGTAGGAATTGTAGTTTGGGGCTTTTTGCACCTTTTTGCACCTGAGGGGGGAGCCTTTGTTGTGACTAACAGGAGGATCAGCCAACCTAACGTTTTGGATCTTGAGGAATTTCCCAGGCTGCTGCAGCTAGTTTCAGTTTTGAGCTGAGAAGTGAAGAAGTAATAGCTCAAGTGATTTTGAGCAGCAGTTCTGTGTAGTTTTGCATGGGAGAACTGTGAAAGGGCTGAGTTTTGGCCTGCCTGTCTGCCTGCTGTCCCTGAGAGGGAAAACAGAGTTTATTCAGACTGAATCCGAGTTGTGAGGACTATTTAAGCCACTGGACTATGACCAGGCTTTAACCTGAAGGAGACCGAAGATTTGCTGAATGTGATCAGCCTGTCAGGATTTCCAGCTGCTTTTGAATCCCCGGTTTGTGCAGAGACTTTGCGATCGTGACCAGAGAGCGGTTTGCCTGGTACGGTAGAATTTCCTTACATGTAAATGTGCTGTGTATTGAAAGTGGGTCGTGATTTGGTTCCCCACTGTGTGAACTGTGTTCTGCTTGCTGGAAGCTTTATCCAGCCTAATCGGACTGAATCCGTGTTCATCTCCATTCGGCCTAGGCCATGCCACGCTGGCCCTGCCAGACTGCCCCACTGCACAGAGAAAGACACCAGTGAGAGACCTGCCTGGGGATCAGCCCCCTACGCCACGTTTGAACAGGAATGATGCCTCGGTAAATTGTGTGGGCCCTGCTTCTCTTGGCAC
Organism: Neoceratodus forsteri; assembly: GCA_016271365.2. Lineage (NCBI taxonomy): Eukaryota > Metazoa > Chordata > Ceratodontiformes > Ceratodontidae > Neoceratodus > Neoceratodus forsteri. The sequence goes on along the minus strand of CM028134.1, from coordinate 381,963,589 downwards.
TCCAGATTAACCACCTGCTGTCTAGATTTTCGTCCAGCCTGTGTCCAGTCTTGGGTATCGTGAGTAATCATCAGGGTAGTGCCCTGCAACAACAGCCTAATCTAAAAGTGTGTCATCTGATTGTCTTGTTGTTTTCTTTTCACGAACTGAGCCCTCCGGCCCCAGATTACAAATAGTGTGTGTTGTGCATGTTGTTCTGTTCCATCACAGGGCCCCAACCAGCTGCAACGTTCCTGGCTAGCCCACCATTCTCCATCTGGGCACCCAGAGTGTGTGACTGTTTATGGACCCTGAAATGCATGCATAACTGATTGCTAGAGCCTTTAAGCAAATTAACCTGATTACGCCCCTCCCTTGTTCAAGCCCCTTAAAAAAATCAGATCTAACTCTTTTTTGCATTTACCCTGACTGTGGTTCCAGTTTGTGCAAGAGTACTGTACTGCTGTTATTTGTTGTGTATAACCTTGTTTTACAGGGGGTCCCCAGGGCCGAGTCAGAGGAAAGCCCTGGTGGTAAGTGCAAACAGTGCGGGTACTTGTGTGGTATATCAGGGGTATTGTGAAAGTGATTATTGTGTATTGTTGTGGCCACTAGTAAGGAAAGAGGGGGATACAGTGTCCCGGCTGGCTGTGCCCAGGTTAACTTGACCACTACCAACCCTGACCTCTGGGTGGAGGCACCCGTTTCATAACTCAGACCCCTTAACCTGCTACTAGCCAAGCAAGCAGTGGTAGTAGCCCTTGGGATAGCGCCACCTAGGGGTTACATCTGCTTTTCCTTGGTCATTCTCGCTGTCCTCTCCTGCTCCTACATGAACAATCTCAGCTCCTGTTGGTTGGAGAAGAGTGTCTGTTTGCCGACAAGTCACAGACTTCCCTCTCTCCTCCTCACCAGCCATGATGGTCACATTGCAGCAAACAAACAAAAAAGTACTGCACTTTCTCAATCTCCTGGCCAAGTTCCTATGCTCGAAGTTGCAAAAGTTATTATGGCTGCACAGATTCATCACCATGGTGCCAGACAGGTAAAAAACTTGAGTCACACACTAAAATGAATTGCTGGTGGCGACATGGTGATCTGCTAGCGAGAACGTAACATTCCAGAATCCCTACAAGGGGCATGTCTCAGGCAGCTGGGTAAAGATTCTGCTAGAGACAGGGTAGTGCTGGATCTGGTACTTAGGAACAAAGACAGCATTGCAGACATCAGAGAGGGTAGCCCACTGGGTTCAAGCGATCATCACACAGTGCGGGTTTGGCATATGGGTTGGGCAGGAGGAAAACCGCACTAGGATGAGGGTCCTGGACTTCAGGAAAGTAAATGCTAAAGAAGTGGGAGACTGCCCTAGGAAATACCTTGAAGGGGGATAACCGGGGGGAGGGTGGAGGCTCATTGAAATAGACTAAGGGAGGCAATAACTAGGGTAATGGAAAGCTGTTTAAAGGTAAAACGCAAGGGTAAGAGGAGAAAAAGGCTACTGTGGTTCTCAAAGGAGTCGCTTGTGGTAGTAAGGGGAAAACAAACAGTTTTCAGGAAATACAAGGAGACCCAAACAAAGGCAGACAGTGAGGTATATCTAGTGAAACAAAGGGAGGCAGGAAGGAAGTTAAGGACAGCAAAGGCTCAAACTGTGGAAAGGATCACCCGGGAGGTTAAAAGTGAGGCTCAGACTTTCTTCAGGTATGTAAGTGAAAGGAGGAAGGCAAGGAGTGGTATAGTGAAGATTAGGAGACCAGGCGGGGTGGACTGTGCAGAGGAAGACTAAGAAAAAGTTAAAATTTAAAATAAATAAACACGTCTGCTCGGTCTTCACAGTGGAAGACAGTGGGATGGGCCATAACGCATTAGCAGACATTGGGGGGGGGCACAAATCCATTTATGGAAGAATGGGTTCACTGGGGGTTGGAAGCTCTTAAAGTAATTAGGTGTGAGATATATGATAGGTTTTCTTAGCCCGCTACCCTGTGGTGGTGATAGCCTCTCTGTGTTAAAATTATAAATTGTAATGCACTCCTGTAAGATTGGGAAGGGATCATAAATCTGACCGAACTACCAGCCAGCAGATCCCTTTTCATTTCTGTCCGTCTCTGCTCCACTCCCTTGCCTCCCACATTTTGTAATCTTATAACCAGGAGTAGGACGGCCCCATTGAGCAGGGGCTTGTTTCAGAATATTTACAACTTTGTTGTCACAGTATAAAAATAAAGTCACGGCTCAACTAATAGGGATCCCTATTAGCTGAGCAGTGGCTTTCTATTTTAATCAAAAGGTAGCTTAAGGTTCTGTAAAAACGTTCTGAAAACAAGCCCCATATGCTTGTATGGGGTGTGTCCCTGAACTCTCCCTGGTTACACGTCACAAAACGTGGGAGTGTGGGGGCCGAGCAGGCAGACTGGGAAGTGGAAATGGATAGTTGACAGTTTGGCCAGAGTCATGATCTCTTCCCAAGCTTGTAGGAGTGCATTACAATTTACAGTTTTAACACAGAGGGGCTATCGTCGCCCCAGGGTAGTGGGCTATGAAGCCCTATTGCATATCTCACACCTTTACTTTTATTGAGTCTCTGCTGAAGGAGAGATTGATGGAATACCTGGAAACACATGGGCTACAGGACTACTGGCAGCATGACTTCATAGCGGGGCGGTTATGTCAAACAAATCTCATAGATTTCTTCTATTGGGTAACTAGGAGGTGGATCAGGGGAGGGAAGTAAGATATGTTCTATCTGGACTTCAGTAAGGCCTTTGACACTACCACACAGGAGGCTGATAAAGACATTTAGCAGCCTAGAGATGGGGTAGAAGGTGGTGTGCTGGGTACCTAACTGGCTGAAAGATAGGAAGGAGATGGTGGCAGTAAACGCCAGTCGCTCAGAGGATGGGAGAGTGACCAGTGGAGTACCACAAGGATTGGTACCGGGCCCTGTCCTCTTCAATGTCTTCGTAAGTGACATTGCTGAGGAACTGGAGGGGAATGTGTCTCCTTGTAGATGACACAAAAACAGGGTGGGCACCCAGTAGGGAGTTGAGAGAAGGCAAAGGGATCTGGGGAAACTAGAGGAGTGGACTAGAGAGTGGCAGCATGGTTTCAATGCCAAAAAGTGCAAAGTCGTGCACCTGGGGTGGGGAAACCCAGGGGCTGTGTATAAGATGGGGGGAGGTTCTTACAGTTACCAAGCAAGACAGGGACCTTGGTGTAATCATATCTGATTATCTTAAGGTGGCAGGGCAGTGCGACAGGGCAGTAGACAAGATGAGTTGGTTGCTGGGATGCATAGGGAGGGGGGTCTCTAGCAGGAGAAAAGAGGTGATGTTGCCCCTGTATCGCTCACTTATGAGACCCCCCCAGAGTACTGTGACCAGTTCTGAAGGCTGCACCTCCACAAGGATATCAACAGTTGGAAGTGATCCAGAGGAGGGCTGGTAAAATGATGCTGGGGCTGCACAAGAAACCATACGAGGAGAGTCTGCATGACCTCAACATGTGCTCTCTTCAGGAGAAGAAAGCGAGAGGGAACATGATAGAAACCTGTAAGTTCCTCACTGGAGTGAACAAGGTGCAGGTGGGGAGTCTCTTTAATAGGAGGAAGAGCACCAGAACTTGGGGGCATGCTATGAAGCTTGGTGGGTGGGGGAGTTTAAGAGGAATGTAAGTAAATACTTCTTCACAGGAAGGGTGGTGAAGGCCTGGAATAGCCTTTCAGAGGAAATAGTGGGGGCAAAGACAGTGGGGAGCTTCAAGCATGCATGGAATAGGCACATGGATATATTAAATAGTGGGGAACCTGTGACCTAATAGAGTTCAGGGGGTAGTGTTAGGCAGGGAAAATACGACAGACTGGATGGGCCTAGTGGTTCTTTTCTGCTGACACATTGTACATTTTCTATGTTTCTATGTCAGGCTAACAGAGGACGGTAGGGTAACTGAGGATGAGGGGCAGAAAGCAACAGCTCTTAATGATTACTTCTGCAGTGTATTCACAAGAGAAGACAGAGGGCTTCTGCCAGAGAATGATATTAAGGCAGCTGTAAGGGGGATACCTGAGATGAGGCAGCAAGTATTTACCAGTGAAAGGCTTCAGAAAGCGCTAGCAGCCTAAAGATAGATAAGGTCCCAGGGCCAGATGGGATGCATCTGAGGGTGCACAAGGAATTGGCAACTGAACAAACTGAACCCCTGGTTGGGCTATTTAACAGCTCAGTTCAGACAGGGGTAGTTCCAAAAGACTGGAGGGTAGCAGATGTAATCCCGCTCCTTAAGTGGGGGGAGACAAGGAGCAACCTGGTAACTACAGACCTGTCAATCTTACTTCTATTGTGAGTAAACTGATGGAGACACCAGTCAAAGAGGACCTTGTGGACTACCTGGAGAGCAATGGACTCCAGGATAGTGAACAACACAGGTTTGTGGTAGGGAGGCCTTGTCTGACCAACCTGATAATATTCTTTGATTGGGTAATGATGGTTGTGGATAAGGGCCATGCTGTGGATTTATTCTACTTCAATTTCAGCAAGGCTTTCAACTCAGTGCCTTATAGAAGGTTGCGGAAGAAGCTAGAGGATCTGGGTACAGTGAAGCACACAGTTAGATGGGTGAGAAAATAGTGGGAAGGGAGACAGCAGAGGGTTGTGTTTAACGGAGTCAAATCAGAAGAGAGGGAGGTCACCAGTGGGGTGCCAAAAGGATCAGTCCTGCGTCCAGTCCTTTTCAGTATGTTCCTTACTGACAAGGGAGAAGGAATCCAGGGCAAGATGTGTCTTTTTGCAGATGACACTAAACTCTGTGGCAAGGTAAACAGTGAGGATGGGGTTATAGAGATACAGAGAGACTTGCAAAGGCTACAGAGGTGGTGGCTAGGCAGTTGAAATTCAATCCACAACAGCAGAGTAGCTCTATCAACCAGTTAACTATGCTTTAGACGTAGATTATTTTACAAATTCATCTTTATTTTCACACTAGCCACCGAATTTGCTTGCCCCCCAACAGTTCCACTAGCCTCCTGCCAGCTTTTTCAAAGGGAGTGATCCTATGAATTAAGAATATATACAAAATATGTTCAGATAATACAATGTGGTAAATACCTGTTGCAGTTTAAATGTATACTGTTGCAACAGCGACACCTTGGTGGCACAGAGTCAAAACTGCACCAGATTATGGCGACTGACACAATCGGTGAACTCTGTGCTCCCCTCTCCGAGATCCTCCTTCCCAAAGTTGGTATATGTAGTAAGGGGAGGGGTGTGGGGGGCACAGCCCGCCACAAGGGGAGGTGCAGGGGACACAGCTCCCCACAGAGAGTTCACCAATTATGTCAGTCGCCATAATCTGGCGCTGTTTTGACTCCACGCCATAAAGGTGTCACCGTTGTGCCGTGGAACCCAATTTAAAAACTGGTTACCAAAATATTTACATTGTTTCACATTTCATCTTATTTCAAAGCATAAAGAAAAGGTGCTTACTAACTCAGTATGTAGTTTTAGCTGTTATCTCTACCCAGCAGCTCACATGGCTTGTGTGTAGCTATTAAGCATGCCGCAGCCTATACAATGCAGGATCTGGGTATGTGCTCCTCCTGGCTAGTTTTTGAAGCTGTCACCGTCTAGGATATCATGACATCTTGCCCCTACTCTCTGGCAGTGACATATTGGCCCTCCTACCCCAACTGAAATTATTGTGACAACAAGTGACTAGATTTAAAGTCACAAACTCCCGGAGATCCCAGTTGTGGATTTTAAACTTTTACATTCAGGAACCTTAGGAACCTTTTCATAATCACCAGATTATTAAGCATTTTGTATATTTCAATAGAAACACATTACTTGCCAATAAGTGATTTAAGTTTTTATTTTGTGAAAAATACATAATTAGGTTTCAGGGAGGCTCAGATCAGAAAGTAACACAGGAGCCGGCCCGCCAGTGCAGCAGTTGGATTTCTGCTTGCGACACCGGTGACCCGGGTTCGGGAACGGCTCTGGGTCGCTGGAGGGTTAGCTGGGAGAAAGGATTGCACGCCCACGGACAGCCTCCTCTCTGGGGGAGGGTGGAAGTTCCCCGTGAAGGCGACGGACTCCCCAGTGAGGCCAGGGGTCCCACAACACCGGGCGCTTGCATCTCAATGGAGGCAGGGCGGATGCTGGACGTCATTGCACATCCCCGCCTCGGAGGAAAACTAAGAAAATGGAGGGGAGAGCCTCCGTCTACATGAAGCCCTCCCCGGGCTTCAATTAGCCACCGCCGCTGCACTCCCAACCAGATACTAGTTCCATGGCACCGGAATTAGGGGAAATGGCACCATGGCCCCACCCTCTGGGGGGCAAGCCGGGGGTAACCAGGAGTTGCGGCACTTGGCGGTTGGTGGAAGTCTCAGGGGCCATGACCAGGGCAGAGACAGGATGGAGGCCTCCTGGGTAAAATGATAAATAAAAAAAAAAAAAAGAAAGTAACACAGGACTGGGTGAATTCATATGAACATACAAGGAGCCAGCAGAATAAGGCCATTAGGTCTATCTTGTCTACTTGTATCGCAGGGTCCTCAAATAAATGAGGTGTTACAAGGTAATTTGTTCAAGCTAACAGTGCTTCTTAATAAATTCACCTATGTTACAAAAACTGTTTGACTAAATCATGAAAACTCATAAACAACCCAAAAGTGATGTATGAAAACTATACAAACGTCAATAAAAATATAATACCTGTCAAATCTCAAAATGCAAAACGAAATGATGTAAGAAACCACTATGGTTCTCAAAGGAAGTGGCAGTGAAGGTTCAAGAGAAAAAGAAAGCATTCAGGAAGTACAAGGAATCACAGAAGGAGCAGGACAGAGAACTGTATCAGTTAAAGCAAAAGGAAGCTGGGAAGGCAGTCAGAACAGCAAAGGCCCAAACTGAGGAAAAGATAGCCAACTCAGTTAAGAAGGGGGATAAAACCTTTTATAGGTACATCAGGGAGCGAAGGAAGACCAAGGGAGGGTTAGTGAGGCTTAATAAAGAGGAGGGAGGGTGGGCAGAGGGTGACTGTGAAAAGGCAGAGATACTAAACAAATATTTTTGCTCAGTATTTACAAAGGAAGTGGGGGAGGTACCTAAAACAAACAGTAGAAACACTCTGGATACAGAAGTTGATACCAGCCCATTTACAGAAGAAAGGGTTCTGAAAGAACTCTTAAAACTGAAGGTGGACAAAGCAATGGGGCCTGATGGGATTCATCCCAGAATTCTAAAAGAACTAAGGGTAGAACTAGTGACACCACTGACTACCCTCTTTAACAAATCATGGGAGGATGGGGTGGTACCCGAGGACTGGAGGAGGGCAGATGTGATTCCCCTTCACAAAAGTGGGAGCAAGGCAGAAGCAGGAAACTACAGACCTGTTAGTTTAACCTCAGTGGTAGGGAAAATGATGGAATCACTTCTGAAGGAAAGAATTGTTGAGCATCTAGAGGCCAGAGGGGCTCAGGACCCAAGGCAGCATGGATTCACAGTGGGAAGGTCATGCCAGACAAATCTGATAGATTTCTTTGACTGGGTGACCAAAGTAGTAGATCAGGGAGGGGCTGTGGACATGGCCTACCTAGACTTTAGCAAGGCATTTGACACAGTCCCACACAAAAGATTAATATACAAGTTAGCCAGCCTGGGAGTGGGTCCCAAGATGACAGCCTGGGTAAAGAATTGGCTGGAGAATAGGACACAGAGAGTAATAGTAAATGGAGTCCACTCTGAAGAAAGGGGGTTACTAGTGGAGCACCGCAGGGTTCAGTATTAGGACCGGTCCTCTTCAATGTCTTTATAAGTGACATTGCAGAGGGACTGAAGGAAAGTGTGTCTCTTTGCAGATGACACAAAGATCTGCAACAGAGTTGATGCACAAGGTGGGTGGAAAGGATGAGAAGGGACTTGGCAAGGTTAGAGGAATGGTCAAATGTATGGCAGCTTAGATTCAATGCTAAGAAGTAAGGTAATGCACCTGGGAAACAAAACCCAGGGAAGAGTACACAATGGGGTGAGATACTAACAACAACAAAATGGAAAGGGACCTGGGAGTAGCTATATCAGATGACCTAAAGGTGGGCAAGCAATGTGAGAGGGCAGCAAGGAGGTTGGGGAATACTGGGATGCATAGGAGAGGCATCACCAGTAAAAACAGGAAGTTATCATCCCTCTGTACAGACAGTTGGTGAGACCCCATCTGGAGTACTGCGTGCAGTTCTGGAGACCCAATCTCTGCAAAGACATAGACAGGATGGAGGCTGTCCAGAGGAGGGCAACTAAAATGGTGCAGGATCTGCACCGGAAGACATATGAAGAGAGACTTAAGGAGCTGAATATGTATAGCCTCGAGGAAAGGAGGGAGAGGGGGGACATGATAGAAACTTTCAAGTACCTCAAGGGAATCAACAAAGTCCAAGAGGGTAGCATCTTTCAAAAAAAGAGGTGTGCAAGAAGAAAGGGGCACAATTTGAAGATAGAAGGGGGCGGCTCAGAGGTAATTTAAGGAAGTATTTTTTCACAGAGAGGGTTGTGGATGCATGGAATGGCCTTCCGGAGGAGGTTGTGGAGTCAAAAACAGTGGTGGAATTCAAGCATGCATGGGACAGTCATAAGGCATTTCTAGGGGGTTGGGGTAGGAAGAAATAGGCTGCTGGTTAACTAGGATCTGCAGCTTATCCATTAGGTAGGGAAATGGGCAGACTGGGTGGGCCAAGCGGTCCTTATCTGTCATCAAAATCTATGTTTCTATGTACTGAAAACTAGTGGCATACAGACTGTATCAATGTTAAGTGGGATTTTGATCAGTTTCACATCCCACTCACAGCCTTGTGTCTCTCTTAGAAACACTACATTTTCATTGTTTAATGTTCAGTGTAACACAACCTTAATACAGTCTCACTTTGGGAATGCTAGCAGAAAACAGTATTCTCTTATACTAATGGTAACCAATCTATTTCTTCTTTGAGAGCATGGGCCCCACTTAAGGTACCAAATCTCTCAATCCAATAAGCCTCTCTCATCAAAAGTTGCTGATCTCTGTTCCCTTCCCTGCTGTGTGGTTCAACCATCTCTATCCCCAGGAATTTCAGGGATGTCATTTGATGATTAGCTTCAGTGAAGTGCCCAGCCAAGCTAGATGCTGTTTCTCTTCCCCTTAAAATTGATTTATGCTCTGAAATTCATAATCTCAATTCTCGTTTAGTTTGACCTATATAAAAGTTTATCACAAATGCGTCTAATCAGTTAGACCACATTGGTGGAACTGCAGGTTATGTGTTGTCTAATTTTTATTTTTTCGTCCCAGTGGCTCTTGTGCACTTCAAGTGTTTTATGGGTGTTACCACATTGGGTACTGTGCCTGTATGGATAGTTCCCAAGGGGGGGGGTGGTCCTAAAGAGAAATCCGTCCTGCATTCTTGTTGTGGAATATAGTCAAAATGTACAAGTTTGTCTTTTAGGGTTCCCCCTCTTTTTGTCACAATTAAAGGAGGATATTTGAAAGGCTGTCCCCTTTTTTCCATTGTTTTTAAAACATGGTAATTTCGTTCAGTTATGTGTTTAATGTGTCCAAAAGCACTGTTATCTGCAGTGGAGAACACAATGTCTGGTGGTGTAGTATTTTAAACAGAAGATTGTAAAAGTGTATCTCTTGGCACCTCAGCAGCTCTGTTTTTTTGCCCTGTTAATTATGGCTATCATATCCTCTTACCGTACACCTCTGACACGAGTCTTCTGCTGCTTCTTCATATTCTGAAACATAAAAGCAGTTTCTTTTGATTCTTAAAAACTGTCCATGTGGGATGTTATTAAATAAACTTTTTTGGATGGTGACTGTCAGATCTCAAGAGGGCATTTTTTTTCACTGGGCTTTTTCTATAATCTGCCGACTAACTTCTGACCTTCCCTGTAAATTTCGAAATCCAGAAAAGGGATACATTTTTCATCAAACCGTAATGTGAACAGGATGTTTGGATTCAGCTGATTCATGTCGACATTAAATAACTTCAGCTCTTCTACAGTACCTGTCCATACAGTACAAAGAACGATTTATATATGGATCTCCCATACACATGTGATTCCTGCCTGCTTGGCTAGTTGCAGGTTAAGGGACCTGGGTACTGAAACGGGTGCCTCCACCCGGAGGACAGGGTTGTTAGTAACAAGGCTAACCTGGGTACAGCCCTCCGGGACACTGTAACCCCCCTCTTTCCCTTCTAGTGGCCTAGACAATATGCAACAAACGCTTTCACAGTAGCCCCTATTCAGCATACAAATTCCCACACTGTTTGCACTTACTACCAGGGCTGGTTCCACCAGTTCGACCCTGGAGACCCCCTGCAAAACAAAGTTAGGCACAGCAAATAACAACAGTACAGTGCTTTTGGTACAAATTGGAACCACAGTCAGATTAAAAGCAAAAAGAGTTAGATCTGATTTATTCAGGGGAATTGAATAAGGGAAGGGTGCAATCAGGTTGATTGATTCAAAAACTGATCTAGGCAGGCAATTATGCCTGCACTTGTAGTCCCTACACAGTGACATGCTCTGGGTACCCAGTTGGAAGTAAGGTGGGCTAGCCTGGAATGTTGGCCGAGGTAGGCCGGCATCGTAGCTGGTTGGGGCCCTGTGATGAGAAGAAAAAGCATGCACAACCACACACAATTTGTAATCCAGAGCCTGAAGGTTCAGTTTGTGAAAGGAAAAACAACAATGCAATCAGCTGACAACACTGGAGATTTAGCTGATTGTTACTCACGCTACCCAATGCAAGACACAGGAGGGATGAGATGGAGACCGCAGGTTGACAGTTGGTATGCCAGAAGAAGCTGGGCTCACACGAATCACCGAGGTGTCATTCCTGTTCGAGATATTGAGCAGGGGCCTGATCCCCGGGCAAGTCTCTCATCGATGGTGCTCTCTGTGCCTGAAGTAGCTGTTTGAGCCAGTGTGGCAGGGCCCAGGCTGGGTAAAACAGTTTGGAAATCAGTCCAGGAAGCCTGGATGCAGCTTCCAGCAAGTGTGGCACAATTAAACAGTAGGGAACCAAATTGCAACCCACTAACAGCACACTTATAGTAAAGCAATCACCATGCCACAAAGCAGATAGCAGTCCGGCAGCAATATCAGTGTATCTGAGCAAAACCAGAAGTTCTATGGTGAATGAATGTCCTGACAGGCCAATCGCATACAGCAAATCTTCGGTCTTCTTCAGGTTTAAGCCTAGTCACACTTCAGTGGCTTTTCTCTCACTGAATTTGGATATAGTCCGGAGTATTAAGCCTTTCAAAGGATTCCCTTTCGAGGCACTGCAGGCAGACAGGCCAGACTCAGCCTTTCCACCAATCTCGCGCGCGAACTACGCAGGAGCTGCTACTTGAATCACTCAAGCTGTTTACTCTGCAAACTCTAACTCCAAACTGACTAACTGCAGCAGGCAGCTTGGGAATTTCCCTTCAGTCCAAAAGGTTCTGGTTGGTTGATCCATCTGTCTGTCAAAGCAAGGGCTCCCCCTCCAGGTTTGTTTTGGCTCCAAAATGTAAAAACTACAATTCCTACAGAAATTTGCTCCCTCAAGACCCCTGGGGACAGGCTCCATTTTAGAGTCCCCAAAGGTACTGACTGGGGCTGACTGGGAGTCCAAAACCAAAATGGTGGTGCAATACATAACGTCCATGCTGCAAAGAAGGCAGATTAAACAAACTACAATACTATTGCCATGTTAATAGATAATCAGCACATAAGTACAGCTTCTGACAGAGCTCTCTCTGTGCAAATAGCAATGGCAGAACGGAGCGATTATCTGACAGCCCGGGCCGGACTCAAGCATAAAAACACTCAGCCCCCTCCCAGATTAAATGAGCACCACGTTATTGGCAGCTCTTAAAGACACAGAGCACAGAGGCATTAAGACACTCTCACACAAACACTTTTAAAGTGCTAAGACACAGGATACCAGTCTGGCAGTGGGCATTTAGGCACACCCAAAGAAGACTTTCGGGACAACCCATTTGTAGGGGGGTTACACTCACATATATTTTCTCTGTAAGGGTTGCTGTCACTCATGATAAAGTCCATTTCAGACTGCTACATGAAAAGATTAGCAAATAATGGGGCCATTGTAGGCCCCATCGCTGTTCCCCTTGTCTGTAAGTAAAACTTGTTGTGAAATCTAAAATAGTTGTAACACCCCCACCTCCACTATGTCTAGGGGTCCTGATGATAAGCAAGGGAGGGGGGAGTACAAATCGAAGACCTTCCAGAGAGGTAAAGCCAGAAGGTATAAGAAAACAAGGTCTTACCTCAAGTTCAGTTTTGGCAGTGCAGTGCAGGTTATGCCACTTCCAACCAATCTCATCTTACCACTTGCTGAAGCTTCAGGCCGCGCCGGGGCAGGGGCAGGGGAGACAAACCAGCATGCTTCATCAGAGGAAGGAATCGGTTAGTTCATTCAATAAGTCACAGCAACACATGAAGTAGAAACACAAAGAAATTTCATTCTGATTTTCATGTTATAAATTAATAAATAAATAAACTGCTCAGCTCCATGGAGCTGGGAGTCAGGACAAACATAGGGCATAAGATGGAGGTACAAAACAGTACCTGGCTGACGCAAATGCTTTTTAACCTACATGCCCAGAAAGTAGACCAGGCACGGATTCCACGCAGATACCCAGAGCCATATCAAAGCTCAGGACCTTAAAAGATGCGACTTCAAATCCAACCTTTACCCAGGGCAGTGCCTTACTCCTCCTCCCTGAATTAACTGATACTGGGGATGCAGCCTTTAATTCCTACCATGGCCCAGAGACCTTGCCTGTAAACCCAACCAGTATGCAACCCTCCTTCCTGAGAGTATAGATGCCGGATTTAACTGAAGAATGGACAATACGGCTCCAACCTTTCCAATTACTCTCACCATGTGCATTCCGTTAGCAGGCCTAACATGGGACCTGCCCCAGACATGGGCATGGCAGGCCCGATAAAACAAATCCCCAGAATGCACCCACCAGCTGATCCATGACAGCATGCCACACCACATAACCGACCTCCTTGGAGCTGCCATCTCCAAAGGGCCCTGTCATGGCCCAGCCACCACCACGACAGCCCCACTGCCATACCTTTTCTGTAGAGCACCAGGCCCCTTGAACTCAGCTATAACGTGCCTTCCTCCAGCTGCTGTTCTCTCAACACTGAGCTCTTGGACCCCCAGTCCTGCGCGGTCACCACATTCCTGCAACCCTTCTCTTCGGAAATTAATTATAAAACCATGTAGCCACTGACGCACACAAGGCCAGTACCTACCGGGCCAGGGGTTTCAAGCCCCAGCCCGACTTGCCCTATATATTGCTCACTGGCTCCCCTTGCAATGGAAACCTTCCCCCTGAGCCCGGAGCAACATCTCCCTCCCCCAGGGGGCAGAACACAGAATGCCCCAAAGCCAGGACCCTAACCAACAGGGAATAGCATAGTGTAGTAGGCCAGCCCCAAGGGTGGTGGCTTACATAGTTTTTTTTCAAGTACCAGAGAAGCCAGTAATGTTAAATAGTTTTTGATGGTGTTTTCGTCTGCATTCTTTAGATCTAGAATATTATGTAGCATTTCTAAACCTTCCTTCTGTGGGACTGAAGTATATAAATCCACCACATCCATTGATCTTCTTCAAGACTATCTCTTTCACCAGGCCACACCTATGGAACTTATAGCTGCCAGATGCTAGGACCACATGGAAAACCTTTGCATGCAGTCCACTAAGGGCCACCCATGACAACGTCAGACATTGGCTACTACATGAATATGGGCAGCTCTTCCCTCCTCAGTTCATTTTCCCGCTGTTGGCCATACTCATCAAACTGTGCACAGAAAAAACACTGCTACAGTCGCCACTTTTTTATTTTCTCACCATAGTTAAGCAATCACTTTTATAAGTGCTTTTCGATGGTGCATATGTCATCTAAGGAGCCATCAAAGCTGTTCCATTATTGTGAATGTGGTGAAAAGATATATATTAGAGATTTGCATGATGGCTGCATGTGTTGCCTTGGCCTGGACCATAATGTGCAGGTGTGCCCAATTTGCAAAAGGTTTAACACAGCTGCCCGGCGTTGTTGAAAAGGTGCTTTTGGAGAAGCACCTTTTAAAACAGCAGCGAGTCCGAATGAAGAAGGAGTTCCAACAGAAGAGTTATGCCATGTTGCCAGCTCACTCCTCAGGGTCCAAGTTATCAAAATCCTGGGAGAAATCATCCAGGACCCGCAAGCATAAACACTGGGAGAGGGAACTGAAGAAGGAGAAAACCTTCTCGATATGCTCCAGGTCGCCCCTTCATACAGGTAGACCACTACAGTGTTGTTAAGCACTTTGGCAGCGACTCCACTCGCTGCCCAGACCATCAATCTAACTTTCAGGTCGGGGCAGACCGTAGGTTCCACCAGGCCTAGTACAGCTGGTGCATCACTGTTGATGTCGGGGGCCTTGCATCCTCTGTCGACCTCCACCTTCATGCCAGTCAATCACACTGGTACTGACATCCAGGCGGTGCTATCATCCATGATGGACATACTTAGTCGCCTGTTACCTCCTCCTCCCCCTCCTCCTCCTCCTCCTCCTCCTCCTGTACTAGGAGGTCCATCAACTGGGCCTGTAATTCACACCCCCTCGACAATGTATCCTATGGCTATGTTCCAGTCCCCTCCTCGAGTGCCAATGGCCTAGCCAGTGTGCCCCCTCCAACCTGTCAACTAGCCCAGTGATGACTTTGAGTACAATACTGATCTCAAGATGCAGGATGATGAAGAGAAGGCTGAAGACAATATAGAAAGTCCTTATGAGAGGACTAGTTCCACTTTGTCTACTGGCAGTGAGAACGCGATGGTTTACACCCCACAGGCCCCCCCCCCGAGGACCCATCTTTTATCACCATGATGCAGCAATTACAGGCTGTCATGGGGTTTAATTTGGAGGAGCAGGATACTACCAAGAAAAACCTTACTGATTTCTTGGAATTACCTGACACTTCTCCTATAGTAATACCACCCCTCCTCCCTGCCCTGCAAGATGCAACCTTTGCTGCCTGGCATAGGCTGAATTTAATTCCTGGCATACCAAGAAAGGCAGACTAAATGTAAATGGCCCCCTCAGGGAAACCCTATTTTTGCTGGTCAACCTGAGGCAGACTCTGTGGTAATCAGTGCTGCCCATGATAGATCCAGGGCACCAAAACACGTTATCTCACTTCCTCTTGATAAGGAATCCAGGAGGTTAGAAGTGTTGGGTAAGAGAACCTAAACCTCAGCCTCCCTGAGCCTCAGAATTGCAAACTATCAGGCCCATATGGTCAAACACCAGAATACACTCTGGAGAAAGGCTAAAGAAGCTGCTCAAGTCTTGCCAGAAGGTACACCCAAACTGGGACTCTCCAATGCTCTCACAGCTTGGGTTGATGTAGGAAAACACCTACTACATACATTGATTTATCTGATGCTTCAACCAGGACAGCTGCCTCAGTAATATGCCTAAAGAGGTATTCCTGGCTTAGGGTGACGGAGTTTGTGAATAATGTACAACAGTCCATTCTCAGTGCCCCTTTAGAGGATACCAATTATTTGGCTCAGATGTACAGGATATGCTGTCTAACATCCAGGCCTCAGGTAGGACCTTGAAGTCAGTACATTCCCTCTATCATACCCAACAAAAGGGTAAGCAGAAGATACCTTTTCATCCGGCTGGTACTGGATGTAGTACCACTACCAGACAGCAAGGTAAGGGCAAGGGAGCAGGTGCCTTGCCTACTCCAGGAACCACTCCAGATGCTCATTCAGAAGCCCTTGGAAGTGGTGGCATGGCAGGAGCCACCACAACTGGCTCTGCCTGACTCCTGCACCCCCCAACCACCATTATCTCCAGGGGTGGTTGTTGAGGGTCATCTCTCCCGCCATCTAAATCAGTGGAAGGAGGTGACCTCAGATGCCTGGGTCCTGGAAATAGTAGCACAAGACCATGCTCTGGAACTTCTAGAACTACCTCCAGAGCACCCGCCAGTGCCTACACACTATCCTTCAGACCATATTTCTCTGCTCCTGTAGGAAGTCCATACCTTGCTTTAGAAGAGGCCATAGAACATGTGCCTTTGGAACAGAGAAACACAGGGTTCTACTCTTGGTATTTCTAGTCCCAAAATGGACAGGACACCTGAGGCCAATTCTGGATCTCAGGGACTTGAACTTTTTTATAGAATACCAAAAGTTTAGGATGGTCACCCTGCAGGGCCTGCTACTACTACTACAAGTAGTGGATTGGATCTGTTCCCTCGACATGAAGGATGCCTACCTTAATATCAGAATGTGTAAACCTCACAGAAAATATCTGAGATTCCTGTTTCAGGGGGAACACTACCAATTCAGAGTATTGCCCTTTGGCTTGTTATTTACACCATGGGTCTTTGCCAAATGCTTGGCAGGGATGGCAGCAGCCCTTCGCAGAGAAGGCCTCTGTGTTTCCCTACCTGGATGACTGGCTACTGAAAGCTCACTCCAAGGAGCAGTGCCTGAGTATCCTAGCTCGAACAAGGCAGATGTTTGATGCCCTAGGGGTTACTGTCAATGTACCCAAGTCTGTCTTAACAGCACCTACAGTATATAGGGGTAGTTTTGGACACAGCCCAAGGCTCAGCCTTCCTGCCTCTGGACAGAGCCAAACATCTGATTGCACAGGCCAAAATGGTCCACAACAGCCAGTATGTTACAGCCAGGACATCCCTTCAACTCCTGGGTCTGATGGCAGCAGCCATTGTCATGGTACCTCTGAATAGGCTATACTTGAGCATCCATCAGTAGACCCTAAGAGTCCAGTGGGACCAGCTCATAGAGGATCTATAACAGAGGGTTCTAGTAACCTCTCCTGTACACAAAGTGCTCAAGTGGTGGATAGAACCCAGCAACCTGTTAAAGTGGGTTCCTTTCCTGATCCCCTCCCTCACCAGATTTTAACTACAGTTGCCTCAGGGATGGGCTGGGGGCACATTTAGGGCCTCATAAGATGCAGGGTATGTGGACCACAGTGGAGAGCACCCTGCACATAAATGTTCTTGAAATGCAAACAAGGAGGAACTCATTCTTACCCCCTGTGCAGGGAAGCAATGAGAGTCTGGTATTGGACTGTAGAACACAATCTAGAACTGTCGGCAGTACATGTTCCAAGCACCAAAAACAGCTTGGCAGAGGACTAAGCTGGTCACAGTCCAGAATGCATGAATGGGAACTGTTGACCTCAGTGGTGGAAGATCAGCTTGACAGATAGGGTTGTCCAGAGCTGGACCTTTTTGTGTCACCACACAATGCAACTTTGACTTTTCTGCTCACTCATTCCAGGGCCTGGAGTTTTCTGGCAAGATACGTTGTCCCCCTCTTGGAAGAGGCAGTTCCTGTATGCTTTCCCTCCCTTCCCTCTCATTCAGAAGGTGCCACTCAAACTCCAGATAGAGGTAGCAACTCTAATCCTCATTGCTCCCCTATGGCCTTGACAGATCTGGTTCCCTCTACTACAACAGGTGTCAGTGGAACCACCAGTACAATTGCCCTTCTGCCAAGGATTTCTGTCACAGGAACAGGGAACCCTGGTCCATTCGGACCTCAGATTGCTTCACCTCCATGCATGGCTTCTGAAAACATAGCCATTGCTAGATATGGGGTTTCCTCAAAAGGTGGCTGATGTCCTGGTGGCTACCAGAAAGCCCTCCACCAGAGCCACTTGTTCCATAAAGTGGAAGCGGTTTGCTTTGTGGGCTGCTTCTCATCTCTTAGATCCATTTATCTGTCCAGTAAATCAGGTTCTAGAGTATATAATGTCCTTGACAGATACAGGCCTGCAATATTCCTCTATCAAAGTGCACCTAGCTGCCATTTCAGCTTTCCACGTGCCTATTGAGGGTCATACGGCTGCATAGCTGGAGGTGGTCCATATGCACTTGATAGGCACTCTGCACTTGAAACCCTCCATCTGCAATCCAGTCCTGCCTTGGAACTTGAATTTTGTTTTGGAAAAACTTACCTTGGCTTCTTTTGAGCCAGCCGTGACTTGTAGCTTATGCTTTCTTTCTTGGAAAGCGTTGTTTTTGGTTGCAATTATTTCTGCTCGAAGGATTTCAGAGCTACAGGCTCTAATGTGTAAGCATCCTTATTTGATTTTCCACAAAGACAGGATGTCTTTGTATACTTATTCTAAGTTTTTACCAAAGATGGTGTCTGAGTTGACTTCAAATCAAACCATCCACCTGCCAGTTTATTTTTCTGAGCATGCCAATCCAGGGGAAGCCTTGCATCATGCCCTAGATGTACACAGAATACTCAAGTACTATATACTCTACGTGAAGCACTACAGAAAATCTTCACAGCTGTTTGTTTCATTTGCCCCTGGGAAAGAGGGCACTCCAGTTTCTAAACAGTGCCTGTCCAAATGGTTAGCAAACTGTATTACTTTTTGTTATAGGAAGAACAGTAAGGAACTTTCTGAGGTTGTTTGTGGTCATTCTACTGGAGGCATGACGACATCTCTTGCATGTTTCAAAAATGTGTTGGCTGCAGAAATCTGTGCAGCTGCTACCTACAGTACTATCCACACCTTCATTAAACACTACAGTCTGGACATTGTCTCTAACGAAAGGGCTGGCTTTGGCCTAGCTGTGTTAGAAGTCCTGCTTTCTTAGGCCTGTAGGCTCCAGCCACCCAAACTGTTTTATGGCCAGTACAGCTTGGACCTTGTTTTATAGGTGTGGCCTGATGAAAGAGATATCATCGAAGAAGATAGGACAGGTATGTATTCACCATAACATCAGATCTTCGAGAGAATCTCTTTTGCCAGGCCATGCTGTCCCACCCTCTTTCCCCCTATAGGATCCTGAGACTCTGGTGAACACTGTCTCCTTTTCCATGAGGGTCTATTTGCTGTTCTCTGCCTTGCCTAGTCAGCAGAGCCCTGGGTTCTCTTCTGGTTCCCTGCAGGGAGGCCCTCCAAGCGAGATTTCCAGCAGGGAACTGTGGAGGGAAGGGGCCGCCCACGTTTATGTAGTAGCCGATGTCTGACGTTGTTATGGGAGAACCTAGTGAACTGCTTGCAAAAAGTTTTCCATGGGGTCCTACTGCCTGGCAGTATAAGTTCCATAGGTGTGGCCTGATGAAACAGATTCTCTCAAAGATCTACTGTTATGGTGAGTACATAACTGTTCATTACTAAAAGCAAATCTCATGATTTATCACATCTCTGTTCAACTGTACCAACAATTTTAAAACCTCTCTTGAGTCTTGTAAATAAGATGGCATCAACAACACTAAGGCCCGGATATTCAAACTGCACTGGGCAGTGGCGCAAGCCTGGGCACAGTGCAACTGGGATGTGCCAGGGCATGGACCAGGCTATATTCAACAGTGCTGCACCATGGCTCAGCACTGTTGAATGTGGAACAGAGGGATCACACACTGCGCATTGCACAGTGGCACTGCACCAGTGCAAGACAGGAAACAGGAGCAGGGGGATGTGCCAGCGCAAGTGCAGTTGTGCTAGGCACATCATCCGCGATATTCAGCACGGGGCATGCAAATGAGGCCGTTATGCATGCAAGGTGCAAATGGGGCCATTTGCATGTCATTATGGCCCCATTTGCATGTGTTGTGCTGATTCCTGGTGACTTGCGCCTGGCGCCCTGCCAGGCTGCAGCCATCAGGGATCAGCACCATGAAATGCCAGTGTAGTCCCCCGCTCCTGTATGCCTGATCGCGGGCATATGTAATATCGCAACCCTGGTGGTCCAGTGGTGATGCCCCCATCGCCTGATCACGGGCAGGTATAAATCAAAACCCTGGTGATCCAGTGGTGATCCCCCCATCACCCGATCGTGGGCACAAGTACTGTTCCGCTCCCTGGTGATGCAGTGGTCACCCCCCATCTCTCGATCATGGGCATAAGTAGCGTGTAGAACCCTGGTGGTCCGTGGTGCACACCTCCCCACACCCACCCACTGGGGTCCCCCACCACCCAGCACCCCCCATCATCAGCAGTACGATCTGTACACCTATTGGTCCACTGCATGGACCAATGGGCATGCAGACCTTACTGTACTACACAGGCCTGATATGTGAATGAGCGTGTTCAGTCACATCGAACCTATGTCACGTGAACCTATGGGCATACAGATCGTACTACGCTGTCATTCGGCGGGCGTTAGCGGCATGAGGGTGGGTGCTGCTGCCCACCGAAGGACGGGGGTGCTGGGTGGTGGGGACCCTAAGTGTGGGTGAGGGGGGTACCGCTGGACCACCAGGGTTCTACACACTACTTATGCCCATGATCGGGCGACAGGAGGGTTGCCACTGGGCCACCAGGAACTTACTTATACTTATGCCTGTGATCTGGCAATGGGGAGGTTACCACTGGACCACGGGGAATATGCGGCACGGTGTTCTGGTGATGGTGGCCATCCACGGCAGGGCGACTGCTGTGTTGCACCCTCGCAATACAGCAACCTGCCCAGGTGTTCCTAACTTGTTCCCTGAGTTTACGGGCACAACTGTGCGCCCTGTGCGGCGCAATGCAGGGGTATGTCAGCATATGCGCCGCACATCCCAGGCTGAATATCGGGATGTGCCGCATATGCATGGGCACGATCCCTGCATTTGCGCCACATACATTACCTATGCACCCCGGCGCATCGGGAGTTGCGCATTGCAACTTGCCCCTTTGAATTTCATGCCGGGGGGCATTGGTGGGTTGCGCATGGCGCAATCCATTTCAATATCCAGGCAAAAGTCTCTAAGGTAGTGGTCTACCAGACATGACAGGGGTTCCAAGACAGACCCCAGTCCAGAGACTATGGGTCTACCGGGGGGGGGGGGTTGTCTGTCAGGTTTATGTAGCTCAGGTAGACAGTAAGAAACTGGAATTTCTGGATTTTTGGCTACCAGAGCATCAGCTACCCTTTGTTCTACCCCTAAGGCTACAATCCATTTAACTTCCTAATGAAAGCTGTGAGTTGGATCTTGCTTCAACAGTTTGCAATTCTGTGTTTTGTTAACTTGTCTCTCACATTCTTTTACATATCCAGCATAACAACGCCTCCCTCTTCATCCGTTGTTTAATAATTATGTCCTGATCTTTTCAAGACTTTGAATTGCTATCCTTTTAGCTCTAGTACAATTTCTTTTTCTAGTCTTAAACCTTTTAAAAAGGTGGTCTACTTCTTTGTCAACATATTTTATAAAGGTGTCTATCATGTTAGGAATGGTGCCATGAGGAACAAATTTAGAAATCCAATGACATTTCCATCCGATTTCCAGTTTTTCTAAGTGTGGGTGTGACCAAAATTAGCCCCTCACACACACACACACACACACACACACACACAGTTTGGAGCTGAAATTCAATGTCAAAAAATGCAAGGTGATGCACATAGGTAACAAGAACTTGAGGACAGAGTACTGGATTGGGGAGGAGAGGTAAAGCTGGACACGACCTCTGAGGAAAGAGACCAGAGGTCATTATCAGTGACTCCCTAAAACAATGAAACCAGAGCAACAAAGCCTACAGTATGGCAAACAGGATGCTGGGCCGTATATAAGAGGTATTGAAAGAGGAAGGAAGGAAGGGAGGGAGGGAGGAAGGAAGGAAGGAAGGGAGGAATGGATGGAAGAATTACCTCCTCTCTTTAGATCACTGGTAAGGCCCCCCCCCCCCTGGTGTACCATGCCCAGTTCTGGAGTCCTCACCTAAGGAAAGATAAGGACAGGCTGAAGACAGTGCATCGTAGTGTGACCAAAATTATTCAGGGCCAGCAGGGCAGATCTTATGAAGATCTGCTCAAGGCACTCAACATGTATTCGCTGGATGCCAGATGAGACATGGGAGATGTGATGGCGACCTTCAAGTTCCTGAAAGGAATGAACAAGGTAAACTGCACAGCACTATTTAGCATACATATCAGATCAATAAGATGGGGGCATGAGTGGAAACTTACAGGGGGATTCAAGAGGGAGGTGAGAAAGTTTTGTTTTATAGAAACGGTGGTGGAACTGTGGAACAATCTGGCAGCTGATGTGGTGGGTGCCAGAGTTATCAATGTTTTCAGATGCAGTTGGGACAGAGTGGAGGGCTTAGTGGTTGCTCAGGGTGTTAGCGGTAGGGTGGGAAACATGGGGGTGGATAGTGTGGATCAGAACCCTGTATGGCCAATAGGTCCTGGGTTTATTAGGGTTTATGGGCAGACTTAATGGACCAGTGGTCTTTTTCTGCTGTCATTGTCTATGTTTCAGTGTTTCTGTGTTTCATAGCCACCTTCTGGGATAGGCTACATAGTGCCAGACATGACCATCTCTGCAGGGGCTAGGGGTTCTGTATTTCTGGGCCCATCGCCTGTGGCCTGAAGTTCTGAATGGGCCCTGGCCATGACCGCCTTTGTCCTCCTCGAGATCGGTAGCCTTTTTCTTTATGATTCTCCAGTCCTTTCCTCCAATGGCATTCACCAACTCGGTGATCTCATCCCAGGCTTGTTTTATTTCAGCCTTAGACCCCCTGCATCAGCCCACCAAGTCCTCCCTAGCCTTATAAGGGTGGACCGGGGCAATCACCTCATCCTCTCCTTACAGATTCTGTCCTCCTCCATCATGGTACCATTGGAAAGGGGAGGACAGATAGAGCTGAGCATTGTATACACGCAGCAGAACACAAGAGCAAAGGTACTGTGGCATGCAGGTCCCAATGCCACTTGGCCGGGTCAAGTATACCTTCTGCTGCATTATTACAGGGTGTGCCTACAGGTGTGTGCTTACAGATTACTGCTGTAATCTTCTAATTAAAATTGTCTTTTGCAAGGTATATCTTCTGTTACTGCTTTATTTTCCTCTGTAGTGAAGTGTTTCTTACAGGGTATATCTTCTGTGAAATTACTACAGGTTTGCTTTACAGGTTTTACAGTTTTATCTATCATTAGGATAAGCTTTTAGGGCTACTGCATTTGTTGCTGGCTGATTGTTTCTGCTCTTACCTCCTTGTTTCTTTTGTCCGTGGTTCTTCTTTTTCGGCAGGGGAAGGGCCCAGCTACCCACCCCCATCCCCAACCACCACACACTACACTCCTTTTATAGGGTAGCACAGTCGTGACATTTCCTGTAGCAAAGCAGGAAGGGGCGGATCAGAGGGGTATCCACACAGTGACCTCATTTACAGGGGCATTAGTAATTTAACTTGTTCTAACAAGTTATACAAAAACAAACAAAGAAAACACAAAATCAAACTTTTGCCTTCATTTTCTTCCTTCTAATTACTCTGACCAAGTTATAAACCCAGCAACTTATCTGGAATGGATAACATTAACTGCAGGTACTGCGTAACACTTTTTAGAAGGGTGGTTTTGCAGTATTTAGAACACTGTCCTACATGCTGGGCCATTGGAGATCTAAGGGCTCAGCTCCAGGAAGCATGGGCAGAGATTGCGCACCTCAAATTGCATATTCAGGAGGAAATATATTATAAGAACCACCCGCCATTTCCCCAATATCCAACAGAAGCACCTCGACCGCAGAGGGTAGTTGGTCTGGGAGGTTGGCAGGTGGTTAGAAGAGGCAAATCGGGTGCCCCATCACTCGGTGCTCTCCAACATATCACCTCCACAAACCATATAAAAACTACAAACAGGTATCTGCCTCTTTCTCCGAAATCAGACAAAGGGGCAAAGGACACTGCAGAGCAGGACACTGCAGCACAGTTGCTAGCACAACAAAACTCACCCAAAACAGGAACCAAAACAAAGAAAGCAAAAAGGAAATCGAAAACACTTCTGATCATAGGAGACTCCATGATTCGGGGAGTTCATACGTATCTCCAGCCAGGGGTAATGTTCAGATGTCTCCCAGGTACATCAGCATGGAGAGACACTGACTGCATTGCTAAAATTGTTCAGGAAGCAGGAGAAAACATTGATGTCCTGGTACACATAGGGACTAACGATCTTGCCAGCTGGTCAGTTCTGGAGACCAAGGAACACCTGACCAGGCTGGGTGACAAACTGTCATCCATTTTGTCTGGCATCTCCTTCTCTGAGATCCTGCCAGTCTGGGAAAGGGGGGCAGATGGACGGAAGGTCAGAGAAGGGGAGATGAGGAGCTAAACATATTGCTCAAGGGCTGGTGCCAGGAAAAATGACACCAATTTGTAGGGAAATGGCAACAGTTTTGGGAGTGCAAGTTCTTTAGATTTGATGGACTGCATCTGACTAAGGAGGGAGTCAGTGCATTGGGGCAGATGTTTGACATCTTTTCAGAATATTTAAACTAGCAAATGGAGAGAGGGGTGCAGCACACCGTATGTTGAATGGGAAGAACACCCCTCCCCCCTCAGCTAGTGGTCAAAGAGGAGTTCAGCATGTTTGTAGTTCATTTGCATCACCAGGCAAGGAAAAAGGTTTGGCTCCCCATACGACGCACAGGGCAAGCGCCGGACCTCGCCCAACAACTAACACACCGTAATCTGGCCAATGGAAAATCATGTACACGAATGCTCGCAGTCTGGGAAACAAGATCCCAGACCTGCAGGCAGTAATGACAGAGGCTAAACTGGACATAGTAGCCATTAGTAAGACATGGTTTACCAGTAACCACACTTGGGAGATTTCAGTACCTGGCTATGTACTGTTCAGAGGAGACCGAGTGCAAAAGTGTGTGGGGGTGGAGGTCTGTATGTCAATGAAAATATCAAAGCTACAGAAATTCAGAATACATAAGGAGCCAGAAGAACTGTGGGTCACCCTGGAAACAGGAAATGGGACAGCCATACGAACTGGGGCTGTGTACTGGCCTCCAGACCAGAGGGAGGACATAGACACATTACTGTTAGAAGGTATACAAAACATGACAGCCAAAGAGGAGGTTCTGATAATGGGAGACTTCAACATGCCAGATACAGATTGGTCAATACCAGCAGGGACATCTGCCAGAGCTAGTCACATGGTGGATTCCCTGCAGGGGGAGGGCCTCAAACAACTGGTACAACAACCCACAAGAGACAGGGCTATCCTAGATCTAATACTGACTAACAGGGAAAGGATCACAGATCTCTAGGTAGAAGGTCACCTGGAGGCCAGTGGCCATCACATGGTATGGTTCAATTTGGCCACTAGAACTAAATCATCCCATTCCAAGGCAAAAATATGTGACTTCAGAGGAGCTGACTTTGATAAGATGGCCAACAGAGTTAAGCTAGCCCTGGCAAAAAGAAATACAGGTGAGGGGGGTACAGGCAACGTGAGCAAGCATTAAAGATGCAATACTTGAAGCAACATCCCATTGTGTTAGTGAGAAAAGGAAGTGCAAAAGAAGAAGGAAACCACTTTGGTTCTCAAAAACAGTAGCAGGAAAGGTCAGAGACAAAAGGCTGGCTTTCAGGAAATATAAGGGAACACAGCAGGATGAAGATAGGCAGGCATACCAAACTTCCGTAAGGGAAGGCAGTAAGGCAGGCAAAGGCCCAAACCAAGGAAACACTAGCACAAACAGTAAAAGAAGGTGACAAGACTTTCTATAGATACATTAGTGAAAGGAGAAAGTCCAGAGGGGGTATTGCTAAGATCAAAGGGGATAAGGGGCTGGTGAGGAGGAGGAGGACCATGTAAAAGCATCTATCCTAAATAGATACTTCTGCTCAGTATCTACTAAAGAGATGTTAGGGCAGGGCCCACAGCTCAGCACCATGGACACGGGGGGGGGTGTGCACTAGTCCCTTTACAAAAGAAAGGGTCCTACAAGAGCTCCATAAGCTCAGGGTGGGCAAGGGCAATGGGACCTGATGGCATACATCCCAGGGTATTAAAGGAGCTAAGGGTGGAACTAGTAGAGCCATTATCAGAACTGTTTAGTGAGTCTCTGAGCACAGGAGAGGTCCTAGACGACTGGAGAAGGGCTCATGTGATCCTCCTCCACAAGAGTGGTAGCAGGTAGGAGGCAGGAAACTACAGACCAGTCAGTCTTACCTCAGTAGTGGGCAAGATTATGGAGGCACTCCTTAAGGAAAGGATAGTGCAACTCCTGGAATCCATAGGAGCACAGGATCCAAGACAGCATGGGTTTACAAAAAGAAGGTCCTGCCAAACTAATCTCATAGATTTCTTTGACTGGGTAACCAGAGTGGTGGACCAAGGGGATGCAGTTGGCATTGCCTACCTTGACTTCAGCAAAGCTTTCAATACTGTTCCACATAGAAGATTGATAAATAAGCTGGGTAGGCTCGATGTGGGTCAGAAGTTGATCAACTGGGTGGCAAACTGGTTGGTGGGCAGAAAACAAAGAGTGGTGGTAAACAGTATACAGTCAGAAGAGATGCAAGTCACAAGTGGGGTAGCTCAGGGATCAATCCTGGGGCCAGTCCTCTTCAATATCTTCATCAGTGACATTGCAGATGGACTGGAGGGTAAGGTTTGTCTGTTTGCAGATGACACCAAGATCTGCAACAGAGTAGATGATCCAGATGGGGTGGGCAGAATGAGAAGAGATCTGGATAAACTAGCAAAATGGTCAGAAGAGTGGCAACTGGTGCTTAATGCAAAGAAGTGCAAGATCATGCACATAGGGAAGAGAAACCCTGAAGTCATCTATATGCTGGGAGGGGAGTTGCTGGCAGTCACAAGGGAAGAAAGAGACTTGGGTGTCATCATCACCGAGGACCTGAAATCATCCAAGCAGACCACTAAAGCAGTAGGTAAGACTATAGGGATGTTGGGGTGTATTAGTAGAGGTATCACAAGTCAGAAGAGGGAGGTAATAATCCCTCTTTACAAGACTCTGGTTAGGCCCCATCTGGAGTACTGCATGCAGTACTGGAGGCCACACCTTCCCAAGGACATTAACCAAATTGAGGCAGTCCAGAGAAGGGCAACCAAAATGGTGCAGGGACTGCATCAGAAAACATATGAGGACAAATTAACGGAGCTCAATATGTATGCCCTAGAGCAAAGGAGGGAGAGAGAGAGATGATATGATCAAAACATTCAAACACCTTAAGGGCATTAACAAGGTGAAAGAGTCTAACATGTTTCAATATAAGAAAAACAGCAGGACAAGAGGACACAGCATGAGATTAGAAGGAGGCCGATTAAGGGGTAATGTGAGGAAGTTCTTTTTCACAGAAAGAGTGATGGATGCACGGAACGGCCTACCTCAGGAAGTGGTGGATATGAATGCAGTGCAGGGCTTCAAACAGGCATGGGATAGGCATAAGGGAGCAATACAGGTGAATATGAATAGATAGGCCACTGACAGAGCAAAGGCCGATGGCACATTCATGCGGTAGAAAAAGAAATGGGCAGACTGGATGGGCCTTGAGGTCCTTATCTGCCATCAACTTCTATGTTTCTATGCAGGGCAGGGTGTAACACACAGCAAGCTGCCTGCCTATCACAGACTTGATGGCATGTGCAGATACAACTACAGTCAATTCCTGATACAGCACAAACACATTGCTATGACCACCTCTCTCCCTGTTGTAGGCTATTGTAAACTACATTTAACCTCTAGCTGCCTGCAGTACCCATACCTCTCAACTGTACCACATTACGAGGAACGTTCCTCATTTTACTTCTCAAAAGTTCCCTGTTCCACATTGTGAGGACTTGTCCCACATTCAGTGTTAACATTTTAAAGCAAAAAGCTATACTAAATGATGCAAAAAATATGTCAATTAATTAATAACAGACTTTCTGAACAGAAATGCAAACACTTTAACAGTGTTCTGAGCTCCTTATGTAAAGATTTGATTAAGTGTTCCACATTTTGCTCATTCGTTCCACATTTTGAGAGGCAATGTTCCACATTTGGTGAACAAAAGGTTGAGAGGTATGGCAGTACCTCTGTGGAATCTGTGTGGTGTTGTCTGCAAACAAACAGAAGCAAGAAAGAAATAAGTGCCTTACCTGGGATTTGAACCCAGGCCACACGGAATACTGTTCCGGGTGCGCTACTAGCTGTGCCACCAAGGCAGCTACAAACCTAGGACTCCCAGAAGCACCTTACTCTTTCTCTAATGCACAGCCTAAATAAGCTAATCCCAGTTAAGGCACTTATTTCTTTCTCTCTTCTGTTTGTTAAGGTTCCGTATATGTGCACACACACCACACCCTTGTGAATAAAAACAATTTAATTATTTCATTTTGGAAAGAATTGCAGATCACACTCTCCAAATTTGTCTGGCTGAACAAGAAACCCAGGGTCAGATGGAAAGTGCTGACAGCCCCCAAGGCGAGGGGAGGTCTAGGTCTACTCGACCCACAGAAATACTTCTGGGCAGCCCAACTTCAGGCTTTAATCCCCCTGGTGCAGGATTCCCCCTCACAATGGGTAGAGATTGAACTAGCCTCTTCTCCTCTGCTTAACATAAGACATATGCTCTTCTTAGACCCTTCCAGATTAAAGATGGTGGTATTCAGCAACGATCCGACAGCGGTAATCAAACAGGTTTGGAGAGAGGCATGTTCTAATCTAAATCTCCTTCTCTGGCTGGGCCCCTCCATGATGATTCTTAGTTGTCTGGATTTCATGCCCCTCACCTGGGACTTGGCCTTTTGCTGTTTGGCGAGATCCGGCCTGCGGACCCAGGGGAACTTCTCTGGAAGCCATATAAAATCTTTTCAACAACTGAGAGCAGAATTTAATATTCCACAATTATATTTTTACCATTATTTACAACTCAGGCCTTATTTAACCACAATTAACACGAGCCAGACCCCAGAAGAACAAATGAATCCACTTCAGGAGTGTATTTCTGCTCTGTCTTCCACCCTGAACCAACAGAAAGCAGTGTCCAGGTTGGTACAATATACGTGTGAGGTGGATGAAGATAACTTAGTTAAGGTTAAGGAAAACTGGCAGTCGGAAATAGGAATATCCTTATCTGAAGGGGAGTGGAACAACATTTGGAGAGGTATCCATAATACCACAGCCCCATTATTTTAGAGGGAGTTCAGATGGAAAATAGTAGTTAGGTATTTTAGACCTCCAGCGGTAACCAGGCATTTGGGGAAACATTACGTCTGACCTCTGCTGGAGAGATTGCCAGGCCTCCGGAACTTACATATTTTCTGGGGCTGTAGGGTGGTAGAGGGTTTCTGGGATGACCTACACGAGGTGGTAGTAGAAATTTTCGACTCCCCCGTCCCAAAAACTGCTCAGCTCTGGTTATTTGGACTCCCCCCAGCCTCCTTAAAATCCAGAACTTTTAAGTTATCTTGTAACCCCCTTGTTACCCGGGGTTACTAGAATCCCAGTAAGACCTAGTGGTAGGTAGGGAAGGCAGCTTGTGAAACTCCAGTTAAATGGGTTTCACACTGTCTCACTCTGTTCTCAGTCACAGCTGAGACTTGAGAGATGACATCACCATAGAACTGTCGCAGCTGCATAAGCCACATTGGAATCTGCAGCCCAGGGAGTGAGTTTAGAACTTTAGAGTTTTCAAAGCCAGTCTCCTGTTTACCTCCCAGGAGGAAGGAGGCAGTTTCTGTTTACCTTTTGTTGGAGAAGGAGGTGTGATCTTGTTTACCTTTTGAAAGTAGTGGAGACCGCTGTCCAGGTCTCAGTGCCCCCTCCCTCCGGGGGGGGGGGGATGGAAGAAAAGTCCCTCTGTGGATTCCAAGGGCAATCCCCTATTTCCACTATGGAAGAAAGCTGCCTGTGTTCAGTGTCTGTTCTTGTACAACAGTAAAAGAAATGGTACTTCACCTGTGGGGCACCTGCAACGAATGGGTGAGTGTTTTGCTCCATTTGAAGGAGCAAACCAATTGTTTCATCAGTTTGGAAATATAAAGGAAGTCGGGATGTGGACTGCTATTTTGGGAGGACTATTTTACTAGGACAAACAAATAGGGCAGTCAAAAAGTCTAAAGTTTTAATGGATTTCAAGTAATGCTGTAGAGGGGGTGCTTCAGGTCATCCACCGTTTAATCTACATTTTCACAGTTTAAGTTTATGTTTGTCCAGAGAAATGGCGGGTATGGGCTATGGGAGCTGGAGGTGGAACACCCCATCTTTAGTAACCAGGTCCACCTCTACGGATTTCTTCTGTGATTTGCTACTTGCCTCATGCGCCTGGCCAGTGATGAGATGGGTACCCAGACGTGGGTCGCAACTTGAAAATCTCTCTAGGAGTCACAGACTCTATGTGGTGTGGGGAGCCACAGGATGGGAAATATTCTCCTTGTTTGATGGGAGTTCATGGAAGTAAGAAAACAAATCTCTCTAGGAGTCGCAGACTCTATGTGGTGTGGGGAGCCACAGCTTGGGAAAATATACTCCTTGTGTGATGGGAGTCTCTCCAAGTAAAGTTTGGGTTCATTCTCAAATGGACCATCAGTCAAGTGGCCGGCAGGGGAGCCGGGCCAGTCGGGCTGTGTATCCAATGCGCATGCCAGTCCGGGCTGAGTGCCTGGTGAGTCCAGAACCAGACAATAGTAAAAATGTGTTCATTCTCAAATGGACCGCCTTTAGTCTCTATCTGCATATACAGTGAACGTAGCCCCTTGGGGGACCATCAATGCTTTGTCATGTGTCATCTAGTTTTGAATAAAGCCACACTGAAAAATCCCAATCCTGGTTCTGGACATTGCTTCCTGTAGTTGGATTTACTTGGGTGCCCCTGTGCAGAGTAGCCAAACCTAGGTCCCTTGTGCCAGGTAACCTCATCCTCCCCGAACCCAGGTCCCCACCAGGTATTGCTGCCAACGCCAACAGCATGCCACCTATCGTTTTAGTAAAAGGACAGGGGTGAGGGGTTACAAAAATGGAGGCACCACTTTGGATTTGTTCGGGAAGGAAGGTGCTTGGGCAAGTGGGCTAGCGTTTTGGCTATCTGGCAGTCGGTAGCCCAAAAAGTTGAAGCAATATCCCTAGTGTGTTGCTGTGTGCTGTGAATCTTGTGCTGCTGTTTAAAAAATGCCAACTGTTTACCAAGGCGCTGTAAAGCCAAAGAGTGTGCCCTTGTCCTGCGTCATCAAAAATGTTTACAGCATTTTTGTCAGTTTTAAAATGAATTTCTGTGAAGGAAAGTGTGGAAAACTAGGGGTAGCAACAGAGAAAATATGCTCTGGATGTTGGAAATGCTTTCTGTGCAAAGTTAGAGACTGCAGAGTAATGGCAATGTTACATGGTTGAAATGGGCTCCCGCCATGGAGTCAGTTAAAAAAAAAAAGTGCATTTTACAGTTTAAATTTGACTGCTCGACGATCGCTGTGAGGAGAGGAGCCCTCGTGAGGAAGAAGAGGCTCATTTGCATGGCGTCGTGTGGTTGGTCAGTTTTCCATTAGTCCTGCCCCTCAGCCAGCTCTTCTGTGACTGCTTCAGCATTCGAGAGGGAGACAGAGAGTAGTGCATGTACTGGCAGTGGAGGAGCGTCGCGAGGATTCAAAGCGCTGTGAAATAGTTCAAAAAGTGACTTTTAAGTTTAAAATCGGGCTCATCCCGCAAATCGATCGTGGGATTAGTGAATTTTGTGGTTAAAACGACGATCGCGGAGACTGCCCGCCCGTTTGCATTCTGAGGCCTTCAAAGATCTGGCTGCAGGCCGTTTTACCCCATCGCAGCAAGTTGCTACAAATAACAGTGAGTAAACAATTAAAACTGCTCAATCAGTGATTTTCAGTAATGCCATATAAAATGTGTGTGCAGCTGTATAGTCGCTTTGCAAGTAGCGACTGTGTGATGTCCTGCTGGCAAATGCAAGTCTGTTAAGCCATTGAATGTGTGCATAGCAATGAAAGTAGCCTCAGTTTAAAGTTTGCAGCCAGAGAGAGACTGTGGGTTGTAAAAAAGTGCAACACTAGTAGAAGCAGGCAATCCTGTGCTGAAACCTGAAGTTTTTAAGGGACTGTAATTAAATGAATGTTGCCAGCAAGTGAAAAGTCCAAGGAAAATCCTGTAAATGTGTGAACAGCCAGATCAGAGCAAGTTGTGCAGTTTGAGTAAAAGTTATCAGTAGCTGATGTAAATCGGGTGCGCAGTGGCTTGACCCAGAGTCTAAATGTTGATGCACAGGAGTGCTGCCGCCGCCATTACAGGGTGGGGTAGTAAAGTAAACACAGCAACAGAGGAGCCATTTAAAGCTACAGTGTGTTCATTTAAAGTGGGACTTTCAGTTACAGTGAATTTTGTTTGTTTTCTGCAGTTATGGCCTCAGGACCAGTTCGTTACCCGGATCATGCCCGGGTTGCAGTAACAGCAGCAGTAAATAGACTGAGAGATATTGAAAAGTGGTGCTATGGAGGGCAACTCCCTCCTGATGTGGCAATTCCTAATTATCCAGTGCATGTATGCCAGATGTGCTTGAGTGCTGGAAGGGATGTCTTCATGATTCCTCACTGTGCTGGATGTCTACAAAAATATGGCTTGTATAAAGCGCCTCCAATTCGTTTGGCTCCCACATGGACAAAAATGCAAGAATCTGCAGTTGGCAGCACACAGCATCAGGTGGAGCCTGTGGAGGAAGGTCCCTAGGGGGAGTGTGGCACAAAGTTAGAGGGTGCAGAATTAGAGACTGAATCTGAAATTGAAGTTTTGGATGCTGGATCTCAGAAAGAAAGTTCGGATAAAGCATCAGTAGACCCCTGGGTGGGAGGGCCTAGCCCAAGTCTCACAGGTGAAGATGAGATGCGGGAGGCCTTTGAATGGGAGGTGTCGACCTCGCTCCTAGTGATGAATGGATAGTCTCAGGGTGAGAACGACTGCTCACTCCTGGGCTCAGATCCTCAGTGAAGAGGAAGATGAGGGAGACCTATGTGGCCTTGTGAGAAGGAGCAGGTACACAGCCTCAAGATCTTGCCTCGGAGGAATGTGTTCAAGAAGGTGGTGATGCCACTGCCCTGGCTTTACAAGAAGAAGAAGTCAGGGATCCGTTTTTAATTTTGTTGAGGATGCGAAGCTGGCAGAACCAGGACTGGCTACCCCCAAGCCAGGCCAGCGGTCTCAGATTGACCAAAGCAAGTAAAGAGGAGTGACTGGTTCGTAGAAAGGCCAATGAAATCTATGGTATGACCTTTCCTACCTTTCCTCGGAGAGTCTGGGAGGAGATTGAGGACTGCAGGAAATCCTGGATCTGGGATGAAGCAATGAAACATGTGCATCCTGGGGCTAACCAGCATGTAAAGAATAGACTGTTCCACGAAAAGTATACACAGTGGAAGAGAGGCAGGACACTGTTTATGGACAGAGTGAGAATAGTGGATGGAGAGGGATGTGAAGTCTCCCACTGTGTGAATTATGTTCACCCAGACGGGATAATAATTCAAGCCCCTGACCCCTGGTACTATTGGCCTCAGTGCAAGGACCTCCTAGTAATTAAGCCCGTGCCTACAAAATGGAGAGCCGAGCAGTGGTAGTCAATACTGCCACATCTAGACTGTGAAGTGCCCTTATTGATCTGCCAATATGAATAACCAAGGACTCAGGTGCTCCACATTCTTCAGTCTACAGTGTACTGTCTTGTTCAGCAACCATCTACTGGCCCACCAGATGACTTCAGATCCAGAGAGGACACCAGCCCAGCTGTTTCCTGTTCATCGCCTGGTAATCGGATGACGTCGGACCAGCTGTTTTCTTTTTGTTCCTGTTCTAAGGTTCCTTCTCCAGAGATGACATCATCCCAGCTGTTTCCAGATGTGCCCTCCTGTGTTCCCGGAAGATGTCCGCCCAGCTGTATCAGAAGAAATTCTGCCAGGGAGAGTCTTTGGCTGCGGTGCAGGTCGGTGCCTAGTCTTGTACTACAAGAGGCTGGTAAGTCCTAAAAACCCCTTTTTTCTATCTTTATGACATTGCAGTACACACCCTACACTACAGACTTCAAAAAATGTGTGAACTGTCTGGAAAGACTCTCCCCTTTGGGATTTTGGCCTTCTAGAACTGTGTTTCACGGGGCTCCGGCCCAGGAGAGACTCTTTATTGGACTAGCCTTCGGGTCTTGTGGTCACTAGTTGGGACTTTTAGGGCACTCCATCCTCCCCAAATGTGTATTGTAACCAATGTCATTTTTGTACTCTAATGTAAATACTGTGTTTTTCTACTTTTTTTCTAAAAAAAAATTCTTTTTTGGGATTGTTCAGTGTTTTTTCTGTATGGTAGGGGTTGTTGTTGTTGTTGTTTAGGTAGACTGTGTATGCAGATTAGGAGTGTGTTTTGTTTTGTCTTTTTCTTACAGGTGTTCCTGGGAAGACAGAAGAGAAGACAAGAAGAGGAGGAGGGGCTCATCGGAGTTCCTCGTCAGTGCTTTATTGTGTTAGAATTTAAAGTGCTGTTTAGTAGTTGCAGGTTGCCCAAGGTCGGGAGGTCCCGGGTTTTGTTTTTGTTTGGGATGTTATGTTAGAGGCAGATAGGTTTTCCCTAGAGGGTTAGGGGGGATGGACAGGCTGTGGCCCTGACCTGCAGTAGGGGCCGCAGTGCTGATCTATCAGGGCTATGCTCTGGATGGTTCTACCAGAGCCACTAGGTGTCCATAGTAAGTGGATAGTGTAGAGGCTGACATGTCAGCTATAGGCCTGTAGGCCCTTAGTGTTGCCTGCCTGTGCTTGCACATGGTAGGAGGGGGCCTAATCACCCCCCTCCACAGGTAGCACATAGGGTGGGATGGCCTAAGGCTGGGTGCATAATGGCTGGGGACAGTCATTTTCCTGGTCAAGGGCGAGTGTAACCCCCTTGTTACCCGGGGTTACTAGAATCCCAGTAAGACCTAGTGGTAGGCAGGGAAGGCAGCTTGTGAAACTCCAGTTAAATGGGTTTCACACTGTCTCACTCTGTTCTCAGTCACAGCTGAGACTTGAGAGATGACATCACCATAGAACTGTCACAGCTGCATAAGCCACATTGGAACCTGCAGCTCAGGGAGTGAGTTTAGAACTTTAGAGTTTTCAAAGCCAGTCTCCTGTTTACCTCCCAGGAGGAAGGAGGCAGTTTCTGTTTACCTTTTGTTGGAGAAGGAGGTGTGATCCTGTTTACCTTTTGAAAGTGGTGGAGACCGCTGTCCAGGTCTCAGTGCCCCCTCCCTCCGGGGGGGGGGATGGAAGAAAAGTCCCTCTGTGGATTCCAGGGGCAATCCCCTATTTCTACTATGGAAGAAAGCTGCCTGTGTTCAGTGTCTGTTCTTGTATAACAGTAAAAGAAATGGTACTTTGCCTGTGGGGCACCTGCAACGAATGGGTGAGTGTTTTGCTCCATTTGAAGGGACAAACCAATTGTTTCATCAGTTTGGAAATATAAAGGAAGTCGGGATGTGGACTGCTATTTTGGGAGGACTATTTTACTAGGACAAACAAATAGAAAAGTCAAAAAGTCTAAAGTTTTAATGGATTTCAAGTAATGCTGTAGAGGGGGTGCTTGAGGTCATCCACCATTTAATCTACATTTTCACAGTTTAAGTTTATGTTTGTCCAGAGAAATGGCCGGGTATGGGCTGTGGGAGCTGGAGGTGGGAACACCCCCCATCTTTAGTAACCAGGTCCACCTCTACAGATTTCTTCTGTGATTTGCTACTTGCCTCATGCACCTGGCCAATGATGAGATGGGTACCCAGACGTGGGTCGCACCTTGAAAATCTCTCTAGGAGTCACAGACTCTATGTGGTGTGGGGAGCCACAGGATGGGAAATATTCTCCTTGTTTGATGGGAGTTCATGGAAGTAAGAAAACAAATCTCTCTAGGAGTCGCAGACTCTATGTGGTTTGGGGAGCCACAGCTTGGGAAAATATACTCCTTGTGTGATGGGAGTCTCTCCAAGTAAAGTTTGGGTTCATTCTCAAATGGACCGTCAGTCAAGTGGCCGGCAGGGGAGCCGGGCCAGACGTGGAGCTGTGTATCCAATGTGCATGAAGTCCGGCTGAGTGCCTGGTGGGTCCAGAGCCAGACAATAGTGAAAATGTGTTCATTCTCAAATGGACCGCCTTTAGTCTCTATCTGCATATACAGTGAGCGAGCCCTTGGGGACCATCAATGCTTTGTCATGTGTCATCTAGTTTTGAATAAAGCCACACTGAAAATCCCAATCCAGGTTCTGGACATTACAGTTATTGCTTCCTGTAGTTGGATTTATTGGTGCCCCTGTGCAGAGTAGCCAAACCTAGGTCCCTTGTGCCAGGTAACCTCATCCTCCCCGAACCCAGGTCCCCACCAGCTATTGCTGCCAACGCCAACAGCATGCCACCTGTCGTTTTAGTAAAAGGGCAGGGGTGAGGGGTTACAATCTGCTTTACATTTTTGTTGCAGCTGCCCTTAAGGTAATTACCTCTTGTTGGTTAACCCCTAAGAAACCCTCCATAGAATCCTGGTATAAAATATGTCTAAGAATCTTAGAAATGGAATATCTAACTGCTAAATTAAGGCTGTTCATTGATAGATTTAAAGGGAGGTGGTTGCCATTTTTCCACTATGTGGTTTCCAAAGACAAAACAAATATTTTGGATATCATAGCAGATTATGCTTGATGAATGAAAGTTGAAAACCAGAGGTGATCTCTCCTTCTTCTGTTTTTCTCTCCCCTTCTTGAATGAGCCTTTTATGGTCCCTAACATTGCTTCGCTTTACTTCTTTTTCTTCTTCTATCACTTCCCTTGGTTAACCTTTTCTCCTTCTCCTTACTGTTCGCTATCCCCTATCTTCTTCTCCCTTAACTCTTGACACCTGTTGGTTATTTTTTTATATACATTTCCTAACCCACTGAAGGCTCTTTGGTATCCATT
Source organism: Neoceratodus forsteri (assembly GCA_016271365.2). Lineage (NCBI taxonomy): Eukaryota > Metazoa > Chordata > Ceratodontiformes > Ceratodontidae > Neoceratodus > Neoceratodus forsteri. Next base: position 381,926,863 of record CM028134.1, on the reverse strand, counting down.
AGAGTTGGAAGTTTGACACCCTTCTGGTAAACTCTAGGGTTATAGTCAAGCAGATTGTCATCCTAATAATGCTGTTAAAATGATGAATTCCATACGGTGCCTTAGTGGACTTTTTTCTTCCTGTTTTTTAAAAATTTGTAACTGTGTATTTCTTATTTGTGACATAATTGTAAAACATGAATAAACTTCTATTTAAAAAAAAAAATGTAATTATCTGTGCAGCACAAGCTTATGCATCAGTGAAAGCTTAAGGTGCTTCTGGGAGTCCTTTTATACATTCCAGGCACAATTATGTGAATGGCTGACTACATTCCAGTAATGACATGCAAATGTGGAGTTAGGACACTGGGTGCAAATTAGCTCATTTGCATACGCTGCGAATATTGCAAGTTTTCGCATAGCGCTATTGCATTTACCCTACATTAGCCCTAATGCCAGCACAGCACAGACCTAACATCACACATCATCTGTCAACGTCATAGTGCAGCATAGGCATGCACAATATGACATTGTGCTATGATGCTGCGCATGTGCAATGCGGTGCTGCGCATTCGCACCATGCGCCTGGGAATCGCTCTGCTGTTTGTGTGCTGGCAGCCATTCCCCACCCAGAAACATGTATGCACAGTTTGACGTTAGTGCAGTGCAAATGCCAAATGTACAGTGTTAATGGCCAACCTATGCAGTAGAGCCAAGGTAGTTCTGTGAGCATCTGGATGAAGGTGATCGATTAGACCAAGCAAGACAGAAAGATGTCAGACAGGCACTTGATGGTCAGGGGTATGCCAGAGGGACACCAGGTGATCAGCTATGGCACTGGCCAACCTGATCGACTTGGTGGTTGACTGGGAGGAGCTGCTGCTGGGTGAGGGCAGGAAGCAGCAGGTAGGCCCAAATGTGAGGTATGGGCATTTGTGTGGTGGCACCTGGCCCACAGAATGGGCATTGCCCATACAGATGATCAGTGCCGGCACAGATGTAATGATCTGTCTTGGATAGAGCCAAGTCTCCTGGAGCAGCAGAGTGTGATGGTGGATGGTGGCACTGTGCCACACCCACGTGAGTACAGCCAGTTGTATGTATGGTTGCTGTGGTGTGTGGTATGTAGTACTGTTTTAGTGCTCTAAGACTGCTTTGTTACTTTCTCTGTGACTCCAGAGCAATGTACCTTGCCTGTGTGGTGCACTATTTCCTATGGAAATCAATTTGCTGTATTGTCATATATAGCCAATGCAGGTCTATGGGACCACTGTTACTGTAGATGTCCCCATTGCCCTGTACAATACAGGATTAGATGTGGATTGGGGAGCCAAGCCTCTTATCATAACGCTAAAGGTGTGTGATACTTCATTGACATGTGATCACTGTATATGTTCCTATGCACTGTGTCTGGTTGTACAAATAGAACATGTGATCTGAGGGGTATTGACAGCCAGGATGTTAGATGTACATTGAAACATAGAAACATAGGTAATGACGCAAAAAAAGACCAATGGTTCATCCAGTCTGCCTGAGTTCCCTATCTAACCCTGGGACCTACTGTCAATCCAAACTCCTAGCCCCCCCCCCCCCATTCTCCTTCCCAATTCTGTTGCACTGAATGACCATGAGATCATTACAGAAACCTAAAACTTGTTTCCCTGATCCACTGTTTCCTGAGCCCGGAATCCCGAACCACAAAATCCCGACAGTGGGATTTTGCACCCTCCCCAGAGTTTGTTATATTAATTCTGGGGGGTGCAGGGGACAAAGCCTCCCGAAACAAGAAAAACATGCAAAATCCCACTGTCGGGATATTGTGTTTGGGATTCTGGGCTCAGACAACAGTGGGTCAGGGAAACGAGTTCCGGGTTTTTGTAGTAGACCCATGACCACTGTACCCATCACTCTCTCCCAACCGTACTTGAAATCATCAACTATTTTAGTGCCCACCACTTTGGCTGGTAGGCTGTTCCATGTGCTCCACCACCCTTTCTGTAAAATAATACTTCCTCATGTTCTTCTTGAATCTCCCTCCTGTCAGTTTCAACTTATGCTCTCGTGGCCTCGAACTAGCATTCAAGATAAATTGTTCCTCGCAGTTCACCTTGTTTAATCCTTTTAGGAACTTGAAAGTCTCTATCATCTCTCTCCCCCCTCTTGTTTCTGGTCTCTAGCGAGTACATGTTTAGTGCCATGAGGCGCTCCTTGTAAGACCTGCCCTGTTAGCGCTGAATCATTTTTGTTACCCTGCACTGCACCGTCTCCAGCCTGTCTCTATCCTTCCTGAGGTGAGGGCTCCAGAACTGGGTGCAGTACTCCAGTTGTGGCCTCACTAAATATCTATAAAGGGTTAGTATTGTCTCTTTCCTCCTGCTATAAATACCCCTCCCTATACACCCCAGTATCCTACTTGCCTTATGATAGGACTTGTTGCACCAGCTCAGTTGCTTGAGGGTGCCACTGATGATAACTTTGAAGTCACGTTCCTCAGCCATAATGTTAAGTCTCACACCAACCCATCCAGTACTCTGTCAAGAGTTCCTATTCCCTAGGTGCAGCACCTTGTTCTTTTTGGCATTGAATTTCAACTGCCAAACCTTAGGTCACTCCTCTAGCTTATGTAAGTCACTCTGTATTTCTATGATTCCCTCGTCACTCCCTCCCACAGAGCTTAGTGTCATCTGCAAAGAGACACAACTTGCCACAAATACCTTCTTCAATGTTGCTGAGGAACATACTGAAAAGGACCGGGCCCAAGACAGATCCCTGTGTCACCCTGTTTGTGACCACTGTCTCTTCTGATTTGACCTCATTAACCATAACCCCCAGCTGCATATCCTTTAGCCAGTTTCCTACCCAGTCAACTGTATCCTTAGACATACCCAGATCCTCTGTCTTCTTCAGCGAATGTCTGTGGGGCACTGCATCAAAAGCCTTGCTGAAGTCGAAATAAAGCAAATCCATGGCACAGCCTCTATCCAGTTCCCTCATCACCCAGTCAAAGAAAACTATCAGGTGTGTCTGACAGGATCTTCCTGCCACAAACCTGTGCTGTTTACTGTCCTTGAGACTGTTGCTCTTCAGATAGTCCATGATGTCTTCTTTGATCACTGACTCCATCAGTTTCCCTACAATGCAGATCAGATTGACAGGTCTGTAGTTCCCCACTTGTTCTTCTCCCCCCATGGAGCAGAATGACCTGTGCAACCCTGCAGTCCTTCAGAACTACGCCCATTCGGTACCAGGTCAATACCTTGCATGTAAGACAGCACGACATTAATCACGCTGTGTAGAGCATGACTGAATTTGCAGTGGCAGGGGTATAACAGCGGTAGTTAATTACCACTACCCTTGTCGCTGTACACTGTTCACATGGAAGGATCAAGTTTCCATGTGTTGGGTGCCTGGTCAAGTCACTCGCCTGGTGGAGTGGCTAAGGCACCAGCACACAGTGGAATCGGGAGACCTGGGACCGTGGTTCGGTTCCCCCAGGTCTGCCCATGCTACTACATTTGCAGATTATTATTATTATTTTTTTCAAAACACAGTTCCCCCCTCACGAGTTTCCCCCCATCCCTTAGGTCCACACACCCCCCCCCACCGGAGTTTGTTGTATAAATTCTGGGGGATGTGGAGGGGGTGAAGCCTCCCTCATCGGGGGGTGCGTGTGGCAAAGCCCCCTGCAAAAAAACAAGGACTTCTATTGTTTATAAGGGTGTTCGCTGTTTGCGTCGTGTCGGTGTTTTACCCAATGTTATTGCAGCGCACACCCCTTTGATAGTGGCATTCATGCTGCGCGGTTTTTGTATTCGGTATCATGACCCCCATCCATAGTGAGCAGTTGGAAAGTCCTACCAGTGGTTCAGCCAGTTCTGCTTTCAATTCCCTGAGTATCCTCAGATGCAACCCATCTGGTCCTGGGGCCTTATCTATTTTTAGGGCTGCCAGTCCTTTCTTGTTCCTGTTGCTTGTAAATATCAGCTGCCTCATCTCCAGGACACCCTTATCGGCTGCTTTGATGCCACTCTCAGGCAAGGGACCACCTTCCTCCCTGGTGAAAACTGAACAAAAATAATCACTAAGGATGGCAGCCTTTGGCCTTTCCTCTTCTATCACCCTGCCCCCTCCTCCAATAGCCAACGATTTCTCCTCTTTTCTTTCTTTTTTCCCAAATATAGCAGAAGAAATGTTTTTCTCTGCTCTTGACCCCTTCTGCAATACCCAGATCTGTGTCTACTTTTGTCTTCCTAGCAACCCTCTGTGCCTCCTTATTTCTCAGTAAATATTCTTCCTATTGTTTCTCCCCCTGCCTTTCCTTGTACTTTAGAAGGCCTTTTTCTTAGCCCCCACCGCTTCCCTGACTTTTGCAGAGAACCATAATGGTCTCTTGAACTTATTTCTTTTGGCTACCATTCTCATGCATAACTCGAATGCCTCGAGAATGGCCAACTTTATTATCCCCATCTCTTTTCCACCCCATCTAAATTCTCTACCCTGACTAACTTTTCTCTGACCAGTTCCGTCAGCCTGCTGAAGCCTGCCCTCTTAAAATCACGGACTTCTGTTCTTGACTGGGGTTTTCCAGTCTCAAGGGCCAGTTTGAATCAAATGGAGTTATGGTCACTGTTCCCTAGTAGCTCCCCTACTCTCACCACTCCTATCAACTCTGAGCTGGTGAGCACCGAATCAAGAATGGCAGTGTGCCTGGTGGGTCCTTAACTAGCTGTACCAGGAGACAGTTCTGGAGTGCATACAGCAAGGCCTGACTTCCGGTGCTCCTGGCCAATGAACATCCTAATCAATGTCCAGCAGGTTCAACTCATCTACTACCACTACATCCCCTTTACTACCCCCTTTCACATTCTACCCTGAGTTCTTTGTCCCTCTCTTCCCCTTGCCCCAGAGGTCTATAGACCACCCCCCAGTTGTAGTTTCTTGCCAGAGGCTGCCATGAGTTGCACCCACAGTAACTCTGACTATATTATTACCCTGATGCACCCATCCTCCTCCACCTCAACGTCATCCATGACATAGAGGGCTACTCTTCCCCCTCTATCCATACTGAACAATGAGCACTCAAGAACCACTAGGTCCCAGTTGTTATTTTCTGTAGCCCACATTTCTGTGATGGCCAGAACAACATCTTGCAACAGCCATAGTCTGTTCTGTATACACTGTCTGTGGTATGTAGCATGGGTGTAGGTATGCATACACCACATAATGCATTGCTTCTATTTGTATTGCAGTGGACATGCCAATATAGCCAATATAGGACCTGCCATTGTATTTGGTTACACCTATAGTACAATATCCACCCCTACTGTTCTAATGGTATGATTATTGTGCCCCTACTGAATGTGACCTTAGGCTACGTGTATCATTGTAAGCAATATGAGGCATACATGGTGTGTAACTGACATGTATGGATATGTTGGAGAGGGTGGCAGGGACAGTGGGGCAGGGGCAGCACACAGACCTTGTGTACACAGTGTTAGGTCATAGCTATAACACTGGCATGTAATGTGGAGGTTGTGCCCAGTCCATAATCTCACCTGTGTGAGTTCCACGACATAGCTGTGTATATCAGTAAAATGAGTGCCTATACATTCCTGTCCATTGCTGCCATGCACATGTGGCTGCAGTGGCACAGTACTGGTATATAGGTATGTGCACTGTTCAGGGTTATGGTACTGTGCCCTGTGTTCCACTGCATGCTGTTGATCACATGTCACCTCTGTCCTCACTCCACAGACAACAGGACCAAGCCAGAGCAACCCACGGCTGGTCAGGAGGAGTGGGGCTGGCAGGATGCCAGATGGAGGGAGGGGGCACCTGGCCATGACGGGGCACAGCAAGACTCATGGGAGGCTGGATGGTCCTTGGACTCATTTCCAGGTAAGTGTCCTGCTTTGTGTGTTTCACAGTCAGGGTTGCAGATCTACACTATTGTAACCCCCCTGTTACCCAGGGTTACTAGAACCCTAGTTAGATCTAGTGGCAGGCAGGGACAGGCAGCTAGTGAAACTCTAGTTAAATGGATTTCACGATGTCTTGCTCTGTTTTCAGTCTCTGCTGAGCTGGGGCTATGACATCATTTAGAATTCTGCAGTAGCATAAGCCACAATGGAATGTTGCAGTTGGGAGTTAGGTAGAATGTTGGGGAATTTCGAAGTCAGTCTAGAGTTTATCCTTGAAGTCAGCAGTCTAGTTTTTGTTTGAAGTCTGAAGTAGGCTCAAGAGAGGGAAGGATGTAGATCCTGCAGTGCAGTGGAGGGAAGGGGTGCCCTGCAGGGGCAGGCTCCCCTGCCCTCAGCTCTGACACAGAGCTACCTTAGGGTGTGTGCTTCCACCATAAGGGAGGCACAAGGAACCAAATCCCAGGGGCAACCCCCAGGCTTGGGAAAAGGAAGAAGCTGCCTGATGAAGAGTGCTGGGGCACTACAGTTTTTGTGGAATAGAGATTCCTTCAGAGTTTTGGACACCTGCAACGTGGAGGGTGATGAAACTTTGACAAAAGGCCAGTGTCATTCACCAAAACAGTGAGTAAATAAGTCTCTGGGGCTGTGGGTCAGCCAGCATGCCAAGTTCAGGGCTTATGGAACGGTGAGATGTAATGACTGGTGTGTGTGTGGGGGGGGTCTTCAAGGGAAAGACAGTTTCTGCATTACAAAGGCATGTACAGTCTGCACTATAGTAACCAAGGAAGAGGCTTATGGAACAGTGAGATGTAATGATTGATGTATGTGGGGGGGGTCTTCAGAGAAAGACAGTTACTGCATTACAAAGCCATGTACAGTCTGCACTACAGTAGCCAAAGATGTGTGTGTGTAAACAAAGGAATGGCCAGGTATGGGTCTATGGAACGAAAGGTAGGAGACCTCTCACCAGGTGTAACAGGGCTCACCTCTACGGATTCGCTTTGAAACACCAGTCACCTTTCTGTCAGGTATTGGCCAGTGCTTGAAGAGGGTGCCCAGACCTTGGGATGGAGTAGAAGGTGGTAGTGTGCCACTAGTTAAAGAGTCCATGACGTATGGAAGTTTAGGATCCAAGAATGGATTGTGTCTGTGTCATCACCTTATCTGCATTACAAGGAGTGTAGCCCCGTGGGGGTCCGTCTATGCTTTTCATTCAGTGTTGTTGAATAAAGCCACACTTTAGAATCCCATCTCCTGGTATTGGACATTATGTTATTGCTTCTAGTCTCTGGATTACTTTGGGTGCCCCTGTGCAGAGTGATCAAACCTAATCACCATGCCGAGTGACACCTTTCTCCCCAAGTTTCAGCTTATAAAAATGGAGGCATCGCATCATAGAACCCAGGCCCCTCAACCTGTTCACTAGCCATACAGGCAGGGGTAGTAGCCCTCTCAGTTTAGCGCCAACTGGGGGTTACATCTTAGAGGCTACGATAGGATTTTATTAAAATTTGGGAGAAGGAACAAGAAAGGTTGCTTGGGTGATGGCTAGCATTTTGGCTATCTGTCAGTGGGTAGCCCAAAAAATGTGAAGCAACGTTTAACTAATGTACCACTGTGTGCTGTTATCCATGTGCTGCTATTAAAATGCCAACTGTTTACCAAGGTGCGGTAAAGCCTGAGTGGGCATGCCCTTGTCCTGCATCAAAAAAAAAAAACTACAGTGTTTGCCAGCTTTTGAATTTTATTGTGGAAAAAGAAGTGTGGAAAACTGTGGGTAACAAAAGGAGACTTGTGCCCTAGAAGTTTGAAGTGCTTGCTTTATGAACTGGGGCAGTCACTAAGTAAAATGCCATGATAAATGGTTAAAATGGGCTCCCGCTGAGGAGTCATTGAAGAAAAAAAGTGTGGTTTTGCAGTTTAAATTTTGCCTGCTCGACGATCGGTGTGAGGAGAAGAGCACAAGAGGAAAGAGGCTCATTTGCATGGCGTCGAGTGATTGATGAGACTGTAATCAGTCCCGGCCCCCCAAGCCAGCTCTAGAGCAACTGCACAGCATTCGAGAGGGAGAGTGAGTGGAGTGTGTGAACTGGCTTACCAGGAGAGAGTCGTGGTGACTGAAAACACTGTTGAACTTTTAAAAAATGACTTTTCTGTTCAAATTCGGGCTCAACCCGCATCTCGATCGACTGGACTGTGAGTGTGGTGTTCAGAGGGACAATCTGCAGGACTGTCAACCCACTTCCTTCCAGAGGCCTCCACGACTGGCTGCAGGCCGTTTTTTCCATCGCAGCAAACAGCTACTACTAACAGTGAGTACCAACCAAAATATTGCTCAAACTGGTGTGATTTACAACAAAAGCCAGCTGAATCTGTGTGTAGCAGTGTAATCGCTTTGCAAAGAAGGACTGTGTTAAGTTTTACCAGCTAAAGCAAGGATTCTAAGCAACAGACTGTGAGCATAATTATAGGTTCAGCATCAGTATAATTTTCAAGCCAAGTGAGAGACTATTAGTTGGATGAGAGATGCAACGTAAATGCAGGCAATCCTGTGCTTGAAATACTGAGGTTTTAAGGGACTGTAAGCTAGATCAATGTCTTCAGCGAGTGAAAGGTCCAATGTAAATCATATAAATGTGCTAAGAAAGAGAACAGTGCAAGTTTGAGCAGAGGTTATCAGTAGTGGCCCAGATATTCAAACTGCACCATTCTGAGGCGCAAGCCCCTGCGCTGCTCAAAATAGTTGCGCAGGGGTGTGGCCGGGGCGATATCCAAAGGAGTTGCGCTATTGAGCAACTCCTTTGAATATCACCCCCCAGCCACAGCTGCGCAGTGAAACTTGCGCCACCGCAAGTCGCCAGAGTTGAGCATTAAACTTGCAGTGGCGCAAGTACCATTGCGCCATGCGCAAATTTCCGATATTCAAAAGGTGACATGCAAATGGGGCCATAATTTATGCAAGGCACAGGGGGGGCCATTTGCATCTATTTATGGCCCCATTTGCATGCCATTAGCATGTAGGTGTGCCGATCCCCGAGGACTTGCGCCTGGCCGCCCTGCCAGACAGCAGCCGTCGGGGACCGACGCACCCTGCAGCCCGATCGCGGGCAGTATCAGTGTATACACCCCCACACACACACACACACATCTCCCGAAGCCCAATCGGGCATACAGTAACATGACCCCCCGGCCACACATCTCCCGAAACCCGATCGGGCATACAGTAACATGACCCCCGCCACACATCTCCCAAGCCCGATCGTGGGCATACAGTGTAAATACGACCCCCGCCCACACATCTCCAAGCCCGATCAATGGGCACACAGTAACATGACCCCCGCCCACACATCTCCCGAAGCCCGATCGCAGGCATACAGTAACATGACCCCTGCCCACATCTCCCGAAGCCCGATCGCGGGCAGGACGATATCAACCCCAGTGCCCGATCGCGGGCAGAATGTAAAAGCCCCCCAACGGAATATCTCCTGGTGGTCCAGTGGACTGTAATACCTGATCGCGGGCAGAATGTCCAAGTTACAACCCCCAAACATCTCCCTGGTGTCCTGAGTGTCCCCCCCACCCACAGAAGCCCCTCACCCGCTCCCCAGCAGCGGCGGCGGCAGCATCCCACCCGCCTGCCGCCCGCTGCCGCCGACTGACTGTCCGGTGGGCTGCCGCCCATTGGTGCAGAGCTACAGCCAATGGGCGTGCAGCCCGCCACCACCCATGACAGTCTGTCATATGCAGTGATGGGCTGCGCCCGTGGCTGGCAGCTCTGCACCAGTAGGCGTGCAGCCTACGGACAGTCGGTCGGCGGGCGGCGGGCGGCGGGCGGTGAGACTCTGCCGCCCGCCGCAGTGAAAAATGCATCAGTGGTCTGGGCCTCGAAGGTGTTTGAGGTATTCACGTTCTGCCCGCGATCGAACTTTGAGAAAGGCACAGGGACTGAGTTGAGGCCAGCCAGGGGTGGCAGCTGCTGTGTTGCACCCTGCAATACAGCAGCTCACCTGTGGGTGGCCTCAACTTGATCCTTTTTTTTTGGCTCAAGGTTGCGCAGGCGCAGGTTGGGTTATGATGCATAATCTCCGCACAACCCGACTGAATATCGGTTGCGCAGTTTATGCATGGTTCCTCCCTCCTGTTGAGCATGCATTCATTTGCATTGCGCTGTTGCGCAACCTGTTGTCAGTGGCGTAACTTCCTCCTGCTGAATATCGCAGAATGGCGCATTTTTTGACTTGGCGTGATGCAACCCCTGTTGCCGCGATGGCGCAACCCTTTGAACATCTGGGCCTGTGTGTGTAAATCGGATGCGCAGTGGCTTGACCCAATTACAGAGAGTTGATGCATTAGGAGTGCTGCTGCCACCATGATAGGGTGGGGCAGGCATGTAAACACAGCAGCAAAGGAGCCATTTTGTAAAAAGTTTTTCGATTCAGGTTGGGACTGGCAATAACAGTGAGTGTTTGTTTTCTCTGCAGTCATGGCTTCAGGACCAGCCCATTACCCAGATCATGCCTGGGCTATGATAGTTGAAGAAGTAAACAAACTGAGAAACATTGAGAAGTACCACTATGGGGGAAGACTGCCTCCTCTTGAGGCGATTCCTGGTTATCCAGTCAGAGTGTGTGTGATGTGCTTAAGGGCTGAAAGAGATGTGTTTGTGGTTCCTCACTGCTCTGGGTGCCTGGAAAAGTATGGATTGATAGCAGCCTCCAAGATTTGTTTTTCTCCTACATGGACAAAATTACAAGAACCTGCAGTTGGCAGCACGCAGCACCAGGGAGAGCCTGAAATGGGAGGTTCAGAGGAGTGTGGTGAAAAGCTAGAGGGTGCAGATGTACAGGCAGCACAGACAACTGATGACTCTGCATCCGAGCCACTAAGAGACAGTGGAGAGGGAGCATCAGCCGACCCGTGGATAGAGGGGCCTAGCCCAAGTCCCATGGGAGAGGACGAACTGAGAGAGGTCTTTGAGTGGGAGGTCTCAACCTCTGCGCCTAGTGAGGAGTGGACAGTCTCAAAAGTGAGGATGACTGCTCACTCTTGGGCACAGATTCTCAGCGAAGACGATGAGGGGGAACCCATTTGGCCTGAAGAAGGAGGCGTGGCTTCACAGCATTAAGTTCCTGGTTTAGAGGGACGCATGGAAGAGAGTGGTGTTTCCACAGCCCCGGCTGAGCAAGAAGGAGCCAGGGATCCATTTTGTGTATCACTAAGTATGAGAAGCTGGCAGAACCAGGACTGGCCACCCCCAAGCCAGGCCAGAGGTCTCAAGTTGACCAAATCTAGCAAAGAGAAAAGACTGGTTCATAGGAAAGTGAATGAGATCTTCAGAATTTCATTTCCTACCTTTTCTAGAAAAGTCTGGGAAGAAATAGAGAGGTGCAGGGAATCCTGGATTATGGAAGAGTCTATGAAACATGTGCATCCTGGGACAAGTAAATTCGTCAGAGATCGGATGTTGCAAGAAAAGTTCAAGCAATGAAAGGTGGGTAAGACTCTGTTTATTGACACTGTTCGGATTATGGACAGCAAGAGACAAGAATCCTTTCATGATGTGAATTATGAGCGCCCAGATGGAGTAATAATTCATGCACCTGACCCATTGTGTTGTTTCCCACAATGCAAAGACCTTCCTGCAAATGTGCCCATGCCCCCCAAATGGAGAGCAGAGCAGTGGTAGCCAGTGCTGCCATTCCTGCAGTTGCCATACCTATGTTGTTCCGCCAGTCTGAACGTCCAGGACCAAGGTGCCCTGATTCTTCAGTAATTGCAATAAACTCCCACGTCCATAAAGTTATGAACTGGCTATTCCAGAAGATGTCAACTCCAGAGAGGACACCAGCCCAGCTGTTGCCGGATCGGATGACTTCAGTCCAGCTGTGTGTTTCTTCTTCTTTTTCCTGCCCAAAGGTACCATCTCCTAGATGACATCATCCCAGCTGTTTCCCAGAGGTGTCATCCTGTCGTGTTTCAGAAGATGTCCGCCCAGCTGTATCAGAAGAATGCTGCCAGGGAGAGTCTTCGTCGAGGACGCAGGTGTCGTATGCTTTCCATTCTGCAAGGGACTGGTGAGTCTAGACCTTTTAAATTTTTCTGACATTTGCAGTACACATCCTACACCAGCAGACATTCATTGTGACTGTCCTCAAAGACTGTCCCTTACGGGACATTTGCCTGCAGAACTGTGCTTCACCGGGCTCCGGCCCAGGAGAGACTCTTGGACTTGCCTTCGGGCCTGTATTTAGTCACTAGTTGGGACTTTGTAGGGCCTTCCATCCTCAAAGAACTGCTAAATGTGTGTTGTAAATATTCTGTATGTACTGTTTCTATTTTCTATCTTTTCTAAAAAAAAATTGCTTTTTTGGGATTCTCCAGTGTCAGATGGATGGGGCTTGTTGGTTGGTTTATGTCTTAGTTAGACAGGATTGTAATTGCAGATTAGGGAGGATGTTTTTCTTTTTGTCTTGCAGGTACTCCTGGAGAAGCAACGAAGACAAGACAAGAAGTGGATTGGAACTCATCAGAGTTCAGTTTTGCTTTAGTTCGTAGTAATTAAAGTATTGTTGTGAGAAGTTAATGGTATTTTAACTTGTTTTCTTCCACAGGTGTGTGGTTGCAGGTGTCCAGGGTTGGGGGAGGTCCTCTTTAGTGTTTTTGTTTGAGTAAAAAGGCAGATAGGATTTCTCTAGAGGGCTAGGAGGGATAGACAGGCTGTGGTCCTGACCTGCAGTAGGGGCTGCAGTACTGATCTATTAGGGCTATGCTCTGGACAATTCTACCAGAGCCACTAGGTACCCATAGTCAGTGGGTAGAGTAGAGGCCGATAAGTCGGCCGATGGCTTCTGGGCCCTTAGTGTTACCTGCCTGTGCCTGGCATATGGTAGGAGAGGGTCTGATCACCCCTTTCCGTAGGTAGCACATAGGGTAGGATGGCTCAAGCCGGGTGTTAATGACTGGGGACAGTCATTTTCCTGGCTCAGGGTGAGTGTAACCCCCCCGTTACCCAGGGTTACTAGAACCCTAGTTAGATCTAGTGGCAGGCAGGGACAGGCAGCTAGTGAAACTCCAGTTAAATGGATTTCACTATGTCTTGCTCTGTTTTCAGTCTCTGCTGAGCTGGGGCTATGACATCATTTAGAATTCTGCAGCAGCATAAGCCACAATGGAATGTTGCAGTTGGGAGTTAGGTAGAACGTTGGAGAATTTCAAAGTCAGTCTAGAGTTGATCCTTGAAGTCAGCAGTCTAGTTTTTGTTTGAAGTAGGCTCAAGAGAGGGAAGGATGTAGATCCTGCAGTGCAGTGGAGGGAGGGGTTGCCCTGCAGGGGCAGGCTCCCCTGCCCTCAGCTCTGACACAGAGCTACCTTAGGGTGTGTGCTTCCACCATAAGGGAGGCACAAGGAACCAACTCCCAGGGGCAACCCTCTGGCCTGGGAAAAGGAAGAAGCTGCCTGATGAAGAGTGCTGGGGCACTACAGTTTTTGTGGGATAGAGATTCCTTCAGAGTTTTAGACACCTGCAACATGGAGGGTGATGAAGCTTTGACAAAAGGCCAGTGTCATTCACCAAAACAGTGAGTAAATAAGTCTCTGGGGCTGTGGGTCAACCAGCATGCCAAGTCCAGGGCTTATGGAACAGTGAGATGTAATGACTGTTGTGTGGGGGGGGGTCTTCTAGGGAAAGACAGTTTCTGCATTACAAAGCCATGTACAGTCTGCACTATAGTAGCCAAGGAAGAGGCTTATGGAACAGTGAGATGTTATGACTGATGTATGTGGGGGGTCTTCAGAGAAAGACAGTTACTGCATTACAAAGCCATGTACAGTCTGCACTACAGTAGCCAAAGATGTGTGTGTAAACAAAGGAATGGCCGGGTATGGGTCTATGGAACAAAAGGTGGGAGACCCCCACCTGGCATAACAGGGCTCACCTCTACGGATTCGCTTTGAAACACCAATCACCTTTCTGTCAGGTATTGGCCAGTGCTTGAAGAGGGTGCCCAGACCTTGGGATGGAGTAGAGGGTGGTAGTGTGCCACTAGTTAAAGAGTCCATGACGTATGGAAGTTTAGGATCCAAGAATGGATTGTGTCTGTGTCATCACCTTATCTGCATTACAAGGAGTGTAGCCCCGTGGGGGTCAGTCTAAGCTTTTCATTCAGTGTTGTTGAATAAAGCCACACTTTAGAATCCCATCTCCTGGTATTGGAAATTATGTTATTGCTTCTAGTCTCTGGATTACTTTGGGTGCCATTGTGCAGAGTGATCAAACCTAATCACCATGCCGAGTGACACCTTTCTCCCCAAGTTTCAGCTTATAAAAATGGAGGCACTGCATCATAGGACCCAGGCCCCTCACCCTGTTCACTAGCCATACAGGCAGGGGTAGTAGCCCTCTCAGTTTAGCGCCAACAGGGGGTTACACTATGTTACATGCTTCTGCTGTTGGGGGGGGGGATGTCCACTGTGCACCTCACCAGGTTGCACACATGCCTGTGGGGCCAGCATCTAGGCGTTTGTGGTTCTAGCTCCTCACCTGGCCCTTGGGGTATTGTCCCACCACTGACACTATGGTGTGTCAGCAGCTTTTGTCGTCTACTGGTTTGATCATCATTGTGACAGGCATGCTGTCCTGTGTGTGTACTATGCCCTGACATGCATTACACTGTGCGGTTGCATGTCTCCTGTGCCACAGTGCTGGTACACCAGGGCATTGGCAGTAGTGCTTGCTGCCCCAGATGGTATGCCTATCATCGTTAGTTGAGTCTGTGGTGCCACATAGCCAGGTCAGAGACAGTGGAGATTATCAGACCACCCTTTCCCGTACTCTGCTAGTGTACTGCTCACCTTACCTCACCGCTGACATTGGCTGCATCATGACGCTTCAGCACTCACATACTCGCACACTCAAGCTAACATAGGGGCCAGTAAATATGCTATCACAGGAGTCAAGCTGCTCTATATTGATTTTAACTTTTTTTTTATTAAAAGTATTGGTTTAGTTGCAGTCTGAAGAACACACACACATGCTATCACAGGAGCCGAGCCACTCTGTCATGACTTTAACTTTTTTTTTAATTACGGTATTGGTCGTCAGCACAGTGGTTGGAGTTCTGCTTGCAGCGACAGCGACCCAGGTTCAGGAATGGACGAGTCACTGAAGGGCGGCAGGGGGAGAAGGATGGAGCCATCCTGTGGACTGTTCTCCTTCTCCGGGGGGAGGGTGGGGAGTCCGTCCAGCACTTAACGGACCCCTGGCAGAGGCCGGGGGCACCGCAGCTACTGGCGCCTAGCAAAGTCCAGGGGCAGGGCAGATGCAGGACATCATTGCAGGTCCCTGCCCCCCAGAAAAACAAGGGAAGAAAATCCTGCCTTCCCACCACCTAGATGACGCCCGCCCCGGCTGCATTGGCTCCCAGACCGACTCCCACCCTATCCCGTCGATCATGGCACTCTTCAGAGGGGTTCAGGTACCACAACCCTGCCCTGTGGGGCCAAGCTAGGGGGTACTGGGAGGGCAGCTAATGTGAGAAACCGAAGCCGGGGTCCGTGACCGGGCAGATGGTGCCAACGGAGGCAGGCAAAAAAAATAGGAAAAAATGTAAAAACCAAAAATTTACAGTATTGCTTTATTTGCAGTCTGAAGAAGAACAGATTTAAATAAAGAAAGGCAGGGGTGTGGGGTCAGAGCCCCCTGACTTTAATTACTTCTTTTTTTAAACTGTTTTCTTGGTAATTTATTACTTTTTTACATACCGATACACTTCAAGATTTAAATAAGGAAAGACGGAGGATGCCGGGGGCTGAGCCCCACAACTTTAATTACTTGAAATACCTAACTGAATGTGGACTGTGCGACTTACGTAGCGTGAAGAACGCAGCGGCTAGTAACAGAGACGGTGCTGCATAGCATTCACAAAACATTTATGCTACATAGGTTATGCTGCTTTGATAATCTCCACTATCGCCATCAGGGCTAGGTATGCGTATCTGTCTGGCAGTGGTAGACACTGGCCACTGTTGTACCAGTACACCCCTGTGATATGCTGTGTGTGTCATACAGTGCCCATGGCAGTCTGCTTGCATTGACACCATCCCCAGCATTGTATGCACTGTGTACCGGGTCATCGCATCTCACCAGAGCTGGCCTTATGTGGCATGGGGTCAGCAGTAGGACCTTGAATGTAACTTACCATGTAGTTGTTCGACATTCTGATGCATAGTTAATAGTGGCTATCAAACACAGTGATGTCCAAAGTGTGATTATTCCATGGTACAAGGACAGTGCCATGCATACTTTGCAACACAACTGGCTCATTGCAGGACTGATGACCTGCACAGCTTCTGTATGGGGGGTCCCTATAATTAGTCAGTGTGTCAGCCACTCACTTACCTATCACACCACTGCATTCAAGTGTTACCCTGCCTGTGGCACACGGGGCTGCATAATGGTACCATCCCTATATAGTTGTGCTGTGTATAGCACTGGTGTGTTTGTTCCTGGGCCTCGTTCTGCTGCTGACTACGGTGGCCTGTGGATGTCCTTCGTCCTGCATACCAGTGTGGGCCTCTGTGCTGGATGCCTGGTCTTCTGAGCGTGTGGGTGCAATTCATAGCCACATCATTACACTGTCTATTGAGCTCTGTCTTGGCACTGCTGTGGCGTGTGTTGCATTTTTACATCTGGCATGCCTGCCGGTGTCATGTGTCCCCTGCACAGCTTGGAGGTCCTGCTCTGTTGTTGCAATGGCACACTCATTGTATGTGCAGCCCTCTACTGTTTGGGTACACAGTGCTGTCACTGGCATGCCATGTACGTTCCATTGCAACTGTGTGATTCTGTCTACCTGTGTGTGGCATATTGACCCATGTGTAGTCTGGTTGTACATCTGTTAGGCACATTCTGCCACTCCTTGTACATCATCCCGTGTGCATAGCTGACTGAGTTCAGTGAGTTTATTCCCATAGGTGCCAAGAGATACACAGAAGAGGTTTCTGTCATGCAGTGCTGCCAGAAAGTGGGGACAACCTGCTGTACAGGCAGACCCACCTGCACTGTTTATTAGAATGGTGGAGGAGAATACAATAGCCATGAGGGACCTGACAGCAGCAATCAAGAGGCAGCAGTCATCGCCACCATCGCCACCACCACTACCAGCTGAAGGGGTGGACTCTATTAAGCTGGGTTATTTCCCATTTTCTTTTGTCCCCCTTATACAGGGGGTTGCCCACTGTCTTTTGTTCCCCCCTTTTATACCCCTTTTATACAGATGGCTACCCATTGTCTTCCCCCCTTTCATATGAGTGGGTGCCCATTGTCTTTTGTTCCCTACCTTTTATACAGATGTTTGCCCATTTTCTTTTGTTCCCCCCCTTTATATGGGGGGTGCCCTTTGTTTTGTTCCCCCCTTTTATGCTGATGGGAAGTTGCCCCTTTTCTTTTGTTTCTCCCTCCCCTTTTATACTGACAGGAGGTACATACATAATCACGCTCTGTGACTGTCGAACAGCAGTCAGCCAGGGAGGTGAGAGGTGGACTGTGCCGGCCGAGCTGGGCACTGGACATAACAGTGAGTGGCGATCAGGGTAAGGGGGGTGTGGGGTGGGGTCCTCAGCAGGTGGTTGGGTGGGGTTTGATGATCTGTCAGGGGTTGGGGGACCACTAGGCGAGCAAGGATATATATATTACAGACAGGATGGATGATCGGTGGCTGGTTGGCTGCTAGACCACAAGGGATGTACATATTGCACACAGAATGAGTGATCAGGAGGTGAGGAACCGCTAGACCACCAGGGATGTATATATTACACACAGGATGGGTGATCAGGTTGGAGAGGCAGCTAGACTTCCAGGCATTTACATATTACACACAGAATGGGTGATCACGGGGGGGGGTACTAGTCTACCAGGATATACATATTACACACAGGATGGATGATGGGGGTGGCCACTAGACTACCAGGGATGTACATTCTTTATTTCTTTCCAGTTGTTTAACCAGGAGAGACACACTAAGCTGAAAGCTTGTTTACAGGTGTCACCTGGGAGCACAGGGAAGTTAAGTGACTTGCTCAGGGTCACACAGTATGCAAGTGAGGGGCTGTGGGATTCAAATCCAGGTCTCCAGATTTGCAGCTCAGAGCCTTAAACTACTGTGCTATACTGCCTCATATTGCACACAGGATGGGTGAGCTGGAGTGGAGGGCCTTAGATTACCAGGAATGTACATATTACACACAGGATGTGTGATTTGGGATTGGGGGCTGCTAGACTACCAGGGATGTACATAGTACAGACAGGATGGGTGACTGAGGGGTGGGGGGCCACTAGGCTATCAGGGCAGTGTTACCACTGCAGCAGCACTAAGGGTCCTGTGCGTTCATGCAAATGAGCCCATAATGGGCATGCAGATGGTCCCTTAACACCTTGAGTGCCCAGTGAGCTCATTTGCATGCTTGGGCTGAATATGACCCATAGCAGACTTGGTACTATTCCGTTTTGGGCAGCACTATCTCTTGTGAACATATGCAGCCTTGGTCTGTGTTGGCGTAGCACAGATCCACTTAGTGCTGTGTCGACATGGCCCAATATTCAGTTAGCGCCACTCCATTGGAGAGCGATAACTGGCTGAATATCGCTCAGAGTTGGACATGTGCTCTTGCAAGCGTTGCTAATTATGTGATGTTTTACTCTGTATTTGCTGATTATGTACGGTTTTATTATGTATTTGCTGAGTATGTGATGTTTTACTCTGTATTTGCTTATCACATAGGGCTAGATTCACAAAGCTTTGTTTAACCCCCCTACAAATGGGGGTTCCCAAAAAGTCTTCCTTGAGCTTGCCTAAATGCTCACTGCCAGGCTGGTGTCCTGAGTTTTAGCAGTTTAAACGTGATTGCCAGAGAGTGCCTGTATAGCCTCTGTGTACTGTCTCTTTAAGAGCTGCCTGGATTGTAGTCATAAGTAATCTGAGAGGGAGCTCTGTTGAAAGATGTAACTATTTGCTGAAAATCATTTAGAGTGATAATGATAATGTAGTATGTCTAACCCGCCTTCTTTGCAGCAAGGACTGTTTTGTTTATCTCCACTATCTTGGTCCTGGACTGCGAATTGGACCAATCAGTTCTGGTGGGACCTAAAATGGAGCCTACAGGAGCTGTCTGGAGTCAAAATCTGTAGGAATTGTAGTTTTGGGCTTTTGGCACCTTTCTGCACCCGAAGGGGGAGCCTTTGTTATGAGCGACAGACAAATCAGCCAGTCAAACCTTTTGGATTCTGAGGAAAGTCCCTGGCTTGCTGGAAGTTGAGTCAGATCTCAGTTGGGAGCTGAATGAGTAAGAGCTTAAGACAGTCAAGCAGCCGTCTGAGTAGTTTCGCGAGGGAGAACGGTGGAAAGGCCCAAGTTGTGGCCTGCATGTCTGCCTGCTGCCCCGAGAAGGAGAGAAGAGAATTTTTTTGGACTAAATCCAAGTTTGTGAGAATGAAGTAAGCCACTGATTTTTTACCAGGTTCATACCTGAAGAAGACCGAAGATTTGCTGAATGCGATCGGCCTGTCAGGATTTCCAACTGTTTTTGAATCCCCAGTTTGTGCAGAGACTTTGCGATCGTTACCGGACAGCGGTTTGCCTGGTACAGTAGAATTTCCTTACATGTAAATGTGCTGTATATTGAAAGTGGGTCGTGATTTGGTTCCCCACTGTATGAACTGTGTTCTGCTTGCTGGAACCTTTATCCAGCCTAATCGGACTGAATCCGCGTTTATCTCCATTCGGCCTGGGCCATGCCACGCTGGCCCTGCCAGATTACCCCACTGCACAGAGAAAGCCACAGATGAGAGACCTGCCTGGGGATCAGCCCCCTGCTCCACACTTGAATAGGAACGACGCCTTGGTAAATCATGTGGGCCCTGTTTCTCCTGGCACTCCAGATTAACCACCTGCTGTCTCGATTTTCATCCAGCCTGTGTCCAGTCTTGGGTATCGTGAGTAATCATCAGGGTAGTGCCCTGCAACAACAGCCTAATCTAAAAGTGTGTCATCTGATTGTCTTGTTGTTTTCTTTTCACGAACTGAGCCCTCCGGCTCCAAATTACAAATAGTGTGTTTTGTGCATGTTGTTTTGTTCCATCACAGGGCCCCAACCAGCTGCAACGTTCCTGGCTAGTCCACCATTCTCCATCTGGGTACCCAGAGTGTGTGACTGTTTATGGACCCCGAAATGCATGCATAACTGTTTGACAGAGCCTTTAAGCAAATTAACCTGATTATGTCCCTCCCTTGTTCGAGCCCCTTAAATAAATCTGATCTAACTCTTTTTTTCATTTACGCTGACTGTGGTCCCAGTTTGTGCAAGAGTACTGTATTGCTGTTATTTGCTATGTATAGCCTTGTTTTACAGGGGGTCCCCAAGTCCGGGCCAGAGGAAAGTCCTGGTGGTAAGTGCAAACAGTGTGGGTACTTGTGTGGTGTATCAGGGGTATTGTGAAAGTGATTACTGTGTACTGTTCCAGCCACTAGAAAGGAAAGAGGGGGGTAACAGTGTCCCAGAGGGCTGTGCCTGGTTAGCCAGACCACTACCAACCCTGACCTCCGGGTGGAGGCACCCGTTTCAGAACTCAGGCCCCTTAACCTGCTACTAGCCAAGCACGCAGGGGTAATAGCCCTTGGGATAGCACCACCTAGGGGTTACATTTGCCCCAGCACAAGCAAGCAAACTGGGTTTTGTGCAGATTTGATATTCACAAAAGCCTAGTTTGTGCTCTCAAACTGAGTTTTTGTCGGGGCAAAGTGTAGAGGGGGCCACAATTCAAGCAAGGGGGATGGGACCTGCATATTGGCACTGTCCCATTCACAAAGCATTTGCTCTGTGCAAGGGCCTTTAACAGGGTCTCCTTGCATAGAGCAAATACTGCTGACTGAGACCTTACTTTAGTCCCGCATAACCCCAGTCATTGGCAGAGATACAATGGCAGCCCCCCATCACAGTACCAACCACTGAAATATATGTATTCCCTGGTGCTAGTGGTCCCCCCCCTCGCAATCACCATCCTGATCCCAAAAAATACATATATATCCCTGGTGCTAGTGGTAACCCCCCCCTTCCCCTCCCTACCTTCCCCATGATCGCCAGCCCGGTATTAAAATGTAAAATTTCCCGGTGTCCAGTGCCCCCCAACAATCACTGTCCCAATCCAAAAATACATACTGTGTGTCCTAGTGCTAGTGGTAACTCCCCCATAATCACCGATTGCCGGCCCGATATTAAAAATGTAAGATTTCCCTGGCATGCAGTGGTTCCCCCCACCACCACCAATCGCCGATCGCCAGCTGGATAAGAATAATGTAAGATTTCCCTGGTGTCCAGTGGTCCCTCCACTGATCGCCATCCCAATCCAATATTATACATATATTTCGCTGGTGTCCAGTGGTTCCTCCCCCACCCGCAGCCATGCCCGATGAGTATACCTGTTGTCCCTGATGTCTAGTTGTCCCTCCCCCACCCAATCCCTCTCCCCATGTCTAAATCAATATTCTCTGGTGTCCATTGGTCCCCCCCTTGCCGATCGCTGGCCCGATATATACTACAGAGTGTCCCTGGTGGTCTAGTGTTCCCCCCACTCACCAATGACCAGCCTGATATAAAATAAAGATATTCCTTGGTGGTCTAGTTGCCCCCCTCGCTGATTACCAGCCCGATATAAAATAAAGATATTCCCTGGTGGTCCCTCCCCATGCCAATCGCTGGCCCAATATAAAATAAAGATATTCCCTGGTGGTCTTGTGGTCCCCCCCTCACCGATCACCAGCCCTATATAAAATACTGATATTCCCTGTTGGTCTAGCAGACACCCCTCCCTATCTATGATCTGCCCGTATACTACAAGTTATATTTTTCCATGGTGTCTAGTGGACCCCCCACCATGGCAGGTAGTGGCCCACCACCCTGCCCCCCCATCCGAACCCGAGTCAGCGAACAGCACAGCCGTCCTCTGTCCAACACAGCCAGCCGCTGACCGAGCTGTCAATGAGCACACACTGTATACATTCTCTATTTACTGATCACATGATGTTTCATACTGTATTTGTTGATTGTGTGATGTTTTACTCTGTGTTTGCTGATCACATGATATTTTATACTGTATTTGTTGATTGTGTGATGTTTTACTCTGTGTTTGCTGATCACATGATGTTTTATACTGTATTTGTTGACTGTGTGATGTTTTAACATAGAAACATAGACTTTGATGGCAGATGAGGACTGCTTGGGCCACCTAGTCTGCCCATGTCTCTACCTACTGGATAAGCTGCAGATCCTAGTTAACCAACAGCCTATTTCTTCCTACCCCCCACAAGAATTGCCTTATGTCTGTCCCATGCATTCTTGAATTCTCCCACAGTTTTAGACCCCACAACCTCCTCAGGAAGGCGGTTCCATGTGTCCACCACGCTCTCTGTGAAAAAACACTTCCTCACATTGCCCTGAGCTGTCCCCCTCTATCTTCAAATTGTGTCCCCTTGTTCTTGCACATCTCTTTTTCTGAAAGATGCTACCTTCTTGGACTTTGTTGACTCCACTGAGGTACTTAAACATTTCTATCATGTCCCCCCTCTCCCTCCTTTCCTCAAGGGTATACATATTAAGCTCTTTTAGTCTCGCCTCGTATGGCTTCTCTTGCAGACCCTGCACCATTTAGATGCCCTCCTCTGGACTGCCTCCATCCTGTCTATGTCCTTGAGGGGTGAGGGTCTCAGAACTGGACGCAGTACTCAGATAGGGTCTCACCAACTGTCTATACAGAGGGATAACAACTTCCTGTTTTCTGCTGGTGATGCCTCTCCTATACATCCCAGTATACCCCCAGCCCTCCCTACTGCCTTCTCACATTGCTTGCTAACCTTAAGGCCATCTGATATGACTACCCCAGGTCCTTTTCCATTTTTGTTGTTTCTACTCCCCCATTGTACTCTTCTTCCCCTGGGTTTTTGTTTCCCAGGTGCATTATTTTGCACTTTTTTGCATTGAATCCAAGCTACCATACTTCTGACCATTCCTCTAACCTTGCCAAGTCCCTTCTCATCCTTTCCACACACCCCTTGTGTATCAACCCTGTTGCAGATGTTTGTGTCATCAGCAAAGAGGCATACTTTTCCTTCCAGTCCCCCTGCAATGTCACTTATAAAGACATTAAAAAGGGGTGGACCCAGTACTGAACCCTGCGGTAGCCCACTAGTAACCACCCTTTCTTCAGAGTGGGCTCCGTTTACTATTACCTTCTGTGTCCTGTTGTCCAGACACTGTTTTCCAGGCTACCACCCTGGGACCCACTCCCAGGCTGGCTAATTTGTTTATTAATCTTTTGTGTGGGACTCTGTGAAATGCCTTGCTAAAGTCTAGCTAGGCCAAGTCCACAGCCCCTCCCTGGTCTACTACTTTGGTCACCCAGTCAAAGAAATAGATTAGATTTGTCTGATATGACTTTCCCGCTGTGAATCCGTGCTGCTTTGGGTCCTGTGCCCCTCTGACCTCTAGGTACTCAACAGTTCTTTCCTTCAGAAGTGATCCCATCATTTTCCCTACCACAGAGGTCAAACTGACAATTCTGTAGTTTTCTGCCTCTGTCTTGCTCCCACTTTTGTGAAGGGGAATCACATCCGCCCTCCTCCAGTCCTCAGGTACCACACCATCCTCCCATGATTTGTTAAAAAGGGTAGTCAGTGGTGTTACTAGTTCTCCCCTTAATTCTTTTAGAATTCTAGGATGAATCCCATCAGGCCCCATTGCTTTGTCCACCTTCAGTTTTAGGAATTCTTTCAGACCCTTTCTTCTGTGAAAGGACTGGGATCAACCCCTATCCAGAGTGCTTCTATTAATTGGTTAGGTGTACCTCCCCTTCTCCTCTTTTGTGAATACTGAGCAGAAGTATTCATTCAGTATCCCTGCTTTTTACTGTCCTCTGCCCACCCACCGTCCATTTCTATTCAACCTCACTATCCCTCCCCTTTTCTTTCTCAGCTCCCTAATGTACCTATAAAAGTTTTATCCCCTTCTTAACTGAGTTGGCTATCTTTTCCTCAGTTTGGGCCTTTGCTATTCTGACTGCCTTCCCTGCTTCCTTCTGCCTTAACTGGTACAGTTCTCTATCCTGCTCCTTCTGTGTTTCCTTATACTTCCTAAATGCTATCTTTTTCTCCCTAACCTTCCCCTCCAACTCTTTTGAAAACCATAGTGGCTTTTTCTTCCATTTTGATTTGTTTATTTGCTTCACACAAAGGCTTGTTGCCTCTGTGATGGCAGTTTTGATGTTTCCCTATTGTTCCTCCACCCCTCTCTCTTGCCTGTTTGCTAGTGCTTTTCTAAGGTACTCTCCTATTTTGACAAAGTCAGCCCTCCTGAAGTCCAGTACCCTCACTTTTGTATGGCTTGACTCTGCAGCTGAGTTTTATATATATAAATATATATCCACTGTATTTTTCCATGTGCTGCGGCACTTCTGGTGTGGGGCATCCAGCTGCCAGTTCTGCCCGCCCGGAGAGCTGGGTGGCTCTAACCGCACCCAGGAGGGTCCGAGACGGCCATCTTGCCCTCCTGCTGGAGGTCCCCCTATGCCTCTCTAAGCCAGGACAGCCCCGGGACCTTCCCCGATGGGACTCCTCACAAGTCCTCCGGGCAGCGCAGAGCACGACCATCAGGTTGCACAGTTGCGCCCAGCCAATTTTTTCTCCTCATTAGTCCCTTGTAATGTGGATGTGCAATGACATCTAGGCACAGCATGCTGATGTCTGCCGTGTGTCTTCATGTTTGCACCGATGCTAATAGTTCCTCCAGGCATCCCCAGAGGTCACTACAGCACGGTGGATGTCCCCAGCCCACCCCAGGACTAGGAGACAGTCTGTGGATGCTCAATCCTAGTCCTTCCCTGCCAACCCCTGATGACCCGGGCACGAGGTGTGGCGTCCAGCACCTCAACTCTCAGTGCCACCAGGCCGGTGACTCTGCAGCTGAGTCTATCGTGAACCACACTGTTTGGTGGTCACTTGTTCCCAGATGGCTACCCACTTCTAGATCTGAGATCCTCTCACTGTCCCCATTTGAGAGTGCAAGGTCTAAGATTGCTCCCTCCCGAGTGGGTTCCAACACTAGCTGTCTGAGGCAGTCCCCCTGTAGGGCATCGAGAAAGGCCCTGCTCTTGGATGTGGCTGCAGCAAAGGTGCTCCAGTTAACATCTGGCATATTCAGGCCCCCATCAACAATATCTCCCCTTTCTCTGCCATCCTAAGGATGCCTTGTATCATATCTTTGTTTATTCCCTTCCCCTAAGATGGGGGTCTGTATACAACCCCTGTGCGGATTGTGGTGCCATTTCCAGTCTCTAAGGTGACCCATAGTGCCTCCTCTCCTCCCTGTTTACTGTTTTGTTCCATTGCTTTTATCCCTTCCCTTACACAGAGAGCTACTCCTCCCCCCTCTTCTACCCTCCCTGTCTCTCCTGTAGGTTGTGTACCCTGATATGTTAACATACCAGTCATGGTTCTCTGTGTACCATGTTTCTGTGACTGCCATGATATCCAGGCATCCCTCTTCCATCAAGGCCACCAGTTCAGGGAACTTGTTGCCCAGACTACGGGCATTGGTACTCATTACCCTCCATTTCTTGATGGCCTTATCCCTTTTTGCCCCATCCCTGTCCTTGCTGCCTTTGTTGTTTTTTCTATTTACCCCTGCCCTTCTCCCTATCGATGTCTCTATCTTGGTGTTTACCTCACTAGCTACCATGATTTTGAGGGGGGGGCTAGGATTTCCCTGCTCCTTTCCAGTGCCTCCCCCTTGGCTAGTTTAAATGCTTGCCAATGAAGCATTTAAACCTATCACCTAGGATCCTGGTTCCCCTCCTGGACAGATGCAGACCATTGCGCCAGTATAAGCCTGTATCACTCCAGGTGGACCCCCAGTCCCCAGTGAAGCCAACCCCCTGAGCTCTGCACCAGTTTTTCAACCACTGATTGAATCCGATGGCATGGAGCGCCCTAGCCTCACCCATGCCACTGACAGGCAGCACCTCAGGGAGATTACATGCTAACATGCTAAAATGCCAGCAGAATAGGTCTAATGGTCTTTCGTGTCTGCTCGTTTGGTCAGCCCCAACCTGGGTGCTGACCTTGCTATCCCCTAGCCTTCTCTGGCTTCTCCTTCCAGTTCCGGATATTCTTGCTGCATTGGATTTTGCTTCCAGAACCCTTCCTGTACCTGTCCACCCCTCTTGAACCCCTCACTGTCTCTGCCTCCACCAGCCCCTAGGCAGTGCATTCCATGGCTCCACCACCCTCTCAGTGAAGTAGCACCTCCTCCTCCTTTCTCCCCTGAATCTTCCCCCCTCCAGCTTCCACCCATGCCCTCTAGTGGCCCCTTCCTCCTTCCTTTGAAGCACCCTGACTGTTCCTCCCCTATTTACCCTCTTCATGTACCTGAAGACCTCTATCATGTCCCCCCGGTCCCTTCTCTCTTCCAATGTGTACATATTTAGCTCTTCAAGCCTCTCCTCAGAGGTCCTGTCCCCCAAGCACCAAATCATTTTGGTTGGCCTCCTCTGGACCCTCTCCAGGAAGTTAATGTCCCTCTTTAAGTGTGGCCTCCAAAACTGCACGCAGTACTCAAGGTGCGGCCTCACCAAGCAGTTATACAGAGGAGTATCACTTCCTCCTTCTGGAGGTGATCCCTAGTGATGCATCCCAGCATCCTGTTGGCCTTGGCTGCTGCCCTCCTACAAGTCTCAGGTTGTTCATCTTGACATCCACCACCACCCCAGGTCCCTCTCAGCCATCGAGACTTGTAGCATTTC
Organism: Neoceratodus forsteri; assembly: GCA_016271365.2. Lineage (NCBI taxonomy): Eukaryota > Metazoa > Chordata > Ceratodontiformes > Ceratodontidae > Neoceratodus > Neoceratodus forsteri. The sequence continues at coordinate 381,900,121 of CM028134.1, read as the reverse complement.
CCCCCAGGGTGTACACTTGACCTGGGTTTCTGGCCCCCAGGTGGAGTACCTTGCATTTCCCTGCATTGAACCTCAGCTTCCACTTTCTAGACCATCTTTCCAGAGCCTCCAGGTCCCCCTGTAGGGCCACCCTCCCCTCCTCCCCATCCACCACCGCCCCCAGTTTCGATTAATCTGCAAAGAGACTCATCTCACTCCTGATTCCTGTCCTTATGTCAGATATGTAGGTGTTGAACAGAAGGGGCGCAAGGACTGATCCCTGTGGGACCCCACTAATGACCCTCCTTGGGGATGAGACTATCCCACCAACTACGACCCTCTGGGTCCGGTCCTGGAGCCAATTGCCTATCCATCTGATCATCTGGTTCCCCACCCCCATTTCTCCCAGCTTATCCAACAGGCCCACGTGAGGAACAGAGTCAAATGCCTTGCTGAAGTCTAGAAAGAGGACATCCACTGGTCTACCCAGGTCCAAGCCACTTGTCACCCAGTCATAGAACTCCACCAGGTTTGTCTGACACGATTTCCCCAGGATGAATCCATGCTGTCTATCATCCAGGCACCCTGACTTATCCAGGTCCCCCCCTAGCCTCTCCTTGACAATGCCCTCCATCACCTTGCCCACCACCGATGTCAGGCTGACAGGCCTGTAGTTCCCTGCCACCTCCCTTGATCCCCCCTTGTGGATAGGCACTATATGCGCCACCTTCCAGTCTTGGGGCACCCACCCTGTCCTCAGAGAGATGGTGAAAAGCTCTGCCAGGGGTTTCGCCAGGACATCTGCAAGTTCCTTCAGCACTCTGGGATGTAATTTATCCGGCTCCGGTGCTTTCTCCGTCTTAAGGGAGCTGAGGGCTTCCCTCACTCTCTCTGCTGTGATTTCCACTTCCGGTACCTCTTCTCCCTGCTTAGCCCTCCCCCCACCTGCCAGTGATGCCTCCCCCTCTCCCCAGACCCGCCGATCGGTAAGGGTCCCCCCCCCTCAGTATCTCTGTCTCTCCCATGAGCATGATGCAGCACCCCATTTCCCTGGTGAAAACTGAGGTGAAGTACTCATTTATGCCTCAGCCTGCTCCCCGGGTCTTGTGCCTATCTCTCCCTGATTTAATCCTGCTAATCTGCCTCTTCACCGTTCGTTTTTCCCCAATGTATCTAAAGAACCCCTTGTTCCCTCTCCTAATTTCCCTGGCCAGGTTCTGCTCCTTCCTTGCCTTAGCCGCCCTCACCACTCTAGTGGCCCTTCTAGCCATCAGCTCGTACTCCCCTCGATCCTTTCCCTCCTTGAGCACTTGAATTGCTTATAGGCTGCTTTCTTTCCCCGCACCACCTCCTGGACCTCCCTGGTCCAGCAACAGGGTTTTTGGGCCCTACTGCATTTTTGTCTTACTCTTGCACAGGTGCTGGTAGCATCCTGCACCCCTCTCCTGATGATTTCCCACCTACTATCAGCGTCCATGTCTGACCCAATCCCATCTAAATGCTCCTTAAGGATCCTACCCATTTCCTTAAAATCCGCCCCCTTGAAGTCGTTACTTCCGTCTTTGTGCAGCCTTCTACCCCTCCTAGGTCCAGGCAGAACCAGACCGTGGCATGGTCACTCCCCGCCAATGGGTCCCTTACCTCCAGTCCCCCAATCTGGTCACTGTCTGCCAGGACCACATCCAGTACCCATGACTCCCTGGTCGGTTCCCTCACCTGCTGAGTTAGGAACACGTCTTGAAAGACATCCAACAACCTCTGTTCCCTGGTCACAGAGGATGTCATAGTCTCCCAGTCTGTTCCTGGCATGTTTAAGTCCCCCAACACCACCACGTTCCTCTGCCCAGTCTGCAGTGTCTCCACATCTGCCACCAGACTGTCCTCCAGCTCCCTCCATGCCGGCAGGGGTCTACACCACTCCTATTTTTACTCTCTTGCCCCTTGTTATCAAGTGACCCAAATCGTCTCCACGGTTCCCTCCGCCTCCTCTACTCCCCCTATGCCAATGCGGTTTTTGACTATCATTGCTACCCCTCCACCCCTTCCCTCCCCCCTGTCCTTCCTGAACATAGTGTAACCCTCCAGGTTCAGGTCCCAGTCATGTCTTGCAGTGGCCCAAGTCTCAGTGACCGCTGCCACATCCACTGCTCCCTCACCATTACCATGCATGCTACTTGTCTAAGGCCCCTCCCCAACTCCACAAACTCCTCCTGCACTGTTCTGATCCCTTTCCCAGCCAGGTCATTTGTCCCTAGGTGGACAATGACATCCAGCTCCCTCCCCTGTGCAGCTGCTCCTGCGATCCTGAGGATTCGCTCCCTGTCCCTCCAAGCCATGTCGTCTGACAGGCACCTAACCTTCCTTTCCCCTCCCTCCCCCAGTTCTACCCTCCTAACAATGAAGTCCCACACCAAGAGTTGTTTCCTTCCCCTGTGGGGTCCCATGCCACCCTTCTGTGGATCTCCTTTGTGGAGGTTCCCAACAATCTCCTTGGTCTCCACTACGGGTGCCTCTATAGAGGAACCACATTCTGCCAGAGTGGCATGCGAATTGTGGAGAGGTACAACTGGAGAGATGTGCCTCTGTTCCACCACTCTCACCCTCCCTGAGCCCACTGTGGTCCAACCACTCCTCTTTCTTCGCAACCTCTGAGGCAGCGGTGGTGGCCCTGGTGGTCCCTGGGTGGAAGAGGAGGTCCCCCAAATCCTGGTCAACTCAGCCTGGAGATGAGCAACCTCCTCCCTCAGCCCAGAGAGGTGCCTGCAGATGGGACAACACCGCATCCTCCAGAATGTCTCCCGGAAGACTGCTGCTCCACAGCCACTGCACTGCACCACTCCCATCATGTCTTATTTCTGGCCCTTAACTGTTGTTTTGAATACTTACTCTTTCCTCTCTTTATTTATTTTATATTATATATATATATATATATATATATATATATATATATATATATGTATAATTTTTTCCTCCCTACTTACCTACTGCCTCCATGCCCTTAAAGCTCCTGATCTTTGTGTTCTGAGACAGTAAGTTCCTATATTTCTCAGTAGTCTCCTTACTTGCTTGGAGTCAGACCTCCAGCAGCTGGGGGGATGGAGAGCTACTCTTTTCCCTCTAGGATAGTGAGTCTTTTGTGGCTCTGTGATCACTCCCTTCCTGCTCCTGGACAGGAAGTTCCTGTTGTCAGTCAAATCCTGTGCCTATAAAAGTAGAACTGGCTAAGTGTGGGGTGGTGGAGGGGAGGGAAGCAGGGCAATATAGTCCCAGTAGAGAAGTATAGTTCTAATAGCACCTTCTTCCTCTTGCTGTTCTCTGCCTGTTCTCTGCCAGAAGTTATCTAGGGCAGTTTTTTAAATCCAGAACACCTGGCTTCCTTCTGGTTAAGCCACTCACCCTAATTTACAGCTCCTTCTACACCTAGATAACTGCACAGATAACAGTTCACTTCAGCCAACTCAGACAAACAGCTAGATAACTGCACAGATAACAATTCACTTCAGCCAACTCAGATAAACACTCTTTTTTGTTTGTTTGTACCCTAAATTGAAGGTCCAGGTAGTAGAGTTCTAGTTCTTTATTCTGTGTTTGCTGATCACATAATGTTTTATACTGTATTTGTTGATTGTGTGATGTTTTACTCTGTGTTTGCTGATTACATGCTGTTTTACTATGTATTTACTGAGGATGTGATGCTTTAGACTGTAGTGGCTGATTATATGCAGGGTTTTATTTAACTCCAAAAATTGATTAGCGTTTTGCTCATAAAAGTGCTAAAACATTGTGAAAATGCATAGCACTTGCCTCACTGTGTTTAACAAATATAACACTTCTAGAAAACCTATATAAATACTTTCTGTACAGTTAGCATTGTCCCAAGAAAAAACTGCTAATCGATTATTTAAAACCATGAAATGTATCAGATTCCAGTAGTTGTGTTATGTTTGTGCATGTCCAGAAAATGTGGTAGTATGCACCAGCCTTTCTGTAGCCCCTCCAGCACAGGTTGGAGCTTTCTGTGCCAAAGTGTTGTGTGATTGTGGGAGTATGGAAGAACCTAGTGACATACTTCCATCTGTATTTCCTCCAACTGGAGGATGCTGTTACTTTCCAACCCTTTCCCAAAGTTATTTCCACTTCTCTTCCAGAAGAGGGGTCCTGGCCTTTTTTCCCCATTGAAGGTGTATATACTGCGATTACAGTGGCCAGTCCCCAGCAGGGCTTTGTATTCCCCTGAATACGGTCCTTCCTCTCCCTTTTAACATGGCTACACAGTAAAGGAAATTTTCTCTTCACTTTATGAAGCAGGTCGTGGGAAATGAGATTGTGCCTCAGCTGGAGAAATCTGAAAAAATCTGGTTGGGGTAGATTGTATTTTTCCTTCAAATCACTAAATGAAATACATGCCTTAATATGGACCAATGCATTGTATTTAGTCAGGGTTATTTAGTTTCATCTGTGATATTCTAGATCTATTTTAGGTAAGAGAAACTCCAGGTCACCCACTGTTATGGTGAGAGGGGCCACCTCATTTGGGGTTTTGGTGGTGGATCTGTTTTTGGCTAAGAGCTGGAGAACATGTTTCATCTATGGCTTGGTTAGTGCAGCCCAGACATTCAGGTTGAGGGCATCGTGTGGCAACAAAAACAGGGGGACTGGTGATGCCTGACTGGCCTCTATGTCAAACCAGCCAGCGTCTGTGCATTGTTTAATCCAGGATACTAGAGGAGTCAGTTGGGCTGCTATGTAGTACAGCTTCAGGTATGGCATCGCCAGTCCACCTGTTCTCTTAGGAGTGTCAGCAGCTTACTCATTGTTCTGTGTCAGCCCACTGCCCCTACAAAGGTGAGTGTTAGTTTTTGGACCCGTTTTCAGAAGAGCTCTGGAATCTTGATGGAAGAGAAATAGTAGGTGAGGGAGGATATTGATTTTCATTGTGGCTATTCTCCCGGCAAGTGTTAGTGGGCGCAGTTCCCACCATGCAATATTGGCTTTGTTGTCCCCAAACAGCTTGTCATAATTGAGGGAGAATAACTAGGTGAGATTGAGAAAGATTCTGATTCCCAGATATCAGACCATATTGGTCGCTACCCTTTTAAATGGAAAAGTTGCTCTAAAGTTGTGGGAGCATGCTCGCCCCAGCTATATTGCCTCTGATTTATCAGTATTAATTTTGTAACTGAAAACTTCTTCATACTAAGTTTTCCATAAGGGCAGGTACAGACGTTTCTGAGGATGTGATAGAGAAGAGACTGCATAAAGTAAACTTTGGGAGTTCTATCTTCTGCTCTGATTCCCTTTATCTGTGGGTTCCCCACACTGCTATTGCTAGGTGTGCTATACATGTTGCAAATAATAAGGGAGAGAGAGGGTACACCCCCTCCCTAGTACCCCAGTCAGGTAGAAATGGTCTGATTGAATTCTGCTTTCTCTAACCACTGCCTATGGGGAGGCATACAAGGTGTCAATACTGGTTTGAAATTTATGCCCTATACCCATCTCCTACCAGGTTTTATGTAGAAATCTGCAGTCTGCCCAGTTGAACACCTTTTCTGCATCCAGGAAGATTGCCAGGGCAGGGTCTGGAAACTTGCACTGCCACGAAATTAAGTTTAAAAGGCTCCTGATGTTATCATGAATTAATCTACCATTTGTGAAACTGGTTGACCCAGATGGTCTACATATCCCAAGCAGCCCTGAAATTGACTAGCCAGAATAGAAGTGAACACTTTCTGGTCTACATTGAAGAGGAAGATTGGTCTGTATGACCTACACAGCACCGGGTCATTCCCAGATTTTGGTATTATCAAAATTTGGGCATGCTGCCAAGTAGGTGTGGCCCCCTCTCCCTCCTGTACCACCCAACAGATTCTGCACCGATGCAGCAGAAGTTCCTCCCCGAAAGACTTGTAAAATTCTGGGACTAACCTGTCTGGGCCTAGTGCTTTTCCCGCCTTCAGATTCCCTATGATTATATGTATCTTCTCAAGTGTTACTGGCCTGTCTAGTAGCTCCTGTGCCTGCTGGGAGATCTTTCTAGTTTGTTTTTACTCTCTTGTTGGTGCAGTTTTTTTGTAAAAGTTGACAAACTCCCCCGCTGTTTTTTTCAGGTCTGATTCATATTGCAGCACCGTAGTTTATTTACACAGGCACAGTACATTTCTATTTGCAGCTTCCCTATGGAGTTGCCAGGCCAATAGGCCTGCCCGCCTCATTACCCGATCCATAAAACCTCTGGCAGGAGTATCTTAGGGACCCCTCTATTTTACTATCCAGGAGTTTATTTAACTTTTTCCTGCATTTATCTAATCTTTTTTTAACCTCTTCATTTAGCACAGTTTTGTGTTCCGCCTATAGATTGAATAGCTATCTTGCTAGTTCTAATTGTTCTTTCTGCCTTTCTTTTTTGAGACCCAAGACAAAGCTAATGGTTCTACCAACCAGGACTGCCTTGAATCCATCCCACCACATCACAGCTGAGGTAGCTACAGTACTTGGGGTTGGTGGCTGTGTTCTCCTCAAGGTATTGTTTTACCATTTCTCTGTAGTCTTTATTAATTAGTAAGGAAGCACTGAGTCTCCAAGTGGTGGACTTCACCGTTGGGTGCAGTAGCAGGTCTACTATGGGCATGGTCAGAAACAGTTATTTGCTTGATTGAGCAGCTGTCCACTGCATGCAGCCATTCAGTGGGAATGAAGAAATAATTGAGGTGGGAGTATGCCTAGTGTGAGTCTGACCAACATGAATAGTTGCAGACTTGTGGGTTGTGAAGTGACAAACCACCACCAGGCCCAACTCCTGGTGGAGAGTAGTGTCTCTGAATGCCAGAAGTCTGGGAAACAAAATGGCTGCATTGTAGGCACTGATGGCTGAGGAAGAGGTGGACATAGTGGCCATCACAGAGGCATGGGCCACACCAGACCATGACTGGGACTTTGCAGTCCCCAGGTATAACATGTATAGGAAGGATAGGCAGACAGGAAGAGGGGGAGTGGCCCTGTACATGAAGGAGGGTATAACCTACACCAGGGAGGAAGGGGTGGAAGGAAAGGCAAAAGTGTTATGAGTGCAGGTACAATCCTCAAAAGGGAGAAAACTAAGGACGTGGGTGGTCTATAGACCACCTTCACAGAAAGAGGTGTTGGACAAGGTACTGGTGTCCCAAATCATTGGAGCGGGCTGGCAGATTACTTGGTTACTTGGTTACTTGGTTTATGGGACAAAAGAAGGCAAGTTCCTATAAATATTGTTCTCCACATAAGTGGATCATTATTGATGACCCTGTCTGGTCAACTATTTGTCCAGTTTAGATTTAAAAATCGAAAATGAGGGAGAGTCTACAATGTCCTGGGGAAGTGTATTCCAAAGTCTCGGAGTTCTTATTGAAAAAAAATTCTGTGTAATATTAGTTTTACATTTAGCAATATTAAGATGTTTATTATTTAGTCTGGGACCAGTTTTCCTATTCGAAAAGGAAATACCACATTGCTTCATTATGATGGGATTTTGAATAATCTTGAAAAGTTGAAGTAGGTCCCCCCGTGTTCTTAATTTAAGCGAATGCAGACCCGTTTTTTTGTAATCTGGTATCATAATCTTCCTGAGCCAAGTGTGGTATAGATTTTGTAACTTTTCTTTGAATCTTCTCCAACCTATCCACATCACCACAAAGATATGGACTCCAAAACGGAGAACCATAATCCATATAAGGTCTAATGTGTAATCTATAAAGTGGGATAATACACTGCTCAGTTCTAGAAACGAAAATAATATTAATTCTACGAAAGAGTGAATTTGCTTGATTTGCAAATTTTTTACAGTGAGAGACTTGTGTCAGCTTGTTATTTACTAAAATCCCCAAGTCTTTTTCTAAACAAGAGGTTTTAATAATGGAATTATTCAATGAATATTCTTGTTGGGGGTTGTTTTTTCCCAAAGTGCAAAACAGCACATTTGGATGTGTTAAACTCCATTTTATTTGTAAGTGCCCATTGCTCAATTATTGAAAGGTCATTGAGTAAAGTGTGTCTGTTTATAGCATTATCAACTGCACCACCAAGTTTGGTGTCATCTGCAAATTTTATGAGAAGATTGGAAGACTGGATTTTCATATCGCTGATAAAAATATTAAACAGAGTTGGACCCAGGACCGAGCCCTGTGGCACTCCGCTCGTCACACGGACTAGGTCAGACAGAGAGCCATTTACCCGCACCCTCTGGGATCTGTTAGTCAGCCAGGTTTTTATCCATAACACAATGTTTGTTGAGAAACCTAATTTAAAGAGTTTAGAAATAAGTATATTGTGAGACACTTTATCGAAAGCCTTACTGAAATCCAGTAATATAACATCAGAAGGAATATTTAAATCAAGGTTGAGACTGATAAGATTATAGAATGTTAATAGATTAGTAGTGCATGAAAAACCTGTTCTAAATCTGTGTTGCGTAACATCTGTAAGATTAAGGGATATTATTTCCTTGTCCAATAATGATTTGATTATTCTTTCAAGCAATTTACAGGGAATGGAGGTTAAACTAATGGGACGATAATTGTTAACTAAAGAGTAGGAACCTTGTTTGTGTATAGGGGTTACTATTACCGTTTGCCAATCAGCAGGAACTTCAGATACACATAGAGATTTGTTGAAAATGATTGTTAAGGGGAGAATAATTATATCTTTAGTACCTAGAAGAAATTTTGGATGAATACCATCCGGTCCAGGACTAGTAGTTTTCTTAAGAGTTAATAATAGATTGTAGATGTCTTTTTGTTGGACAAGTTTCTCATTACTAAATGTGGGGGAGATGATTGTTATGGATTTTAAGGGATCTTGAGTAAATACTGAAATGAAATAATTGTTTAATGTAGAGGCTATAACAGAGTCGGAGTTTATTATTTTATTTTCGAGCATGAGGGGCCAGTTTTTTTGTAGTTTCCTTTCTTACTATTTAAGTAGGCATATAAAGATTTGTGCGTGTCTTTTGTGTGTGCTATATGAAATTCTAAATTTCTTTTTGCTGCTACTATTGATTTTTTGAGTAATCTTACTGATTCTCTATACTGTAGAAGTAACTCAGTATTATTACTCGAGAGTAAGTTGCTATTTTTCAGACGTGCAAATAATATATGCTTACGTCGTATTAGTTTTTTGATAGATGAATTAAACCATGGAGGTATTTTTCCTTTGTAGTTGTGTGTACATTTATTAGGGACATATTTCTGTTCAACTGTGAATATCTGTGATTTTAAAAAGTCCCAAGTCTCAAAGGTATTGAGGGGTGCTAAGATGTTTTCCCAGTCAATATTATTTAAGTGATTATTTATTTTATCAAAATCGGCCCTATCATAATGTTTGATTGTTTTTTTGATGGGTGCCATACAACAAGAAACAGATATGGAAAGGAATATTGATTTATGATCGCTGTTACCCAGGGGATTGGATAAATGTAAATTAGTTACCGGAATATCCTGACTAGTTAAAACTAGATCTAAAATGTTATTGCCCCTTGTGGGTTCTTTGACTAGTTGAAACAAACCCAAATCGATTATAGTAGTAAGGAAGTTGTTTTCGTTGTTGTTGGAGCCCATTAGTGTATCCCAGTTAATATTTGGAAAATTGAAGTCTCCTAAAAGGAGAACTGACCCCTTACTAGTGAACTGAGTTATATCTTCTAGTAGTTTTGTATTCTGTAAACTATCAAGTGAGGGGGTGCGGTAACAAGCATCTACCAGGATTTGGGGGATACCAATGGGTTAGATGTATACCCATACACTCTCAGTATTATGTTCAATAGGAGATTGGAATGATGGAATATTGTCCTTAACATAGAGACTAACTCCACTTCCTGACTTAGTGTCTGGCCTATTTTTGAAATAATGTTTAAACCCCGGAATCTCAGCAGACCAATTTTTGTAAGAATTACCCCAGGTTTCAGTGACTGCAATCATTGATAGGTCCAGGAGATGGCCTTTGAGTTCCAATTCAGCTTTTTTGGCTGTGTTCAAAGATCGTGCATTAAGAGATAAGATGTTTAAGTAAGGGTTTAATGGTTTAGACCCCTTGTCAAGAGTTTGAGACAGTGTTCCAAACTCCCCCTTGCCTAACAGTTTAAATGAGAATTGATGTATGAGACGATTTTCTTCCCAAGTATGATGCTACCTCTTCTACTGAGGTGGAGACCATCCCATCAAAAGAGGGAAGGGTTATGATGGTAATCCTCCCAATGGGTTAGATACGAAATACCTTGTCTTAGACACCACTTCCTCAGCCGTTCATTTATGGCTTTGATTTTAGAGTTAACAAATTCACTAGCTCTTGGGATAGGTAATATTTCTGAAAGACAAATGTCACAACCCCTATCAACCAGTAGGTTGCATAGGGAAACAAAGTCCTGTTTTATATCTTGCAAGGATTGCTTAATGATGTCATTTGTTCCCACATGGACAACGACCAAAGGGTTTTCTCCTGCAGATTTTAGAATAGGTTTAAGCATTGAAGTAATGTCAGAGATTCTTGCTCCCCGGTAACTTAGACTAGTATGATGTTCCTTGTCAGGATTACAAACAGTCCGGTCTATGTATTTAGTAATGGAGTCTCCAAGTATATACATTTCCTTGTGGTTTTTTAATGTGCCTAAAGGGGGAAAAGAGTGTTGAGGGGGATGTAGTGAGACAGCATCCGGTGGAGTGATGGAGGATTTAAGACTTATTGGACTATTCTCAGTGGTCTTACTGAGTTTAGGACTGATTTCTATGGGGTCATCTGTAAGACTGGACAGTAGCTCAAAAGAGTTATGTGTGGGAATGTCGTATAAAACAGGAGGAGTTAAGATATTTGTTGCTACCTTAAGTTTAGTTCTGGATTTTTTAGGCCAGAGATTAGTTTTACTAGTTGTCGACTGTGGCCAGTTAAAGTCATAGGAGTTGAGGTGGAGGAGGGTTGTCCTCGTGTTGAATCATGAGTAGCATTTAATCTTGGCTTCGTATCTGTAACCTCACCTAATGTTGCAGTAGGTTCTAGAACAGCTTCCACCATATTTACTGCAAGCGAAGTATTGGCCTCAACCAATATTGACATTTGGTCAATATAGTCTTCCAGGGCTCTAATGAGGGATGAATGGACAGGGCATCATTTAGCCTGTCCTCCCTGTTTTTCCTTCAATTTTCTCCCCGACCAGCCATGAACATACAATTAGCAGATTGTGGGAGCTCCACCTCTGTGGAGACACCTCTGGTGCTCTGGACGTGGGGTCACCCACATTATATGGCTACTCGTGCCTCCACCTGGGTTCCTCCAGGTGGCAATAGAGCAGCAAACCACAGGTCCCCCCTTCCCCAAGGGAGGAGGGCCATCCTCTGGACATTCTATCCTCCCTGCCCCTGCTGACCCCCAGCAACCCACGTCCCACAGGTCACTGGTGTGGCAGGAGGTAAGGTGCGTATAGTGCCTCAGCCCTCCATGCCACTAGGCCAGCTATGCCTTAGCCTTTTCAATGTAGTTTAGTAGTCTGGTACACTTAATGGGGCAGCTGAGTCCCCTTTATGTTGTATGTTACAAATCTACCTTCCATTCATTAGGTTTACCACTAACACATCCACCTCCCACACCGGAATCCGTACTACTGCCCGACTGGCAACTTATCGACATTTAACTTCCCGACCGGGTTTGTTTGCCGACAACATATATCCCACAACAACTAATTACCCACACACAAAATCCACAACATAGCCACATAAATGTATAGGATTTGAAATGTTTGTGAAATTTACCCTGAACAATCTCCACGAGTCTTCTTCTAGCTGTTTCTGGTAAAATAACATCTTGTTGGCATCTCATTGCAGTGTAAAAAGATCGAAGAATGAACTTACTTAGTAGTTCTTCAAAGCAAGCACTTGTTCAAAAAGGTAATGGCGTGGCAGGACCCGATTCCTTGCCTATATAAATGCAAAGTAAGTTCATTCTTCAATCTTTTTACACTGCAATGAGACGCCAACAAGATGTTATTTTAACAGAAACAGCTAGAAGAGTTATCTAAAACGATTAACACCTTGTTAAATGTTGAAGTGCTGGAATCCCATGATATTGATAAGTCAAGTTATTCATATGTTTATTTAGCTATATTCATAAGCAAAGTGCATATGTGATTTGTTAACAATAAGAAATTGATTTTGATGTAACAAGCAGTCGAACCGTAGCAAAGGTTTTCAGCACTAGTCAAGCAAGTGATTTTTTTTGTGTTGCCAAAGACCTAGCAAGGTTTCAAATTATGTGCATTTACAGGGTGCCTGCAAGTGATTGCTGTACTGCTAGTGGAGTATTGTTGGTCGGGAATAGATTTGTCGGCAAATGATACCGAGCGGGAAATTACTTTTCAGGAACTTGCAGTCGGGAGGTGCATTGTCAGGAGATCGGCAGACGGGAAGTCATACCACACCCATGTGTCTGCTCATGCAGCCCCATTCTCATTCAGTGTTTCTGTCCTTGCTGCTTTGGATTGGACCTCTAATAAAGTGTCACTTCTTAAGGACCTTACATCCTGAGAAATGATTACAAACATAACACTGTAAACTGCTGCAATGGGAGCTGAACTCTACAGATGGTCACATTCCCACCCTGCTTGTTTGCTTGATGATGAATAGCTGACAGGGTGTGGCTTCCACGCAGATAGCCATGTGCTCAGTTTGCACTTTCTGAGCTGCCCTCCTTTCAGCACCGAACTCAGGTACATCTATCGTCACTATCTGGTCTGACTAGTAATGGCTGCTAAGTTGATTTTGAAGGAGTGGCTTCCACGATCTTTCCTCCTGAGCTGAGGTAGCTTGGGCTTGAGAGCAGTTCCTTTTGTGTCTGGGAGGCTTTTTTCCATGATGCCAGGCTATGAGGCATCTCTGGTGCTGGGTGGGGTTGTGCATACAACTCGGGGGGGGGGGCTCCTAGTTTCTTAATTAGTGGTTTGGTATCTGCGAGAGTCCTAAAGAAATGGGGACCTTCTGGTATGAAGATTTTAGACAGAGCTGGTGCCAGAAGTTGCAGTTTAATGTTTTGTGCAGTCAGACTTTTCCTTATAGCCAGTAGGGTCAGTCATTTTTGCACCATCATTGGCATTAAGTCGTGGTCGAAAAAGACTCTCATATCCCCAGATATCACTTCTTTTTTTCCCCCAATGCCAGAGACAGAACTAAGGTCAACTGAGCGGTGCTTTGCTTTAGGGATCATGGGCTGGGGGCGGGCAAGGGCTTTGTGCACCTTTACTAAGTTTTGGGGGTTCCATTGTCCCTGTTTCCGTTCCTTCTGGAAGCCCATATATCCTCAGATTATCATGTCTGGAGTGGAGGTCTAAGTCATCAATTTTTTCAGTTAGTTCCCACTCCCAATGGTGGAGGTATCTTAGTGCCTCGCTGTGCTTGTCTGTCACTTCAGAGATCTTGGTCAGGCCTAACTCGAGGTCCGCTGTCCATTGTCCAACCTCTGCTAGTCGTCTTGCTATTTCACCGACAGTTTCTTCAAGCTGGTCCACAGTTGAGCTTACTGTTTGGATTTCATAAAATAAACATTTTGAGGGTATTGTGAAGAATCCTTTCCTTTCTTGTCATTCTGGTCTGCGTGCTGGCTTGATGTGATGGAGCTGATTGGCTGGGGCTCTGGGCCAGAGTGTCTTGTGGTTCTACAGGTGCTATTTTCTTTATGTATTCCATTAGGGTCTCCTTCAGCTTGAGTTTTGTCAGCATCATTGTTGACTTTCATCCTCCTTATGAATTCCGGTGCTAGACTGGCAATTCAGGGTGGATCGCAATGGATTTTGTTGCCTGAGAGTTACAACTGTGAGAACTCACATCCTCATAGAAGCCAGGTGGAACTGGAAGTCCTTGCTGCAAGTCTTATTAAGGAGAGCAATTTCCTATACAAGGGGCTGCACCAGAAAATGCTAAGGTGCGAAACTCAAGACAGGCTTATATATCTTAGTAGTATATTTTATTATGGAGTGCAAAAAAGTGTAAATAGTGATGAAGCCCAGACATCACTGGGTGAAATGTCAGGCGTGATGATGTGGCATGCTGCCGCCATGCTTAGGTGCTTTTGGTCTATAAGTAAATGCACTATTTGCACATTTTTTGCACCCTATAACAAAATATACTGCTATGCTATAGGTAGTAGTATTCTGAGTTTATTAAAAGCCTCCCTTTAGCTTTGGGTGCATTTTTTGTTTCTCATTCAAGTCTTAGTAGGGAAGACAAAAAAACATCCTATGAAAGAAAATTGTAGGTACCCTAACTTCTGTAGGAAACAATATAAAGAATACTTAAAAGCAAAGAAGAGAGAATATTGCAGTGCACAATGGAAATCAATGACAGAAGTTATAGAACAGGGAGATGTGAAGAGTTTTGATGTATGGTGGCTATGGGATGCTTTAATTTTAGTTATGAAATTAACATTACAGTAAAAAAGTGGATCAGCCATTTCAAAAACGTCTTCTATGAGGAAGAGCAGGATAGTGCCTGGGCTAAGTCACCACTAAACCTGTTTGAAAGGGAAAGGGTCTCATCCTTTGGAAGTTATAGAAATATCTGTTGCTATTAACTCATTAAAGCAAAAGAAAGCTCCAGGCTCAGGTGGTATACGTGCTGAAGTGCACTTATGTCTACAAGATTCTTAGAGTGTCATTCTCATCAATCGCTTTAAAAAGTGTAATACTGAAAAACATGTCCCTATCTCTTGGAAGGGAGCTGAAATAGCCCCAGTATACAAACAAGCTTTGGCAGAGCCACTACGGCTGCAAATGCATTAACCACATAAGGGTGTTTCATGGGCTTAAACATAAACATGAATTGCATTTAGTAAGGCCTACGATACCATTCCACATATGACATGTGAACAAGCTGGGCAGCCTGAGAGTGTGTCACCAGTTGGTAAACTGGGGTAGGAACTGGTTGAATGATAGAAGATAGAAAGTCACGGTAAATGGTGCTCAATGTAAGGAAAGGAGTGTGACCAGCAGGGAACCACAAGGATCAGTCCTGGGCCCAGTCCTGTTTAATGTCTTTATAAGTGAAATTGCAGATGGGCTGGAGGGGAAAGTGTGCCTCTTTACGAATGACACTAAAATCAGCAACAGGGTGGACACTCAGTAGCCTGTGACATAGGCGACCACGATTGGGTGTTTTCAAAAAGGGCGACTCAATTGCGGCACATGTCGACAGGGCTACCGACCAGGGAGGACAACCGGATGGGGGGGTTCATGCATGCGGACAGGATGTCACTACATGTACATGCACGTGGCGGGGAATGAGCATGCTAAGTGAGGGGCAGAAGGGGAGGGAGGGTTTGTGAGGCTTGGTGCCGTGGTGGGCTGCCGAGCTGGCCCCATGATGTGGTGGGCTGGGGTTCTGAGGGCGCTGGGTTTGGGTCCAGGCACATGTACATTTTGTTGTGCCCAGCCCGATTTTTTTTTTAGGGATCCCCCCCCCGACATGCACCCCCCTGGAGTTGAGAATTCTTTAGTGGGGAGGGGTGCAGAGGGCCTCATAAAAAAGAAAATCCTAAGTCCCTGGTGCTCTTTTGCTGTACACTGGGGGTGTACATCACTGAAATTGATTTTCGGCGATGTACACTCACCCTAACGGCAATCATCTTTCTGTGGTCGCCATTATGACATGGAACCGGACATTCTGGGAAGGGTGAAAAAAATGAGGAGGGGACCTAAGTAAACTGGAGGAATGGTCTGAAGTGTGGCAGCTGAGATTTAATGCAAAAAAGTGCAAAATCTTGCATTTGGGTTGCAGGAACCCAAGGGAGGATTGCGGAGGGGGGGTACAGATGGTTACCAAACAGGAAAGGGATTTGGGGGTAATCATACTGAATGACCTAAAGGTGGCTAAATAATGGACCAAGGCTGTGTGGGAGAGCCAGTGGGATGCTGGGGTGCATAAAGAAAGGTATCACCAGCAGAAGGAAGGAGGTGGTGATGCCACTGTGCAGATCACTGGTGAGGCCTCATTTGGAATATGGTGTCCAGTTCTGGAGGCCGCATCTCCGTAAGGATGTAGACAGAGTGGAGGCAGTAAAGAAGGGCAACAAAGATGGCTCAGGGCCTGCACTAAAAGTCATATGAGAAGAGACTGGTAGACCTCAATATATATCCCCAGAAGAAGAGAAGAGAGAGGGGTGATATGAAAGAAACCTTCAAATATCTAAAAGGCATAAATAGGGTGCTGGAGGGTAGCATCTTTCAGAAAAGAAGATGTCCAGGAACGAGGTGGCATGACAGGAGGTTGGAAGGGGGTAGACAAATGGGTCCTGTGAGGAAGTATTTCTTCACAGAAAGGGTGGTAGATCCTCTAGAGACTTCTCAAGTCAGTTTCATTATAAAAGAGAGAAAAAAGCACAATTGACACATTTCACATAATACTACTATACACTATAAAAAATATAGGATGAGAAACTTTTTGCATAAAAAATGTGTTCTGTCACCTTGGGGTTCTGATTCCAATGGACCTCTCGAGCTTCACTTTCCTGATCAGGGGGAGTCAGAACCACTCTGTGGCGGAAGACTTTGGTTGTGCATAGTTGCCCATCCAGTATTCTCTATATGTAGTGCTGCATTGAGGATTTCTAAGTAATAAACCTGTGTCATACAAATGCTTTAAATGAGACCAAGATTCTGGTCTATTCAATTCAATTTTGTTAAGATGAGGAGCAAAGTTTTTGGAAGAAACCAAAGGAATAACAACCCTATAAGTCAGGAGGTACTGTCTTATAAATTATTTTCTATATAGGTGTGAAGGGCTACCCAGCCGTCAGCTGTCCAGCAATAATATCAATTCTGACATCTCTGCAATAAAGCAGTAAAGAAAGGCAGAAGACATTTCTCAAAACCTTGAGACAGAAATTGATGCCAGAGTTTAGCTAGCTATATGCTGCCCAGCACAGCTTTATCAACTGCAGTATCAGTTTTAGTCTCATGGTTCTATGAAATGGCTACTGCCTTGATTTCAGATAAGACTGATTTAGACAGGGATATGCCGGAACAGCTGACATGTACAGGTAAGCCCAATACCTCATCCCCTTTGCACCTATGCTCCACTCTAGAAATTGAGTATTTTAATAACTTTTTTTTTTAATTCTTTACTTCCTACCAGTTGTACGTTCACAGTAATCCACTGCACAGCATGGAGTGCATTGGGACGTATGCATGCCTGGTGTTGTTAGTCACTTGCCAGGTGTGGGTAAATCCCAGCCCAACCCACACCTTGTGGATTATTAATGATGTGCTTGTCAGTAAACAAAGACATCTTTGTTCTTCTATGTACATGAATCACAAACTGATCTGTGCTAACATTCAAGGCATTGGCATGTACAGTTTGGTGACCCTGTAAACCTGTAAGATGTTTTAAGGGCAGTGTAAAACAACTGCACATATGGGATACCATTGGAATGTACAATGATTGTAATTGCAGGTGAGCCCCTATTGGAATTCTGACTAGTTACTATCCAGCTAGTGTGACTCTGGGGAGTTGTCAGCCATACAGGGGAGTGCAGTTGCTGGTGTTGAGGAATGGGGTGGGTTTTGGTGTTGGTGATGGGGTGGAGGAGGGACTGTGCTGAGACAGTGTAGTTCCAGGAGGATCGTCTCCACAGCAATTGCCCCTGTGACCGGTGCAGATGCCTGAGGTGCTAAGTTCACCCCTGGAGCTGCTGTCACCTCTGACCCTGCGAGTCCCATTTTTCCACCTGCTGCTGCTATTGCACCTATTGGTGCCACTTCTCTTGCCTCAAGGACCAGAATGAAACTCACTGCTGAGATAAGCGCAGGTTAAACGAAGCACGTGGTGGAATCAGAGGAGGGTTTCTGAAGTCAGGTATAAAGAAAACAGAAGTTCATAACCCCATTGAAATACATTGAACTGCATACCTGTAGCTTCAGTTCTCAGTCTGGCCTTGAAGATCCTGCGTGTCTGAGCTCCAGAGAGGATGACAGCGTTGGACTCCCCTCATGGGTAAGTAAGGGCTGGTGGGGGGGTACAGGGTAGTGGCTGCTCTGTGAGAGGGCCGGGTGGGGATAATGAATGGCTGTAAAATACATCGATGGACCATTTTTTTGTTTACAGCCGCAAAAAAGAAAAAAAGAAGACACTGCTGTTACCCGATCGCAACACTGGGGGAATTGGCCACCCCCAGTGTTACAATAAAGTGGGAGACGACATCGATGGAGTTAATTTTTTTTCTACAGTTGAAAAACAAATGAAAAAGACCAACAGCAACGATCCCTGATCGTGACACTGGGGGATTGGGCACCCCCATTGTCATAAAACAAGATGGACTGATCCCCAATCCTGACACTGGGGGATTGGACACCCCCAGTGCCATAAAACAAAATGGACTGATCCCTGATCCTGACACTATGGGATTTGGCACCCCCAGTATCACAGTTACATTTCTGGGGTCCGATCGCTGCTGCTTCATTATGACTGGAGTACACCATTGTAATTAAGCATTTGCCAATAACTTTAATAATAATAACTTTATTTTTACAGGGCCTTTCAAAATATCAAGGCGCTTTACATATCAAAAGCCACAATTACAATGCCAATTAAAAACATATAAATAAAATAAATACATAACAACATAATTTGTTAAAAACAAACGATAAAATTATCCATACAATCAAAACATAATATTTGCCGAATGTGTGCTTACTGGTATTGGCACTGGTAGTGCAGCAGTTACAGAGATGCATAATAGGAATGGCAGTGAAGTATTGAAGGAGCGTATGTTAATGAGTACAGAGTTTCATAGGTGAGTAGTAGATTGAAAATATATGTATGAAGAACATCAGGAGGAGGTGAGAGGGAGGTAATAATAGCATTAAAAAGTACCCAGAAGGAAAACTCCTGGGGTAGATGGCCTTTCAAGCGAATGTTATATTGATTTTGCACAAGAATTTGCCCCTTGGATAGAAAAGATTGTGTGGCTCGGCCTCCATCTGCACATTTGTGGGCGTCATTTCCTGCCTCCTCATTCATAGGACAAAGCAGTCATTTTTAAAATAAAAAACATAGCCTGGACTTTACGAATGGCTATGTTACAGCAGGGGTCAGTTGGAGGCTTTGTAATTTTTTCATATTTTGACCCCAAATGTTAAATATAGTCTTCTTATCATTCCACTGCATGAATCGTGTAGGTAAAAAATTTCAAATCCATGGGAAAACGGCATTCCATGCCACAGGTGTGAGAACACATTATGGGCAGTATGTGAAAAATGGCAGCTGTACTATTCATGAGGTGGTGTGATAAAATGGCTATACTGAAAATTTGGAGTGAAATTACTGAAAATGACCAAAGTTACACACATGCATAGAAAATTTGAATGACCAGATGTAACTCAGCCGTTTTTTGGAGTTGTTTCACCAAATTTTCAACATGGCTTTTTTGGGACCCCCACCTCACTGTTATTTTATTCACTTGTGTTGAAATGTGATTCAGCACAGCGACTGCGCCATTCTGCACCACAGGTGCGAAAAAACATTCTAGGGAGGATGTGAACAATGTCAGCTGTACTGTTCATGAGGAGATGTGAAAAAATGGCAATGTTGAAAATCCAGAGTAAAAATATTAAAAATTGTCGAAGTTAGGAGCATACGTAGAAACTGTGCAAAGCACGTCCGTAACAAGGTCATTTTTTGGATATTGTTCACCAGATTTTCAACATGGCCTTTTTGGGACCTCCCCTCATGAACAGTGATTTTGTTAATACATTGTAAACATTGATTTTGCACAGCAACCGCAACATTCTGCGCCACAGGAGTGAAAACATGTTTCAGGCAGGATGTGAAAAATTATAGCTGTACTGTTCATAAGGAGGTGTGAAAAAATGGCAATGTTGAAAATCTGGAGTGAAAATATAAACAAATTGGTGAAGTTAGGAGCGTACAAAGAAACTGCAATACACGCTCGTAATGCGATCATTTTTTGTAATTTTTCCACCAAATTTGCAACTTGAGCTTTTTGGGACCCCAGCTCATAAACACTGGCACTGTTGTTTTGTTAATCGGTCCCAAAAGGTGATTCCACACAGTGACTGCGAAATCACCTTTTGGGATGTCTATGGTTTGCACATGGTTTATTATTTCTAAAAATTCTTGCCTGTGGGTTTGGGCTGAGGAGAGGGTGCAGGTCAGGGGCCCAATTACTTAGAGGGTTGGGGTTGAGGGCCCAAAATACATGAGGTGTGATTTAGGACTATAGTGTGCTTTGCATTCACTTTCTATGTGCCTAAATCCACAGAGCGTGCTATAGGACTACACGTTACAGCTAAGAGAGGTACTGCCTGTACCGCATACCAGAGTGTGTTTCAGGACTGGTACGGTACGGCTGTGGAAGGTACTACTGGTACTGCATACCAAACATGGGTGTCTGAGTGTCACGAAAGGAATGGTAGGGCAACACAGAAGGAGGGGCGACAATGGGAGGGGGATCTTTGGCAGGGTGGTGGGGTGCAGTGGCTGTGGAATGGCTATGATCCTAAATTGGGCTTGGAGGATGGGGCGATGTATGATGTGTAAGCAGCTCACCCAGCTGAGGGAGGAATTGGTGAGGCTAGGGTGGGTGTTGAAAGGGAGGGAGGAAGCTGGAAAATGGGGGTAGAGAGACAGGGATGGTATAAGCCAGGGAAGGAGTGGGAAGGGCTGGGAGGATCCACTGGAGGATTAGATACACTGTTCCGGAAGTCAAGGGCTTGGGTGGGACAGGATGGAAGGGGATCCTGAGGGGATAGACCAGAGGCAGTAACTGACAGCAGCAGCAAGTCCAGAGGTGGGACAAGGACACCCGAGACAGGAGGAAAGGGGTCAGCGGGTACTGACAGCAGGAGGTCCAGAGGCAGGACAATGACGCCTGTGGCTAGAGAAAAGGGGTCAGCCAGGGATCAGGAGGAGTGGAAGACAGTAGGCTCAGGAAAAGGCAGACAGATGCCCAAAATGAAAGACGACACAGGCATAGGTGCAATGGGCCAGTGGGCGGAAGTAACAAACAGTTTTGCCCCCCTAGGTATTCTAGTCAAGGACATTGGGAAGGAAGGAGTCCGGGAGGGGCCATCAGAGAAGGGGGGACAGGGCGGCTGGGGGACGCAAGGGGAGAGATCTCAGGTGCAGTGGAAAGGGTGGAGGAGGGGATGGGCACATCTCATGTAGGGGAAGGGGTGGAGGGGGGATGGGCACATTAGGGTCACACCAGAGGGTGGCACTAGGGGATCTGTGGAATAAGAAAAGGGGCAGGAAGGAAGCACTGGAGGAGCTGGAGATGAGCTCCTGGGAGGCTGCAAATGAACAGGAGGAAACCCTGCGGAACAGGAGCTGCAGTAGGAAGCTGAGGGATGCACCGGGCAGGGTACAGGAGTGGGGAGATATGTAGACAGGGCAGGTGGTGAGGAGGAAGACTTCCCCAAGTGGGGTACAGTGCTCAAAACCTTCTGCAAAGATGGGCGGGAAAGGAACAGTTGGAGGGGGATCAAGCAAAGTTGTCACAATCTCACACAGCGATGCAGATGGGGGAAGGCCAGGAGCAGTTGGAGGGGGATCAGGTGAAGTTGGCTTATACTCACGCAGTGATGCAGGCGGGGTTGCAGGGATGAAGGAAACCAGGTGGAAGTACAAGGGGATAAAGGGGTACAGGAGGGGGGTCTGAGGAAAGGCTAAAGGGAGAGGGTGGGGAGGGAAAGATGCTGGGTGTGGGTAAAAACCAGAGCAGATTAGGGGATGGGAAAAAATGATTAGCAGGGGCAGAAACCAAGTCAGGTTGGAACACGAGGAGGAGGAGTCCAAAGGGAGCCAAGCCCCACAACACAAAGCTGGAGGCCAGAAGGACGCTCGGGAAGCAGTGGGCATTAGGGTGGCACTCTTGGGGGACTCAATAATTAAGGGGATAAAATGGGGAAGGAAGGGAGCAAAAAACAATGCAGTATGGGTACAGTGCATGCCAGGGATGATGGCGCTGGAGGTTAGGCATCATATTCCTTCCTGGGGCAAGCAGCATGATGAAAGGACACATCTGGTGTTTCACCTGGGCATAGATGACTTGGAGGGGAACAGTCTGATGGAGGTACAGGCAAGGTTCGAGGAACTTGCTAGATTCTGTAGCAACAACACTGTTTTTCCTTCCATTTCCTTCTCTGAGGTGTTGCCAGTACCAAGAGCGAGCACACCCAGAAAGGAAAAGATAAGGGCATTCAACAATTGGCTACAAGGATGGTACAGTCGGAAGAGGTTCGGCTGGATAGGTGACTGGGGCTCTACATGGGAGGAGGAGGAGGTGCTGTATGCCCAAGACAGGCTGCACCTGAGCTCTGCAGGGGCAGCTGCACTAAAGAGTAAACTAGGGGACTTCATGGCAAGGAAGTTCAATTCAAACTAAATAAGGAGAGGGCTACGGACAGCATGGGATTGGAAGGTTAAGGGGGAAAGTGGAACAATACTGGAAGGGGATTTCGAAAAGCAGAGGCATTAAATAGCTATTTATCTTCAATCTTCATGGAGGAGAGCGAGGGTAGGGGACCAGGACGGGGTGGGGAGGGAGACAGCTACAGGCAGATGGATTTGGCAGAATTCACAGCTGATGGAGTAAGGGAAGAGCTGGGTAGACTTAGGGTGGACAAGACAATGGGGCCTGATGGAATGCACCCAAGGGTTCTCAAGGAGGTGAGGGATGAACTGGTGCTGCATCTGGCTAGGCTGTTTAACTTGTCCTTGGTCACAGGTGTGGTGCCAACAAACTGGAAAAGGGCAGAGGTGATTGCACTACATAAGGGGGGAGAAAGGACGAGGTCAAAAACTACCATCCCATTTGTCTTACCTTGGTGGTGGGGAAGGTAATGGAAACACTACTTAAGATCAGGTTGATAGAATACTTGGAGATAAATGGCATGCAGGATGACAGGCAGCACGGCTTCACAAAGGGAAAGTCCTGCCAGACTAACCTGATAGAGTTTTTCGATGGGGTGACACAGA
This sequence comes from Neoceratodus forsteri, assembly GCA_016271365.2. Taxonomy (NCBI): domain Eukaryota; kingdom Metazoa; phylum Chordata; order Ceratodontiformes; family Ceratodontidae; genus Neoceratodus; species Neoceratodus forsteri. The sequence goes on along the minus strand of CM028134.1, from coordinate 381,877,142 downwards.
TAGTGGACCAGGGATGAGCAGTGGAATGGCCTATCTGGATTTCAGTAAGGCCTTCGACACTGTTCCGCATAGTAGGCTAGTGCATAAGCTGGACAGACTGAGGGTGGACCACAGAACCACCAGGTGGGTGGAGAACTGGCTAAAGGTAAGGAGTCAGACGGTGGTGGTAAATGGGACACATTCTAGGGAACGGGCAGTGACCAGTGGGTTGCTACAGGCGTCAGTGCTAGGACCAATACTCTATAACATCTATGTTAGTGACCTAGCGGGGGGTCTGGAGGCATGGCTGTGCCTGTTTGCAGACTATACAAAGGTCTGCAATAGGGTGGATTCACCTAGTGGGGTGCAAGCCGTGAGGCGGGACCTGGAAAGGCTGGAGAGGTGGTCTGACACCTACAAATTGAAGTTTAATGCACAAAAGTGCTCGGTGATGCACCTGGGGAGGAGGAATAGGAGGGAAACTTACTCCTTTGTGGGGTGGCGATTAAGGAGAACGAAACAGAAAGGGACCTGGGGATTATGGTGCCGCTTGACCTTAAGGTGGGCAGCCAGTGTAGCAGGGCAGTGGGCAAAGCAAATGGTATGATGGCCTGCATTACGAGGGGTTTTACTTGCAGGAAGAGGGAGGTGCTAACGCCATTATACAGAACCATGGTCAGGCCGCATCTGGAGTATGGGGTGCAATTCTGGAGGACTCACCTACACAGAGAAATTAAGATGATGGAGAGGGTCCAGAGAAGTGCAAACATAATGGTATGAGGGATGCGGGATGTACCCTATGAGCAAAGATTGAGAGGGCTGAATTTGTACCCTCTGGAGACTAGGAGGGAGAGGGGGGACATGATTGAAACTTTTAAGTATTTGAAGGGAATAAATAAGGTGGAGGGTGGTAGCTTGCTCACATTGAAGAAAGGAGCGAACATGAGGGGACAGCCTCAAACTGGAAGGTGGGAAATACAGAGGTAATGTCAGGGGGCAGTTTTTCATGAAGAGGGTGATGGAGGCCTGGAACAAGCTGCCGGAGAAGGTAGTGGCAGCTGAAATGGTGGAGAGGTTCAAGAGGGCTTGAGATAGATTTAAGGGGTTGGAAAAAAAGGTGGAAGCATAAGGGGGGGTAGGGTATTGGGCAGACTTGATGGGCGTGGGGCCTTTCTCTGCCGCCACATTTCTGTGCAATCTGTGTAATCTGTGGGACCGAGTAACAAAATGACAGTGACAGTGTTCATGAGGTGGGGTCCCAAGGACCCTATGTTGAAAATTTGGGGCCATAATTCCACAAAAATGGCAGAGATATCAACCTAAGTTGCCCCCCCCCCCCATTGACTCCTATTATTGGGATTACCTTTGATCCTTCAGTTAGGGGTTCGGCTTTGAAGAGTGCAGATTCATCCCAGTCAGGAGAAGGTGACAGCGCTGACCTCCGGAGGTAAGTAAGGGGTGGGGGGGGTGCAGGGAGGTGGTGCGCAGAGGGAGGGTTGGGATGTGGGAGGGGACAGGGAGATGACAATGGACTGTTTTGATTTTTTGGAGGGTTTATTTGTACAGGCTTAACAAAAAAGACATTGGGGTACAGTTTTCTTTTTTTTTTAACAGGTTATAAAAATTTGCCGCCAGGACAGGGAATGGAGGGAGTGGGGCAGGCAGCAGCAGTGGGAGGGAGAGGGAGGTTTTCTTTACTGCCAGGATGGGGAATGGAGGGAGCGGGGTGGGGAGAGGGAAGGAGAGGGAGGTTTTCTTTGCTGTCGGGACGGGTACTCTGTTGGGAATTTGGGTGTTGGTCTGGGCCTGGGGGGTGGGTACAGGCGGGGAGCAACAAGGGGATTCTGGTGCTGATCCGGGAGCGGGTAGTTCTTGTTTGGGGGAGGGTACCAGCAGGAAGCAACAAGGGAATTTCTGTGCTGGTCTGGGGGCTGGCACTGCTTGTCTGGGGGCAGGTAATAGTGGGAAGCAGCAAGGGATTTTGGCGCTGGTCTGGGGGTAGGTACTGCGTGTCTGGGGTGGATTCCTCCCTCTCCCACAACCCTTACATTGCCCAGAATGCTACCTCCCACATAACAAGTCCCAGCTCTCTTCCCTCCCATGGAGCTAAGAAAATAAGGCCTTGCCTGTGCTACACATATGCTCGCATTTATTTCAGGGTGGATCACTGTAATTGCAGACTCAACTATTGTCACCCCACATGTTCCATGGTAGGTAATTTATGCAGGTCCTTTCACAAAGCAAAATGTCTGCAGAGCTACGCCCACTGCAGCCATAAAAAAAGTAATCTTTGGGGGGTGGGTTGGTGTTGGGGGAAGTGGTGATAAGTCAGAACCAACACAGTAAGATTGCAAATGTGTTCAAAGTCCGCAGTACCACAACAGTGACACTGCAAGCATATTCACAGTCCAATGCTTTTGCTGTGTAGGCATGTAAGTCACCTCTGGAGGCAAAGGAATGCAGTGGGGGCAGGGGGGAGGTCCTGAAATAAAATGGGTTCACAGAGGCATGTGCAGAGTTGCACAGTGATCATGCAGATGTGCTACTGAAGGAGGACTGGCAATCTTGTATTTTTGTTGTCAATATGCAGGCACTACTAGGGTGCAGTTTGGTGTTAAAGCCAACTGCAGGTGAATAACTGGGTGGATGTCAGACCAACCAATGGATCGCCGGGCAACAACCAGTACAGTACATCGGGAAAAATTAAGTTGTGTGTGCTTTTCAGAGGATCTGAACCTATGCCGCTGAAGTGACCCAGCACCGATGGGCATATTTCTAAACTGTTTCCAAATTCATAATGCACTAAGATTAAACACTACAATGTACACTTTCTCTCCAAAGCTTTACAAATTTTTGCCAATAATTGTGAAGCATTTCAGGACACAAAATATTGAACAACATCAAAGCAACTGTGAAAACAGCCCTGCACTACAAATCGCATGAATCCGACTCCTGAGTTACTTTTTGTTTATAAAAATCAAAACATTAGGGACTGTTTACAATGCTGGTTGGTAAGCATTAAGACTGTGCTGTGAACTGGGGGGAGTGGGAACCAAAAGCACAAACTACTTTTTACAATAAAATAGTATGCTTTATGATGCACCTTTTGAATTCTCATAGGTGGACCTACACCAAAAAATAAGCAAAACAAAATGGATACTGTCATTTGAAACAAGTAGGTATTTCGCTTGTTTAAATTAGTGTTGACTACAAATGGTAAGGCCATAACCTACCAAACAACAAGTCAAAGATCTCATGGGCAGTCTCTTTAGTTCTCTACAGTCAATACATAAAAAAGCACAAGGATACAAAAAGAAGAAATAAAATATAGACTCTGCCATGCATAGAGATCTGGCGAGTACTGATCTTGTGTTTATGTCAGAGAAATGCATTGGCATACGACAGGTCTCTCCCGTTGCCCTCTGCTCTGAGGTTGCTGCATATGCAACTCTTTCTTCAGCTGGGCTTGGGTGATATGAATTCTGCACTACAGTGTGGGGTTTCACACAAGTACACTTACAACCACCCACCAGTTTCAAAACAGAATATTGCAGGAGCATAATGGCACAGAATGCACCTTTCACAAAACACTGTGTACGAAGCATCATTTTCTTTTCTTTGGCTTGTCTGACTGCTTCTTGGCTTTTCCACCCTCAAACCACTCTCCAATCATACATCAGTCTCCAGAAAACTAAAGAGAGAGAGAGAGAGAGACACACACACACACACACACACACTCTGACTTTAAACATAATGCATACAATATATGTCACAATACATTAATATATAATGTCTCAACAGACTGTATGTGCGGCTTACAGTGGTGAGGAAGTACAAAGAGGGCTATCAGCAGGGAGCCTAGAGGGTCAAGGTGAAAAGAGGATTTGCTGCATTGATCTGCTGGGTGGGAAGGACTGGAGATGGTTACTGGTCACAGAAAAAAGTAATGGGTCGGGGTGGGACGGATGTGTGGGGAAGTGGTAATCAGTCAGAACCAACACAGTAAGTCTGCAAGTGTGTTCAAAATCCACAGCACCACAACAGTACCACAACAGTGACACTGCAAGTATATTCACAGTCCAGTGCTTTTGCTGTACAGGCATACAAGCCACCTCTGGAGGCCAAAGAATGCAATGGGGGCAGGGGGGAGGTCAAAAAATAAAACAGGTTCACAGAGGCGTGTGCATAGTTGCACAGTGATCATGCAGATGTGCTACTGAAGGAGGGTTGACAATCTTGTATTTTTGTTGTCAGTATGCATGCACTGCCAGGGTGCAGTCGGTGTTAGAGCCAACTGCTGCGGGTCTCGGGTGGATGATTGGGTGGCTGTCAGATCAACCAATGGATCACCGGCCAGCAACCAGTACAGTATATGAGGGAAAAGTAAGTTATGTGTCCTTTCCAGAGGATCCGAACCTGTGCCACTAAAGTGACCCAGAACTGATGGGCATATCTCTAAACTGCTTCCAAATCAATAGTGCACTAAGATTAAACACTACAATGTACACTTTCTCTCCAAAGCTTTACACATTTTTGCCAATAGTTGCGAAGCATTTCAGGACACACACAATTTAACAACATCAAAGCACAAGGGCTTCGGAACTGTGGAGAGAGGGGAGGGTGGCAGCACCGTCACTCTTTTATCCCCAAATTTAAATGCCCTTTAAGCCTAACAACAATTTTTTTTAAGAGTGAGCTACTGTCTTGAAGTGTGGACACAGTACTCTAAACAGCGCTATTATTTTGAAGTGTGGACACAGAAATTCCATTTTCCAGCTCCGCTTTCAAGTGCCTTGCAAGCCTGGGAAATATCCCATTTGAATCAGATGCACCCACCCTGCCTGCCATGCACAAAATACCAAAAGAGATGAGGTGTTTAATTGCTTTGAGATTGCTGTCTGCCTCTGGAAGGGAACAGGAACTCAAGATGTGTAAAATGAAGTGCATCTGTGTTGGAAATAACATCTTGACTTCCAGCTCCTCCGTATAAATGTCTAAGAACAAGCCTAAAGATGTGTCTTGCTTTCTTTGAACTAGACACCCCTCTCCCTGTCTGCCACACAGAAAACAAAAGTAGAGAGGTAATCTTCTGATTGCCTTGCTGTCTCTGCTCCCATTGAAGAGGTGTCTAGTGGTGCTTGAGCAGGGGAGCCACTGGGGGGGGGGGAGTTGTTAAGAGTAAATCTATAAGGGAAAAATACATTTTGTTTAAAGAAGGAAGGTTTCCAGCATCCATCCTTCAGATCTTGATGGGGCTGCTACAGATAGGTGGTGGTGAGAACAGTGAAGAGGGCAAAAATATAAATTTTACTCGTTGAACTCTATGCTGCTGCCATGTGCTGCAAGTAAAGTGATGTGGATCTGGGGGACAGAGGTGTCTAGTCAGCAAGGCAACAGTCATTTTTATGTTGCCTTACACGCGAAGCGCAAGCAACATTTTGTCACAGCTTGGTGGAGTAGCAGGTTCTGGAGTTGCGACCGTGTTGTGGCCAATGGCACCACTGCTTTCCTGGTCTGGTCTGTGTGGCACCAATGAATGAGCACGCTGTCTATGAGAGCAGCTCAGAAGCGTGTCACCAACTTGAAAGATTTTTGCCGCTGCAATGAGGGAGCACCCCGTCATTGCAGGGCGTGCCTCGCCTGGTGTAACATTTCAACAAACATGGCAGAGGCTGTTGCCGCCCACCTCTCACAGTCCCGCAAAAGCTGATGTCGGGGGTACCAAAGTCTCCTGTCAGCATGACCCCTCCCCAGTTCACTTGGTGATGGGGGAGCCCAGTCCCCATAGGTTTAATGTCCCCCTTGAGAATTTGCATGCCAAGGTGGGTGCCCAATCCCCCTCGGCATCGTGCCCCCCCACAAACACACATGCTTTCTTTGCTGACGGGGGGCCCAATCCCCATCAGCTTCAGTCCCCCTTCCCAAAAAACACAGGTGGCACACTGGGAGCTCACCCCAGTGTGTCCAAAGCAAACCAGGAAAAAAAAACCTTCCTGCAATGTCTTTTATTTTGTTACCTGTAAAAGAAAAAATGGTCACAACGGCCCCCCTTCCTCAACCCGCACCCACCCTCTGCGCATCCCCCTCATCCCAAACTTACCTCTAGAGCCCGGTGCAAGGATCTTCGGTGGAGCTGGAACACGTCTGCCCTCTTCAAAGTTGACCGCAAACTGAAGAAAATCATGGTAAATTGTATAATGGCATCAATGGAGGGGGTTTCAACTTAGGTGGATATCTCAGCCATTTTTGCGACTTTTGGCTCCAGGTTTTCAACAGGGGGTTCTTGGGACACCACCTCATGAACCCAGTCGCTGTCATTTTGTTAATCAGTCCCAAAACGTGATTTTGTGGTCACTGTGCGGAATTGCCTTTCGGGATCAGTTAACAAAACAACAGTGTCACTGTTCATGAGGTGGTCTCCCAAAAAGCCTATGTTGCAAATTTGGTGAAAAAATTCCAAAAAATGACTGTGTTACGAGCATGTGTTGTGCAGTTCCCATGCACGCTCGTAACTTCGAGAATTTTTAATATTTTCACTCCAGATTTTCAGCATTGCCATTTTTCCACACCCCCTTATGAACAGTACAGCTTTCATTTTTCACATCCGGCCCAAAATGTGTTTTCGCACATCTGGCACACAATGGCATGGTCGCTGTGGGAAATCAACATTTGGGACAAATTAAGAAAATTACAGTGACACTGGTCATGAGCAGAGGTTCTAAAATGCCTATGTTGAAAATTTCGTGAAAAAATTCCACAAAATGACTATGTCACGAGCGTGCATTGTGCAGTTTCCACACATGCTCATAATTCGAGAGTTTTTAATATTTTCACTCTAGATTTTCAACATTGCCATTTCTTTACACCTCCTTATGAATGGTACAGCTGTCATTTTTCACATTCTGTCCAAAACGTGTTTTCACACATCTGGCGCAGAATGGTGTGGTCGCTGTGGGGAATCAATGTTCAGGGCAGATTAACAAAATCACAGTGCCACTGTTCATGAGTGGAGGTCCCAAATGTTTTCATGAGGTGGGGTCACAAAAAGCCCATGTTGAAAATCTGGAGTGCAAATACCAACAAACACCCGGGGTGTTACAGTTTCTAACTGTAACGTCCCACCCTGTAGCGACTGACAGGCATCGGGGTGTGACTTTGGATTGTCAGCTGTAATGCTCACGCCATTCCACCCCACCCCCACCCTGCAGCCAGTGACATGTATCAAGGTGTGCCTTGGACTCTTCAGCCCCAAGGTTCACCCCATTCTTCTATACTGCACCCATCTCAATGTATTTCCTTATGGAATGGGATGAGCATAAGTCCCGATGACCCCAAGGCACAATGCAATACTTGTTGGAGTCTGCAGGGTAGGGTGAGGTGAAATGGCATAAGCATTATGGCCGACGACCCAAAGGCACACCTCCATGCCTGTCCGTCTCTGCAGGGTGCGATGAGGTTGGCGTCAGTTCCATACTTCACTGCCATTCCTATTCTGCATCTTTCTAACGATTGCGCTACCAATGCTAATTCCAGCAAGACAATATTCAGCATTGACAAATGCTTTTTTACTTCTGCTCTGCTCTGCTGTTTTTTTATGTTGTTTAATTAACTTCACCTGCTTTATAATCTACAACTTCTAACTTGTATGACTATGTTTAAATGAACTGCAATATTAATTCAATTTGTGTTGAGATTTTTTGTATGTCTGGCTATCATTTTGATATTTTTTTCTGTTCGACCTTTGGCAGGAGATAAATAACAAGTAGCTGCAGAACAGAGAGCAGAGACTGGATTGTTGCCTGGGTGGGTGCTGAAGTCACAGATTGAACAGCAGAAGGCTAGCTACAGTATATTGGCTACCCTGTAGTGGTTACAGAAGCTTAATTGCAGTGCTGGTCATTTCCTAGTTAAAACGAAGTATCATTTGGTATGCAGCAGGCTGTATATTATTTTTCTTAAATTACGTATCTATAGATTTACTTTAATGGTGGTCATTCACAAACTGTAAAACTGATATTTAAGGAATGATATAGTCTATAGAGGGCATTGGCTAAAATTACAGATATTTGGTCAAGTAATGAATCCTGTGTGAAGCCATAAGATCATTGTGCAGAGCCAAAAGAACCCAAAGCCTTTGAAATTAAATTCTTAATGTAGTTATATGATTGTTCTGTTAGTTTTATTATTATAATTAGTTTGATTATTGTGAATTTTACCTTGGTTAATTTTTTTTGTTTTGCCACATCCCAGCCCTCTGCTACCTTATCTTTGCTTCAAGGGACACCAGTGTTACATTCTGCTCATAATCTAGTTACAGGGACATCATTTAGTAACATATACAATAGCATGCCATCTCATATTAACAAGAGAATGCATCAGCTCCATGATATAAATTATCCACCAGATCTGAGAGTAGAAGCTATACTGTTGGTCACACTTGAGCCCTGGTTTCTTACACCCAACTAAAAGAGCATCATGTAACTTTAAACCAAAAATGAGTTCAACGGTTCTATTCTAGATTTCTATCCCTCTCCCCCTTCTGCTCCCACTGGTTAGGCTAAATGAATGCAACCTGAAAATACCTAGGCTAGCATGATGATTCACCTGCACAAGTTGCTTCTCAGTCCAGATCACTGTCTTTTTAAAATTGTAACTTCTTGTTGAAAATAGCAGCTTGCCACAGTAATACATAAGCTAAAGTGGTGTCACCTACCAGTAGCTGTAAGACATACTGTAGCTAGCTTGGCTTCAGGAAGGGTGAACATGGCCAGGACCCCATAGCAATTGCGATGCATATGCAGTAAATAAGTCCAGAGGCACTAACTTACCCTACAAGTGTTAAGTATCACAGTCTGCATAATACACAAGGCTTACAGTGATGAATCTTCATATGGTTTGGCTGGTTTGGGTTCTACTGTTTATAATACAGGGATGAATAACCAGGGAAGACATTTTTTTCAGTGACTGCCAAATGTGGTACAGTGGCACATGTTTTACAAAGGTCTAACAGAAATTATGTACATGGGGTATTGTTATCCAACAAAAGGGTCACGATTTCATAGAGACAGATTACATTTGTGGTACATGATTGTCCCTTTGTGAATCCCTGCTGCTCTCTGTCACTGAAATCACTGTTAGACATGTTGCTAACTTGTATCTTTAAGTAGTGATTCCAGAATTTTACCCAAAACCTATATTTATTAATTTTTTAAATAATATTGTGAGAGGGTGCCTGGTTATGGATCATCCCAATATTTAATTTCATCATTTTAGTGGAAACATTGCACTCTGATTTTTTTTTTTATTCTGAATTTTTTGTAGTATGTTGTCTGTATTTATGTTAATTCTGTTGGCATTTCTGGTAATGTACAGGGGCAGGGGACTAAGTTGTGATTGGGTTTGAATAAGGAATGCAAATATTCATTAAACTGGTTTGCTATCTCCACTGGAATTCCAACTGTTTCCCCTTTAATATTAATATGGGGGGGTCAGGCTATTGATGTAACTGCACAATTGCTTGCTGTTGCTTTTATCTGCATCTGTTGCAAATCTGAGTTCTATTTTATTTTTGAAATAGTTACTTTTGCTTATATGTTTCTTCTAAAAGGTTTTATATTCTGACCATTTGGTTATGTCATGGCTTTTGTTTTCCGATATTTCATTTTATGTCAAGTTGGGTTTTTTTTCAGTAACTTTCTTGACAGCCTCATTTAGCCATCTTGATTGTCATCATTTGTTGTTATATTCCTAGATCCTTTTAATGTAACTATTGCAAATGATAATATGTTACAAGTGCAAGGTAATGCATCTGGGAAACAAAAACCCAGGGGAAGAGTACACAATGGGGGGTGAGTTAATAACAACAACAAAAATTGAAAGATACCTAGGAGTAATTATATCAGATGACCTAAAGGTGGGCAAGCAATGTGAGAAGGCAGTAAGGAGGGCTGGGGGGATACTGGGATGCATAGGGAGAGGCATCAACAGTAGAAAACAGGAAGTTATCCCTCTCTACAGACAGTTAGTGAGACCCCATCTGGAGTACTGTGTGCAATTCTGGAGACCCCATCTCCGCAAAGACATAGACAGAGTGGAGGCTGTTCAGAGGAGAGCAACCAAAATGGTGCAAGGTCTGCACCAGAAGACATATGAGGAGAGACTAAAGCAGCTTAATATGTATACCCTTGAGGAAAGGAGGGAGAGGGGGGACATGATAGAAACTTTCAAGTATCTCAAGGGAATTAACAAGGTACAAGAGGGTAGTATCTTTCAGAAGAAGAGATGTGGAAGAACAAGGGGGCACAATTTGAAGATAGAGGGGGGACGGCTTAGAGGTAATGTTAGAAAGTATTTTTTCATGGAGAGAGTTGTGGATGCATGGAACAGCCTTCCTGAGGAGGCTGTGGAGTCAGGAACAGTGGGAGAATTCAGGAATGCATGGGACAGGCATAAGGCAATTCTAGTGGGGGGCAGGAGGAAGTAAGCTGTTGATTAACTAGAATCTGCAGCTTATCCATCAGGTAGGGAAATGGGCAGACTGGGTGGGCCAAGCGGTCCTTATCTGCCATCAAATTCAAATTCTATGTATGTTGCCCTTTACAATCTGTCAAATGTCATTCACTGTTTGGTTTAGAATTTTATGGCAGTCAGTTTCTTTGATTTTTTGGGGGGGTTTTGTTCTTTTCTACTGCATCTAGGACCCTTTCCCTTCCTTTTTATCCTTTTCAACTGTTTTCTATATTTGGGGCCCATATTTTTCTTGAGCTTTCATCCTTTCATCCTTTCATAAGTATAACGGAAATGCATTTCACTGCTGCTCATTTGCTTTATACATATTACTCCCCTTCCCCACTCCCTACTTGCATGCACACTTTCGTCTGTTTATTTCCTTTTTTCTCTCTTTTTCTTTATGGTCCTGACTTCTATATCGATACATATTTTTGATTTAAATTGACAATAGGGGGATTCCATGGATTTTGAATATTTGAACAGTACTTGTTAATGGCATTGTGTTACTGGTACCATAGGCTTTATACAGTGTAATCTCGATTATCCGGACCTCAGTTATCCGGATCTCTGCTTTAACCGAATCTACTTCATGTCTCCCAAGTCTTGCTTTCTTTTTCCCCCCATTTTCCCTGTGCTAACAATGATATTCTAGCACTGTACAATTAATGTCAAGTAGCAGCCGCTTACATGCCTCATTTCCACACAGCAATTATGTGATTAACACTTAAGCACTTTAGTTTAGCATGTTTTTTCATGTTTAGCATGTTTTACTGATGGCATTCCTCACAGCATTTAATGTACGGCCGTTTACAAGCAATCAAACGATTTGCACTTAAAAACTTCAGTAAGCTTAGGCAGGTTAGATTGCAGCAGTCAGTGTGTGTTTCGGGGGAATGGCAGAGGAAGGTGGCAAACGCAAAAGATGTATGCTTGATATCGGGCAGAAAATTAAAATTTTGGAGTGTCTCGAACGAGGGCAGAAGGGCATTGAGGTAGCGCGGTGGTTTGGTGTTGGCAAATCAACAGTGTCCGACATCAGTAAGGCAAAAGAGAAGCTAAGGCAGTATGCAGTAGCCATGGAGCAGTGTGAAGCCGTGGATCAACGCAAAACAATGAAAAAGTGCGAAGACGAGCAACTTGACCATGCCTTGTACCTGTGGTTCGTACAGAATTGGGTAAGGGGTATGCCTATCTCTGGCCCCATAATAAAACAGAAGTCCCTTCAGTTTCACACAGACATAAATGGGCTTGATGACATGTTTACTGCCAGTGAGGGGTGGCTTCAGAGATTCAGGGCAAGGCATGGCATAATCATCAATTGCCCCTTTCACAGATAGACTGTGCACTCTAATGTTACAGAAAGATCTTTCACCTGAGGCTATTTATAATGCAGAGGAGACAGGTGTTTTTTGGAAAATGCTTGCCCGGAAAAACCCTTGCTAGTGCCTCAGAAAAGTTTGACCCCAGTCACAAAAAAAAACAAAGAACGGCTGACACTTCTTGGTTGTACGAATGCTGCGGGATCGCATAAGCTGAAACTGCTGGTGATTGGAAAATCTTTGCGCCCCCGATGCTTTAAGCACTGTAACTTGGACAATTTACCTGTGTTATACTGTGCACAAAGTAGTGCATGGATGTCAGCCGGTATCTTTAAGGACTGTTTTTTCCAAGACTTTGTACCTTCAGTAAAAAGTCACCTGCGTGCCTTTGGTCTTCCAACCCGAGCAATTCTGCTCCTAGACAATGCTGGTGCCCATCCTAGTGTTGACTGTTTAAAAACGAACGACAACTCAGTGCCATGTGTATTTCTGCCACCTAACACTACCGCTAAGTTACAACCAATGGACCAAGGGGTGTTAGCCACACTAAAGCGCATCTACAGGGGTAAACTGCTAAGCCAAGTCCTAGCGGACAAAAATCAAGAAAATGCCCTTACTGAAATCATAAAAAAGCTGAATGTGAAAGATGCCTGCTGCCTGCTTGGGGAGTCCTGGGCTGCTGTCAGAAGTGACACCATTGAAATATGCTGGTACCATTCACAGATCTTATCTCCCTCCACTGACACTGACAATGCTCCAACAGAGCAGGAAACAGAGACCACCAATCAGCTCCAAGAACTGGCTGCAACCCTTGAACTTGGGGAAGAAGAACTCGATGACTGACTGCATTCCGATGAGAACAACAAGGGATCGGGGGGCCTAACAGATGCGGACATCATAGCGATAGCTACAGAAGAGATAGCTGTTAATGACAGTACACAGGGAGAAAGCAACGACGATTACGATGCCGCAGTGCCACTTCCAACTGCAGGAGAAACAGCAGCAGCTTTTGAGACCTGCATTCTGTGGCTTGAGAACAAAGTAGGTGTTGACTACTTACACACAATGCTGCTACGGCAGCTAAGACAAAAAGCAATTATAAAGCGCAATGAGCGATCAACACAGAAAACCATAACAGACTATTTTTTAAAAAACTGAATACTACCTGTACTGTATTGTACTGTACTTTAATGTATTGTTTTCTGTGCCTATTTGTATCATTTTAAGATTTTCCACAGTATGGTTGTTTAAAATAAAGCATAGAAGGAGTAAAAGCATTAGTAGCCATTCACCACTGCATTGTGGAAAAAAAGCTGGGAAACCTCGATTATCCGAACCTCTCGATTATGCAAACGTTTCTGATGTCTCCCAGGGTGTTCGGATAATCGAGGTTATACTGTATTTAACATCTTAAAATTGATGACAACATGAATGTATAATGCTCATGTACCAGCTATTTACTAACACTGAAACATAGAAGCTGTTGGCAGAAAAGGACCTCCTGGCCCACCTTATCTGCCCTAAGATCCCTACCTACTGTGCTGCCATGGACCATAACTGAGCTCCAGCCTTAACCCCCCCCCGCACCGGCCCTGTTACTAAGGTCCCCTTATGTGTACCCCATACATGTTTGAAACCTGTTACCATTTCGGTACCCATTACCTCTGCTAACCGGTTGTTCCAGGTGTCGACTGCCCTCTCTGTAAAGAAGCATTTCCTCACATCCACTCTAAGTCTCCCCCTTTCCAGCTACATATCATGCCACCTCGTCCTTAAACATTTCTTTCTCAGTAGAATTGAACCTTCCTGTACCTTAATGATACCTCTGAGGTATTTGAATGCTTATATCATGTCTCCCCCTTCCCTCCTTTCCTCCCTGTGTCTTTCCCAATAGTGCTTCTGATGCAGGCCATGCATCATTTCGGTTGCCCTCCACTGTGCTGCCTTTACCTGATCAATATCGTTTCTAAGATGGCTGGGACCTCCTGAACAAATGTTTGCAACACCAATAGCAAATAGGGATCATAATGTAGTGCCCCAAAGTAAAGGGGTAAAGGAATGGGGCTCCACAGAAAAAAATAGAGGGGTTTAGATTGCCCCAGGGGTCCCTGTGGTGTTTTGGGCATAAGGGGTTGTGATCTGGTGCCCCTTGCAGTGTTTCTCCCCCAGAGGATCATCAGGCAGAGCACATCTGTATAATAAAAAAAATAAAGTTTTTTTTTTCTCTCTCCTCTCTGCTGCCTGCTTGCTCCATTCCATCCCCCCGGGGGTGCTGGGACCACTGTCCCAGGTGGGTGCGTGGTGTCCAGTTTGAATCCTGGCTGTTGGTGTGAACACGGGTTCAGGGTTCTGGAACTAGAACCCTGAGTGCCTTTTCAAAGGAGAGAACCATTTTCTCTCATGAGATCATGATGGGCTGTGGTACAGAGAGGCCCGTGTGAGTGCGACGGGGACCCAGGGCTTACCTGTTGTGTTGAAGCTGGTCCCATCAACTCATAGCGGTGCCCCTCCTCCAGCCAGTGAAAACTCCTAAAGACATCTGCTGCTGCTGATCCTGCTCCTGTCGTGTATCAAGTCTGGCGGTCGACACCGCTGAAATGAAGAGAGTCCTGTCCCCTACAGCGGTTTGGGCTCCATTTTGCCCCATTTGTTGTTTTTGCTTCTGCTGCTGTCTCTTGAGTGCTCTGGTCCCTCATCGGTGGCACAGAAGAGCTGCATCTCACCGGAAAATTCATTTGCCCTCCGAAGGCCCCCTGCCATCCACCACTCACCTGCCCTCAGTTCCCTCTCACTGCCAGAGACCTCCCTCCTCCCTCAAGCAGCTACTTCACCGTGGGCCGGGGTGGTGAGTCAGGCAGCAGCACCAAGAGGAGTGCTGACTGCCTAATTTACTGAAAACATTTTTATTTGTTTAATGCTGAAGCACCATCATGGGACTGGGAGAAAAGGGCCAGCTAGAAATTTAATTATTCTGGGTAGTGACGAGCATGGGGAAGGGCCAGCCATAGAGGCCCATAGAGGACCTATAAATATTTAATAAAGGGGGTGGATCTGGGTGGGCCAGCCCTATTACTGGCAGCAAGGCCTTGAAAGTATAGTACTTTTGGGAAGGGTCAGCAAAAGGAAAGGTGCTTAGTACACAACTGCTGTGTAGCGACTGTCCATTCATGAAAATGTGTATCTGAACTGTTGTGTTGATTGCAAAGTTCCAAGCCTGTGTTGTTACTGGGATTGTGTTTAGTTGCTGCTGCAACTAACAATTGCCCTGGAACTTTGGTTATTTGCCCCTGCAATGAACAATTGCCCTAGAATGCTGGTCATTCGCCTCTGCAGTGAACAGTTGTCCTGGATTCTGTCTGGTAATTTGCCCCTGTTCATGGCAAATTGCCCCTGCAAAGAACAGTTGCCCCAGATTCTGGTAATTTGCCCCTGTTCCTGGAAAACTGCCCCTGCAAAAGAACAATTGCCCCAGATTCTGGTAATCTGCCCTGTTCCTGGCAAATTGCCCCTGCAAAGAACAATTGCCCTGGATTCTGATAATTTGCCCCTGTTCTTGGCAAATTGCCCCTCCAAGCACAATTGCCCCAGATTCTGGCAATTTGCCCCTGTTCTTGGCAAATTACTCCAGCAATGAACAGTTCTCTTGGTGCAGTGTGAAAGTGTATCTGCCAGCTTTAGTGTTGCCATTATATGTGTATAGACTCAATCTTCTGCCATGATACTGCTCTTTGGTGTTGTCTGCCATTCTGCTCATACAGAATCAGTCTCTACCAGGAGGAAGACGTCCTTCAACATCTCTCTTCTCCAGAAAGTACCTGTCCAGAAGATCATCGACCATGTTCCTGTCATCCACTGAAGTTGAGTTCGCCAAAGTCAAGTACATTAAAACCCGTGCAAGTCGCATCCGCCATTTCTTGTTTTCCTCCGTTCGAAGTCGAGTACACCGAAGTCCAAGTGCATTGCTTCTGCCATTCCAGTATCATCTTTTGGTTCCTAATCCAGATGTCCCAAAGTTGGCTGCCCCCAAAGAGTGTGCTTGTCCTGGAAGAACCTTGTCTGCGTCCCCTGGTCGTTCGCCGCAAGTCAAGTCCGTCGAAGTCCAGTGAGGGACATGTCCGCCATTTTATTGTTTTGTTCCAGTTTCCTGTGTTGACAATTCAGAATCATCCATCTTCACCTCAGATTCTTCTGGTTCCTGGTTGCATCGGATATCCATCTTCACCTCAGATTCTTCTGGTTCCTGGTTGCAGCGGATATCCATCTTCACCTCAGGTTCTTCTGGTTCCTGGTTGTACCAAAATTTCCAGAGCATTGTCCAGGCCTTGGTAATCCGACAGTAGGCTCATCACCAAGTATCTTCCTTTTTCTCTTCATCCTTGGTGGCCCCAAAGTGGGTTTTGGCCGGGGAGCTTTCTTATTCTAGTTTGATTCTGATAGTCCTCCAGTAGGCTCATCCCAGGAACCTGTTCCTTTTGTTCATTATTGCTGGCAGCCTCGGAGAGAGTGGATTTTATACCAAGAAACATATGGTCTGTCTACAAAATCTCTCACCACCCCAGTGGCCTTAGCTAAGTCTATGCTGGAACCAATATCTGAGTAACGTAGGAAATTCCTTGTCCCTGTTTCTGTAGCTACCAACTCTACTCAACGGTACACACGAAGACTTCAATGATGACTGGACTCTGTGGCATCTTTGCATGTACATTGCTGTAATTGACCTGAGTCAGTGATTGTAAGGTCTTCCAAGGGGTAGCCATTGTATTTTGATACCTTAGGCAGTACTAAAGGAGACACAGAATATTGTACTACTATACTATAATTGAGTCTAAGAAGTGACATAGAGTATAGTGGCACTAGGCCGAGGTGCACCTCAGAACATTTCTTTTCCCTAGCATACAATTTAGGTACTTGATTCTAAAACCTGTATTCTTAGAGAGTCAGTACTGGTTTAGTTGTTTAGTTGTGTGGTATGAGAATTAACTGTTCATGTTTCCTAGTGTTTTATTTACCCCTCCTATGACTGTGTCATCCTACCCCTGTTGTTAAATAAAGTCCAACGGGCATCAAACTCATTGGAAGACTCCTGCTTCTCCTTGTTGGATAAACTTCATCTATCCTTACTTATTCGAACCTTGGTGCTCATCGCCATCGCAGAAGCAGAGCACCACACATCATAACATTAAAAGAGAAGCATAAAGAATATAAAGTCAATTAGTTTAACGTTGAATCAGTTCATGAGAAATTTGCATCGTGGTCTGCATTTGTAGTCTAATGTAGCTGTAATCGTTAAAGTGTTGTATTCTCTTCTCTCTTTAAATATCTCGCAACTTTTTATACAATAATCTCTGTTTTATTTTTTTCTTTTTCATAGTGCACATGGGAGCATTAAGGAACCGAGCCATCTCTGACAGCAGAAATGTTTTCCTGTGGCTTACCCGGGCACTTAAAACAAGCAAGAAAAAAATCCTCCTACTTTTTAAGAAAAAAAAAGCAGCTTTGTTTGTTTAGACAGCTGTGTTGTCCAGCAGTAGGTATCAGAGAGAGAGAGAGAGAGAGAGAGAGAGAGTGTGAGATAAGGGATTGGCTTTGTATGGCTGCAGATGTAGGGAAGAGAAATTAACCTGTTTTTCAGCAAATGTAATTTCAATCAATCAATCAAGTCTTTATTTAACCAGGCGTTCATCGTTGAGCAGAAGCTCATTTGCAAGATGGACCTGGGTGGAGCATGAACAATTGTATATACAGGTCAACACAGGTATTTACAAGGCAATACAGATAATACTCTTTACAGAGAGGAAGAAAAAGAAGTTCATATGTACATAGAATTATACAGATATTGTACAGATTACACGGTATTTACATACTGTACATAGAAGTGTCTATAGGAAGATAAAGCAGGTTATCTAAGATTGCAGGAGGAAGTAACGGAAGAAAAAAAATAAAAATATACACCAGGTAGAGGTGAAGGTAGGGGGGAAGGGAGGGAGGTAGGGGGAGAAAGGCTAGGAGGACACGGTGCACAGAGGAGTTGGTAAAACAGGATGTAGAGAAGGTGGATGGAGAAAAGGAGTATGTGTGAGCCCCAGGATTGAATGCTATAAAGTACGGGGCATGGTAGGATGTCACAACCCAGGGTAATGAGCTCCTATCCGAGGTTGGGAAAGGAAGAATAAGGGGATGGATGGGCCTAGTGTTGATAAGACAGGGGGATAAGAGAGAGAACAATTAGGCTGGTGAGGAGTAATCTGGGGGGTCAGTACTTAAAATTGGGTCTAGGCGTGGCTATATACCAGTGCAGACACCGGTACTGGGTCTGAGTGGGTGAAGCAGTTACATACTTCTCTGATTGTATGGAAATAAAGCATCTTGAAGGCATTTATACCGATTAGAGTGCTTAATTTGAGGTTTTTGTAGATCGTTCCATAAGGTAGGTAGCACAAAGCTTATGGCTGCCCTGCTGAAGCGGGATTTTGCTTTGGGTACTTTAAGTGTAATAGCTGAGTAACTTCTTAACGCATATTTCACAATTATACTCAGGGGAAGACAGCAGGAGATATAGTAAGGCAGCTTATTAGAGATGGCTCTATAGGTCCAGAGGGCGGCGTTTCTGTGGCGCCTGAACTTTAGTGATGTCCACCCCACTGCCGCATATAGGGTGCAGTGATGCATGTCGAAGGGGAGTCCCATTATAAACCTCAGTGCTCGATGGTAGAGTGTGTCCAGTTTAGCCATGTAAGAGTTGGGGCATTGGCTGTAGAGGAAGTCAGCGTAATTAACCAATGATAGGAAAATGGATTGGACCAGTTGTTTCTTGGCATCTCTGGTGAGAAATTGGTTGATTCTAAAAAACAGTCCAAGTCTTTGCTGAAGTCGTTTTAGCAAGTCCTTGATATGTTCAGTGAAGGAGAGTCTTTGGTCTATCCAAACTCCCAGATACTTGAATTTTGTAACAAATTCTAGTTTTTCACCTAGAACTGTGGTAATTTGGGGAACTGTCCCACTGGACACAGGGTTAGCTGTACGGATAAAAGGGGAGAGGACCATCGCTTTAGTTTTTTTGGCATTAAGGAGTAGCTTTTTTTGGAGGAGTTGGCTTTGCAAAAGGTTGATTTCTGACTGTAGGTCATTGCAGGCAGCTTCAGGTGTTGGGCGACTCACGGCGTATCATCTGCAAACAGATGGATGTTGGCTTCTTTTACATAGTAGTCGATGTTATTAATGTAGATTGCAAAAAGTAAAGGCCCTAATATAGAACCTTGAGGTACCCCTCTTTGCAGAGTTTTTAAGGGGGACAGGCCTCCTTCAGCTTTAACTTGTTGAAGGCGCCCTGTAAGATAGTCAGTAAACCAACGCAGAGAGGAGGGGTCCACACCTATGGTTTGAAGAGAGGAGAGGAGCAGACCATGGTCGACGGTGTCAAAAGCCTTGCTTAGATCAATGAAAACAGCACAAATAAAGTTTTTGCTCTCAAGATTACGCTGCCAGTCGTTAGTAACTTTGGCGAGGACTGAGATAGTGCTATGTTTAGCTCTGAATCTGGACTGCATAGGATTTAGCAGTTCCCTAGACTCAAGGTGAGTCCTCAGCTGTGCATTTACAATTTTCTCTAGGAGCTTGGACAGGACCGGAAGAAGAGAAATTGGCCTGTAGTTATTGAGATTGCCTGGGTCACCTGATTTGAACAGTGGTATGACATGTGCTGTCTTCCATATAGGTGGTAAGGTGCCCTGAGACAGGGATAAGTTGAAAAGGTGGGTGACGGGTATTACTAGTACGTGGTAGGCAATTTTTAGGAAGTAAGGGTCAAGGGTGTCGGCCCCAGCACTTTTTCTAGTATCCAACTGAAGCAAGAGGTCCTCTACCTCTTTCAGTGGGGCAGGTTGAAGCGGGAAAGGTGGCAAAGCTATCGGAGTTTCAGACAGTTGGCTGGCAGTCTGGGAGCGAAGTATGTTTTCAGGGGAGTTATCAAATGCCATGCCTGCAGTAGCAAAGTGGTTATTGAATGTGTCAAGTATATCCATCTTTTCGGTTATAGTCAAGTTGCCAGAGGTAATCTTGGTCGGGAGTGAATTTCCTGGGGAGTGGCCTAACAGATCATTGATCGTGTTCCAGAGCTTGATTGGGCTCTTTGTGGCAGAGTCTAGTTCGGATTTGAAGAAGGTGGCCTTCGATTCTCTGATTGTTTTGGTACATAAATTTCGTAGTCTTCTGAACTGGTTCCAGTCCTCTGCAGTGTTCAGTCTGCGCGCTTTTTTCCAGAGCTTATCTCTTTCTAGAAGCAAGGACTTGATTTGAGGGGTGAACCATTTACAGGTTTTGGTCCTAGTTCGAACTTTAATCAGGGGAGCATACTTATTAAGGGCCCTTGATAGAATATTGTGGAAGATATTGTAAGCTGACATAATCGTTTTGGCCAGGTAGAAATCTTGCCACTCAGGGGAGTACTTAAGCTCGTTTAGGTAGGCATGTTCATTGAAGTTGCGGCTGGATCTCTTCATAGAGAACTTGCTGATGGGTGCTGGGTTGTTGGTGGATCTTACTCCCGCAATAAAACAATGGTCACTGGCGTCTGAGAAGAAGACTTCAGCGTGGGAGAAGAGATGAGGTTTGCTCACCATTAACACATCCAAAAGTGTACTTTTACTGGGGTTCTTCACGTTTGGGCGTGTTGGTTCAGTAATAAGTTGCATCAGCCCCATGTTCATCACAGAAGGATGCAAGGGGGGCAGCTGTGTTAGAGAGCCAGTCAAAGTTGAGGTCTCCTAAAATAATAGTTTCTGGCAGCCCCTGTCCCAACTTGTCACTTAGATATGATACAAGCTGTAGGCCAGCAGATGGTGGTCTGTAGCTTCCTATTACACAGAGTGCAGTAGTCTGTGTAATTTCCACTTTGAGAATTAGGCATTCGAATTCGCTGGCGACAGATGCCGAGGATAAGCAGAAGGCAGAAAATTTGTCTTTAACGTAGATAGCTACCCCTCCTCCTCTGGCATGCCTATCAGCTCTGAACAAGGCATAGTTGGGTATGTTTACTTCTCTATCAGTGGTGCTGGGTCTAAGCCAAGTTTCAGAAATCACAAGTATGTCAGGAGAGGTATGATTTACCCAGGTTTGTATTAAGGTTATCTTTTAAGGAGGCTACATCGTTAATATGCAAGAAGCTTATTCCTTTTAAATTTGCTAGTTCTGCTGGCAAAGCAATAGCTTCTGGGGGGCCAGGGTTGAGTTCTACATTGCCTGAACATAGCAGGAGGATAAGCAGGATTTTTCTAAGAGCACTAATTATAAGCTTGTAATTCCTGCCTTTCTCCCGTCTAGTAGATCTGATGTTTTTAGGGACTGGAAAGTAGCCACCATAGAAGAGCTGATCTGTTGTAGCAAGAGCTAGTACCCCTACCACAATAGGCGGGGAGGAGATAGAAGTCTGCGTGGTGGGAGGTGGGCCTTGTGGTGGGGGAGTGTTATAAGTACTACTGGTATGTGTGGTCCAAGAGCAGGGTTCGAGGTATTGGTACTTGGAATCACGGAGGCAATTAAAGGATAAGTTGCCATGTGGTATACAGCACAAGGTGCCGTTGTAGACCAAACATGATGGTAGTTCAGGTGTCCAATGCTGGGCAGCTGGTATCAGCAGAAGAAGGGGCAGTATAAGGAGCCATATAGAGCCCGACATGATGGTACCTCAAAAAAGGAGCCACTCAATTAGCCCAGGGGCCAGTGGGGTTGCTGGATTAATGCAGCTTATCAGTAGCTTTCCTATCCAGGTCGACCCAAATTTGATAGCATTAAAAATATTTAGTGGTGAAGGCACAGCCAAGGAGAGCCTATGCGTTTTAGTAAGGCGAGGCCCTGAGAGTTGGATCCCGTAGGCTGGACAGAGAAGAGGGGATCACAAGCTAAGTCTCTATTGGTGGGGCACTCGCATGAGGTGGACTAATATTTTGGCAGGAGCTACTGTATTTAATAGTCAGCGGAGGTGGGGAGGGCGTGTTAAAAAGTTGCGCAGTTGCCGCATTTCCTGTAGGGCCTTGGGTCCGTGTCTGCAGTCTCGAGCATCGACTAGAGGGGCGCCGACTGCCCGGTAGCCAGGAATCCCGCGGCTTAGGAGCTGGGAGCCTGTGCTACAGTTCCTTGGCTGAGGGAGAGTAGGAGAGTGAGGGTTAATAAAAGGGATTCACATAAAGGGTTAGACAGAACAGCGGGGAGTCCAAAATTTGCAGAACAAAAGGACGTGTATTACTTTGGCACCCAAAAGTGTCTAGGGCCAGTGCACGTATGCAGGGAAAGGGCTGTAAACACTAGATTTCTTTCCCAAACCACAATTCAAGTCCTTTCAATTACAGACTGGGTTAACACTTCGGCTTTTTAACATTTGTCCCAACATAAACATTTTTAGGGTTTAAAATCAAAGAGCAGAAGCCGGCTTCCGCCAGGGACCAATCAGAGCGTGGTCTGACAGGGCGCTCGCCATCCAGTTGGTTGCAGCAGTTGCCGTACCTTGTAGGACCTTGGGTCCGTGTCTGCAGTCTCGAGCATTGGCTAGAGGGGCACCGACCACCCGGTAGCCGGGAATCCTGTGGCTTAGGAGCTGGGAGCCTGGATGGCAGTTCCTCGGCTGAATCTGTCCAGGGGTCAGTCGGGTGGTCTGTTAGCTGTGGCCTGCTCAGAGAGAGCCGAGGCCACAGGAGCAGCTTGGGAAGCCCACAGATGGGCTGTCTGAATCTGTCCAGGGGTCAGTTGGGTTGTCTGTTAACTGTGGCCTGCTCGGAGAGAGCCAAGGCCACAGGAGTAGCTTGAGAAGCCCACAGATGGGCTGTCTTGATTTCATATATCACCTTACATGCATGATGGATGTATCTTACAGCTGAGGTCCTATGAGCCGGTGGCAAGTGAATTACTCCATACAGGTAAAGAGATACAGCTTCATCCCCAAGAGATGCAAACTAGACATGTCACTTTATCAGTCATTTAAAATAACACAAGTTTAGCTTCACATTCTTACTATAAGGGACAGGGACAGGCAGGCTGCCTGGCTCAAGCCACAAAAGAAAGACCCAGCACAGTAGCTGCTATGGGATTTTTCTTATTTGAATTTTTTT
The DNA here is from genome assembly GCA_016271365.2 of Neoceratodus forsteri. Taxonomy (NCBI): domain Eukaryota; kingdom Metazoa; phylum Chordata; order Ceratodontiformes; family Ceratodontidae; genus Neoceratodus; species Neoceratodus forsteri. The sequence continues at coordinate 381,854,236 of CM028134.1, read as the reverse complement.
TTCTGAGTTTTTAACTGCTAACTTCTCCTTGAAAGTTGAGAAAGCAAAGTCCAGTGTTATTTTTTTCTAAAGCTAAGGGAAATTTTACAGTACATATTTTTTACAAGACTTGAGCAATGTCAATTTTTTTTCAATCAAAACTACTGAACTAGTGCCCTGAAGCTTTCATATTGTGAGAGAACCAAGCAGGTAAAATCAACCAGCATGGTCAGTAAACAAAGGCATTCACACCTCTGGATGAATGGGGGAGGGGATACCAGCAAAGCAGGAGTTTCTCCGTTTGCAAAAGGTAGTAAATTAAGCACTGAAACTTGACAAGGTCCATAAAACACTTTGGAGGAAGTTTCAACTTGCAAAAAAGGCAGTACTGGGACACTTTGGAGGAGGTTTCAACTTGCAAAAAAGGCAGTACTAAGGAGGGCTCAATTAACTTCTTAAGTCAGAGGAAAAATAGTGCTCTCCAGCTCCCATACACACACAGGCAGCACAATAATGAGGCTTTAGTGGAGGACACTATTTTTATCACTCTGTCATGTAGTTTGGAAGGTAATTTATGCAGGGGATCCTTTTCTCAAACAAAATGTCTGCAGGGCTACACTCACTGCAGCCATACAAAGGGGACAGGTCAGATCCAAGTATGTATAGACCCATAAGCCTGCTTGACATTCTACTCAAAATATTATCAAAAGCACTGTTGTTTAGGTTAATTGCACAAATAAAAAACGTAGGAGGTCTTTCTCAGTTTCAATCAGGGTTTAGAGAAAGGCAAAGTACTATAGATTAGTAGTTCTCAGACTTTGTCATACTGAGCCTCCCCATAGAAAAACAGCATACTTTGCACAGTACTTCAGGAATAAAGTGAAACTCCTTTGAGTAGCTGGCTCTCATTTCATTCAGCTTATTACAACCTCCCTCCCCCCCGCTCACGTAGTCCCCTTCCTAGGCTGGCCTACTTACTCTGCCATTTTGACTCCCAAAGCATCGTTATCCCTTGTTTCAATACCTTCAAGGGTCAGGCTGCATTCTCTGTCTGTTTCCCCTCTAGCTGAAATAACCTTCCTACCCACCTCTGCCTCTCCCTTCTTACCCCACTTAAGCAACTTCTCGGGATCCTTTTACTCCCTCCCACTCTTGTACCTGATACCTCTCTGCTTAACCCTTGTGTTTGGGCTGTTTTGCCACCAGTCTAATTGGTCAGTTGTTAACTTTCTTTCTCTATTCATTGTTCCTGTTTGTTTGCACTTTTGTTCATTTTGTATTGCTTGACTGTTTTGCAGTTAGTGTTTATATTGTGTCCACGTAAACCTAAAATGAGCCTTGGTTCAGTGTATGCCTTTCCTAGTCACTGATCTGTTAATAAATGCATAAATTCACCTACTATTATCCTCTTTCAGTTTACCTCATCCTTTCTCACAAAATTGCTAAAACTCAAATTTGCATACAGTACTTTTTCAGACTTGCTTGAGCCTCCCCTGGAACAAACTGGGGCCTCCCCAAGGGGCTAGCCTCATAATTTGAGAACTCCTGCTACAGATAATTGCTTTGCATTACATCCCCTTATAGAAAAATATGTCACTCTGAGATTTCAGAAATTATATTCAGCCTTTATAGATCACAGCTCAGCATCTGAGTTAATATCACAAAACCAACTGTGGGAAATTATTATGTTGGGGAATTGAACCAGGACTAGTAAGTGTCATAAGACATCTGTATGCAGGAACTTGGGCCAGGAATTGGGGGTCAAGGCGGCTGTCTGGAATATTTTCTCAACTAAGGGGGGGGTGTTACACAGGGCTGTGCCCAGGCTCCTACACTGTTTTGTATTTATATTAATAAAGTATGTGTGAGCCTAGATGCACTTTCCTCTGACTCTACAAAAATTGGAACTCAGGCTAGTCCGGCATTAACATACGCTAATGACTTGGTCCTCTTCTCATTATCATGTATTAGCCTACAAAAACCCTTAATGTCTTACATATTATCTCTGAAAACTTAAAAATTAAAATGAAGCCAAATAAAAATAAGATTATGGTATTTGATACTAATTAAACGTGATGTAAATAGAGAGTAGTGGCAGAAACTCTTGGCATGGTAGAGAATATGTCTATTTAGGTATAACTTTCACTTCTAATTTGATTCTCCCAACTCAGAATGTACTTGTCTCAACCTACTTTGTTACTTAACTACTTATTTGTCAGTTTGCAATATTTTAATTTGTACTGTTCCTAACCATTAATTCTTGCACTTGCCTTATCCTAATTTGTTAATTGTTCTAATTATTTGTCAGCATGCAATATTTCATACTGTACACATCCGTACCCTGGAACTGTTAGTTCTCTATATCTGTATCTTGTTTGACTTGATGTACTTGTGCTTTTGACCCTGTTGTATCACAGGCTTTGTAATCTCCTGGGTCGTACCTCCAAATAGGCATTCAGTTGTCTAGTGTACCTACCTGGTCATGAAAAACCAATTAAATAAAATAACTAAATGTCACTGGAGGAAACATCAGTAATACAGAGATATAACTAAAAAGAGACTATTACGGGTCTAAAGAGGTATAATTTTTGATATGGAAGACCTTCAGTAGTGCCCGCTTTACAGGCAATCCATGTTAAATATAATGCCGAAGCCCTGTATGGGGCAGAGCTATGAGCTGATGATGTAGTTAAAAACAGTCTTGAGCTGGACCATCAGCACAGTGGTTGGATTTCCATCTGCGACGCCGGCGACCCAGGTTCAGGAATGGACTCGGGTCGCTGGAGGGCCAGCCGGGGGAGAAGGATGGAGCATCCCAGGGATGGCTCACCTTCTCTGGGGGGGAGGGCCCAAGTACCTGCTGGCCTCTGGCGGAGGCCAGGAGCATAGCAGGACATCAGGGTCTCATTGGCTGGAGGAGTGGAGGACATTGGCGTACACCTTGACATCTGTGGCACACCACTCCCCGGGGAGAAAACCAGGAAAACTGCTCTCTGGCAGGCTGGATGATAGCCCCTGGCCCCCCACTGCTGCCATGCCCTGACAATTGACCCCACCTCAGTGGCACCCAGGCCAACTGCTGAGTGTGCTGGCTGCCCCCACCAGTGCCTTCCCTCTCAGAGAAGGGAGATCCGTCCGGCGAAGGGATACGCCGGGTTACCCAGGGGGTCACAATGTGAGGTAAGGGGTCAGTGTCGGGGGAGTGCAAGCAGACAGAGGACCTTGGGAGACCCAAAGGAGTGGTCAGCCAGGGAAGGAGGAGGTAGAAAAACACAAAAAGGAGTCTTGCTAAACCAGTAGCTCAGTTTTGTAGGTCTCTGCTAGGAGTACCAAAGTCAGTTACATCAACTTATCTTGGAGCTGAATTAGGCTGTCATTCAGGTATCGAGGCACTAGTTAGTGCACAGTGCTCTTGGTTGAGGAACTTGAAACCATCTCTTCACAAATTTAACCTATTTGCATTATGGAACTATCTTAAAAATTATATCATAATTAATAACAAATATAAAAAATATGTGCGTAACTCCATTCAGGGTGTACAAGCCTGTGGGGATCTTGAACTGATAAGGGACTCCAAATTTTCTCTATGGCTTATAGCCAGTGATAATAGGAACAGACTGATATATTATCTTCATGAATTCACAGATAAAAAGAAGAGGAAATTGTTTACCAATTTCAGATTAGAAACTTTTCCGAGCAAAGCCCCTCCTTGGGGGCTGTCTGTCACATCTAAAGAAGTATAGTTGGGTTGGAAGCATGAGGAATCCAGGACTGATGGCTTGGGCCAAGTTTCAGATGGGCATAGAACATCCGGGTGATAAAGAGTCACCCAGGCCTCCAGCTCAGAAAGATTACAAAGCAGACTTCTGATGCTGGTATGTGCTATACGTAGTCCCTTAGTAGTAGTCCATGTTTGGTCTGAGTAAGAGTGTAGTGACATGAGACCTGGTTTAGTTCAACATCACCTGCTAGGATGAGGACAACTGATATTAGGTACCAGAGTTTTCGAAGTGCAATGGAGGTAGAGGGATTAGGAAGTGACAAGCGCCTTTTTTTTAAGTTCTCAAGCCAAGATAAATAATACATTTTGGGAATATGAGTTGCATGAGATCAAGGTGCTTAGGTGATGTCTTCATACCAGGAACATGCCAGTATTATATGATTCAGATTAACAGTCCCACCTTTCTCACAAGTACATTTACTATCATGTGGATTTTTTGATTTGTTGCATCATGCACAAAGTGCTTTGCTCGGAAAAGTTCTAATCTGAAATTGGTAAACAATTTCCTCTTCTTTTTATCTGTGAATTCGTTAAGATAATATATCAGTCTGTTCCTACTATCACTGGCTATAAGCCATAGAGAAAATTTGGAGTCCCTTTATCAGTTCAAGATCCCCACAGGCTTGTACACCCTGAATGGAGTTACTCACATATTTTTTTTATATTTGTTATTAATTGTGATATAATTTTTCAGATAGTTCCATAATGCAAATAGGTTAAATTTGTGAAGAGATGGTTTCAAGTTCCTCAACCAAGAGCACTGTGCACTAGCTAGTGCCTCGATACCTGAACGACAGCCTAATTCAGCTCCAAGATAAGTTGATGGAACTGACTTTGGTACTCCTAGCAGAGACCTACAAAACGGAGCTATCGGTTTAGCAAGAGTGCGTTTTTTGTTTTTTTTTTACCTCCTCCCTCCCTGGCCAACCACTCCTTTGGGTCTCCCAAGGTCCTCTGTCTGCTTGCACTCCCCCGACACTGACCCCTTACCTCACATTGTGACCCCCTGGGTAACCCAGCGTATCCCTTCGCCGGACGTGTCTCCCTCCTCTGAGAGGGAAGGCAACCAGTGGGGGCAGCCAGCACACTCGTCAGTTGGCCTGGGTGCCACTGAGGTGGGGTCAATTGTTAGGGCATGGCAGCAGCGGGGGGCCAGGGACCATCATCCAGCCTGCCAGAGAGCAGTTTTCCTGGTTTTCTCCCCGGGGAGTGGCGTGCCACAGATGTCAAGGTGTACGCCAATGTCCTCCGCTCCTCCAGCCAATGAGACCCTGATGTCCTGCTATGCTCTTGGCCTCCGCCAGAGGCCAGCAGGTGCCAGTACTGCACGCAGTACTCCAGGTGCAGCCTGACCAGAGATCTGTACAAGGGAAGGATCACCTCCCTACTTCTGGAGGAGATTCAGCTCACTATACACCCCAGCATCCTGTTGGCTTTTGCTGCCGCCTTCCTGCACTGAGCTGAGTTGTTCATGTTGCCCATTATAAGCACCCCCAGATCCTTTTCCTTCACGGTGCTTTCCAGCTGCACCCCTCCCAGCTGATAGCTCCTTCCCTGGTTCCTAGCTCCAAAATGCAATACCGTGCACTTCTTGGTGTTGAATCCCAGCTGCCATGTTTCCGACCACTCCTGTAGTTTGGTCAGGTCCTCCTGCAGCCCCTTCCACCTTTCAATGTCATCTGCCACAGTTCCCATCTTCGTATCATCAGCAAACAGACTGATCCTACACCAGAATCCGTGTGAGACATCAGCTATGTATATCCCAAACAGCACTAGTCCCAGTACCAATCCCTGTGGCACCCTGCTCATCACTTCCCTCTGTGATGAGAGTTCCCCCCACCACCACCACCCTCTGCTGCCTTCCATTCAGCCAGTTGATGATCCATCTGACCATCTTCGTTCCCACCCCTGTGTATTCCAGCCCCCCCCCACTCTCCCATGCGGTATGGAATCAAAGATCTTGCTGAAGTCCAAATACAGGACATACACCGCATGGCTCCTGTCCAGCTCCCTGGTCACCCAGTCATAAAACTCAATTAGATTAGTCTGGCTGGATCTGCACGAGACAAACCCATGTTGTTGGCTGTCCTGGAGGCCACTGTCCTCCAAAAAGGTTACTAGCCTCTCTTTCAGGATTGTCTCCATGAGCTTCCCAACAATTGATGTGAGGTTCACTGGTCTGTAGTTGCCTTGTTCATCACTAGGGCCACTTCTGTGAATGGGCACCACATGGGCCATTCTCCAGTCTTGTGGTATGCATCCTGTGTCCAGGGAGGTATTGAATAGGTCAGCCAGTGGTCCTGCCAGGATCTCCACCAGCTCCCTGAGTACCCTAGGGTGAATGTCATCCCAGTGCCTCATCCACCCTCAGTGCCCTTAATCCTTCCAGAGTCCTGTCCTCTGTAATCCCTACTTCAGTCACCCCTCCCCCTCACTACCCACTCCACCCCTTCCTTGGGGTATCTGATGCCCTTTCTCCTTCGTGAACACAGAGCAGAAGTATTAATTTAATGCCTCTGCCTGATCCTCCCTCTTTTCCACTCACCCTCCATCCTTCCTAATCCTCACAATCTGGTCCTTGTTCTTCCTTCTTTCTCTAATGTATCTGAAGAAGTCCTTTTCTTCTTCCTTAATACTCTGTGCCAGTCATTCCCAGCCAGAGGGTCCTCCTCCCCCAGTTCTCTTACAGCCTCTCCATCTGAAAGTACCAGGTCCAGCATCCTCTCCAATTTAGTTGGCTCATGTACCAACTGCACCAGGAAGCTGTCCTGAAATTCATCTAGTATGACCTGCTCCTTTGCACTTGCAGTGGCTGGAGTGCTACAGGCTCTTCATGGCTCAATTGTCCGGTTGGTGCATATTCATAGCTCTACCAGCTGCTACTATTACAGAACATTTTAGCCAGGCGTTCGCTGGCTCTCCAGGCTAGGGGCAGCTACTAGGAGCAAGTACCATGTCCACTAGCATCACAAAAATGTGTAAAAGACTGCTGAAAGATCTTGCTGAAAAAAAGACATTTGTCACACTTGTTGCAAGATATACTGGGTAAGATATATCATGTGATGTTGTTCTTAGTGCTGATAGACTGAATTTGCAGGTAGCTGTGACAAAAGCTGATAAGTTAAATTGCCCTGCTATTTTGCATTAGTTTTAGGTCTCTAAGTAACTGAAGAAAAGTCATTGTGAGTGCCGGTACAAAACTGTTTTAAGAATTTGACTATGTGATGCTTTATTGTGTTCGCTAATTATGTGATATTTTGCTCTGCATTTGCTGATTGTGTGAGATTTTATTCTGTATTTGGTCATTATTAGAAGCTTTACTCTGTTATTGCCTATTACATGATGTGCTATTCTGTATTTGGTCATTATTAGAAGCTTTACTCTGTTATTGCCTATTACATGATGTGCTATTCTGTATTTGTTAATTATGTAATGTTTTATACTGAATTTGCTGATCATATGACGTTTATATTTGCTAATTATGTGATTCTGTACTCTATTTGCTGATTGCGTGATGGTATATTGGGTATTTGCTGATTATGTGATGTTTCACTCTGCATTTGCCAATTACATGATGTTTTACTCTGTGTTTCCTGATTATGTGATGCCTCACTTTGCATTTGTTAATCACGTTTCATACACACACAAAGATATATATATGTTTTTTTTTTTTATCAGTACTCTTTCTGGCACTCCAGTCAGGCCAGGGATATACCCCATATTTGCCCCTGAGTTCCATGCAGTAATGGCAGTGTGCTGTGCATGCTCCCACACATGGCACACAACCATTCGCCGTCACCCCAAGCCCTCAGGATGAGGTCCTATGCTGTAACTCCCAGTCTCCACTGAGAGTCACACTTATGCCAGGTGCCACAACCCCCCCCCCCATCACCCCGGAGCAGGAGAGCAGTCCCACGGAGGGTCATCTTGCCTCCCACTGGCTGGCCCTTTGTGGCTCCGGGCTCGTTCCTGAACCTGGGTTGTCAGTGTCACTAGCGGTAGCACTACTGCTACACTGGCAGGCTAGCCCACATGATGTTTTACTCTACAGTTGCTGATTACATGATACTTTACTCTGTACATGCTGATCACATGATGCTTTAGTCTGTGTTTCCTGATTACATGACAGAACAACTGCAGTGCACCTAACCACAGTGATGCCTGTTGTATGGGATTGCAAACCACAGACATCTGAAGGTTTGGCAGGTTTACAGTACCTTTTCAGCTAGGGCCTGCCATCCATACTGCTGCAGGGGGTGTTCTTTAACAGCCCCAAACTCGATGTCCAGTACCTGCTAGACCAGCCACATCCTTAAAAAGGGACATGCAAGGCTATGGATGGACTCATGAATATGTATGAGACATCCCAGAGGGCAGGGTTAAGGCCCTTCGGGTGGATAAGGATCCAGGACCAGATGGCGTGCATCCGAGAGTCATTGAGGGAGTTGAGTGAGGTACTGGCAGCCCCTCTGGCAGACCTGTTCAACACCTCGCTAGAGACAGAATGCATGCCTCAGGACTGGAGAATGGCACATGTGGTGGCTCTAAACAAGAGTGGACCCAGTGATGAACTGAGTAACTACAGACAGGTCAGCCTTACCGCCATTGTAGGTAAGTTAATGGAGACCATTCTAAAGGAGAGATTTGTGAACTTTCAGGAAACCAGTGGTCTCTAGGATGAAAGGCAGCATGGGTTTGTCATGAGGAGATCCTGCCAGACCAACCTAACAGACTTTTTCAATTGGGTCACAAGGTCACTAGACAGGGGCCATGTGGTAGATGTCCAGTATCTGGACTTCAGCAAGGCCTTCAATTCAGTGCCACATGGAAGGATGCTCAGTGAGCTGATGAACCTCGGAGTAGGGGAAAAAAACTGTTGGTGTGGGTCAGGAGCTGACTGCAGGACAGGAAGCAGATGGCGATTGTGGGGGTGGAACTACTGAAACCCAGACCTGTAACCAGTGGGGTCCCACTGGGCTCAGTATCTGAACCAGTGTTAACATCTTTATTGGAGACATAGCAGATGGGATCAAAAGTAAAATCTGCCTATTCGCAGATGACACAAAGATCTGTGCGAGAGTGGATAGTGAGGTGGGGAGGCAGGAGCTCAGGGAGGACCTGGCAAAGCTCAAGCACTAGTCAGGCATCTGGCAGTTGGGGTTCAATGCTAAGAAGTGCAAGGTCATGCACCTGGAAGCCAGGAACTCTGGGAATAGCTACTGACTGGAGGGTGGGGGGAATATAGGTATACATTTCAGAGGAGGAAAAAGATCTAGGGATGATTGTCATGAAGAACATGAAACACTCTGCATAGTAACGTAAAGCAACAGCCAGAGCAAACAAAATGCTGGGGTGCATTGCCAGAGGAATCACCTCAAAGAAAGAGGAAGTCATCCTACGTTTGTACAGGTCACTGGTGAGACCATACTTACAGTATTTTGTGTAGTTCTGGTGCTTGTACTTGAAAAAGGACATCAGGCTACTAGAGGGGGTACAGTGAAGGGTGACCAAGGTGATCCTAGGCATAAGGGATAAACCTTATGAGGAGAGACTGAGGGAGCTCAATGTGTATTCCCTGGAGGATAGAAGGGAGAGGGGAGATATGATAGAAACCTTCAAACACTTTAAGGGTATAAATAAGGTTAGAAAATAGGGCATTTTCAACTTAAAGGGAGAGGGTTTCACAAGGGGACACAATTTAAATTAGTGGGGAGAAGATTTAAAAAGGAAATAAGGAGGCATTGTTTCACAGAAAGGGTGGAGGCAAGGTGGAATGAATTGCTGGAGGCGGTGATCTCACTAAAACTGTGGGCAGTTTTAAGAGGGGGTGGGACAGGGAGGGTCAAGGGGAAGGTCAAAAGCGGTGGGAGGTTGGGGAGGGGGAAGGTGAGAGGGGGATGATAAATCTGGGGTGGAGATGGGTGGGGGGCAGCTACAGTAAAATAGACTGTGTTCTGCAGCCTTGATAGACCATTACGGTCTGCTTCTGCTGGCATTTTTCGTATGAGCTGGCACACACCTTAATACACATCTCACCTAGCACTGCACCACACCATTGGAAGCCTTGTACATATATCTACCAGTATTGTGGCAGTGTTAGATTTATCAATAACATTGGTTCTAAGACTGTGAATCCTGCCTCTAGCACTCTGTATCCACAGTTTAACAAAATAACAGGTGTGAAATGGACATTAAGTGAAGCCATTTTTTATATGAAAAACAGCTTTGTCAGGGTAATTAATGCAATAAGACACCTGCTTATTTCCCACTGAGTTAAATATGAACATTATTAATGTATATAACTGTTGATATAACCCTTCCAAGTAAATTGATAAGATTGCTGACAAATTGTGTAATGGCTCATTTATTACCAAGATTAATGTTCCTCATGTCTGCACACTTCTAATCTAAAATGAATAATATATTAGTATATCAAGTCACCTTGAGCAGTATTATGAACCAATCAGCAGACAAATCCAAGCAAAAACAGAGTAGATAATGCTGCCATAAGGCCCAGGGGAAGCACGTGGCCCTTCCATGCAGATAAACTGGCTTTGGGGGTTGAGTGGGGGACGTCTGTGGTTGGGTGGCCAGGGTTAGGATTGCTGCTGAAGTGATGATCTGCTGCAGGGAGTTTCTGTGGTGGGTCGTGGATCTTGCCTCCTTACAGAGATCACTACAGTGCATGTGTGCAAAGTCACAGACAGACTGCACAGCACTGGTGGTAAGGTTTGAGGTTTGCTGGAGACACAACTGTGATGCACACATACATCCACCACAATCTGGTGAGACTGTTAGAATGACTGACCTGATACATTCTATCTACTTGTATGAACATAATGATTCAGTTATCACAATTTACTAGAAAATAATTTTTTTGCATTGTCAGGTTTCCTTTCCAATATAATAAGTAAGCAATAAGACATGACGGAGTGTGCGTTGTGCTGCCGTAATGCACACCCAGGGGCATAGTGAGGCATAACCCTGCAGGCGAAGTGACTTCAGTCTCTGGAAGTATGTTGTGCCAACACAACTCTCAGCTTGAAGTGCCTCACTGTACTTATAAAATGGATAAGCTGGGAACACTTGAAAAAATAAATAAATAAATAAAACTTTTATTTTAATTAAAAAATAGGTATTTTCTTTAGTGAACCAGAAATGCAAAATGGCTCAACTGCCCAAGAGTGTGCACAGCACTGAGAGACAACAATGCACATAAACAAAACCAGCACCACTCAAACTACAGATAAAAGCGATAAGAGCAATGTATTCAAAAACAATTGAATCCCTGGTTTTACTGAGGCTTTATGTAGTGCGAAACCGGGCAGGGTCCTGTGTTCACCCAATTCATGGCTCTGTTGTAGCGGTATGTAATTTTTGAATAAATCGCTTTTATCTGCAGTTTGAGTGATGCTGGTTTTGTTCATGTAACCCCTACACCCTGCCTTTTTGCAAACGACAGGTGGCATGCTGTTGAAGCTGACAGCAGTACCTAGTGGGGACTGGGTTCGGGGAGGACTAGGTTACTCGGCACAGGGGGGCCTCGGTTTGGCTACTCTGCACAGGGGCACCCAAGTAAATCTGAACACAGGAAGCAATAACTGTAATGTCCAATACCAGGAATGGGATTCTAAAGTGTGGCTTTATTCACATCCAAACTGAACAAACAAAGCATAGACGGACCCCCACGGGGCTACATTCCTGGTAATGCACATAAGAGAAACAGAACACTTCTTCAACACTTCAGCCCTCAGGCTCTGGACCCACCAGGCACACAGCCCGGACTTGCACGTTGCTTTGGGTACGCAGCCCGACTTGTACACTATTGGGGTTTTCCTGGCTCGGCTCCCCTGCCGGCCACTCAAACACCTTCCATTTGACATGGAACCCAAATTTCCGGTGGCTCCCTAAACCACCTTACAGCCTTCGACTCCATAAGGGAAATTTCCTTTTAATCCCTCGTCTGGGTACTTCCCCCAGCACTGGCCAAGTGACTGAGGCAAAGTAAAAGGGTCACAGAGCAAATTCGTAGAGGTGAACCTGGTTACTAAAGATGGGGGGGTTTCCCACCTCTAGCTTCCACAATCCATACCCGGCCATTTCTCTGGGCATTAAACAACTCTTTCTGAAAAGCTTAGCAATGTAGATTAAAGGGTAAATGCATAGTACATTTCCTCTACATGTCTTGACTTTCCCCTCGTACTAGACTCGAACATACTTAAACATCTCTTTCTGAAAAGCTTGGCAGTGTAGATTAAAGGGTAAATGCACAGCACATTTCCTCTACATGTCTTGGCTTTCCCCTTGTGCTGGACTTGAACATACTTTTACTTTGGCTTAGCCTATTCCTCTAGGCCTCCCACTGATTAAGCAGTCCAATCCCCACTTCACAACAGTTCAGGTGAAACAATGGCCCTATGTCAGAGCAGACTCACCCTTTGGTTGCAGGTGCCCCACAGGCGATTTCTCACAGGAATTTCTTTTGCACAGCTTCTAGTGCCTCACCACAACTTGAAAAATAAGGCAGCTTCTTCTCCAGCTGGAACCAGGAGGGTTGCCCCTGGAATGACAGGCAAACCTTTCCACCCCCATCCCCTCAGGGATAGGGCACAGAGACCCGTAACAATGGTCTCCACCACTTCACGAACAGCTTACTGTGTTCCTCTTCTGGTGGAAACACACACCTCTCCCTTAAAGTAGCTCTATATCAGAGCTTTAGGCTCCAAGAGCCTGTGCACAGACTGCTGTGCTCCTCTCTTCAAGACTTCTCACACACAACTGCTTCCCACTGTTCAAAAATTCCCAACATTCTAACCTAACTCCCAACTGCAGAGTCCAATGTGGCTCATGCAGCTGCGATAGTTCAATGGTGATGTCATCCCTCAGTCTCAGCTGAGACTGAGAACAGAGTGAGACAGTGTGAAACCCATTTAACTGGAGTTTCACAAGCTGCCTTCTCTGCCTACCACTAGGTCTTACTGGGATTCTAGTAACCCCGGGTAACAGGGGGGTTATATTCATGTGAAATTTCTTTAGTGAAAAGTAACTAGTAAAAAGTAGTCCCTTCCCAGCTCTCGAGCGTCTGTCTATCCAGACATTCAACAGATAAAATATTGCTTATCTTGGAATGCAGCAATTCAAATGTCTGCAGAGTTCTACTGGCTGAATGTTCACCTCTCCCCACACAAATACTCACAACAGTAGGCCTCAATAAAGCCAGAAAATCAATTGTTTCTGGGGCAGAGTAAGCTGCAAAGATTTCCCTGGCAGGTGCAGGTAAGGTGGGGGGGGTCTGGTCCATGGTCAGAAAAGACGCTCCAAAACAATAAAACTGAGTAGTACTTCACTGTAATTCATTATGTGTGTGAGGAGGGAAATACAAAGAAAAAAGAATACCTAATCAGTTTGATTGTACTGTTTATTTTGAGGGAGTTTAATTTTAGGGCCTATGCGATTTCTTTTTTTAGTGAGTAACGGTGGCAGCTACGTTTGTGATGGAAATCAAGAATTTTAAAAAGGCATTATTATTGTTATTGTGCTCTATCCTGGCTGCCACCACATTTTTTACCTGTGCATTGTGTTCTCGCAATGCACCAGTCCGAACCACTCAAAATGCAGTATTTTCCCTACCCATTTTTTTTTCAACTATCTTTTACTCCTTCATGGCTCAAGGGAACTCTCTCTGGCAGCCCATCCCTGTGCCACCCTGCCTGAGGGTCACTACATCCTATGCTTTTTCTCCCCCCCCTGCAGCTGGCATCCCTGATTTAACCCTCCCGGGGAGGGTATCCCGACTCCTTACCTTGGGCTTCTTGTGAGACAGACTGTGGCATGCAGGTGGGGTCTGGGTGGAGGAACAATGAAGCCGGCCAAAACAGACTCTGGCACTGGGCATGGAGGATAGGTGCCATCTCCTATCCCTCCTAGCCAGGTTTTTCCTTGTTCTCCTAACCCCTCCCCTGCATGTGCACACCCCCGACGCTTGGTGCACAGCAACCCTGCCAGCGCTGGGCATGCCATTACGTGCTGTCCATGCTCTACAGCACCCCGATCTCCACCAGGGGTCGCTGGATCACCGGGATCCCCAATGCCCTCCCCTCAGGATCGGAGAGCAGCCTTACAGGCACTCAATCCAATCCCTCCCCTGCCGACCCCCGGTGCCCGAGATCACTTCCGAACTCAGGTCGCCAATGTGGTGCAAGGTGTGGCATCCAGTGCCTCAACCCTCAGCACCACCGGGCTGGACTTCCCTACCCATTTTATAAAGCATTTTAATGAACAGTCATGTGATACGTTTCAGCCAATCATGTCTGTGGAGTTTCCAGTGCCATTTTATAAAGGATTTCAATGCATGCCCCAGCGGAGTGAAGTACAAGTCTGAAGGCTGAATTTCCTTACACCCCTGGGAAATGCATTCATATCCTTTATAAAATGGGTAGGGAAAATCCTGCATCCTGGTTGGTTGGCACATCTGTCTTAGACCTATCTGTCTAATGCACAGGTAAAAAGTTCTGGCACTCAGGACACAGCACACTAACAATATGAGTGCTTTTCTTTTATTACCGAGTGTCATTGCAAACATAGCAGTCATATTTACAAACTAAATGAGTTTTCTAGGCCCTTCGACAGGGTCAGGACCCTGACCCACTTCTATAGGGAAAAGTACAATTAGTAAAAACCTGTTCTGTTCTATCTGTTCCTTTCTTTTTTGAAAATTGGTTGCATAACCATATTCCCATGGGACCTAGGAGCTTGCCCTTCCTGTAGTCCAGCAACACTTCCCCATCTCTTGCTCATGCTCCAGTATTTCCCTGTCTTGCTTCTCGTGTTGTATTTTTTCTTTCTTTTCCTTTTCTTCCCTTTTTCTCAGCCACAGTACGTGTTGACCTCCCCTCTGAAATTAGACTTCATGTGGTCTGTAATCACACAAATAAGACTTGTTAAAATAAATGTGAATGAAACTGCTCCTTGGGCTGTGAAGTCATTTTCCCCTCCTAAAAACTAGTTGTTTGTTAGAAAAATAAATAAGCTCTGAAGGCAGGAAGGAGTTAACATTTTCATGTCTAAGGTATAGTTGTTTTTGTGCCTGTTTATTTCAGGATGAACAGCTAACTGAATGTGAAGTTCTGAGAACAAAAGGTCATATGGAGGTCAGAACAGAAAACCGATAAATGAGTCATAGGAAGGAGACAGGAAAGAGATCTTTCTACACATTTGAGGAGAAAGGACAGATTGCTTAAGAAACAGAGAGCAAGAAAGACCTAACCTAGTCAAATAGGTTAACCTGAAGCTGCAAGGCATTACTTCTTACTGTTTAGCAATGGGCTCTACAATTTTAAAATCTGCAGGAATTTTAGAGCAGATAAGGAGTATGGAAAACTTTGCTGAACTTTCTGTTTATAACTGATGTAAAGCTGCTGCCAAATCAGTTTGCTAAATCTGTTTGCCATTCTGAAGCCATCTGACAAACTATACTGTATATACTTTTATTGTTGTGTTTTGAATAAAGCAGCACTATTTGTGCCAAGTACCTTTTCTTCCTGACTTCCTGACTCACTCCTCTACAGTAGACCTAAAAATAAAACTCCTTCAAAATAAAAAGAGTAGATTACTTGTTCTTTTCTTTTATATTCCCATAATTACGCACATGCACCCATTTAAAAAATGAAATATTTTTCACAGTTTTATTTATTTATTTATTTTGGAGCTTCCTTTCTTTTTTTTTTCCGGCATGGTTCAGTATAGTTATGACTGTCCAGTCATAAAATGAAAAAAGCGTTTTAATTATATAGATAATTGAGCTATTAACTTCACATCATGCCCCATACCATACTACCTACCTACGGGGTCCAAGGGGTTTTACATTTACTTTTATATACTGGTGACATCTATTTCAAGATTATTATCTTCAGTTTTAGTTATACTACCTTTAATGCATCCCAGAATGGAGCCCAGATTTTATTAAATTCTTGTATATGGTTGTTTCTAATGTAATGAAGTTTCTCCAATTGCACGGTATCTTTCATTTGGCACAGCCATGTTTCAAATTTTGGGGGTGCAGAATCTTTCAATAATAATAATAAATATTTATGAGCAATGACAGTTGCAATGGTATATAAGATTAGGTGAGGTTTACTTATAGAATCTATACTAGAAAAATTCAAAAGTAATGTAATAATTGGAGTATAATTAAACTGAATTTTAGTTATATTATACAAAAAATTTAAAATCTTTGGCCAGAATTTAGACAAGTTTGGGCATAAATGTATTAAATGTATGAGTGTTCCAGATGTATTACTGCATCTGGGACATCTGGCTTCAATGACTGGATTAAATTTATTTAGTCGTATTGGTGTTAAATATGTACAATGTGTGGTGTTATATTGAATTTGTTGTAATTTGGTAGATTTTAAGAAAGTCCAGGGAGTATTTAAGATTTATCCCAGAGTTTATCTGTTATATTAATTCCAAGATCTTGTTGACAATTGTTTTTTTAAGTTAATAAGTTTATATTTGAGTTGTGCCTCTTCATTTATCAACTGATATATTAAAACTATTAATTTAGAATTATTAACTTATTGTTTAAAAGCTTCAATTATTGGAGAGTTAGAACCTAATACAAAATTACCATTTACTGTTTTAATATATTGTTTTATTTGTAAATTCTGAAATATATGATTTTGTGAAATACCATATTCTAGCGTAACCCTTTGAGAACTGAATATGAGTGAACGTATATAGATTCTGGACGTATATATACGTCCACAGTCTTCTAAGGGTTTTAAGTTGATTGAATGTTTTAAAGTGATTATCTGTAAATAATTGAGCCATATGTGTTATACCACCTTTGTACCATTCATTATATGTTTTATCTGTTAAAAATTAATCAAAAGCATGGTTGTTATATAGAGGAGTCTCACTAATTATTAGTAATTTATGTTTAATATTACAGTGTGCCTTATACCAAGCATTTAGTACAATTTTTGTTGCACTATTCTTGATATATTTATTAATTATGGACACACTGTTTTTATTATGAGGTAAAAAATACAAAATTTCATATTGTTTTATTTATTTAGGAAATCAGAATTACAACCCTTTGAGTCATAGATTAGTTTCCAAAGGCTCCACGTCAGAATAAAACATAGATATTCATACAGTACATACATAGAATAAATGTGGGTGAGCAATCATACAGAGTATAAATACAATGAGCACGGGTTAATGCCTATACATTTGGTAGCTAAAACAGGGCAGAGCTATCGACATATTTACCTAAGTGGTTAAGACCTAAACAATTGGTAGCTAAAGCAACACATGATATGGGCTGGTAGTAAGTCACCTCAGGGAGGCTTTGTCTTATACATAATACAATGCATTCATAGTCCAGTGCAACTATATGGTAACCAAGGGAGGTGAGGAGCCTGTAGGCTAGAAATAGTGAAGGCTCTCCACTGCCTGGCCAAGGGCGGATGCATGGTCTAGTGGCATGGTAACAGTAATTTTGATAGATTTTTTTCCATTTGGACAGTTGGATAGTTATCTAATGTATTATGAATCCAATACCATATGATAGTGCATTGTGAAGCTATATAACACTTTTCGAAATCTGGAAGTGCAAGTCCCCCATTATTTTTTGATTTTGTCAAAGTTAGATATGTGACATGAGTTTTTTTTCTCTGCCATACATAATTTATAATTATTTTTTTAATTTAAGAGAAAAAGGTTTTTGGTATCTCAATAGGAATATTTTGAAATAAATATAACAGCTTGGGCAGTACATTCATTTTAATTACATTAATGCATTTGATATTAGTTAATGGTAAGTGCTGCCATCTTTGGAAATCTGTTGTGATTGTATCAAGAAGAGGTTTGTAACTACTATAATATATATCTTTCATACAGGATGGGATATCCACCCCGAGATAGTGTATCTGTTGAACTTGTGGGCATTCATATCCTGATGGGAGTTTAAGTTTAGATAGAGGTTTGAGTAACATTACAGAAGATTTTTGCCAATTTACAGTATATCCTGTAGCTGATATTGGGATCTCTTTTGTTTAGAAAATTATGCTACTGTTGAAATCTAAATATTTATAATTTGAGATAGCTGTAAAAAGCTACAGGTTACTTGTGTGCATTTGCCTGAGCTTTTTGCAGTTGCTGTGGGGACCTCAGGAAGTTCTCAATGTTTTAGCAGCTCCTGAAATTTACAAAGAACAGAATGCTTGCAAAGAATGGGGGTTGAAAAAGACTTATAAAAACAGCTAAGCTGAGCTGCAAAGGAGATTTTCTTTACAAGAAAGATTTTAGTTTGCTTCTGTACATAGTTATTCCAAACAGGTTTATTTTATTTTATGTTATTGTAACTACAAATAAACAGTTTTGTGGATTTTTACAACTGCTCCTGGGTTTTCCCTATGCTTTCTGACCTGTGCCTCAATTACAGATGGTGTTACAAGTGCGATTTAAGCCATGCATACCCTAAGACAGGAGATTTGTGCATAGGTACTGGACCTCGTACCAGGAAAGCACAGAGGATGGTATGGATTCTGCAGCTGAAGTCCAGTCTGAGATTGTACAGCTAGCACAAGTTATGAAAAAAGAACAGGAAATGACAGAACCTAAAAGCCTGATGGACTTTTTGAAATGGTGGGCTATACAACAAAAGAGATCCCAATATCAGCTACATTTCTATACATTGATTCTCATATATTTTATATTAGCTGACATAGATATGCAAGGGAGAAAAACAGACAGCAAGAGAAAACAGAGAGACAGTGAGAGGCAAAGGATTGAGAGACTGTTTGGGTTGATCAAGTCCGAAGTCTCACAAGAAAAATTTGGTTGCACAACCAGACAGAAGAGACAGAAAAGGAAAGAATACAGATCATTGCATTTAAATGTTTTCTCCCTAACAAATGGGACAGGGTCCTATTCTACCCTGTCACACCCCCACCTTCCAACAGAAAGTTTTCTAATATACAACCACGTTCATCATTATCATCATTACCCATTATTTTACTGTGGGTAATTGCAGGCATTCTTAAAATACAATTCAACAACCAGGCAGCCTGTTAAAATTCATGCACTATCCAATCACTTCTCAAAGGAAAAGAGAATGCAGTTAGCAGGACTCAGATCACAAAAATAATCAAATTTGGTCCAATAGGCCTTAGTATTTAAAACTTAAGAACTTAATGTCCTTTTGTTAAAACCTAGGTTCCATGTGCAAAAGAACCACAGAAAAGACCGTAAAAACATTGTTCAGGCTTCTTCCATATTTCCACTTCTCCCAAATAAAAGTTGTGAAGTATCCAATGAAACCTTATGGCTGTATGAGAGCCTGCTGCAGTGAAAAACTGGAAGTATCCTAATAAAGAAAAAGGACAGAACTAAAGAACTGTTTAATTGTAATTATAACATGGGTAGGAAAATATAAGTAAATTGATTGGTTAATGACTGTCACATGAGACTACATTAATGTCCAATATATGAACGCTGAGTGTGAGTAGTCAGTAGTTGAAATGCATACTCACACAAGAAGTGGAGATCCTGTTTATGTGCAACCCGAAGATCTGTTGTTGAATGTCAGAATCTGTATTTGCTTATGCGGTAGGTGGCATAGCTATTTACCACAGCCATGAGGCAGAGAGCAATTAACAGTGCTTCTGTTTCCCACCCACCTCCGGAGAAACAGTGTTGTAAGCATATAGCAGGAAAAAGCAGATAGTGTGTAAAGAAACAAAAATCAGTGATAAAAACGTGGGCGTCTTAACCGGAAGTAATATAGAGAGTAAACGTGCTGCACAATATGGCATACGGGTTTAATATATTTGGAGACATGAGCTTTTTGGAATGGGTAAATAAAAAGTTTCCAAATGGAGCAGCAGTTGACCAGAAAAACAAAGAGTATAATCTGTGTTCTGAAAGTGAGGTAACAGTAATTTCTGAGAGTACATGTTCATCACAGTATCTAGTGCCATGGAGCTATAATAGTAGAAGTGTTAACAAATCACTCATAGTAGTTGATCAATATGAAAGCAGGAAAAGGTCTAGTACTGTAATTGAGAATATCTATAACATCACAAAAAGTAGCAGTGCTACTTCAGTGAAAGCAAAACTTGGCAGCTGGAAAGGCAGGTGCAATGTGAACCAGGCAAAGTCGGTGTGTGCAAGTGATGTAAACATTGATACATGTACAAAAGGGCTCTCTAAAAGTTCAAAATGTCAACATAGTATAATAAATACAGAGAAGGACATGGCGATGTCTCAGATGAAATGTTCTTGTGGAATAAGAACAACTGCAGAGCAGTTTTGTACTGACGAATCTAACAGTAGTAGCAGGAGTAGTACAACAGAATCAGTAGTATACAGAAAGGAGAAGAAAAAGGATAGTAGCAGAGAACAGGAAGTAAAAAGAGGGCGATATGTAGACTTGTCAGCCTCTGTAATTAATGCTCGAGAGAGCGAAAGATGAGTTAAATACTCAAAAAAGTACTCTATGGGTAACAAATGTGTTACAGGACTGGGCCACAAGTGAGAAAATCAATGTGAACTACAAGCAAATTAGTCCTGCAGACCTGTGTAAAGTGCTGAGAGAGTTTTATCCCAGTGTTCAGGAAGCAGAAGGAAAACCTTACAGTGTCAGTTCTCTGATCTGCCTACGAGCAGGAATAAATCAGTTTTTCAACAATGTTGAGAACAATAGACAGTTCAACATTACTAGTGACTCAGAATTTAAGGGAGCAAACATTGTCTTTATCTCAATACTGAAGCAGCTGAGACATGAAGGACAAGATCGCACAATGCATCACCCAGCTATCAGCACAATTGATTTGCTTAAATTCAGAACGTCAACAGCTCTTGACCCAAACAGGCCAGTAGGCCTAATACGGCGTGTATGGTTTGAACTTCAGTTAGGTCTGGCTAGACGTGGAAGGGAGGGTGTAAGAGAGTTAAAGCAAGACTCCTTTATTGTCTTGCAGGATATAAATGGAAGTGAATATTTGTCTCGCAGTTTTAACCCACACTCCAAAAATCATGCCAACCCACATGAATTGAACAAAGCAGAATTAAGAGGTTTTTTGTTTGCTGACGACACCAATCCATTATGCCCCATAAAAATGTATAAGTCGTACATTAGTAAATGTCTATGTGCCCCCTCACTATATTTTCACCCTAAGAGAAGTATTCATCCAAGTGACACATACTGGTATATGTTCAAACCCTTGGGTGTGAACTACTTGGGTAATTTCATGCCAAAAAAAATCTCTGACGCAGCAGTGCTCAGCACAAGATATACAAATCACTGCATCCGCAGTACGGCAGTGCAGATATTGTCTGATGCTGGCTTAGCGTCTAGAGAGATAATGACTGACACATCATCATAGTGAAAATAGTTTGAAGAATTACTGGAGTGCATCAACTGAGGATAGGAATAAATGGAGCACGCTGCTCATCGGGGGTGGCAAAATAAATAATGAAAGACAGGCAGATAGTGTCAGTACATGTAGTGCAGCAACACACTTAGATCCTATATACGAAGCTGTGACAGATAGCGTTAGAGCCGATACACCCAGCACAGGTAACAAAAGTAGAGACGCTGTCAGAAATCCTGTAACACCACACAATACCACAGCAGCATGGAACACATGGGAAGAGAATCGTAACCATCCACAGAACAGCACATATACTACTCAGTGTAATGGAGGTAAAGGAGTGTGTATTGAAAGTGAAAGAAGACAAGCTGTAGAGCAGGAATTAAAAGAAATGCAAAGTGCATCTGGATGTTATGTACCATACTTGCAAAACCATGGGACAGTAAATTTGAATTATTGCATGCACCCTAGCTCACCGAGGAATGTAAGCAGGGATCGGAAGTAAGAGAGAAACATAAAAAAGTAACCAATTATAGTGCTGTGACAGAGAGTGCAAAGAAGCACAGCAATGTGAGTGATGTGATAAAAAAATAGTGTAAAATGGAATATGTCAGTTATATTACACGATAAGTGAATGCTCCTGTAGATGATTTCTGAAGTGTAGAACTGTAATGTTGCAGTTTGTCTGCATGTTCTGAATAGTATTCAAATGTTTATGTTGTAGGACACAGCTAGAGAAGCTGCCACGTTCTCTGTTACCGATCGGCTGTTCCTGGAATAACTAACCCCGAACGACAGAAAGACCGGCTACTGCGTTGTAGTCTTGTGAGTGGCTGTAGCAGTGAGCTCCAATTATCATGTACCTAACACAGAAGTACTTTCATACATAAGGAATAATTTGCGTAGTAGTAGAAGTAGAGATTCAGTAGCAGTTAATTAGAATGACAGTGTTATAATGTTCTAGGTCTTCAAAGTGTAGCAGAACATTGATAAAAAGTTTCATGTTTTACAGAGTCAGAATGGCATGTGACACTTGTCACAGAAGTTTACATGTGTGTAAAAAATTATGAACGAGTGTGTTAATGTTGAAATGCTCAGTAGTTATGTAACATTGTAATAGTTACGACAATGTTGAATTCTGAACTGCAGTGTAACCTACTGGTTTTTGAAGACAGAACCATGAGTGTGGAAAGCAGTGTGAAAATAAATATCACAGTTCCATCAGACGGTAAGGTAAGTGGCTCTTCACAGTGCATAACTTATCCTAAAAACGTTTCTGAACAAAATCAATGACTCTATTATTTACACAAATGTTATAAGAGAAAGCAATAAGTACATGACAAATGAACTTCAGCAAATGACCATAATTACAGGACAAAAAGTATTTTCCCCTCTGGACTCAATTATCAGGTGTAAGGAGACTATGTAATAACATGGGAAAATTGTTATTTTCTCGGTTTTGGCTAACAATCACAATACTATTTTTGACCCATGTTATAAGCGCAATAACCCACTCCAGGGTGTGTGGTTACTGGGGATTAATCAACACCCTGGGTGCTGTGAGGACACTTGGGCTTCACCCTCGTGCCTCACAACGCACCCAGGGTGTTGATTAATCCCCAGTAACCACACACCCTGTCGTGGGTTATTGCTTACCCAATTGTTGTTACTTATTAGCTTGATAGCTTACTGGAGGCTTGAAAAATAACAACAATTGTGCAAAAACTAAAATACCAATAAAAAGTCCATGAGTGTAAAAAGACTTAAAAAAGGATATATAAAATATGTTAAACCTGTACCTCTCCAATATTACTCTGAGGATAAATTAAACCCTTT
Organism: Neoceratodus forsteri; assembly: GCA_016271365.2. Lineage (NCBI taxonomy): Eukaryota > Metazoa > Chordata > Ceratodontiformes > Ceratodontidae > Neoceratodus > Neoceratodus forsteri. Next base: position 381,831,259 of record CM028134.1, on the reverse strand, counting down.
TAAACAGTTCAAGTACTGTTTAAAGAAACATAGACTCACCACAGCATCTTAAATCAATTACTAGATATGTAAAAAGGTGCTTTCAGTCTCTATTCATCGATATAAAGATCAGCGCAACACTGAGTCGAGGATAGATATTTTGAATAAGCACCGGCTATTTGACAGACCAAAAATTTTTACCAAGCTAAAAAAAAATCAGAAAACACGAGTAGACAAATCAACCACACAAACTAATGCTGGTGGTCTCCACAAAAAAGAGCAACTGCTTGGGCTATAAAATGTACTTTTCTTTAGCTTCCTTAGCTCATATTAACTCATTGCCTACTTACTCAGTGCTAGAAATCACATATGTTGGACGCTTCTACGGTCAGAGAAAATGGCGGATCTGACCAGGGAACACCATGCATGCGCTTTTAAAATCAATTTCCACATGGACTATGCAACCAATAACAGTTCTGAGTGCAAATAATGACGCAAATTTTGTAAGTGTATAAGCTTTTTTTTTTTTGTACATTACTTTATATTCCTCCCCCGTATGGCCCACATCTGACTGTTTTCTCCAGCTCCATCCCCCAAAATTACCAGGGCTTATCTTATGCCTGATCCGGGGGCGGTGCTTGCGGAGAATCGGTCACCATCCTGCAGCCATTTTTTTTCTCATTTTCTCCCCCCATTTTTACTCATGGCCCTAGGAGAAGGTCAGAGGTGTGTGAGGCATGTATATGCCTTATAGCCCTGTAATGACCCTCCTCCACCCGCCCATTGGCCTATCGCCAGCACCCTGCTTGTGCAGCCTCTCGGCCTCCACCAGGGGGCAGCCGTGAGCAAGGGATGCCATATCACCTCCCCGGAGAGGAGAGCTGCCTCTAGGCAGCTCCATCCAGCTCCGCCCTCCCCCCCGTGCTGACCTCCGATGACCCAGGCTCATTCCCGAACCTGGGTCCCCGGCATGCCACGAGGTGAGACATCCAGAGCCTCAGCCCTCTGCGCCACCGGACCGGCAGTTTATAAGTTTTAAAAAAGTAATTTAAAAAATATTAAAGAATTCTTAAGAACAAATAAAACAAAATACATCACTATCTATCTCAAATGCTCATACTTCAGCAGAAAGAAAGCAGCAGGGCAGGAAACAATAACAAAACACAATGTAAACCAGATCAGAAACAGCTTTTTACAATCTGCACTTAAGCACTCATGGGGTATGGATTTTGAGGAAACAAGGCAAAATCGCCTTCTTCGCCCACTGTTCCCAATAGAGGCTTAACTTCTAACTTTTCTTAAGGCTTTCCATCAGACTTCAGACTTCAGGCATTCTTTCTAAATAGTTTGGACACAGCCTCAGTGCCCTGTCTCAAACCCAGTCACAGTTACAATCTCAGATGCAGTGGTTAAGACAGTCAAAAATCAGGCAAAATCCTGTGTTCCTGTGTTCAGGAGCTGAATTCAAGGACTTTTCAGGGAGAATTCTGTCACTTGGTATGAGTCAGTATCAGTCAGTATCAGTGTGTCAGTGATTATCGGTGATTGTCACAGGTTAAAGCCTTTCTGAAGGGCCCCCTCGCTTCTTCACAGTCCTACTGCCACTGAAGGTTCTCCTCCTTTTATATAAAAAAGAAAATGCATGTAACAGGTCCTGCTCTTGGAGCTCTCTCTCCTTCATTCTGCAGCGTGCAACTCTCGAGAGGGGACATGACTGGGGCCTTCAAATACTTGAAAGGGATAAATAAGGTGGGTCAGGAGAGTCTCTTTAAGCTGAGTGGCAACCATAACATGAGGGGGCACAGTCTTAAGCTGAAGGGTGGGAGGTTTAGGGGGGAGGTCAGGAAGCACTTCTTTACAGAGAGGGTGGTGGACACTAGGAATGCTCTTCCAGAAGAGGTGATCTCGTTGAAGACAGTGGGCAGCTTTACGAGAGGCTGGGATAGGCCTGGGGAAGGTAAGGGTCATGGGTAGGGAGTATGGGAGTGTGGGAGGGAGGGAGGAGGACAGGACAGTAGGTCAAGCTGTGTACCCTGTAGTATGAGCTGACTTCTTCATATGTTCATATGTACTATAGAACTAGATATAATCAGCGTAAAGTTTATATCGCGCAGATGAGTCATGCGCCATGATCGCGCGCACACATACATTCGCGCACTTGATCCTTTCAAAAGCAGCTATTCGTGCAGCTGTTTGCTGCTTCTGTCCCCTAGTACCATACTTTGTCTGATCGGCTGCATTAACTGCTAAACTGTTAAACTGTACAGGCACAGTGATGTCCTTAATAAAGTGGTTAAATTCCCCTCGTAGACCAGCAACAAAGAAAGACTTTACTGCCTTGGAAACCGGCAACTTGGATTCCAATATTCTTTCTGTCACGGCCGGCATATCAAACCTGATGGCAGAATCTGTAGCGCATGAACTTGCAGTATCTTCTCCTCCTGCAAAGAAATGCAGAGCACATTATGCCATCTACACCCCTGTAGTCAGATTTGAAATTGGCAAGTATTCTTGTGAACATGGGGTAATGAATGCTTCTCGATATTATGAGAGCAAATATAAGCAGAAAATTAATGAAAGCACAATCCGCACCTTCAAGCGTGACTACAAAGAGAAACTGGCACAGACTCCTGACCCAGAAAAACTTTCTAAAGTGCTTCCCATAAAAGCCCGTGGTTGCCCACGTCTGCTTCTGGCAGATGTTGAAGACGAGTTAAAAAACATTGCTAAAACACTGACATCTGAGGGTGCTCTTATTAATGGTAGACTGTTGCTGGCAATAGTGACTGGGGTAGTTAAAGCCAAATGCCCTGAACTACTTGTTGAAAATGGTGGCAGCCTATCCTTTTCTAGATAATGGTCCTGGTTGTTTTTAAACCGCATGGGTTTCAGCAAACGAAAGGGAACCAAGGCTGCAAGAAAAACACCACAAGATTTCGAAGCACTAAAAGCAAGCTACCTCAACAGAATAGCCACAGCGTCTCGTCAGGAGCTCATTCCACCTGAGCTAGTCTTAAATCTAGACGAGACTGGGGTTAACTTGGTTCCATGCTCTGAATGGACGATGGACACTATTGGGAAAAAGCAGATTGAGGTTGCCGGTTTGGGCGACAAACGCCAGATAACAGTTGTACTGTGCTGTAGTCTTTCTGGCCACTACCTACCTCCTCAGATAATCTATGTAGGCTGCACTGAACAGTGCCATCCCTCCTACATGTTTCCCCAGGTTGACATGTTACACACACCGATAACCATTGGGCCAACACCGAGACAACAATTCAGTACATTGAGTGTGTTATTGTACCATATGTGCACTCAATTTAAAAAAAAATGCAGCTGCCAAGTGTACAAAGGACACTGTTAATCCTGGATCTTTTTACAGGTCACACCATGAAAGAAGTGCTTGACACTTTGAAAAGCACAATATTGTGTCAGTCTATGTCCCTGCTTCGGGCACAGACATGCTACAGCCCCTGGACATTGCTGTAAATAAAATTTTTAAAGATGAGCTGAAGCATAATTTTACGGAATGGTATGCAAATGAGGTAGCTGCCAAAGTAGCAAATTCTGATACTGACCCAAACAGAAAGATGAACATCGACCTCAGGACAACTCCCCTGAAAAATCACCATGCTCAATGGTTGGTAAACAGCTTTGCCAAACTGGCAGCTCAACCAGAGGACTGCTCTCGAGGATTTGAGCAAGTTGGCATCCTACAGGTGCATACAGAGGGCTGGATATTCAAACTGCGCCCAAAATGTGCGCAATAGCAGGAGCAAGCACAAGTCCATTGCACACATGCGCAATAGACATGATATTCAAACATGGAGCAAGGCAAATTGCGCAACCAGCCAATGTCAGAATATCGCACAACCTGCGTCATAGCGCAACCAGGAAGAGGAAGCTGAGCAGATATGATGCGCTATAGCGCAACAAGGCCAGCCCAGCTGAGCAGTCCAGAGGTGCCATAGCGCAAGCAGAGAGCCCCAGCAGCAGAGCAATGGAACTGCACAACCAGGGAGGTAGGCAGAGGCCCACCACCCATGCCACAGATGGGCACAGGAACACACTGCAGAACTAACAATGCACCCCCACACCCCAAGCACAGCATAACTGGGGGAGGGACGGAATATCCACCAGCCCATGGGGACAAGCCAACAAAGCACAGCTGGGCCATGGTGCCCCAGCACACCCACTGGCAAGCTGAGACTGCCACACAAAGGGGGCGGACAACCCCAGTGCACATCAGCCCCCCCCTTGTGCACAGCACACCCTGCACTGTGACCCCAAGACACCACCTATGAGCAGTGACTGTCACTGCAGGAATCCCCATGCATCCCCCAGTCACACTGCAACCTCGTGTACCACAGAACCATACAAGCCAGACCCACCAGGAGCACCCAGCAGTGGGTGGCAGCACACGGCAAGACTGACTGAAAGCCACTCCCACACCAGAGACACCTCACCACCACACACACACACATACCCAGGACAATACCACCCCAGATGCCATGCACACCACTGCAACTGAGCACCTATAGCCAGCTGCAAATCAGAGACCACCACAGTATTCATAACAAAATATAGATTTATCTAATTAACATGAACAATAACAATATGAACAGACAGAACTATATACAACTATATACAATACAAGGGTGGGGTATGGGTACAAGGTAGGGGTGGGTAAGGGGCAGGGGTGAACAACTGGGAGAGGGAAGGTAGGGTGTGAGGGATGGGTAAAGGGGGAAGGTGATGGGCAGCTACTGCCTGCCAGCCTGCTCATCATCTTGCTGTCGCTGGTCCCGGGGCCTCCTACTGCGCCTGATGCCACGGCGCTGCAGGTCCCTCAGGATGTCGAGGGACTCCATGGACACTTCAAGGAGCTGGTGGACTGCCCGCTCGAGTCTCCGCAGGATCCGGACTCCTAGGACATGGGATCTGAATCAATGGCTGTGACTGTCCATATCCCTGAAGCCCACCCAACATGCATGGCATACAGCCAAGTGCCCTGCTCCTGTAATGGAGTGCACCCACCCACAGTGACCGTGCACAAGACATGCCCAACCAGGCAGCAACAGCCATGTGTGCCACTGCACACACACAGCACCCATGTGCAGCACAGCACAACCAAGGCTGTACAGTGACGTGGCTACACCGTGGGAAGGCAGTGCCACAGCCATGTGCCCAGTGCATGCATGGACCACCATTGGCGCACTCCCAGACATGCAGTGCCACTGGACAGTGCTGACTGTCATGTTGCGTGCATGGCGGCGGTGTGTCCATGGATGGTGGATGCCCTGCCCCCCCCACAGCATGCAATAGCATTCATGATGTCATGACACTCACCCTCATCATACTGCTGCTGCTGCCATGGCTCATCACCACCACCACCAACTCCACGAACAGCCACCGCTGCCACCCCTCGCTGCGCCTCAGCCTGGGCCCTCCTCTGCTCCGCCACGCCTGTGGGAAACAAAAGGTGAGAAACACATCAGTGAAATCCCAAAGCAGACATCCCCCTGCCCCAATGAGTGTGCCTGCCGACCCAGCCAGATCCATACATCACATATCCTGTAAACACCGCCACAGCCAGCCATAGACCAACTCTTCCCCCATGTGCTGGTCACAATACACAGTGATACCCATACGGACAATACAGGTGCATAGACGGCTCACCCACCTGGCTGAGGCACCACGCCCCTCCTGGCATGTGAACGAAGTCGTGCCAGTAGTGCCTGCTCCCTCCTCCGCAGGTCACCGTAGCGGTGCCTGCACTGCTCTGCTGAGCACCGCCGGCCAGTGGCCTCCTCCAGGGCAGTGGCCACCTGCTGCCCCACATGTGTCCGCGCCATGTTCAGGGGTTCATCCCCAAACAGTGGGCCATGGTGAGGCTCCACTATGGCCACTAGGTTGGCTAGTTCCAGTGCACTTCATTGTGGGGCTCTCCTGCGTGCCATCCCTGCATGTATATAGTAGGCAATATGGTGCTCTGCAGCGCGGCAACCCCACGTGGAAATGTTGCACAATGCAACTCCTTTAGTCTCACAGCGCTGTTCGTATAGCCATTAGTTCCTATCGCGCTGTTACTGAACAGCGCCGAATAGAGCTGCAGACATGCCATCATGACAGCACCAAGGGGGCAAAGGTCGGGCACAGGGTCATGGGTCTCTGGCGCAAGGCCATGCACAGCGCCATCAGACGTCTACACGTCCAGCGCGATTGGTCGCCTGTGTGCCATTGCCACAGTGGACTATTGCGCAGTTGTGCCACAGTGCCATGTGGTGACCATCGCTGTAGCGCCACTGGCACAATGGTGGCCATGTCCTGAATTGCCTATCACACACAGCACATCAGCAGCGTGGCAGACGCCTGCGTAAGCTACCTGGGCATGCACAGTGCAGTGTACTATGCAGTCACAGAACTGCGCCATTGGCTCAGCCGGTTCAACCGTAATGACAGAAGTGCAACAGCGCGATATTCAGCCGATGGCATGCAAATCATCCGATCAGCTATTCAATGAAAGAAAGGGCGCGATTTGCATCTCATTAAATTGCTCCAGTCCTAATTTGCATGCATTGCGCTATAAATTCAGGACACTGTTCTGCAGTGGCCATATTCGGTTACTGCAGTTGATAAGTGAGTTGCATGCATTGTGCTGTTCTGGACCATGGCCCCAGAGAATTGCTGTGTACTGCACAGTCACAGGTGGCCACTCTCACCCATACAGGCTGTGAAATGACTGAGCGAGGACTGGGTGAGGAGGATGATGGTGGGCGGAAGAGGAGGCCCAACTTTACGAAGGTGGAGATAGAGGCACTGTTTGAGGCCTCACCTGGCTGAGGAGCCACTTCTCAGTGGACGGCGGGGCACCCCTCAGGCCCGTGCTGCTGTATGGAAGGGTGTGGCATGTGCCATCAACCTGCACGGCAGCCACCAGTGCTCTGTGCAGGAGTGTAAAAAGAAGATGGGGACCGACAGGAGGAGGGTGAAGGAGAAGGTTGCAGCAATCAGGGCGGCATGTGCTGCTACAGGTGGTGGACAGCCGGAGGTGGTGCAGCTGACCCCGGCGAAGGACATGCTCGCTGCAAGCATGCAGCGCAGCGCCATTGAGGGTGTTCCTGGAGGTGGCTTCCAGACAGGTGGTAGCCCATCACTGCATGGTATGTCATGGTGGGGGAGGTAGTTCACATGCACTAATGTGTCCTTCCTTTCTGTTACAGATCCTGTGCGTCTGCAGGGGTCAGCAGTGGAGGGCCTGTCCACTGCAGACAGCCACCCGGAGTTGGAGGAGGGACCATCCACCTCCGCAGATTGCCGGCGTGCACTGCGGCAGTGTGCACACCCAGCTACCTTCACTGATGTTGAGACAGGTGTGGGGAGTGCCCTTCCTGTGTCCCAGTGGTCTGGCATGCAAGTATGCCAGCACGCTGCTGTGGCTGTGGCACAGACCTGCACCACCGATGATGCACCGACCACTATGGGCATTGAAATGTGTGTGTCACAGAATGGACACACAGCAGGCCAGCTCACGTCCATGGATCTAGCTGGTTCTGACGTGCGTGCCAGCATGTCAGCACAGTCCCAGGCCGGTGGCTTTGCAGGTCACTGGCACTGTCGCGGCCACAGCAGTGGAACCACTGATCCCGTAGGTACAGCAGGCGGAGGGGCAGCAGCAGCAGTCACCCACCAGGACTGGGGGTACAGGGCTCAGCGGTGATGTAGGTGCACCACCTGTGGACATGCCCATATCTGGTCCTGGTGAGCAGTGTCCACCCTCAAGAGGTGCTGTACATCAGGCCCTTCCAGACCCTGAGGGACAGGTTGCGATGTGACAGGCGACCTCTTTGATGAGCACACCGCCTGCTGCAGGCATCGGTACAGCAGCAGATGCGGGTTGCAACATCCGTGGGAGGCACTGTGTGTGGCCCTGGAGTGGAGTCGAGAGAGCAACAGCAGGGATACTGAGGAGGATCCTGTCCCGGATTGACCATAGCGCGGGTGGATGTGACCCACCACCGACAGGCTGACACACAGGTGGCAGTGGTCGGGTGTTGTGGCCACATTGGGAACACACACACAGGTGCCCCTGTGCCGCTCACACCACGCAGATGCGCTATCCACTCCCCATTCCTGGTGTCATGCAAGCACCCACCCTGTCGATGCTGGGTTCAGCTGATGGGCATCCCGAGCACCCCTGGTGCAGTGTATGTTCGGTATGCTGCAGACCCCGTGCGTGGACAAGGTCGGCGTTCATACAGTGTGGACCCCAGGTCCATTTATGCCACCCCATGGCCCATGCTCAGCCTGCCAGTGCTGCTGGGTCTCCAGTGGGGCCGCCCATGCGTCCAAGGTGGCGTGGCACTGTGCCCACATGACTGAGCTGTCTCCCAGTGTGGAGCCCTGGTCTGGTGCTGCCCTGTGTGCAATATGTGGTTTTGGTGGGCAGTGCACCAGTGGTGCCCCTGCCCTACACGCTGACACACACGGACCACCTGCACACCCTCCCGACTGCTGTCCACAGGTGCATGTGCATGATGATGCCTGCATTGCGCTGTACACCAAAGTAAGGGTGCCCAGCATCTGACACACGTACATGGACAGTACAGGTGGTGGTGGTGGCCTGTGGACGTGTGTATTTAATGTCTGTTCCTGCTCTGTTGTGCACCTGACCCCTGTGCACTTTGTGCCTGGGTGTGTGTGTGTGTGTCTGTCCATATGCGTGTGCACTGTTCACCCTCCTGGTTGTGTGTGTGTGTGCCTGTGCCTGCCACTTCCCTCGCCGCCATGCACCCCTGGTGTGTTTCTCTGTGTGTATGTGGGCTGTGCCCTAGCCACTGTTGGTTGCAATATAGCCCCATGACTTACCTGTGTTGGGCAAAGTGCTCCTCTGTGATGGTGTCCCGGTGCAGCTGGGCCAGCCCGGATCAGTGAGGGGTCACGCCAGCTCAAGGGGGCTGCTCATCCCCATCATCACCGGCATCACCAGCGTCCCCATCGCTGTCCCCCTCCTCGACCTGTACGGCTATCCCACAGTCTTTGGCCATGTTGTGCAGGATATAGCAGGCCAGGAATATCCCATAGGCCTTTGAGGGGCTGTACTATAGGGCACCGCCGGAGGTGTCTAGGCATCGGAAGCGTGCCTTCAGCATCCTAAACCCCTGCTCGATGATGTTGCGTATGGCGGCATGTGCCTCATTGAAGCGTTGCTGCGATGGGGTTGTGGGCCGCCGGTAGGGTGTGAGCAGCCAGGGACGGAGTGGGTATCCACTGTCACCTGTGTGGAGATAGTGGAGGTTAGTGTCACGTCTCAGGCTCATATTGCCTCGAACCCTGTGTGCCACTCCCATGGCACCTGTGGCTTACCCACCCTTGCCCCGCTTTCCCAATCCTACATGCATACTCACCCACTAGATGTCCTGTGGGGATGTCCCCACTCTTGAATCAATGGCACAGTGCTGACTGGTACCATATGAATGAATCATGTGCTCCGCCAGAGTGCATGGCATAGACATTGATGATGCGCCCACTGGCATACACACCACCTGGCAGTTGACACTGGAAAACCCTTCCGATTCACGATGGCAGCCCCATCGGGGCCAGGTGGCGTGGCAAATGGCCACATGGGTGCAGTCTATCGCCCCTAGCATGCCAGGCATATGTGCTACCCTGTGGAACCTCGGTGTTTGCTGTACGCCTGTCAGCGGTGCTGTGAAATGGATGTACTCCGCAGCATGTGGCAGCAGTGTGCTGAGGAATTGGGTGAGGATGCGTGACGGGTCGACTGTGTTATGCCTGTGGTGTCCTCTGTTGGCCTCTGGAAGGTACCCGTGGCGAGCAAGCACATGCAGGCTGTTACCTTTGTCTCCACTGACAGAGCGTGACTCCATCGTGAGGGTGCCTGCATCACATCACTGCACAGCTCACAGAGCCGCCTCAGTATTGCCCTGTTCAGGTGGTACCAGCCCACAATCTCTACATCTGAATACAGCTCAAAGCTGATACGGGCACGGTACTGCCTGTTGGGGGCGTAACGCTGACGGGCCCTTCCACGGCCACGTCCCCCTGCAGCACGCCTTCTCATCCCCCTCATTACAGTTTCCATGTGGAAGCTGGCACTGTCCATCTCCCTGGCTTGTGTTCCCCCCCTAGCTGTTGTTGATCTGTTACCCCCGCTGTCCTGACTGCTACCTTCACTGCACCGGGTACACCTACTGGCCTCTGCACTCTGTGGCCCCACACACCTTCCCTTGCCCCTCTTCTGTCCTGTGCACTCCCTGGCCTGCACTGTTTCCTGCTCTGGCCTGCTCTGTCTCCCTGCCTCATGTGACTTCCCTGTCGCATTCTTGCGCCTCTTCCTTGAGCCTTTTTATTTTGGCTCATTTCCCGTGAGCGCAACTTCCGCCTGATCCACTGTTGCGCATTGCGCAAGCCTTTGAATATCGCATTGCGCACTTTATGCATGGTTCCACCCCCTTCAGTTGCACATACCTTCATTAGCATTGCGCTGTTGCTCAGCATGTTTTCTGTGGCGCAACTGCCTCCTGCTGAATATCGCACAATGGCGCAATTTCGGACTTGCGCTGACGCAACCCTTTTGAATATCCCACCCAGAATGTCTAAATGGTAAGTTTGTTCACCCGCTTAGAATTGCCCTGACTGTTTACCAAAGTTTTTAACCCTGTTACTGTGTCTTTCAGATGGAGATGGAGACGGAGACAGCGTGGCGTGAGACAGCGACCTGAAGCACTCATATTGCTCGTACTGCTCGTACAACTGTGGCAACACTTTGAAGCCTTTTTTTTTTTTTTTTTACACTTTGCTTTAAATAAATGTTTTTCTCACCTGGCAAACATGTTAATGGTCTCATTTGATTCATACAGTACACAGTACTCGGTATCCAAGGAAAATGACATTGCGGTAACCAGGAAGTAGATGACAGTGCCTCATTTCTCCTGGAGTTCCTTTCGACGACCTGAGTTCGTGGACATTACGAGGATCATCCATTCTATGCACCCCACAAGTTGTGGCTTGGATCCCTGTCTGACTCCCCTCATTTTGGGTTGTTTGGACATCATTGGTCCGGTCCTGGCGCAAATAGTCTGGTGCTCCTTGGAATTAGGTGAGTTTCCCTGCTCCTTGAAAGAGGCTGTGGTAACTCCTCTCTTGAAGAAAGCTTCCTTGGACCCAGACTGTTATTCTAGTTATCGACCTATCTCTAACCTCCCCTTTATTGGGAAGGTTATCGAGAAGGTCGTAGCGGTTCAACTGGATGACCATTTAACCATCCATAATGTCTACGAATCCTTCCAGTCGGGCTTCCGTAAAAGACATAGCACCGAGACTGCGCTTGGTTCGGGTGTTAAATGATCTTCGACGGCGAGGGATCAGAAGAGACGTTCCATTCTTGTTCTTCTTGATCTCTCTGCCTGTCTTGACACAGTGGACCACATGGTGCTATGGCTCGCCTGGGGCAAATTTGTGGGATGCCTGGAACCGTTTGCCAATGGTTCACGTCATTCTACTGGGAGATCGCAGAGGTTGTGTAGTGGATTTTCCTCTGACCCAATCCCTCTGTTGTGTGGAGTGCCCCAGGGATCCGTGCTGTCGCCCATGTTGTTTGCAGTGTATATGCTGCCCCTCGGAGGTATCATTAGATGATATGGGCTGAGGTTTCACTGCTATGCGGATGACACCCAGCTCTATCTGTCTTTTGCACCCGACCAGGATGGAGCTCTCTCGGTGTTTAACAACTGTCTGAGGGAGATCCAAGACTGGATGGATTCTAGTTGGCTAAAGTTGAACTCGGAGAAAACAGAGGTGCTGGTAGTGGATCCTGGTGGTCGGGTGGTGAGGCCGGATATCAGTGCTCCACCTGGAATTATTCTTGGTGGAGTATCTTTGCCATCCTCAGAACGGGTGCGTAGCCTTGGATTCATTCTTGACGATAGGCTGACTCTCAAAGCTCAGGTGTCAGCTGTTGTCAAGACTTCCTTTTATCATCTCAGGAATATTGCCAGGGTGAAGCATCTTGTTCCGTTTGACTCCCTGCCTACTTTGGTTCATGCTTTTGTATCTTCACGCTTGAGACTATTGCAGCGCCCTGTACTTTGGGCTTTCTGGGGTTGAAATCCGTGCCTGCAGCTGGTGCAGAACGCTGCAGCCCGGTTTTGACTCGGACAAGTCGTTCTGTCACATTACTCCGTGCTGCTAACTGCACTGGCTGCCTGGTGCGGTGGCGGATCACCTTTAAAGTCATTTTGCTGACTTTCAAAGCCCTTCATGACCAGGGTCCAGCCTATCTGAAAGACCTCCTGGTGCCTTACTGCCCTGACCGATCACTCCGCTCAGCCGACATGGGGTTGTTAGAGATCCCAAAAGTGAGCTTGAAATCTTCTGGCAGCAGAGCATTTTCATATACTGCACCCACTCTTCGGAACTCTCTACCATGTTGGTTACAGCAGTGCACCTCCGTGGAACTCTTTAAAAAGGATTTGAAAACTTACTTGTGGAGCATGGCTTTTTTAGATAATTAGTTATTTATTAATGCTTGGATTTTATTATCATATATTTTATCTTGTTGTATGCTGATTTTATGTACATGTTTGTTTATGTAGTGTTTGAATTGTTTTAAGTTGTTCAGCACCTTGATATTTTGAAAGGTGCTATATAAATAAAATTATTATTATTATTATTATAAGTAATTGTACCGACCACGTGGTCCCCATTGACGAGTCACAGCATGCATGTAGTCAGTGGTACAGCATAGTAGAGTGTAATTCAGAATTGAAGAAGAGTCGGAGGCAAAGTGTGAGTCTAAGTAGTGCAGTAGTCTATTGTATGTCTGACAGTTTCCTCTCACATAACTCCATCGCTGTGTCCTCAGTACCCTTAGTTTAACAAGCATCGTAGATTAACATTCACTGTAAAAATAATTACACTGAACAGGACTATTCAGCGATTATAGTGAAATTATTTTTACAGCGAATCATTCTAGTTCTACAGTATGTATATTTGTATGTTCTAGTGTGTGTGTGTTTGTGCGGGGAGAGGTGAAGATTCAGCCACTAGAATTCTGCAGAAGTTTGAATTTCTGTATTCTACAATAAACATTTCCATCTGTTGAATGGTTGGATAGACAGATGCTTGACAGCTGGGGGAGGGACTACATTTTACAAGTCACTTTTAACAAAATAACATACATGTTTTTAACAAAAAAGTGGCTTTTCTTTGTTTTTTAAATAATCTTAGTTTATAAGTACAATAAGACACTTCAGGGGTATGCATTATGTTGATCCAGCCTTATTTGCATCATGCCTTACTACACCCTGGGCATGTGGTTAGATCAGCATAATGCATGCCCCATTGTGTCTTATTGCTTAAAAACTAGCTTACTGAAGCCCACGGTTACGGCGTGAGTGTTACTGTTTGTGACGTGGTGTATCAGGGTTCAGGAATGGACCAGGGTTACTGAGGGGTCACCTAGGAATGTTTCCCACCTCGGGGTAGTGTCACCAATGCAGTGCCCCAGGTGATCACAGGAGGAACTGCCACCGGGAGGCCCAGTCAAGTATAGTGGACGTCAGCACGGGAGTGAGTGCATCGCAATGACATAGCTCACCCTCTGCAGATGTCGGGGTGGGTTGGTAACCAAGGAAATGGCTACAGACCAGGATGCAGGATGACGCGTGGCTTGCACTGCAGGCCCTGCACCACCGACCATGACACTCTCTCTCTCTCTCTCGCTCGCTCTCTCTGCTCACTGAAGCTCAAATTATGCGGGGGGATTTAGGGGTGCTCCAATCAGCCCCACCTTAGAGGGAAGCCAGGACACAGCCGATGTGGAGAGGAATGTCCCAGGGCATGCGAGTGATGGGACTGGGTCCAGGTCTTGGGCTGATGCTTGAGTCCTGGGGGAGAAGTAGAGTAAGAAAAAAAAAAACCTGACTAGCTGCTCTTATGTATCACGTGTAAAGGGAAACATTTTTATTATGATTGTTCTACATAAAATAGTTTGTTTAAAAACATTATAAGAAATGGATGAGTACTTTATCAACTGGTCTTTGATCACTTTCAAACTCCATAATAAACAAAAAGCATGCATTATGACCCACCATGATACATGGATTTCTGTGTATATCATCATTTGTAAAAATTTCCTTTTCCTTACCTCACAATTTGTAGAGACAGCCAGCGCTAGTCACCCTTTAGAAAATGGGCTTTTTATTTGCTTGGTTCTGATTGGCTAGCACCCCTGCCAGGGGGGTACATTAACTTTCAATAGACGCCAAGCAAATAAAAAGTGCCAGTCACCTGACCCCCATCACCAACATAACTAACATCATAGTGTCAACCCTGTTTGCTAATTGGTCCAAACCCGACAACTCAGTTCAAAATAGCCTCCATTTTTTTGTCTCACTAAGTGAGACATAGCGTTCCCCAGTCATACTACCACATTGCAGGCAACTGAGCTCTTTTCTGGTATTATTTCTTTACAGGTTTTTTTTTTTCAATATTATAACAGTACCTCCAGTATTTCACAATTGAACTTGCTCTCCCTTCTTCATTGTCCAGTCGGCCACCTGCCCACTCACTCCCGAAAATGTTCCTTGTCTTCATGGCAACCAGACGACACACAGCCACCACCGGCGAGAGAACCCCCCCCCCCACAGCCTGCCTTATTTTATGGAAAAATATAAAAAAAAAACATAGCCATCAATACAAAAAGAGAACTTGAATTACAAAAAGAAAGCTGTGACAACGATCAGCTAACAGAACTGCCTCCTGCCACTCTGTTTTCAACCATGAAGCACGAGACGCCACACAGCAGCTGAACTAAGAAATTCTGCTTCTCTTGACTTCCTTTCACACACACCCTACCTCCGAGAAGCACATCACAACTATCAAAACTAAAATGTCTCAATGTGCTTAACTTCCACCACCCTAAAATGCCTCGATGTTCTCAACTGCCAGCACCCAAAAATGTTTCACTTACACTTTACCAGTCGCTGATCGGGCGCTCCACTAATGGCTTTTGTCTCTCCATTCATCATCATTATCCCTCATTTTCACTAAAAGAATTTAGAATAAATAAATAAATGGGGTCCAAAAGAAAAAGAAAGCACGCTAATTAGGTAGGTAGGTGGCCTGAAGCACATTAGCAAACGTTACAGCACCCTCTACTGCCAGAAGGGACTACTTTTCCAAGAAAGAACAAACAATTGAACTGTAGTCATATTTTTATAGAATTACTTAACTTTTTTTGTAATCCTATACAAAATGACACTGTGCCCATTTTCTAAGTGCAATAATACCCTCCAAGTTGGGCGTTGTGGGCAATACTGGACCTTCCAGGGGCTATAAGGCCCTCATGCCTTCTCAAATCTCATTTACGCCTAGGCGTCCGGTATTGCCCAATAATACTGCCCACCCTGTTGGGTATTATTGCTTGCATAGCTGTCACCCTATGCCACTGCTCACAAAAGCGCCAATTTCAAAGGCCAACATTGGTAACTGGACAGAGAGAGAGTGAAATTGCAAGCAAAGGACAGCAAACAGTACATGATACACTCAACAGGGAAGCAGAAGAAAAGAGTCAGGAACGTTCAAACCAGCAATTATATAAAATAAGATGTGGGTAATTTTATCTACTCATTTTTTTACACACCCTCAGTGTGTGATGCCTAGGTAAGCCCCTTGAGCTTTGCTCTCAGGGTTTAAATCGCATCACACAGCTATAGGGATGTGCAAAGTCAGGAAAACTTCACTTTGCAAGAACAATGCAAAGCTTTCCCAGTGCCACGAAGCACTTCATGAAGTCTTCACCTGGTGAAGTGCCAAACACCTAGCGGAGGTGAGGTGGTACAGCAGTGGCTGCCTCTCAGAGGGCTGGGTGCAGGCACTGAATGCGTGCAACATCTTTATGCTGCACATTCATGCAATGGAATGCCTGCTGACCTCAGGGAATGAAGCGAAACAAGGTGCAAAACCCCATTGGCTAGGATGATGCCTGTCTGCCCGCCACACCACCTACCGGGTACTGGGTACAGGTTTGTACCAGGTAAGTCCTGGAGGCAGTGGATGATGGGGTTGGGGGCGAAGGGGGGCCAGTGGCAGCAAAGGAGCATAAACAGAGAATTTAAATATATATATGCAAAAAGCAGGAGAATCTGAACTAGGCAACCATTTTTAAGCCTGCTGCTGTGGTTTAAAATTCTGCTGTATTCAGTATGTTTGGTATGGAAACCTTTGCTCTTGTCATGTATAGAAAGCATGTAATTCCTAATTAGATGTGCAGGCTTCCCACTTCCTCAGTAGGGTAAAAAGTCTTTGTGTTGACGAGAGCTGTTGTAAGGTCACAACTAACAATTCCAGAAAATTGCAGAACTCAATCTTTGTCTAAATTTGTTCAGATCTTCCTTATTTGATAGCTTGTCACTGTGATGCTCAAGTATTTTGTGAAAAGAAACATAGGAACAAAGAATCTGTCAGCAGAAAAGGAGTGCTTGACCCACTCAGTCTTCCCAGATGGCCTCTGCCTAGTTGGCCTCTGCTGACTCTAACTAGTCTCCGGCAACCCTCCCTCCCTCCTTTCTGTCCATTTCCTAATATTTCCCTGTGTCTGTCCCATGCATGCTTGAAGCCCCCTACTGTTTTTGCCTCCACCATTTCCTCTGCTATTTCATTCAAGGTATCCACCACTCTTGCAGTTGAGTAATGCTTCTTCAGATCCCTCCTAAACTCCCCTGCTCCAGATTTGTTGCATGCCCTCTAGTCCTAGTGCTCTTTCTCATTTGAAAGAGA
Source organism: Neoceratodus forsteri (assembly GCA_016271365.2). Classification (NCBI taxonomy): domain Eukaryota; kingdom Metazoa; phylum Chordata; order Ceratodontiformes; family Ceratodontidae; genus Neoceratodus; species Neoceratodus forsteri. The sequence continues at coordinate 381,814,477 of CM028134.1, read as the reverse complement.
TTCCCCTCCTGCACCCTGTTCACCCCTGTGAGGTACTTGTAGGTCTCTATCATGTTCCCTCTTGCTCTCCTGTCTTTCAGGGTGTACTTGTTGAGATCCTTCAGTCTCTCCTCGTAGGGCTTTTGGTGCAACCCCTGCACCATTTTAGTTGCCCTCTTCTGGACTGTCTCCATCCTGTCTATGTTCTTTCTGAGGTGTGGCCTCTAGAACATGACACAATACACCAGGTCAGTCTCAACAGCAAGCAATATAGTGGCAACACCACCTCCTTCCTCCTACTGGAGATATCGCTCCCTGTGCATCCCAACATCCCAATGGCCCCTACCTACTGCTTTGTCACACTGCCCTGCCACTTTAAGGTCATCAGATATGATAACCCCGAGGTTCCTTTCCTACTTAGTGGCTGACTGTACCCCCCCCGCCCACTCAGTTCTTGGATTCCTATGCCCAAGGTGCATGATTTTGCACTTTTTGGCATTGAACCCCACCTGCCATGCTCTTGATCATTCCTCGAGTATCCCAAGATCCCTGCACATTCTTTCTGCCTCTTCCTTATTGTCCACCCTATTACAGAGTTTGGTATCACCTGCAAAAAGGCATACCTTCCCTTCCAGTTAATCTGTAATTTCATTTATGAAGACACTGAAGAGAACCAGTCCCAGTCCCTTCAAGTTCATTTGCAATGTCACTTATGAGGACAATGAAGAGGACCAGTCCCAGTACCGTGCCCTGCAGCTCCCCGCTAGTCACAGTCCCATCATTAGAGTGGGTGCCATTAACCACCACCCTCTGTTGTCTATCTGTTAACCATACCATACCATAGAACCCTAGGCAAATGCATGCTTAATCATGAGACATGGTCCTGTGTTCATGAGTTAAACTTTCTGTATTGTTGACTTTTGACCTTACACAGAAACACAGATGATGATGGCAGAAGAAGACCATTGCTCTATCCAGTCTGCCCATACAATCCTAACAAACCCAGCATCTATTGTCCATACAGGGTTCTAACCCACACTATGCATCCCCCTGCTCCCCACCTTACCATTGTCACCCTGAGAAACCACTAAGTCCTTCACTCTGTCTCATCCATGTTTGAAACCATTGATAGTTTTGGTGCCTACCACATCAGCTGGCAGATTGTTCTACAGCTCCACCACCTTTTTTTTTCTTGTTTAATATTTTTTAATTGTCCAATCACATAGTCATACATGGCATAATACATAGTTATATGACGTTATACTATCTTTTTGTATGTTTATCTTTCTCTAATCCTGCAATATGACTGTTTGATTTCACTATGACATTCATTTTGTCCCTTTAAACTAGTTTATATACATAGAAAGTAAAAACACAACCTAGAACTGGGTCCACATGGAGAGTTAAAAATAAAGGAAAAGAAAAAATTACAAACTGTTATAACCTTAAATCTCATTTTGGATTCGACTGCATTTGGTCATACTATTTCAGTCATTATTATCCTTACTAGGGTTGAATTTATTTCCCATCAGGTGCTTTTAGGACTCTAACATGTGTTGCAATAATACCTACACCATTCCTCTCTGTAGCTCAAGAGCCTCCCCTGGGTCCAAGGCATTGAGGAACTTCTCCCAAACTCTTAAGAACTGATCTTCCCTGCCTTTTAGGGCATACGTTAATCTATCTATGGACAATACCTTGAGTGCTAAACCTTTCCACTGATCTGTGGTTGGGACTGAGCTAGTGGTCCAGAAATTTTGTATACCCTGCCTTGCCACCACCAGAAGAATCCTCACCCAACATGGGTGAAGGCCCCAATCCCTATCGTCCACATTCCGCACTCCCAACAACATGGATCGGAGGTCAGTTCAGTCTCTTGTCCAAGCATTTTGGAAATTTCTGCTGCTACTCCCTTCCATTATGCTCTCAGATTTGGGCATTCCCAGTAGTAATGGAAAAAGGTTCCCCTATTTATCATACATTTTCCACAATTTGGGGATATCTCCGGATGAAATTTGTGTACCATATCTGGCGGGTAGTACAACCGATGTAGAAATTTATATTGCATTTCTTTATATTTATTGCATGGTAACAAGCCCATATGTGAGCCTAGCAATATTTCCCAATTTGAGTTAATTATCTCTATACTGAGGTCTCTTTACCACCACTGTTTAGTTTTATACGTAACTCCTTGATAAAAAGTTTCACGACCCTCCCCATCATACTCTTTTCATTAGTTCTGGCTCCCATAATTTCCCGCTCTACCTCAGGGAGGGGCGAGCCCTTTAACTTTGGTCTACCCAGCTCTTTGCAGTAATTCCAGACCTGAAAGAATCGATGCAGATGGGGGGGTGTGGGTCTTCCTTTGGACCTCTTGAAATGTAAGCACATTTGTTTTGATCAATAAATCACCCACACATCTTATCCCTCTCCTCTGCTATCATCTAAACCCTTCATCACCTAACCCTGGCAAGAAATTTGGGTTGTCAGCCACGGGGATTAAAATAGTATCCTCTTGTTTTGCACCCATAAGTTCTTTAATTGTTCCCCATGCCTCCAGACCGGACACCACCAGTGGATTTGGATTCTTCATTCTTCCATAGGCCTGTAGGCCCCCTTTTCCTAGGTAAGCCAAGGCCTGCCCTGGACAACCTTCCTCTTCCATATTTAACCAAGTAGCTGCTATCTCTCTATTAACCCTATGTTGTATATATCTGTATTGTGCTGCTAAAAAATATCCTCTAATATCCGGAAAGTTTAATCCTCCCCTTGGCCCTGTGGCCCTAAGCTTTTTAAGGCTAATCCTTGGTTTCTTTCCTTGCCATATAAAGCATGTAAAGCTTCTTTCTATCTTTTTTAACATCTGTATTTGTGGGTCCAAATGGCATAATTTGCATGACATATAGTATTCTGGGCAACACATTCATTTTGAGGAGATTAAGTCTACCCAACCAAGTTATTTGTAGTGCCTTCCAGCTATTAAGATATTTTACTATTGCTTCAAATAGGGGTGTATAGTTTAGGGTATACAATGTACTCAGCTCCTTACCTATTTTAATTCCCAGATATGCAAATGTCTTTTCCACTAACTTAAGCCCCCAGGTACTTATCGTTTCTCTCTCAACCTCTCCTAAGGCCATCATTTCGGATTTGGGCAGACTCAGTTTATATCCAGAGAAGCTAGCAAAGTGATCTATCACTTTTAATAGGGCTGGCATGGACTGATCTGGCCTAGCAAGAAACAACAGAATGTCATCTGCGTAAAGTGTAATAATATGATTACCTTCCCTTACATCCAGTATTCCATGGATCTCCAGGTCACTCCTAATTCTGATGGCCAGGGGCTCTATTGCAAGTGCAAATAGTAGGGGAGAGAGGGGGAACCCCTGTCTAGTGCCTCTCCTCAACTGGAACTCCTCCGTTAGCAATCCATTGACTATAACCTCTGCCGTCAGGGCCTTATAGAATACTCCCACCATCTGTATGAACCTGTCACCCAGACCAAACCGCTTCCGTACTTCCATCATATATCCCCACTCTATCTTATCAAACACCTTCTCGGCATCCATGGAGAGGACACATACCCACCCAGGGTGCTTAGAACCCCACCATATTACATTCAGGAGTCTTCTCATATTATGATACGACAATCTCCCCAGTACGAATCCTGTCTGGTCTGGGTGAACTATCAAAGGGAGCAGATCCTCCAGCCGAAGGGCCAAAACCTTTGTCATGATCTTACAGTCACAATTTAATAGAGAAATTGGCCTGTATGATGAACATTACATGGTATCTTTACCCGGCTAAGGGATGACAGTAATATTTGCCTCACAACAGGTCTTTGGTATCCCCCTCTCTCCCCTTGCCTCCTCCAACAAATTTCTCAGGGGTTCAGCTATCTCGGTTTTCAGCGCTTTATAATATTCTGCCCTGAAACCATCTGGGCCTGCTGCTTTGTCCTTTTTGAGACAACCTATGGCTCTATTTATTTCTGGAACCGTAATGGCAGCTCCTGGTGTTTCCCTATGTTTTTCAGTCAATTTGGGGATATGAATGTTCTTCAGAAAGGCCTGCATTGCCTGCTCCGCTCCCTGGCATTCCGTTTGATAAAGCTTTTCATAAAAATCTTTGAAACATTGTCTTATTTGGGTTTCCTCTTTTATCAAGCTGCCTGTCCCATTTCTAATCATAATTATCTTCTTGTTGGTCCTACCCCCTTCATTACGTGTACTAGGAGGGGCCCTGGTTTATTTCCCCACTCATATATTCTTTGTCTGGCATGTATTAGCTTTAGGTTTGTCTCCTCTGTCAAGTTGGATCTGAGGGCCTCTCTGTCTATTTGTAACTCTCTTATTCTCTCTTTTGCCCCTGTCCGTATCACAGCCCTCTCTAAAAACTTGATCTTTTCTTCTAGTTCTTTTTGTTCCTGTTTCTTTTCTTTTTTTAATTCTGCCAGTATACCCAATGATGACTCCTGTCATGTATACTTTTCCTGCTTCCCAGTAGATGCCTTCAGAGTTTACTGTCCTCTTATTATGCATAGCATATGCCTGCCAGTGTTCCTTCAGGAAGTCTCATAAGTCCTTTCTAGCCAGCAGATATGTGGGGAACCACCACCCCCCTCCCTTCCCTTTCCCCCTGTCTGTTAGTGTCATCTTGATCTGAACCATGGCATGGTCTGAGAGGAATATAGGGCTATGAGACATATCTGGTATCCTGGAGTATAGGTCCCTGTTTACATATATGTTATCTAGTCGTGACCAGGCTGTATGTGGGTGGGAAAAGAAAGTTTATTCTCGAGCCCCAGGGTTTGCAGTATGCCAGGCATCCAGCAAGTCTAAATCTGTAAGACCCAATCACCATTGCTGAATAGCTGCCACCCCCTGGCCCTGGAGCTGGAATAGTCTAGCTTGGGGTCCACTACACAGTTAAAAGTCCCACCCCATTACCAGGTTGGGGAATTGCTCCTTTGCTAGTAAATCTATGATCCCCTGATAAAAAGTAGGTCCATCACCGAGGGGGCATAAATGCTGCTAAAAATCATTAATTGTCCCCGTACCTCTCCCACTACAAAGATATATCAGCTATCCGTTGGATCCCTAACCGTTCTATGATGTAGAAATGGGAAATTTTTATTTATAAGTATAGCTGCTCCTCTCTTATAGGAGTTATATGATGCTACGTAGCAGGCCCCAGCCCAGCCCCCTTTCAGCTTATCGTGCTCTTTAGGCATTAGGTGTTTCCTGGAGCATAGCAAGACTAGCCCCCCTTCATTTTAATGCTGTTAATACTTTGGCCGTCTTAGTTGGGGACACGGATCCCTTCACATTCCACAATATTATGATATTATGATGATTATCTGTCATTATAATCCCATTCAGATCTCTTAGCCACTTTTTGTGGGTTCCATACACTTTCTGTGTCAAATCCATAATAAAAACTCTCCATGTGGTTAACTATAACCGTAAATGTAACAAGTAACAGAATTAGAAAATGGCATAAACAACCCCCCCCCCCATATTTCATCAACTTTCCCATTCTTTTTTTTTTTTATACTTTATTTTTTTCATTTTATCTGGTACTTTACAAACAAGAAGCATGAAGCTGACAGTCCAATATTACAAAATACGTTACCATCAAGAAAAAGAACATCTTTCTCCTTAATCATAGGAGTGCTGTGCATCAGTTACATTTTGGTACATCATATGGGGGAATTCTAAGGTTATAATAAACAAGATTAAGTAAATCTCTCTGATTTATGCTGAGTAAACGAGCCTATGAGCACAAGGCATTCACTAATGATAATTAATTGTCCAGCAATTCAGTCCACAAAACAAGCACTTAATAGAGGCTATTGGTGCCATGTTCTACCCTAGATGATAAAAGATAACACTATTTTTAATTTAAATGCAACTAGGAATTTTAAAATATAAAGAGGAAAAAATACTACCTAATTGTTCCTAAAGGCTTAACATTTTAGAACATTCAATAACAATTATAGACCCCCGTTTTCCAACTTAAAACAATATGACCTGTTCGGTTTCCAAATTAAGGTAACGAGTCCAAAGAACAGTAGGACTGAGAATTTTGTCCCAGAAAGTCAAACTTTTGAACAAGCTATTCCGATTTTTAAATTTAGAGTCAGCAGGGTAAATATCTATTAGTGTTACCCAGTAGTTTGAGTGTCTCAAGTCCCAACAGATCCTTCATGCTGTTGCCTCGTCATCCTCTACATCCAACTCCTCGATTCTCCTCCGCAATTCAGTAGTCCTCCATTCTGCCCATTTGCCAGCCTCAATGGGATCCGAGAATAGATAAATTCTACTCTGACTCACGATCCGAAGCCTGGCAGGGAAAATGACTGTATGTGGCACTCCCAACTCCCTCAAGATCCACCGCACACCGTCAAATTTTTTTCTTCACTGCCTTGTAGCATAACTGAGATCGAGAAGAATATGAACCGGCCTATCCCCCGAATCAGTGGAGCTGCTCTTTGGGCATACCTGAGAATTTTATCATGGGCCGCAACTCACGAAGTTACCAACATTAAGGTACCGGGTTCTTCTGCATTTTGTGAGCGACCACGTGGAGTGACCCTGTAAACTTTTTGTGTTTCCCAATTGTTTGGTTGAGCTTCTGGATTCAGCTTTTCTGTTAGTCAGTCTTGGATATTCAGGACCGGGTGGTCCCCCTCTGAATTCTCTGGTAAACCAACGATCTGAATATTTGCCCCATGAGCTTGGTTCTCAAGTGCTTCCAATCTAGCTTTGAGATGATGGATTTCCCTGATAAGAAGTGTGGTCGCACCAGTTGAGGCCTCGGCCTGCTTACGCACCTCTTTAATGTCCTCTTTAATACCATGCACTGCCTTCTCCACAATTAAGACCCGATTGTTGAAATCGTCTACTTTCTGATTGAGAGTAGTGACAGAGGCAATCAAGGTCTGTAGTTTATGGCCCAGCGAATTAATGGTTTCCCTGGATTCAGGCCACTCCTTGGCAGATATGGCGTCTTCTGTTCTCCCAGGACCTGTCCCTCCTCTACTTTTTCCGAGAACCCCTGGTGTTTTATCTTTTTTGGGGTTACCCATCCTGGCAGATTTAGGGTCGCTCTTCCCAATGGTGAGGTTGAAGAATCTGTAGGAGATTTCTAAATAGGGGATTAAGGTAGATTTTCCCCTCTAGTTGTTGAGAGCTGTAAGAAGTTGCTGCTCGGGCGCTGCAGCTAACCTTCATTCTACTTTTGTATAACTGCAATTATTTATATGTATTCTCAGCAGTAGCTCCCATAAAAATATTCCCCTATGCCCCCTCCCCCTCCTTTATTTTTGTTTTTTCATCTGTAAAAATATTGCTTTCAGCGTTCATCAGCCTTATCCCTCATGTAGTGAATTGCAGCTGTAACCCCTTTTAATTATATGTTATACAGTAGTATGACCATCATTTTTCTCCCCATTTAAGGGTGTAAAAATACCTCTTTCAAATCTCTAATCGTACTTCTCATATGTCAGGTTTCTCGCTAAACTAGGATATTCCCACATAGCCTATCACTTATGCAAGAATTCCACCCCCCCCCACACAGGCATAGTGGTATAAAGTCATGTTACTTAAATCAGTATTTGAGTCTTATGTCTGGGGCCCCACCAGTATAACTCTACACTCTACACTCCTCCACTGTCTTCACTCAGCATTTAAATCAAACAATTTTGCACAACTGGTGCTCTAACTCAGGGCCAAAGTAACTCTTTCAGCAGCCCTACGACAGCCAACAAGTGCTGTCTCTAGTTCTATTAGAGGCCTCTGGGATGTAAATGCAAGCATGAGAGTTACCCTCACTCTTTCTCAGTGATATGCCTCCATGTAAAGCAGAGATCAGGAAACAGAAAAAAAAGCAAATCCTGCATTAGATCCGCCTCACACATTGGAACAGTCAGCCCTTCTTGTTTTTCTTCTCCCAGTCATCAAGGAATCGCTGCAGTTTCTCTGGCTCCCAAAAGGAATACGTAGCCCCTTCCAATCTCACTTTAACAGTAGCAGGATATACCATAAAGAATTCTAGGCCATTCTCATCCAGTCCATCTGCCCATTAAATTGTTGCCTCTTCTTTTGAATACGTACTGACATGTCCTGATGTAGGGTGAGCTTATGACCCTCATATATTAGCTCATTGACATTGCAGAAGGCTGCCAATAGGGCCTGTCTATCTGGCTAGTGGTGGAGCTTAAAAATTACTTGCCTCAGGGGTTGATCATTGGTGGGCCTTGGCCCCAGTGCTATGGGTGCACTCAACTTTTAGCTTGCCGTTTTGAGGTGTTAGGCCCAGCAGTTTAGGTACAGTCTCTGCACAGAACCCCATGAGGTTACCTTTCTCCACTCCCTCTGGCAGTCCTCAGAACCACAGATTATTTTGTCTGCTATAATTCTCCTGGTAATCAAGTGCTTCTCTTAAATCCTCCATTTCTTTCTCCAAACATGCTATCTTTTCTGGGACTGCCTTTATGGTGTCTTCTAGATCTGCGATGTGTTGCTCTGCTTCATTTAATCATCTGGTATGCTGCTTTAGTTCCAACGTCAGCCCAGATATGGATGTTCAAACTGGTCCCAGCACAGTCGGAGAGCTGCCAGAATTTGCTCCGAGACGCCTTTCTTAAAAGCCTGACTTCCGTGGCTGAAAGCGAAATTGGGCCTGCTCCAGCTGCTGTCGCCGATTCAGTTGCTGCTGTTTTTTTTGTCTTTTTCCAGTTTGCCATGGCATTTTCCCAGTCGATAGAAACTCATCCATCTCAGGTATACTTTGAAGGGATGGTTGATTGTTAAAGTAAAGTTTTTTATACAGATTTATACTTATTTTTTCGCCTTGTGGTACAGAGCTCTGGAGAGATGCGACTTGTTCCTTAGCTGCTCATTAATGCCCCCCCACCACCTTTTCTGTAAAATTAAACTGTCTCACTTCCCGCTTGAACCCCCCCATCAATTTTCACTTGTGTACCCACGTTCTTGATCCACTACTTCCATCAGGTCTAAGGAACCACTACATTTCTTAGCTCCATTGTGAACTGCATTTGATTTGGTGTCCTGTCTCCCCGACTGGCATACAGAAACATAGAAAGTGATGTCAGGAAAAGGCCCAGTAGCCCATCCAGTCTGCCCTCCCTACCTAGCTACATGGCAAAGGCCCTAGAGACCATTCCAAGAACAGGTGTTGCAGCCCTCTCAGGTCAAGGGGGTGCAGATTGAGGGTTTGCAAACCCAAAGTGAAAAACCAAAATCACAAAAAGTCCAACTGCACTCTAGAGCTGTATGAGGTCCAAATAAATTAAAACCTTGGCACAAAATGCAGCATGAAACAACTCCATTCCACAATAATTTTTCATTTCCTGGAGAGATATCCAAATATACAGTCAGACAGACCTCACAAACAATCAGTGAGCCATGGGACCACACTCCCAGATGCCCCTGTTTCATAAAATGGCATACAGAAACATAGAAAGAGATGGCAGGAGAAGGCCTAGTGGCCCATCCAATCTGCCCACCCTACCTAGCTACACGGAAAAGGCCCTAGTGACCATCCCACCTTCTTACTTCTGCCCGTTCCCCCATATTATGGCCATGTCCCACCCTACTGTACCGTGAACCCCACACTGTTTTACCCTGCACCACCTCCTCTGGCAGTCTGTTCCACTTACCCACCACTCATTTGGTGAAAAAGTGCTTGTGGATAGCTTTCCTGAATTCTTCTCCTGCCAATTTCAATAAATTCCCCCTCATACCTGTGTTTGTGCTTAAGACAAAGTGCATTCAAAATCCACCCTATTTATCCTGTGCGGGTAACTGTAGGTTTCTATCATCATGTGCCCCTCTCCCTCCTGGCCTCTAATGTGTACATGTCAAAGTTTTACAATCTCTCCTACCATACCTTCTCCCATTCCCTGAATCATTTTAGTTGCCCTTCTCTGTACTGCCTCCATCATCTCACAGTCCTTACATAGATCAGGATTCCACAACCTTGCACAATACTCCAGGTGTAATGATCTGTATAGTGGCAAGATCAGCTCCGAGTTTCTGCTACTCGTTTCTCTTCCAGTGTACCCCAACATCCTATTTGCATTACCTACAACATTGTTGCATTGTGCTACAGATTTCGGGTTATCTGAGATTATAACCCCCAGGTCTTTCTCCTTAGCTGTGCTTTCCAGTATCACCACCCTCCTCACTGACTATTGTATTCTCAGATCCCAAAGTGCATTACTTTAAATTTGTTTGCATTGTATCATAGCTGTCAGAACTTCAACCATCACCAGTCTCTCTTCTTCCCCACTTTAGTGCCCTAATCCCCTACTCAGTGTCCACCCTTACCTAGATCTTCATGTCATCTGCAAAGAGGCAGATTTTTCCCTAAATGCCCACCCCATGTCGCAAATGAATATGTTGAAGTGGACGGGGCCTAGGACAGAGACTTGTGGCACCCCACTTATAACCTTTTCAGCATCCATGTGTTTGACATTTGCCACTACCCCCTGGGTCCTTCCCCTCAACCAGTTTTCTATCCAAGAGGCCATCCGTTCTTCCACCCCTAGGTCCCTCAGTTTTTTGATCAGCCTCCTATAGGGGACAGAGTCAAAGGGCTTGCTGAAGTCCAGGTACAATACATTGACCAGCTGTCCTTTGTCAGTTTCCCTAGTCACCCAGTCAAAGACTGTATTAGGGTGCCAGCCATCAGCGCAGCAGTTGTGCTACTGCTCATGAAACTGGTGATCCAAGTTTGGGAACGAGCCTGGATTGTCTGGATCTGGCCAGAGGGAAGAAGACTGAGTGTCCTCATGGACGCTTTCCTCCTTCAGTGAGGGACGGTCATCATCCTCACTGGTCTACTGCCACCAGGGTGACCACATGTGGCAGTGCAGCTGAGGGCACCAGGGAGGGGAGGCTGAAGCTGGAGACTGAAGCAATGCTTATGCCCAGCGAGTGTGTGCTCCTTGGCCCCTCCAATGCCCCCAATATGCATGCATCTCAGGCCAGGGGAAACAATGAAAAAGACCCTAGCCGGGCAGGATGATTCCCAATCTCACCTTGCAGGCCTTGCACCACTGACTGTGGCACCACTCCACTGACACTAGCTTGAGTTACCTTGATGGTTTTGAGACCCCCGGACTCTGATGAAAGAGCTCCACCATGGGGGTTAAGCCACAGGAGTGAAAGTGGAGACAGGGTAAGCCCCAGAGAAGGTGAGTGATGGGGCTGGGGCGGGGGGGGGATGTAGGCATGTTGGTGGAAGGGGGTTTGATAAACAGACAGTATAAAAAAATAAATTCAGATGCTAGCAAACAGTCCAAATGTGATATCAAAAATGTATATGAAGATTTCATTGGACAGTCTCCTGGAAGGCATAGAAAACGGCCATTAGTGGGTGCAAACCCTCCTCCAGAATACTGAGCAACAGGACTGGGAAAAAAATATGGACCAATCTGTACAAATACATTAAGATAGAACCCTTAAGACTGGTGCAGTTTAAGATCCTACATAATCTGTACTACACACCAGAGAAGCTTTTTACAATGGGAAAAAGGAATGACGATTTATGTACCAAATGTAATGCAGCTAAGGGCACGCTGTATTATGTCCTATGGGACTGCCCCAAAGCTAGATCGTCGTGAGATAGGATTAAGGCAGAACTGGACCCACTACTTAGCTTAGAAAATGCCTTCTCCCCAGAAATTTGTAGAGTGGGACACTATGATAAACAGCTATTTGCCTCATAAAGATACCATATTGCATTAATAGTGGTCACAGCTAATAAAATAATACTTAGACATTAGCTAGATGACACACTACCATCTTATGTAGAATGGGAGAGTGTGGGTGGGGGTGGCAGTGGGATGACAAGAGGAGGGGGTTGGGGCAGCTGCAAACGAGGGGTGTTGGCTGCACACTCGAGCAGGCTTAGATAGACCGGGTCGTCTGTTTCTGCTGGCACATTCGTATGTTCGTATGGCATAATGAAGTGCTAGCAATGCTATGAATAGAGAAGATTATTGCATGTACCAATGTAGGTACAAAAGTTACTAAAAGAAATAGGAAACACTACATGTATTACTGACTCTGGACCCAGTGGTAGTCTGACAGGCAGAAACAGAGGGTTCCTATAAATACTGCCTAAAAGAATTAAGATGTGTTAAGAAATGCCAGGCCTAGAAGCCATAAGTCAGCTGGACAAAACATTAAATTTATATCTTGTCTGTTTAGTAAGTCTTAGAAGAGTAATTGTCATCCGGGTAGGGGGAGGGGGGACATAAGGGTAGATGTTGTAGATGTACTAATGTATGTAGTGTCATCGAACATCCTAAGTGGTGTATGTACGTTGATTATTGAAGATGCACAATAAAATAAACTTTGTTAAAAAAACAAAAGACTGTATTAGATTCTTCTGGCATGACCTCCCCCTTGGAGAACCCATGCAGCCTTGTGTCCTGTAACCCTTTTTATTTTTTTTAGAACGTCCACCAGTCATTCCCTTAGTATGGCCTCAAGTAACTTAGTCACCATAGGCACCAGGTTGACTGGTCTAAAGCTGCCAGACTCATCCTTCATTTCATTTTTATGTAGAGGGACCACGTCAGCTGTCCTCCAGTCCCTGGGGACCACACTTGAGTCTATTGAGCAGTTTTAAATATCTGCAAGTGGAGCTGCCATTACTCAGCTGCTTTCTTAAGAATCCTAGTTGGCAACCTCATCTAGCCCCATTGATCTGCCTACCCTTAAGCCTTTTAGCCCCTCCACAGGAACCTAAGAAACTAAATGCCGACCTGTGGTAAAACACAGCAAAGATGGAGCATCAGCAGTAATATCTGTAACATGAAATATTCTAATCGTCACTGTATGTTGCATTTCTTGGAACAGAAAGAATGAAGCTTATTTAGGGTAGTGAAGACCATGGTAGCCAACAAACAGAGCTCCAGATTTGGTAAATTAGTTCTGCTGTACACTAAAACTGACTTTCCATGCTATTGAAGGGTTATCAAATGCTATAGACACTCTCCAAACACTGCACCAAGAGACCAAATGCCCCCTGGCTCACCCCATCACTACTCCAAAAAATGAGAGAAAGGGACAATCTATGGCACATGGCTACAGAATTTGGCAGGCTGACTGACAGACAGCCCTATAATGTCACTCACAATAGGTGCACTCGAGCCATCCGCAAGGCCAAAGCAGACCACTATCAACATACTCTCACCTCCACGTGGGGGTCTGCATGGACCTTCTGAAGCAATATCAAAGAACTTAGGGAAATCTCGATCCCCACCTCCCTCCCAGCTCACCATAGATGACATCATTTCCACTGACCCACGTACCATAGCAAACTGCCTAAACACCACCTTCACAGACTCAGCACTACCCTCCCCAGCTGTTTCTCTGACCCGGTCCCCAAATCCCAACCCCCAATCCTTTAGCACCCACATTTCCTCCTGCGCAAAATTTCTACCCGGGAAGCCCGCCCTTACCTACAAAAAGCACTAAACAGCAATAACCCTATCAATGCCCCCTAGACGCCAGGTTCCTTCGATTGGTCCTTGATGAGGTCCTAGGCCCACTAACAGACATACTCAACAAATCCCTCTACCTGGGGCAATTCCCCAGCGCCTGGAAGTCAGACGTTATTACCCCCATATATAAAAATGGTGACAAATCCATACCCAGTAACTATCGACCCATTTCCATTCTCCCCCACCTCTCTAAAGCCTTAGAAAAAGTGGTGGCTACACAGCTCACTGAATACCTAAACAAGTATAACATACTGTGCACTGAGCAGCATGGTTTTTGCTCAGGACATAGCACTACCACAGCCCTCCTTGAATTCACAAACTTCCTACACTCCTCCCTAGACTCCGGTAACATTGCTGGAGCTGTGTTTATAGACCTCTCCAAGGCCTTCGACACGGTTTGCCATCCCCTCATTCTTGACTCCCTCTACCAAATTGGTTTCTCCCCAGGCCCCCTAGCATGGTGTGCCAGGTACCTCTCCACCCGGTCCTAATGCATCAAAATAAATCTCACCCTACCTGTCTGCTCTGGGGTGCCCCAGGGCTCCATCCTGGGTCCACTTCTTTTCATCATCTACCTTAACTCCTTACCTAAGGCCTGCTCTATTAAAATGCTACTTTATGCAGATGACGCCATGATCTATGCTTCACACCAAAAACACTCTCCCCTCCAGGACTCCCTTCAACATGCCTTCCGCGAGACTGAAACATGGTTCAAAGACCATAGACTGGTCATAAATCTGGAAAAGACAAAATCTATGCTTTTCTCCCACCGTCAAAATGTAGTGAGTAGTGCCCCTCTCGTCATCCTCCCCCACACCCAGCACCCCCTCGAACAGGTTGCCACCTATGAATATCTTGGACTTACCCTTGACTCTGCACTTACCTTCCGTGACCACATAAACTCCCTAGCAACCGCCACAAACACCAGGCTTGGACACCTCTACAGGCACAGGTACTGCCTCCCTCCGGATGCCCTCAGGCTTGCCATTACCTCCTCAATACTGTCCCTAGTAGACTACGGGCTGCCTGTGTATGGGGCAGCAGATAACTCTGCACTCCAGAAAATTCAGACCACCCTCAGCAAGACATGCAGGCTCCTAACAGGTGCCCCTAGACTCACCCACACCTGCTCCCTCTATTCCTCTGCCAATCTTCTCAACCTCAATGAAAGACTCCACTACCAGACCTGCCTACTGACCAAAAAAATCCTACTCGGTCACTTCCCTCCTGGGGTCACAGCCTCTCTCCACCTCGCCACCCACCCCATCATCACCCGCAACTCAGACAAAGCTATACTAGCTGTACCCAGGGTAAAAACCACCCTGGCCCAGAGATCCTTCCACCACAGGGCCCCGCTTGGTTTAATGTGCTCCCGGTCACCATCACTGGCACACCCAAGATCTCCCATTTCAAAGTCGCCCTCCGCAACCACCTCCTCAATGTTCGCACCATAGCTGCAACTAGCCTGTGCTCTCAAGCCCACTATGACCCACGCCTCTATCAAAATCCACTTGGACGGCAACCTCATGCAACTATTCTTATCTCCTTGTCCTTTCTCTCTGCCATGCCTCTGTAATGATTGTTTTCTTTTTTACCAACCTGTATATAATCTATGTTGACAATGTCTGTAAAACCATACATGATGGCTTCCTCTGTCAATTGTAACTGTCTGTTTTCATATTCTGTCCTCCTTGTGATGAGGTGCCTTTGTAAATGAGCCACACCGCTCAAAGGTTGTAAAATCCGATATTTCAAATAAATAAATAAAATAAAATAGATTCTTCATATAATGAGCCCTCTTACCAGGCCCCATAGCTTACCTTCAAGGTGAGGCTCTTACTTAACATAGAAACATAGACTTTGATGGCAGATGAGGACCGCTTGGCCCACCTAGTCTGCCCATTTCACTTCCTACAGGATAAGCTGCAGATCCTAGTTAACCAACAGCCTATTTCTTCCTACATCCCGCAAGAATTGCCTTATGTCTGTCCCATGCATTCTTGAATTCTCCCACAACCTCTTCAGAAAGGCTGTTCCATGTGTCCACCACCCTCTCCGTGAAAAACTACTTCCTCACATTGCCCCTGAGTCGTCCCCCCTCTATCTTCAAATTGTGTCCCCGTCTTCTTGCAAATCTCTTTTTCTGAAAGATGCTGCCCTCTTGGACTTTGTTGATTCCCCTGAGGTACTTAAAATTTTCTATCATGTCCCCCTCTCCCTCCTTTCCTCAAGGGTATACATATTAAGCTTCTTTAGTCTCTCCTCATATGGCTTTTCTTGCAGACCCTGCACCATTTTAGTTGCTCTCCTCTGGACTGCCTCCATCCTGTCTATGTCCTTGTGGAGATGGGGTCTCCAGAACTGGATGCAGTACTCCAGATGGGGTCTCACCAACTGTCTATACAGAGGGATAACAACTTTCTGTTTTCTGCTGGTGATGCCTCTCCCTATACATCCCAGTATCCCCCAGCCCTCCCTACTGCCTTCTCACATTGCTTGCCAACCTTGAAGTCATCTGATATGATTACCCCCAGGTCCCTTTCCATTTTTGTTGTTGTTACTAACCCCCCACCCCACCCCCATTATGTAATCTTTCCCTGGGTTTTTGTTTCCCACATGCATTATTTTGCACTTCTTTCCATTGAATCCAAGCTGCCATACTTCTGACCATTCTTCCAACCTTGCCAAGTCCCTTCTCATCCTTTCTACGCCTCCTTGTGTATCAACCCTGTTGCAAAGTTTTGTGTCATCTGCAAAGAGACATACTTTTCCTTCCAGTCCCTCTGCAATGTCACTTATAAAGACATTAAAAAGGACTGGACCCAATACTGAACCCTGTGGTACCCCACTAGTAACCCCCCTTTCTTCAGAGTGGACTCCGTTTACAATTACCTTCTGTGTCCTGTTGTTCAGCCAATGTTTTACCCAGGCTACCACTCTGGGACCCACTCCCAGGCTGGTTAATTTGTTTATTAATCTTTTGTATAGGACTGTGTCAAATGCCTTGTTAAAGTCTAGGTAGGCCACGTCCACAGTCCCTCCCTGGTCTACTATTTTGGTCACCCAGTCAAAGAAATCAATTAGATTCATCTGACATGACCTTCCCGCTGTGAATCCATGCTGCCTTGGGTCCTGTGCCCCATTGGCCTCTAGTTACTCAACAATTCTTTCCTTCAGAAGTGATTCCATCACTTTCCCTATCACAGAGGTCAAACTGAAAGGTCTGTAGTTTCCTGCCTCTGTCTTGCTCCCACTTTTGTGAAGAGGAATCACATCCGCCTTCCTCCAGTCCTCAGGTACCACACCATCCTCCCATGATTTGTTAAAAAGGGTAGTCAGTGATGTCACTAGTTCTCCCCTTATCATCAGGCCCCATTGCTTTGTCCACCTTCAGTTTTAGGAGTTCTTTCAGAACCTTTCTTCTATGAAAGGACTGGGATCAACCCCCCTATCCAGAGTGCTTTTGTTAATTGGATTAGGTACCTCCCCCTCCTCTTTTGTGAAATTGACAAGAACATTCTGTAAACTTACAAGAACATTCTGTCAGAAGCAGGCTGTCTTAACGAGTTCCCAGACAAAGATTTATAAAAAGAGCAGCAAATGATTTTGCTAGAGAGACGAGGAGAGTGAGAGACTGAGAGGCTGAAAACTTGGAATTAAGAGATACCCTCAGAAGAAGGACTTAGAGTTTTCTCTCTTTGTACTACCTTTGTAAATAGTTATACTGAAAAAAAATGCATTGTTTATTTTGATGTTATTGGAAAAAATAAAACACTGTTTGCAAATTTTGAAACTGCTACTGGTTTTCCTATGCACGACAGATGGTGTCAGCCTAAGTGGGTGTAAGAAGTGGGATTTACACCGTGTATACTCTAAGCCAGTAGTTTTGTGCATGAGTACTAGACCTAGTACCAGGGAAGCATAGCAGAAAAGTATGGATTCTGTAGCAGCAAGCCCACGAGTCATTACCAGAAGAATGGCAGCCAAACTAGAAGCAGAAACAAAAGTCCAAACTGATACTATACACCCAGAACTAGAGATGGGAAAAAAAAAGAACAAGCAGTGACAAAATCTGAAAGCCTGACTACCTTTTTCCAATGGTGGGCTATACAACAAAAAGAGAAGGAGAAACAGAGAAGAGAAGAGATGCAGCAACTCAAGAAGCAGAGCAGAGAAGAGATGCAGCGGCTGGAGCAGCGATGGCTGGATGCCTGGCAAATTATTAAAGCTGGAGGTTCTGGCACAGGTCCAGCAGAGCAACAAAACACCAACAAATTAAAAGACCTTAAACTTACAAAGTTGTGTCCCTCGGATGATATCGAAGCATACCTGACAACCTTCGAAAGGGCTGCCGCAGCTTGCTAGTGACCAAAGCAGCAATGGGCAATCAGACTGGTACCTTACCTGGCAGGGAAAGCCTAACTTGCCTACAGCAATATGGACACTGCTCAATCAGAAAACTATGACCTGGTGAAAAGAGAAGTCCTTAAAAGATATTACATCTCAGGAGAGACCTACAGTCAGAGATTTCAGTCTCTGAAGTACAACTCAATCGACAATCCTTGAGAAGCCTTCACCTGACTCAGAGAACTCCTTATGAAATGGCTCCGACCAGAAGGCAAAACTCTCCCACAGATCACTGAAACATTTGTAATGGAGCAGTTCATCCACATCCTACCCACAGATGTACAGCTTTGGGTAAAAGAACACTGACCAGAATGTGGGGCAAGGGCTGTTTTTTTGGCTAAAGACTACCAAATGGCCAGACAGATGCCACAGCAGCAAGGTAACAGCCACATACTGGTAAGACTCTTTTTCCCATTTAAACTCAAAGTTTGATAAGAACTCTGATGGGGGCAGTGAATCTGCACCCAAAGAAGTCTGATAAGAACTCTGATGGGGGTAGTGAATCTGCACCCAAAGACTTTCTTTGCTATAACTGTAATAAGCCAGGTCATATTGCAAGATATTGCCGTAGTAAGAAGAGTGACACTGGAGCAGATTTGTCCTTAGCAAATTGGGGCAAGTACTTAATAGATGTGAATGTGGGAGATAAGACTGTGAAGGGACTTACAGATTTGGGAAGCAGACAGACCCTAGTACATATTGAAGTGCTAGGAAAACAATGTCCAAAAAGACCAGGTACTGGTGTCATCTGCATCCATGGGGACACTTGATACTACCCCATGAGCCAAGTGACTCTGATTATCAATGGAGTATCACACCAAATGAAAGTGGAACTAGTACCTAAGTTACCTGTACTTGTGATTATTGGAAATAACTTTCCAGGATTTACTGAGTTAATCAAAGAGTGAGTAAATTCTGATGTTTCAGCAGCTGTGGTGACAAGAGCTCAGGCAAAGAAAATCTCAGATGGTGGGGATTCTTTTCCTGTTGATTTTGATTCAGACTTGTTTGAGCACAGCTCCAAGATCTGGAAGTCCAGGAAAGAAAGACAACACCTGAAGAAACAGTGGCAACAAAAGACTAATGGACATAAGGGGTTAACATTTGAAAATGCTGAAACTAAACTGATCACTGATTGTGATTTTCTTTCAGAACAAGCTAAAAATGTTTCTCTCCAGGGTTATTTTAAGCAGCTGGGTGTGAAACCAAAACAGGGTGAACCTATGTTTAGAAAATGTAATGGGCTACTGTACAGAGTTTGGGTTAAACCTCAGACACAGGACCAGATAGGACAATTGGTTATACCACAAAAGTATAGATCTGAGTTGTTACAGATAGCATATGATGGTCCTATGACTGGTCACTCGAGTAGGGATTGCACCCTTGCCAGATTGCTGTGCAGATCTTACTGGCCTGGAATTCATGAAGATGTTGCTTCCTATTGCAATTCTTGTGCTGAGTGTCAGAAAGTAGCCCCAGTGACTAAAATAGAAAAGGTGCCCCTGGTGCCCCTACCCTTGATCGATGTGCCTTTTGAGAGAATTGCAGTGGATGTGGTTGGCCCCTTAGACAAAAGTAAAAAGGGTAATCGATTCATTTTGGTAGGATGTGACTGCTACTCGATACCCAGAGTCAGTTCCAGTGTGTACTGTCACAGCCCTAAAAGTGGCAGCAGAGCTTGGCAAAATTTTCAGCAGGGTGGGCATAACTAAAGAGAATATTACTGATCATGGTAGTAATTTTGGTGCTGCATTATTGAAGGGGCTATACCGACTACTGGATATCACCACCATAGAACCTCCCGTTATCACCCTCAGACAGATGGTTTTGTTGAGCATTTTAATCAAACCCTAAAATACATGTTTTGCAGGATTTGCTGGGTTTTGGCATGTTGTTTAGGTGGTACTGTGACTATTTGTCAATGTTTTATGGGATTTCTGGGCTGATGATTTATAAGGCATTTATTAAAAATGTTTTTTCAGCTAGAATCAGGTGGTTGCTAAGAAACAGTTTCCTTGGCATAGTGTTCTAGTTTTGATAGAACACTAGAAGTAGCAGACTACTGAGTTCTAGATTATAGTGTATGGTGGAATGCGGTTGTGTATGGAAATCCATACACTGCAAAAAGTTGTTCTGCTGCAGTAGTGACGTCCTCACTAACGCAGAATGACTTTTCATTCTGCATTAGTGAGGACGTCATAATACAAGGGGCTACAGCAGATGTCCTGATTCGTCCCTTGCTGTGTGAGAGGGGTGCGCGAGTGTGCTGGGCAGCGGCAGTTGTGAATCGACTGCCTTGGCAGAACCGAGTGAAAACATGGAAAAGTGAGTCTCTTTTTGTCTTTTTTTCCGGCACCATACACTATAAAGAACAGTTTATGGTTACCCATACACTACAAGGTTATTTTCTTTCACTCGTAGATACAATGCCGACTTGAGACCTCGTGAGCGAAGCCTCGAGGTCATCAGTAGGCATTGCATCCACCGTGGAAGAATCTTGTAGTGTATGGCAACCATACATCATCCCATATGTTGTTACATTTTGATGGTAAAGTGAGATAGAAATTATATATTTTTGAATGTTATAGTTATTTTATAGTTATGTATAACTGGAGGATAGGAGAAGCTGGGCTGGGAGGATGTGGGGGAATAGGTACACGCATGGGAAGCAGGAGAGTGGTAAACTGCAATAGCTGTGGGGTAGCCAGCTTCCTGGGGGTGATGTGGAGTAAAGGGGGATGTCCTGTGTGTAAGAACCTGGAGCAGTTAAGGGCTGAAATAAGGCTGCTCAGATGGGAGCTGGGGAGTATGGTGTGGGAAGTCAGAGGAGCAGAACAGTGGAAGGAAAGGCAAAGGGGTGATGCCCAGGGGAGTGATGGCATCAGGCAGGGTATAGGAATGGGGAGGAGCACCCAGTATACAGAAGTATCTCTTACTCAGGGGAATAGGGAGCCCAGGGTGGAGGAATGGAAAGTGGTAAGGGGAAAGGGTGGGAATGTGAGAGTAGCATCAGGGGTGATAAATTCTAAAGGGGTGCCTTTATTGAATAGATTTGCACCACTGCCGGGAAAGGGGGGGGCAGCAGGAGGTGAGGTAGGCGGTCAGGTTGAGCCAGAGTTGAGAGTAGGAGTACAGAGGAGGGGGGAAGGAGGGAACTAATCAGGGTGGGCAGGGAAGAGGAGGCAGGCAAAACAGAGTGGAGGATGGGGGGAAGGCGAGAAAAGGAAAGGAAGAGGAGAGGGAAAACTGAAAGCAGATACAGATAGTCAGAAGAGGAGGGGCAGTTTGAGAGATGGAAAAACAATTAAAGGGATAAATTGTGGATGTGGAGATAAGTTCACCAGGGTGCAGAGGGAGCAGTTAGGTGGGGAAGCAGCTAGTACCGAAGGTAAGAAAGGAAGGACGGGGAGCGCGGATGCAGGGGATGGAAGGGTGACAATCATAGGGGACTCCATAATTAGGGGTATTCAGTGGGGAAGGAAAGGGGACCCAAATGCAAGCAGGAGGGTGGTTTGTATGCCAGGGATGACAGCAGGGAAGGTGGGCCCAAGAATAAGGGAAACAGTAAGGGAGGCTGGAGGAAAACCTAATATAATTATACATTTGGGAACCAACGACCTTGCTAGGGAGGTGGTTGAGGCAGTGCAAAGTAGGTTCAGAGAGTTAGGGAAGATCTTCAGGGAGGAAGGAAGTTCGCTGGCCTTCTCAGAGGTGATACCAGTACCACGGGGCAGCACAGCCAGGAAAAGAAGAATAGAGGATTTTAATGACTGGCTGGCTGAGGAAATGGTACAGGGAGGAGATGTTCATCTGTATTGGGGACTTGGAGGAGACCTGGTCAAACAAAGCACTCTTTTCACCTGACAAGCTACACCTCAGTAGGGAGGGTTTGAGGGTACTCAGGGACAAACTGGGGGAATACATAACCACTACACTTAATTTAAACTACTGTGGGGGTCAGCGGGCATGCAGGCCCACAGGTTTCGAGAGGAGGAGGTCAGTGAAACCCCCCCTCCACAGTGACAGAAGAGGTCTGGAGGGAGGAGGTGGAAGGGGCAGGATCACATTTAGCAAAGGGTGGAGGCGGTGAGGAACACATAACAAGGGTACATGGGGGGTGCAGACAGAGGGGATAAATGTGAATAGAACAATAGAGGGAAGAGAAGGAAGGTCAGATTCTACATGGAGGGTGGTGTCTCTTAATGCGCAAACTCTTGGAAACAAGATGGACAATCTGCAGGCACTATTAGCAGACAGGAGGGTGGACATAGCTGCAGTAACTGAGACTTGGGCAACATCACACCATGACTGGGACCTTGCGATCCCTGGATATAAACTATACAGGAGGGACAGGGTAGTCGGGAAGGGGGAAGGGTGGTAGTTTATATCAGGGAGGGAATAGCTTGCACGAGAGAGGAGTCAGAGGAAGGGGAGATGGAGGCATTATGGGTTCAGTTAAGGTCCAATAGAGGAAGAAAGGTGAGGTTGGGTGGTTTACAGACCACCCAGTCATGATAAGGAGAGGGACAGGGAACTGAGCTCACAAATATTGGAAGCTGCGGGGAAAGGAGAGGTGCTAATTGTGGGAGACTTCAACTTGCCCAAAGTGGACTGGAGCATACCATCCACAATGTGCTAGGAGTCAGGTGACCCTGGAAGGACTGCAGAGTGGGTTCCTGACTCAGGGTATCACTGAACCAACAAGAGCTGAGGCAATTCTTGATCTGGTGCTCACAAATGGGGAGCATGTACAGGAAATAATGGTCAGGGAGCCACTGGGTAGAAGTGACCATTGCACAGTGTGGTTCCAGTTGAATATGGGCAGGGAAAGCATTCTAACTAAGACCAAAATCTTGGATTTCAGGAGGGCGGACTTCAGGAAAATGGGTGAAGTGCTAAGGAGCCATCTGGCGGGCTTCAGAGCAGATATGGGGATGGACTAAAGGTGGTCCATCATTAAGGAAGGAATACTGGTTGCCACAGATGAGTGCGTTAGGCTAAGGGGGAAGAACACAAGGGCCAAAGCACCCAGCTGGTTCAGTTCTGGGATTGCCCAGGCAGTAAAGGAAAAGAGGTTGACCTATAGAAAATTCAGGAAGACCAAGAGAGAGATGGATTGAAAATTACCTAAGGTTGGCTAGTGAGGCAAGTAAGAAAGTCAGGCGAGCAGAGGCACAGAAGGAGCTGCAGATAGCTGAAGGAATTAAGAAGGGGGAGAAGGCTTTCTTTCACTATATAAGTGAGAAAAGGGACAAGAAGGAAGGGATTGTTAGGCTCAAGAAGGGGGTGGAGTGAGTGGAGGATAATGGGGAAAAGCAGACATACCAAATGAATACTTCTGTTCCAGCTTCACCATGGAGAAGGATGGACCAGTGCCTTCAGAAGGGAAAAGAGGAGATGGGGGAAGGGGAGCAAAGATGTAGTGACAGAGGAGGATAGCATGAGGGAGGGGCTGCTAGCACTGAAGGTGGACAAATCACCAGGCCCAGACAGAGTACATCCAAGGGTACTAAGGGAACTGGCTAAGGAGCTGGCAGGGCCACTGGCAGACCTATTTAATAGTTCACTAGAGTCAGGCGTGGTACCACAGGACTGGAGAACAGCACATGTAGTGCCCCTTCACAAAAGCGGTCCCAAGGATGACCCAGGGAATTACAGACCAGTCAGCCTGACTTCCATTGTGGGCAAGCTCATGGAGACCATATTAAAGGAAAGGTTGGTGGAATATCTAGAGGAGCATGGTCTCCAGGATGATAGGCAGCATGGGTTCATGGGGAGCAGATCATGTGAAACAAATCTAATTGACTTCTTTGACTGTGTCACTAAGACAGTAGACAGGGGTCAAGTGGTAGACGTCCTCTATCTTGATTTTAGCAAGGCCTTTGACTCTGTGCACCACAAAACGTTGATCAAGAAGTTGGTGGATCTCAGGGTTGGGGAAAAGATGGCCAGATGGGTGGAGAACTGGCTGAGGGACAGAACCCAGAGGGTGGTTGTTGAGGGAGAGTTATCTGTCACCAGAGAGGTAACCAGTGGAGTCCTGCAGGGCATGGTGCTGGGGCCAGTGTTGTTCAATGTCTTCATCAATGACATTGGGGATGGCATTAAGGGCAAAATGTGCCTATTCACGGATGACACCAAACTCTTTGGGAAAGTGGACACAGCTGAAGGGATACAGAACCTACAGGATGATCTGGAAAAGCTAGGGAGGTGGTCCAGCATCTGGTAGCTTGGCTTTGATGCCAAGAAATGGAAAGTTATGCATATTGGAGCCAGGAATCCCAGGACAGAGTACTACCTGTGTGCAATCCGAGTATCAGCATCAGAGGAGGAGAAGGACCTGGCGGTAATGATCACTAGTGACCTGAAGCACTCCAGACAGTGCAAGAAAGCAGCAGCAAAGGCAAACAAGATGCTGGGATGCATATCTGGGGGATCAGTAGTAGGAGAGAGGAGGTTATATTGCCTCCAGAGAAGGGCTACAAAGATGATAGCCCATCAACAGAGTAAGGCATATGAGGAAAGGTTGAGGGCACTGGACATGTACTCCCTGGAAGACAGGAGGGGGGGACATGATTGGGATGTTCAAGTATTTGAAAAGGATAAATAAGGTTGATAAGGAGAGTCTCTTTAAGCTGAGTGGCAACCATAACATGAGGGGGCACAGTCTTAAGCTGGAGGGTGGGAGGTTTAGGAGGGAGGTCAGGAAGCACTTCTTCATAGAGACGGTGGTGGAAACTTGTAATGCGCTGCCTGAAGAGGTCATCTCATTAAAGACAGTGGGCAGCTTTAAGAGAGGATGGGATAGGCATAGGGGGCCTACCGGGTCATAATGTCGCACGCTTTATAGCGTACGACAGTATAGCTAACCGGAAACAGCGCTGTCCATGACAGCGAATGGTGCAATACCACGTATACTGCTGTACGCGGTATTGCACCATTCACACACACTCCCAGGCAGAGGATAAGACCTCTGCTGGAAGTGGGTTTGGCCGAGCAGCTGCCATGGCTCACTGGACTGAGCCACAGCAGGAGGAACCCAGGCGCTGCATCTGTGACCGAGTTTGATTCCCGGTTCCAGACATTTTATTTTTCTCCACAAATTGTGCACTCCCTGAGTTGGACCCCCCCCCCCCGGAGTTGAGAATCTTTAGTGTGGAGGAAGGATCATGGGTAGGGAGGATGGGAGGAGTTGGGAGGGAGGGCAGGGACGTTAACTCAAGCTGTGGATCCTGCAATATGAGCAGACTTGATAGACCAAATAGCCTTCTTGTGCAGGCTTCTTTGTATGTTCGTATGTGTGTATGTTAAAAAGGTTTGCAAAAGGGGAAGGGAAGGAATGGGACCAATACTTACCTTACTGTTTTTTGCTTACAGAGAAGTGCCACAGGCATCAACAGGTTTTTCACCATTTGAAATGCTGTATGGTAGACATCCTAGAGGGCTACTAGATGTAATAAAAGAAACATGGGATGATGACCCCAATCAGAAACAATCTATTACATCTTATACAGTATGTGTGCCCTGAGAAAGAAGCTGGCAAAATATGTTGAAATCACCCATAGTAATCAGGAAGAGGCCCAAAACTAGCAGAAAATGTATTATGACCATGAGGTAAAAGAAAAAGATTTTGAGCCAGGTGAAAAGGTCTTGCTACTCTTACCCACTACAGAAAATAAACTGTTAGTGACGTGGCAAGGGCCTTATAAAGTGCTTGGACGTACTAGCACAGTTAACTTGAGAGTGAGACCTCTGATAGGAAAAATCCTACTAAGATATAGCATGCTAGCCTCCTTAAGAAATGGGTTGAAAAAATACCAAAAGCTGTTTTGCTAGTTTTACCAGAAATTGATAAAGAAGATATTGACGTAGTTTATGATAGACTGGAACAAACTGTAACTGCTGATGCTGTAAAGATGAATGTTTCCTTAAACTCTGAACAAACTGCAGAAATTTGTAACTTGCTAAAGACATTTAACAGTACTTTTACCACAGCACCTGGCACTACAGCCGTTTTCTTCCCCCATTGCATATCTGCAGTTATAAAAAAATATATACGTGAATCTCTGTGTAAAACTATATGTGATACTGGGATCCCTTTGTTTGAAACTGTATATAATTATACTGTTGAAATGATTGCAAAGCTATTTGGAATTCAAGGGGTTAACCTGAGATGCAGTTGTTAAGCGTTTTGCAGAGCAGTACACAAGAAGTCAAGTTCTGGGTCACTATGTTCTTTTTGCTGCACCTGTATCGAAATTGACAAGAACATTCTGCAAACTTACAAGAACATTCTGTCAGAAGCAGGCTCTCTTAATGAGTTCCCAGACAAAGACTTATAAAAAGAGCAGCAAATGCTTTTGCTAGAGAGACAAGGAGAGTGAGAGACTGAGAGACTGAAATTTGGAATTAAGAGATACCCTCAGAAGAAGGACTTTGTTTTCTCTCTTTGTACGGCCTTTACAAATAGTTATACTGAAAAAATGTTTTTTTTATTTTACTGTTACTGGAAAAAATAAAATACTCTTGCAAATTTTGAAACTGTTTCTAGTTTTCCTGTGCTTCCTGACCTGTGCCTCGATGATATGTGGAAGTCACCTGATGTGCGTGAGATGGACACGGGCATCTCGGACAACATGATGGTTGGCACTAGAGTTTCAGGATTACATAACGTGTTCAAAAAGGTAAAGAAAAATGTTACTTTCTTGCCAAAAGCCTTAACTTGATGTTTCTGTAGCAAGTGCTGCCATATTTCAATAGTATCCAGTGTTTTCCTTTAACAAACTCTAAGTTTCTGCCTCTTTTATTCATATGGATTTTTATTTCCTGGCAAGCTGCCTGTCTGCAGGGATATAAACTGGTCAGGCTAGGATAATCCCAGCCGTCATACAGATGGTAGCCAAGATAACTCCACTGGGGCCTCAAGCAAGAACAGCAAGGGGACTATAAGCCAGAATGGCTTGATGGTAAGACACACATGCAACAAGCATATTTCCCCAAGAGCCCTCCTAAAATATACTGCAACTAAAGTATCTAAGCCCCTCAGAAACACCCCAGTCATTATGTCAGTCAGGGTGGTCCAGCAGCTCTGCAGTCAACCGAAACTAAACCCACAGACAGACACAGGACAGCCTATGCTTAAAACCCAAACATAAGCATGGGAGGAGAGCCCAAAACAGGGGAGCCATGGAACACTCTGCAGATCCCTTCAATAGACCACCTTTCACTGGGAGGAAGACTAATCCCATTTCTTACTTTCAGAATGCAAATGAACAGGATGAATGTTTATGTGATTACTGTTTTACTCGAGCTAAGCAGCTTATAATTGTATCGCAGACTTGTGCTATGAAATTCTAGATCATGTTACTGTATAGTAGTGGGAAGGGAGTGGGCTGGTATGTCTTGTGTAGTAGTGCACTGAGCTGCAGTGTAATGTAATGCAATGTCTTGTTTGTGAAAAAAATAAATTGTCAAAATCCAATAAAGCATACTAATTTTTAAAAAATATATAGATGGTAGTCAGTGGGTTTTTTTCTCCCCATTTTCTCTGCTCTCCTGCACAGGCATGAGATGATGCCTATGTCAGTCTTGCACATACACAGATCACACAGCAGCAAGCTTCCTGGCCCAGTGGCAGGGGTTGCTGTGGTGGTTGAACCTGCCATCAGCCCTTCCTGTCCAGACACACTGCCACGCAACAACTGTCTCAGCCTGGCATGACCCCTGACGTGATGCCCTGAGTCCGTTCCTTGAACCCTGGTCATCTGGACAGCAGCGCAAAGTGCTGCCACTGAAACATCGGGGCGGCCATAAGTTTCTACTACTTGAGTGACAGTAACTGCTCTTTCATTTTGACTCATTTCATGATCACACACGGGAAAGATATGTGTGCTATGAAAAGAGGTTTTTGATACCAATACTGTATGTGTAGAAAAGGCTATCTAAAACTAAATTCTGGTCTACAGTAGTCCAATAGTATAAGGGCATTCAATAGGCCTCAGAGACTGCAACATATGTACATTTCACATGACTACCAGAGATATGAAAAACAGACATGGCCCTGAAGATGGTGATCATTCATTTCTCAGCTGTTAATGGTTAATGTATGTAAGAGCAAGTAATTAAAGATAAACAGCACATTTAGACATATAAATACAGGCCCAATGCTAATGAAGCTTCACAGGCAGAACAGCTACTACAAGCAGTTACATTGCCAGAGATGGGGCTAATACAGCAAGCTTTCATCTTCTCATTTTTGTTCATAGCTGTGCTGGCACAGTGTCCCGCTCCCAGTGAACTAAAGGATGAAAATGGGGTCAAGATATGTGCAAGAATGTTCGAACACAGCCATTACTACAATGACCAGTCTTGCGGTGGGGCTTATTTAGATGCAGGAAATGGGGACGACTTCCCCTACGTGCCTAATGGATGGAACAACAAAATCTCCTCTTTGGTGGTGGCCACCCGCTGTGAACTGAAAGTCTGGTCCCAAGCCCCCAAGTCAGGAAAAAATCGCAAATTTTCCAGTGGCACTTACTACCAGCTGAAGGATTACAACCAAGGTCTTTTCGGCAACTGGAATGATGCCATCTCATCTTACTTTTGCTCATGCACTTAAAGAGATATTTAGCGTGTGAAACTAATCATGAATCCTCATGCTTCAGGTGGCAAAAGGCTCTGCAAATTCAAATGAAAACTCTCCTTGCATGAAAAGTAATTCTTCTGACTTTTGTATCATATTTGCATTTTTCAAATTTTAAATACAAGCCTCTTAAGAAACTGTCTGCACCAAAACATTTCATTTAGTGAGCTTTTTCTAGAACAGTTTCATGGTGGACAGTAGTACAGTGCTTTAAAGTCTTCCTCATCTGTTTTATCAGTGGCACCATCATGTGAAGGAACATCTTTTCACATTAAAGAAATGTGGTTCACTAACATGAAAATATATTGACGCTTGTGCTTTCTTCCTTTGCAAAATTTTGCGTTAAAGGTTTTCATAAATTTAATTTGCTTCCATACCAAGATGTGCTTCTTTGAGTGTATATATGCATAGGACATTCTCCATTAGTTACAGCTGGGGGTTAAATGGATTATGTAGTGTATCTTTATGAGTGAGGGGAACAGGACACAGTATTCATGAGTGGGTAATCATGAGTAAGTTATGAAACTCCCACCTTCTCTTCCATTAATAATGAACTGAATATTCCTCACACACTACAAAACAGATTATTTACAATATTGATAAACAATGGAATGTGTGAGTATACATTTGTGTGACTGGAAAGCTACTGAATAGCAGGCACCCTGTGTGGGAAGGAGAGGGTAGGAACTGGTTAACAGACTCTTGACCTGCTGGGCAGCTTCATTTGGGCACCTCTGCAATATAAAGAGGTGTGCAAGTAATGGATAATATATTCTGAATACCACAAATAATGGTCTATTCATTATTCAGGAAGAAAAATGAATAATAGGCACTATTTGTGGTATTTGGCTTCGGGAAAGTTATTTAAAAAAAATGGTGAAAGGGGCAGCAGAAAAAAAAAGCTAAAAAAGTTGTTTCTCCCCACCTCCCCCTTTCCCAAGAAGCCCAAGAGAGTGCCAGAGGTAATAAATTAAATGATTGGCTCCTGGCAAACTGCCAGAAGCTGACAGTCTCTTTAACCCCCCCCCCCACCACCACCACCACCATAGCCCAACTTGCCATTCTTTAACTATTATACTTTTGTTTTAATTCAGGCCCCCCAACCCCTTACCTTGACTGGGGGGGGGGCTAGTAGCACCAGACTCCAGGCAAGTCATTCAGGCCCCTTCTGCCATGTGCCTCTCAGACAGTTTACTGCAGTAGTGCTGTTTGTTGTAGACAGTGTCCCTTCCAGTGATAACGTTACACATGCTGGCCGTTGAAATAAAGTTCAGCCTTCTGTTTTGTAAGGCTAAACTGAACTAGGATCTGGATAGAGGAGTAGAGTGAGCATCAGCTAGGGGTGCATGATCGTGAGGGAGGGGCAAGGCAGTTGTCATAGTAATGCTATGCTGCATCCAATCCTCCATAGCATCATTATGACAGCTGCTGCCCCTTCCTCAAAATTGTATGTCCCTCGCTGATGCTCACTCCATTCCGCTGTCCAAATCTATGTTCGGTTTAACCTAACAAAGCAATGTGCTGTACTTTATTTAAGGCACCAGTATGTGTAGCATTACCATTGAGAGGGACACTGTCTACAACAAAAACCACTACTGCAGCAAACTGCATGAGAGGGATACAGCGGAAGGGGCTCCAACTGACTAGCCTGGATTCTGGTGCCACTAGCCCCACCCCATTCAAGGTAAGGGGTCATGAGGCTGAATTAAAAACACAAATGTAATAAGGAGTTGGGCTAAGCTGGGGGGGGGTGAGTTTGAAAAGGTGCTGTTGGCTCTTAGCAGGGTGCCAAGAGTCAACAAGTTAAATATTTAACTCTGCCAGTTTCGCTGGGGCATCGGGAAAGGGGCAGGTGGGTGGGAAATGATCAGAAAGGATGGTGGCCAGGAGATTAGCTCTGGCCATAAGATGAGGGGATAGGGCCACTTTAGCTGTTTTTTCCTCCCCAAAACAGCTGAATAACGAATATGAATATCAAATACCCTAACAATTGGAGACTCACATATAATATTCAGCCTGAATATTCGAAATAAGGTATTCGCACACTCCTTATATTATAGTGGCGCGATAGCACCAGTATAGTTAGGGTTGAGCAGGCTGTTTAATCTTAAACTCAATTTTCTGCACCTTGAAAACTTTGCCCTTGTTTAGAACATTTGCACAATAGTTGCCAAGTGTGCTCAGGCTGACAGAATTTCAAGATGTGGAAAGTTTTATGAGGACATCTTGTACGGTTTTTGAGATATGAAAGGTCACAAAAGTGAAGAAAAAAAAAAGCCACTTTTTTCCCCTATACTTTATATGGGGATTCTTGCTTTCCCCTACAGCCTAGACAGTATGGTCTTTTTCTCAAAAAATTTCAGGGATGATGGGGTCTATGCTAAGAGTGTGCCTTTGGATGGTTTGGTAAAAATATATTTGACAGTTTTTGAATTTTATCGTCTTTTGTAATAACGTTGATATGGCCGGAAAAAAAACAGATGGACTCAAAAAAAAAAAACAGATAAAAAAGATTTGCCTTTGAGGTACACTTCAATAAAAAAAAAAAAAAACAAGTGTGGTACAGAGAAACGCTGGACCCTGTATTAATGTATTTCCCTGGTGTCTAGTGGTGCAGGGGGAGGCCACAGCTATCAGTCGCTGTAATTAAATAAATATATTCCCTGGTGCCTAGTGGCAGCACCCATAAGCCAATCATTATGGTGGTAGACCAAGGGGGTGCAGTTGAAGTCTCCTACCTTGACATCAACAAAGCTTTTGATATTGTTCCACATAGAATATTGATTAATAAGCTGGGTAGGCTTGGGGTGGGTCAGAAGTTGGTCAACTGGGTGGCAAACTGGTTAGCGGACAGATAACAGAGAGTGGTGGTAAATGGTATACACTCAGAAAAGATATAAGTCACAAGTGGGGTACCTCAGGGATCAGTCCTGGGGCCTGTCCTCTTCAATATTTTCATCAGTGGCATTGCAGATGGGCTGGAGGGAAGGTTTGTCTGTTTGCAGATGACACCAAGATCTGCAACAGAGTAGATGATCCCGATGGGGTGGGCAGAATGAGAAGAGATCTGGATAAACTGGCGCTGGACCCCACACCTCGAGCCATGACGGTAACCCAGGTTCAGGAAGGAGCCTGGGTCATCAGGGGTCAGCAGGGGAGGGAAGAGATCAGGCATCTGGTGGACTGGCTGTCTTCCCGGGGAGGGTTCAGGGGAGCGCCCACTCGTGGAGCGGCCTCTGGCAGCGGCCGTGATGTCAACATAGCAGCGAGGCGTATGCTGGGGGGCGGAGCAGCGGCACAATATTGTCTTGCTAACCACACTCCACAGGGGACCATAAACACCATGTAAAAAACCCTCCTCCCCTCGATAGGTGAAGGTGCCTCCCCATTCACTGTCCACCTTCCCAATGTCGGACCTCCCACTCTGCTGGCCCACCCCCCTGTCCGGAGCTCAATACTATTGAAAGAGCACCCTGGGCGGATAGGGTGGCCCTTTCTTGGAGGGATCAGACCCGAGGGATGTACCGGGCAAGGGGGGCAGAAGAGGCTCATGTCACGATGGGAGGTAGAGACAGGGGACCCCAGGAAGGACGCTGGAGAGAGAGTTTAAAGGGACAGGAGGTTAGAAAAATAGCTCAGGGGAAAAAAAAACTGGCAAAATGGTTGGAAGAGTGGCAACTGAGTTTAACACAAGAAGTGCAAGATTATGCACGTAGGGAAGAGAAACTCTGAAGCCACCTATAGGTTGGAAGGGGAGTTGCTGGCAATCACAAGGGAAGAAAGAGACTTGGGCATCAGCATCACAGATGATCTGAAATCATCCAAGCAGACCTCTAAAGCAGTAGGTAAGTCTAGGGGGATGTTGAGGTATATTAGTAGGGGTATCACAAGTCATAAGAGGGAGGTAATAATCCCTCTTTACAAGACACTGGTTAGGTCCCATCTGGAGTACTGTGTGCAGTACTGGAGGCCACACCTTCACAAGGACATTAACAAAATGGAGGCAGTCCAGAAAAGGACAACCACAATGGTGCAGGGACTGCATCAGAAAACATATGAGGACAGATTAACGGAGCTCAATGTGTATACCTTAGAGCAAAGGAGGGAGAGAGGTGATATGATCGAAACATTCAAACACCTTAAGGGCATTAACAAGGTGAAAGAGTCAAACATTTCAATATAAGAAAAATAACAGAACAAGAGGACACAGCATGAGATTAGAGGGAGGCTGATTAAGGGGTAATGTGAGGAAGTTATTTTTCACAGAAAGGCTGGTGGATGCATGGAATGGCCTACCTCAGGAAGTGGTGGATATAAATACAATGTATTGCTTCAAACATGCATGGGATAGGCATAAGGGATCAATACAGATGGGTATGAACAGATTGGCCATTGACAGAGTAAAGGCCTATGGCACATTCATAAAGTAGAAAAAAATGGGCAGACCGGATGGGCCTTGAGGTCCTTATCTGCCGTAAACTTCTATGTTTCTATTATCCCCGTATATTCCCTGGTGTCTAGTGGCACCCCCTCACCCACTGATCCTTATCCCTATAGATTCCCTGGTGTCTAGTGGCACCCCCCACAAGCCAGTCCTTATCCCCGTACATTCCCTGGTGTCTCGTGGCACCACCCCACCCACTGATTGTTATCCCTGTATGTTCCCCGGTGTCTAGTGGCACCCCCACCTGCTGATTGTTATCCCTGGTGTCTAGTGGCACCCTAACCCGCTGATCAATATCCCCATACAGAGGTGAAATGCTTTTAACAACTATTGTAGTTCACAGGCTTGCATCTAGACCAATTTAAGCTGGGACTACACACTGCTGAGGTAAAGCACTCTGTTCCTTGGTGGATGGTAAAGGTAATCCATTACTCTGAAGCACCACCTTACTACTAGCTATGGAGCAGAACTGAAGTCAGTTATAAAGAAAGCCACTCGCCTATTCTACCAGTTAATGGAAAATGGGGTGTCTGCTGCAGTCCTAGAGCTGTGAAGAAGCAGAGAAACACTGGGTAAAAAACAAAACAAAAAACAGGGGCTTCATTAGCTCTTCCCTGGTGTCTAGTGGCACACCCACCCATCGATAGTTATCCCCGTATATTCCCTGGTGTCTAGTGGCACCCCCCCACCCGCCGATCCTTATCTCTGTAGATTTCCTGGTGTCTAGTAGCACCTCCCACTCACTGATCGTTCTCCCAGTTATTCCCTAGTGTCTAGTTGCACCCCCCACCCACCAGTCATTATCCCTGGTGTCGAGTGGCACCGCCAACACACGGATCATTATCCCTGTATATTCGCTGCTGTCTACTGGTACCCCTCACCCCCTATCATTATTCCTATTATTCCCTGGTGTCTAGTGGCACCCCCCACCCACCAGTCATTATCTCTGGTGTCTAGTGGCACCCCCGACCCACCGATCAATATCCCTGTATATTCCCTGATGTCTAGTGGCACCCCCAATCATTATCCCAGTATATTCCTGGTGTCTAGTAGCACCCCTTCCATTCCAGGCAGAAGCTGAAATGAAGAAAACAGTCCTCAATGTTTTTTAAGCTAAAAAAAAGAAAACAGTCACTCACCGATGAGCCCCCCCACGCTCACCTCACACTGTGCACCCACCACCCCACACACCACAGTACACCCCCACACAATCTCACTCACCTGAACAGGTTCCAGGTTCAAAACTCATTTTTCATCAAAGACATGTCTTGCTGCTGGAACCAACGACTGCAATATGAGAAACTAATGTAAATGCAGTTCAATGTATTTCAATGGGGATTTCAACTTTTATGCATACCTTTGCCATTTTTTAACATTTTGACCCCAAATTTTCAACATTGGCCTTTTGGGGACCCCACCTCATCAACAATGGGACTCTCATTATGCAAATCCTGCCTGAAAGGTGATTTCGAGGTCAGTTGGCAAACTCACCTTTCAGGTGGGATTTGAAAATTTTTCCTGAACTTGTTAATGAGGTGGAATCATAAGAAAGCTATGTTGAAAATGTGAGGTCAAAATACATAAAAATGCCAAAGTTATGACCATTCATTGCAATTTTGCTATGAACGCTCGTAACTTTGGAAATTTTAAATATTTTGATCCCAAATTTTCAATATAGCCTTCTTATTACCTGACCTCATGTATGTGACAGCTGTCATTTTTCGAATCCTGGGTTAAATGTGTTTTCGCACCTGTGGCACGGAATGGTGCTGCAGTTGCGCAGAATTACATTTTGGCAGGGATTTGAAAATTTTCTGTACTAGGTACATGAGGTGGGATAATAGGATGGCTATGTTGACAATTTGATCACCATTGTCCTATAAATGGGGGCCCTGTGCTTCCACAGCTACATATAATATATATATATATATATATATATATATATATATATATATATATATATACATATATATAAATCTATATATATTTACTTATGAAATGGGGTGAGTTTTAGGGCTCACAACCCCAAGGCACGCCCCAATGCCTGTTGGTGTGTGCAGGGTGGGAGTAGAGTGTTAGCTTTGGAAACCCTAACACCACATTTCCCTACTTTTGTGGTTATAATCCTAACTAGAGCATTAATGCAGGTTTTTGCTGTTTAAATATTATTGGGGCGCGATAGCGTCCCTATAGTTAGGGTTGAGTAGCCTGTTTAATGTTAAACCTCAAATTTTGCACATTAATATCTTTGGATCGCTTTGACGGAATGAGATGACATTTTGTATGTGTTGTCTAGTAGGCAAGGTCGTGATGTGTGGACATTTCTGTGATAGCAGCTTATGTGGTTTCTAAGATCTACATGTGTAATTTTTAGAAAAAAAAATGTTTTCCTGTACATTGTTTTTTTTTTTTTTTGCTCTTGCCTACAGCCTACATGAAAAGGAAAGGAATTGTTGCCCAAAACTTTTAGGGGACATGTATCAGGTCCCAAGGTAGTGCCTTTGACAGGTCTGTTGAAAAAAACATCAAAGGGTTCCAGAGTTACAAAGCTTTAAATTTTAGTGTTTTCCCACTTGCACATGCACAGTAGCGTTTTTGAGATAACGTTCTACAAAAAAAATTAAAATTTAATGCTGCAAATGTGCGTTTTAATGTCATGCCACTTCTTCTGCACAGCACCATTTGTTTTGTGCTGCGCTAACCGCCATCTTGTTGATCTTTTCCACAAACTAACAAATGTGGAAAAAATATAAAAATGCTTGATTTTTTTTAAAAACAAACATCAGAACCCAGCTAAACAGGAGCTGTTTAGTTATGTTCTGATGTTTGTTTTTCTACATTATTGCCAGAAATACACCTTCTGGGCACCCAAAATCCCAGCTGCCCAGCTTAGCGAGAGGAACGCTTCCCAAGCATTCTCTGTATGAGAATACCAGGAATTTCTTGACTTCTGCAGCCACAGCTGAAGTTGTGTTGCTGTCTGTAGTGTTAGCTGTGAGCCATCCACTGATCAGTGTTCCTGCTGCCTAGTGGCACCCCCCTACCCACTGATCATTGTCCCTGGTGTCTAGTGGCACCCCCTACCCACCAGTTGCTGTCCCTGGTGTCTAGAGGCACCCGCCCTCCCTCCAATGGCCATCCTCTAATTTTTATTTTAGTCCCCCCTCGTCCACAGCCCATTGTTTTATTTATAGTACTGACATTGGGGGGCCCAATCCTCATGTCAGCATTACAAGCCCTCCCCCAGCAGTGTGGGACACTGAGAAGCCCACCCCCAGTGTCCCAGAATATTTGTTTACTTTTAACCTGTAAAAAGAAAACAGTCCCCAAACATCTTTTTTAAACCTGAAAAAAAAAAGAAAATGGTCCCTTGTCATCCACACTGTCCCCTCCCCATCCCAACCCTCCCACTGAGTACCCACCACCACACACCCTCCACTTACCCTATACCTACCACTGGAGGTCATAGAATGTCATCTTCTGTGGACCAAGACACGTCTGCACTCTTCAAAGTCAAACCGTGAATTGAGGAATCGAGGTAAGTGCTGTATAATGTATTTCAATTGTGTTTTGAACTTATGTTAATAACTTTGCCATTTTTTCACCAAATTTTCAACATGGCCTTTTTGGGACCCCACCTCATGAACACTGCAACTGTCATTTCATTAATCGGGCCCAGAAGGTGATCTTGCGGTCGCTGTGCAAAATCACTTTTCAGGACTGAATAATGAAATTTCACCACCAGTTTTCATGAGGTGGGGTCCCAAAAAGGCCATGTTGAAAATTTGGTGAAAAAATTCCAAAAAATGGCCAAGTTACACACGTTCGTTGAAATTTTTCTACACACGTGCATAAGATTGGTAATTTTTAATATTTTCATTCCAAATTTTTAACATAGCCATTTTTTCACACCACCTCATGAACAGTACAGCTGTCATTGTTCATGTCCTGTCTGAAATGTGTTTTTGCACCTGTGGCGCAGAATGGCATTTTGGCACAGATTTGAACATTTTCACCTACAGCGTTTATGAGGTGAGACCATAAGAAGGTTATGTTGACATGTTGGGGTCAAAATATGAAAAACTGCCAAAGTTATGAGCATTCATTGCAATTTCACTACACCTGCTTGTAACTTTGGAAACTTTAAATATCTTTACCCCAGATTTTCAACATAGCCTTCTTATTACCCCCACCTCATGTATGTCACAGCTGTCATTTTTCAAATCCTGTCCAAAATGTGTTTTCACACCTGTGGTGCAGAATGGCACTGCAGTTGCACAGAATTACATTTTAGAGGGGATTCAAAACTTTTCTGTACTGGGTACGTAAGGTGGGGTAATATGAGGGCTATACTGACAATTTGGTCACTGTTGTCCTATAAACGGAACTGCAGGGACCGGAGGGTCCTGTGCTTCCACAGCTACAATACATACATATACACATCTACAGAGGGATGGGGTCCTGCGTGCCCACGGGCAAATAAGGATACAACTATACTATCTCAAAACGTAAGGAAATAAAATGCTAAACATTGCATCAATGCTCTAGTTAGGGCTGCAGCAACAAAAGTAGGGAAATGTGGCATTAGTGTTTCCAAACCTAACACCCCACCTCCACGCTGCACACACTAACAGGCGTCGGAGGGGTGCCTTGGAGTTGGTAGCCCTAATACTCACCCCATTCTTCTATACTGTACCTATCACAGCTTATATACTTATGGAATGGGGTGAGCATTAGGGCCGACAACCCCAAGGTGCCCCCAATGCCTGTTGGTGTGCGTAGTGTGGAGGTGGGGTGTTAGGTCTGGAAACCCTAATGCTACATTTCCCTACTTTTGTGGCTGTAACCCTAACTAGAGCATTAATGCAGTTTTTGTAATATAAATATATATATATATATATATATATATATTTTTTATATTACATGGTTGGGACTTTCCCTGTCATAAAAACCATCAGATATATCCCCATATCTGATGGTAATTAACACTACTTAAGGATACATAGCTTATTTCAAAATAATGAACAACGAATTCATTAACTATTACAAGTGTGGACACAATATATACACATTATAATAACTGGGTCTTCCTTTTTGCCAAAGGAAAATCGTGGTATTTGCTGTAGTAAAGGAGTGTTTATTATGGCAAACATTCTCATGGTTTTCCTTGCTCTGTGCAAACGCCCGCCGCAGCTCTTCTTCCTGGATCGCTTGCTGCCTCGACTTTCTACAGTAGACGGAACCACCACTTGGAGTTGGCAGTAAATCACTGCCACCAATGAAATAAAAAAATAATACATAGAAAACACCTCTGGATACAGGCAACAATAAATAAACAAGCTGAAATAAACAAAACAGCTGCCGTGGACCGCGCACTCAAACCTAAGTGTACTGCAGCGGCACAGGAACATCTCTTTTTATTTTATGTAATTGCTGTGACCAAAAAAAGAAAACCCAGCAATTGTATAAAATAAAATTTGGGGTGGTGTGTGTAAACTCAATGGTTACACACACACCCTCG
The DNA here is from genome assembly GCA_016271365.2 of Neoceratodus forsteri. Lineage (NCBI taxonomy): Eukaryota > Metazoa > Chordata > Ceratodontiformes > Ceratodontidae > Neoceratodus > Neoceratodus forsteri. Next base: position 381,775,941 of record CM028134.1, on the reverse strand, counting down.
GGGTTAGATGCTTTTCACCAATTCCTCGAGCTTCGCTCTCAGGGTTTATGTAGCATCTAACTCCTGGGATGTGTGCAATCTTCTCATTGCACACACACTACCCCATTCTATATATTATTAACAGTAACCCAGTGCTTACAGTATCAGTCTGCCTTGATGCTGACACCTGCCCCCTGCTAGGGGTTGCTTTAGAGCGCTTGGCTCCTGACAGGAATGTTACAGAAAACATTTCTATTTAACCCAGGAACTGAGGTTGACCATGACACTATGACACTGGGGTCCTGCGTAATCATGGTGGGGAACCAGAAAACACAGTAATCACAAATGAATGTCCTCTCCTTTAGCTAGAGTCAAGTAGTAGGTTTATTCTGTACGTATGGTGGAAAAACATACAAACACAGAATTTGGTGGCCTATAAGGACCGTGGCGTTTGGCTCATCTAATCTGCCCATTTTTCACTACCTACAGTGTCACCGAAGACCCTACTTGATCCGTGGCTCCTTCCCCCTCCCTTCCTTTCCACTAAGATTCCCTTATGCCTACCCCATGCATTCTTGAATCCCACCATTGTTTTCACCCCCACCACCTCCGCTAGAAGACTGTTCCAGGCATCCACCACTATTTCTGTGAAAATGTATGTTCTTGCATCTCTGCTGAACCTACCACCTCCAGCTTCATTGTATGTCTCCTTGTTTTTGAGCACCTTTTCTTCAGAAAAATACTTCCCTCCTGTACCTTATTTACTCCCATGATATAGTTAAAGGTCTGTATCATATCCTCCCCCTCGTCTCTTCCAAGGTGTATATATTGAAGTCCTTTAGTATTTCCTCTTAGGGCTTTTGATGCAGACCCTGCACCATTTTAGTTGCCCTCCTCTGGACTACCTTCACTCTGTCCGAGAGGCAACACCACCTTCCTTTTTCTGCTAATGATTCTCCTCCCTATGCATCCCAGTATCCTAGTAGTCTTCCAAACTGCCTTGCTGCACTGTCTGACCACCTTTAAGGTATCAGGTGTGATTACCCACCAGTCTCTTTCCTGTTTGGTGGTCATCAATAACTCTCCACCCATTTTGTACTCCGCCCCTGGGTTTCTTGAGTTTTCTCAGGTCTCTGCTCATTCTCCCCAACCCTGTCTGTCCACCCTTTTGTAGATTTTGGTGTCATCCACAAAGCAGCAGACCTTCTCTTCCTGCTTCTCTGCAATGTCACTTACATAGACATTAAAGAGGCCCGGTTCTAACACTAATCCCTGAGACACCCCTCCCTTCATTGGAATGAACTCTGTTTACCCCTCTTCTGTTTACCCCCTCTGCTGTCTATCCCCTAATCAACTTCTTACCCAGTTTACCACCTTTGGACCCCCCCTAAGCTGCCCAGATTTCTTAAGCGTCTCCTATGTGGAGCAGCGTTCAAAGTCTTACTAAATCTAGGTAGGCCATGTTCATTGCTCCACCCTGATCTAATTCCCTGGTCACCCAGTCAAAGAAATCTATTGGATTCATTTAATATTACCCCCTCCCCCGAATCCACGTTGCCGTGGGTCTTGTAACCTATTGGATTTAAGATGTTCCACAATCTTTTCTTTCAGCAGTAATTCCATTAACTTTCCCACCACTGATGTCAGGCTGACTAGCTTATAGTTGCCAGCCTCCTCCCTGCTACCACTTTTGTGAAATGGGACTACATCTCCCCGCACCCCAGTCCTCTGGAAGCACTCCTGTTTCCAGTGAGCTGTTAAATAGGATTGTCGGAGGTGCACCCAGTACCTCCCCGAGCTCCCTCAATACCATTGGATGCACCCCATCTGGCTCCATCACATTGTCCACTTTCAGATTAGTGAGTCCCTTCAGGACTTTCTCCTTGGTAGAAGGACTACTGTCCACGTCCCTCCCTCCCTCCAAAGCTCCTGTTACTTTTTGTGGCTCCTCCCCTTCTCATCCCTCTGTCAGCACTGAACAAAAGTATTTGTTCAGGATGTCTGCCTTTTCCTGGTCCCCCTCCTGCACAGTTTCCCTTCCCTTCTTAACCTTACAATCCCTCCCCTGGTCTTTCTCTTTTCACTTAATTACCTAAAAAAAAGTGTCTTGGCTCCTTTTGCTGCCGCTTGGGTTAGTCTCTCCTCAGTTTGTGCCTTTGGGCTCCTTGATACTTTCCCTTCTTCCTTCTGTTTCCCATGATGTACCTCTATGTCCCCCTCCTTCTGCATCTCCTTGTACCTTCTGAATGGTACCTTTGTAGTCTTTATCTTTTTAGCCACCTCTTTCAAGAACCATAGCAGTCTCTTTTTCCTCTTGCTTTTGCTCACTTGCGTGACACAGAAGTTTCCTGCCTTCACAAGGCCCCCTTTTAGCTTCACCTATGGTTCCTCCACCCCAGCAAGTTCACCCCCTCTGCCAGGTCATCCCTGCAGCATTCACCATCTTTTTAAATCTGCCTACCTGAAGTCCAGGACCTTCGCCCTTGTGTGGTTCGATTCCACAGGCATCCTTATGCTGAACCATACTGTACGGTGATAACTGGTCCCCAAGTGTTCTCCACCTTTGACAACTGCAACACTGTGCCTATTAGTGAGTACCAGGTCCAGGTCCAATATTGCTCCATCATGAGTTGGCTCCCTGACCAGTTGCCTTAGGAATGTCCCCTGCAGGGAGTCTAAGATGTCTCTGCTTCTAGCTGAAGCTGCAGCTGGGAGGCTCCAGTCTACATCTGGTAGATTGAAATCCCCCACTCGCAACACATCTCCCTTTTCTGCTATCTTAACAATGGCTTCCACAGGTACCTTAACTAACTTCTCCACCTGTGCTGCAGGTCTGTAGATCACACCAGTGTGAACAGTGGGTTTGTTCCCCATCACCAGGGTGACCCATGGTACCTCTGCCCGCCTCCACGTATTCCCTGTACCGCTGTCACTTTTATGCTTTCCCCTCACATAAAGCATCACACCCACCCCTTTAGTTACTACCTTGTCCATTCTGAACAGAGTGTAGACTGGTATGGCCATGTCCCAGTCATGATTTTCAGTGTACCATGATTCAGCATTGGCCACAGTATCCAGGTCAGCTTCTGCCATGATGGCAGTGTCAGTGGCTCAGCAGGGCGCACACTCACCTCTGAGGCCAGTAGATCAGAAGGTGGTGGGTTCTAGCCCCATACAGGGAATGTGGGATAAATCCCAATACTGACACTCTAGTGCATCATGAGGGGGGTGCTATACTCCTGAGGTGCTGTCTTTCAGATGAGTCACTGAACCGAGGTCCCATCTGCCTGCTGTGGTGATTGTTCAGATAGATGTTAAAGATCCCATGGCACTTCTCGATAAGAGTCTGGGAATTGTATTAAACACAAGAATATCAAACAACAAAGGTACAGAAACTATTATCTTGTCATTAGTACAGATGTCAGAAAACACTGGAAATATGAAATGTAAAAGTACAGAAAAACAAAAATTGAGTTAACAAAAAATATGCCAAAAATCCTTGTGCTGATGTAACTTCTTAGCAAAATGAAATAGTAAGGAAAATCAAGGAAGACAAAAATAACGTACAGGATACTATATACAGCAGTAGAGCAAAGCAAAACAAATATTAATCAAAAACCTTAATAGCTCTACTGAAATGCGTGGTGAAAACCCAATCACAATTTATGAAACTGTGCTACAGGCAAACAAGACTTATCTTTCCTATACAATGAAGTAATATGTCCATTTACCATTCGTGCAACCGCTGAAGGCTCAGTCAGTTTCTGTTGCAGTGTAAAGGCACAATGAGATTGCCAAAGAAAGTATTTACAAGCTGCAAAACATACTTGAAGAAGATGGTTGGTGAACCTAGACCAAGAAGACGGATACAAGCCAAGCACAACAATCTCATACGTGACTGTGGTAAAAATTGTGTCATGCCACACTATAATGAGATGTTGCCAAAAGGCCTGGCTATAGGGGCATTCTAAAAGAAAGTGGGTCTGCATCTCCAGTAGTCCCACACAGGTATTTCTGGGACATATGCAATATGTTCCATCACCGATTTGTATTTCAAAGAGTCACTGACTGCCAGCCTACCATGGAGACTGAGCCACAGCACATCTCACATGTAGTATGGAATGGATTTATTCAAAAGCTGAGACACTGCAACAGGGATGGCAGTAAGGGGGCAAAATTTGAACACTAGCTGAGAAGCGAAGCTGCCAGCAAGTACACGCTGGTACAGGGCCCTCCTCAAGAGAGCAGTGTACTCCATACTCTGAATTTGCCACAGAAAAGCTTACTGATGGCATTCAAAATGTACAATGGTACCAAAAAGCTGTAGGGGCAGCCCAGTGGCCTTGCCCCAAGTGTGTTCCAATAGAACAAAAAAAAGGGATCAACCAATCTTCAACTAAGGTCACCCAATCCGCCTGTACCCCCCCCCCAAGGACTGGAGTAAAATTACTGGAAAGAAACATACAAAAATAAAAAGCCAGTGGATTCACTATACGTAAACCTTCCTTATTCTTGGGTAAATAGGTAACAGTCCTCTGTATAGGATTCAGGCAAGAGCCCCATAAACCCTGAAAAAAAAATTTATATTCTAGTTTCCAAAATAGGAGGGGGCAGAAAAACATAACTCAGACGTATAAAACATGGTAGTAGTAATAAATAAATCCTCCAGTTTTTAGCCAGGTTTCTCTGTTTCCAATGCACCAAAAGTGAGCTGATCTGTCCAATTAAAACCCACTGCCTCAAAGTGGTTAAAATAAATACCTAGAAGCTTCACTCGGTCATGACGTATGGTAATACCCGCACAAATGGAGTCTGAGGAACAAGCAGCATCCCCCAATGGGATCGCCACACTTTTAGCATAATTGATTTTTTGAACACAATTCAAGTGAAAAATCATTCACAAGAGACGTAACTGCATCTCCCGATGTCAAGTCTCTAATAAAAATGTAGAGATCATCAGCATACACCAGCACCCGGAGTTTTGGAGTGTCAGGTGTAAGCCATAGCTCCCAGATGGTTGCTGATGGCTGGAGGAGCCGAAGAAGAAGGTCTCTGGGGAAGACATAAAGCAAAGGGCTCAATGGACAGCCCTGCCTAACCTCTCCATTGTGAACCACTGCAGAATCCACACAGTAATTCACATAGGGTATTAGACATGCCGCAGAATACAGCTTCTGTATCCGAGATACAAAAAGCGGGGGGCTACCATGCTGCAGGAGGACATTAAACAGAAAAGGCAAAGAAACTCAGTCAAATGCCTGGTCCAAGGAGAGAATGTAGCCATGGCAGGTACTTCTTGAACTCCATTCAAAAACTTCACGGAACATAATAAGATTATCTGAAATATGGCATTAGGGGACAGCACAACTCTGAGACCTGGAAATCAAAAAGTCAGCTGCCACTACCAAACGTCAGGCAATATTTTAGCAAGTATTTTATAATTAGTATTGAGGAGACATAATGGTCTTCAATTCTCCAACAGTGTGCAATCGCCTTTTTTATATAATAAAATTAGAAATGCAGCTCCCATAGACGGAGGCAAAGAAGATGTGGTCAACAACTGATTAAAAAGAATCTGCAGTGCAAGAGCGAGGTAGTCCACGAATGTCTTGTAGGACTCTGGGGTGAGGCCATCCATCCCATGAGCAGCATTAGAGGATAACCTCTAGATAGGCCCTGCAACCTCCAGTTCAGAGATAGGTAGGGTCAAAGACTCCCATACATGCAGTTACAAGAGCGGGATGTCAAGTGACAGGATAGAGAGCTAAGATTCCTTAGGGGCATCCAGGAATCCAGATTTTTACTGGACATATGTCTGCACCATGGACATAATGTGAGCAGGGTCTGATGAAGGAGATGCATGGACATCGGAGCATAAGGTCCACATATGTCGACTGTGAAGTCGAGCGGCACACATTTTAAAGTCATCCAAGGGTTGTTTTCATCCTTGGGTGCCAAATTTTCAGTTCCTGCTCCAGGGATTTTGCCCTGTCATATTGGTAAGACAGCATTTGAGATTTTATAGCAGCGATGGACGCCGACCTCGTTTCAGTTGCTACAGAATTTAATTTAGCCTTCATGGACCTATCTAAATATAAGACCTCCCTACCAACACATGCTCCGTAGCCACCCTCCCCAACTTCCACTAATAGTAGTCCATTCTTCCAACTTAAATTGGCCACCCGGAAAGAGGTTCTGCATCACCTTGGTAGCAGCAAGAACACCTCCTCACCTGGGTTTGACACTTTAGAACCCCATTTTCTTAAACTGGGTGCCCCTGCCATTGCCCCTCCTGTACATGACCTGATCAACAAGTCATTTTGCTCAAGTACTGTGCCCAGTAAATGGAAAGCTGCAATAGTCATCCCAATACAAAAGAGCAGTCCAAATTCCTTGTTTGAAAACTACCATCCCATCTCCATCCTTTGCTCTCTTGCTAAAATTCAAGAAAAAATAATTTATGCCCAGCTTCAATCTTATTTGGAACTGAATAACTCTCTCTTCATGTTCCAGCACAGCTTCTGAAAATCACATAGTACCCACACACCCTCACCACTGTTACGTTTGACATCCTTAGCAGTATGGACAAAGGCCTTGTGACTAGTGCAATATTTGTTGACCTCACCAAGGCTTTTGACCTTGTTAATCATAATCTCCTGTTGCATACATTACTCAGCTTTGGACTTGACACCCTAGCTCTGAATTGGTTCACAGACTATCTTACTGACCATACTCAATGTGTCAAATGGGCCGACCAGACTTCCTCTTTCAGTGCCATAAAGGATGAGGTCCCTCTGAGCTCTATTCTTGGTCCACTCCTGTTCTCCTTATTTATCAGTCAGCTCCCGTAACATTGTAGGAATGCGTTGGTTCAATTATATGCCGATGATGCCATCCTCTACGGGTCCTCCTCTGACCATGCCATGTTAAACCACCTTCTCCAGCAGGATTTCCTGAACCTCGAGACTTGTTTTTTAATAACCTCCTGGTGCTTAATACTAAGAAAACTAAATCTATGCTCTTCTTCCATCGGACCCCAAAGCTTCTCACCCTTCCCCCACTGTTAATCTTCTCCTCTCAGGGTGACCCTCTTGAAATGGTTCAGTCCTTCTGGACTTGACCTTGGACTCCCACCTCACCTTTGACACCCATGTTTCCTCAGTGGTCAAGACCCTCCATCAGAAGCTCAGAGTGCTGTACCGCTTCAAGCCCTGTCTTACACCTGCCTCCCGCCTTGTCATTGCCTCCTCCTCCTCCCTACGTCTGATTATCTTCTACAGGGCCCCAATCCTCCACTCTGCTCAGATCTTCCCCCTTAACAAGCTAAAACAGTCTTACCACAGGATAGCTCGATTTGCCCTTGGCGCTAATGCCAGAGATCACCATTGCACTGTCCTTGGCTCACTGGGCTGGCCTTCTTTTGAAGCCAGACTGCAATTCCCCACTCTCTGCCTGACTTTCAAACTTGTGTATACTTACACTCCTCCTTGCATTCTGCTCATCATTCAACATAAACCCGTAACTAGACCAGCACGGGGTCATTATGTCACGGCCAACACGGCGCATACAACAATGCCACATGCAAAACAGTGTGCAACAAAATAAGGTCGGGACACAACGTCGACCTCATCACCATAGCACACACCACTGGCAGCAATGCCAAAATCTGTGTTTATGCCCCCCGCAGCCCCCGACTTAGGGGGCTTTCCCCCCCACACCCCTCCAACTAAATTAACCAACTCCGAGGGGCTGTGGACCGGAACAAAAGGCAAATTCGGGAGCGGGGAACTTAGTTGTTTTTTTTTTAAACTTAAAAAAAAAAAATTAGGAGACGGGGAGTCATACCCCAATCTCCAGGTCTCCACTATGTCAGGTTCTTGTGCCTTAGCCACTCCGCCACAGGAACAGCTCAACCAGGCACAGCACTTCTGGCATATTTACTCCTTCCTTCAGTTCCTATTGTGCAAGAGGGGTAGCAGTAGTTTCCTACCACTGTTATACCCCTATCGTTGTACTCATTCCATGCTTTAGATCGTGCGGTTATTCAAGCACTATTTCAATAGCGCTACATTTACCCAGTACCAGCTAGACCTTTACGGTCTACTGGCTTACCTTTGCTCTCTATCCCTAAACCCCATCTAACAGTGCATCATTCGCCTTCTTGGGTCCCTCTCTTTGGAACTCTCTTCCCGCCACTGTCATGGCCTGCACATCTATTCACCTGTTCAAGCATCCTCTCAAATCTCACCTTGCCTCCACTCAGCTGTGTACCTGCTCCTGTTAACCGCTCCCCTTATCTCTCATCACTCTCCCCTCTCTTGCCCTCTTTCTGGGTTCCTTACCTGAGTCTGCTTATCCTCCCTTTATTTACTACACTGTGCTCTGGTGCTATGCAAGTTGTGCTTTGATTGTCTGGTTGGTCTCAGTTGTAAATAATTTCTCACTGTGCCTGTATACTCTGTATTCAGTTATACCTAATTGTACATATGCTTTGCTTAGTTATTGTTCTCTGACTTTTATCCCTATACCGGTTTTGAAGATGTAACTTAATTTACTGCCTTTGTGCTGTTTCGCTTTATTATGTATGTTTTTCTAAAAGTGTTTGCATACACTTACCATGTGCTATTATTTATTGTGTCCCTGTTCCTCCCTTTGTAACCCTTTTCCCCGGGTCACCCATGAAAAAGGAGCATTCCGTTTCAGTGGGCCCACCCGGTTACCAAAATTCAGATAAATGAATAAATCTCTACCCGTGGAATGCATCATTGAAATAAGTTTCTGCATCTGATGCTGTAAATCCAGATAAGTCAAATACCTAGGGGAGTGCAAATGATGTGCTCTGACCCAAAAAAAGGTGTGGAAAGTCCACTTAGAATCATCCAACTGTGATGCAAAGTCATCGTAAGTACCCAAGATGAACCATCTAGCCAAAAATATGTTCAACCAGCCAGTGCAAAAGGTAGGGTCAGACAACAACTGGGCATTAAGTTGCCAAGGTTGACTTGGGGGAGCGGGAACTCCCATTTCATAGGAACAGCAGAGCGTCGAATGATCTGAGGATTCCACCAGGATGACCAAGGACCGGGTGACCCTGAGACCCTGAGATAAAAAAAAAAAAAATCAATTTGGGTAGTCAGGGAGCCTTTCACAAAATTGGGTCGCAGGGTGCCTGGTAAAGAGGCCTGACTGTCATGTAGATGAGCCATCGTAATCATGGATTTCAAAAAAACAGAATCACAATACATCTTAGCTGTTTTTCCATCTCTATCCTGTAGCCCTAAACCACAACTGAAATCTCCACCTATGAGTAGTAGCCTAAAGGTAAATAAATACGATTGTCTTAAATGGAACAGCTGAACCCTAGCAGTCTTCGACTGGGGAGCATACATATTAATCAGCCTAAAAGGTAGGGGACCCAATGTAAGATCCAACAATAGTGCCCACCTCGGGGACAAGTTGAGTAATCTAGTTAACGTGAAATAAAATCCCCGAAGGAGGACCCCAAGCCCATCACAAATGTCCTGGCCTTGTGACCAGAAGGAGGGGCCATGTAACCACACCTTTCATGCCACAGCAGTTTCAAAGGTGTTTTTAAGGCATGTGTCCTGTAAAAAGACAACAGTACTCGAAAGAGTATTCAGGATAGAGAATGTTAACAACCTCTTTCTATAGGACTTGATACTGTGAACGTTCAAGGACAAAAAGGAAAGCTGCATAAGGGTGGTGAAAAGAATGAAGTAGGTGGACTAACCCTCGTAAGCATCTGAGAATGTGTGCCATTTCGGACACATTTTGCAAGTTGGGGGCCATGCCCATCTTTGACATCTAACTGAATGTCTTTCTGTGAGGAAGAAATGGAAGCATCCTCCACCCTCTGTGTCTCCCCATAGAGGGGGTGTGTGTGACTAGGATGGTAAAGGCATTATGCAGTGGAACTGCAGGGGAAGCCAAATGCTTGCCCCTCCCCTTAGAGTGTCTCCCCCATTTCTTGGTGGAGGCAGGCAGAAACTCCACATCCAGTGGAGGAGGCGGGAGGGTGGGGGCATGCGGGTGGATGTCGAGTTAGTTGTAACTGCAGAACCTTCAGCAATGACATCCATGGTGTCTGAGTCACCAAGAGATATATGAGATGTTAAATCACCAAACCCTGTAGCATCTGGGGGAGGAAGGACTACAGGGCTGGGGGAAACACTCACCAGTTCAGGTGCCATGTCCTCGGGTACCACCCTAGACTGATCCTGCGCAATGATAGCATCTTGATTTAGAACATCAGAGCGATTATGGGAAGCCCAGTAGAAGTCCTGAAAGGAATGGCCCTGTTCCTCGTAGAGGTTGCACTGAAAAGGATTCAGACATGTTTGAATGAGATGTCCATATTCCATGCAGCCGGAGCAACAAACAGTACCACAAGAGGCACTGAAATGAGTGCAGGAACCGCACTTGTGGCAAGTTTTTGACAACGCTGTGAATCTGCTCTAGCTTCTCTTCAGCTGCTGCCCCCCCACCCCTCTCTCCCTACTATTTATAGATCTCTGAACTTATCCGAACCTAAGTGTTTCATTACTTTATTTCTATGATGCAACTTCTGAACCAATGAGTGTTGCTATTTAATTTCTGTTTTAAAAAATTGTTTTGTTTGCCTATGTATAGACGAATGTAGATTAGCCTAAAATGTTTGTATTCTCTTGACGTTGAACCTTTGAAAAAGAGCCTTGGCTCAAAGGTACTTGTAATCCTAGATTTTCAATAAACAATAAACAAAAGTCTTGGGCTGTCCCAGGTAAAAGCAAATGCCCTTATCCCTCCCTATATAAAAACTGCTTGGCAGATGTTCTGTACCTGCAGCAGTTTGGAGTAGTTTCACCTTAAGCTTCTAACCTCTCCCCCCCCCCCGTCCACACCTGTTCTGAATTAATAATGCGGGTGGGAGTGTCAAGGACCTTACATCGCTTTTTCACCCAGTACAGGACCTCTGATATGTTGACGCACTCATTATGAAACAAAAAAGTTACAGGATTCACAGTGGGTTTAGTCAGTGGTACAGCTACGAAGGGGATCCACAGGGGGGAGTCCTTCAGTTTTTCATATTTCAACCAAAAACAGTCCAACAGTACAGAGGTACAAAAGCTGACACTGAACGTCTCCTCCCCTGCTATATGTATGATTGCATACAAATCCGATGCTACATAGCCAAGGGATTCCTTCAACAGCTTCCTGATGACAAATGTCCTGTCCGGGGGAAGTCCAGACTACTCCTATATCGGAGTCGAACTACATTCCTCCAGGGGATGGGGTCCTTGGCATTATTAAATAAGTTAGACATCTTGGATTGGGGGGGAGATCACAGGATGAAAAGGTGTCAGGAGAGGAGGAAGGCAGAGATGCAGTCATCTGTAGGCAGGTGGTAGTGGTCAGAGTGGGCACAACAGGTGCAAGAACTGGAGGAGAGCCAGGAACAGGATTGAATGGGTCAGCATCCTGCTTGGAAGAAGGCGGAACAGAAATTTGAGCAGCAGGGATCTGAGTAAGAGCCACCAGGGTTGAGGAGGTGCCTGGAACAGCCAATGGTACAGAGTCCCATGAAACCCCATCTGCAGCCTGCATCCTTCCTGTCTCAAGTAAGGAAGCTTTAGCAGACCATTTTTGTAAAGACTTACAAGCCAGTGAACTCAGCTGACCACTCGTAGCAGAAGGAGAATGTGCAGGCATTTGTATCCCTGGTGTGTTCACTGCTGCCTTTGATACAGTACAAGCATTGGTAATGGGCAAATAGATGCGGTCAGAGTCAGTGTGGATGGCTCTAGTCAAGGACTAGGAAGAACAAACCCCCATCGTAGATCCCGTATCGGTAGTCAGTCCCTCCGTTCAAGGGGTCCTAAGGCTAGTTGCAACAGGTACAGCATCGGAGAGTGGCTCCAGAGTTGGAGCCATTGCAGCAGGAGGCACTGAGTGTGTGTGGACTTCTGTTTGGTATAGCTGAGTTGCGGGGAAAATACTTCAAGAAGTCTCACTGCAGCAGTCGGGAAACCCGAAGGAAGCAGACTCGAGTCATCGTCATTGAAGCTCATAGGATCTGTTCGCCTCCACTATCAAATCCTACAACTGGCATTTTTATGTATCCAATCCTCAGTGAGCAAATCCTCAACATTGCCAGCTGACTCAGCAGGTGCAGCCGGCATCTCTATAGTAACAACACATACATCCTTCGCAGCACAGGTAAGCTCCTTAGGCAAGGAAGCAGCAATCATGCAGTAATCCTCCTTCATGGAATCAAAACAAGTCTCAGGCAATACAGAAAGTGAGGAGAAGACCCACTCCCCCGTTTCCTGGTGGAGTTCCTGCACCAAGTTCATCCATGCGGCCATCCTGGTGGAGCACCAGACAGCCTAGAGAACTCTACAGGAGAGCAGGTGAATTTCCCCAGTGTCCTGGCCAAATTTCCCCCCATTCACTAAAAATACTACCAACAGCTTAATCTGGTTCTGTAAGTCAGTTTGCATCTGTACACCTACATAGATACTGTCGGCAGATAAGGGTCACCAGACCCATCCAGTCTGCCCATTTATGCTACCTGACAAAGCGGGCAGTGACCCTATCTGGTCATTGGCTTTAGCTTTTTTTTTCCTATCTCTAATATTCTTTATTCCTGTCCCATGTATGTTTGAAACCTATCACTGTACTGGTGGCCACCACTTCCTGGGGCAGGCTATTCCATGCATCCACCACCCTCTCCGTGTAAAAAAAAATAAAAATCCCTGACTTTTTCCCTTATGCGACCACCCATCAGTCTCATGTCATGTCCTCTTGTTCTGGCACTACTTTTAAACTGGAATATGTTGTCCCCTTTCACCTTTTTCATGCTCTTGATGTATTTGAACGTTTCTATCATGTCACCTCTCTTCCTCCTTTGCTCCAGTATGTACAAATTGAGGTCTCTGACTCTTTCCTCAAAAGGCTTGTTGTATAGACCCTTTACCATTTTGGTCACCCTCCTCTGTACCATCTCTATTTTGTCAATGTCCTTACGAAGGTTTGGCCTCCTGAACTGGAACAGTACTCAAGGTGAGGCCTCACCAGGGTCTAGTACAGTGAAACTATTACCTCCCTCCTTCGGCTTGTGATTCCTCTTTCAATACACCCCAGCATCCCAGTGGCCTTCCCCACTGCCTTTGTCGTCTGTCTTGTGGCCTTCAGGTCATCTGTGATTTTGACCCCCAAGTCTCTCTCCTCCTTAGTAACTGCCAACAGCTCTCCCCCCAACCTGTGGCTTGCTCCAGGATTCCGGCTCCCCCACGTGCATGGTTTTGCACTTCCTTGCGTTAAACCTTAGTTGCCACATCTCTGACCATCTCTCCAACCCTTCCAGGCTTCTCATTCTTTCCACCCCCTCTGGGGAATCCACCCTGTTGCAGATCTTGATGTCATCTGCAAACAGGCAAACCTTTTCCTCTAGCCCATCTGCAATGTTACTGATGAAGACATTGAAGAGGACAGGCCCCAGAACTGACCCTTGAGGTACCTCACTGGTCACCTCTCTTTGCTCTGATTGGGTTCCATTTACCATGACCCTCTGTTTTCAGTCTCTTAACTACCTTGTGCCCCATCCCCAGGCTACCTAGGATGTTGACCAGTCTCCTATGTGGGACAGTATCAAAGGCTTTGCTGTAATCTAGGTAGGCAATATCTACTGCCCCCCTTGGTCTACTGCCTTTGTCACCCAGTCAAAGAAATCGATTAGATTAGTTTGATAGGATCATCCTGCAGTGAACCCATGTTGTCTGGGATCCAACACCCCATGACTTCTAGGTGCTCCACTATTCTTTCCTTGAGGAGTATCTCCATTATCTTTCTGACTGCAGAGTTAGACTAACTGGCCTGTAGTTCCCTGCATCTTCTTTACTACCGCTCTTGTGAAGAGGGACAATGTTTGCCCTTCTCCAGTCCCCTGGGACCACTCCAGTGTCTAGGGACTCACTGAACAGGGCTGCCAGGGGGCTGCCAGTTCAATTCCCAGTCCTGTTAGCACCCTGGGATGTATGCTATCTGAACCCATGGCTTTGACCACCTTCAGCTTTGCAAGCTTTTCTAGGATCCTCTCCTCTGTGAATGGACTGGTGTTTACCTCCTTATCCATTGTTCCTTTAAAATCTAGCTGTGGGACCTGCCCACGCACTTCCACAGTGAAGACTGAACAGAAGTATTCATTCAGGATCACTGCTTTCTCCCCATCTCCCTCCACTATCTTCCCCCTGGCTCCTCGAAGCATAGCTGCTCCCTCCTTTGTCTTCCTTCTCTCACTAATGTACCTGAAGGATGTCTTGTCTCCTTTTTTAACCAAATGAGCTATTCTTATCTCTGTTTGTGCTTTAGCGCTTCTCGCTGCTTTTCCTGCCTCTCTCAGACACTTCTGGTACATTTCCTTGTCCTCATCTCTTTGTGTCTCCTTATACTTCCTGAAGGCTAGCCTTTTGGTCCTTACCTTTTAAGCCACCCCCCTTGAGAACCAAAGTGGTTTTCTTCTCCTTTTACCTTTGTCTATTGACCTAACACATTGTTTTGTGACCTCCCCTATGGCCTTCTTGATGTGTGCTCATTTCTTCTCAACATCCCCATCCCCCTTTTTTCCAGGGATTCCTTAAGCTGAAGTCCCATCCTGATAAATTCCGCCCTTCTGAAGTCTAAGACTTACTTTCGTATGGGTTGACTGAATCCCTGTGTCCACCTTGAACCACACCATATGGTGGTCACTGGACCCCAGCTGACCTTCCACCCTGAGCCCTGTTATCCTGTCCCTGTTGGTCAGTACCAGATCCAGGATTGCCCGGTCTCTGGTAGGTTCCTGTACCAGTTGCCTAAGGCCAGCCCCCTCAAGGCAGTCAATGAAGTTCCATGCCCTGGCCAAGGCCTCTGCTGGGATGAACCAGTCTAGTACCCTTCCCTTTCCCCCGAATCACATCTGGAAATGAGCCATGGCTCAGTGTGCCTCTCCCAGTCACAAGCTTTCAAAAAAATAAAGAAAATGATGAACTCTAGGTCTGGCATCTTTTTTCCTAGAGTTGTAGCATTCACACACATGGTCTTCCAGTTTTTGTTAGCACTCTCCTTGCTAACCCCCTTTTTTCCTTTTTGCCATCCCTCCTTCCCCCTCTCATTTTAATGCTGTTGTTCCCAATATGTGACAACCCACCTCTCCCTCTGGGCTGAAACAGCTTTTAGAGAGGTGTGTGTCCTTGGGTATTCACTGCCACCAGCCGGACTTTCCTTCCGGCACCTCTTTCAAGTGTACAAACTTGAATAATCACACGTGCAATTGCACAAGTTAAAGTCTGGTAGTGTGTCTCTTTCAGGTGGCGGATGCTACACAGAGTTTACCCAGCCAGTGGAAAACCAAATCTTACCTTAGAAAATGACATCAGAGACACAACTGTTGAGCAAATAAATAGCTTTTACTTAACAGAAAGTGCAATGAGCATTTACAGGAAATGTATTTACAACACAAGAGAATAACACTTATACAGGAAAAGTAAACAAATGTTTTAAACAACAGATGGCAAAAGAAGAAGGCTATTACTGAAATATACTATCACTAAACTTACCTTCCTGTCCTTACAAGAGACACTGGACCCTGTTCTAACTGCCAGCTCCCACGGACATACCAGGTAGGCTCCAAGCTTATGTTTCCCCTCACAGCTTCCAGGGCAAGAGAGAGTTCTCTGTCTTACAGAAGCTTATATAGTCTATGGAGACTAGGTCATTCCTATTCTCCCCTTAAATGCACCAACCAACTAACATGTATCTATTTAATTGTCCCAATCAGAGTAACACCTATTGGTGACCAATTATATTCCTTTTCACCTTAAGTTTATATTTGAATGATCCAATCCATTCAAACTGCCCTGTGTCCGTGTCTGCAAGGTCTGTGTGTGTCTGGAGATGTCCACTCGAGATTTATGACCCAGCTCTTATCTAGCAGCTAGGAATTCCACAAGCTGGTTGCTGCTGGAGGATTTCAGCCTCAGTGTATTTTTTCCACACTGCTAAAAAAATAAGGCATCTACAGAATCCAAACCATTAACTCTTTCCTTCCCATTTCTGTCACACCCATCCCCCTTCATTTCTACCATCCTGCTTCTTTTATTAATTTGCACCCTGGAGAATTCATCGCATCAGGTTCTCCCTACTCTCTACTTCAGCCTGTGGAGGGGAGGAGTTTATGCTTTCCTTATTCCTTCCACCACCCCCTTGGTTAGTTTAAAATGTTCACCAAAGTAACTTAAACCATCCACTGAGGACAGCTCCCCTCCCAGATAGATGCAGGCCATCACCTCTGTATATGCCCTTATCCCTCTGGGGTGTTCCCAGTCCCCAGTGAAGCCGAACAGCCCATGAGGCTGAAAACAACAATGTTTTGCTCACTGGGGGGTGCAGGTGCAGAAGGTACAAAGAGCACATAGTCTATTGCACTGTACACAAAATCCAAGAAGGTCCATGCATTAGGGACCAAGGAAAAGTCTCTGTCAGTCTCTCTTCTGGGATCCTATACAGGAAAGAGGTACTCTGCTACTGTGTTACTATGACACTTATAGGGGGGCATCATGTGGATATATGAGCTCTGAGACTCACAACAGTAAAACAACTGGATTCTAAAGCTGAAAGGTGAAATCGCAAGAAGTTCTTCTTGAACTGGCTCTCTATAGCTTGATTGTTTAATTACACTAATTGTCTATCGACTGCAATTTATTTGAGTGGCGGGGATCTTTTCTGGGGGGGAATTAAAGATTTTTCTGTGGGGGAAGGGGCCATTTATGATTTCTTATGGTGTGTAGCTTTTGCCAACTAAGATACCTTTAGGGCTGCAGAGAAATTTCAGATACTTTTAGGAGCTTTAGGAGAAGATTCCCTTAAAAGTGGATGGGGTTTTATGATGGTCTATATGGGGTGCTCTCGCTGATTAAGGTACTATTAGGGGCTTCAGGGAAATTGTGATACTGATAGGAGCTCTGAGAGAATATTGCATTTAAATTTGATAAATTGTGGTTACTGCTTTGAGGGGAGCATATTGAAAAAAATAAATTAAATCACATTGGACTATAGGTGTAGGCCAGTTGGTATAGCCCAAGTTAACCAATGAGCCTCTTAGGCAGTTACAACATGGACAAAGCAAGCACGGGAGAGTTGGGGAAGGGTAAATGGATACACAAGCAGAGCAACAGGGGGAGGATAATGCAGTGTGAAAATTGTGGGGCTGCAGTGTTCATGGGGATACCGTGGACTCAAGGGGGCTGCCGAATGTGCAGGAGATTGGACAATTTAAAAAGTTAAATTAGGTGGCTTACTGAAAAGCTCAGGGGCTTGTTGGTAATGAGTGGCCAAGGAACTCTGATAATAAATGGAGGAGGGGAGTGGACAGAACCAAACAGCTGCACAAGGTGCCAGGAGGGGCAGAAGGGAACCTTGCAAGCAGCAGAGGAGAGTCAGATTATAAATACATTACACACTGGAAGGATCAGGGGAGAGGGGCAGACAGCAGCAAAACTAGTGAAGAGGGAGCAGGAAGAAAATGCCCTAAGGACCACCAGGGGAACGCAGGAAAGCATACTCTTTAACGTGCCAATTAATAGGAAAAGGGGGAGATATTTGGTCAGACAAAAGACTATATAGCCATGATAGACTTCACCTAAATTGGGAGGGTAAGAAACTTTTAAGACAGGATGGCAATATACATGGCAGGGGAGCTGGGTTTAAACTGCTAAGGGGGGAGGAAGACATGGGGAGGCCAGAAAACCTCCCCCCAACACATGCAGAGAGGGAAGGGGATGAGCAGACGGAGAGAGAAAAAAGGGAGGAGAGGAGGAAGGGGGGCAATGCGGGACATACGAATTAAAACAAAAAACAAGAATACAGTGGGGACAAAGTTGATGGTCATATTACTGAATGCACATAGTACTGGGAACAAAATGGCAAAAATGCAAGCCTTCCTGGCAGAGGGCGATGTGGATGTAGCAGCTATTACAGAGACCTGTGCCACAGCATATCATGACTGGGACCTATCAATCCCAGGGTATAAGCTATATAGGAAGGACAGAGTAACAGGGAAAGGAGGGGGTGTTGCAGCTTATATAAAGGAGGGAATAGTGAGTGCAAGGGAGGAGGAGCTGGGGGGGGGGCATTGAAACCCTGTGGTTACAGCTCCAGAGCAACAGGGGTAGGAAAATCAGATTGGGGGTCATATATACACCACAAAATTAGGGGGAAAAGTTAGATGAAGAACTGTGTTCTCAGTTGAGGAATGCAGCGGGGAGAGGGGAGGTGGCAGTGACAGGGGACTTCAACCTACCCAAAATAGTCTGGGGCACTTCTGCCACATCCTGTGCAAGAAGCCAAGTAATACTGAATGCAATCCAGGATGGCTTCTTGGCA
Source organism: Neoceratodus forsteri (assembly GCA_016271365.2). Lineage (NCBI taxonomy): Eukaryota > Metazoa > Chordata > Ceratodontiformes > Ceratodontidae > Neoceratodus > Neoceratodus forsteri. Next base: position 381,757,542 of record CM028134.1, on the reverse strand, counting down.
CAGTATGTGATGAGTCCCACCAGAGTGAAAGCTCTCCTTGATCTGGTGCTCATGAACAGGGAGCACATGAAAGAGGCTGACGTTAGGGAGCCCCTTGGGGGTCGTGACCACAACATAGTGTGGATCAGGGTAGACATGGGCAAGGAAGACATTCCATCAAAGACCAGGACACTGAATTAAAGAAAAGCAAACTTTAACAAAATGAGGGAAATGATTGAGGAGGACCTGGGGAGCATAGGGGAGGGAATGGGGGTGTAGTAACTACGGGAAACCATCAAGAAGGCCATGCATAAAGCAGCAAGCAGCTGCATGAGAATGAAGGGCAAGAAAAGAAGGGCTAGACAACCAAGCTGATTCTGTGGGGATGTTGCAAGAATAATAAGGGAAAAAAAGGACAGCATGCAAGAAAAGCAAAAGAACAGCTAAGGAGGACATTAAGGAATTCCGGAGGCTTGCCAAGCTAGCAGGCAAGAAGGTTCAGCATGCCAAAGCACAGAAAGAGATACAAATAGCTAAGGGAATAAGGAAGGGTGAAACAGCCTTCTTCAACTACATAAAAGAAAAGAGGGACATGAAAGATGGCATAGTCAGACTAAAGAAAGTGGAGGACTGGGTCACAGAGGACAGGTCCAAGGCAGAAGTTTTAAATCAATACTTCTTCTCCATCTTCATGAAGGAGAAAGAGAGACCACTGCCAGAGGTGGGAATAGTAAAGGAGGCAGATGGGGTGACCCAGTTGGGACCATAGGGATTGAGAGGGTGAGGGAGGGGTTGATGGCACTGAAGGTGAATAAATTGCCTGGGCCAGATGAAATACACCCCAGGGTGCTCCGGGAGCTAGCTAATGAACCGGCAGGCCTGCTAGCAGCCTTGTTCAATAGCTCAGATTCGGGGTTGGTACCAGAGGATTGGAGAACCATGTGCCTGGTGCCACTGCACAAAAATAGACCAACAGAGGACCCAGGCAACTATAGGCCAGTCAGCCTGTCCTCGATAGTGTGTACGCTTACGGAGGCAATAATAAAGGAGGGGCTGGTGAGGTACATGGAGGACAATGGCCTACAGGAAAACAAACAGCATGGGTTACGGCAGGCAGATCGTGAGAAACAAATTTAGTGGAGTTCTTTTTTTTTTTTCTATTTTCTATTTTTGGCCTCCACACCTCTCGCCGACCATCGACTCTGGTCACGGACCCCTGGAGCCCCAATCACCGGATATTTGCTGTCTCCCCCGGTCATCCCTGGCTTACCCCCCAGAGAGTGGGGCCGCGGCTCGGACCGCGGAACTGTGACTGCTGGGGAACGGCCCGTGGTCAATGGGGCTTCCAGGAGCAGAGCGCCACCGAGACGCAAGGCGTGGGATTTTTTTTGTCCCCCCTTTAAGCAGGATGGGGACGTGCAATGACGTCCAGCGTCCGACCCCATCCTGAGAGCTCTGTTATGCCCTGACGTGAGCGTGACCCAGCCTCCGCTAGGTGCCGCTCGTGCCACCAGCTGCAGCCCTGCCCTCCCCAGGGAAGAGAGCCGCCATGGGACGCTCAATCTCTGTCCCGGCCGGTTCCTCCGATGACCCAGGTCCGTTCCCGAACCTGGGTCGCTGGCGTCGCAAGCGGAAATCCAACCGCTGCGCCGACGGACCGGCCTAGTGGAGTTCTTTGACTGGTTTACGAAGGCAGTAGACAAGGGGCAGGCAGTGGACATCATATACCTAGACTTTAGCAAGGCCTTCGATTCATTGCTGCATAGGAGGCTAACTGCAAAACTGAGGGGGCTAAGGGTAGGGGAGAGAGTAGCAAGATGGGTTGAAAATTGGTTGGGGGGAGAACACAGAAGGTCGTGGTAGGGGGGAATCCTCTAACGTAAAGGAGGTCACCAGCGGGGTTCCACAGGGGTCAGTGTTGGGCCTGGTACTATTTAGTTTTATTTATTTATTTACTTCAATCTAGGATTAGAAAATACCTTTGAGCACAGAAGAGCTCATTTACAAAGGTTCCACGTCAGTAATGGGGAAGGGGTTACAAAACAGAGTATAAAGCACAATATCATGTACAGATAATATCAAATACAGCAAACAGTAGAACAGCACAGTACATAGTAAACATAGATGATTGCAATTAGATACATAGTTGCCATTCTAGGACTCCATAGGCGAAAACATGGGTGGGTAATCCCATTTGGAAATAGTAAGGGAAGGGCGAGTCAGGGGATTAAGAGAAGCAGCAGGACAGAGAGCAAGAAGGGGGGGATGCAGCTGGGTGGCATTGCCAAGCATGTTGAGCGAGGCATGAAGGGGTAGAATGGGTGGCAGGGCAGGCACAGGAGGAGAAGGTAAGAGGAGGAAGGGGATGGTGAAGTGTGGTGGGAGGAGGGAGGGAAGAGGGAGGAAGAAGGTGTGGAAAAGAGTTCAGGGGTCATAGTGGGAAGTTGGTGGGACAGAGTAGGAGGGTCAGGACATGACAGGTAGGGGGGGAGGGTGAGAGAGACGATTGAGCAGGGGGGAAGGATGCAGCCAGGGGCCTTGTCAAGGAGGCTGGTGAATGCAGGTTGCCAGATGAGGTGCAAGTCACGTGACTAATTAAAGCAGGTACACTCACTTTCCTTCGAGATGTGCAGATGCAGGAGACGCTTGAACTGGGTAAATTGAGGTATGCTAGTCAGTTCACAGCTCAGGCCATTCATACAGTTAGGAGCTCTGTAAGGGTAGGATCACAGGCATTGGGTGGTCCGAACCCTAAGAATGTGAAAGAGTTCAAAGACAAAGGACTGGGTGTGACGTGACTTTTGAGGCTTTGATAGAAGACTGGCAATGCCCGTTGGCAGGGCTCCAAGCAACACTTGCTTGGCAAGTGTACATGAGTGGTACTTGATGCGGTCTTGTAGTTTGAGTCACCCAGTTAGGGCGAATAGATCACAGGTATGGGTGAGGTAGCCGGCACCAGTGATAAGTCTACCTGCTTTGTTTAGGGCTGTATTTAGTCTTTTGAGAGATGTGGCTGTGGCAGCTCCATATATAACCAAGCCGTAGTCCATAACAGATAGTACCAAGCTGTGGATTGCAAGTTTAAGGGCTTCTGGGGTCAGACTTCATCTGTGTCTGTAGAGCAGTCCTAGTTTAGCATTTACGTTCTTAGCAACAAAATCAATGTGTGGCTCGTAGGTAAAGTGGCAGTCCAGGGTTGCTCCTAGGTATTTGAAGTGTTGGATTTGTTCAATGGGGGCTCCTAGGTTATTTTTAACTGCGAGGGCATGTGACTTGTGTTTATGCCGGGAAGATGAGAACAGCATAAGTTTTGTTTTTGTGTAGTTTAGAACTAGCTTGTAGGATTGGAGCCATTTTTCAACTTCAAGGAACCCATGTTGTAGGTTGTCATCAAGCACGGTGGGATTCGGGTGACTTGCAAAGATGACCGCGTCATCTACATAAAGGAGGGTCCTTAAATGACAGGCCTTTGGAAGGTTGTTTAGGAAGATACTAAACAGAAGGGATCCCAGGATGGACCATTGGAGTACGCCTGAGCTGATAGAGCGCAGTTCCTAGATGGAATTTGAAATCTTCACCCTCTGTGACCTGTTGGCAAGGTAGCTGCCAAACCATTTTAGTGTGTTAGGTGAGAGACCAGTCTTTGCAAGTTGGTCAAGGAGGAGTTTGTGATTCACAGTGTCAAAGGCCTTAGTAAGGTCTATGAACACCGCTCCTACCAGACTGCTATTGTCGACGAACTGTTGGATGAAGCAAGTGAATTCTAGCAGAGCTGTAGTCATGCTATGTTTTTTCCTAAAGCCGTGTTGCTGGGAGTACTTATCTAGATAGTCCACAAGCTGGTTGGCTACTATGCGTTCCAGAACCTTTGACAGTGGAGGGAAGATGGATAATGGTCTGTGGTTGCTAGGTTCTGTGCAATCACCTGATTTGTGCACTGGCGTGAGGGATAGGTTAAGTATTTTAGTTATAGGCAGGAGAACCTCTTCTAGGGTAAGTGTGATAAGTCTGAGGTCCAGCGAGTCCCCACTGTGTCTGATTTTCCCCAATACTTTGGATAGCAGTTTCCTGACCTGGGCAGCAGAGACCTGTTTGAAGTAGAACGGAGGGTGATAAGGCTTCTCAGCATCTGAGCACGGGGCAGCCGATGGGGAAGCATCTTCAAAGAAGTCTTTAGGGAGGACCTCTGATAGATTAGTGAAGGCAGTATTAAAAGTATTTGCAATTGAGAGAGGGTCGGTAATGGGATTGCCTTCAAGATTTAATGTAGTCAGAGAGACCTTCTGTACTTTGCCCGTGACGTCTTTTATGTTTGCCCAGAATTTCCTCCTGTCACCCCAGGAGTTAGACAGAAGCTCTTTATGGTGGTTTTGTTTTGCATGACGAATCACCCTTGTACAGGCATTTCTGGCTGCTTTGTATGCCTGAGAGTCATGCTGCCTCCCTGTTGACTTGGCAATGAGCCAGAGATGGTCATGTTGTTTCATTTTGGTAATGAGTTCTGGTGAGATCCAGGAGTTAATAGTTCCACGGACCTTCATCTTTCTAAATGGTGCATGGGTGTCACAGGATATATTGAAAACCTTGATGAAGTGATCAAGAGCAACATTGATGTTACTAATACAGTCCAGGAGGGACCAGTCGTGGGTTTGGAGTTGGTACTTTAGTAGATCTAGATGCCCACGCTTTAACATTCGGTTGTAGATGGTTTGGGGTGGGGAGAGCGGAATTTATTTGACCAGCTACACGTGATAGGGGAGTGGTCACTGATGGAGTCAGGGTAAACTCTAACATTAGAGATGCGATCAGGGTAACTTGATATGATCCAGTCAATGGTGGTGCTAGTACCTGTTTTGTAGTTTATCCTGGTGGGTAAGCTGATGAGTTGAGTGAGGTGTAGGGATGCTAAGGAGTCCTTTATAGCGCCATTTGCTGATGACGGCCAGTTTATATTAAAGGCCCCCATTATCACTGTCTCAGCGAGGTGCTTCTCCTCCCGAAGATGGTCCAGCATATTGTGCAGGCCGGGGGTTGGGTCCTTAGGCGGTATAAACAGAGAACACAGTGAGGGTTTTATTGTGTGCACCCAGGAGCAGTTGTACAGCTAGTGCCTGTGCAGGGCATCCGAGGTCCACCTGAGGTAACGCCAGCCCTCTAATACTATTTTTTAAATATATTGCACAGCCCCCACCACACTTAGAGGACCTATCCAGTCGATAGATTGTATATCCTGGCAATGCAACTGCTGCATCCAGCACTTTGGTTGACAGCCAGGTTTCAATGATGGACAGTATGTCTGGGTTGTTCATTCATCACCCAGACTTTGAGGGTGTTCATTTTGTTGAGGAGACTACAGATGTTGATAGTGGCCAGCGTAATGGAACTCTGTTTGGGGGACCCATTGATTAGGGTTCCCTCCTTAGGCCCAGGGTTTGGGTGAATGTTTCCCGATGGCATTAATAGCAAGAGGGCTAGGCTATAAAGGTACAGTCTTTGAAGTTTGGTTGAGTGTTTGGTGCGCCTTCTGTAGCAAAGGTATTTTTTCTTTTTTTTACTTGACTCGAGGATGAGGTAGAGATCCAGGCAAATGTGGTGGCAGGTATGCTTGTTATTGCTCTGCCACCTACAATGTTGAGGTTGTGAAAAGAAGGGGAATCAAGGTCCACAGTTTAGAGTGAAGAAAATTTCCTGTTGTGCAGCCAATAGTGTAGTTAGGGCTGCTAGCCATATATTTGTTTGTCAATTGAGTGAAACCCGGTGGTTAAATCAAAGGCCAAAAGAAATGATCGACAGCTGAGGTCCAGAGTCACAGAATGTGTTAGAATTCCTGAAGGTGATTAACTGTGCCTGCGCATATGCAGGATGTGGAATCCTTTTGTCTGTATGCTTCTTTGTCATTCAAAGAGGTTGCTGAAAAGCCCACATACAGATCATGGAGCAGGTCAGATGAAAATGTGGATTCAAGCAGGACCCAGAGTCACTGAGTTTGACAGACTTAGTTGCTTCACTTATGTTTTGCTTGGGCTAGCTTCCAAAAAGTTGATTTTAAAATGAAAATGCAGATACCTGGTGATGATGTTTTGCAGAAAACCAGTCCAGGAGACGTTCATGGATGTAGAGAGCAAGAATGGTGTAGTTAATCCAAGCAGAAAACCATGTAAATCCACAAAAACTAAGCTAATGTCTTCATAAGCAATATAGGGGAAGGTATCCAGGGCAAAATGTGCTTGTTCGCTGACAACACTAAACTCTGTGGGAGGGTAGATATGCAGGAGGGGGATACAAGAGTTGAGGTGAGACTTAGCCTGTCTAGAGAAACGAGCCGGGATCTGGCAGCTAGGGTTCGATACCAAAAAGTGCAAGGTGATGCACATCGAGGCAAAGAACATGCGAGCAGAGCACTACTTGGGTAATGTGCAGACAGCAGAGACTGATGAGGAAAAGGACCTTGGGGTTATAATTATGAGCAACCTGAAGAAGTCATCCCAATGCACAAAGGCAGTGGCAAAAGCAAACAGGATGCTGGGATGTCTCGCAATGGGGTTTAGCAGCAGACACAGCGAAGTAATCGTGCCATTGTATAGGTCACGGGCGAGGCCGCACATGGAGTACGGTGTGAGGTTTTGGCACCCATACCTAAAAAAGTACATTAAGCTGCTAGAGGGGGGGTACAGAGGAGGGTGACTAAAATGATCAGGGGACAGCAGGATAGGTCATACAAGGAAAGGCTGGAGGCGCTGGGGATGTACACCCTGAAAAAGAGAAAACTGAGGGGGGACATGATAGACACCTTCAAATACTTGAAGGGAGTAAATAAAGTTGAGGTGAATTGCTTTTCAATAAAAGAGAGAACACCACTACCAGGGGGCATAGTCTCAAGCTGGTGGGGGGGGAGATACAGAAGGAATGTGAGGAAACATTTCTTTACAGAAAGGGTGGTGACAGCATGGAATGAGCTGTCGAGGAGGTAATAGAGGCTAAGACAGTAGGGGCTTTTAAAAGGGCCTGGGACAAGCACAAAGGGATGCAATTGCGTGGGGGCGGTGAAGGGAGGGTAAAGGATGAAAGAGGGGGAAGGGAGCAAGAGGTACTGGTGATAGCCAGGTCTCAACAAAAACATGAGCAGACTTGATAGGCCAAGTGGTCTCGTTCTGCTGGCTACTTTCTTATGTTCTTAAGAGCATTTCCTCACAGAATTTGAACACCGGGGTTCACAAAGCACATTTTTTCCACACAGCAGAAACACTGTTGAAGGCATCTCATGCCCATACTGAAAACACTTTTTGAAAGAAAACCAGGAAACTCTCTTTGGGACAGCTGGTGTCCTTGGTTGCAGACACTTCACTTTTCTTGTCAGAAACTGCACACTTTGGGACAGGTTATGTCCTCACTGAAAACACATTCTGTGACATGTACAGCCTTGCTTGTAGCACATGAGCCCTTTCCCATCTTCTGGTCAGAGAGTGTGCTGTTCTTTATTCCAGCCAGGGTGATCCACTCCGCCCACATCAGAAACTGTGCCAGTGAGGCACTACGCAGACTGTTATTTTTAAAACACTCCATCAGACAAACTGGAGTTTGGTCTCCCCAAACCCTCACAGGCATTCCCATTGGGGCCAAGCTTGAGGAGCCAACTTTGGGCTGCCACACAAAGAAAAAGTCTCTCAAAGTTCAGGGATGTTTTCTCACATTTTACTCATGGCTGCCATGAATATATGTGTTAAAAGTCCTTCTCTCCACACTGGGGTATGCCACTGGAGGAGGCTGTCACCACAACTCAATGCTCATGTACTCCAGGGCTGAATAAGGGGCCAATAATCAGGACAGAAGATGGTTGGAGACCTCTCACTGCAGCTACCTCTCTCAGACTGTCTCAAAGCTCTGACTGAACAACTGACTCCTGCTGCAAGATTCCACTGTGGTTTATGATGGGGGGGCCGGGGGCTCCTCCCACATAGAACCTCTATCCAGATGACTGACAGGGATTTCAGGGGAGACATGTAAGTTTTAACCATTTGCTGCCCAGAGTGACTAAACAAAAATAAATCCATTACACCACATAGGATTCTAGTATACTGCTAAATATTTTGAAGACTCTGCTGTAGAAAACTGTAAACACACTGTAGAAAACACTTCTAATACTCCTTTAGTAAAACAGTGTAACAACTTGGCGGGAGACACTGGGGTTACAGTCACGACCACCAAGAAACCTTGCTGTCCTCAGCAAGGGCCTCAGATGCAACAGACCTCCACCCTAGGTGCCCTACGAGGGAGGCTGGTCTACTCCCTCTGCCTGTGTCCAGCATAGGCAGGACCCATAGGGAACACGGAACTTGTGACTATGAAGAGAACTACCAAACGGAGCTGACTGTGGGTGGCTGACTATGGGATCCTTCATAGGTAGTGTCACTGACTACTGGATACCACATCCAGTTACCAAACATGGTGTCCCATCAGCTGGGATGGCTCCATCCTAGGTGCTTGCTAGAACAGTGTCGATCTGCAACTGACAGTTCCTCCACTGGCAGCTACTAGTGAAACCTCTGTCTAGGCATTACTCACAGAGAAAAACACTTTCCCCAGACACGTGTCACAGATGCATTAAGTATACGATGCCAAAATCAGTGAAAGCCAGACCCTACTGTGAATTGCTTTCTTTTTACTAATATTTTGTCGCAGCTTATGTAAAACAATACGTACAATTCGCCAACAAATAGGCATACAGAAATGATGGCTCTATCAAGCATTTAACATCATTTTAACAATGAAGGATACTCTAATTTGTCCTTGTATTATGGTACAATTTATTTTATTTATTTTTATTTTAGTCTTTGGTAACGGGTAAGGCCTACTTGGCACAAGTGCCTGTTTTCAGGGGCGACCTGGGAGCACTGGGGAGGTTAAGTGACTTGCTCAGAGTCACACAGTATGCAAGTGGAGATTGTGGGAATCAAACCCAGGTCTACTGGATGTATCAAGCTCATTCACAGCTCACTACTCTTACCTCTAGGCTATACTGCCAGGCCCACTGGCACAACACTTGAGGGTATTGTATATTCCCAACAATAGGTCTCAACTATTAGTCAGTACATTATATATATTTGGCTATATTTTTGTAACAAATGACTGCTGCAGCATTAAACAGGGATATTATAAAATAGAAACATAGAAGTTGACAGCAGATAAGGACCGAAAGGCCCATCCAGTCTGCCCATTTATTTCTACCTTATGAAATCTTAAAGCCAGCATCATGCAGGCAATCTATGGGTTGATCATCCCTTATTTATAACTCGGGATACCAAGATCAAACATTTTCCTGATTGACAGTGCCCACCAGACTACACAGATAATACCTGAAAAGTGAGTAAATCTGAAACTGTTAGAACTTCATCTGTGAATTATCAAAAACTATAGTGATAAGCATTGTGGTAGGCAGTCAAGTGGTGTGTTGAAGTTTTGAGTAAAAAGGAAGATACCTCCAGTTTGTATATTTGCTTGTTAAAAGAAGAGGGGAGAAAACAGATTATCAGACAATAGAGCCTGCAAATCAAAACTTCAACAGTTCTTTTTTTTCCTTAAAGAGGACCTTTCATGATGGTCCAGAAAGTTACAGCTTGTAGTCATTATATGCAGTACTAGATCTAAAAAGGTGTGTGCATTTGTTATTTTTGGCCAAGGTTTACTCTGCTTTCCATAATTTGGATTTGTTTTTGAGCCCTTCTGCACTTGCCTTTGCTGTTCAGCTGCTGGGCTGCTCGCTCCTGATGACATCACTATAGGGTAGAGAAGTGACTCACACTGTGCAGTACCATGCAGTTGCAACAATGTTGCAAGGGGAACCTACCAGTACTAAGTGTACATACTGTGTTTCATCTTCCCAAGACGCCCTGTTAGCAATGCATTATGCCAAAATCCAAATGCCTTGTCAGTATGTTTTTTTTTTTTTTTTGTGAAATTGACTCTGCCCTATAGTGATGTCACCAGTACAACCCTTGGCCCACAGCAACACCAGGATTGCTATAGAAGCTCTGGTACACCCTGCAGTTTGTAGCAGCTCAGAATGCAAAAACTAACTGCAGCGGACAGTAATGAAATACAATTCCAGAATCAATGCAAAAAGGGGTAATTTACACATGGAAGTCAAAAGGACTGAGGAAGGTCCTCTTTAAATAAAATGTATTTTATAATTTTCAGTTAAAACACAGGTCAAGACAGACTACAAACACCCCCAGCTATATACAGGACAAGACAGACTACAAACATTCCCAGCTATATACAGGACAAGACAGACTACAGACATCCCCAGCTATATACAAGACAAGACAGACTACAAACATCCCCAGCTATACAGAGCAGAAGACGGACTGCAATCCGGCTATATGCCGATGATATTGTTCTGGTAGCTGAGGGACTCGGTATTAGAGAGGTCGAACACAAACTCCAGGCTGACTTTACAATCTTACAAAATTGGTTTCATTCCTCAAACCTGATTCTGAATACTAAAAAGATAGAAACAATGTTGTTCAATCCTAGGTCACTGAGGAAAAAGCAAACACTAGATGATCTAAAGATAATGAATACCACTGGCACAGTGCTAACCCAAATCTCAATATATAAATATTTAGGGGTCACACTAGATCAAAATCTTACCTTTGAATATCACAAAAATGGGCTAGTTAACAACTCATTATGTCCCGATGACGCCATATGGCGTCATAAAAAAACATACCTCTTTCTCCTGATGACGCCGTATGACATCCTAAAGTATGTGCTGTAGTGCCTGATGACGCCGATTGGTGTCCATGTCTTTCTCTTGGTGCAGCTCGAGCATTTGTTTACATTTGATGAATTGAGTTGTACCAGCCAATAGGGGACATCGAACTCTTACTGATTTTACCTAATATAATATGCGTTCCCATTGGCTATTTTTGAGACAACACACCTTAAGAAATAAACTAATTAATTAATTTATTATTTTTTGCATGTGCTGTGAAAAAATGTTTATTATGTTCATTCTGCCATTAGTTTGTCTTGTAACAACAAATGATATTGTTTTAGTGTAACATGTTAAGCTAATCAGGTTGACACTATAATTAATTTCATAACTTATATTTTTTGTATTCAAGCAATCCGATTGGCCGTCACCACTTTCGGTGTATTTTTTTATGTCTTTTGGGGTATTTTTCTACAGTAACATGTTGTCACTGATATCATGATTGTTATAACTATTAGTCCATTTATACCACTAAGTGAGCTGAATATTTCTGTATTTAAAAATCGAGCTCTGTGATTAGTTGGATTTTCTGACATCAACTCTGAATTTAATTGGTATATAGTGATTGTCTTAGATGCAGACACTATCCCCCTGATGAAGCCTTAATTGTTGAAGCACCAGGGAACCTGCACGCAGACCTTTTTGTTGTGCCTTCCACTATTCTATTCAATGTGTGTGCCTGAAACACTAGAATAAATCCTTATTTAGCATTCAAGCAAGGACTCATATTTTTTTACAACTGTCACTGGAGGGAAGTAGCTCTCTGCGCTCTGGAGTGTACAGTGATTTTTTTTTTTTTTTTTTTTTGATATTTCAGTGCAGCCCTCACCTGCTCCCACCCTAGCTCTATAGTGTGGCACCATTTGGTCATATTGATCCTCACTGTTGCCATGCTTTCTCTATGATTGTTGTATGAGCCAAATTTCTGAAGCTCCCCGCAGCTTGCCCCGCGGGTGGTTGTGAGGGTTCATGGAGCCGCCCTCCCCCCGAGCCACATTTCTGAAGCTCCCCGCAGCTTGCCCCGCTGGTGGTCGTATGGGCTCACGGAGATGCCCTCCCCCTGAGCCAAATTTCTGAAGGTACACATACAGACAGCCGAAATCCCAGGGGTAGAGTGTTTGGGTGCCAAGTTTAAATTTTCAGTCTGGCCAGCGCTGCTAGGACTGCAGCCCGAAGGCTAAGCAAAAAAGGATTTTCTGCCATTTTATTTTATCAAATGAGATCAGGAGCTTGCTAAAGTAGAACTATGCCCTGTTTTGTCTGTAAAGCAACTGTTCAATGCTACATATAAAAGTAAATTTATTGTTTTTAGAAATGCAGAGCTAAATTTCATTTACTGCGTTGGAGCTGTTTTAAAAAAAAAAAAAATAAGGAGTTTACTCAAGCAGAATTACATGTGCCTATTGCCCTGTTTTATTCATACAAGTCTGTATAGGATTTTGTGAGACTCAGGGACAGTGCATCTGGAACTCGGAGTCTTGTTTTAAATGTGCAAGCAATTCCGAGCTACGCAATCCTGAGCCTTAAACCTTTACCTTGTTTGCATGCGGTCCCCCCCTTCCCCTCGCTAAGCCATTCACATAATAAATACCTCCTCATCTGCTTTCTTTCCTCAGCTCCCTGCAGCTTTCTCTGCTGGTGGTCGTGAGGGCTCATGGAGCCGCCCTCCCCCACCCCGAGCCGAATTTCTGAAGGTATGCATGGAGACAGCCGAAATCCCAAGGGTAGAGTGTTTGGGCGCCAAGTTTAAATTTTCGGTCTTGCCAGCACTGTTAGGACTGCAGCCCGAAGGCTAAGCAAAAAAGGATTTTCTGCCATTTTATTCTCTCTGCTGACGCTTTGCGTCAGCTGCCCCACCGCCCCCACCACCACCCTTGGTGAGCCACTATATATATTGGCCCGGATATTCAAACTGCGCCAGGCTGTGGCACAAGCCTGGGCGCAGCTCAACTGTGTTGCGCAGGGGAGTGACCTGGGTGATATTCAACAGAGCTGCGCTATGGTGCAGCAGCTCTTAATATCACACCCTGGCCATCCCCATTGTGTATGGTGCAGTGGCACTGCACCAGCACAAGTGGCCAGAGTGGAGCATGGAGATGCGCTAGCGTAAGTGCCATTCCGCCATGCACAGCACCTGCGATATTCAAAAGGGGACATGCAAATGGGGCCATAATTTATGCAAGGCGCACAGGGGGCCATTTGCATCTCATCATGGCCCCATTTGCATTCCATTAGCATGCAGGTGCGCTGATCCCCGAGAACTTGCGCCTGGTGCCCTGCCAGGCAGCAGCCGTCGGGGACCGACGCCCCATGCAGCCTGATCGCGGGCATTCGTGTAAAAAGGAAAACCCCTCCTATATCCCTGGTGGTCCAGTGGACCTCTATGTGCCCGATCACGGGCATCTGTCTTGACGATTACACCCCCCCAAGTCCAATATCCCTGGTGGTCCTGTGGACCGCACTGAGCCCGATCGTGGGCATCAGTAATAGAACCCCCTCAAGTCCAACATCCCTGGTGGTCCAGTAGACTGATTGCTGCCCAATCGCGGGCATCTGTACCTCAGCAAATACCCCTAAGACCTTGGTGGTCTAGTGTACCCCCCACCCCACCTGCCCACTGAGCCCCACCACCCTGCCCCCCCCTTCAGCCGGCGGGTGGCAGCACCCCAACCACCTGTGACTACATACCTGGACTGGTAGTTCGTGTGGGCTGCCGCCCATTGGCTCACGCTGTGAACCAATGGGCATGCAGCCCACCGAGCTGTCGTTGGCGGTGGCGGGCGTAGGCGAGTGGGTGCTGCCGCCCGCTGGCTGACGGGGAGAGCGGAGCGGTGGGGCCCAGTGGGCGGGTGGGGTGGGTACACTAGACCACCAGGGTCTGGCGGGGTATTTCCTGAGACACAGATGCCCGCGATCAGGCAGCAATCGATCCACTGGACCACCAGGGATATTGGACTTGGGGGATTTCTACATGGATGCCACGCTAGGGGTATGAGCGCCGCCAGATGCGGCAGAACTCGGGCCACCCACAGGTGGCAGCTGCTGTGCTGTGCCCTGCAATGCGGCAGCTCACCTGTGGGTGGCCATCACTTGTTCCTTTTTTGTGCGTAACTTTGTGCAGGCGCAGGTAGGGGTTGCATGCATGACTCTGCACATCCCGGGCTGAATATCGGGCTGTGCAGGTTATGCATGGGCACGCCCCACCTGTGCCTGCATACATTACTGATGCGCTCCAGCGCATTGGGATTTGTGCGGTGCACTTTCCCCTTTGAATATCGCGCCGGGGCGCATCAGTGGGTTGTGCATGGCGCAACACTGTTGCGCCATGCACAACCCTTTTGAATATCTGGGCCATAGTGTTTACTGAGAGGCTCACGTGTGCAAATTAACCAATCACCCTACTTTCCCCTTAGCAGCTTACAGCTATCACCACTAGGGGCCAGCACAGATATTTTGTACTCTCTCTACTTTTCCAGCATAAAATGCTGCACGTCGTTTATAAAATCATCCTTAGAGCAGCTCTACTTGCCACCATAGCTTCCCTCTCACCCTCGTATCTGCCCAATATGCAACCTAGTCCCCCATATACTACCACCCAAATTTCACACCCAGGTACCTGCTCCTTTCCCAACTTGGGACCGCACCCCGTCGCCACACACCATGGCTGTCTTCCTGGTCCTTCCATTCTCCACCCATCCTTTCATGTTGGGCTGTCAGCGATAAAATTCCCTACAGCGGGACTTTTCACATCTTCCCCCAAGTCTCCCTCTGCCCGCCTAAGACCTAAATGTTTTCTACTTAATACAAAACAGGTGCTAATTTTACTACTCCTCCTAGCAGGGGACATCGAGCAAAACCCAGGACCTACAACCCACACCAGTCACAACATTTGTCCCACTATCCAACTACCCAGAGGCCTTAAAGTTGCCCACTTAAATATACACAGCCTACTACACAAACTGCCCTTGCTCCAACCAATCGTCCTGTCACTTCATCCTGACATCCTGATAATAACAGAGACCTGGCTGAAACCACACAACCTGGACGCAGAAGTAGCTATCCCTGGTTACTCCATCACTCGTCATGACCGCCCGGGCACCAAGTGAGGTGGCGGCATAGCTATATACATATCATCCTGGATAAAGCTCTCGATAGTCTCACTACCTGATCTACCACCTTCCATTAACACCCTACTGATAAAAATCTCCTTACCTTACACTATCCCCATATTCATAGCAAGCTCCTATTGTTCCCCAGACTCTCATATGACCTCGGTCATAGTGCACCTGGACACCCTAAAAACCATTGCTTCAGGGGGGTGAACTTCACATCCTCAGTGACTTTAACCTGAACTGGCTCTCCAGCGCTAGCACCAAGCTCCGCAACCTTGTGGCTGCACTAAATCTGGCACAACAGATCACTGAGCCCACACGTCTAAATCACAAAACTCAGAACCACTCCCTACTGGACTGGGCCCTCACCTCGCACCCACACAGGATAATTGCCTCTGGCCTTCTACCAGACTCTCTGAGTGATCACCACATGATTTATGTTGTAAGAAAAATATTTAAAGTCAAAGCACCTCCACCAAGGACTCTCCTCACCAGGTCTTCAGGTCTTATAAATCCTTTGACCTTGAAGGGCTCCTAAATGACTTAGCAAATTCTGACTGGTCCTTCATCCCCAAGGCCAACTCTATTGACTCTGCCCTAAACTTCTTTAAGTCCAGATTTTTTGCCATCTGGGACCACTATGCCCCACTCAAAAAGGCCAGAGTAAGGGGTGCTCATCTGCCCTGGATCACAGCTGACCTTATGGACCACCTCTGAGCTAGGGACCAGACATGGAAAGCCTTCAAAGCATCAAGTACCCTCACTGACCACCAACACTACCGCACACTTAGAAATACCTGCACCAGGCTTATCCGACAGGCAAAAGCCTTCTACTTCTCATCATCCTTCCAAAAAAATCGAAATCATCCAGCCAAGTTTTGGAAGTCGATCAAATCACTCTTCTCTCCTCCCACCCAGCCCCGCCACCCCAGTCCTACTCATAGGCGGCTCACAATATCAGAATCACATGCAGTGGCCTCTGTATTTAACTCCTTTTTCACCAGTAGCATGACCTCTCTCCACGCAAATCCACCGCCTGCACAACACCCTCCTACATCCGCATCCCCTCCACCACAAACTCCCTACCCAGCATTCTGTTTCTCACATGTTACTCCAAACAAAGTACTTCACACCCTGCGGGCCCTCAATCCCTCTAAGGGTAAATGCCCCTCGGGGTTGGATGCCAAAATGCTCTTCCTGTCGGCCCCAGCCATTGCCAGCCCCCTAGCTTCCCTCTACAATCTGTCCTTCACTTCCTCTACTATCCTGTCTGATTGGAAGCATGCCACAGTCATCCCTCTCTCCAAAGGCGGCGACCCATCCTCCCCTGGTAATTACTGCCCGATCTCCCTCCTCCCCATTGTTGCTAAAATCCTGGAACATCTAGTCCTCTCACAACTCTCTTCCTTCCTGGATTCCTCCTCCCTCTTTACCCCTTACCAATCAGGTTTTAGGAAATCCCACTCCACTATCACTTCCCTCCTGAGACTCACTGACTCCATCCTTACTGGCATGGATAAAGGCCACATCACATCTGCCATCTTTGTCGACTTATCTAAGGCTTTCGACACTGTCTCGAATACCCTTCTCTTGGTGAAACTCACCTGCGCAGGGCTCTCCACTGCAGCCATCAGCTGGTTCAGATCTTACCTGGCGGACAGGTCCCAATCAGTCAGAATTGGGACTTCCACTTCGGACTCCCTTCCCGCCACCATTGGTGTACCCCAAGTTTCTGTCCTTGGCCCAATCCTGTTTTCTGTCTTCCTAAACGACCTGCCGTCAGCCTGCCCACACACATCCATTCATATGTGTGCAGATGATACAGTTCTGTATACTTCAGGCTCCTCCCCACTGGAAGTGGCACCCAGACTCCAGCAAGACTTCAATGCTATCCAACACTGGTTTCACTCAAATCAACTTATCTTAAATGTAAAAAAAACGGTCTCCTTGACTTTCGGCACAAGACAGAGGCTCTCCCGTCTCCCCGCCAGTCCTACTTTTAAAACCCTAGAAGGGACTCCTATAGAAAATTGCACCTCCTTCATATATCTTGGGGTCTGGCTGGACCAGCACCTCGATTTTTCAGCACACATCACCACTACCCATAAAAAATTGCACCCTAGACTGGACGCCTTATTCCGAAACCGTGGCAGTATTCCTTTGCCAGCCCGTAGGGCAATTGTACAGAAAATGATCCTCCCTATTTTTGATTACGGGGACGTAGTCTACAGTGCCGCATCAAAGTCCACCCTGGCTAGACTGGATCCCCTTTTCCACTCCTTCTGTCGTTTCGCCCTGGACTGTACACCCTCCACCGACCACTGTGACCTCTACCAGGCCCTTAACCTCCCCTCGCTCAACAAGAGGCGACAGTCCACTGCAATAGCCTTATGGCCAGATTCTGGACCCAGTCACTCCCCTCCTACCTTGTTGATACCCTAACTGCCCAAACACCCCCAGCATACTCACTCAGGAATTTCGACTCCCGGCTCCTTCTTGTCTCTAACATGTCGACCTCTGTCAGCCAGTTGACTTTCAGAGCTTGCATGCCCAAACTATGGAACTCTCTGCCTATGGACATTCTGCATGCTCCCTCCTCTCGAGCAAATCAACTCACTCCTCAAAGGACACTTCTCTGCCAACTGCCCATGTGGACTAAACTCACACTAGTCCAGGTACTAGCCCTCCAACTGGCTCCTACTATAGGTACTCCCAATAACTATCTCCGACTCTGAAGAATGTATCATTTGCACCACATAGTATTTTTAGCTGCCGTGAATTACCCAGATGTTCTGGTTGCTTGCTGTGTTGCATTCTGTATTTATATTGTACATAGCTATATATATAGTTAACTTTTTTCGTATTTATTTTGGGAAACGTCTGTACTTAGAATTTTGTATGTATCCTCCCATCCCCTACACCCCCAGGACACATCTAGAATCGAGCGGTAGTCTGCTCAGCATGCCTTCCTGGTAAAACATTTAAATAAATAAATAAATATGTCGCTATTTCCATTAACCAGTCAGAGCGCACGCTGGTGCAGGAAGAGCATGGTGACTGGAAACTTAGTTTCAAGTTGGAGGTGCTGCTCTCATCCTAAAATACTCACTTCATTTTGGTGCCAAAACCTCAATTTGTAATCTGTATTTACTTTATTTGTTTTTCCTTTTATTCATGACAAAAGTTTTCATAGTTGTCACTTTGTTCATTTTGGGATCATTTCTGGTCATCCTGTGTGATCACATCTTATGGATCCAGCTGGCATTCCTGATGGGAGAGAGTGTTTCTTGTGCATGTACTAGATGAGGTCATATGAATTCAGCATCTTTTATTACTTTTTAAAGAGTTTATGCTCAGATTATGGCTATGTTAAAATCTATGTGGCATGTTGCTCCCTGTGTTATGGATGATAAGCGGGTTAGGGTCAGTAGCATGTTTATCTCAGGCTCTGCACTTGAGTTTTCTCCCTAATATGCAGTTGCTGATTGTTTAAAATGAAAAAAATAATGGTGTTGCCTTCAACTCATCTGGCATCAGTCCAGCCCCAACCTCTGATGCGCTGTAAAGGCCAAATCAGTTTTGAATCCCTCCACAGTCACTGGTGTTGTCCGACTCGTATGACGTCAGTCCAGACTCAACCTGTGATGCACTGTAAAGTGTTCTTCAGGTTAAAATCCCTCCACAGCCACTGATAAAATGTAGCTCCTTACCATGCATCAGTCGAGCCCCAAACTGTAGTGAACAGTAAAGTGCATTTCAGGTTCAGATCCCTCCACAGCTGATGGTGTTGTCCATCGACTTACCATGTATCAGTTCAGACCAATCCCATAATGCACTGTCAAGTGCATTTCATGTTCAAAACCCTCCACATCCACTGGTGTAGTCCATCAGTTCAGCCCCAGTCTCTGATGCACTAAGTATTCTTCAGGTTCAAATCCCTCCATGGCCACTTGTAAGATCTATCTCATCATGCATCAATCGAGCCCCAAACTGCAGTGAACAGTGAAGTGCATTTCTGGTTCAGATCCCTCCACAGCCAATGGTGTTGTCCATCGACTCATCTGGTGTCAGTCCAGCCCCAACCTCTGTTGCACTGTAAAGTGCTGTTCAAGTTCAAATCCCACCAGAGTCACTAATGTAGTCCATCTGTTCATCAGTCTTCTGTCCAGCCTTTATCTCTGGCACTCTGTGATGTGCATTACTGATATGGATCCCTCCGCAGTCATCAAGGTGTAGTCCATTGTACACATCAGAATTCATTCCAACACTGCCCTCAGATGCACTGTAATGTTCTATTCAAGTTCGAATCACTCCACAGCCACTTGTTTAGTCCCTTGTGCTCATAATGCTTCAGACCAGCCTTTACTTCTGATGCACTGTGAAGTGATCAGTGCCAGTGTATGACTTATACAGTCCATTCAAATGAAACATCGCACATAATACACATGTGCACCAATGAGCCAATGAGCATCACTCCATGGTGCAGGCATACCCACACTCCTTCCCAACCACACTGTGCGCCATACTGAGTGCTGCAACATATCACATGTGTATGCAGGCAAACCATGTGACACAGCACACTGTACACAACCTTTACAGGTGCCCATGTCATCACCTTGTTTGTATACCCACAATGTCTCTGCAAGGCATATGAACGCCATTATCAGGGGCAGGCAGCCCCACCTGCTTCCCCATAACTGAGTATACCCCAAGGACGGGTGCCAATTCATGACACAAAATGACTTCAGTGCCTATAAGCATCATTTCTTGGTACAGGCAGACCCACCCCCTTCCCCATGGCACAGTATACCCCAAATTATCAGTGTCTTTTCAGCAATTTCATCATCCTATACATATATCCATAATGTCTCTACAGTATCTGTTAGCACCATTATTACATGCATACAATCCCTCTCATTTCCCCAGAACATATGAAGTGCATCTGAGCATGTATTATGAATGCAGGACCCCCACACACACACACACACTAACACACAGTGCTTCATCATACAGTCATTTACTCACTTTAAACCATCCCATAGCACAACCCCCCAAAAATAAACTATGCCAGGAAATTAGATAATACACACATTTATGTAACATGATGTTTACTGACAGACTGTGAACCTTTACATGAACAACATCATGCTTCATTTACAGTATGATAAAGCAAACAGCACAAATAAAATACAGTTTCCTATACTTATTATGGGATTTTATTACAAAAATACAATAAAATAGTTTATTTTAATGAAATTGCACATTTCAACTGCTGCAAATATGCAATTAGTCATAGAGAGACCTCCAGCACTAAAAAATGTATCCATTTCCTGTGTCAGCTCACTGACCTACACTGGAAGTGTTCTTCCTATTTACATCACTTGACCTCACAAAGCACTTCCTTCCTACATCACTTCCTGATATGTCCTTCTAAGGTAATGTGTAAAAATGTTCTTACTAAACTAGGGGAAACATTAAAACATTGATAATCAGATTCATAAACTAAAATCAGTGGGTAAGAAGAATTAAACACTGCAAAAATTCCAACCAGTGGAGTGAAACAAAAAACTCAAGCTGTAATAACAAGAGATTCAGATATTGATTTCTGACTAAAAAAATTGTAAAAACCTTGCAAAATTTGTATTTAGACAATGCCAGACATTTATTGTATGTTTTTAACAATTTTAACCAACAGTTTTACAGAAATGTAATATTTTTGCATGACTAAGTAAACAGAGCATAATTATATTTAGATAAAATCATCAGAATTTATGAAAATATGAAAACAACCTTACACAACATTAAATCCAGTTAAATAGACATTACCAAACCTCACTCATTTTCAAAAACTTTTTGTTCTGAAAATCTTTTCTTTTTACAGTTTTAAGATTGGATGTATGGTTTTTAAGATATGTAGGTTTAAGCACAGTGTGTTTGTATGCTGCAGATCTAAAGCCCCTTCAGGAACACATGTGTTCTAGCAGCAGGCAGAGGGTACCTGAACATTCTAAGTGACAATAGGATAGAATGAGTTAAGAAATTAAATTCTAAAATGGGGCCTTGAGATTGGCAAATTGCTTAACAATGGGGGATAGGATGAATATAGCAAACCATTTCATTTTACCATTGTTTGATTATGGGTCTCATGTTTATACCCATGCCAGTAAATGTTTGCTTGGAAAGTTAGAAAAATGTTATAATAGGCTAGCAAGATATATATTGAGATGTAAATATGACACCCATCACTGTTATATGTTTACAGAATTAAAAATTGGACCTCTTTAGAACTCTGTAGACAGGAAATCTGGGCTAATATTCTTTTTTAAAATACATAGATCAGGTATTCCACTAGTCTTAGCAGCAAAACTTGTTTCTCCCCAACACCAGTTTAACCTAAGAAAAAAAGCTGCTAGGGATTTGGTAATCCCAAGGACTACAAATAAATTCGGTAATTTAACTTTTCAGTACAAAGCTGCTGTAACTTGAAAAAGCTTACCATTGGGATTAAAATCCAAGATACGAGTTTTAAATTCAGATGAAACGGGCATTACGTTTTTCTTGTGCATGTAATAGATAAATCTCATGTCTCATTTTTTTGTATCGTCTAAGTAGTAATTATTGTATGCAAGAAGATAATTATTGATATGTATGACTGATATCTACTGTGATTGATGTCATAACATCAAACAGATGCACCTTGTAAAGAGGACCTTTTGGGCCCTAAAGTGATTGGAGTTGCACTTCAAATTACCTGTATAAATAAACATTTTACTACTACAAGCATCCCCAGCTATATACATGACAAGCAGACTATAAACATCCCCAGCTATATACAGGACATGACAGACTACAAACATTCCCAGCTATACAGAGCACAAGACAGACTACAAGCATCCCCAGCTATATACAGGACAAGACAGAATACAAACATCCTCAGCTATATACAGGACAAGACAGACTATAAACATCCCCAGCTAGATACAGAACAAGACAGATTACAAACATCACCAGCTATACAGAGGACAAGACAGACTACAAGCATCACAGCTATACAGAGGACAAGACAGACTACAAACATCCCCAGCTATGTACAGGACAAGACAGACTATAAACACCCTCAGCTATATACAGGACATGACAAACTACAAACATCCCCAGCTATACAGAGCACAAGACAGACTACAAGCATCCCCAGCTATATACAGGGCAATACAGACTATAACACCCTCAGCTATATACAGGACACAACAGACTACAAACATCCTCAGCTATATACAGGACAAGACAGATAACAAACATCCTCAGCTATATGCTGAGGACAAGACAGACTACAAACATCCCTAGCTATACAGAGGACAAGACAGACTACAAACATCCCCAGCTATATACAGGATAAGACAGACTACAAACATCCCCAGCTATATACAGGACAAGACAGGCTACAAATATCCCTAGCTATACAGAGGACAAGACAGACTACAAACATCCCTAGCTATATACAGGATAAGACAGATTACAAATGTCCCCAACTGTATACAGGACAAGACAGACTACAAATATCCCCAGCTATACAGCGGACAAGACAGACTACAAACATCCCCAGCTGTATACAGGATAAGACAGATTACAAACATCCTCAGCTATATACAGGACAAGACAGACTACAAACATCCCCAGCTATATACAGGACAGGACAGACTACAAGCATCCCAGCTATACAGAGGACAAGACAGACTACAAACATCCCTAGCTACAGTATATACAGGACAAGACAGATTACAAACATCCCCAGCTATATACAGGACAAGACAGGCTACAAACACCCCTAGCTATATACAGGACAAGACAGACTACAAACATCCCCAGCTATATACAGCACAAGACAGACTACAAACATCCCCAGCTGTATACAGGACAATACAGACTACAAACATTCCCACCTATATACAGGACAAGACAGACTACAAACATCCCCAGCTATATACAGGATAAGACAGACTACAAACATCCCCAGCTATATACAAGACAAGATAGACTACAAACATTCCCAGCTATATACAGGACAAGACAGACTACAAACATCCCCAGCTATACAGAGCAGAAGACGGACTGCAATCCGGCTATATGCCAGTGATACTGTTCTGGTAGCTGAGGGACTCGATACTAGAGAGGTCGAACACAAACTCCAGGCTGACTTTACAATCTTACAAAATTGGTTTCATTCCTCAAACCTGATTTTGAATTCTAAAAAGATATAAACAATGTTGTTCAATCCTAGGTCACTGAAGAAAAAGCAAACACTAGATGATCTAAAGATAACAAATACCACTGGCACAGTGCTAACCCAAGTCTCAACATACAAATATTTAGGGATTGCAAAAGATCAAAATCCTACCTTTGAACATCACATAAATGGGCTAGTTAAGAAATTAAATTCTAGGATGGGTCTTGAGATCAGCAAATTGCTTAACAAGGGGGATAGGATGAATATAGCAAACCATTTAATTTTACCATTGTTTGATTATGGGTCTCATGTTTATACCCATGCCAATAAATTTTTGCTTGGAAAGTTAAACAAATGTTATAATAGGCTAGCAAGATATATATTAAGATGTAAATATGACACCCATCACTGTTATGTGTTTAAAGAATTAAACATTGGACCTCTTTAGAACTCAGTAGACAGGAAATCTGGGCTAATACTCTTTTTAAAATACATAGATCAGGTATTCCACTAGTTTTAGCAGAAAAACTTGTTTCTCCCCAACACCAGTTTAACCTAAGAAAAAAGCTGCTAGGAATTTGGTTAACCCAAAGATTACAAATACATTCCGTAACTTAATTTTTCAGTACAAAGCTGCTGTAACTTGGAAAAACTTACCATTAGGGGTTAAAACTCAAGATATGAGTTTTAAAATGTTAAAATTGAGATGAAATGAGCATTAAGCTTTTCTTGTCATGTAATAGATAAATCTCATGTCTCTTTTTTTGTATTGTCTAAGTATTAATTATTGTATGCAAGAGGATAATTATTGTTATGTATGACTGATATCTACTGTAATTTATTTTATAACATCAAACAGGTGCACTTTGTAAAGAGGACCTTTTTGGCCCTAAGGTGATTGGAGTTGCACTTCAAATAACCTGTATAAATAAACATTTTACTACTACAAGCATCCCCAGCTATATACAGGACAAGACAGACTACAAACATCCCCAGCTATATACAGGACAAGACAGACTACAAACATTCCCAGTTATATACAGGACAAGACAGACTACAAATATCCCCAGCTATACAGAGCAGAAGACAGACTGCAATCCGACTATATGCCAATGATACTGTTCTGGTAGCTGAGGGACTCGATATTAGAGAGGTTGAACACAAACTCCAGGCTGACTTTACAATCTTACAAAATTGGTTTCATTCTTAAAATCTGATTTTGAATACTAGAAAGATACAAACAATGTTGTTCAATCCTAGTCACCGAGGAAAAAGCAAACACTAGATGATCTAAAGATAATAAATACCACTGGCACAGTGCTAATCCAAATCTCAACATATAAATATTTAGGGGTCACACTAGATCAAAATCTTACCTTTGAACATCACATAAATGGGCTAGTTAAGAAATTAAATTCTAGAATGGGACCTTGAGAGTGGCAAATTGCTTAACAGGGGGGACAGGATGAATACAGCAAACCATTTAATTTTACCATTGTTTGATTATGGGTCTCATGTTTATACCCATGCCAGTAAATCTTTGCTTGGAAAGTTAGATAAATGTTATAATAGGCTAGCAAGATATATATTGAGATGTAAATATGAAACCCATCATTGTTATATGTTTACAAAATTAAAAATTGGACCTCTTTAGAACTCTGTAGACAGGAAATCTGGGCTAATAGTTTTACAATACATAGATCTGGTATTCCACTAGTTTTAGCAGAAGAATGTGTTTCTCCTCAACATCAGTTTAACCTAAGGAAAAAAACTGCTAGGGATTTGGTAATCCCAAAAATTACAAATAAATTTGGTAATTTAACTTTTCAGTACAAACCTGCTGTAACTTGGAAAAACTTACCATTAGGGGTTAAAACCCAAGGTATGAGTTTTAAAAATTTTAAAATTGAGATGAATCGGGCATTAAGCTTTTCTTGTGCATGTAATAGATAAATTTCATGTCTCGTTTTACAAACATCCTCAGCTATATACAGTATAAGACAACTGTAGTGAATTAGATTTGATTCAGTCAGATACCTCACCAACTGGAGGTTTAAATATATTGGATGTGGTTCTGAGTAGTGAACCACTAAAAATATTACATTGTTCAGTGTCTGGACCATTGTGTAAAAGTGATCACAATGCAGTTACTTTCAGTCTTCAAATTTCCTTCTCGGTTTTTGACAACATCACTGAAATCTATCAATATAATAAAGTATATAGGGTAGCCCTAATAGAACATTTATCTATGATAAAGTGGAACAAGTTATTGACATCAGATGATGTTAATGAAGTTTTGTTAACCTTCAAAGAAATATTATTAGGAGTAGCAAATAAGTTTATCCCTAAAATAAAGAAAAGGAAATTGAAATATTGTCCTAAATGGTTATCGGTTAAAATAATCAAGATGATTAAGAAGAAAAAGAAATTATTTAAAAAATAAAAACAAAGTAATTGTGATAGAGTGTGATCTTTTAAAAACTTGCAAAAAAAAGAGTAAAAGAGAAATAGGACAATCAAAACAAAATTTCGGAAAAAACATAGCATTTCAAGCACAAAAAGGAATTAATAAAATATTATATAGTTATATAAATTCCTTAAAGAAACAGAACTGCAAAGTAGGCCCTTTAAATATAAATGGGACAATCATTAGCAATAAAATTAAAATGGCTAATGAACTTAACTCCCAATTTTGTAATTCTTTCAATAAATTGACACTGGATGAGGTTTATGAGATCAATAACATAGGTACAACTATAGAAATTTCCTTAGAAAGTATAAAAAGTAAATTGGAATCTATAAAAAGGGCACTCCCCCAGGCCCAGATGGAATTTCTGGAGACATTCTATTATTAATGAAAGATCATTTAAGTTTACCTTTGAAATTAATATATGATGGAGACTTAATATATCTTACCTCAATAGTATGTAAATTGCTTGAGCGTATTATTAAGGAGGAATTGTCTCTTACTATTGCACCTAAGGATACTACTCAACATGGCTTTATAAAAGGAAGATCAGTTGTTACAAATCTTGTCAGTTTTTATGATTATGTTAGTGATAAACTTGACAAGGGAATATCATGTAATGTTATCTTGTTAGGTTTTAAGAAGGCATTTGATTCTGTACCTCATTGGGCTTTGAAAAAAAATTATCAGTATTAAAAATTAATCCATTATTGATCAATTGAATTAACAACTGGTTAAAAAACAAGACAGTGTGTATCCGTCGATGGCTTTAGATAATCTTGGAATCCAGTTTTGAGTGATGTCCCTCAAGGGTCTGTCCTTGCACCAATAATTTTTCAATGCTTTATTATAGATTTGTCAGGTGATATTGATAGTAAGATCACAAAGTATGCTGATGATTGTAAGATGGTAAACATAGCAAGCTCTTTGAATGATGGTTTTGTCATTCAAAGAGATTTGGATACTTTACAAGAATGGTCCATACATTGGAATTTAAGATTTAATGCATCAAAATGCTCAGTTTTGCATTTTGGAAAACAAAATATCAATCGTCAATATTATTTATATGGGGAGCCAATTATGAATAAGGCATGTAAAAGAGATCTTGGTGTCACAATAGACTGCAAGTTTAATTTTAGTATTCATATTACAAATTGTATTAATAAAGCCAACAAAATATGGGTGTCAATTAAGAGACATATTGTTTCTAGAAATTCCAATGTTCTGTTTCCTCTTTTTCGGACATATGTACATCTACATTTGAACTATGCTTCTCAACTTTGGTCTCCATATTTACGCAAAGATATTGACAGAATAGAAAGAGTGCAAAGAAGAATTACAAAATCTTTTTTTCTTACAAAAATATATGTTATGCTAGTAGGTTATCCGAATTGAATTTAGTGTCCTTAGCATTAAGGCACCTTAGAGGTGACCTGTTATTTTGCTGGGATTTAGTTAATGATGTAAATCTATTGCTTGATTGTGGCCTAGTATACAAACAATTGATTGTAAATACTAGAGGGCATCCACTTCAGTTAGAACAAGGTAAATACAATACAAAAAAATGAGCATCCTATTTTTCACAAATGGTAGTGAAACCCTGGAATAAATTACCTTTGGATATTGTTCTAAGTAATAATAAAATTACATTTAAAAATAGGCTGGATAGATACTTGTTATCTCATACAAGTATATCTAGCTATATGTAAGTTTTGGGTCTTTATGTGCCTAAGGGCTTGTTGTACCCTTTGCTTTCTAGTATGACTCCTAGCAAGACAGACTACAAACATCCCCAACTATTTTTATTTTTATTTATTAGTTTTTGTTGACCAGGTAAGTGCACTAGACAAATTCTGCCTATTTTCAGGCATGACCCGGGGGAAGGGGATACAGATGAATGCCAACTGACTTTGAACCAGATTAAACTGTTGGTGTTTTTTTCAGTGAATGGGGGGAAATTCGGCCAGGGCAACGGGAAATTCACCTACTCTTTTCGAGAAGTGCCATGGAATCTTTAACATTCACCTGAACTACCACCAGACCAGGCAGATGGGACCTCGGTTTAACGTCTCATCTGAAAGATGGCACCTCAGGAGTGCAGCACCCCCCTCATGCTGCACTGCCGTGTCAGTACTGGGATATTAACCCAAGTGCCTTGTGTGGGGATAGAACTCACAGCCTTCTGATCTCCCAGCCTCAGAGGCGAGTGTGCTTACAAACATCCCCAGCTATACAGAGGACAAGATAGACTACAAGCATCACAGCTATACAGAGGACAACACAAACTACAAACATCCCCAGCTATGCACAGGACAAGACAGACTACAGACATCCCCAGCTATATACAGGACAAGACAGACTACAAACATCCCCAGGTATACACAAGAAAAGACAGACTACAAACATCCCCAGGTATACACAGGATAAGACAGACTACAAACATCCCCAGCTATATACAGGACAAGACAGACTGCAAACATCCCCAGCTGTATATAGAGAGGGAGTACAATTAAAGCACAAGGTACAATGAAACATAAAACAGTAAGGTACAGAGTACATTTCGTATACTACACAGTATAGGAACAATGATACTCAGAATGAAATAAAACAAGGTAAACTTCAAGTTAATTACTCGGAAGTACATATAAAGTGTGTAACCTGCTCCATATTTTATGATAAGTATTCATTCTATTATAGACACTCACTATCACTTTCGCAAGGCATAAATAAGATACGAGCTCTGGTAACCATTCGTTATAAGAGATAACCTCCTGGTCTAGTCAGTGAAACTTCAACAGTTCTGTAACAGTGCCAGTGCAAACTTGCCCTTGATTGTTTCAGTTATCATCTGATGATAAGGTGCCAAAACTCAAGGGAGAAGTAGAGGGGAGGGGTTGGTAAGAAAGTAATATACCACACGAGTAGGCGGCATCTTAAAGTTTTTTGTGGACTACACTATGCAGTTGGTAAAAATGTTAACAGTACAGAACAAAATAGAAATAAAGTCCAACAATCAGTTCACTTTGCACAGTGACAGCACAGTTACATACAATGTAACTGTACCATTCAGTTAAGCAACTCCCAACGCTTCCTGGTCCTTTTACTGTCCCAGCTCAGTACCGTTTAAACATCCTCTTCTTCTGAATTTGACTCTACTTGTGAAGAGAATTGTCTCTCGATCTTGGCAAGGAGTTTAGAGGCTTCTGCTGCATCAAGAAAATTGAAAGGTCTTTCCTCTGTAAAGAATTTTCAAGCTCGTCGGCATCAGCAAAACATGGTGAACCCCCAGAGTGCTGATTCCAGCCTGAACCGCATCAAAACTCTTCCTCTGTATTTACATGACACAGCTTAGGTTGGGGAATAGGTGGACCTGAGAATCATACCTGGAGGGTGGACTCAAATGTTTGGCTTGCATAAGGACTAAATCCTTTTCCAACGAGGTCCACAGTTCTATTAGGAGAGTCCGGGGATAGGTTCACCTGTCGCAATATGGCCTCTTGCTATACAAGGGGAGATCCTGTAAGTTTTAAAAATCCTGATGTCCTGCTGTAAGTACAACAAATCTGTTAACCAGCCCTTCAAGAAAACTCTGGGAGTTTCCCCCTCTGACTCCTCTGGCTGTCCCAAAATCCGGATATGTCTGGCTCAGGCGGAATTTTCAAAATTTTCCAGCTGTCTCCATAACAGTCTGTTTTCTTTTTTTAGGTCTGCGAAATGGCTATGGCTTTATCCATGGTCTTTGCTGCTCCTTTAATGTCCTCCACTAACATCCCCACTTTTGCATCAGTTTATTTTAGCTGGGAGGAGAAGTCCTTCCTCTTCCAATCCAGACACTGGATTGTTTTCAGTATTGCTGCATTCATAAGTTGAGAAGAATTCACATCACCCCCCTCCAGCTGGTAGCTCTTTGCTGTTGCCTTTCCTCTGTTCTTTTGGTCAGGCACCCTCAGCACTCACTCTCATTTTGTTCCCTCTCACCATATCTCTGGCAACCCTGCTCCGATTTTCTCAGGGAAAAGTATCGCCACTCAGAAAACAAAAAGATCTATAAAGTTTTGTACTTTAAAATGTTAGTTTCAGCCCTTAAAGTATATTCTTTTCAAAAGTCTGCTACAGTCTGTGGAGCTCCACAGAAAGGTTATTCACAGCTCAGCTGCTGGCCATGCCACCCCATACTGTGCAATGTAAAACCTTGTACCTTTAAGAATGTGCACATGGCACAACTACGGATTTCCTTAAAACTGAAAACAGAACAATTTGTTAAATTTTTAAAACATCTACTAACTATGTCATAGCTCTCCGTGTCTAAACATTGTAAGACACTGTAAAACCAGGCCCTGTAGCACCCATGGGTGCTATGGGCGAAAACCTCAGGATCATCTTCACTGGCTGCACCTGCAAAACAGCATACAAAAGCATAAAAAATACATATTATTTGACTCAAAACTTTTTGCAAAAATGTTTTTAATAAAAGTTTTGTAATTGTATTTGTGTTTTTGTGTAAAACAGCAGAAAAACAGTACAAACTGGGGAAGGGGGGTCCTATTAATCCATCCAAGGAGCAAAGTCCTTGGAGCTGGGACTTCCCAGACAAAATGTCTCAGGAGAACAGATGGAAAAGTTTCAAAGTTGTTGGAAAGGGCACACTGCCCACTGGAAGTGTCCATGCCAAGGTTCAAGTTGGACCAGGGTGTAATGCTGTCCACAATACCCCTTGGCTGTGTAACCATGTGTATGTGTAGCAGATGTAACAGTCAAGATATAACAGAAACATGGCCCTACCAGTTTTGACGCACAGTGGAACCACTGGATCTCATGAATACTGTCAGATGGTGCCTCCTCCTCCTCCTCCTCCTCTTCCGGCTGGGACTACTGGACTACAGACCTCGTGGACCTGATCTCCCTCATGGTCTCTGGAAGTGGATCTGGATCTGGAGCCAGGAACATCCCTCTTGTGTCAGGGGGGTGATGCAGTGGCAACTTGTCCACCTCCTTGGCCGATGCCCTGTAAAGAGTGTGGCCCGCTGACCATGGCTCACAGTCTTTTCTTGTATGCCAGAGTGGCAGCTTGGTACATCAGGTTCCTTTGGGGTAACCTTGCTGGAATGCCCAGGAGTTTGTTCAAGAGTATCAGATGGTGGGAGTGGCAAACAATAGCCCCCTCAGAATGCCTCATAGAAAGAGTGTGGATGGGTTGTTCTCCCTCTTCATAGTGTAAATCATTGCATCCATCCTCAGAATTCTTCCAGCTTGCCAGGTCTCCAATCTTTGCTTGCAAATTCTCTTGACTCTGGCTCTGGCTACCTCAGTGCCAGGGTAGCTCCAAGAGATGTGGTCCTCACATGCATGCTGCATGAGGCACTACCCCCTCTGGTAATCAGTTTCACAGCAGAGCCTCCTTTCTAGGTAGGGGTACTTCTCTCCAAACTCAGCCTCATCCCTCCTTCTGAAAATTCATCCTTCCTTACTTGACTTAGGGAGGCACTTGTTCCCTGCTCATACTGGAGGTGGCCAGGTTTGTGAGTCCCATGCATCCTGATCCCATTGTGTGCTAGGCAACCTCTTCCTCCCAACTGTAGGGTTCAGACTCCTCAGGCTAGGCAAGTCCAGGGGCAACTGAAGGAGAGATAGGAGGGTGGAACTCGAAAGAATCCTCTTCTTCCAGGGATTCAAACTCAGACCATTCTTCCTCAGTTATCACTGAAGACATTCCTAATGGTCCCTTATCCTCAGAGAGACTGGACATGACAATGGTAGGCCAGGAGCATACTTCTGGGTCTTTGGCATCCATTATTGCTCCTGAGGACAACACAGGGAGGACGCTGCTGCTTGTCAAAGTCTCTAGCTGGATCAAAGTCCAGAGGTCCTCTGTCTGTGTGGCACAATCTGTTTTTATTTATTTAATTTATTTATTTATTTATTTATTTATTTATTTTCTAAAGTTTCACCAGAAAAGACATACTGAGCTGAATATGGTTAATTTCCAAATGCATCCTGGGGAGCAGAAAGAGGGGTATAAGAACAGAATAGAACAATAGATTACAATAAAACAAAACATCATACAGAGATATAAATTAAACAGTACAAAGCTTGGTACAACAGGAAAGTGAACATAACATGCACACACAAACTGTAGTAAGTATCATAAGGCCAGGGCTGAGATATACCCCATCAGTACAGAGAGAAGAACTTTATATCGATGAAGGCAGTAGGGGATAGGGTGCAGTGGGAAGGAGCATAGAAGGTGAGGAAGAAGAGAAGTATAGAACTAATGTGGAAGGAGTAGGAGAGGGAGGAGGGTAGGGAAGGAGAAGTGAAGGGGAAGGTAGGAGTGGGGAAAGGGCAAGGCATAGGAGAAATTGGGGAGGAGGGGGAAAAAGAGCAGTTGGGAAGGGCTTTGACTAAGGGCATTCACAGGATGGAGCAGTGTTGACATGGAGCAGAGAGGAGAGAGAGTGTTTGGAAGATGTAGAGCAAATGGATAGGAGGAGAGAATTCCAAAGTTTAGAAAAGTGGAAAGAGAAGGCAGCCGAACCAGCAAGGGATTTACAAGAGGGAAGCATGAGAGAACAATAGCCTGAGTTACGAAGGGTGTATGAGGAGTGGAACAAAGGGGAGAGAAGAGAGAGATGAGGTAAGAGGGAGTGAAGCCAGCCAGAATTTAGAAATAAAAGAGGCACAGTGGGTTAGGCGATGATCTTCCAGGGAGGGGAGGGAGAGGGCAGAGTATAAGGAACAGTGGTGAGTGCGAGGTGAGCAGTTCAAGGTAAAATGGCAGGAGAAGTGAAAGAGGGGGTCCAGTCTGGCCAGGGTGGACTTTAGGAAAGCACTGTAGACAATGTCATCATAATCAATAATGGGGAGGATCATTTTAATGATGATGTCTCGGCAAGTAGGTAGTGAGATGTAGTTTTTGTTCCTATATAGGGCGCCAAGCTTGGGGTGTTTTTTTTTTTATGAATGGCACCTGCGTACTTTGTAATGTCAAGGTGCCGGTCAAGCCAGACCCCAATGCACTTAAATGAGGGCACATCATCATCTGTGACCCATCTAGGGTGTGGAAGGAGGGTAGGGAAGGGAATCCTGGAAATTCTCTGCCTTGTACCAAAGGACATGGAGATCGTTGTTTTTGCATTTAAAGATAGTTGATTTTATCTGAACCATTGCTGGGCAGCATTAAAATCATGTTGGAGCCTGCCTGTTAATTCAACTGGGGAGGACCCAGAGGCAAACAGGACCATGTCGTCTGCGTACATGTGGATGAATGCAGATGAGCAGGCAAAGGGAAGGTCGTTGAGGAATATGGAGAAAAGTAGCTGGCCAAGAACAGAGCCTTGGTTGGAAGAGATAGGGACTCTCCAGTTCTAAGTGACTGAGATCTACCCAGTAGATATCAGCTGAACCAGCTAGTTGTGGAGTCTGAGACCTGCTGACTTCAGCTTGTCGAGGAGGAGAGGGTGGGAAGCAGTGTCAAAAGCTTTGGCTAAATTAACAAAGATGGTGGAGGTGAGGAGGCCTTGGTCCACTCCTGTGTTGATGGAGTCATTGAACCGGAGGAGGAAGGAGGTGGTGGAGTGCTACATGGTATTTTCTTCTCGAACCAGGAGCTTGGTGGTTTTGGCAAGGAGACAGTGTCCCGGTCAGTTTCCAGTGCCTCTACTTCTAGCTCACACTGGGTGTCTATACAGACTGATTGCTCTTGCTTTTGTTGCTCTCTCCATGGCATGACTGGGCCCATATTGCCGGTTGCAGGTTCAGTGGCATATTGCTGCTCACTCTCCTTCTTGTCTACTACTCCAGGCTCTGGACCAGTGGTCCCATGAGTACCCAGGGTGCTCTGACTCAGGCCCTGACACTCGCGGCATCCCTCCCTAGGATGACAGAAAAACTGCACACAGTTGCTGGCCATCCAGGTGACTCTGTAGTATCTGCTGCTCCATCTTTCAAACAGGCTTTCTCTTGCCTGTCTAGGACCCCTTCCTTCTGGCAAATCCAGGTGATCACATGTGCTGGAATGGTCACCGGCTTCTTCACTACCCCTCTACTTGCCATGCTTTTGGTTTGTTTAAAACTTGTTAATGAAACACAAGGCTGGTAAACACTGATGTTCTTAACTTGATTTGGGTTTAACACTTTTTCTTTCAAACCCCAGGAAGCCCTCACTTAAATTAAGTGCAATCATTCCCCTGGAATGAACAGCCCCTGACCTTTTAAAATGTTATGCAAATTATGTAATTTAGAATGAAATTCAAACTCTGCTGTGCAGCCACGCTCACCCCTGCACTCTAACATCAGATTTATTTGTCCATCTAAAGACAGCAGTTCCCTGAGGTCTTCTCTACACTTCTGGCTTGTTTACAGTTTATTATTTCAAATATTTTATAGTGTGTAAGTGTTTTAGTTTATTTCTCAATACTCTGCATTAGTTAGGGTGTTATTTGTATTTTATTGTGTAAATTTACATTTTATCCAGCTCCCGATCAGTTCCCAGGAACCAGAGAAGACCGTTCTAAGCGCAGTTCCTGCTCTAAGGGAACTGCTATTAAAATTGTTTTTAATTAAGTAAACAAAAAACTTTTTATTTAACAGCTTTGTGATTGTACTCTAAACTATTCTCAGTTCCCTATATTTGGGAACCAATATTATCTTTTTGCTATTTCTATTATAGAAACATCTTTTGAG
Organism: Neoceratodus forsteri; assembly: GCA_016271365.2. Classification (NCBI taxonomy): domain Eukaryota; kingdom Metazoa; phylum Chordata; order Ceratodontiformes; family Ceratodontidae; genus Neoceratodus; species Neoceratodus forsteri. The sequence goes on along the minus strand of CM028134.1, from coordinate 381,723,304 downwards.
GAAAATTTAACTTGCAGTTTTCTTTTTGGAGGAACCAAACTGCATTATTTATTTTAAAGTCCTTTCTAAAAAATCTTTTGGGCTTCTTATAGTTTGGTCATTTCTGCTGGGAACTGGAAATGTCTTCTCAGGGTCTTCAGTCTCTGGCATGACTGACAGACCCAAAAAGAAGACAGGACCTGCAGGTTTTTAAAAAAGTTGTATAGTTTATCAGCTCCTAGCAATGGCACACTGCCACGAGCTGTGTTTAAGATGCCTGGGTCCAGTCCATGATTTTGCCAAGTGTGATCTCTGTATAAAATTTTGCCCTAAAATGCAAAAGAAAGTGCTAAACAATTAGAACATTTTGTGGCTTGCCAGTCTGCCTCCATGTCACCAAAAGACTCAGAGGAGGGTCCAGCCCCTCAGAGTAAGCAGCAATCCCTGTCAAAGGGGACAGAAAAGAAAGACATAGCTGCTAAAGATGGTTCAGAACCCAGGGTGTCCGAAAGAGCCCAGTAAAAATTAAAGAGCCTCCAAGCAAACACCGGAACTGGTGTCTGCCAAGAAAAAAACAAGCATTTGTCAATGCCGAATGTTTGCCGCTGGTATTGCTGTTGTACCAGGTCTTGCTTGTACACCACTAACTTCAAAATCTCTTGAAAGACATTGAACCGCATATCTGATTGCCTCAATTTGCAGTCTGGCATTCAAGAATGAAGATGTGTCTCGGTGTCTGTGGTCCAGAGAGGATAACAGGGTTGGACCCCTACTGGATAAGTAAGAGCGTGGTGATGGGAGGGTTGCTGAGTGGGATGGGAGGGTGGGGGACAGTAACAGCCACAACAGACATCGATGAAGAGTTTTCTTTTGTACAGCATTTATTTTTTTTTTTAAACTACGAGGGAATGTCAGACCACTGGAAATGTGGGCGCTCTGAGACAGAGCCCTGAGCCTTAGCGGCCGTATGAAATAATTAATGGAGTGGCTTGCGGAATAGGACTGTAGAGTGTGTCGTGAGAGTTGGACCATCCAGTAAAAGTCTCAAGAAATGGAGACTGTCACTGCAAAGTCAGAAGAAGCTGAGACATCCATCCCGCTATGCCCCACCAGACACTGCCCTACCATGCCCCACTAGACACTGCTTTTCTCACTGTGGGAACTGTCCCACACATCATGGCATCCCTTCCTTGCCTTTCAGTACCGGGACACGGATCTGGTCCAGTTTCCAGCTGTTTTGATGCCTATTTGGTTATTCATGTCACTTACAAGACCGGGGAGGGGGCACTGCCCTGGTTCCATGAAGAACATCAAGCGGTAATGGTGTTTTGGATGCACCCCCCCATCTCCCCCCAACTCATGTTCTGACTTTTTCAGTACCCAGGTGAATGAAGAATGGCTCAATTCAGAGGTTTGAGGACAGATGAATGGACCCCCGAGTTCAGAACCAGTTTGTGGTACCGGCTGGGTCCCTGCCCCTCTCATGAAATCATGTCTTCCTCTGGTTCCAAAGAAACCAAAAAGTCTGGCCAAGAGAGAGTGAGGCTTTTACAATGTTTAACCCTCTTGGATGTGGCATGAGATACCAGACTTGGATTGAGACTTTGTTGTGAGTTCGGGGGGTTATTGGTTTAGTTTTGATCCCACCCCTCCAGTTCCTAAACTCTCCGAGAACTGCCCTCATTGTTCCCAACCCCTCCTGCACAGCCCAGCTGCCTCTGTAAGTCTCTCTGTAGATCACGCTGCACTAAGGAGAGGGTGGAGACCCCAAAGCATGGAGCTTTTGCAGCAGCGCTTGAAGAAAAGTGCAAACTGAAAGTGGGTGATGCAAGGCAGGCTGATCAGGACACTGATCAGCTGTTTGCTGGGCAGTTTCATGCAGATCAAAGGAAAAAGCTGACCCATGATTGGGTCGGCTTTTTCTTTTGAAATACACAAAGTTTCTGCCCAGCAAGCAAAAACTCTGTCATGATCAGCCTGGCTGATGATTGGTGTGGCACTGACACACGGAACGACAATGTAACACCTCTCAAAAAGGCACTCTCATAGCAAAATGTTCACTGGATGCACATGCATGGCAAACATAACAAAAAGAAAAACATGTTGCTGTCCCTCACCCTGAAGAAAAAAAGGAGCCACCAGTGGACAAAAATTAAATGTCCTCCGTAGAGGACGTGGCAAAGGCACAGCAATTCCTCCAGCCATTCCAGGCTATGGGGAATTTCATATGAACATATGAACATATGAAGAAGCCAGCAGAAGAAGGCCATTTGGTCTATCAAGTCTGCTCATATTGCAGGGTCCACAGCTTGAGCTAATGTTCCTGCCCTCCCTCCCCACTCCTCCCATCCTCCCTACCCATGATCCTTACCTTCCCCGTAAGCCTATTCCAGCCTCACTTAAAGCTGCCCACTGTCTTCAATGAGATGACCTCTTCCAGCAGTGCATTCCAAGTGTCCTCCACCCTCTCTGTGAAGAAGTGCTTTCTGACGTCCCTCCTAAACCTCCCACCCTCCAGCTTAAGACTGTGCCCCCTCATTTTATGGTTGCCACTCAGCTTAAAGAGACTCTCCTTATCAACCTTATTTATCCCTTTCAAGTACTTGAAGGTCCCAATCATGTACCCTGTCCCTCTCTCCTGTCTTCCAGAGAGTAGGCGTTCCATGCCCTCAATCTCTCCTCATATGCTTTACCCTGCTGACCCACTGTCATCTTTGTAGCCCTCCTCTGGACCTTCCCCAGCAGGTTAATGTCCTTTTTGAGGTATGGGCACCAGTACTGAACTCCATACTCTAGAGGAGGCCTTACCAGTGACCTGTACAAAGGCAGTATAACCTCCTCTCTCCTACCACTGATCCCCCTAGATATGCATCCCAGTATCTTGTTTGCTCTTGCTGCTGCTTTCTTACGCTGCGTGGAGTGCTTCAGGTCACTAGTGATCAGGTCCTTCTCCTCCTCTGATGCAGATACTCAGACTCCACCCAGGTAATACTCTGTCCTGGGAGTCTTGGCTCCAGTATACATAACTTTGCATTTCTTGTCATTGAAGCCAAGCTGCCAGATCCTGGACCACCACCCCAGCTCATGAATATGCCTGTCCCTTTCCCCCAGGCTCTGGTTTCATTCCCAGTGCCTGTGGAGGAGGCTGAGGTTTACTGTGAAGATGAGGAGGAAGGAGAACCCTTAGAACCAGATGGTTCTCCTGAGCAAGAATTTGGCTCTCCTCCTAGCCCTTCAGAGGACTACACTTCCCATTATGCCTAGTGAGGCATATGGTAAATACCCTCAACATCTCCTCCCATGAGACTAAGAAAGATGAAGATGAGGTACAATTCATGGATATGATGAGATTAGCACCTTCAAGGAGGTTGATGCTGCCCATCCATAAATCCCTCAGGAAAGACACATGCAAAATTATGTCAGAACCTACCTGAACTTCTGGCAAAGACAAGAAAATTGAGAAAAAAATATCAGGTGGACAAACAGAGCACTGAATATCTGTACTTCTACACTGATCATGAGGGAGTGGTCACACTGCTTGCCTGCTATAAGGCCAATGTGCCTCTTTTCCCCAGCCTCCTGAGAAAGATTCAAGGAAACTGGATAGTGTGGACAAAAAAGTGTATACGTCAGCTTCTCTGCTACTAAGGCAGACAGCTTACTTGGCTTACACAGCCCAGTATCTGAAAGCCTTATGGAATTCTATACTAGCACTGAGTGAAAAGGCTACTGGGAACTTGGCTTAGGATATGGCTGACACAGCAAGATCAACCAAAGATGCCTCAAAGTACCAGTTCCATATGGCACTGGACATACATGATACTGCATCTAGGGTCATGGGCCTTGCACTGTCCTTAAGAAGGTTTCCCTGGCTTAGAACTACTATCCTATCCCAGGACACACAAACAAAAGTGATGGATTTCCCCTGTAAGGGAAATTCTCTGTTTGGTGACAAATCAGAAGTTTATGTGAAAAAGATTTATGAGTACAAAACCACCTACAAGATCAATACTGAGAAGGAAAAGGCCTCCACTTCCTGCAGACCTTATGGAAGGGGAGGTAGGGGTAGGGGATACTACCCTCCTGCTTACGTTTCCTGTGATTAGCCTCCACAAAGAGGCTAGTATAGAGATGGGGTAGAAGGGGCACTAGGGGTGCAGCTGCAACACTAGCCCCCAAACCTCAGACAAAGTGAAACCCCTGACAAGTTTGCTCAGGTCACCCATCCATTGCCAGTGGGGAGGGGGTGGAGACTGGAGTACTACTTTCAGGAATGGACAAAAGGTGCCACAGACAAGTGGGTCCTGGAAATAGTAAGCCAGGAGCTGTCTTTGCAGTTAAAGAAATTTCCCAAACTGCAGAACCCAGATGTTTTCCAGCCTCATACCCCAGCAGAAAAAAGCCTGTTGGAGATGGAGGTGCAGAAATTGTTGCAAGCAAATGTGGTGGAAAAACTGCCTGCCTCACAAAGGGGCAAGGGACTTTATTCAAGATACTTCCTGACCCACAAGACAAATGGGGAGTGGTGACCCATTTTAAACTTGAGATATCTGAACAACCATGTAAAGAAAGAAAAGTTCAAGATGGAAACACTGGACTCCGTGATTTTCCATCATTGCAAATAGGAGACTGACTGGGATCACTGGGTCTGAAACATGGCTACTTTCACATACCAGTCAGGCCAAGTCACAGAAAATACAGGTTCAGGTTGGGAACTACTGATAACAGTTCACAGCCCTTCCTCTTGGCCTCATCTAAGCTCCAAGAGTATTCACAAAGTGACTAGCTGTGGTGGCAGCACATTTTAGAAGGAAGTGGGTGGTGGGTTTTCCCTACCTGGATGACTGGCTTATCTCAGGAAAAACAAAGCAGGAAGCAAAGTCCTCCATACTGCTGACACAGGACACATTGGAGGACTTAGGCTTCCTCATAAACCTGCAAAAGTCACGAACAGAACCAGGTCAGGTTCTGGACTTTATCAGTGCAGAGCTAAATGCCCTGCAGGGGAAAGTATTCCTTCTTTAAGCATGGGTAGCAAATTTGATTTCAACTGCAGAATCCTTTAAGGCAGGCCAGCCAAGGCCTGCAAGGGACTTTCTATGGTTACTGCATCACATGGCTCAGCCACTGCAGTGGTACCAGGTTCCAAATGACAGACATTCAGTTTCACCTAGGGGATCATTGGTCCCAGAAGTGGGATCCTTTGTCCGCGCTGATGCCTGTTACAAAAAACTTTGTTAAGAGCACTGGAATGGTGGGAAGAGGAAGACAAGCAACCTCAGAGAGGGAATTCCTTTACTCCAGCAATCCCCCATAGCCATACTCACAACAGATGCCGCCCTCGAAAGATTGGGCACCCACCTATAGGACTTTACTATGTGTGGCACCTGCAGCACACAGGACACTTTAGAATGCATAAATCTCCTGGATCTCAGGGCAATTTACCTGGCAATGCAGGCTTGTTCCTCTACTATTCAGGGTCAATCTGTTCAAATCAGAACAGACAGCACCACAACAATGTGTTATATAAACAAGCAGGGAAGAACAAGATCTTCAAAAATGTGCACAAAAGCCATGAAGATCTGGAACTTTGCCTACTCCCTGGAAGTTCAGCTCTCCGCAGTACACCTGCCAGGGGCAGAAAATGTGATGGCAGAGTCTTTGAGCAGGATCAGCCAGGGCAATCACGAATGAAACCTGAACCAGCAGGTGCTAGCATCAGTGTTCAGATGGTGGGGTACACCAGACATAGATCTGTTTGCATCCTGGGAGAACAAAGTGAGAAAGGACAAAGTGGCTAACAGGCTGTAGTGTGCACCAAAGAAGTAAATGAACCCACAGTTTAGTTCAAAATACAACAAGCATTTGTCAATGCCAAATGTTTGCTTGCTGGCATTGGCATTGGTAGTGTAGGAGTTACAGAGCTGCATAATAGGAATGGCAGTGAAGTATTGAACTGAAGCCAACCCCACCACCACCCGGCAGAGACTGACAGGCATTGGGGTGTGCCTTTGGGTCATCAGGCATAACGACCACGCCATTTCACCACACCCTACTCTGCAGACACCGACTAGTGTCACAGTGTGCCTTGGGGTCTTTGGTTTATACACCCCATTCCATCAGGAAATATGGTGAAATGGGTACGGTATAGGAGAATGAGGTGAACTTTAGGACCAAAGAGTCCAAGGCACATCTTGATGCCTCTCACTGGCTGCAGGGTGTGGAATGGTATGAGCATTATAGGCGAGAATCCCAAGTCACACCCCTGATGCCTGTCATTCTCTACAGGGTGGGGCGTTATGGTCGGAAACCCTAACGCCTCAGGCATTCATTGGTATTTTCACTCCAAATTTTCAACATGGTTTTTGTGACCCCCACCTCATGAACAGTGGCAATATCAGTTTGTTAGCCAAAAGCTGCTTTTGCACAGCAACTACAGCATTTAGCACCACAGGTGCAAAAACACATTCCAAACAGGATGTGAAAAATGACAGCTGTACTGTTCATGGGGAGCTGTAAAAAATGGCAATGTTGAAAATCTGCAGTGAAAATATTAAGAAAACTGGTGAAGTCACGAACGTGTGTAGAAACTGTGCAATGCACACCCGTAATGTAATTAGTCTGGGGATTTTTTACAGCAGATTGTCAACACAGGCATTTTGGGACCTCCGATCATGAACAGTGTCACTGTGATTTTCTTTATCTGTCCCGAACAATGATTTCCCACAGCGACCACGCATTTCTGTGCTGAAAGTGTGAAAACACATTTTGGCCACGTTGTGAAAAATGACAGCTGTACTGTTCATAAGGAAGTGTGGAAAAATGCCACTGTTGAAATTCTGGACTGAAAATATTACAAATTCATGAACTTACGAGGGTGCGTGGAAACTGCACAATGCTCACTCGTAACACAGTCATTTTATGGAGTTTTGTCACCAAATTTTCAACATAGCCATTTTAAGACCTCTGCTCATGACTAGTGTCACTGTGATTTTCTTAATCTGTCCCAAACATTGCTTTCGCACACCGACTGCACCAATGTGCGCTACATGTGCGGAAACACATTTTGGGCGAGATGTGATAAATTGCAGCTGTACTCCTCATAAGGAAGTGTAATAAAATGGCAATATTGAAAATCTGGCGTGCAAATATTAAAACTTTGCAAACTTGCGAGCGTGCGTAGGAACTGCACAACGTGAACTCCTAAAACAGTCATTTTTGGGAATTTTTTCACCAAATTTTCAACGTAGCCATTTGAAGACCTCTGCTCATGAACAGTGTCACTGTGATTTTCTTAATCTGTCCCAAACATTGATTTCACACACTGACTGCGCCATTGTGTGCTACATGCAGGGAACCACATTTTGGGCAACATGTGAAAAATGACAGCTGTACTGCTCATAAGGAGGTGTGGTAAAATGGCAATGTTGAAAATCTGGAGTGCAAATATTAAAAATTTGCAAACTTACGAGCGTGCGTAGGAACTGTGCAACACACGCTCATAAAACAGTCATTTTTAGAAAGTTTTTCACCAAATTTTCAACATAGCCATTTTAAGACCTCTGCTCATGAACAGTGTCACTGTGATTTTCTTAATGTGTCCCATACATTGATTTCTCACACTGACTGCGCCATTGTACGCTACATGCACGGAAACACATTTTGGGCGAGATGTGAGAAATGACAGCTGTACTGCTCATAAGGAGGTGTGGTAAAATGGCAATGTTGAAAATCCAGAGTGCAAATATTAAAAATTCATGAACTTACGAGCATGTGTAGGAACTGCTCAATGCACACTCGTAAAACAGTCATTTTTAGGAATTTGTTCACCAAATTTGCAAAATAGGCTTCTTGAGAGCCCATCTTATGAACACTGGCACTGTCGTTTAGGTAATTGGTCCTGAAAGGTGATTTCGCACAGTGACTGCAAAATCACCCTTCAGGCCCAATTAACGCCACGACAGTTCCAGAATTCATGAAGAGGGGTCCCAAAAACCCCATGTTGAAAATTTGGTGCCAAAATTCCAAAAAATGCCCAAGATATGTGTTAAAGTTGAAGAAAACATATTTATTGCATTATACAGCTTACCGGCATTTCCTCAGTTCGCGGTCAGCTTTGAAGAGTGCAGACGTGTTCCCAGTCCACTGAAGATCGTCGCGCCGAGCTCCGGAGGTAAGTATGGGGTGAGGGTGTGTGTGGGGAGGTAGGGTGCACCGAGGGTTGGCGCAGGTGGGCAGGGAGACCGCCGAAGGAACTTTTTTTGTTTACAGTTTTTTTTGGTTTTTTTTAGGAAGACGACGCAGGATGTTTGCCACGCTGGGGTGGGCTCCCATCGTGGCAGCTGGAAGGCTGTTTGGGGGGGCCTGGAGCCGACAGGGGATTGGGCACCCTGTCGGCCATAATATTTTGCCATGCTGGGGTGGGCTCCCAGCATGGCACCTGGAAAGCTTTTTTGGGCGTGGAGCCAACGGGGATTGGGCACCCCGCCAGCCATACAGTGTGTGTGGGGGCACAGAGCACACAATATGAGTGCGTGCATGCGTGTGGAGGGGGGGAGCGCTGCTCACTGAAGCAGAGCTCTCCCTTTCAACTGTACAGCACTGCATTTTCAACTGCTGTCATAGACAGCTTCAGCGTTCACTGGAGAACTGCGGCTGCACCTGTAAACACACTGCCTGAATTGGAAGACAGGTGCCACACCTCTGAAAACTCAGATGATGGCACTATGTTTCTTGCACATGCATGCAAGCAAACATAAAAATCACTTTTATTAGCTAAAAACAAACTTCCAGCTCAACCCACCAGTACAAACTGGAAGAACAACCAGCTCCCACTCTTTTGTTGCCAACTCCAGCAGTGAGCTCAGTCCCAGAGGATGTTGTAGTCCACAGCGGTTCCACCATGCTGTGGCGACATGGATTGTGATGAATGGCAGAACAGCAACAGCACAACACCGCCAGTTGGTGTTGTGCTGTCGCTGGGGAAAAGTGTGTTTTCTGTTGGGGAGCTTGTCCCCCACACCCCCCATTCGGGGAGCTCTGCCCCCTGCACCCCCCGCACTTCAGATAACCAACTCCAAGTTGGAGTTGGTTCGGGGAAGGGGCAAACACCCCAGTGGCAGCAGCATTGGGAACCCAGCAGACCATTACAGCGAACTGTTGAAAATGTTGCTGTGATGGGCTTCGCTGTTTTCCCATTGTTGTGCCAATGTGATACCATCCACAGCTGGTCAAGGAAGTTTCTCTATGCCTTCCCTTCCTTCCCATTTTTACTAAGAGTTCTGATAAAACTGAGAAGGGAGTCAGCAACAATGATCCTCATACAGCAGCTCCAGATTAAGCCAGGCAGACCTGGTATTCCATGCTCATATCCCTCTCCAACAGATCGTCAATCAGCCTGCCCCTGAGATACAGTCTGCTGACACTGTCACAGGCAGGATAACATTCCCAGTTCTGAGAACTCTATGCCTCAGAGCATGGTTCTTGAAGAGCTACAGTTCTCTGGGCTAGGACTTTCTGAAAAAGTAATGGAAGTGCTGAAGGTTTCTAGGAAACCCAATGCAAGGAGAAATTGTTTCAAAATGGAAAACAGTCTTATTTTGGTATTCTCATAAACAGATCAACCAGCCACCTCCAGGTAGGCCTGTCAACAGTTCTGGACTACCTAGTCTATCTTCAGCCTTTCAGCCTAAGACCCTCAACCCTGAAAGTTCATTTGGCAGCAGTGTCGGTGTTATGTGATAAAGGCGACTCCTAGTGAGTGCCGACTATTAAGAGCAAGTCAAAAACTGCCCAACTGAGAAAGGGTGATGGATGCTAGAGTGGCTGTCACAAATAGTGATGGTCACTGAATCCATACAAAACAAAGATAATATATATATTTTTATGTGGAGGGTATGCCCCCTGCACCCCCCTCTGTGGGGGGCAAGCCCCCCGCATCCCCCAAAATAAAAATTATCAACTCCATGGGGGGGGTGCAGACTTACGGGAAATCACAAAGATATTAAAAAAAATTGTTCCTTTTCAGGCACTGGATCTGAACCCAGGTCGCTGGCTTCAGGGTCAGTAGTGCATACCACCATGCTACACAGCCAGCTCAGCAGTGCCAGCCCAACCATCATGTTATATCCTGCTTCAGCGGGTGTAGTTCCCTGCTACACTCGCTCTATAGGATATAACGCCTTGTTTCTCCACTTGCTCTAGATTCAAGTATTATTACTGAGTCACTCAGATTGAGTCGCTCAATAATAGGCACTCATATAGGGTGCTACCACAGTGTCAGCTTATGCATCAACTGGCAAAGACAGGTCAGTGACCTCACAAAAAGAAGTTTTTAAAGGCCTTAATCACCTGTACCCTACACTGAGGGACGCTCTCCTTCATTGGGATTTGAATGTGTGCATTACCCAGTTGACGGAGGCCCCTTTCAAGCCCATGGCCACTGCTGCACTGAAGTATGTCACCTATAAAACAGTTTTGCTGATGGCAGTGACATCTGCCAGAAGGCTGAGTGAGCTATAAGCCCCCTGTAAAGATCCTAACTACATAGTCTTCCATAAGGACAAGGTAATCCTAAGGACAATCAGCGAATTCCTCCCAAAAGTGGTGTCTGAATTCCATCTGAATCAATCAATTGCACTTCCAGTTTTCTTCACAGGAAGATCCAGCTCAGGGGAACAAAAGCTCCACAGTTTGGATGAGAAAATGGCACTGAGTTACTACTTAGACCGCACAAAGGACACCAGGTCTACCAGCACTCAGTTGTTTGTCATCTGTGGTGAAGTGGGGAAAGGCAAACCAGCATACAAGAGAACCATTTCTCTCTTGCTAGTCTGCTGCATACAGGTCTGTTATGATGAAGCTGGTAAACTGCCACCTAGAGGCCCCAGGGCTCACTCTACAAGAGGTACCTCTGCCTCTGTGGCAGCATCAAGGGGTACTGTATCACCCTGCAAGAAATCTGTAAAGCAACTACAAGGGAAACAGTACACTTTTTCACAAAGCACCACTACATTCCAGAAGGGATGCCAGCTTTGGCACTGCTGTCTTGCAGAACCTTTTCCCTAAATGGGTTCTGTACCTAGCCTCCCAAGATACAGCTATGCAGTCTGCACTTTTTAAACTTAAATGAGGGCTTCCTGGAGTTTGAAGAAAACATTACTCAGTGTAGTAAGTTTGTTTCTTCCAAAGGGATCCTCACTAAATTTAACAATACTTAATCCCTGTCTCCTCTTTCAGAATCTGGAAAAAGGTTCAGACGAGAATCCGGTTTTTTTTTCTACTTGCTTGAGCATTACTTTATACAATGCCCTTACAATTGTTGCTAAGTTGTCTGAGTGACTTTATTTTCTCATAACAAATTAATTTCTTCTGTCTTATTTAAACCAGTTTTACAGATTAAAAAAATAGAATTTGTGGTAGCCATTTAGCTAGTTTTAGTGGTCACAACTATCCCTAGCTTTAGAAATGAATCTGACATTAGAGTGTAGGGGTGAACGTGACCACACAGCAGAGTCTGAATTTCATTCTAAATTACGGAGTTCAAAAAACAATCCCAAACATACTTAGTTTTGTTTTTTACTCTGTCGCCACACATCAAGTTCAGTTTTGCTGGCTCTGTTTGTAATTGCTCATGCTTGCAAAAACTGAATCCACACAAGGCAGCATTCTGGCTCCTATTGCTACTGGACTGTTACTGCGTCACCAACCAGCCTCTGCATACTGCCCATGCAGATCATGCTTTGGCTTCACTCTCTTACACTGTAACCGAGCACTTTCCATATGCTCACCTGTACCCTACTGCACCCTGCGTTTACATTTTTCTTCATCCCCTGTCCTAGTGTCACTTTGCCACATTTTTTTGCTATTTGCCTGCACTGGTTTTAGGAGTGACTGGCTTCCACACACACTCTGTTGCTTCAACAATATTAAATTCAATTTGCACTGTCAATGAAAATGTACTCACAGACAGATGCCATTTTTTAGGTGCTGACACAGTTCTCTGGATATCTCTGCTTCCTCCCAGTGTTAGCTGGTCACTGGACCACTGAACGCCATGCTCAAACGTGTGGGGGACTTGAACACTATGAGGGTGAGCCTGATCACTGGATCTGACAGCTCAGTGGGAACCAATGACTGCACAGATGCTACGAAGCTTTTCCTCTTCTTTAGGATGCACTTGGATGCTTTGAGGCGAACACTGAACTGGATGGATGTTTAAAGTTTAACAGCAGTTACTACCTCTTCTTATCCTTTATTTTATTTCACTACATTTCCAATTTTGGGTTAAAACCATGTTTTTCATTTAACTGTGATCTAGTCAAATGAATTTTGTGAAAACCATGGTATTTTACAGTGGTTTTGTTGTTTTTTAAGCCATATCAAGTTACGCTAGTGTCAGTCTCCATCATGTCATCAGCCAGGAAGAAGCTGTCAATGGCCTCGACATCTACAGTAGGCAGATTGAGGGTTTCAAACAGAGCTGGGGCAGCATGTCCCCTGAATAGCAAGCAGTCTGACATGGATTTTGTTAAAGAGAAACTCTGCACTTCACATGTGCTTTCATAAATAAAATGTTTCAGCTGTTACAATTTCCTAGAGAATACATTTTTTTTTTCATTTCCAATGTTTATTTCCAAGATTTACAACATATCTTGGTAGTCCATCTAAAAAGTCTGTATAGAAAACAGTTGAAAACATTTGCATCTACCCTGTTAAACTCACAGTGCCTTTCTTTATGACATCATAGTGCTCACCATGACAACAGACTGTGATGTCAATAAACAGCAATTGTGTGGTTATCAGGGAACAGTCAGATACATTTTGAAACACTCAGTGATACAATTGCTGCATTATCTACAATATTTAGTAGACTAACAGAAGAGGAATAGCAAAAGAAAGGGCAAATAACTAGAAAACAATACAATGAAAAGATAACTGGTGTAAATCTTGTGTTTGTAAGCTTTTTATTATAATAGGGAGTTGCTCTTTAAAGAAATGCTGGCTAGCATAAAGCTAGACATTACTGAGCTAAAAAGAGGCATGGCAGATAATTCAGCTAAAAATAAAGAAGTTACTTCGAGGGTGGATGTTACAGATTCCAGAGTTTTGGTGTTAGAAGGCTTAGTATTTACATAAGAAGAAAAACTGGATTATCAGGAGAACAACTGACCACTTAATGTACAAATTAGATGATCTGGAAAATAGGGGGAGGCACAACAATATAAGGAGTGTGGGTCTCCAGGAAGGAATAGAAGGAAAGAAGATGATTCCCTTCTTAGAAACATTTTTGGAAGATTTTCTAAATCACTAATGGCCATGGCCACTCGAGACTGAAAGAGCACATTGCTGTTCGGCACCTCATTCTCATACTGGCTCTCATCCCAGACCAGTGAGGGTTAATTTTTTATGCTATTCAGTAAAAGAAAAAGCATTAAGGTTGGCCAGGTAGAGAAAGACCTTAACTTGGAAGGGGGAGAGAATTTTCATTTATCAGGACTTTTCTGCTGATATTGTCGAAAAATGTAAAGCTTTTACTGAGGTGTAGCATTATTTGCAAAGGACTGGAGTGTCATATTTCATGAAATACCCTGCCATACTAATGGTAAATACCAATGGAAAACATCCCATCTCTTGTGGCAGCCCTGAAGTGGCTTGGAATTATATAACCTCTGTCCTTTCACAAGCTGGCTCTCAAAAAGCTAACAGCGATTTTTCAAGTAGCCCAGGTTTTCTAACAGTCCTCACGCTACTACAGCCTCCTAACCTATCCCTAGCAACTGAGTAGCCTAGCGTTCTGGAGCTCAGCAACTTCCTTGCTCGTCTAACTCCTAGCCTATGCACCAAGACAAGGCTTCTTAATGCTGCTTATCTGTCTCTCATTATTAAACACCTTCTTAGTAACTCTACTGGTTGCTTACACAATGACTGTCTGGCTGTTAATGTACACTATGACTGTATGCCATGGCAAGATTGTCGTACCTGTAACCGCTGCAGATTGATAACTGAACTTATTTATGCCAAGGAAACTGAATCTTGAACAAAACCATCAAGGTTGCTTATCTGTTACTTGTAGCAATGGTTTTATATCATTTGTCTCATTATGCCACGTGCTATGACCATATCTCCAGTGGAGATATATAAAATGTGTCTGTACCCTTATTTGTTGTCCCAATATTTTAAATATTATGGCTGTATGTCAGTAGACAAACCAATCCAGAAAAGTAAATTACGCACTAGAGCAACAGTGAATAAGTTCTCTGCCTGTCTGAAACCTAATCCAAAAAAACTGAACTATAGCAGCAGCGGAGAGAGCAAACAGGGGTCCAGCTCTAATGCACATTCTTCCCTGGAACCAGCTAACAATGTGGATATGATGGACCAAGCCCAGGATGAGATCTCTTTGAACTAATGTCTCAGTCAAAGGTCATAGTCAATGCCGTGTACAGAGCATTCTAGGATCCATTTTACCACATCACTTCTGGGTTATGGAACGTCCCAGGTACCCTGTTTCAGTGCAAAACATGTTTTCAAGACAACTTTGCTGCCTTCAGGAGTCTACCACATTTGACAGATTTTAACCTATGTAAGTATATTTGGTCTCGGTTTTTATCGGAGTGGTCAATGGTTGGCAGTTTGTTATTTTTTTCCAGTTGAATGACTGGTTTTGATTTATACCCACTGTTCAATCTACTATCTTGAAGGCCTGCTGTACCTAGGAGCACAATCATCCTGTAAGCATGTGGATGTTTTTTTTTTTTCTGGACAAAATACAGCTTTCTGTAATGTGCGTATATATACCTATTGTCAGACTTTATGTACATGGCTCTTTTAAAGTATCTTATTGGTTACAGAACTCAACAAAGCTCCCTGTATCCATAGTTTTCTTTTGGAGCATATAACTATTGCTTGCTGTGCTTCTATGTTATCTTTAATTTCTGCAGGGTAAAAGCAAGATGTTCAGCACAATAAGATGAGATGAAAGGGTGTGTAGTAGAGGCTATTTGATAGGATTACTAGGATTAGGATTACTAGGAAGGGTAGGAAAAAAGGGAGCATAATGTTCTTATATATTGTCCCCCGCACCATTTGGGCATCATCAGACCATAATACCGTCCATATAATACTGTCTATCTAAAAGATGTTTAAACCGAATAAACCCATCTACTTCCACTATAGATCGTGGGAGCCTATTCCAGGCCTTAGAACTCCTAATTGTAAAGAAATTATCCCTTTTCTTAGTATTAGCCCTATGTATGACCAATTTACTTCCATGTGATCTGAGATTATTTTGAGTATTACTAATCCCCAACCCACACTGAATCATTAGATCTGATGACTGTAACATTTTATATAAAAATAAAAGATCCCCACTCTGTCTTCTTTGTTCAAGGGAAAACAGTCCAGTTTTTTTTAGTCTGAGGTCATAGGGCAATCCTTTTAAATAAGGGATTAATTTAGTGACTGAACGTTACACCCCTTCAATCATTTTAATATCTTTCAAATGATAAGGGGACCAAAATGGTGACCCAAAATCAAGTAAAGGCCTAATGTATGCCTTATACAAGGGTATAATACACTGTTCTGACTTACAAATAAAATATATTTTGATCCTGTTTATAATACCTCTTGCTTTGAAGGACACCTAACGACAGCGTTCTGTAAAAGTAAATTAATTATTTACTGTGACCCCTGCACTGGTTCCGATGTTACCATGCGTATTATCTCATTTCCTAGGATATATTTATAGTTTTGATTTTTCAATCCAAAATGTAGGACAGCACATTCCTCAGCATTAAACTGCATCCCATTTATTGTTGCCCATTCCATGAGTTGATTTAAATCGTTAACCAAAGTTAAATGTTTGTTAAAGGTATCTACCTCCCCACCCAACTTCAAGTCATCAGCAAATTTGACCAACCTATTTTTAACATTTTGTTGAATGTCACTAATATAAATCCCAAAGAGGACCGGGCCCAAAACTGACCCCTGAGGAACCCAACTAGTGACCTCCTTCCTGTCAGATAAAAAGTTACTAAGTCTGACCATTTGAAGTCATTCATATAACCAGTTATTAATCAATCTTATTAGTGAGTTACTGAAACCCAATTTATATAGTTTGCTAACCAAGTTAGCATGAGGTACCCTATCAAAAGCTTTTGAAAAGTCTAATAAAATCACATCAGAAGCACATCTCCTATCCAAGCTTTAACTTATGCATTCATAAAATGAAAGCAGGTTTGTTGTGCAAGATCTCCCCTTTTGGAACCCATGCTGCATATTATCCATGATGTTTAAAGTATTTTTTCTCCTGTTCCAATAAATGTTTAATTAATCTTTCCATTATTTTACAGGGGATAGAAGTTAAACTGATTGGTCTGTAATCCAGTTCCAGTTTATTTCTGGAACCTTTCTTAAATATTAGAGTCATTATAGCCAATTTCCAATTCAGTGGTGCAATCCCACTTTCCAGGGACTTATTAAAAATTATTGTCAGTGGAGTAGCAAGTATATGGGAACCAGATGAAAGTAACATAGGATGGATATTATCAGGACCCAGAGCTGTTGATGTACTGACCTTCAGTAATTCTAATCTCACATCATCTTCTGAAAAATAATATTTGTTTCTTATGACATCTGTGGAAACATCGGGGTTATCTAATCTGGGACTGAAGACTTATGCAAAATAGTTATTAAAACTATTCACTATTTCAACAGGATCAGTAATAATATTATCGTTAACATTAACATTCACTTTATCTATTGTATTGGATGACTTGTTTTTAGTATTAAGATAGGACTATAACAGCTTAACAGCTTTACTGTGTGCTATTTTAAACTCCATATTATATCTAGCCCCCCCGATCATTTTTTTTATTCTTTCTGTTTAGTAATATAATTAACCTTATTCGTATGAGATGGATGCTTTTTTGAATTTCCTATATGCATTAAGTTTCAATTTGAGTATTTTCCTAATGTCATTAGTCATCCAATTTGGTATCTTACCCACTTTATTATATTTATTTATTAGTGGGACAAACATATCCACAGCCAATGTTATAGTATCCTTGAAATAATTCCAAGCTTCCTCAGTCCCCAAATCAAGTAAAAGATTGAACCAATCAATGTTACTAAGATGATTTATAACAAGTGCTAAATTGGTCTTGTTATATTTCCTTACTTTTGTTTTTGCATTCCCAGATCTAGAGACGATACAGCCCAGGGAACATGAAATCATATTGTGATCACTGTTACCTAGAGGTGGAAGAATTGTAACATTCTTAATGAGGTGACCAATATTAGTTAAAATTAAGTCCCAAAATGTTGGAGCCTCTAGTAGTCTCCAATGACTATCTACTCACAATGCAGACTGTTATCTTTCAAACATCCTATCAGACAAACTGGAGTTTGGTCTCTTCAAACCCTCACGGGCATTCCCATTGGGGCCAACCTGAAGGAGCCAACTCTGGGCTGCCACACAAAGAAAAAAGTCTCTCACAGTTCAGGGATGTTTTCCCACATTCTACTCATGGCTCCCATGAACAAGTATGTTAAAAATCCTTCTCTCCACACTGGGGTATGCCACTGGAGGAGGCCGTCACCACAACTCAATGCTCATATACTCGAGGGCTGAATAAGGGGCCAAAAATCAGGACAGGAGATGGTTGGAGATCTCTCATTGCAGCTCCCTAACTCACACTGTCTCAAAGCCCTGAGAGAGCAACTAACTCCTACTGCAACATTCCATTGTGGCTTATGATGGGGGGGTCCTGCTACTTGGAACCTCTGTCCAGATGACTGACAGAGTTTTCAGGGGGAGATCTGAAAGTTTTAACCATTTGCCGCCCTGAGTGACTAAACAAAAATAAACCCATTACACCGCATAGGATTCTAGTACGCTGCTAAACATTTTGAAGACTCTGCTGTAGAAAACTGTAAACACACTGTACAAAACATTGCTACTACACCTTACATAAAACAGGCTAGTAACCTGGGGGGGAGCACTGGTGCTACACAACACTACTAACATGTGTAACAACCCCCCAAATAACACATGTAATAATAACCCACTTTCCACCTACTTTGCCGCCCTAAAAGCCTCTCCAACTACAGCTGCAAAAGAGAAATAGACCCCCTCACTTACCAAACAATGTAGCTGCTCCTTTCCATGCTGCAATCCTTAAACACACAAGCAGCAAGGCAAACAAGATGCTGGGATGCATAGCTAGGAGGATCAGTAGTAGGAGAGAGGAGGTTATACTACCCTTGTACAGGTCACTAGTGAGGCCACATCTAGAGTATGGAGTTCAGTACTGGTGCCCACACCTCAAAAATAACATTAACATTCTGGAGAAGATCCAGAGGAGAGCTACAAAGATGATAGCAGGTCAGCAGGGTAAGGCATACGAGGAGAGGTTGAGGGTACTGAACATGTACTCCCTGGAGGAAAGGCGAGAGAGACGGGACATGATTGGGACCTTCAAGCACTTGAAAGGGATAAGTAAGGTGGATAAGGAGGGTCTTTTTAAGCTGAGTGACTACCATAAAACAAGGGGGCACAGTTTTAAGCTGGAGAGGGGAAATTTAAGAGGGAGGTCAGGAAGCACTTCTTCACAGAGAGGGTGGTGGACACTTGGAATGTATTGCCAGAAGAGGTGGTCTCTTTGAAGACAGTGGGCAGCTTTAAGAGAGGCTGGGACAGGCATAGGGAGAAGGTAAGGATCATGGGTAGAGAGGATACGAACATACGAAATTTGCCAGCAGATAAAGGCCTAGAGGTCTATCAAGTCTGCTCGAATGTGCAGCTAGCACCCCCTTATTCTGCAGCTGCCCCTCCCTTCCACCCTTCCCCTATTCCCCTCCCAGGATGGGAGGAGTGGGGAGGGAGGGCAGGGACAGTAGCTCAAGCTGCTGACCCTGCAATACGAGCAGACTAGACAGACCAAATGGTCTTCTGTTGGCTTCTTCATATGTTCGTATGTTTGTAAAGGGAGAAATGCTGGAACCACACATCCTTTTATAGAAAATACACTATGAAATCCTGAAAGGGGAAAAATCATGCAGCCCAAACCAGAAATACTTTTTCTTAAAGCCAAAACAGCACACATTTGTCTTAAGGGGAACCAGCATACTTTTTTCTTTAAGCTGCATGAGCATACTTTTTTTCTGAAAGCCGAACAGACCAGTCTTATGTGATATATAAAATATCCAGAACATGTAATAGGTAAGTGTCAGGGTCAAACAAGCTCATAAAGGCCTCTCACCATTTGAGCTTGTGGCTTTAGGGATCATTTGACCCCTCGATGGTGATATTTTCTCATATCTGTCACTTACCTATCAGATATTCTCTCCATAGATACATAGGGATTGATGGGACTTTTTCCCATAGAAGCCATTACCATTTATCTCTCTGTATAGCTCCTCAATTCCAAGCTGCATACTGTACCTCTGTAACAATATACCCCAACAATTTCACTTAACAGATCTACCAAAGCAATTGCACAAAAGTCCACACCATTTAATGCACCACAAGACAATGAAAAGATCCCAGCCCCACAAAAAACACCTACTCAAACCACACACAAAAAAAAACAGTAACTGCAGCACACAA
This sequence comes from Neoceratodus forsteri, assembly GCA_016271365.2. Taxonomy (NCBI): domain Eukaryota; kingdom Metazoa; phylum Chordata; order Ceratodontiformes; family Ceratodontidae; genus Neoceratodus; species Neoceratodus forsteri. The sequence continues at coordinate 381,703,716 of CM028134.1, read as the reverse complement.
GGCTTAGTTGGTAGCATATCAGTCTCTAGACCAAAAGTTATGGGTTGTAGTTCTGGACTTGGGTTGGGCTCATACATAAACACTGGCATCTGAGTGGAATACTGGGCATGCTGTACTGTCAGAGTGAGCCATCTGTCAGATGAGACCTTAACATCTTGGTCCCTTCTGCTTTTTCTGGTGGCTGTTCAGCTGGATGTTAATGATCCAATGGCACTTCTCAAAGCCAGCCCGTCAGCACAAATGTAGACCTACCACTTGCAACGTCAGCAACCCAGGTTCACATCCCAAGCCTGGGTCATCATAGGGTTGGCCATGGGGGTGAATCGAGCATCTGAGAGACTGCTTTCCTTCTCAGGAGAGGAGGGATGTGGAGCCCGGCATAAACCAGGCCACTATCAGCAGACAGGGGCAAAGCATCTAGGGACCGCACAGCACTGGGTTTAAGGAGCACTACTGGTCACCAATGTCCTTTATGCAGGAAAAAGTGTAGGAGGGACTTGAGCAGCATTGCATGCCCATGCCACCACCTGGGGAGAAAACCAGGGAAGAAAGACTGGACAGAGCACGAATGAAGGGTCTGTCCCTCACAGGCCCTGCACCAGTGGTATGTCCCTCTCCAGCACAACCCATCCATGTGGTGGCAGCAAGAGAGAGGCTGCTGACTCCTGCCACAGGGGGTAAGCCATGGAGCAGTGACGTCATATCAATAGGGCATGGGGGGGGCACGTGCTCCCCCCCCCCCACACTGAATGTGATATTTCCAGTCATTTTTTTTTCCACTGGTTTTGTGGGTTACACTGCTTCCATTCTGACTCTATTTTTTTATTCATTGAGTCAGCTGGCGGTTGCAGCCTGGCACGTCTTGATCTGCAGTGTGCCCAGTGTACCGATTCTACTTCTAACAGTGCAAAGCCCTAACTGGCTTGCAGTGTCCGTGGCTCAGCAGGTAGCACACTCACCTCTGAGGCCGGGAAATCAGTAGGCTGTGGGTTCTATCCCCACACAAGGCACTTGGGTTAATATCCCAATACTGACACTGTAGTGCAGCATGAGGGGGGTGCCGCACTCCTGAGGTGCTGTCTTTCAGATGAGATGTTAAACCGAGGTCCCATCTGCCTGTTCTGGTAGTAGTTCAGGTGGGTGTTAAAGATCCCATGGCACTTCTCGAAAAGAGCAGGGGAATTTCCCCGGTGCAATGGCCAAATTTCCTCCATTCAAGAAAAATACCTCCAACAGCTTAATCTGGTTCAAGGTCAGTTGGCATTCATCTGTATCCCCCTTCCCCGGCTCGTGCCTGAAAATATGCAGGATGTGTCTAGTGCACTTACCCGGGCAACAAAAACTAAGTAAATTAAAAATAAAGACTGTCAGTCTTTTTTATTTTCTGCCATGGCAATGTGCCAGACCCAAATGACTTTTAAGAGGCGGAGTTAGACCTATCTCAGAGTGAGCATGTGTAGCCAGAGCCAGCAGCAAGCAGGGAGGGAAACAGAGTGAGATGCAAGCTGTGCGAGGGCAGGCAGATAACAGCAGGGAGCTGGCCAATCAGGGAGGGAAACAGAGTGAGATGCAAGCTGTGCGAGGGCAGGCAGATAATAGCAGGGAGCTGGCCAATCAGGGAGGGAAACAGAGTGAGATGCAAGCTGTGCGAGGGCAGGCAGATAACAGCAGGGAGCTGGGCCACTCAGGGAGGGAAACAGAGTGAGATGCAAGCTGTGCGAGGGCAGGCAGATAACAGCAGGGAGCTGGCCAATCAGGGAGGGCCTAGGCATCAACAACCATCGAGCATGGAGTGAGGCAGGCACTCTGGGCAGCCAGCACCAGAGACTGTGAAGCATGGGAGTCCCGGTTAAGAAAAAGAGAGGTTGGCTAGAGAGAACGTACTCCTAGCAGCCTGGTCTGGCAGGCCACAGGTTCGCAAGAAGCTGTGAGGTTTGGGACAGAGAAAGGGAGCATGGAGCCTTGGTGCCAGTGGAAGTGGCAACAGGAAGGAGCATCGGTCAGAGGAGCCTGGGGAGACGAGCTGGGGAGAACCAAGGACCTGAGAGTGAAGAGGGATTCGGAGACAACACTGAAGTGTCCATTGTGTACCACAATGATTGCTTCCTCTTCCAGACTGGTATTTTTGTTTTCTAAAACATAATCCTCTCATTGTAATGCAGGCAAGCTTCTGGCAAACTAATGAAAGTTTCATTTAAAGGTATTACAATTTGCCGCTGCTAGGCTGAGAGCTGCCTGAGCTGCCTGAGCCAGCCCAGTCATCTTGATGACTACACTGGTTTAGGCAGCTCTCAGTCTGGCAACCCCACTTTAATACATTTGAATGAAAGGTGATCAAGGAATGTGCACAAGGTGAAAATGGTGTTGTTACATGGGACGGTTTTCTTCTCAGCAAACAAAGGAAGTCAGTAATAAACCAGCTGCACCGAGGCAGTCACCCACCCGACTCCATGGGCTGATCACCAGCAACACGATGCTGTGCTGTTCAGAGGACACTCAGATGTGGGCTGGTAAATTTAAATGTAATAATTTTTTTAAAGTTTAAATGGAGGAGGGTGTTGTGAATTGTGGGGAGTGACAGCTTCATAGCCTGCTACAGTCTACCAAAATGCACAATTTGGCATCAATTTCTCAAAATTTTCCTGGGAGGAGGCCTGCCCCATGATCCCCCTAGAGAGGTGTGGATTTAGCGCTGTCTAAAATTTTTGTTTGCAGGATGCCTCTGATGTGGAGGATTGCTGGATCAAGCTTAGACACAGAGGAACCAGGTGATGGGGCTGAGGGTCAGACCAGGAAATAACAGCCTGCACCAGAAAGGAACCCCCCCCCCAGAAAAAAAAATTTCCATTGCACTTCTCAAGAAAAGTAGGGGGAATTTTCCCAGTGTCATGGCCAAATTTCCCCCACTCACTAAAATACATCCAACAACTTAATCTGGTTCAGTTTCAGTAGGTCTGCATCTGTAACACCCCCTTCCCTGTATTGAGATTGAAAATAGGCAATTTTTTTTTTTATTTATGTAACTTTCAGATTAACACCTTTGAGCCAGTGGCTCTTTTACATAGGTTCCATGTCGAGAGACAAATACAGACAATTATCAATACAGATAACATTGCGCAAAACCAGTGTAAGTAAGCAAGCACAGGCAAGTACAGTGCAGGTATACAGAGAGGTAATATGAACAGCACTGGTGGGACATTTGGTAAAGCCTCAATAAGTACACATGCAAGGCAAGCAGTACACGTAAAACAGAGAGGGAATTTGAAGTTCAGTAAACCAATACCAAGTGGTTATCTACCCATTGGAAGTAGTGGAATCAGCGTAACTTAACAGGCGAGTATCAAGAAAAAGAGAGAAAGGGTGCAAGAGTGCACAACAAGGGGTAAAGGTTGGAGAGGGGGAGAGATGTTAGTATGAGGGGCGGTGCAGGCCTTGTCTATAGGAAAAGAGGGGGTATGAGGCAAGAGGCATCAACTGCTGTGCAGGTCAGCAGGGGAGATTGTCTGGCCAGGACAGCTTATTGGAGTAGTGGTATAAGTTCCAAATTAAAGTTGGCAGAGGGATGGCAGGGGAGATTAGAGAGCAAGTAAGGGCAATTTGGCTAGTGGGCGGAGGAAAGATGATCCAGGTTAAGTATAGGGAGTGAGAGGGGTTAGGTGAAACAGTCGCAGGAGGCAAGGGCAACAAGGTGTTCACGGAGCATCTGTTTGAAAGGGCCAATGATGGGGGAGTTTGCAACCTCACTAGGTAGGGAATTAAGCCCTTTAGGAGCTCTAAAGGCAAAAGACCGCCGTCCTTGGGATGTGTGACAACAGGGAACTTGTAAGGTGTATGTATCCAAGCTTCTGGTATAACGAATATTGCTGGATGGACAAAGGAGATTCCACACTCCAGCTGGGAGCAGGCCAAGGGGGGCCTTCTTTACAGTGAGGCAAGTGTGATAGAGAATACGACCCTGCAGGTTTAACCAACCAGACTGCTCAAAGAGATGGCAAGTGTGTCTCTGCGGTGCAGCTCCCAGAAGAAGTCTGCAGGCATTATTCAAAGCTTTAGCTATATGCGTTAGTCCGAGGTGGCTCTGTAAATCACTAGATCATAGTCAATTATTGAGACGCTTGAGCTTTGAATTGTGAGTTTAAGGGCTTGTTCAGTTAAGCAGCGCATATATTTGTGGAGGAGACCTAAGCAAGTATTCACTGATTTGGCGATAAAATCAATTTGGTTAGTATAGTAATGGAGACCTGGGTTTGAATCCCACAGCTCCTACTTGCATACTGTGCGATCCTGAGCAAGTCATTTTACTTCTTGTGCTCCCAGGTCGCACCTGGAAACAAGCTTCGGCTTAGTGTGCCTTTCCTTGTTAAACAATTTCCCCTTTCCCTAAAGGAGAGGGTCGAGTCCTGTGTGACTCCAAGGTACTTAAAAGATTCCATCTGTTTCAAAGCAAAACCAGCGCAGTTCCTGACTGACAGCGGTTTGGCTTTATGCTTACTGTGTGATCGGTGGAAGAGCATAGATTTTGTCTTTTTATAATTATGCACCAACTTCATCCCAATGAACCAATCCTCAACCGCTGTGAAGCATTCCTGTAATTGGCTCTCCAGCCTGGAATGGTCTGAGTTTTTTGTGAAAATTACAGCATCATCTGCATATAGTAGGATCTGTTCTGTGCAGCAGTGGGGGAGCTTGTTTAGAAAAATGCTGAAAAGCAACGGCCCCAGGATTGACCCTTGTGGAACACCGGAGCGAACAGGGAGCTTGGAAGAGATGGCATCTCCTATTTTCACTTGCTGCGAGTAGCTGGAGAGGTAGCAGTTGAACCATTGCAGGGCATTAGCAGACAGACCTTGTTTGGCTAGCTGTTTGATTAATAGGGGGTGGTTGACTGTGTCAAACGCCTTGGAGAGGTCAATAAAGGTGGCGCCAACCAGATGACCATTGTCTAAGGCCCACTGGATATAGCTCGTGAATTCAAGGGAGCGGTGGTGGTGCTGTGACCTTTCCTTAATCCATGTTGGTGTGGACATTGGAGATCATACTTCTCCAGCTACTCCCCCAGCTGGTCAGCAACAATTTTCTCTAGAGCTTTGGATAGTGGAGGAAGAATGGAGATGGGTCTGTAGTTGCCACACTGAGCCCTGTACCCACTTTTAAGAATGGGGGTCACCTGGGCAAGTTTCCATTTGCTTAGGAACTTGGAGAGCATGAGGGACTTGTTGATGATGCCGCTGGTTTTCAGCTGACCTCAAATCTGCACTGCTGGAGAGAGACAAACTATGGAAACTGGCAAGGAAGACCAAGAACCCAAATGACTGGGTGATGTTTAGGAAAGCCAGAAATAGCTGCACTAGGAAAGTAAGGGATGCAAAGGCTGCCTTTTATATGGCTGAACTTCACTCCTCCTACCACAGTCCTGCTAGGTTCTGGGGCACCATTAAGGGTATCTTAGGGCAGGACTCCAGCACTTCTCTACCAACTCAATTGCACCACAATAAAGGCTCTACCTCTGGCAAAATGGAAGTTCTGGATGCTTTCAATAATCACTTCACAACTGCTGGCCTTGCTTTTGACACCTCTCCAGCTAATCTCCTGCGTGCACAACTAAGCTCCCAGTACACTGGTGCTCAGAGAGCTGATTCTTCCTTCTCCTTCAAACCAGTTCTGTTGAAGCAAGTAGAGGATCTACTGTGGAAATTGGATATTAAAAAAAGCGCAAGGGAAGACTCTCTTGACCCCTACTTTCTAAAGATTGCAATTCATGCACTTGCAGTTCCCTTAACACATCTTTTTAATCTATCTTTAACCTCTGGTTCTATTCCTACAATGTGGAAAACAGACCAAGTGTTTCCCCTTCTAAAATCAGGGGACCCCATGGACCTCAACAACTACAGGCCCATATCCATTCTTCCAGTGCTATCCAAGATGCTAGAGAAACTAGTGAGCATCCAGCTAAGAGAATATCTTGAAGATGCTAATCTCTTAAATCCAGCTCAATCTATGTTTAGGGCCAGGCACAGCACTATCTCTGCACTGGCCAAAGTTACAAATGACTGGCAAACTGAATTAGATAAAAAGAACAGTGTCTGTGCTGTTTTCCTTGATTTAAGCAAGGCATTCGACACAGTGGTCCATGAGCTGCTACTCTCTTCCTTGCATTCCATAGGCTTAGACCCATCCTCCCTTAAGTGGTTCAGGTGTTACCTTACGGATAGGTCACAGCAGGTGAAAGCTGAAGGTGATCTATCCCCACTAAAACCACTTCTAAGAAGAGTTCCGCAAGGTTCTATCCTGGGCCCTATCCTTTTTGCCATTTACATTAATAATATTGACTCAAATCTCACCAAAGCCACTGTCCACCTCTTTGCAGATGACACTGTTTTGTATGTCAGCAACCCATCGCCTACAATTGCCTGTGAAATTTTACAAGCAGAATTCTCCTTGTTGCAACATCAACTACTTGAGAAAAAGCTTCTTTTAAATGCAAAGAAAACAAAAGCAATGTTCTTCTTCAATCAAAGCTATACTACCACCTCCTCACTAAGCAACCTCCCCCAGCTATGCACTATCCTTGGAGAAAGCCTTGACTATGTAGAACAATTCAAATATTTAGGGGTGTGGATTGATAGCAGGCTTGATTACACACATCATATTGAAGAACTGCTGAAAAAACTTCGCCAGAGGCTTGGCCTATTCTTCAGAATAAAACACTTCCTAACCAGAGACTCAAAGATGAGGTTAGTCCAGGCCACATTTCTTTCAGTTGTTGACTATGCAGACTTCCTTTATAGTCACTTCCCTGTCTCCTATCTAAGTAAGTTGGATACCCTGTACCACAGAGCACTAAGGTTCATAACAGATCTTCCATTTAGCACTCATCATTGCTCTCTCTATGCTGCAGTTGGATGGGCATCCCTACGCCTCAGAAGGAACAGAAATGCTGCACTATGGATTTACAGAGCTTTGTCTAAGAAACTTCCAAATTATATTTTAGACTGCTTCACACAGGCCACAGCTAGCTCCTATGCCCTAAGAAGCAACAACTTCATCATGCTCATGATACCTAAAGTCAACACCCGGCAAGGGAGGTCTGCAATCAGCTATTCTCTAACTATGGCATGGAATACTCTACAGAAGACCCTAAAGCTGACCAATCTTATACCTCTAGCATCCTTTAAACAGCTTTGCACAAGTCTCTTCGCAGAGAAATGCAACTGCTACCACAAGACCTAGTCTAGTCACTTTCATAACCCTCCCCCTTCCAGACAACTACCATAAATGGCATAATTTTTCTCCACAGTTCTCCCTCCCAGACAGCCCCCATATTATGGTACCTCAGTTCCCTATAACTCTACCTACACAGATCTTGCTACCCCTGACTATAATCTTCTCCCACTAACACTTGGCCCTTACACCAACCCTAATTACTCCCCATACCTCCTAGTATTAGCCCCAGCCCCTGCCAGAATCCCCCACCATTCCTTCCAGGTCTTTTACCAGAGGCTGTGATCACCATTTTCTCAGTCACTCAAGCACTATGTCTCATTGGCTGCTTTAGCTTGCCCTAGAACCTGGTAATTCTGGGTACCTTATGTTGTGTTCATGCCTTGACTCCTCTATTGGGATATGTATATACTTTATTTTCTAGTGTAATTTTCATATAACCTACCTTGTCCTGTTATGTTTTAATCAACTTCTGTCCCTTGATTATTGTATATATAAGTGTTTTGACTGTATCTGTTATGCACATATAAGTGTCTTGAATGTATCTGTTTATGTACCAACTATTGAACCTTGACCTTATCAGGTCCATCTTGTAAATGAGCTTTGCTCAATGATGTTCGCCTGAATAAATAAAGATTTGATTGATTGATTGATTGATTGATCTTCGTAAGAAGAGTTAGAATTGCATCAAGAGTGAGCGAAATGAGTTTTAGGTCAAGGTTGTCTCTACTTAAGCTGGTCTTAATAAGTAGTTTAGTTAGGTATTTTTTGGCTTCACGTTCAGTCACAGCCCTGAAATAGAAAGGAGGATGTTCCGGCGCTGAGCCTTGCTGACCATTGGTTGAGTAACTGGTGGGGGGATCGAAGAAGTTTGAGGGTAGAACATGGCTGAGGTCAGTGAAAACAGAGTTGAAAGTGTTAGCAATCACTCAGGGTTCAAATGTTACTGTGCCATCCAGATTTAGCATTGGGGAGGGATTTGGAGTCTTTCCCAGTGATGTCCTTGAGGTTACTCCAGGATTTCCTACCATCCTTCCAAGAGGTGGTGAGGGTGTCTCGGTAATAGCGAGCTTTTTCTGAGCAGATGGCCCTGGTGGAGGCATTTCTGGCAGTTTTATACACCTGAATATTTGCTTGGTTGCCAGTATCCCTTGCCTGGTGCCACAGTTGGTCCCCGGCTTTCAACTGCTGCAGAAGGTTATAGGTTATCCATGGGTTGTCAATTCCCCTGACCATCTGTTTTTTGAGAGGGGCATGCATGTCACAGGCTGAGTGAAAAATTGTGATGAAGAATTCCAGTGCCGAGTCAACGTCAGCAGCAGAGTCAATCAATGTCCAGTCTTGCAGCCACACATGGTTCCTAAGAGTCTCAAGGTGCCCACAGATAAGAACCTGGCTATTGATGGTTATAGGTGGAGGCTTATTGAATTTGTTGGTCCATATACACAAAATTGGAGAGTGGTCACTTATAGTGTTGGGGAGTACCTCTGAGTGCGAGATATGGTCAGGGCAGTTAGTTAGAACCCAGTCCAGGAGGGTGCTGGTCCCAGTCCTGTAGTTGACCCTAGTGGGCGATTGTAGTAGTTGTGTGAAGTTGGCAGCAGTGAGGGCATCCTTGTAGGTGCAGGCGGAGGGCAAGGGCCAATTTAAATTGAAGTGACCAAGTAATACGACCTCGGAGTTGTGTTTGAGGTTGTGAATGCAGTTTAGAATAGAACTGAGTCCATTAGTCACTAGTTTAGGTTCAATGTATACAGACCCTACGGTTAGTGCTTTGTTATTGGCTCTGAGGAGAAGCTTGATGGCAAGGATTTGAATATCAGTAACTGTATCAGAAAGCACGAGAGCATGCCACACAAGGGTCTCTTTCAAGTAAATAGCACATCCTCCTCCTCTTTTAGTGAGTCTATCCAGTCGGAAGACATCATATCCAGGAATAGCAATTGTATTGTCTGGTATGGTGGGAGAACAGACACGTTTCCTGCACTGAGATGACATCTTGTCTAGCCTTCCTTTCCAGTGAACAAAAACTACATAGAAACATAGACTCTTAACAGCAGATAAGGACCACTTGGTCCACCCAGTCTACTCATTTCCCTACCTATACTATATAACTATATAAATAAAGCAGCCATGCAATGAAACTGGCCAAAAAAATCTGACCCCAGCTTTTTTGACAATAAAAGATTCCAGGCATCTTCCATTTTTAATTGGTGCTAACATCTGTTTCCACTAAATTTGAATATTTTATAAATGTTTTAAGGTACTTTTTTTCAAGAAAAATAGACAAGATAGCCACCACATTTGGCTTAGAAATTCCACTGCAGACCTGGTAAGGGTTAGGATTGATAAAAAAAAACAACTCATGGTGCACAGCATGGGGGGTACCTAGAAAAGTAGATTTGACAGGCATGCTAATATTTGTATTAATTGTAGCTGAAACTAGCTTTCTGGACCATTTTTTGTTGCAGTGCTGCTTTAAATAAATCCATAAATAAACAAGTCTTTGGAACTGCTCATGATGCCGGTGACCCAGGTTCGAGAATGAACCTGGGTCACTGGGGCCAGCTAGGGGGAGGAGGAGGAACGAGCATCCCGGACAACATTCTCCTCCTCCTCCTCCTCCAGGGAGTGAGGCCTGCAGGCTCTGCTGCAATACTGCCCCCTGGCTGACCACAGCTAGCAGTGCAACTGGAACAGCTGGTGGGGAGAGGGGCCACAGGCTGGTACTGCACTACCCTCGCTATGGGCGTCCAGAAGACATGGGAATGGAAAGTGTGGACCCCCCCCCTCACCAGAGCTGGATGATTTCCAGCCTCACACAGGACATGCACCAGCAACTTGCCCGTCCTCCAAACTGGATCAGTTCTATGGTGGAAGATGGGGTTCCCTGTCACCCCTGCCATGTTAGGCAAGCTATGGGGAAAATGGAGTGATGGTTAGTCCATGGGAAGCCAGGTGGCAGGGCTGGGGAGGTTGACACAATGGGGGCATAAAGAAAGTAACTAAAAAAAAAAAAAGAGTCCTCAGATAGGAAGTGGAGGAAGGGAAAGGGGTGACTGGGAGGCAGGATGGAGACTAAAGCATCTACAATTAGGGAATCTTGGGACAGACTGGATAGACTATTCAGGTAGTTTCTGTTCGTTATTTCTCTGTATTTCTGTGTTTCTATTGAGCAGAGCTGTAGCTGTCAGAAGTAGGAATCTCTCCCTGACTAAGCCTGCTCTGTATTAGCACTACTCAGCCTTGGAACCTTGTGATGTCACACATAAGCTGTGTCTCATACACAGCTTCATTCTCCATGTGCCACTGGAATAAAGCTCTATATGAAACCAAGCCCTGGTGTAGTCTTCTATTTATTTTTATTTACTCACTATATCAGCACACTGTGCTAGCGTAAGAAATCATGAAGAGGACAACTTGTAGTTATTGGTTCATAAATAAAGATACGGCACATTAAAATACAGGGAAGATACTATCACGATCAGATACTGAACATGGAACAGAGAGATTACTTTACGGTGGTACAGATGAGGCAGCCCTGTATAGTGTAGATGGAGCATCAGTGCACCGCTAAAACATGCAAACTGCACACAGAGAGCAGAGGCAATGCACTGACGGGGGGGATGAGAGATTGGGGGAAGAACGAGGATGGGTGTGTGATGGAAGGGGTTGCATAGTACGGGGAAGTGGACAAGGGGAAGGAGTAGGAGCTAGAATGAGTAATAAGCTCATGGATTCTAATTCTGTATGGGTGTAGAGGAGGACAAGGAGAATGTGCCATATGTTCATTTCTCATGAAAGCTAGTGATATAAAAATAAAACAGACGTGGCCCTGAAAATCTATATTGGGCATTTCTCTGCTGTTAACAATTAACGTAAGAGAAAGTAAACAAAGATAAACAACACATTTAGACATTGATACACACTATTTAGATATATATATGCAGACCCAATACTGGTAAAGCCTCATAGGCAGAACAGCTACTGCAAGCAGTTGCATCGCCAGAGATGGGGCTAATCCAGCAAACTTTCATCCTTCCACTTTTATTCGATGCCGTACTGGCACAATGTCCCACGCCTAGTGAGCTGAAGCAGGCTGACATATGTGCCAGGATGTTTGAACACAGCAGTTACTACAATGACATGTCCTCCGGTGGAAAGTACTTAGATGCGCAGAATGGTGATGACTTTCCATTCATACCTTTGGGATGGGGCAACCAAATCTCCTCTATGGTGGTGGCCACCCGCTCTGAAATAAAAGTCTGGTCTATATCACCAAAGTTGGGAAATAATCGCAGTTTCGTCAGTGGCATTTACTACCAACTGAAAGATTACCAGCAAGGCCTGTTTGGAAACTGGAACGATGCCATCTCTTCCTACTACTGCAAATGCACTTAAATTGATACTCAAATTGCTTGTACGGTACTCAGAAAAAAGTTGCAATTCTATTTATTCCTGTTCTTTAAAATATATAAATAAGCAACTCTTACAAGTGGAAAAATGTCTTGTGTTTTTAAATATTGCAATGCCGTACTGGAACAATGACATCTCTTCCTACTACTGCAATTGCACTTAAAGTGATACTCTACTTGTGCAGTACTTAGAAAAAAAGTTATAATTCTATTTGTTCCTGTTCTTAAAAATATATAAATAAGCAGCTCCTAAAAACTGAAAAATGGATTGTGTTATTGAATACTGCAATGCTGTATTTTGGGTTCCTACAAAGGCTACGCTGCCATCATAGAGGCAACAAACCTTTGTGTGAAGCAAATAAATAAATCAAAACAAAACAAAAAACACTACAGTTCTCAAAAGAGGTGGCGGGGAAGGTTAGGGAGAAAAAGATAGCATTTAGGAAGTATGAGGAAACACAGAAGGAGCAGGACAGAGAACTGTACCAGTTAAAGTAGAAAGAAGCAGGGAAGGCAGTCAGAATAGCAAAGGCCCAAATCGAGGAAAAGATAGCCAACTCGGTTAAGAAGGGGGATAAAACCTTTTTTAGGTACATTAGGGAGCGAAGAAAGACAAAGGGAGGGATAGTGAGGCTGAATAAAGGGGACAGTGGGTGGGCAGAGAGGGACAGGGAAAAAGCAGGGATACTGAACGAATACTTCTGCTCAGTATTCACAAAAGAAGAGGAGGGGGAGATACCTAACCCAATCAAAGAAGTACTCTGGACAAGGGGAGCGATCCTAGTCCTTTCACAGAAGAAAGGGTTCTCAAAGAACTCCTAAAACTGAAGGTGGACAAAGCAATGGGGCCTGACGGGATTCATCCCAGAATTCTAAAAGAACTAAGGGGAGAACTAGTGACACCACTGACTATCCTTTTTAACAAATCGTGGGAGGATGGTGTGGTACCTGAGGACTGGGGGAGGGTGGACATCATTCCCCTTCACAAAAGTGGGAGCAAGAGAGAGAGAGGCAGGAACCTACAGACCTGTCAGTTTGACCTCAGTGGTAGGGAAAATGAGGGAATCACTTCTGAAGGAAAGAACTGTTGCGTACCTAGAGGCCAGTGGGGCACAGGACCCAAGGCAGCATCGATTCACAGAGGGAAGGTCATGTCAGATGAATCTAATCTATTTCTTTGACTGTGTGACCAAAGTAGTAGACCAGGGAGGGGCTGTGGACATGGCCTGTCTGAACTTTAGCAAGGCATTTGACACAGTCCCACACAAAATATTAATAAACAAATTAGCCAGCTTTGGAGTGGTTCCCAGGGTGATAGCCTGGGTAACACATTGGCTGGACAACAGGACACAGAAGATAATAGTAAACAGAGTCCTCTCTGAAGAAAGGGGGTGTACTATTGGGGTACCACAGGATTCAGTACTGGGTCCGGTCCTTTTTAATGTCTTTATAAGTGACATTGCAGAGGGACTGGAAGGAAAAGTATGCCTCTTTGCAGATGAAACAAAGATCTGCAACAGGGTTGATATACAAGGGGGAGTGGAAAAGATGAGAAGGGACTTGACAAGGTTGGAGAAATGGTCTGAAGAATGGCAGCTTGGATTCAATGCAAAGAAGTGCAAAGTAATGCACCTGGGAAACAAAAACCCAGGGGAAGAGTACACAATGGGGAGGGGGGGTAGAAACAACAACAAAAATGCTAAGGGACCTGAGGCTAATCATATCAGATGACCTAATGGATAGCAAGCAATGTGAGAAGGCAATAGGGATGACTGGGGGGATACTGGGATGTATAGGGAGAGGCATCACCAGTAGAAAACAGGAAGTTGTTATCCCTCTTTACAGACAGTTGGTGAGACCCCATCTGGAGTACTATGTCCAGTTCTGGAGACCTCATCTCTGCAAGGGCATAGACAGGATGGAGGCAGTCCAGAGGAGGGCAACTAAAACGGAGCAGGGTCTGCACCAGAAGTCATATGAGGAGAGACTAAAGGAGCTTAATATGTATACCCTAGAGGAAAGGGGAGGGGGGGACATGATAAAAACTTTCAAGTACCTCAAGGAAATTAACAAAGTCCAAGAGGGTAGCATATTTCAGAAAAAGAGATGCGCAAGAACAAGGGGACACAATTTGAAGATAGAGGGCGGACGGCTCAGGGACAATGTGAAGAATTATTTTTTCACAGAGAGGGTGGTGGATGCATGGAACCACCTTCCTGAGGAGGTTGTGGGGTCAAAAACAGTGGGGGAATTCAAGAATGCATGGGACAGACATAAGGCAATTCTTGTGGGGGGTAGGAAGAAATAGGCTGTTGATTAACTAGGATCTGCAGCTTATCCAGTAGGTAGGGAAATGGGCAGACTAGGTGGGCCAAGTGGTCCTTATCTGCCATCAAAGTCTATGTTTCTATGTTTCTGCACAAAAAAATTTCAATTAGAACAGAAACGGACTCACCAGCATCAGCTGCCATTAAGGCATACCCTAAAACCGGGAAAATAATTTTACTATTTGGTGACCAGCACAACGCAGTGAGCCAAGATTCATATACAGGTGCCTCACTGGGTCGGGTACAAGAGAAAGCAAAACAAACAAATTAGCAAAATGCAGTGTAAACATCACATAACCAGAATAATAAAAAGTAAAATATCACATAAGCAGCAGCAACTACAGAGTAAAACATCACTTAATTAGCAAATACTGAGCAAATCATCGTGTGAAAGTACCAGGTAAGGAAAAATGAGTCACTCACCATCAAAATAAAGTATTTAGGTCTTTTTCACATATATAATTCATATTGATCAATGGTGTATCAAAACAGTAGTGCAACAAAATGGGGCAAACATTTTGACCCTACCTTTTTAACTATAAAAGATTCCAGACAACTTCCAGGTGTATTTAGTTTATAAATGTTTTAATTTTGTTTGTTTTTTTTCTTTAAAAAAAAAACATATGGTTAGCTCATTTGCTTACAAATAGCATTGTAGATCTGACAAGTGTAAGGATCAGGAAAATACAAAAAACAATGGTGTGCAGCCAAGGAGGTACTTAGAAAAGTAGATCTGACAGATATGTTAATATTTTATTAAGTGTAGCCGAAGCCAGCTTTAAAAAGAAAAACTTATTTTTGTTGCACTGCTGCTTTAAGAGCCTGCTTTTACCATGCCAAAAGCAGGCTCATAAGATGTTGTTGGTTGACATACTGTAAATTACATAGAGAATAATGCCTGTGCAGGTGTGTGTTATGAGGATTTTTCTCACACCCAAGGTGTGTGATAATCCATAAACCCTGAGAGTGAAGCCTTCGCTTTATGAGATTATCACACTGGTGTGCGTGAAAATCCTCATAAAACCAATCCCTGCACAGCATAATTGTTTATCATAACTGGTGCAAGGTTTCAACAGAGAGAAAAACTGTATTCATGCGAGCATGTCCCTGAGCAGCCGCCGTACTCACACAAATACCATGTACTCTCTTTCACGATTCTGTGAATTCAGAGCATGAGAAGGAAATTCAGCGGGCTATTACAGCGTTTTATCAAGACTAGATATCCATTCATTATATGGGGTCACCAGTTATTATAAATATAAAAAAAGACTTACTTATACTTTATTTTGCTGGGTGAGTCATTTTTCCTAACCTGGTGCTTTTTTTTTTTACTTATTTTCTTTTCACCTCCTCGACTGGGGGGTGGTCCCATGGTTCTCCACTTCAGGCTTCCTTCCTTCCTCGGCTGCTGCCCTGGACCCAGTCAGAGCTCAGACCCTTTTCGCCCTGCCATCCCAGGTTGCTTCACAGTGGGGATTTATCCCACGCACTGTGGAGACCTGGAGGCCAGGGGCTGAAGGGGAGCTATCTTGAGTGGGCCCACCGTGGTGCCGATGGAGCCTGCTGTCATTTGCGCTGGAGGATTGTTATTATTATTTTTGTCCCTTAGTCCCCCCCCCCGGCACGAGCATGCAGTGGCATCAAGGATGTTCCCATACACGAGCTCACCCTCAGTATGTCTGATGCCTGCGCACACCATCCCACACATTGATCCCCGAACCTGCACTAGCCCCTAACCACCACCAGAAGCCAGTGGTTCAGTGATCTTCCCCACCTTCCCTCCCCAAAGGAGGAGAGCAGTCCATGGGACGCTCGATCCTCCTTCCCCCAGCCAACCCCCGACGACCTGAGTCCATTCCTGAACCTGGGTCAGCGGCGTTGTGCGAGGTGTGGTGTCCAGAGCCTCAACCCTCAGCGCCACCGGGCCAGCGACCTAACCTGGTACTTTGACTTGGATGGCTTCTTAGGAAATAACTCCTCCCACTGTGTTTTGTTTTTCACTGGGGCAGCCAGACTGGTTTTCCACTGGCTAAACCATCATGGTTTCAGCAAACAAAGAGTAAAATATATCCTAATCAGCAAATACAAAGTAAAACATCACAAAATCAGCACATAGAAAGTAAATAGCATAATCAGCAACTACAGTGTAAGCCATCATGTATTCAGCAAACAGAGTAAAACATTTCCCAAATACAGAGTAAAGTATCACATAAAAATACAGAACAAATGTGTGTTGCTATATTGATCCTTGCACAACAGGAGGCACAAACTAGGTGATTTGATACCTTTTATTGGACCAGCAAAGATTACAGAAAAACCTTAAGCTTTCAGCTTCAGGCATCCCTGAGACTAGTAAGTCAAAAGTCACAGAATGGAATGTTATCAAGTTTCACTGAAGCCAAGTTAAAGACAGTGCGTGTGTGTGTGTGTGTGTGTGTGTGTGTGTGTGTGTGTGTGTGTGTGTGTGTGTGTGTGTGGCAATAAAGCATATTAATTAAGCAATATACCACAACAGGTTATGGGTTATGCCCATGCCTGGTGTGGTTCGGTCACGTGACCACAGGACGAGTGAGTAAAACATACCAGAAGTGGTAAATCCGAGCATAACCCACACCCTGGAGTGGTGTATTGCAATGCCACCCCCCCCCCCCGTCACTTAAAAAAGAAAAAGAAAACTATAGTCTATTTGTAGTTTACATCATTTTCTATTGGGGTATTTGTAAGTGGATTTGCTAGCTGCCAGCTGACGGTGTGGTTGGGATTCAGAAAGACAGCCCAGAGCGGTAAACATCTGTAGAGAATTAAGGCAGGTGCACCGCGCAACTTCTTACAGAAGAAAGATAAAATTAAAATACCTTTTTATGTTGTATGTACAGTGGGTTTGCTGACTGTTGTGGTTGGTGACTTTAAAAATGCAGTCCGTTCTGTAGTCTTATCACTGTTTATTGATAGACAGCATGGCAGCTTTTTCCTTTGATTTTCATGGGGTCAGAGTGATTTAAAGTAGGGGGCATTCCATATGTGGCTGCATGCCACTTGGTCACTAGGTGTGACAGGAAGACCCACTCCTGCGACCTTTATCAATGCTCCTCTTGGCTCAACCTTCAGGGTAGGCTAAAATACCACACGTGCCTATCCGCCAAAAAGATCGCATTGGGTAATGCCCCCCCCCACCGGCATTCACAACCTGCTACAACCTGCTCTCCCTGCTCGGGTCACGCATCGCTCTTCGAAAACCTTATTCAACGTCCCTCACTGGCGGACCTCCCCGAGGCAATGGTCCTTTCGCTACAGAGCCCCCCTCTGGATAAATGCCCTCCCAGATGAAATTTCCACTATTGACAAGTTAGGCCCTTTCAAAGTCAAGTTAAGGGAGGCCATCATCACCTCTAGCCTCTGCGACTGTCCTTAACCTCTATCACCTGCCCTTCCCCCAGGGCTGCCGGACTGTGTCCTCTCATGTGTCTGTGATGTGTCCCCTGTAAATTACTGCTTCACTTTGCTTATGATTCTCTATAGCTTCTCATTGCACCTTTGGCCATCTATGTTTAATCCACTGACGCAGGGTCTACACCCCTCGAGCATCTATAACTCTGATCCAGGGTTTCCACCCTACGCTCTGTATTTGTTTTCTGTCACATCTTAATATGTTTTCCTTGTGCAATGTCATAATGTCCTGACGTAGAGCCTTTGTAAATGAGTCTATGACTCAAAGGGTTGTAATTCTGATCCTTATCAATAAACAATAAAAATAAACAATAAAGTGACTTGCTCAGGATCGCACAGTATGCAAGTGGGGGCTTGGGATTCAAACACAGGTCTCCAGGTTTGCAGCTCAGTCTTCTTAACCACTACGCTATACCATAAGGGGAATTGTAGGGGAACACTTCTTCACAGAAATGGTGGTGAATGATTGGAACAGCCTCCCCGAGGAGGTGGTGGGAGCAAAATCTGTAATGGGATATAAGAAGGCATGGGATAGGTATAAGGGAACCTTAGCAGCAAGGAAGGGGGCGGAAAAGTCAGAGATCAAGTAGGGTCTACAGTGTGCCAGTAGGTAGGGAATATGGGCAGACTAGGTGGGCCAAGCAGTCCTTATCTGCTGTCAAATTCAAACTCTTTTTGTTTTGTATTATCTGTTATACAAGATACACTTGCACATAGCATCAATACAAAGATGGGAGACAAAAGTAACATTAGTTACAAGCACAATCGGTATTATAAGAAAAAGCCCATCACTTACAGTAACCAACACAGGGAATTAACCACAATTGGTCCATACCTTAACAAAATAACTGCAAAGGCCTACAGCCAAAGGAGGACCTCAAAGGAGAACGACACTAACTGGTCCCTTTGGACCAGTGGTGCGTGAGCCAATAGGCCCACAGCCCCTCCGCAGGATTGCACATTCAGTTGTAAACAGCTCTATATAGCACAATAATAGGTTGCAAACATATTTAAAAACTACATGAGTTTTAGCCCCCGTAATATTAATCAGTGCTAGGATTAAACTTCTACAAAGCAGTAGAACTATCGTTTATAATTCCCCAGTTAAGTAGCCCTAATTAACATAATAACTATACTACTGAGTTAGCTATGCAATTTCAGGGCTCTGTAACTACACATTAGGTAAAGTTCATATTCAGAAGGTCCATATGCTGCTGATGAAAAGAAAAAAGAGGCAACAAAAAACAGCATTGTATCAACAGGGCCCAATTAAGTCTAATATAAAGGATACATTTCCACCATTATGGGTCAGACTATCCCCAATCATTTTAACATTAGGGAGGGCTCTGTAGTGTATCAGTATTTTAGACAATTTAATACTAAATGCAGGAACAAAAAGTCCAACTACAGCTCACTCTACTGTCGTCTCCATTGTCTCCTTCACCTGGGACACCTCTGATTCAGTGTTGTCCAGCGTCCTTTCTACCTCTGCAGGGGTGTTAAACAAGTAAATCTTATCCTGCCATTTCACTCGTAGCTAAGCAGGATGCAGAAGTTGGTGGGGGGTTGAAAGTAACCGCAGGCGGCTCTGAACCCCATCAAAGGATCAGCGATATTGCTGAGTTTCAAAAGATAAAGCCGGGTATAGAGACGGCATTGCATTGCCATATTTGAGCTGACGACATCTTCTTACCACTGCCAATATGTGGTCTCGGTCTCCCACATCCAAGCAGGTAACCACCAGAGTCCTGGGACCATCCTGACCTGGAATCACTCTGCGAGGCATAATTCGAAAGGTTCCTTCTAAGGAAATTTTAGGGTCATCCTCTCCAAAGCCCAGAATGTCCTATAAAAAAACTCTCACAAATCCCAAAGGGTCTTCCCCCTCCTCCAATTCAGGTAGGCCTAATTTACGGACATTCCATTCTCGGATCTGGTTCTCCAGCTGCTCTATGCACCAAGACATTTTTGTATTGTCCCCAATCAGCTTTGTGGATGCATCCATGGTTTTATTTAAGTTCTGTTCTAGTTTTGGTACCAACTGCTAGGTCAAGTCCATTTTAGTTTCAAGCGCCGCCACCCACAGGGTAGTGAGTCAAACTTGCTGTCGAGATCTTGGACCATGTGCACCAGCTGCTGAAGTGTCTGGTTAACGATGGCCAGTGAAACTTCCTCCGATGCTGTTGAACCAGATGCCCTGGATTCACCACTCTGGGGTGGCCCACCTCCCTGGTACTCCTCAGGTAAAAAAAGTCTGGTGGAGCTGCAGCACAACCCTTGTTCTTCCCCATAATGTATCATTTGTCATCTCTATAAATATCCAAAGGCACAGGAACAAAAATGGGCTCCAAATAATAATTTTATAGAAATAAAAATAACAGAAAAAACTGAGCTAAGAGAATCTGCTGCCTCCCTCGTGGCTGCTCAGCAGTGCCCCAAAATTCAAATTCTATGTTTCTGTGTTTCTAAGGGGGCTTTATGATATGATATTATAATGGCCAACATCGGGGATCATTGAAGAGGGACCATGGCACATTGCCGCAAACAGGCAACTCTCCCAGAAGAGATTTTTCTAAGTACCCTTAGGCCAACCCTGGCTGGTCTAAGGTTACTTAGAATTTCTCCCTCAAGGAGAGTTCCAAGAATCCCACATTTGGGGATGTGGTAGTTTGCATCTGCCACATGCCTCCTAGTGCCATGTGGCAGCCCAGTTTTGGGCACACGGGTGGCGCAAACCCTGTTTGGAGAAGGCAGTCTGCGGTTGACACAGGCTGCTGTTGAGAATCACTCCCGGTGCATCATTTGGAACATGGGGCACTTTGCACCATTCATTGTGGTGCAGGCCCCTTGCACTGCACCAGGAGCTTTGAGAATTGAGCCCTACGTGTTCAGCAAATAAAGTAAAACATCACACAGTCGGCAAATACAGAGTAAAACATCACACAGTCAGCAAAATATAGATTAAAACATCATACAATCAGCAACATATAGTGTAAAAACATCATACAATCAGCAAATGCAGATTATGAAATGATACTAAAAATGGTGGATCCTGATTGGTCCAGAGCTACTTTCAGTTGGGCCGTTATTCCAGCACAATGGCCCAGGTGAAAGTAGCTCCTGGCAAATGGACTGTCTGCCTAAGAAAATACTGCTGTGCGTGGCTCAACTGCCCAAAAAAGTACAGCCCAGCAACTGTCCCAGTTCAAACAGGACACATGAGGATGTTACGCTGTCCTCCGTATGGCACCAGTTTAAATTTAAAAAAGTTACCTTAGCTGCTAAGCGCAGTTAAAACTGAAGTCTCCAAGTACTTTTCATCTCCCACTCATGGTCGCGCGCGGCCATTATTCAGCAAAAGCTGCTGCACTCCCTGCTGCTCTGCCCAGTCATTACTGTCCCGACGACTCAAGGATTCTTCAGTGGTCTATCACCTGATGTTATAACATGCGCCGCACTGCCATGGCCTTTACCTCTTCTTGTCCAGGCCATACACTTTCTGGGAGGGGAAGCTGAGGTAAAAACAAAGGTCAAGCTGATAGATGGTGGAGTTAGATGTGGATAGGCAGTTTGAGGAAGTGGAAGCCAGGCTGGGAAAGTAGATACAGCCACAGGGTGAGAGGGAGTAGTGTTCCTCATGCTTGTGGCTATGCAGCACTGGTGCCACCTACTGGCCAATGGCCAACACTATGATCAATAGGCACTATTTTTTCCCTTTTTATGTTTGCTTGCACACATGTGCAAGAAACATAGTGCCACCATATGAATTTTCGTAGGTGTGCGACTCAGCTTCCAATGCCCTTCTCCTTCTTGCAGGTGCTGTCTCACCACACTAATAAATGTCGGAGCTGTCTATGACAGCAGTTCAGATGCAGTGGCATACAGATAAAGGCGAAAGACCGCTGCAATCAGCGGTGGTAACATGTAGGCAATTTGCATACTGCCATCAGCAGGCAATTTACATACTGCTGTCGGCAGTATGCAAAGTGCCTACACTCAGCACTGCATCTGAACACAGCTGTCATAGACAGCTCCCTTGTTTTCTTGTTCCCCCTCCCCAAACATTCAAGTAGCATGCTGGGAGCCCACTCCAGCGTGCTCATGTGCTCGACCTGCCACACACCGCATGACCGACGGGGGCACCCAGTCCCCCGTCGGCTCTGCTGCCCCCCCAAACAGACTTCCAGGTGCCATGCTGGGAGCCCACCCCAGCGTGGCAAAAGTCAATATGGCGACAGGGATGCCCAATCCCCCGCCGGCTCCACTGTTACCCCCAAAAATGATTTCCAGTTGCCACACTGGGAGCCCACCCAGCGTGGCAAATGTCTGTATGGCTGATGGGGTGCTCAACTGGCCGGCTCCACTGGCCTCAAAAAGCTTCCAGCTGCCACGCTGAGCCCACTCCAGTGTGGCAAAAGTCCAGCATCGCCTTCCTGAAAAGAAAAAAACTGAAAAAAGGGTCCCTCGTTGACTGTCTTGCCCCTCTCCCCAACCTGTGCCCACCCTCTGTGCACCCACCTCCCACACACCCCCAACCCCATACTTACCTCTGAGCCCAGCGCAATCTTTGGTGGACCAGGAACATGTCTGCACTCTTCAAAGCTGACCGCGAACTGAAGAAATGCCGATAAGCTGTATAATGGCTTAAATGGTTTTTTCAACTTTGGTGCATATCTCAGCCATTTTTGGGAATGTTTTCACCAAATTTTCAACATGGGTTCTTGAGGTCCACTCATGAACTCAGTCACTGTCATTTTGTTATTCGGTCCCTAAAGGTGATTTCGCGGTCACTGCATGGAACCACCTTTCAGGACTGAGTAATGAAACAACAGTGTCACAGTTCATGAGGTAGGCCCCCAAAAACCCTATTTTGAAAATTTGGTGAAGAAATTCCCAAAAATGACTGTTTTGCGAGCGTGCATTGTGCAGATCCTACACACGCTCGTAACTTTGAGAATGTTTAATATTTTCACTCCAGATTTTCAACATTGCCATTTTACCACACCTCCTTATGAACAGTATAGCTGTCATTTTTCATATCTTGCCCAAAATTTGTTTTTGTGCATGTAGCACACATTGGCGTGGTCGGTGTGCGAAATCAATGATTGGGACACATTAAGAAAATCATAGTGACACTGTTCATGAGCAGAGGTGTTAAAATGGCTATGTTGAAAATTTGGTGACAAAAGTCCATAAAATGACTCTGTTACGAGCGTGCATTGCACAGTTTCCACGCACCCTCGTAAGTTCAAGAATTTGTAATATTTGCAGTTCAGATTTTCAACATTGACATTTTTCAACACCTCCTTATGAACAGTACAGCTGTCATTTTTCACACCCTGGCTGAAATGTGTTTTCGCACTTCCGGCGCAGACTAGCGGTCACTGTGGGAAATTAGTGTTCGGGACAGATTACGAAAATCACAGTGACACTGTTCATGAGTGGAGGTCCCAAAATGCCTATGTTTAAAATCTGCCGTAAAAAATCACCAAAGTAATTACATTATGGGTGTACATTGCGCAGTTTTACGCACACTCGTGACGTCACCAGCTTTTGTATATTTTCACTCCAGATTTTCAACAATGCCATTTTTTACACCTCCTCATGAACAGTACACCTGTCATTTTTCACATCCTGTTTGGAATGTGTTTTCACACCTGTGGCGCCAAATGGCACAGTCACTGTGCAAAATCACCTTTCACCTAACGAACTGATAGTTTCACTGTTCATGTGGTGGGGTCATAAACAGCCTATGTGGAAAACTTGAAGTACAAATACCAAGAAACACCCAGGATGTTAGGGTTTTCGATGATAGTGCCCTACCCTGTAGGGACTGACAGGCATCGGGGTGTGACTTGGGATTGTCGACAGTAATGCTCATGCCATTCCACTCCCATCCCTACCCTGCAGCCAGTGACAGGCATTGAGGTGCGCCTTGAACCCTTTGCCCTCAGAGTTCACCCCATTCTCCTATACTGCGCCCATTTCAGTGTATTTCCTTATGGAATGAGGTGAATGTAAAGCCCAAACACCCCAAGGCACACCTCGACACTTGTCAGTGTCTGAAGGGTAGGGTGAGGTGAAATGTCGTGACCGTCATGGGCAACAACCCAAAGGCACGCCCCAATGCCTGTTCAGCTCTGCAGAGTGAGGGTGGAGCTGGCGTCAGTTCAATACTTCAATGCCATTCCTATACTGCATCTGTCCGACTCCTGCACTTTCACTGCTAATGCCAGCAAGCAAACATTCGGCATTGAAAAATGCTTGTTTCATTTTATTTTGATATTTTTTCTGTTTCTATTTTTACAGATTTAAAACACAAACACTTTTAAAAAATATTTTTATTTACAGTGTTGGACCCATTTCACAATCACAATAAGGCACTCCAGGAAGGGCATTATGGTGGGCTAATGGCCCTTCTCCGGTGGTGGAAGCACTCAGCTTTGCCTTGTGCTTCAACTCACCTGAGGTGGGCCGTTATCCCACCATAACACCCCCCATGTCGTGCCTTATTGCTTAAGTAAAACATCACACAATCAGCAAAATATAGACTAAAGCATCACACAATTAGCAACTTTTTTTATTTTATTTATATATTCGGAAATATACCTTTGAGCTCATGAGCTTATTTACAAAGGTTCCTCATCACAATCGGTAGTTACAAAGTATAAGCAGACAGAGTATAATTCTTTCCTTCTTAAGTATCGCCTGTATATCTGATGTCTAAATCCTCTCCTGCATGCTGCGCTCCTATGTGAAAGAGTATGCTAGTTAGCCTGGTGGTGCTGAACTCTGCATTCACTGCTGCTACAGCGTCTATCATGGTAGCCAGCACTCAGCATGGTACAGTACACAGGCACCCTCTTCCTTCATCTGACAGCGATTCACTGCAGTGAGATGAATACTGTTGGACACTCTGGCAATATTCACTCCTGAATCCAGCTTAATACTACCAATTACAATGATAGGTAGGGACTACATATGAAATTAGTTTACAGCTATAACCAGATCTTGGAAGCTACCAATGTGTACAAACAAATATATGGTGTGCAAATAAGAAAACAGGCAACAGACAGTAGTTAGATATATCAAACACCAATGTGTAAATTTTACTGCCATATAAAAGCAGTTGTCACAGGCAATACCCCTAGCGCCTCGACTCCTGTATGAGTCTTCAAGGGGGTGAGAGTACTGAGACCTCCTATTAGATCTCAATTACACTTGCTCTCATTGGGTCACAGTTATGACATCACTGTTAAACATCTCTTAAAGCAACAAAGCAGTCTTAAAGATTATTTCAAAAATAAACCAGGTAATGTGCTATTTAACTAAAAGACCTAAACCTTTTATGTTTTAGAGGTCCTTAAGGGACCCCACATAATATTAAATAACAATGTCACTAGAGATAAATACAAATAAGGAAAGCATTTACATAAAAATGGTTGTCATAATGCATGGCAGAAGTACCTCATTACATTTACTTAAAAATGATGGCAGACTGTGAGCGTTACTGGGGTAACGTGAGGCTGTCTAAGGATATAAGCTTTTGTTTCCAGGACAGCTGTTTTTTGTGACAAGGATTAAGATCTGCTCCAAGTGGGACTTGTGCTTGCAATAAATTTATGATGAGCAATACGGATTCTGCAACTGCATCATCACGTTCCACGGGCACAGCAAATGGCAACTATAGCTGGGAGCAGGTAGATACGGACACCTTTGATGCACAACGGAGACGATTATGGAGTAAGTTGAATGATAACAGAGAAAGCACTGAAAGTGACACTAGCACAGGCATAAGGGGTGCCTTTAGAAACCTAAAAAAATTACTCATTAAAGTGTTGGAAATCTTATATAACATATGCACACTTGAAGAATATCTAGACCGGGAACAGGCACTAAGGGGCTTGCGTATTTCAATCGTGCCATCTAGTGGTTTAGAAAATTTCCAATTCAAAGACGAGTGAATAAAGGCTGCATGCATGCCAGTGTTCGAAAATATTCCTAGAGTTGTTGATTAGGGATGACTTAAGCAAGTTTGAAGAGCTTATACCAGACCTTAAAACAGCAAAAGCGATTGCTTTAAAATTAAAAGCCTGTGACGAGTATGTGGACTTAAATGAGCAGCTAAAAAACAAAATCCAGAAATATGAGACAGAATTAATACAAAGAAAAAGTACTAAATTACAGAGAGATAAGAATGATTATGAAAAAGGGGAGATACTGAAATGGAGTAAGCCATGTTACCAAAGCAGGAGAAGATCGAGAGTGAGATTTTCGGGACAAGATAACAAGGGTTATATGCAGCAAAAGGAGACAATTGGAAACAGAACAAAAGATAGTAACACAAACACAGCAAGTGATTATTCTTTTCAGAAGTGCCTGGACCCCAAAGAACAAGGAAAAGGAAAACAAGGTGAGTCACACGGGGGGGGGGGGCAGGAAAACAAACAGGTGTGGAAAGACTTCTGAGAGAGAGAGAGAAAGAAGGATCTTGTCTACAGGTACTGAACTTGTTATACCTGCCATTAACAAAAGACCAGGAAACAGTGTTAAAAAGAGGTCTGAGTTTCATCCCCACACCACAAATAAATTAATTTCAAGTTGTGGTGGACCTTAAAAAATTCTTATGGAAACCATATTTAAAACTACACTTTTCTGAAAATATTTGTCAGGATTTACCCATATACACTGATCAAGTGATGGGTTTCTCACCAGAAGAGACTGATACATTGTTGAGGACATTGATTTTCTGTTGAATGAAATTTCAGGAGCTACTGAAGAAGAGGGAGTAGAACAGAATTCCTTTACCAAGCCGATTCATGAATCCCTGGGAATAGCACCCATGGATTCATGTAATGAACCTATGGGCACAGACTATGAGAACTTATTGACTCTAGAATAACTTATGAACACTAATGACCTGCAATCTGACTTTCTGACCTCCCAAGTAGAACCAGGGTATGGTCTTCTAGGTGTCAATCATAATATCAAACAACTTAGAAAACAATTGTTTAGACCTGTATCCACTTTCTTACCCAACGTTTACAATAATGTTCTTGGTGCTTTTGAGAAGACTGTTACCAAACAGGTTAGGGAACTGATAAACAAAAAAATTTAAAGTGACCAGGTTTATTCTAACAAGAAATGAGAAAATTGCATTAGGCACACTGTCTCAAGATAAGTCTATTGTTATTAAACCCTCAGATAAAGGAGGGAATATTGTGGTCCTAAATGTAGAACATTACAGGGACATTGTGAAAGAACTTTTAGAGAACAGAAAAAAACTACAAACAGCTAACAGGGAATCCCTTGCCCCAATACAAGAAAGAACTGTTTAAACTATTGACTGAAACACTGGTTACAGGTACTATCTCAGAATCAGAATTTGTTTTTTTATGGCAGGAACACTCAGAGATATCAGGCTTTTATATCTTGTCCAAAATACACAAGGATAGAGACAAGCCACCTGGGAGACTGACTGTATCAGGGGTGGGGTCCCTTACTCAGAAGGTGGTGTTTTATGGCAGGAACACCCGGAGATATCAGGCTTTTATATCTTGTCCAAAATACACAAGGATAGAGACAAGCCACCTGGGAGACCGACTGTATCAGGGGTGGGGTCCCTTACTAGAATGTGGTGTTTTATGGCAGGAACACCTGGAGATATCAGGCTTTTATATCTTGCCCACAATACACAAGGATAGAGACAAGCCACCTGGGAGACCGACTGTATAAGGGGTTGGGTCCCTTACTCAGAATTTGGGTGAATGTGTTGATTGTTTTCTGCAGTTTGGGGTCAAAAATCTAGAATCTTACATTGAAGACACCACTGACCTTTTAGACAAACTATCAAATGTAAATTGGGCAGAGAATTACAGTTGGCTCACCATTGATGTAGAATTTCTACACCTCCACTGATCACAACCAGGAACTGGCAGCAACAAAATACTTCTTCAACCAATACCCAGAAAACAGTGATATATCTGTTGAATTCATCTTGGAAGCATTAGAATTCATTCTGCAGCACAATAGTTTTGAATTTGAAGGCACCCATTTTAAGCAGTCATGGGGTGCTGCAATGGGAGCAGCCATGGCCCCAAGCTATGCTAACCTATTCCTGGGTAAATGGGAGAAAGAGAAAGTACTTAATAATGTGACCAACCCCTTCTTCAATAAAATAAAACACTGGTTCTGTTTTATTGATGATATTATCTGTATCTGGGATGGATCTGGACAGGAGGCAGAGCCCTTTGTATACTGGTTACATTTAAATGATTTAAACTTGAGGTTCACTTATCAGTTTGATTTTTATTCAGTCAACTACTTAGATCTTAATTTATATATAGAAACCATTGAAGAAACTGAATTTAAACTTAACACCAAAACCTTTAGGAAACCCACAGCCACAAACTCTGTCCTTCATTCCAGCAGTGACCATCCAGTAAGCTTGAAAAAATCTATTCCATATAGTCAACTACTCAGGCTAAAAAGAAATTACACAAAAGAAGGGGACTATGAACTACAGGCCAGTGAGTTAATGGACAGTTTCAGAATGAGAGGCCTCTTGTTACAAACAAAATAGAGGGTGGATAAAATTCCAAGAAATTCCTTACTTCACCCCAAGAAACTAATTGAAGCAAGCAGACCACCTTGTACTTTTAGTACTGAATATAACCATTTGGCTGGACAGATAGGGAATATCATTTTCAAGAACTGGCCTATACTACTGAGTGACGAATTGGTGGGAGGAGCAGTGGGCCCCAGACCTAGAGTTACTTTTTGCAGAGCTAGTAATATCCATGAACTGGTACACTCTAGATTACCGGCTGTGCAAACCAGCATCAGGCCTACCTGGTTACCACAGAGACCAGTAGGTTTCTATAAATGTAAAAGATGCAACATTTGCAAGTTTGTGAGAGAAAATAATGTCTTCATTCTCCCTGATAATCTGGATTGTACCATGCAAATACGCAGTCTCATTACCTGTGACACCACTTTCGTGGTATATGTACTCTGGTGTGATTGCAACCTTATTTATGTGGGGAAAACAGATCACTTAAACAATGGTTGCAAGAACATGTCAGATCCATTTTACATGCAAAAAATTACACAGCAGTCGGTATGCATTTTGCTGTGCATCATAGATCATCACCAGAAAACCTGAGATTCATGGACATTGACTGGATACCTCCACAAACTACAGGAGGGGACAGAGCAAACAGAATACTACAAAAGGAAAGTATGTGGATATTTAAATTGAACAGTGCTAAACCTAATGAGCTTAATAATAGCTGGGATGTTAAACATTTTCTCAAATAATCTAGATTCCATTTCATTTGTCTCACTCAAGTGACACAACCCCTTAACAGTTCTTTATTTGTAGTGTTGCTATACTCAGATATGACATGTGTATGCTTCTGTATATCGTGTATTTCTAATATGTGTCCTAAGTGTGCTTTTTTCATTACTATGTACTAATCTGTTATCTTTACTTTCAGAGAAGCACCTCCTTGTTTGGACTCCTACCTACCCAGTTGGCACTAGCCCGTGGAGATCTAAATTTGGCAGACTTCCGTTACATATCAAGTAAAAATCATACTGCAGTTAAACGAGTTTAAAATGTAATAAGAAACCTTGCCACCATTTTTAAGTAAATGTAATGAGGTACTTCTGCCGTGCATTATGACAACCATTTTTATGTAAATGCTTTCCTTATTTGTATTTATCTCTAGTGACATTATTATTTAATATTATGTGGGGTCCCCTAAGGACCTCTAAAACTTAAAAGGTTTAGGTCTTTTAGTTAAATAGCACATTACTTGGTTTATTTTTGAAATTATCTTTTGAAATAATCTTTAAGACTGCTTTGTTGCTTTAAGAGATGTTTAACAGTGATGTCATAACTGTGACCCAATGAGAGCAAGTGTAATTGAGATCCAATAGGAGGTCTCAAGTCGAGGCTCTAGGGGTATTGCCTGTGACAACTGCTTTTATATGGCAGTAAGATTTACACATTGGTGTTTGATATATCTAACTACTGTCTGTTGCCTGTTTTCTTATTTGCGCACTATATATTTGTTTGTATTTGTTAATTGCGGGGGCCAGCCACCCTCAATACAGTGCAGCAACGGCCAAGAACTGCTGAAGCGCGGTAAGAAGCCTCCTTGTCTTTGTTAAGCTACCAATATGCCCTGGAATACTTATTAACGTTTAGTCTGGGAAATGGCGGACCATCTGCATGTGTTTTCAGGGGGTATATAGTTGCTCGGCTGTTACTACTAGACAAGCATCTGTCAATGACAAAGGTTTGATGCTTTGCACTAGTACATCTTCAGATGTTACATGGGCACTTGGGCTGCGAGTGCAAGGAATGTTGGGTACAGCAAACAGCTCTCTTACAGTATGCTATGGACAACACTGAGTGCGCAAGATTCACTTTGGGAACAAATCCATTTTGTTTTTTCACGCCTAGACAGATATCAAGGGTACTGAATAAACAGGGCATTTAGGAGAATAAGAATTGTCTTGAGGCTAGGAGAGAGCTGGTGCAGAGGATCACCATGGACAGAAGGCAAATACTGGGCTCACTGCAGGAAGGATGGCAATGAAAACAGTTGTGCACAAGAAAAACAGAGTATACATGTAGGGATCTGCCAGTTATTCTTTTTATTGAATTTCAGTATATGTAATATCATAACCATGTTAAGATCTATACATCACTCAGATCATGACGGGTCTTGGTATATCTGCAAGAGGTAAAAAGGGAGGGGTAAGGGTAGCATACAGAGGAGAGGTATGGATGGCTAGGGCATGGGGAGGGGAACAGAAGAGTTATGGGAGGAGGGGTGGTGAAAAAGGAAATAAGGGGGGAAGGGACAGGAGAAGATTGCAAAGGTTGGTGACATCCATATACCTACAGTTCTATAAGTGTGGGTTTACCTTTCAAATGGCATTCATGTAATATAGACACAAAAAAGTTCAGAATGAATATGTGTCTTTGCCTAGGTTAACATTGTTTGCAGTATACACTTGCTGGTGGAGAGAAACAGAGGTATATTATTATTTTGTCCCTATATTTAAAAGTTGCCATAGTAAGGAGACTAACTTCCATACTACAGAGTGGCAGGCAAGGGTTAATTTTTCTTTAGGAAACTTGCTCGTTTAGGAGGAAAAAAAGGCTGTAATTTGAGACATCATGGCCAGTTTCAAACTGCCTACAGACTTGGCAAAAGAAGTAGGAAAACCTTTAACAGTAATCAAATAATAAAGACTGGCACAACACAGTTCAAACTTTATGTAGATCTCCCCTCGAGTTTCTGATGTAGTCTGATCAGCTTGTCACTCCTGCTGATTATAATAACAGGCTGCTGGTGTTGACAACCCATCAGCTGTTTGTTGAATAGGTTCATTCACATCAAAGGACTGAAGCCCTTTAATTTATTGGCTTGGTTCTTTTGAAGTGCATTCAGTTGAAGAAGAGTGGTGTCACAGTTGAAGTGCATGGTTATTGGTCTAGACTGCTTCACCCCTACAGTTTTTTACTGCAATAGGCTCACAGAGACACAACTCTGAAATGCCCTTACACTAATAACAAAAGGTTTGTTGCACTTGTGCAGCAAACCCAATAAATGAGCAGAGAATTGTTTGTAGCTGTATTGGTCCTTATACAAACAGATGAACTCACACAGGCACACCATAGGAGGAAAAGACTGAAGCACCAGTGGGACAGCATTTCTCACAATCTGACCTCTGTGTTCTGGTTCTCAGAGAACACTTTGAAAATACACAAGAAATGCGAGCTTCTCATCTCAAACTTTTTAATGTTCTGGGCACTAACAATAATGGACATAATACAGACCTTGGTTTCATAACCCACTGCAAATTATAATTGACAACTGCATTTTTTTCTGGTTCAGGTGCATGTGTATACTATGGCCCGGATATTCAAACTGCGCCAGGCTGTGGCGCAAGCTTGGGTGCAGCTCAACTTGGCTGCGCAGGGGTGTGGACTGGGCGATATTCAACGGAGCTGCGTCATGGCTCAGCAACGTTGAATATTGCACCCTGGCCACCCCCAGTGTGCACGGCGCACTGGCACAGCGCCAGCGCAAGTGGCCAGAGTGGAGCATGGGGATGCACTAGCACAAGTTCCATTGCGCCATGCACAGCAGCCGCAATATTCAAAAGTTGACATGCAAATGGGGCCATAATGTATGCAAGGCGTACATGGGGCCATTTGTATGTCATTATGGTTCTATTTAAGAGGCAGGTGCGCCGATCCCCAACGATTTGTGCCTGGCGCCCTGCCAGGCAGCAGCCATCGTGGACCGACGCCCCCTGCAGCCCAATCACGGGCATCTGTAAAATACAAAAAACTATTTCGTCCTATATCCCTGGTGGTCCAGTGGACCGCAATCTGCCCGATCGCAGACTTCTGTAAAAAACAACTCGCCCAATATCCCTGGTGGTCCAGTGGACTGCCATCTGCCCGATCACAGGCTTCTGTAGAAAAGAAAAGAACAGATCCAATATCTCTGATGGTCCAGTGGACCGCTGACTGCCCAATCGTGGGCTTCTGTTGAAAAGAAAGGAACAGATCCAGTATCCCTGGTGGTCCAGTGGACCGCTGACTGCCTGATTGCGAGCTTCTGTTGAAAAGAAATGAACAGATCCAATATCCCTGGTGGTCCAGTGGACCGCTGACTGCCCGATCGCGGGCTTCTGTAGAAAAGAAAGGAACAGGTCCAATATCCCTGGTGGTACAGTGGACCGCTGACTGCCCGATCGCGGGCGTGTGTAAAAAAGAAAAATTCCAATATCCCTGGTGGTCTAGTGGTACCTCCCACCCGCCCACTGAGCCCCACTGCTCGCCTCCCCAGGTCACGCGCAGGCAGCAGCACTCCCCATCCGCCTGCCGGCTTCGCTGCCCACCGATCGACACTGCAGGGCACGCCCACTGCTCCACAGCGTGAGCCAATGGCATGCAGTTCCTATCCAGATTACATATTCCAGATATAGGAATGATCACATATCTGAATGTGTAGTAGTAGCGACACCCATTGGTTCACACCAGAACCAATGGGGCGGCAGCCCTACCGAGGTGTCAGTCGGTGGGCGGGCAGCAAGCGGGTGGGGTGCTGCCGCCGCCGCTGACTGGGGAGCGGGCGGGGCCTAGTGGACGGGTGGGGTACCACTGACCACCAGGATATTGGACCTGTTCCTTCTTTTCAACAGAAGCCCAATCGGGCAGTCAGCAGTCCACTGGACCACCAGAGATATTGGATCTTTTCCTTTCTTTTCTACAGAAGCTCACGATTGGCAGTCAGTGGTCCACTGGACCACCAGGGATATTGGATCTGTTCCTTTCTTATCTACAGAAGCCCGCAATCGGGCAGATAGCGGTTCACTGGACCACCAGGGATATTGGACCACATCTATTTTTTATACAGATGCCCGCGATGGGGTATGGGGGGGCGCCGCCAGGTGCAGCCGGAACTCGGGTGGCCACCCACAGGTGGCAGCTGCCGTGTTGCACCCTGCAATGCAGCAGCTCACCTGTGGGTGGCCATCAGTTGTTCCTTTTTTTTTTTGGCGTAACTTTATGCTGGCGCAGTTAGGGGTTGCGCATGCATGGCTCTGCACATCCTGGGCTCAATATCAGGCTGTGCAGGTTATGCATGGGCACACCCCCACCACCACCTTTGCCTGCATACATTACTGATGCGCCTGTGCATCGGGATTTGTGCCACGCGACTTTTCCTTTTGAATATCGCTACTAGGATGTATCAGTGGTTGCGCATGGCTAACACTGTTGTGCCATGCAACCCTTTTGAATATCTGAGGTATATATATATATATATATATATATATCTTATCTCTCATATTTACTGTTTTTTATTGTGCCATATGATTTACTACAGTTTCATTGATATCTGTATACATACTTTTTTATCTGCATAGACTGTATTCTAATGTGAACATATGTTTATGCAGCATGCAGTGTAGCACATTTACAGAACACCAGTGGTGATAAATTTTCCCTGTTATATTTTTTTATCATGCTATCTAACCTCCAGATAAACATTTATATTTACTGGTTAAGGGCAATAATCTACCACCGGGAGACCCTCTGAAACTCCATAATTCACAAGTGTGAATTATGGAGTTCCATAAACCATGGGAACCACAAAACCAGCATGAGTCTCCCTGAGCAGTCCGTCGAGAAGGTGTCCTCACGCTGGCAGTCTGTTCGAGCTCCCCACCAAAAACCACCAGCGTGACACATACGCTTCTTGACAGTCTAACTGAAAAAAAATGGCTGCAGTGAAAAATAAAATTTAATATTTATCAAATTGCCTGCAAGGGGGTAAGGAAGCCTCTTGTTCTTACATGCAGGCCACTACCCACTGCTGATTGTCATGCCAGCTCGATTCTGAACCACTGAGTGACCCTGACAAGCTGTGGTTCCTCCCCTCCAGTGCAGCATATCAGGACTAAGGCAAGGACTTTGCAGGTGGAGCTCCCTTACTGCTAAACTTGAATTTAAAAGCCTCATCTCAAGTGGCTACAGTGCAAACAAACATGCAGGTGCTTGCAAGGAGGTCAGAAGAGCTCTTGTTCTAAGAAAAGGAGCCACCCCTCCACTGCCGATCATCATGCCAGCTGGATTCTGGACTACAGGGAAACCCTGAGAAGCCGCACCTTCTCTCTACCAGTATAGCCAATTGGGAGTAAAGTTAAAATGGGAAACCGGGTGGGACATTTAAAAAAAGAATGTTTAAAATATTATGAATTCAGTTAAAGTACTTGTTCTTGTACACGTATAGCCTGTTGACATACAGTTTTTTCCTGTTCCATTTAAACAAAATAAATGCTCTTCACAGAACCTGTTTCAATCTCTTAAACAGTAACCAGTAAATATACAAAATGAAACATGGGGAAGTGTTGTGATTCAGATTTTATGCACACCCTCAGTGTGTGATGCCCAGATAAACCCCTCGGGCGAAGGGCATCACACACCTTGGGTGTGCATAAAATCCTCATAAACCACACTTCCCCATGCATTATTCTATATATGATAACTGGTGAGCCTCCTGTAATAACTGGATATGCAGGCCTGATAAAATGCCATAATAACCAACTGAGTTCTGTAATAAGTCAATAGCAGGTCATTATGGTGTTTTCCTCCTCGTGCTCTCACTTCACTGAAGTGCAAATGAAAGCAGAGTGACTTGAGACTGCTTTTTCGCTCTGTCACCACAACAAAGTAGTACTCTACCACACTAATAGTTCTGCCTTTGGCTAAACAGTCTCCCTAAACTTTGCATCACTTATTATAAAAAAAATAATGCCTGTGCAAGGTTTGTTTTATAAGGATTTTTCATGCACCCTTGGTGTGTAATAATCTCATAAACCCCTCAAGCTTCGCTCTCAGGGTTTATGAAATTATCACATACCTTGGGTGTGTAAGAAATCCTCATAACACACATTTGCACAGGCAATATTCTCTATATCTAGAGGTTAGATATGTCACAATCACCTTCACTGACCTTCGCAAATCTGATTGACTTATTTGACTGTGTCACTAAGACAGTAGACAGGGGCCAAGCGGTAGACATCCTCTATCTTGATTTCAGCAAGGCCTTTGACTCTGTGCCCCATAAAAGGTTGATCAGAAAGTTGGTGGATCTTGGGGTTGGGGAAAAGATGGCCAGATGTGTGGAAAACTGGGTGAGGGACAGAACCCAGAGGTAGTTGTGGGGGAGAGTTATCTGGCACCAGAGAGGTAACGAGTGGGGTCCCACAGGGCTCAGTGCTGGGGCCGATGTAGTTCAATGTCTTCATCAATGACATTGGGGATAACATTCAGGGAAAAATGTGCTTATTCATGGATAACACCAAGCTCTGTGGGAGGGTGGACACAGCTGAATGGATATAGGACCTACAGGAAGATCTGGAAAAGCTGGGGAGGTGGTCCAGGATCTGTCAGCTTGGCTTCAATGCCAAGAAATGCAAAGTTATGCATATTGGAGCCAAGAATCCCAGGACAGAGTACTACCTGCGTGGAGTCCGAGTGTCTTCATCAGAGGAGGAGAAGGACCTGGGAGTGATGATCAGTGGTGACCTGAAGCACTCCATGCAGTGCAAGAACACAGCAGCAAAGGCAAACAAGATGCTGGAATGCATATCTAGGGGGATCAGTAGTAGGAGAGAGGAGGTTATACTGCCCTTGTACAGGTCACTGGTAAGGCCACATCTAGAGAATGGAGTTCAGTACTGCTGCCCACACCTCAAAAAGGACATTAACCTGCTGCAGAAGGTCCAGAGGAGGGCTACAAAGATGATAGCCGATCAGCAGGGTAAGGCATACGAGGAGAAGTTGACGGCACTGAATATGTACTCCTTGGAAAACAGGAGAGAGAGAGAGGACATGATTGGGACCTTCAAGTACTTGAAAGGGATAAATAAAGTTGATAAGGAAAGTCTCTTTAAGCTGAGTGGCAACCATAACACGAGGGGGCACAGTCTTAAGCTGGAGGGTGGGAAGTTTAGGAGGGAAGTCAGGAAGCACTTCTTCACATAGAGGGTGGTGGACACTTGGAATGCGCTGCCAGAAGAGGTAATCTCATTGAAGACAGTGGGCAGCTTTAAGAGAGGCTTGGATAGGCATAGGGGGAAGGTAAGGATCATGGGTAGAGAGGAAGGGAGGAGTAGGGAGGGAGGGAGGGCAGGGACATTAGCTCAAGCTGTGGACCCTGCAGTACAAGCAGACTTAATAGACCAAATGGCATTCTTCTGCTGGCTTCTTCGTATGTTCGCACAGAACAGAACCAATTAGAGAGCAGCTCTCACAGTACTGACATCACAATAGGACTGTGCATCACTGAAGCCAGCAGTTTAAATCATAGAAAAACAGTAAACTCTTCACACAAAAAGCAGATTTAAAAAGTTATAACTGTTAAACTTATGTTGTATAAATATGTAACAGCTTGATGCAAAATACAGCAATCTTACTTTGGGGGAATCTCTTGCAGCAGGCCTTCACACGTAGGACTCTGCCATCAGGCACTAGGACCACACAGAAACTTTTTAGCTAGAAGTCTCCCAGAGGGGGCCACACATCCTCAACGTCACTCTCTGATGTCAGCAACCCTATATAGGTGGGCGGCCACCATGTCCTCTCCAGTTCTTTCCCGCTATTGACCAAGTCACATTGGATCTGCAAGGAAACCGCCGTAGCTTCAGTCACCATTTTCTCGCCTTTTCTTATTTTTTCACCTTAGTTTTTTCCCCTATTTTTCGATGTTTTTTCTGCTTTTTTTATGCCCTCTTCTCCTTCTTTGATGACATTGGAGTATCAGAATAAGTGCGCCTGTGGCCATCAAATTCCCAATAAGGACAGCCATTCAGCTTGCCTCTTTTGCCTAGGTCCAGACCACAACATCCTGTCTTATGAGTTCTGCTAGAGGTTCAATGCTACCACCCGGTGCTGCTGCCAGCATACCCTCGAGGGACAATTACTCAAGCTAAAGGTCACATCTATGGAGCAGGAGCTGCAGGCGTTATCTTCCCCGGCCTCTCAGGCCCAACCTTTGGCCTCCCAGGCCCAGTCCTCGGGCTCAGGTCTGGCCAAGCCCCAGGACAAACCTAGCAGGAAGCACAAGCACTGGGACAAGCTCAGGCAGATTCAGTTGTCATCAGTGCTACCCATGACTGATCCATATGGCCTAAACACTTCAGCTTCCTGCTCCCAGACCAAGAGTCCCGCCGTTTGGATTCATTTGGTATGCAGATGTTCACCTCTTCTACGCTCTCCATCCGAGCCCTTAACTACTTTGGCCACATGCTTCAATACCAGAATCCCTGTGGGACATGGTCCAAGATATATTCCACTCCCTTCCTGAGGGGGCACCCAGGAAACAATTACAGGATAACCTCAAATCGGTCTCAGACGTCAGTGACCACCTCCTCAGAACCATCTACAGTGTTGTGGATGCGTCGGCTAGGGTTGCAGCCACTGGCATTTGCCTTCACTGGTATTCTTGGCTCCGAGTTTTGGGGTTCACTCAGGATGTTCAACAATCCATCTGGATTGCCCCTTTTAGAGGCTCTCTGCTGTTCGGCGGTGATGTGGAAGACATCCTCACTAAATTTTAGGCCTCAGGGAGAGCCATTAGATCAGTCCACTCCCTTTATCATACTCAGCCTAGGCCTAGTCAGAAACCTCCCTTTCGCTGTCAGTCTCCTCACCATCCTGGCAGCTGGTGAGGGCCCTGAGAAAACGCAAGGCTACAGCATACGCCTTGCCCACCCCGACCCCCTCCACCTGCAAAAATCCTCAATGGGGACCCCGCAGCCGTGTATGCCCCCCTGATTCCTTGCATGACCCCCTGCTTTAGGTGGGTCAGGAGGTGGTAGTAGGGGGTCGTTTCTCCCTCCACCTGCCCAAGTGGAGGGAGGTCACCTCAGACAGTTGGGTTCTTCAGCTCATTGAACATGGTTATGGCCTCCAGACAACCCCCATCTCAGTCTCATTACCAGCCCCATCATATCCCCCTGATCTGGGAGGAAATCCATGCCCTTCTTCAAAAACGGGCTGTAGAGTTGGTCCCATTATCCCAGCAGGAAAAGAGTACTACTCCCACTTTTTCCTGGTCCTCAAGCACACAGGAGACCTCAGGCCGATCCTGAACTTCAGCGACCTAAATTAGTCCACCCAATACAAGAAGTTCAGAATGGTCACGCTGCAAGGCCTTCTTCCTCTGTTGCACCAGGGGGGCTGGATCTGTTCCCTGGACATGCAGAATGCATATCTTCACATCAAGATATGCGTCTCCCACAAGCACTTCCTACGCTTTCACTTCCAGGGAGCTCATTTCCAATTCCAAGCTCTCCCTTTTGGCTTGTCCTCAGCTCCCAGGGTTTTTACCGTGTGCCTGGCAGTGGTAGCAGCTACCTTCCGGTACCAGGGGTTTTATGCTTTTCCCTACCTTGGCTTCTAGTGGCACCATCCAGGGAGTGTCTCCTGCTAACCTTGGATCACACCTGCTGCCTTTTTCAGGATATCGGTGTGACCATCAGTCTGCCCAAGTTGTTGCTCTCTCCCTCCCAATGCCTTCAGTATATTGGGGCAGTCCTTGACATGGCTCAGGCCATGGGCTTCCTCCCCCAGGACAGGGCAGACCACTTAATGCAGCTTGCCAAACTGCTGTACTCCTCTCGTCATGTCCGAGCTTGACTTTTCCTATGCCTTCTGGGTCATATGGTGGCCACCATAGTCACTGTCCCTCTAGCCAGGCTGCATATCAGAATACCCCAGTGGACACTCAGGGTACAGTGGGACTAGCATACAGACTACCTTGACCAGATGGTCTTGGTATCAGACCCAGTAAAGTGAGTCCTGTTATGGTGGCTGGGGCCCAGCAACCTCCTCCAAGGAGTGCCCTTCCTTATTCCTCCCCCTCAGCAAATCCTGACTATGGATGTGTCCAACTCCAGATGGGGGGTTCATCTGGGGGCTCACCAGACTCAGGGAATCTGGTCCTCAGCAGAGGAGCATCTTCACATAAATGTTTTGGAAATGCAGGCGGTCCTGTCTGCCCTCTAGGCCTTCCAGACCCAGCTGTCCCCGGCCCACTGCTGATCCAGACAGACAACACCAGTGTGGTCCAGGACATCAACAAGCAGGGAGGGACTGCCCCATATCCTCTGTGTTAACAGGTGATGCGTGTCTGGTATTGGACACTGGATCACAGCCTTCATCTTTCAGCCATGCACATCCCCAGAGTACAAAATGTCTTAGTGGACAGCTTAAGCCAGTCTCCATCTCAGGCTCACGAGTGGGCGCTCCTGCCCTCCATAGTGGCAGATCTGTTTGACCTCTGGGGTCATCCAGTGATGGACCTTTTTTGTGTCCCCACTCAACACAAAACTGCTGCTTTTTTGCTCACTCGCTCCTAGGCCTGGAGTTTTCTGGTGAGACACGTCCCTCTCCTGGAAAGGGAAGTTTCTGTATGCCTTTCCTCCCTTCCCTCTTCTTCAGCGAGTGCACTGCTCAACAAGCTGCAAATGGAGGGGGCGACCATGATCCTCACTGCCCCATTTTGACCTCACCAGATCGGGTTCTCCCTGCTTCAGCAACTGGTGGTGGAACCTTCAGTGCCCCTGCCACTGTGCAGAGGCTTGCTCTGCCAGGCACAGGGCACCCTGGTCCATCCGGACCTCAAGTCATTTCATCTTCATACATGGCTCCTGAGGACAGCTATTTCTTGCTTTGAGGTTTCTCCCAAGGTGGCAGAGATTTTGGTAGCAGCCAACAAGCCTTCCGCCAGGGCTACTTATCCCATGAAGTGGATGCGTTTTGCCATCTGGGCAGCTTTGCACCATCTCGATCCATTTACTTGTCCAGTTAATCAGATCTTGGAATACTTGCTGTCCCTTTCAGACTCTTCTATCAAAGTACATCTGTCTGCCATCTCTGCATATCATGTACTTGTCGAAGGATGGTCAGTGGCCCAGCCGGATGTGGCATGTACCTTCTTAGGAGGTATTCTGTATTTGAAACCCCCAATCTGTAATCCTGTCCCAACTTGAGACTTAAATTTTGTGTTGGAAAAACTCAGCCTGCCTCCTTTTGAACCAGC
Source organism: Neoceratodus forsteri (assembly GCA_016271365.2). NCBI lineage: Eukaryota > Metazoa > Chordata > Ceratodontiformes > Ceratodontidae > Neoceratodus > Neoceratodus forsteri. The sequence goes on along the minus strand of CM028134.1, from coordinate 381,663,663 downwards.
TGTGAGTTGCGAGCTACGCCTTCTGTCATGGAAAGCGTTATTTTTAGTTGCTATTACTTCTGCTCAGAGGATTTACAAGCTTCAGGCCCTCATGTGTAAGGAGCCTTTAGTTTTCAAAGACAGGGTGTCTTTTCGTACTAATCCTCAGTTTCTCCCTAAGGTAATATCCGAGTTTACTTTGAACCAATCCATCCATCTCCCTGCATACTTTCCAGAGCAGGTCAATCCAGGGGATGCATTGCTCCACACTCTGGATGTGCATTGTATTTTGCATTATTATATGCACAGGACTAAGGAGGTTAGAAAGTCCTCTCAGTTGTTTGTTTCATTTGCCCCAGGGAAAGAGGGTGCTCCTGTTTCTTAGTAGTGTTTGTCCAAATGGTTTGCCAACTGCATTCTTTTCTGTTACCAGAGGTATGACAAGGCCCTTCCAGGAGTTGTTCATGGCCATTCCAACAGGAGTATTGCTGCCTCTGTAACATGCTTCCATAGCGTTTCAGCTGCAGAGATCTGCACTGCAGCCACTTGGCGTTCAGGTCACACTTTTACCAAGCACTACAGTTTGGACATAGCCTCTAGGCACATGTCCAGTTCTGGCCTGGCTGTGTTACAAGGCTTTCTTTCTTAGGTGCTTTCAGCCTCCACCCAGTCTGCCAGAAGTGTGAGGTTGGGAACTGCTTGGTACTTATCCTACATATAATGACCTGCTGCAAGAGATTTCCCTGAAGTAAGATAGTACAGTTATATAAGAACTTACTGTAACAGCAGATCTCTGAGGGGATCTCTTGCAGTAGGCCTTGCTTTTCCATCCTTCCTTCACCCTTGGCCTTTTATCCTGTTCTGCTTCCTCTCCAAGGGGACCTTCAGCCTTCCTTTCTCTGTTTCTCCTTGAACCTTGGGTTCCTCCTCGGTTCCCTTAGCCAGGTATTCTTGGGTTTCCAGTGGGAGAACTGGGGAGGACATGGGGGCTGCCCACCTATATAGGGTTGCTGATGTCAGAGAGTGACATCGGGGTGGGCAGCCACCTCTGGTGGACTGCTAGCTAGAATGTTTCTATGTGGTCTTAGTGCCTGATGGCAGAGTCCTATGTGTGATGGCCTGCTACAAGAGATCCCTTCGAAGATCTACTGTTACAGTAAGTTCTTATATAACTGTACTTTTCTCTGCACTTGTGTGAGGACAATACTGTGATAACTCACTCATGGCTTTGCCACTGGTATGTTATGGTCTTGCCCCTCATACAAGGAGATAAATTGCATATTTTGAGTCAAGCCAGTGTGTATCCCCTGCTTACACCTTTCTTGACCAACGCTGCTCATGGACTTGATGCCTGTGTGGGTCTGGTATGGGAACCAAGCAGGTATGAACTGTTTGTTTTGGACAGCATGCATCTTGCAAAATAAAAATTTGTTTGCTTAGATCCTCCAGTTGCAGACTGACTTTCCTTCCTGTATGAAGAGGTTGTTCATGCTTATGAATAGCGTTGATCAAGATTGAAAAAACGATTGCTAGCTTGAACAATCACTATGAAATTATTGTAAGACTTGGGAATCCCCACATACCTTACTCTGGATTGTGTCATTAATATGGCTATGCTATACATATGTATCCGAGTGCTGTGAACGTTGAGCGGAGATGAGTGAGGTGTGAAGGATGCCACTTCCTTATTGCTCATGGTTGTCAGAGGATTATAAAATGGCGAGCTCTTTCCATCTTTCCAGCTCTGACTATTTTCAGCATCTCTGCTTCAGGAGTTGGGGTGGGTGCACGATCTGTTGATTGTATTGTCACCATACCAGTGTGATGGTCTGTGTATTGTCTGTTACATGTTGCATTCCATAAATTTCAATAAAGTATATTGAATTATAAAAAACTGATGTTTCCCTTGAGTCTTTTTGCGACGAGGTCGTTGGTTTAGGCAGAGCAGAGTGAAGGGTTGCATTGACATGAATCTTTGTATATTTACATTTTTATTCTCCCCTCTCCCCGTCATTATCTTTTCCATGACTCCTGGACTTCGTTACATTTCAATAGAAGTTCTTTAAACTTATCACCTAGTTTGTTCTCCCTTCTCCTCCCACATTTCCTCCTCACGTCTCTGTGTCCTGGGTTGTATTATGAGACACTCACACCTCCTAATAACCATCCTAACCATAAACCCAACATCTCTTCTATTTTGTAAGAATGTTAATTGCTGTAAGGAGGTTTTCCAAGCCTATGTACGTGAGATATACTTTTTCACCTAAACAAGGTCACTGTGAGGCCTGAAAGCTTGTGTACTGACAATTGCTTGTTGGACCAGTAAAATATATTTAGTCCCCTACTTTGTTCATTTACTAGATGAGCAGAATCATAGATTGAAAACCATCAATTATAGGCCATTAAGGAATTCTGGTGAAGGTGGGGTTGCCTAATGGCCTAACGAGTAATGCATCATGCTGCCAGGCAGGTGACCGAGTTTGGAAACAAATTAAGGGAGCAGACTAAGCATCTCAGAGGCTAGAGATGCACTGCCGTTTGACATTGATTCTAGCCTGTGCCAGGGAGCTTGCTTCTCAACAGGGGACATCACTGGCATGTCGAGGCCTGCAGTGGCTATGCCCAACATCAAGGAAGGTGGGCGGAGAGAAAACAGAAAAGCAATGGTGCAGGCTTTGGGAAGCCCTGTCTGCTTGCCTCCAACCTGCACCATCTCCCAGACCCCTGCCTATCTGGATGTGAACTCCTGGGGTAGGGAGGACAACCTTCCCACTCCTGCCCCTGCCACAGGGGGTTATCAGTGGTGGGGTACTGGCACGTAGGTCCAAGGGAGATGGAGGGGATCAGCTGGAGACAGCAGGGACAGGGCTGAGAGCTGTCTGACACCACTAGGGAGAAAAAAGCTTTACAGAAAAAAAGGAGTTCTGGTGACATCAAAAATCATGAGAAGATAGCTCAATGGATTCCTGATGTCACCAGAATCTGGAGATGGAATTTTAGCTTTGCGGCCTGAGGGTTTGCTATTTGCAAACTTGACAACTCAAGTTGCAACATGCTGTAGAATACAGTATATGGCATGCAGTACCTTAGAATATATGAAGGACAGTACCACAGAATACATGAAGTACCACAGAATATTTGGAGTACATCACCACAAAATACATGAAGTACTGTATATATATCACAGAATACATGAAGTCCAACAGAATACATAGAGTACAGTACCACAGAATAGTAGTAGTAGTAATAGTAGTAGTAGTAGTAGAAGTCAGGATCAGATGATTTAACACCATTAGGACAAGTCATATTTACAAGGTGCTCCTGATTTTATACAGAAGTAACGAAGTTTCACGTTTAAAATATCTTACCTTCACAACATAGAAGAGACCGAGGTGCAAAAAGGGGGGGAGGAGTGGCCCTGTATGTTAATGAAAATATCAAAGCTACAGAAATTCAGAATACACATAAGGAGCCAGAAGAACTGTGGGTCACCCTGGAAACAGGAAATGGGACAGCCATAAGAACTGGGGTTGTCTACAGGCCCCCAGACCAGAGGGAGGACATAGACACATTACTGTTAGAAGATATACAAAACATGACAGCTAAAGGGAGGTTCTGATAATGGGAGACTTCAACATGCCAGATACAGATTGGTCAATACCAGCAGGAACATCTGCCAGAACTAGACTCATAGTGGATTCCCTGCGGAGGGGCCTCAAACAACTGGTACAGCAACCCACAAGAACAGGGCTATCCTAGATCTAGTACTGACTAACATAGAAGGGATCACAGATCTCCAGGTAGAAGGTCACCTGGGGGCCAGTGACCATCACATGGTATGGTTCAATTTGGCTACTACATCTAAATCATCCCATTCCAAGGCAAAAATATGGGACTTCAGAGGAGCTGACTTTGATAAGATGGCCAACAGAGTTAAGCTAGCCCTGGCAAAAGAAACACAGGTGAGGAGGTACAGGCAAAGTGGGCAAGCATTAAGGATACAATACTTGGAGCAACATCCCATTGTGTTAGACAGAAAAGGAAGTGCAAAAGAAGAAGGAAACCACTTTGGTTCTCAAATACAGTAGCAGAAAAGGTCAGAGCCAAAGGCTGGCCTTCAGGAAATATAAGGGAACACAGCGGGATGAAGATAGGGAGGCATACCAAACTGCCCTAAGGGAAGCAGGAAGGCAGTAAGGCAGGCAAAGTCCCAAACTGAGGAAACACTAGCACGAACAGTAAAAGAAGGTGACAAGACTTTCTATAGATACATTAGTGAAAGGAGAAAGTCCAGAGGGGTATTGCTAAGCTTAATGGAGAAAAGGGAGCATGTGAGGAGGAGGACCCTGTAAAGGCATCTATCCTAAATAGATACCTTTGCTCAGTATTTACTGAAGAGAAGGTAGGGCAGGGCCCACAGCTCAGCATCATGGACACAGGGGAGGGAGGTGAGCACTACTCCTTCACAAAAAGAAAGGGTCCTACAAGAGCTTGCTAAGCTCAGGTGGATAAGGCAATGGGACCTGATGGCATACATCCCAGGGTACTTAAGGAGCTAAAGGAGGAACTAGCAGAGCCATTAGCAGAATTGTTTAGTGAGTCTCTGAGCACAGGAGAGTCCCAGAAGACTGGAGAAGGGCTCATGTGATCCCGCTCCACAAGAGTGGTAGCAGGGAGGAGGCGGGGAACTACAGACCAGTCAGTCTTACCTCAGTAGTGGGCAAGATTATGGAGGCACCCTTAAGGAAAGGATAGTGCAACACCTGGAATCCATAGGGCACAGGATCCAAGACAGCATGGGTTTACAAAAGGAAGGTCCTGTCAAACTAATCTCATAGATTTCTTTGACTGGGTAACCAGAGTGGTGGACCAAGGGGAGCAGTTGATGCTCACCTTGACTTCAGCAAAGCTTTTGACACTGTTCCACATAGAAGATTGATAAATAAGCTAGGTAGGCTCGGGTGGGTCAGAAGTTGGTCAACTGGGTGGCAAACCGGTTGACTGGCAGAAAACAGAGAGTGGTGGTAAATGGTATACAGTCAGAAGAGATGCAAGTCACAAGTGGGGTACCTCAGGGATCAGTCCTGGGGCCAGTCCTATTCAACATCTTCATTAGTAGCCCTGTGAATGGACTAGAGGTGAAAGCTTGTCTGTTTGCAGATGACACCAAGATCTGCAACAGAGTAGATGATCCAGATGGGGTGGCAGAATGAGAAGAGATCTGGATAAACTAGCAAAATGGTCAGAAGAGTGGCAACTGGGATTTGATGCAAAGAAGTGCAAAATCATGCACATAGGAAGAGAAACCCTGAAGCCACTTATAGGCTGGGAGGGGAGTTGCTAGCAGTCACAAAGGAAGAAAGAGACTTGGGCATCATCATCACTGATGACCTAAAATCATCCAAGTGAGACCTCTAAAGCAGTAGGTAAGGCTAGGGGTGTTAGGGTGTATTAGTAGAGTGTATCACAAGCCGTAAGAGGAGGTAATAATCCCTCTGTACAAGACATTAGTTAGGCCCCATCTGGAGTACTGCGTGCAGTATTGGAGCCACACCTTCACAAGGACATTAACCAAATTGAGGCAGTCCAGAGAAGGGCAACCAAAATGGTGCAGGGACTGCATCAGAAGACATATGAGGACAGATTAACGGAGCTCAATATGTATACCCTTGAGCAAAGGAGGGAGAGAGGTGATATGATCGAGACATTTAAACACCTTAAGGGCATAAACAAGGTGAAAAGAGTCTAACATGTTTAAATATAAGAAAAATAGCAGGACAAGAGGACACAGCATGAGATTAGAGGGAGGCCGATTAAGGGGAATGTGAGGAAATTCTTTTCACAGAAAGGTGGTAGATGCATGGAATGGCTTACCACAAGAGCGTGGTGGCTATGAATACAGTGCAGGGCTTCAAACAGGCATGGGATAGGCATAAGGGAGCAATACAAATGACTATGAATAGATAGGTCACTGACAGAGCAAAGGCCGATGGCACATTTATAAGGTAGAAAAAGAAATGGGCAGACTGGATGGGCCTTGCGGTCCTTATCTGCCGTCAACTTCTATGTTTCTATATGTTTCTATAGAGGGATGCACAGTACGGATTTCATTACAACATATAATTATTCAAATTTGCTTGTGGTGAGAGGTCCTAAGAAAGTTAATCAAAACAAGTACATCTCATTGCCAATTCTTATTTTAAAGCTGTATTAAACAACCTTGAACTATCATGAATATTTTTTGACTGAATGTTTAGCTCATTCCTGTTTTTGTAATGAAGAAAGTGACGGTTATTGCTCCATGTCTGTTTTTTGGTGTGTGAATTTGATAGTCCCTGAGTATTGTATTTTTCCTCAGGTTGTGTGAATGTTCAACTGGTTTCATTTTATCAAATAAGTAAGAAGGCTTCTCAGTGATCATTATCTTCCTAGCTTGATTTACCCAAAATAATTTTTGTTTGTTTCTTATGGTAAGTCAATTTTGATACTCAAGCAGTTTACATTGGTGGATCCATTTATTTGTTTACAAAGCAAACCTTTCCAGTTGACAGTATATGACCTCCACCTTCTTCAAGTTAGTGGCACTAGTAAAACCGTATATGTGAATACCGTATTCTGTTATTGGTACTAACATCTGATTTAGAAAGGACATTCTCATCTGTTCATCTAAACAATGTTTAGTTCTCCTAAGGGCACCTAACCTACAACTAATTTTTTTTTTACCAGTTTGTTTATGTGGTATTCAACCTTTAATCTACAATCCATCCAAAGGCCCAGGTATTTGTACCCCATAACCTATATTAAACATTCACCTGTGGTTGTCTTGATTTTCAGAGCTTGGGGATCATTGTTTAATATAATGTTGTTAGCAAACAACATTGATCTTGATTTTTTATTGTTCCAAATCAGGTTTGAATTTGTAAACCAATTTTGTAATGCCGTGAACTCTCTTTGCAGGTCCAAATTTACTTGTTTTAGGTTATTTCCTCTAGTTAATAAGACCATATCTTCCACATAAAGTCTAATTTCAGACTTCTCTGCCACATTTGCCACCTGGTTTGTGTAAATTAAAAATAACAGGTGCCCTAATAAGGACTGCTGTGGGACTCCTCTTATTACCCCAATTTGCTCTGAGAAATAATTTCCCACCACAGTTTGTTGTTTTCTCCCTGTCAGGAATGATTGGAACCATAAACTAGTTTCTTCAGAAACCCCTATTTGTATAAGCCTGTTTATCAAAAGCTGATGATTAACAGTGTTGAGTGCTTTCGAAAGGTCCATGAACATTGTGCCCACCGACTGTCCCCTGTCTAATGAATACATGAAGTACCATAGAATAAATGAAGTACAGTACCAGAGAATATGTGAAGTATCACAGAATATATGAAGTACATCACCACAAAATACTGTACGTGAAGTACAGCACCAGAGAATACATGAAGTCCAACAGAATACATAGAGTACAGTATCACAGAATACATGAAGTACCACAGAATACATGAAGTACAGTAACATAGAATACATGAAGTACAGTACCACAGAATACATGAAATGCCACAAAATATATGGAGTATATTACCACAAAATACATGAAGTACTGTACTACAGAATACATGAAGTCCAGCAGAATACATAGGCCCGGATATTCAAAAGGGTTGCGCACGCAACATGCACAACCCACTGATGTGCCCCGGCGTGATATTCAAATGGGGATTGTGCCTGGCACAAATCCCGATGCGCCGGAGTGCATCAGTAATGTATGCGGCGCAGGTAGGGGGGGCGTGCCCATGCATACTCCGAACATCCCGATATTCAGCCCGGGATGTGCTGAGTCCATGCATGCACAACCCCTACTTGCGCCGCAAGGAATCAAGGGGGCATACACGGCTGCAGGGCCCCCATTAAAGCTTGTGTACTGACAATTGCTTGTTGGAGCAGTAAAATATATTTAGTCCCCTACTTTGTTCTTTTACTAGATAAGCAGAATCATAGATTGGAAACCATCAATTACAGGCCATTAAGGAATTCTGGTGAAGATGGGGTTGCCTAATGGCCCAACGAGTAATGCATCATGCTGCCATGCAGGTGACCGAGTTTGGAAACAATCTAAGGGAGCAGACTAAGCATCTCAGAGGCTAGAGATGCACTGCTGCTTGACATTGATTCTAGCCTGTGCCAGGGAGCTTGCTTCTCAACAGGGGACATCACTGGCATGTCGAGGCCTGCAGTGGCTATGCCCAACATCAAGGAAGGTGGGCGGAGAGAAAACAGAAAAGCAGTGGTGCAGGCTTTGGGAAGCCCCGCCTGCTTGCCTCCAACCTGCACCATCTCCCAGACCCCTGCCTATCTGGATGTGAACTCCTGGGGTAGGGAGGACAGCCTTCCCACTCCTGCCCTTGCCATGGGGGGTTATCAGTGGTGGGGTACTGGCACGTAGGTCCAAGGGAGATGGAGAGGATCAGCTGGAGACAGCAGGGACAGGGCTGAGAGCTGTCTGACACCACTAGAGAGAAAAAGCTTTACAGAAAAAAAGGAATTCTGGTGACATCAAAAATCATGAGAAGATAGCTCAATGGATTCCTGATGTCACCAGACAGGTGAGCCCAAAAAAAAAGGAACAACGGCTAGCCACCCACAGGTGAGCTGCTGTATTGCAGGGCACAATACGGCAGCTGCCACTCATGAGTGGCCACCCGAGCTCCAGCTACACCCTGTGGCGGTGCCCCCCCCATGCCTGATCGCGGGCATCTGTTGAAATGAATAACGTCCTATATCCCTGGTGGTCCAGTGGACCACTGTCAGCACAATCGCGGGCTTAAGTGTAAAAATACTCACGTCTTATATCCCTGGTGGTCCAGTGGACCGATGTCAGCCCGATCACGGGCTTAAGTATAAAACAATTCACGTCCTATATCCCTGGTGGTCCAGTGGACCGCTCGCAGCCCGATTGCGGGCATTTGTATTAAAAAAATTAAGTCCAATATCCCTGGTGGTCCAGTGGACCGCTCGCAGCCTGATCGCGGGCATTTGTATTAAAATATTAAGTCCAATATCCCTGGTGGTCCAGCAGTACCCCCCTCCCCACCCGCCCACTGGGCCCCACCACCGCTCCCCGGTCCAGCAGTGGGAGGCAGCACCCACCTGCTTGCCTCCCCGCCCGCTGACTGACACCGTAGGCAAGACTGTATGCCCATTGGTCCAGCGTGAGCCAATGGGCGTGCAGTCCGTACCACTACAGTCCAGATATGTGAATGGATCATATCTGGACTGGAAGTATGACTGCAGCTCACACCATTAGCTCACTGTGGACCAATGCATCAGCCCACCTGGTGGCAGGCGGTGAGGCGGCAGGTGGGTGAGGTGCTGCCGCCCGCTGCTGACCGGAGGGGAGGCGGGGCAGTGAGGCTCAGTGGCGGGGTGGGGAGGGTACCGCTGAACCACCAGGGATATTGACTTAATTTTTATACAAATGCCCGCAATCGGGCGAGCGGTCTCGACCACCAGGGATATAGGACGGAATTTTATACCTAGCCCGCCGATCAGGGTTGACAGCGTCCACTGGACCAGGGATAGGATGCTTTTATTACATACCTAAGCCCGGCGCGATCGGGTGTGTAGCGTCCACTGGACCACCAGGGATATGGGATGTTATTTAATCTCTACATATGCCCGCGATCGGGCAGAGGGGTGCATTACCACGCTGTGCAGGGGGTTTCGGTCCCTGACAGCTGCTGTCTGGCAGGGTGCCAGGCGCAAGTCACCGGGAATCGGCGCACCTGCATGCAAATGGGGCCATAATGACATGCAAATGGCCCCATTTGCACCTTGCACACATTATGGCCCGATTTGCATGTGCACTTTTGAATATCGCAGTTGTTGCGCATAGCGCAAAGGAACTTGCACTGTCGCATCCCAGTGCTCCACTCTGGCCACTTGTGCTGGCGCAGTGCTACTGCGCCATGCGCACTGCGGGTGGCCAGAGTGCGATATTCAATGATGCTGTGCCATGGCACAGCTCCATTGAATATCACCCAGTCAATGCCCCTGCACAGCCAAGTTGTGCTGCAGCCAGGCTTGCGCCACAGCCTGGCGCAGTTTGAATATCCGGGCCATAGAGTACAGTACCACAGAATACATGACGTACCACAGAATACATGAAGTACAGTACTACAGAATACATGAAGTATCACAGACTATATGGAGTACATCACCACAAAATACATGTACTGTACTACAGAATACATGAAGTCCAGCAGAATACATAGAGTACAGTACCACAGAATACATGACGTATCACAGAATACATGAAGTACAGTACCACAGAGTACATGAAGTAACACAGAATACATGAAGTACAGTACCACAGAATACATGAAGTCCAACACAATACATAGAATACAGTACCACAGAATACGTGAAGTACAGTATCACAGAATACATGAAGTACTGCAGAATATATGGAGTACATCACCACAAAATACATGAAGTAGTATACCGCAGAATACATGACATCCGACAGAATACATAGACTACAGTACCACAGAATATATGAAGTGCCACAGAATATGTGAAATACAGTACCACAGAATACATGAAGTGCCACAGAATATGTGAACTACAGTACCACAGAATACATGAAGTACTACAAAATACATGAAGTACAGTACCACAGAATATATGGAGTACATCACCAAACAAGACATGAGGTACTGTACCACAAAATATATGGACTACCGTACCACAGACTAAATTGAAGTAACACAGAATAAATGGAGTACAGTACTCCAAAATAGAGGAAGTACCACATAATATATGGAGTACAATACCACACCATACATGGAGTACAGAACCACATACTACATGAAGTACAGTACCACAGAATATATAGAATATAGAACCACACAATATATGGAGTACAGTACAGTATCCCAGACTACACAGAGTCATTGTCATAAAATACATGGAGTACAGAACCACAGAAAACATGGAGGACAGAGCCACAGAATATATGGAGCAGTGTCAGTGGCTCAGTAGGTAGCACACTCGCCTCTGAGGCTGGGAGATCAGAGGGCTGTGGGTTCAGTTCCCACATCTGGCACTTGGGTTAATATCCCAGTACTGACACTGTAGTGCAGCACGAAAGGGGTGTTGCTCTTCTGAGGTGCCGTCTTTCGGATGAGACGTTAAACCGAGGTCCCATTTGCCTGGATTGGTGATAGTTCAGGTGGATGTTAAACATCCCATGGCATTTATCGAAAAAGAGTAGGGGAATTTCCCCAGTGTCCTGGCCAAATTTCCCTCATTCACTAAAAATACCACCAACAGCTTAATCTGGTTCAAGGTCAGTTGGCATTCATCTGTATCCCCCTCCCCCGGCTCGTGCCTGAAAATAGGCAGGATTTGTCTAGTGCACTTACCCGGTCAACAAAAACTAAATAAAATAAATAAATAGTACCACAGAATACATGGAGTACAGTAGTACATAAAACATCTAGTGCAATAGTACATAAAACATGGAGTACAGTAGTACATAAAACATCTAGTGCAGTAGTACATAAAACATGGAGTACAGTAGTACATAAAACATCTAGTGCAGTAGTACATAAAACATGGAATACAGTACCACAGAATACATGGAGTATAATACCACAAAACATGTGGAATACAGAACCATAAAATATATGGAGTACAGGACCACAGAATATATGGAGTACCAAACCACAGTATACATGAAGTACAGTACCACACAATATATGGGGTGTAATACCACATAAAACATGGAGTACAATACCACAGAATACATGAAGTACAGTACCACCGAATATATGGAGTACAGAAACACAGAATATATACAGTTAAATACCACATTTTTTTATTTATTTATTTTTTGTTGACCGGGTAAGTGCACTAGACAAATCCTGCCTATTTCGGAAACACGACCGAGGAGGATAAGATGAATGCCTGACTGACAGATTAAGCTGTTGGTGGTATTTTTAGTGAATGAAGGAAATTTAGCCAGGACACCGGGGAAATTCCCCTACTCTTTTCGATAAGTGCCATGGGATCTTTAACATCCGCCTGAACTATCACCAATCCAGGCAGATGGGACCTCGGTTTAACGTCTCATCCGAAAGACGGCACCTCAGAAGTGCAGCACCCCTCTCATGCTGCACTACAGTGACATAATATGTGTAGTACAGTACCACATACTACATGGAGTACAAGACCACAGAATATATGGAGTGCAGTACCACAGCATACAAAGAGAACAGTGACACATACCAAAAGGAATACAGTACCAAAGTCTACATGACATACTGTATCACAGAATACAGGGAGCGCAGAACCACAAAAATATATGGAGCACAGTACCACAGACTATATGGAGTACAGAATATACAGAATACAGTGCCACAGAAAACAAGGAGTACAGTAACACAGAACACAGGGGCCCAGATATTCAAACTGCGCTATTCTGTGGCGCAAGCCCTTGCGCTGCTCAAAAAGTTAACTGAGGGGGTGTGGCCAGAGGCGATATTCAAGCGGAGCTGTGCTATTGAGCAACTTCTTGGAATATAGCCCCTGACTACAGCCACTGTGCATGGCGCAGTGGAACTGCACCACCGCAAGTGGTTAGGTGGAGCATTGAGATGCGCTGGCGCAAGAAGTTCCATTCGCCATGCAAAGCACCTGCGATATTCAAAAGGTGACATGCAAATGGGGCCATAATATATGCAAAGGCGCCACGGGGGCCATTCGCATCTAATTATGGCCCCATTTATGCCAATAACATCTGGATACGCCGATCCCGACAACTTGCGCCTGGCGCCCTGCCAAACGGCAACCCGTCGAGGACACGGCGTCCCTGCAGCCCATCGCAGGCAGAACAGTATTCTGTCCCCAGCAGCCCGATCGGGCATAATGCAAACTCCCCCATAGCCCGATCGCGGGCACACTGTTAACGTCCCCCACCCCTGAATAGCCCGATCGCGGGCATAATATTACTGTCCCCCCACCCCAAATAGCCCGATCGTGGGCAGCAATAGAAAGTGTCCCCGAATAACCCGATTGCGGGCATAATAGAAAAGGTCCCCCCCTCGAGTAGCCCGATCGCGGGCGGCATCCACCCCCTCGTCCAGACTCCTGGTGATCTAGTGGCCCCCCACCCCTCCGCCCATGAGCCCCACCACGCTCCCCGTCAGCCAGCAGGCAGCACCCCACCGCCTGCCGCCCGCCGCCTGCCGACTGACAGCTCGGTAGGGCTGCCGCCCATTGGTTCAGGCATGAGCCAATGGGCGTGCAACCATACCGTAAAGGCAGTCCGGATATGTGAATGAATTCATTCACATATCCGGTTTACCTGACTAGTGCTACGATCTGCATCGATGGCTCATACTCTGAACCAATGGGCATGCAGCCCTACCAAGCTGTCGGTCGGCGAAGGCAGCCAGCGGCTGGCGGGTGAGTGCCGCTTCGCCGGCTGATAGAGAAAGTGGTGAGTTCCATGAAATGGGAAGGGTAAAGACACCAAATCACCAGAAATCTGGGCGTGAAATGGATGCCGCCCACAACAGAGCTACCGGGGACCTATTATGCCCAGCCGGGGCTATTCGAGGGAACACTATTATGCCCACGACATCGGGCTGAGTCGGGGTTGGGGAAGGTAACAGCAGCTCAATGATCGGGCTATTCGGGTGGGGGACGGTAACAGTATGCCGCGATCGGGCTGCTGGGGGAATTACATTACTGCCTGCGATGCGGGCATGGGGGCACGGGAACTAAGTGGAGGCTACCACAGGTGGCAGCTGCTGTGTTGTGCCCTGCAATCGCGGCAGCTCACCTGTGGTGGCCATCGACTTAATCCTTTTTTTGGCGTAAAGTTGTGCAGGCGCAGGAGGAGTTAGCCTGCATAACTCTGCACAGCCCAGCTGAATATCGGGCTGTGCAGTTTATGCATGGTTCCTCCCCCTTCGGTTGCACATGCCTTCATTATCATTGCACTGTTGCTCAGCATGATTTGGGGGGGGTGCAACTGCCTCCTGCTGAATATCACAGAATGGCACATTTCAGACTTGCGCAAGCGCAACCCTATTGCGCATGGCTCAACTCTTTTGAATATCTGGGCCAGGGAGTATAGCGCAACAGCATATATGGAGTGCAGAATCACAGAATAAAGGGAGTACAAAACCACATAATATATAGAATAATATAAGGAGTGGTGTGTGTAGTGAGAATTTTACACACACCCGAGGTGTTGTATGCTACATGAACCTCGAGGCGAGGTGAAGCTCGAGGGTTTATCTAAGCAGCCAACTTACTGAGACATGGCTGAGTTCGCACTGCCCCATGTTTTATTTTCTATAATTGCTGGAGAGTGTTTTTTCGCCACAGTAATTATATAAAATAGAAACATTCCTACAGTATTCTGTCACGGCCCGGTCTTAAGCGCAGTCTGCAACTGTTGAAACCTTTCAGTTTTTTTGTTTTGTTTTTCTTTTAAAAAAATTCAATTAAGCAGTTTTAAATAATAGACAGGGCTCAAAAAGTGTCCATTCTAACATTCCAGTCTTTTTTTTTAAGATTTACTTACTGCCGTGAGCAAGTGGCAGTGCATTATTCAGCGCAGCAATGGGCAGATGGATGGCTAGTGCATGCACAGAGCAAGGGGAACCTGGTGCATGTCTGCCATTATAAATACTCCTTCATAATGGCAAATTACAACCATGTTTCCTTAAGGGAAAAAACACTCACCAGTTATTATATATGGATTACAGTGCCACAGTATAAAGGGAGTACAGTACCACAAAATATATGGAGCACTGGAGCACAGGACCACAGAATATATGGAGTGCAGAACAACATACTGTATGGAATATAGTGCCATGGAATACATAGAGCACAGAACCACATAATATATGGCATACAGAACCACCGAATATATGGACTACAGCACCTCAGAATATATGGAGTATCTCTGAGGGAGACCCCATCAGTGGAGGCTTTTAAAGGGGGTCTCAAGGCACACCTTTTTAATACAGCCTTTTTAAATTAGCCATAGTATTGATATTATTGCTATTTATCTATTCTGATTTTAATTATTTTATAATTACTGACCCTTGTGTTCGTATTTGTTAAATGTGTATGTCCTTGCACTTCCTGTATAGTGCCCAAAGCCTCCAGGATTGGGCACTGTATAAATAAAAGCTTACTTACTTACATACTTAATATGATAGAATATAGGGCCTGGATATAGGGAGCACAGTACTATAGAATACATGGGGCAAAGAACCACAGAATATAAGGAGTAAAGTACAAAAGAATACATGGAGTCCAGTACCACATAATATATGAAGTACAGCATCATAGAAAACATGGCGTATAGAACCATAGACCATATGAAGTACAGTACCATACACAAGGTGCCTGGAATTCTGCGATTCTGAAACCGTATAATTTTCCACAAAATTTTCATCATGCCAAAGAACATATACATAGTGCCACAGAATTCATTGCTTTAGGTGAATTTTCATTCAGATATACAGTTTTTCCCTAGTGCTCGGCTCCCTTCCCCATCTTGTTGATCCTGAAGCCCTTCTTCTGTACTCAGCATGTGATGTTATTGTTTCATTGATTCATAAGTGACATCACGGATAGTATCACGGGTAAAACCTGCCTGTTTGCGAATGACACCAAGCTCTGTGGGAGGGTGGACATGGAGGAAGGCAGACAGGAACTTAGGGAGGACTTGACTAGGATAGAAAAGTGGTCTAGCATTTGGCAGCTGGAGTTCAGTGCTAAAAAGTACAAGGTTATGCACCTGGAGGCAAGGAATCCAGAGATCAAATATTGGTGATGAGGAGTGCAGGTAACTAGATCAGAAGAAGAAGAAAAGGACCTGGGAGTAATAATCACAGGTGACCTGAAATGCGCTGCACACTGCAAGAGAGCAGCAGCAAAGGCAAATTGGATGCTGGGATGCATAGTCAGAGGAATTACCACCAGGAAGATGAAGGTTATTCTGCCACTGTAGAGGTCACTGGTACAACCACATCTGGAGTGCAGTGTGCAGTTTTGGTGCCCATATCTTAAGAAGGATGTCACCGTGCTGGAGATGGTCCAGAGATGGGCAACCAAGATGATCCAGGGCCAGCAGGACAACACTTATGACAAGAGGTTTAGGGAGTTCTGCATGTACTCGCTTGAGGGAAGACGGGAGAGGGGAGACATGATTGAGACGTTCATGTACCTTAAGGGTATTAATAAGGTGATCACTGAGGGCATCTTCAGTCTTAGTGGCAACAAGACCACTAGAGAGCACAGCCTAAAGCTGGTGGGGGGATGGTTCAGGAGGGAGATGAGGAGGCACTTTTTCACTTAGAGTGTGGTGGAAAAGTGGAATGAGCTGCCAGAAGATGTGGTATCCCTAAAAATGGTGGACAGCTTCAAGTGGGGTTGGGACAGGGTGAGGTGAAAAATTGCAGGTAAAAGGGGAGCGAGTGTGGCGGAGCTGGGGAAGTAGATGGTCAAAAGGGAAATGGAAGAAAGGCAATTCCCTTTGTAAACACATAGGGAGCTGCACAATTCAGCAGACTAGATAGATGGTAAGTCCTTTATTTGCTGACATGCATTATTTATAGGTATGTACATCACATCATATTTTAGCCAATGGCACGGCTACATTGTACCACAGAAATGAATAAATCACTCCATAGAAATCAGAAAATGCTGCAACAGAAGCTTAGGAGCCCTGCCACAGAAATCAGTATAAAGTGCTACAGAGCACTAGGGGCTCTGATCATACGATATATGAGGTATAGCACCACAGAATATATGGAGTATAGTACCACAGAATATAGGGCTTACTGTAAAACTACATGAAGTACAATACCACAGAATGTGTGGAGTAGTCATACAACATATGGAGTACAAAACCACAGACTATAGGGAGTACAGTACCACAGAATTTATGGAGTACAGTATCATAGAATATAGGGAAGTCAAGGTGAATAATCACCTAGGTACCAGTGATTACCGTACGGTGTGGTTTAATATAAGGACAAAGGCAGATTCCAACCACATTACAGTGAGAGCTCCGGACTTCAGGTAGGCAGATTTTGTTAAGATGGGTGAATGCCTAAAGGGTGAACTGGCAGAGAGAGATGGCCATTGTAGAGTGGAGGAACAGTAGGCAAAATTAAAGAGTGCAATTTTGAAGGCTACAAACTTTCTGTATGTGTCAGGCGGGTGAGTAAGGGGGGAAAAAGCCACTGCGGTTTGTGAGAGAGGTGGCAGGAAAGGTAACGGCTAAAAAGGTAGCATACAGGAGCTATACACAGACATAGAGGTAGGAAGATAAGGAAGTATATCAGCAGAAACAGAGAGAGGTAGGGAAAGCAGTAAGGAGTGCAAAGGCAAAAACTGAAGTGAGGATATCCAAAGAAGCAAAGAAAGGGGGCAAGACATTTTTAGGTATATAAGTGACAAGAGGAAGACCAGAGGAAGAACTGTAAGATTTAAAAGAGAGGAGGGAGGGACAGCACAGAGGAAGACCAGGAAAAAGCAGACATACTAAACAAATACTTTTGTTCAGTGTTTAAGGTGGAGGAAACAGGGCATGGGTCACCAAAAAGCATTACACACTATGTAAGGACAGAAATGGAAGTCAGTCCTTTTTCAGAGAAGAGGGTACTAGAGGGACTTGCTAGTCTGAAAGTAAACAAAGCAGTGGGAACAGATAGGGTGCATCCTAGATTATTAGAGGAACTCAGGGAGGTACTGCCTGCTTCTCTGACAGTCTGTTCAACAGCTCACTAGAAACAGGTGTGGTTCCTGAAGACTGGAGGAGGGCAGATGTAGTCCCTCTTCATAAAAGTAGAAGCACGGAGGAAGCTGGAAATTACTGTATAGGTCAGTCAGTCTGACCTCAGTGGTGGTAAAGTTAATGGAACCATTGTTGAAGGAGAGGATAGTGGATTATCATGAATCAAATGGATTACAAGATCAGAGACAGCATGGTTTTACAGAAGGGAGGTCATGTCAAATGAATCTAATAGACTTTTTTGATTAGTGACGAAGGCAGTGGATCAGGGTGGTGCAGTGGATGTGACATACCTAGATTTCAGTAAGGTGTTTGACACTGTTGAACATGGGAGACTATTAAACAAGTCGGGTAGCTTAGGAGTAGGTCTGCAGGTGTTAAATTGGGTAAGAAATTGGTTGTGGATAAGAGACAGAGGGTGGTGGTAAATGGAGTTCGCTCAGAGGAGGGTATGGTGACCAGTGGGGTGCCGCAGGGATCAGTGCTAGGACCAGTCCTTTTTAATGTATTTGTAAGTGACACTGCAGAGGAGCTAGAAGGAAAGGTATACCTCTCCGTAGATGATACCAACATCTGTAACAGCAGACATTCTGGTGGGGGGGGGTATGGGTGGAAAGGATGGACAGGGACCCGAGAAAATGTGAGGAGTGGTCTAAGGTATGGCAGCTGGGGTTCAATGCAAAGAAGTGCAAGATAATGCACTTGGGGTACAGTATCCTAGAGGCTGAATACAAAATGGGTGGAGTAATACTGACAACTGTCAAATAGGAGAGAGATGTCAGTGTAATTATCTTGAATGACCAAAAGGTAGCTAGACAGTGTGACAAGACAGTTAAGAAGGCTAGTGAGATGCTGGGTTGCATAGGGAGAGGTATCACCAGCAGAAGAAGGAAGATGTTGTTACCCCGTATAAGTCACTAGTAAGACCTCATCCAGAATATTGTGTACAGTTCTGGAGACCATATCTACAATAGGATATAGACACAGTGGAGGTGGTTCAAAAGAGGGGCAACTAAAATGGTGAGGGGTCTTCGGCAAAAGACTAATGAGAAAGGGCTGTTGAAACTCAGTATTTACACCCTAAAGGAGAGGGGGTATGATGGACTAGACATATAAATACCTAAAGGAGGTAAATAAGGTACCTGATGGCAGTATATTTCAGCATAAAATGTGCTTAAAAACAAGTGGGTACGGTATGAAGCAGAAGGGCGGTGTAAATTCAGGAAAGATGTGAGAAAGTTCTTCACAGAAAGAGGGGTGGATGCCTGAGAAACAGTTTACCAGCTGCGATAGTTAGAGAGAAAACAGTGGAAGGGTTCAAGAAAGTATGGGATAGACATAAGAGAATCTTAAGGGAAAGGAATTAGGGGAAGGTGAAAACTGGAGATCAAGTAGCGTCTGCCGGGTTATTGTAAGTAGGGTTAATGGGTAGACTGGGTGGGCCAAGCAGTCCTTATCTGCTGACACATTCTATGTTTCTATGAATATAGAACCACAGACTATATGCAGTACAGAACCACAGAATATATGAAGTACAGAACCACAGAATATAGGGAGTACAGTACCACAGAATTCATGGAGTAAAGAACAACAGAATAAAAGGGGTACAGTACCAAAGGATGGATAGATAGATAGATAGATAGATAGATAGATAGATAGATAGATAGATAGACAGACAGACAGACAGACAGACAAATAGAGAGGATACTGGTTGGGCAACCATGCACAGGGGGGTTTTGTTTACATCAGACCTTGACAGCAAAGCTTGAGAGGACTGATGTAATCAGAAGCCTGAGATGGCGGTACAGACTGGCTGGGCGTGTGGTTGCCCAACCAATATTTTTCATAGTGTATAACTTTTTTGTTTGTTTTTTTTTAACGCAAAAGTGTTTCCACAGCGCTTCACAGCAGCTAGAAACATGCCAATGGTTTCAGTTCAGAACTTGAACTGGTTGCTATACATGCAGCAGTGATGTGAAAAACACCAGCTGCTTCAGGGATTGCATAACCAGATACTGATCAACTAGAACTTTATTGTACCATAGAAGCGTACAACCATACCTTTGAACTGTGGTACAACAAGGTTCCAGCTGGCAGGGAAATCCATGCAGAACAAACCTTCACTATACTAGATAGATAGACAGACAGACTGATTGATTGATTGATAGACAGACAGACAGTATTTATTTATTTATTTAGCTTTTGTTGACCAGGTAGGTACACTAGACAAGCTGTATGCCTATTTTCAGGTATCACCCGGGAGAGTACAGAGAAAATACAGGTACACAACAAGGTACATAACAACAAGAGGGGCAATGTACGTGGTAGTAGGAGAGCAAGATGAACATAGATAGTCGACAGTAAACAGCAATAGGTAAAATATGCATATACATACAGAATAAATAGACTAAGACATTCAATGGCAATTACACTGTATGAGTGACCCCTTTATACCGGGGCCGCATAATTCATAAGCAGACAGTAGGCAATCAGATACTTCCTAGAGTTAAAAGGACAGTGGGCAGTGGGTTGGATGAGATCAGTGATAGATAGATAGATAGATAGATAGATAGATAGATATTTATTTCAAGTTTCACCAGGAATGGCATACCGAGTTGCGAACAGCTCATTTCCAGATGCGCCCTGGGAGTAGGGGATGTGGAAAATCATATAGAGTAAATACAATATCTCAAAAAGCATAATTAAAATAAAAGACAAATCTTTGGGTAAATAGAACTAATCTAGCATATAAATGAACAGGTAATAAAGGTAGCATATTTCCAGGAGAAAACTAGTGGGGGGGGGAGTGGAGGAAGAGAGTCATGGACAGTTGCAGGACAGTAAAACATAGTCATGAAGGAATTACTTTAAGAAGTGAGCAGAAGAGGCGGAGCAAATTGAAAAGAGAATGTAGGACCAGAGTTTAGGAAAGTGGTATGAGAAAATAGATTGACCAACAGTAGATTAGTGGATTAGATCAACAGATAGATAGACAGATTAAACCTTTATTCCCCCTCTAGCCTCAACCCCGTCACTCACCTTCCCTGGGACTTACCTTGTCTCTACTTTCATTTCCATAGCTTACCCCCATGGTGGGGTTCTTTCTTCAGAGTCCTTAGGGGGATATCAGACCGTTCAAGATAACTTAAGCCAGTGTCAGTGGAGTGGTGCTGCAGTCAGTGGTACGAGGTCTGCGAAGAGAGATCGGAAGTCATCCTGCTGGCTAGGGTCCTTTTCTTTTTTTTTCCTTTTCCCATAAAGGGTTTTCTGCTCCCTGGCAGGCTGGGCAGCTGTATCAGCCTGTCCTGTAAGCACCAGTCATCCTGATCCCCCTCTCCAATTCTGTGACCTGGCAGGCCTTTAGTGCTTTCTCAGGGAAGGCTTCATGTAGCCCAGCACCTGTATTTTTCCACCGTTTTTCTCCCCTGAGGCCCATGGATGTGCAATAAATGTGATGTCTGAGCTCCACTTCCACAGAGACATCCCCAACTGAACACGGGATCCCGTCCTATGCATTATGGCATCACATGTGCTAGCATTCAGCTGCTGCTGGGTATCAGGCAAGCAGCGTGCCACACTAACTCCTCCCCCCGAAGAAGGAGGGCTGTCCTAGTGATGCTTAATCCTTCCTCTCCCCGCCAGCCCCGGAGCAACCTGAGTCTGTTCCCAACCCTGGGTTGCCGTCATGACAGGAGGTAAGGTGCCCAGTGCCTCGGCCCATCATGTCACTGGGCCGGCTTTGGCTAGGGTTGTTTTCATTGTTTCTCCTTGCCCAAGACACATGTGCACTGGGGAGGGGGCCAAGGGGCACGTGCACGCTGAGCCTAAACACTGCTCTGGCTTATGTCTTCTCTCCTCCATACCCTTGTTGCACTGCCACCTGTGGTCACCCAGGTGGCATTAGAGCAGTGAGGATGGTGACCCTTCCTCCCTCCCTGAAGGAGGAGAGTGTCCATGGGGATGCTTGATCCTCCTCTCTTCAGCTGGCCCCCTGACAACCTGAGTTCATTCCCAAATCTGGGTTGCTGGTGTTGCAAGTGGAAGCACTACTGCTGTTCAAAAGGGCCAGCACCCTAATACAGTCTTTGACTGGGTGACTAGGGTAACTGACAAAGGAGAGGTGGTCAATGTACTGTACCTGGACTTCAGCAAAGCCTTTGACTCTGTCCCCCACAGGAGGCTGATCAAAAAACTGAAGGACCTAGGGGTGGAATAATGGACAGCCTCTTGGA
The DNA here is from genome assembly GCA_016271365.2 of Neoceratodus forsteri. Classification (NCBI taxonomy): domain Eukaryota; kingdom Metazoa; phylum Chordata; order Ceratodontiformes; family Ceratodontidae; genus Neoceratodus; species Neoceratodus forsteri. Next base: position 381,641,634 of record CM028134.1, on the reverse strand, counting down.
CAGAAAGCTGTCTGAGGGGGAGGACTCAGAGGGTACTGGCAAATGTCAAACAGGTGGACACTGGAGAGGTTATAAGTGACGTGCCACAAGGCTCTGTCCTAGGCCCGTCCAAGTCAACATATTCATTTGCGACATGGGGTGGGCATTCAGGGAAAGATCTGCCTCTTTGCAGATGACATGAAGATCTAGGCAAGGGTGGATACTGAGTAGGGGATTAGGGCACTAAAGCGAGGAAGAAGAGAGACTGGCAAAATAGTCGAAGATCTGGCAGCTACGATACAATGCAAACAAATTTAAAGTACTGTACTTTGAGATCTGAGACTGCAGTAGTCATTGGGGAGGGTGGTACTGGAAAGCACAACTGAGGAGAAAGACCTGGGGGTTATAATCTCAGATAACCTGATATCCACAGCACAATGCAACAATGTTGTAGGTAAGACAAATAAGATGTTGGGGTGCATTGGCAGAGGAATGTGTAGCAGAAGCCTGGAGTTGATCCTTCCACTATACAGATCAGTACACCTGGAGTACTGTGCAAAGTTTTGGAATCCAGATCTGTGTAAGGACTGTGAGAGGCAGTCCAGACACATCTAAAATGATTCAGGGAATGGGAGAAGGTATAGGAGGAGAGGTTGCAAAACCTTGACATGTACACACTAGAGACCAGGAGGGAGAGGGGGACATAATGATAGAAACCCACAAGTACCTGCACAGGATAAATAGGGTGGATTTTGAAGGCATTTCACCTTAAGCATGAACACAGGTATGAGGGGGAATTCATTGAAAGTGGCAGCAGGAGGATTCAGGAAAGCTGTCCACAAGCATTTTGTCACCGAACGAGTGGTGGGTAAGTGGAACAGACTGCCAGAGGAGGTGGTGCAGGCTAATACAGTGTAGGGTTCTACAGTAGGGTGGGACATGACCATAGTATAAGGGACAGAAGTAAGAAGGTGGAATTGTCACTAGGGTCTTTGCCATGTAGCTAGGAAGGGTGGGCAGATTGGATGGGCCACTAGGCCTTTTCCTGCCTCCGCTTTCTGTTTCTGTATGCCAATTTGTGAAACAGGGGCACCTGGGAGTGTGGTCCCATGGCTCACTGATCATTTGTGAGGTCTGTCTGACTGTATATTTGGATATCCCTACAATAAATTCAAAAGTATTGTGGAAAGGAGTTGTTTCATGCTGCATTTTGTGCTAAGGATTTAATTCTCACACAGCTCTAGAGTGCAGTTGAACTTTTTGTGATTTTGTTTTTTCACTTTAGGTTAGCAAACCCTCAACCAGCACCACCCCTGACCTGAGAGGGCTGCAACACATGTTCTTGGGATGGTCTCTAGTGCCTTTGCCTTGTAGCTAGGTAGGGTGGGCAGATTGGATGGGCTGCTGGGCCTTTTCCTGCCATCTATTTCTATGTTTCTGTATACCAGTCAGGGAGACAGGACACCAAATCAAGTGCAGTTCATAATGGAGCTAAGAAATGTACTGGTTCCTTAGACCTGATGGAAGTAGCGGATCAAGAACACGGGTGAACAAGTGAAAACTAACGGGGGGTTCAAGAGGCACATGAGACAGTTTTATTTTACAGAAAAGATGGTGGAGCCCTGGAACAATCTGCCAGCTGAGGTGCCGGGTGCCAAAACTATCAATGGCTTCAAACATGGCTGGGACAGAGTGAAGGACTTAGTGGTTGCTTATGGTGATAGTGGTAGGGCGGGGAGCATGGGGGTCAATAGTGTGGGTTAGAACCCTGTATGGACAATGGGTCCCAGGTTTATTAGGGTTTTATGGGCAGACTGGATGGGCCAATGGTCTTTTTCTGCCATCATTGTCTATGTTTGCATATGAGTTCAAAAGTCAACAATACAGAAAGTTTGACTCATGAACACAGGACCATGTCTCATGGTTAAGCAAGCATATGCTTATGTGGTATAGTATGGTTAACAGATAAACAACACAGGGTGGTGGTTAATGGCACTCACTCTAATGATGAGAGAGTGACTGAGACCGGTCCTCTTCAGTGTTTTCATAAGTGACATTGCAAATTAACTTGAAGGGACTAGAACCTGTTCTCTTCAGTGTCTTCATAAATGACACTGCAGATGAACTGGAAGGGAAGGTGTGTCCTTTTTGCAGATGATACTAAAATCTGTAATAGTGTGTATAATAAGGAATAGGTGGAAAGAATGTGTAGGGATCTTATGAAACTAAAGAAGTGGTCAAGAGCATGATAGTTGGGATTTACTCAGTTTAAATTAGACAAAAGTAGTCCGATTGCACATCATTTTAGTCTAGACATGGATATTAAATACAGTACCTGTCAAGCTCTGTCTTAAATCTGCTAAAGGTTGTAATATCCATCAATTGTTGTGGTAGCATGTTCCCAACCCAAGATACCCGAATGGAGAAGAATTGATTGCTTTTATTTGTATTTGCTCCAGAAAGCATAAGTTGTTTATTGTGCAACCTCAGATTGATAGCTCTATCACAAAATCTAATGCCACACTGAGCCATCAGTTCTGGACTATCAAGTATTTTAAATAATAATAGGATATCTCTCCTCAATCTTCTCTCAAGGCTGAACAGACCAACCTCAGTTCATCTCTCCCCATAGGTCATATGTCTAAGTCGTGGAATTAATCTAGTAACTCTTCTCTGGACACCTTAAATTAAGTTAATATAACTTTTCAAAAATAGGGACCAGAAGCGTGAACCGTAATCTAAATGAGGTCTTACATAAGTCCTATAAGGAGGCAGAATGCAGTGATCACTCCTGGATATAAAAGATTTCTTTATGGTTCTTAACAAACCATTCACAATCTGTGTAATTTTTCTACAATGACCGGACAATAAAAAATGTATTCTTGATTATGATTCCCAAGTCACGCTCATTACTTACAGATTTTAATTGAAAATTATTTAAAACATAAGAATGAAAAGGGTTATTCTTTCCCAAATGGAGCACAGTGCGTGTATCATATTTGAACTTCATCTTATTTTTGCTTGCCCATAATTCAACTTGTTTCAAGTCACCCACCAAGGATTGATACTTAGTGTTGTTATTAACTTCACCTCCTAATTTAGTGTCATCCACGAATTTCACTATGTTGTTTTTTATATTAATGTGCATGTCTCTGATGAACAAACCAAAAAGTGTAAGTCCAAGCAGCGGACCCTGTGGAACACCACTATCACCAATCCCTCTTCTGAATAATGGCCACTGACCCTCTCCTGCTGTTTTCTGTCAGTCAACCAGTTTTTAACCCACCTTACCAGATAATGACTAAAACCCATATTTTCCCATTTTTTTCACAAGTTCATTGGGGGGAACAATGTCAAATGCCTTTTCAAAGTCCAAACGTATGGTATCCACATGGTTACTATCATCAATACTCCTACTGACCCTTTCATAGAATGAAACTAGGTTAGTAGTGCAAGACCGCCCTTTTGTAAAGCCATGCTGAGTCATGTCATATAATCCATTAGTTTGAAACTCATCATCAAAGCATTTTTTTGATAGTCTTCCCAGTGTTTTACTGACAAGAGATGTTAGACTAATGAGCTGATAGTTTCCTACATAAATTCTACTGACTTTTTTATGGAGCGGAACGACAACTGCTCTCCTCCAGTCACAAGGGACATCACTGGTGTCCAAGGATTTGTTAAACAAAGTATTGAAAGGGTAACCCAAAATTGCCACCAATTCTTTAATGAACCTAAGGTGAATCTCATCCGGACCAGGAGAAGTATTAATTTTAACTAAACTCAGAGCACTCTCAACGTCTTTAACAGAGAAATGCTGAGGGGCACCCTGCTGTGATTCATTAACCAAGTCACACTTACCCTTTTCACCATAAATTAAACAAAAATATACACTGAATAGGTTAGCTTTTTAAGTCAGATCTTCTTTGATGTTACAATTAGCCATTAAGGATCCTATAGTCTTAATGCTATTCTTATTGCTACTTATAACATGGGTTCCTAAAATACTGTCCTCTGATTCATCCAAACCGGTCATCTGACCGTTGATCAATCCCTGATATACCCACAGTTGCATGTTCACGTGGCTTTATTTCACTTTTTCTTTAGGTAAAACTCTAACAAAACAGTTTATAAGAGGTTAACCCACTCCAAGGTATACAGGTTTGCAGGCATTGATTAATCCATGCCTGGGTGGTTGAAGTCACTCGCTCGCTTTGTGACTACAACTCCCTCCCCCAGGCATGGATTAATGCTCAGTAAACCTATACCCTGTCAGGGTTAATCCTCTTTATATAAGTATAGAATGGTTATTCGTTGTTCTTCATGTGTGCTAGCCTAAACGCAACCTTTTTCTTTCTCTCTTCATCATACTGTAGTTTTAACCAATTGTAAATCATATCTATATTTTTGTCTGGTTGCTTTGGATGGACTTTTAATGTGCATATGCTTTTTCTTTTTTAATATGTATGTCTTTTAATATTAATAGTATAACAAATGGGAATTTTCCCCTTATTATTATGCTTCCTTCTGAGGGGAACATATTTGATTTCTAGATCCCAAATCCTATCCTTTAGAAGCAACCAAATGTCCTCCACGGTAAGGACCAACATTTCATGTTCCCAATCAAATGAAATTAAATGTTCATGAATAGCATCAAACTGAGCCTTAGCATAATCCCCGAAGGAGGTTTTTCTAACATATTTCAATTTACAGTCTGTTAGAGCAAAAGAGATCACACTGTAGTTGCTATTACCAAGGGTTCCTAGTACTGATACATTAGAGAGATCTGAATCAATATTAGTGATTATTATGTCAAGGATATGCATACCTCTTGTAGGTTTGCTGACCTTTTAATCTAGCCTAGTTAATATGTTAATAAATTCAGTCTCCAGTTTAGATGTACCCATTAATGAATCCCAATTAATACCTGGTAAATTGAAATCCCTGGTAATGACTGCATCACCCAGGGTGGATGCTATTTTTATATCCCTAATGAGGCTGTTATTATATTCCTTGCTATACATGGAAGGCCTATAGCAGTTTCCTAGAATTATTTGTGATCTATTTTTTTAGCTGGAGTGGAATCCAAATGCTCTCAGTGGAATTTGAGGTATTATTTACAATTTGTCTCTGTTGACAATCAAAGTCATGTTCTGTGTGAATGCAAACTCTGTCCCCTTTCTTGCTATCCCTATTTTTATAAAAAAGGTGGTAACCAGTGATCATACACATTCAAGAACTTGTTGAATCCCACCAAGTTTCAGTTATTGCGGATATGTCAATTTTATCTCTACAGAGAATAATTTCCAGTTCTGATGTTTTTATTAGGTTTTAACTTCTAGTGCATGCTATTTGGATTTTACAATCAGCTAGATCTTTTGCAGACATTGCTTCTTTACTTACTGATAAAATAGCAATATCCCAAGCCCCCCTGCAAGCTAGTTTAAAGCTTTGGTGATACAATCATCAAACTGTTTCCCCAGGGTAGCACTGCTTCTCTTGCTTAGGTGCAAGCCATCCCAACTAAAATAACTAGGATTGCTTATGCATGTTTCCCAATGGGTTAGTCAAGTAAATTCATTCTTAAGCCACCACTTGCAGAACCATTCATTAATCATCATACTTTTTTTCAGCCTATTAAACTTGCCCTGAAAACTGGTAATATCTCCGAGATATAAATCTCACAGCCTCTTTCTTTCAAAGTGGTACTAAGATCAATAAATTACTTCCTGATATCCTCAATTTCAGTTTTATTTATTTGTTACATCATGGATAATAACTAATGGGTTCTCTCCAGCATCATTTAAAATATTCATGCCATTCTATGTATGTCTGATATCCTGGCCCCTGGGAAAATGCTACCGTATGGTTCTGCTTATCAGGATTGCACACAAATTTATATGCAGATTTGATTATTGAGTTTCCCAGAACATACCTTTGCCATGGGAATGACATCCTTTTGTCACGGTGAATAGCCTGAAATGGAAACTGAATTACACTCTGATATTCATTTCCCAATATGCTCAATAAATTTTCAGACTGATTTGGTTGAGTGGGAATTATATTTTCTGGTATATACTCATTGCCAGGTGTAGTTAATTCAATTAATAAATTATCATTGTGACTAGGTCGAGAGAGAGTGGTATCTTCAGACTGATGCCCATTATCTCCTCCTGATAGTACCTCATATCTGTTAGATAATTCTATATTGAAACACATTGCTCTATGACAGTTTTTAGGTCTGCATTTCCTTTCAACCACAGCCCAGTCATTGGTGTCACCCCCCTTGTCAGTATCATCATTTTCCCTGTACTTTTTCTGCCAGTTCCCTCATGTCATGACACACAAGACCCAGTGACTACAGAATGCTGTGATCTGTCTTTTTCCAGCAAGCAGGATTGATTGTTTAACATGAGCTTAGATGAAGCCCTATTGAGCTCTATCTCCAATTCTACAATTCATAATTTCAAATTGTAAATTTCCACACACTGATAGCATTTAAATGCTTCAAAATCTGAATTGGGTAATAAGCTAATTTTTACACAGTATACAGGCAATATCCAATGTGCCTGAAGTTAAAGTTACCATATCAGTACAATGCCAGAAAGTGCAGAAATGTCCACCTAGGGCATAGGAACCCATAAACTGAGTATGGGGGGGGCACTGTCAGTCACTAAAGAGGAAAGGGACCTTGAGGTTAACATATCTGATGACCTCAAAGTGGCAGGGCAGTGTAACAAAGCAGTGGGTAGGGCCAGTGGGATGCTGGAATGCGTAGGCAGAGATATCTCCAGCTGAAGGAGGAAGGTGCTGTTGCCACTATATTGCTCACTGGCGAGACCCACCTTGTGTGATATGTCCAATTCTGGAGGCCACACCTCAGAAAAGAGGGTGGAGGCAGTCCAGAGGAGGCCAACTAAAATTGTGCTGGGATTGCACCAAAAGCCTTATGAGAAAAAACTGAGGGATCTCAACATGTACACCCTGGAAGAGAGGAGAGAAGAGTAAGAGGGAACATGATAAAGACCTGTAAGTACCTCACGGGGTGAACAGGGTGCAGGAGGGGAATTAATTTCAAAAGAGGAAGAGCACCAGGATCAGATGGCATGAGATGAAGCTGGAGAGGTGGAGTTTAGGAAGGATGTGAGGAAGAAGTACTTCACTGCAAGAGTGGTGGATGATTGGAATGGACTGCCAGCAGAAGTGGTGGAGGCAAAAACAATAGGGGCTTCAAGCATGTGTAGCGTACACATAGGGAAACATTAGGAAATGGGCAGGAAGGAGAGAGGGTTGCCTGAGACCAGTTTGGGTCAGCAGAGACCGACTAGGCAGTCCTTTTCTGCCAACAAATTCTGTGTTTCTTTGTTTCTGTTTGCAAAATGTTGATCATCACAGTGACCAACTATTGAAAAAGTAACATTTGAAAAAAATTAGACAGAGACCGAGTGCTGTAATTTTTTGGAATTGTCAGTTGTGGCCTTACAACAGCTCTCTCATCAAAACAGAGACTTTTACCCTACTGAGGAAGTGGGAAGCATGCACATATAATTAGGAATTACATTATTTCTATGCATGACAAGAGAAAAGATTTCCATACCAAGCGTACTGTATACAGGATTATGAATCACTGGAGCATGCTTAAAGATGGCTGCCTAGTTCAGATTCTCCTGCTTTTGGCATATATCATTTTTTTTAACTGTTTGTTTATACTCCTTTATTGTCACTGGCCCTCCTTCGGCCTCCAGCCCTGTCATCCACTGCCTCCAGGACTTATCTCTTTCAAGCTAGTACCCTGTACTTGGCAGGTGGTGCGGTGGGCTGGCAGCATCCTCCTAGCTGATGGGTTTTCACCTTGGTTTTCCTCATTCTCTGAGGTTGGCAAGTGCACCATGGCATGGATGTGAAGTGTAAAGATACCGTACGCACTCAGCACCTGCACCTAGACCTCTGAGAGGCAGCTGCTGCTGTACCACCTTGCCTGCACTAGGTGTCTGACACTTCACCAGGCAAAGACTTCATTAAGTGCTTTTTGATGCTGGGAAAACTTTGCACTGTTCTCACAAAGTGACTTTCCCGACTTTGCACATCCCTAAAAGTGTGTGATGCCATATAAACCCCATGAGCAAAGCTCATGGGTTTAGCTAGACATCACATACTGAAGGTGTGTATAAAAAATGAGTAGGTACAACTCCCCATATCTTATTTTATGTAACTGCCGGGTTGCACATTCCTGTTTATTTCCTTGTGCTTCCCTGCAAAGTGTATCACACACTGCTTGCTGTCCTTTGCTTGCAACCTTGCTTTCTTTCGCAATCCAGCTCCCATTGTTGTTGTTTGAAATTGGCACCTTTTGTGAGCAGCGACTCATGGAGAGAGCTATAAGGTGACTCACACTAGCTGTTTCCACAAATTGGGAGATAAGGAAATGGAAATGTTCACAAATTATGATAATACACAGAAATCCATATATCACAGTGGGTCATAATGCACAGTTTTCCATGTATTATAACATGGCTGGTTATTATGGAGTTTGAAAGTGATCAAGCACCAGCTGATAAACTACTCAAGCAGTTCTTGTAATGTATTTAAGCAAAACAATTTATGTGGAATAATCATAATAAACATGTTTCACTTTATATATGATACATAAGAGCAGCAAGCCAGTTTTTAAGCAATAATACACAATGGGACATGCATTATGCTGATCTATTGCATGCCCAGGGGTGTAGTTGTCTTGACGCAAGTGTGACTGGATCAGCATAATGCATACACCTGAGGTGTCTTATTCCACTTACAAAATGAGCAAACTCAGATTATTAAAAAAAAAAATTAAAAGTTAACTTTTTTATTAAAAACACATATTTTATTCTGTTAAAAATGACTTGTAAAATGTAGTCCCTCCCCAGCTGTCAAGCATCTGTCTGTCCAAACATTCAATAGCTGGAATGTTTAGTATGGAATACAGGAATTCAAACTTCTGCAGAATTCTAGTAGCTGAATCTTCACCTCTACCCTCACAAACACAGACAACAGAAGGCCTCATTAAAGCCAGGGATTCAATTAGTCTGTGGCAAGGAAAGCAGCAAATATTTTCCTGGTAGGTCTGAAAAGATGCTCAAAAAAATAAAACTGTGAAAAAATACAGGAGTTCATTTTTTATGGCTGTGGGTGGAGCATACAGTCATCTTGCTTTAGCTAGGAAAAACTGGCATACTGTGGAAAACATTTTTTTTGTACTTTTCAGTGTATCCTTCCATAACAGTAAATCACTATGACAGTTAAATACTCCCTTCTTCCTGTTTAGAATGTTGTAGACAGAACTCTAAGCTGCTTATCAGATGGCCATTAGGAAATTAAACCGCTTGTTAAAATTTGGTTGCCTATTAAACTAGAGATTTGTTTACCTCCTTCGAAATGCAACAACTTGCACATTTAAATACTTAGCATTTAAACATTTTCTTGCTACTAGCTTCAGTTGGGCAGGCATTCTCTTTCAAGAAAGATTCAAAACTCATAAATGTCACCCTTTTTCAGCAAGGAATCTCCAAAAAAGATTTACACTGTTTTTCTAACCTCTTAAGACACTATCTGATAAGCACTGTCTCAGACATAGTTATATACAGGAAACGCATGCATGCACACACACACACACACACACACACACACACATATACACATACTGTACACACCATCCTCATGGCCACAACATTCAAAATAAATGCTGCAATCTAATATGTTATAAAACAACAATAAAGAAACTGTTTATGCCAGTCTTGGTTATGTGGAACACAATAAAGTTCAGTTTACAGTAGATTTCCTTTAAATAGTTCTTATCCTATATTTTGTATCCTGGATAGCACAGGGGATATGCAACATCTCATTCACATAGGGATCTTCATTTTACACATTTTTGCACTGTATTTACTCAGGATGTCCTAGATTAGATGCAATATCTCGTTTTCAGTGAGGTCATGATGTTACCATGTTTATAATGTATTTATTCAGGGTAGTCTAGTCCAGATGTAAAATATTGTTTTCAGCATGTTCTGATTTTACGCAATGCAGCATAATATTGTGTAGGTGTAGATCCCCGTTGAAAATAAAATGCCACATCTTCTGTGAACTATCCAGGTTAAATACAGTATATAGCAATCAGCAGGCATACTCTAGGAAAACACATTGAGAAAATGTGTAAACGTAAGACCGCATTGAAACTGCCTCTCAGCAGATCTGCATTGTGAAAATTCATTAGAAATAATGGATAAAAGCATGACCACACTGTAAGTGATGTTGAGATTCGATGTTTTTTTAACCTCTTAAGACACTATCTGATAAGCACTGTCTCAGACATAGTTTATTATATACAGGAAACACACACACCCACACGCACGCGCACACACACACATACACACACTATACACACCATCTTCATGGCCACAACATTTGAAATAAATACTGCAATCTAATATGTTATAAAACAATAAAAAAACTGTTTATGTCAGTCTTGGTTATGTGGAACACAATGAGGTTCAGTTTACAGTACAGTTCCTTTAAATATTTCTTATCCTATATTTTGTATCGTGGATAGCACAGGGGAGATGCTACATCTCACTCTTCATAGGGATCTTCATTTTACAGATTTTTGTACTGCATTTACTCAGGATGTCCCAGATTAGATGCAATATCTTGTTTTAAATGTGGTCATGATTTTACCATTTTTATAATGTATTTATTCAGGGTAGCCTAGTCCAGATATAAAATATTGTTTTCAATGTGTTCTGATTTTACGCAATGCAGTATTAATACTGTGTAGATGTAGAGCCCCACTGAAAATAAGATGTCACGTCTTCTGTGAACTATCCAGGCTAAATACAGTATATAGCAATCAGCAGGCATATTCTAGGAAAACACATTGTGAAAATGTGTAAACATAAGACTGCATTGAAACTGCCTCTCAGCAGACCTGCATTGTGCGAATTCATCAGAAATAATGGATAAAATCATGACCACACTGTAAGTCATATTTTACAGGATTGCCAGCTAAGATTCAATATATCATAGATTGAATCTCAACTGAATATCTTGTAAAAAAATCAATATTTAAAATGGTTTAAATACTTTACCCAAATGAAATAAATAGTTTAAATATTAACTTGGCTAGTCTTTCCTCATAGGTCTTATCCCATATGTCCTGCACCATTGTAGTTGCCCTCCACTGCACCACCTCCACCTGTATGTTTTTTTCTCAGATGGGGCCTCCAGATCTGGATGCAGTATTTCAGGTGCGATCTCATGAGTGTCTTATACAGGCATCTGTCATATCCCCACCTTCTCTTGCTGTAGCTGCTTCAGCTGTTCTACAAACCCATTCTTTAGTAGGTGGCAGGCTGACTCCGGTCTGGCGAGAGCACCACACATTCTTTTCTCAACACTCTTGCCACTCCTAAAAGCTCTCCACAGCCATATCGGTTCTGACCAGAGTTTGTTTAAATGGGTGCATGTGCATAATTATCGGAAAAGAAAAGAACAAGTAATCTGTTGTTTATTTTGAGGGACTTTTCTTTTTAGGTCCTACTGTAGAGGAGTAAGTTGGGAAGTACAAACAGACCACAGAAAAGGTACTTGGCACAAATAGCACTGTTTTATTCAAAACACAACAATGAAAAGATATATATATATATATATATATATATATATATATATATATTTATTTATTTATTTTGTCAGATGGCTTCAGAATGGTGAACAGATTTAGTAAACTGATTTGGCAGTTGTAAACTGAAAGTTTAGCAAAGCCTTTTGCACTCTGTTCTGCCCTAACATTCCTGCTTGCATCAAAATTGTAGAGCCCCTTGCTATGTAGGTAAAGAACAGGTAAGTTGAATAGAGATACACATGCCCAGGGCTTAGTAAGGCACGAGGCCCTGCCGAAAGTGCCTTTAGCCCCTGACGGTAGTGCAATATTCGTTCAACACACACCCTGGAGTGTTTTATCATGCTTTATAAAATGGGAAACTTTTTTTTTTGCCCCTACAAAATAGCATACCTGTAAGCAGCAAAAGGCATTTTTTATCAGAATTTCTGATAAAATAGTCCTTCTGCCAGCAGGAAAATTACATCATGGTTTTGGTAGGCTGCCAGGATGGAACCCCTCCCCCAAGCGTGCACACACACACACACACACACACTCTCTCCAGTTTCCAAGGACCAACATGGCTAAACCGTCCTTTCCTCCGAGGGGGGCGGCGGTTATAGTTCCCTCCAGACACACCGATGGACCCCACAAGAAGAATACTGCCCTTTCCTTCACTCTTCCGATCCAGCGGCTCGCCAACTTGTAAAAGTTTAAACCCGCTGCACAGGGTTCGCCTGTCGCGCCGGTCCCAGGTGGTGACGACTGAGGCTGGAGCAAACAATACAACCACCTCCGTCCTTCCTTCTGTCTCCCCGCTGTGCAGCAGCTAGGGACAGCAGCGATCTTCCTCTACACTTTGTGTGAGTTTCACAGCTGCCCTTTTCATCCTCACTTTGTTTTCCTTTCTTCCCTTTTCACCTGCCCCACATTACTGCTTTCTGTCCCCTCTAATTTGCCAACTTTGATCGTTTCCACCTGCCCAGGTCTCCCCACTTGGTTAGTTTCGCAGATCACCATGCCCCATACTTTGCTGGTTTCTCTACTCCTGTCCTGGCTGGTACTCCCCGCTGCACCGCCCCCCCTACCCACTGCACATGCTTCACTATTTGCTCGTATGGCTCTTGCTAAGCGTGAAAACAAGATGGCTAATTTAACATTTATGAACGTTCCATTTCTTTTGTCAACATTCTATTTAGGGGCATTGATTTGTTTGCCTGTCCTTTTTTTTTCTATGTGTAATACATATATGGCACCGATTTTCTAACCAATCATTACTCTTATTTTGCTATGCCCACTTTATAATAAGAAGTAACACCTTGCAGCTTCAGGCTGACCTGTTTGACTAGGTTAGATCTTTCTTGCTCTCAGCTTCTTAAGCAATCAGTCCCTTCTCCTCAAATGATCAGAAATATCTCTTTTCTGTCTCTTTTCTATGACCTCCATATGACCTTTTGTTCTCAGAACTTCAGATTCAGTTAGCTGTCAATCCTGAAATACACAAGCACAAAAACAACTGTACCTCAGATATGAAAACTTTAACTCCTTCCCACCTTCAAAGCTTATTTATTTTTCTAATGAACAACTAATTTTTTTTTTTTAAGGGGTGGCTTCACAGCCTGAGGAGCAGTTCAGTTCACCCTATCATTTTAACAAGTCGCATTTGTGTGATTACAGACCATATTAAGTCTAATTTCACGACAACTTCGCCATGTACTGTGGCAGAGAGGAGAAGGGAAGGAAAGAAAAAAAACACAAAACAAAGACAACATGAGAAGCAAGACAGAGAAATACTGGAGCATGAGCAAGAGATGGGAAAGTGTCATCAAACTACAGGAGGGGCCAGCTCCTAGGTCCCATGGGAATATGGTCATGCAACCAATTTTCAAAAACATAGAAAAGACCAAAAAGAACAGAATAGGTTTTTTACTAATTTTACTTTTCCCTATAAAAATGGAACAGGTTCCTGACCCTGTCATAGGGCCTAGAGAACTCATTTAGTAAGTAAATATGGCTGCTATATTTGTAATGGCAATCAGAAATCTATTTTTTTAAAGGCATTGATATTGTTAGTGTGCTGTGTCCTGTGTGCCAGAACATTTTACCTGTGCATTAGATAGATCTAAGACAGATGCACCAACCAATTAGGATACAGGATTTTCCCCTCCCCATTTTATAAAGCATATGAAGGCACTTCCCAGGGGTGAAAGAAAATTCAGCCTTCATCTTCATCCCCTGGAGCATGCACTGAAATCCTTTATAAAATGACATTAGAAATTCCACAAACATTATTGGCTGAAACTTTTTACATGACCAAGCATTAAGTAAGCAATAATACCTGACAGGGTGGGCATTATTGGGAAGTACCGGACCGCCAGGGTATAATGAGCCCGACACTGCGGGTGGAGGGCCTTACTCTTCTCGGGTCCAGTATTTCCTAATAATGCTCAATTTTGGAGGTAATATTGTTGTGCATAGAAAATGGATATCTTAGTCAATTTCAATTAAGTGGTAAAATAAGAAAGGAAATAAGTTTTAAAACGAATAGTACTGAAGTGGAAAAAAATGTGCTTATTGAAAAAATAGTCCATACGTTTAAAGGCTGTTCCACCGGCTGTTGCTCCTCCCCACAGAGCTATTGTAATCTATTGAGCCCCCCCACACACACACACACACACTGCCACTTCAGCAGGAAATGTGTAGAAAAGATTCACCCCAGCAGTCTCTGGACATCGTCTGTCTCCTTTCCATATGAATGTTTTTTGGGGTTTTTTTTTGTAGCCATCGGAAGATGCGCCTGTTAAGCATGCAACCGACCTTGCAATACACTAATGCATGATGATGAACAACCCCAAGGTAAATTATTAGTTTATTTTAAATTTGAAGCAGGAGCTTGACTAACTGTGGGGACACTGTGGTATGAGGGAGTCGTTTTGTGCCATTTTGGTAAATGCTCTTTACAGTATGAAGCAAAATGGACTGATGGCTTCCTTTTTCATTTTTGTTCACTGCGGTAGTGCAAAAGCGCGGTCAGGAGAGTGGTACCATTGTAAAATAACACTGCTATGTGAAACTGCTATGTGATCACTCTTTCCAACCGTGAACTATACGGAGAGTGGGCTTTTTTTATTTTGCTGGCAATGGCACTGAGGTAAGCAGTGTTGGGGGGGGGGACAGTAGCTCTCACTAAGCAAGAGAAAAACATGGCGGGGATTTCAAATTTCACCGGGTACTTTCAGCCAATGACAAAGCAGGCTGGGCACCAGTGTACAAGGGTACCTGGTGAAGTGGCACTTGGACTGGTACTTATTTTTACCTGGGCATCTATTGAAAAATAGATACCCAGGTTGGAGCTGCTTTCAGCCAATCAGAACGGAGAATCCATTCTTACCATTTTCTAAACTGCTTTAAAGGACACCCTGTCATGACTTACTGCTTACATGTCTTTCAAAAAGCATGTGACTGTTCCTAACTGACTTCAGTATTGGGGTTTGTGATATCACTGTATGTTGCCATGGTAAACACCATGACGTCATAAACAAAGGCACTCTGATGATGCAGGAGACAGTACAAATGCTCTTTTTGCAGACTTCTTGGATAGGTTACCAAGATGTATTATTAGCCCTGGAAAAGAAACCTGACAGTGCAATAAAAAAAAAATTATTTTCTAGTAAATCGCGATAGCTGAATCATTGGGCCCGATTCTCAAAGTCCTTAGATGGATACAAGGTGCATGGGCCAAACATTTTTGATGCAGATGGCACCTTGCATCCAAAGATACATGGATTGCTACTCCAAAAGGCATCCTGTGGCAAACGCAGGCTGCATGTGCCAAAAAGGGCTTGCCCCAGCCTTGCGCCTAAAACTCATCTGTGACATGGTGCAAGGGGGGGGTTACAGCAGCAGCAGTGCCCTATTCCCAAAGGGCAGCTGCCACAACCACTGAACTGGTATTCCCGAACAACCCCCAGAGGACATCTGTCAAAGTACAGTTACACCAGCTATGAGCTGGCATACATGTACTTTGCCACCCAATGGGGGTTACACCAATGTGCCCCTATAACATGTAACCCCCTCACACAGCCCCAAACCCTGGAAATATCACTCAGTAGCCCCCCAAACCCAATACCCCAAAATGTACAGTAATCTCCCCCCGAGCCCCGATCCCCAGATTTATTAATAGGTAGCCCCCAACCCGATCCATGATTCCCAGACATATTACATTCTCAGTCCACGGGACCATGACTAGTAATTGTCCCCTTGTAGTCCTGATAGTCTAGTGTCCCCCTCCCCCTCACCCGGCAGTGCCAGACCACCCCACTCCTCCCACCCGTGCCCAGCCAGTGACTGGCACAGCCCACCTCTCACCACCATGACCAAACACTGACTGAGCTCTGTATGTGTGAGAACTGTAAATAGTAGGCACCTGGTGAATGACAGCTGCTGTCATTCAGTAATTCTACTATTTTCACTGTGAGGGCACACATACAGAGCCTCCAGTCAGCAGCTGGTCACGGGTGGTGAGAGGAGCTGTGCCAGTCACCGACTGGTAAGGGTGGGGGAGCAGGGTGGTCTGGCACTGCTGGGTGGAGGGGCAGGGCCACTAGACCACCAGGGCTACAAGGACAATTACAAGTCATGATCCCATGGACTTGAATTTGTTATTTTGGGATCGGGCTAGTGTGGGCTGCCTATTAATAGATCTGGGATCGGGCTTGGGGTGGTGTTACTGGACAATTGTGGGGATCGGGTGGGGGGTTGCTGTGCCCTGTTAATGGGCATTGTGGAGAGGCTAGTGGCACCCTGTTCATGTGTGCCTCCTTTGGGCACACCATTTGGGGTGCTGCAAGTCACAGGACGCAGCCATCGGGATCCTGCCCAATAAAGAATCAGGTGCAGGGTCCCCAGTGCATCGGCATTTGGCGCAAGTTACCTATGGCACTACTTTCGCCATGCCTTTCAGAACTGAGCCCATTATGTTCATATACTTAGATGGAGTGTACCAGACAGACCTGTCATTCTAACAAGCTCACCAGATTGTGCTGGATGTACTGTATGTGTGCATCACAATTGCATCTCCAGCAAACCTCCCACCTTCCCAGCAGCACTGTGCAGTCTGTCTGACCTTGCACACATGTGCTGTAGTGATCTCTGTAAGGAGGCAGCTCCACGACCCACCACAGAACTCCCTGCAGCAGATCTTCACATCAGCAGCAATCCTGACCCTGGCCACCCAATCACCGACATCCCCCCACTCAACCCCCAAACACAGTTTATCTGCATGGAAGGGCCATGTGCTTCCCCTTATGGCAGCATTACCTACTCTGTTTTTGCTTGGATTTGTCTGCTTCTTGGTTCATAATACTGCTCAAGGTGACTTGATATACTAATATATTACTCATTTTAGATTAGAAGTGTGCAGACATGAAGAATGTTAATCTTGGTAATAAATTACCCTTCACACAATTCGTCAGCAATTTTATCAGTTTACTTGGAAGGGTTATAGCAACAGTAACTATATACAGTAATAGGTTCATATTTAACTCAGTGGGAAATAGGCAGGTGTCTTGTTGCATTAATCACCCTGACAAAGCTATTTTTTCATCTAAAATTGTCTTCACATAATGTCCATTTCACACCTGCTATTTTGTTAACTTGTAAAGATGGAGTGCCAGAGGCAGGATTCTGTCTTAGAACCAATGTTATTGACAAACCTAGCACTGCCACAGTACTGTTGGATATATGTACAAGGCTTCCAATGGTGTGGTGCAGTGCTAGGTGAGATGTGTATTGAGATGTGTGCCAGCTCATAAATATTCATGAGCCCATCCATAGCCTCGCATGTCCTTTTGTAAGGATGCGGCTGGTCTAGTAAATATTGGGCATCGAGTTTGGGGCTGTCAAAGGATACCCCCTGCAGCAGTACGGATGGCAGGCCCTAGCTGAAAAGGTAATGTAAACCTGCCAAACCTGTAGGTGGGCTTGTGATATCACTGTAAGTTGCTATGGTAAGCACTATGATGTCATAAACAAAGTCACTCTGATGATGTGGGGGACAGTTAAATGCTCTTTATACAGACTTCTTGCACAGGTTACCAAGATGTGTTATTAGCCCTGGAAAGGAAACCTGACAATGCAAACAAATAAACATTTTCTAGTAAATTGTGATAGTTGAATCATTACGTTCATGAATGTAGAAAGTGTACCATACCTATCATTCTAACAATCTCACCACATTGTGGTGGATGTATGCGTGCCTCACAGTTGTCTCCATTAAGCTTCTCACCAGCACTGTGCAGTCTGTCTGACCTTGTACACATGTACTGTAGTAATTTCTGTAAGGAGACAAGCTCCACGACCCACCACAGAACTCCCTGCAGCAGATCTTCACATCAGCAGCAATCCTGACTCTGGCCACCTAACCACATATGTCCCCCACTTAACCTCCAAACCCAGTTTATCTGCATGGAAGGGCCACGTGCTTCCCCTGGGCCTTATGGCAGCATTACCTACTCTGTTTTTGCTTGGATTTGTCTGCTGCTTGGTTCATAATACTGCTCAAGGTGACTTGATATACTAATATATTATTCATTTTACATTAGAAGTGTGCAGACATGAGGAACATTAATCTTGGTAATAAATTAATGAGCCATTACACAGTTTGTCAGCACTCTTACCAATTTATTTGGAAGGGTTATAGCAACCATTAATATATACAGTAATAAGGTTCATATTTAATTCTGTATGAATGCCTTACTGTATTAATTGCCATGACAAAGCTGTTTTTCTTATAAAAATGTCTGTATGTAATATCCCTTTCACACTTGTTATTTTATTAACCTGTGGAGATAAAGGGATAAAGGTAGGATTCACAGTCTTAGAACCAATGTTACTGACAAACCTAGCACTGCCGAAATACTGTCGGATATATGTACAAGGCTCCCAATGGTATGGTACTGCCTAGGCCAGATGTGTATTGGGTTGTGTGGTGGCTCATAAATTTTCATGAGTTCATCCATAGCCTTGCATGTCCCTTTCTAAGAATATGGCTGGTCTAGTAGGTACCGGGCATCGAGTTTGGGGCTGTCGAAGAATACACCACGTAGCAGTATGGATGGCAGGCCATAGCTGGAAAGCTACTGTAAACCTGCCAAACCTTCAGATGCCTGTGGTTTGCAGTCCCAGACCACAGGCATCACAGTGGTCAGGCACATTGCAGTTGTTCTGTCAGAATTTGTGGGTGGTTTCCAGGTGCTGGCAGACATTTAAAAATGAATTATTTCCTTCTTAAGTATCACATGTATGTCTGTCTAAATCTCCTGCATGCTGCGCTCCCATGTGAAAGAGTATGCTAAATAGCCTGGCAGTGCTGAACTCGTTATTTATTTATTTATGTCTTTGATTACCATGTAAGTGCACTGATCCGAAGGACCGTTTTCAGGCACGACCAGGGCCATAAGAATGGCAAGGATAGGCAACAATACAATCATAATAATCAACATGAAAAAGACACAAAAACACATAAATCAAACACAATTACATATAGCAATTGACATACTATGTGTAGGTCAGAATTAAAAGTCTGAACCACAATAATGACACAAATGAACTTGACAGTCCCCCCACCCACCAATATACCTACATGATCCCAGAGAGAAAGAAGTAAGAAAGGAAAAGAAATTAGGAGCTAGAGGCAAAAGGGAATGGGCAAAACACATGTACAAGTGGCTGGGTAGGGAGGAAGGTTGGGGACTACTCTGGCGAGCATAGGCAGCGAGTCTCTGCCATAAGCCAGGCTTTGAAGTGGGATTTGAAGATGAGATGTGTGTTTGATGAACGGAAGGGTGAAGGAATACCATTACACAGAGTGGAGGCTGCAACTAATAGGGCTTTTCCTCCCATGTTGGTTGAGACCCTCTGGACCTCAAGCAGAGGGACTGCAGATGAGCAGAGACTCCTGGGTATGGTTCTGATCTTGAGGAGGGATGAGAAAGGGGACACATTCCTGCATCTAATGGTGCTATCCACAATGCAGCTGAGGGCAAAGTCAAAACGACCTTGGAGAGGAAGCCAGCACAGTGAACTATAGAGGTCACAGTGATGGGCTGAGAATGGAGCCAAGAGAGCAAAGCGGCAAGCACTGAGGTAGAGTGACATGAACCTGGCTCGGAGGGCAGAGGATGCACATGAATAAATGGGGAAACAGTAATCAGTGATAGGGAGCAGATTACCTTGAATGATAGCTAGTCAAACCTCTGGGGATAGGAAATGATGCAGACGATAGGCAGCTCCTAATTTTTGATTAACCCTCTGAACTACAAGGTTGATATGGTCCAAGAAGCAGAGGGCGGGGTCGAGTGTTATCCCCAGATATTTAAAGGTAGCAACATTCTCAAGGACTGAGCCATCAGAGGAGAGTATTTGGAGGGAGGAGCATTACTTATGAGTTTTGGCGAGTAAGGGTTTAGACCCAAATAGCATAGTCTTTTTTTTTTTATTAACCAAAAGCAGGTTAGATGTGAACCAACTATTGGCACAGCCATAGTTCTAAGTGAGAACAGTGGAAATCTGAGACAGGGACTTGTCACTATGAAATATGACAAGATCATCTGCGTACAGAAGTGCATTACAATTTAGGCTGTCTGAGGGGAGGGAATTGACAAAAATAGAGAAAAGTAGGGGGCCCAGGATGGAACCCTGGGGGATGCCAGATGAGACTGGGAGGGTGGGGGAGATGCCCAAACCAATGCATGTGGATTGGTAGTGGCCTGAGAGGTAGCTCTTAAACCAATCTGAGGTCTCAGTGGAGCAACTGAGCTGGTGCAGTTTGGAGAGGAGGAGGGCATGATTGACCAAGTCGAAGGCCTTGGTCAGGTCCACAAAGACAGTGCTGGGGGCACACCCCCAGTCCATGTTTGTAAGGACATGGTCAGAAAAGAGTGCAAGGGCAGAAGTGGTGCTGTGATTTTTGTGAAAACTATGCTGTTGGCTACACATGATATTGTGCTTCTCTAAATGTTCCAACAGTTGATAGTGGACAATTTTCTCTAGTAGTTTGCTTAGGTGAGGGAGAATAGAAATCAGTCTATAATTGTTGGAAGAGTGGGGATATCCAGCTTTGAAAATGGGAACTCTTTAGCAGTTTTCCATGAGTCAGGCAGGGAGGAGGTAGACAGGGCCAGATGAAGAATAAAAGTAAGGGGTTTGGAGATAGCAGGGGAGAGGAGCTTGAGCAGGACAGTGGAAAGGCCATCAGAACCAGGGCTGCCCCAGTTAGGAGACTCTTCAGGAGTTTAGCAATGTCTTTAAAGGAGATGGCCTTGAAGTAGAAGGGAGGGGGGTGGCTAGGTGAGAAGGAGGGCTGGGGGTTAGTTCAGGTTCCCTGATTAGAAAGTTGGCTGCCAGGAAGCTTGCTGAGGTGAGATGAGAGATCCATGAATTTCATATTGAAAGCCTGAGCTACCTCAGATGGCTCTGTCAGAAGGCCTGTGGGGGAATTAAGTTTCATAACTGAACTATTAGTGCAAGGATTGAGGTGGAAGGTCTGCACTCACTGGCACTACAGCTTTCATCGCAGTAGGCAGCACTCAGCCTGGTATAGTTCCCACGTGCCCTCTTCTTTTATCTGACAAGGATTCACTGCTCCAGACAGTAAGATAGCTACTGTTGGATTGTCTGGCAATATATGTTCCTGAATCCAGCCTAATACTGTCAATTACAATGATAGGTAGGGACTAAATATGAAATTAGTTTATAGCTATTACCAGGTCTTGGAAGCTACCGATATGCCCTGGATTACTTATTAACGTTTAGTCTGGGAAATGGCAGATCTGCAGGTGTTTTCAGGGGTTACGTAGTTGCTCTGCTGTTAGTGCTAGATAAATGAGCAGAGAACTGTTTGTAGCTGTATTAGTCCTTGTACAAACAGCTGAACTCACACAGGCACACCATAGGAGAAAAAGACAAACACCAGTGGGACAGCATTTCTCACAATCTGACCTCTGTATTCTGGTCCTCAGTAGTAGTAAGTGGTAGTAAAAAGCATTTATTTTTATACAGGATACAAAAATGAACTTTCACATTTTACACCGTTAGGATAAAATCCTATTTACAAAGCGTTCCTATCTTAGATGTTAATTATCAGTTACATAAACCAAACATATCCGAAATACAATAATTACAGTCATACATTTGCATAAAACCTTCAATGCTTAATCAAAACAAGTACATCTTGCTGCTAGTTCATTCTTCAAGGCATTATTAAATTCATGTGAACCTACAGTATATTTGTGTTTTTTCCTTGAATGTTTAACTCATTCCAGAATTCTGTTGCTACATAGGCAAAATACATTTCCCTTATCCTGGTTCTTGATGTAGTTATTTTAAATTCCCTCAGTTTTGTTGTATTTCTTAAACCATATGTATGTTCCACTTTCTGTAGTTTTTCTCTTAAGTAAAATGGTCTCCCTGAATCCAAAAGTTGCCTTGTCATAGTAACCCAAATTATTTTTTGTTTACTTTCCAAAGTGAGCCAATTTAACTTCTCATAAAGTGTGCAATGATGGGTCCTCCTATCTGCTCTCAAGGCAAATCTTGCCAACCTATGGTACATGGTTTCAACCCTTTTTGTTACAGAAACCTTAGCAAACATGTAGATGTTTATTCCATACTCTAGTGCTGGTACCAACATATTGTTTACTATAGACTTCCTCATGGATTCAGTTATACAATGTCCTGTTCTACGCAAAGCCCCAAGTCTTCCATTTAGTTTATTTACCTTTTCATTAATGTGATATTCGAAAGTCAGTCTCTGGTCTATCCAGAAACCTAAATATTTGTATTCACTCACTTGTTCTAACTCCCTACCATCCTTTGCTGTGATTTTCAGATTTACCATGTCCTTGGTTTTCTGAGTGAAAAACATAATCTTTGATTTTTCAGCATTCAAAACTAGACTGGACCTCCCAAACCATTCCTGAATTCTATCAAAATCTGATTGCAATTCTGATTGTATCTGACAAACATCTTTACTATTAAAACAGCGTCATCTGCGTATAGACGAATATCTGAAACTTTTGCTCTTTGAGCTACTGGATTTGAATAAACCAAAAACAAAAGAGGGCCCAGGATCGAATCTTGTGGCACACCTCATTTTACCTCTGCTTTTAATGATAATGTTTTACCCACCACGGTCTGTTGAGTATAGTCTGTCAAGTAGGACCAGAACCATCTCCTCACTTCTTCCAACACTCCAGAGTTTTGAAGTCTTCTCAACAATATTTGGTAATGTACTGTGTCAAAAGGTTTTTACAAATCCACAAACACTGAACCCATCAACATCCCCCCGTCAAGAGAGAAAACCAAGATGTCAATTATGTCGGTGAGTGCAGTGCTCGTGGAATGTCCTTTTCTGAACCCAGACTGGTACCCGGACAGTTGACCACTTCTCTCCATGTAATCATAAAGCTGTCTGTGTACCAGTCGTTCCAGAACTTTAGAAACCACAGATAACAACGATATAGGCCTATAATTCATAGGATTTGATGGGTCTCCTTTTTTAAAAATTAGGACAATTTTAGCATTTTTCCATATTGAAGAGAAGACCCCCACACATAGACTCCAATTAAAGAGACACTTCAAAAAAATACAAGAAATGTGAGCTTCTCATTTCAAACGTAGTGCAAGAAATGTGAGCTTCTCATCTCAAACTTAAGAAATGCAAGAAATGTGAGCTTCTTGGCTCAAACTTTTTAATCTTATGGACACTAAAAATAATGGAGTTAATACAGGTCTTGGTTTCATAACTCACTACAAATTAAAGCTGACAACTGCATTTTTTTCTGGTTAAGGTGCAAGTGCATAACCTATTGTCCTATCTTTGCACTATACCTTACCAAATGATGTTACATATCTCTGAACTTTGCTCTGTATGTCAGTTGTTGAACACAGAACCACTGAACATGGAACTGTAATGCATAGAATGACCCTATGACATTGAATCTTGCAGAGTTACTTCCAATACTTTTTTTTTCCCAGTGCTTTATTTTTGTCTGTCATGTACTGAACCTTATTTTTATTGTATATCTGTCATACCTTATACCTCACTATTGACCTCCTCTGTTGTATTCTTCCAAGTTGTGCCTGAAAATGGGCAACCGTTTTGCCTGGTGCACCTACCTGATAAATAAAAACTAAATAAATATATATTATCTCTGACATTTACTATTTGTTATTGTGTCATATCATTTACCACAGTTTCATTGATATGTGTGTGCATACATTTTAGCTACATGGACTGTATGCTAATGTGAATGTATGTTTATGCAGCATGCATTGTAGCATATTTACAGAACACCAGTGGTAATAAATTTTCCCTGATATATATGTTTATCACGCTATCTAACCTTCAAACAGAGTGCACAATCGGAACAGACTGTGCAATCTGTTTAAATATTGGACCCTGGATGCACAGTGCACAGCAAGAGGCCGGCATGTATGGCGTAGCGCATCCAGGGTGTGGGACTGAAGACTGCCCATAGGCAAATGCGAGGTGCATCCTGGGATGCGCCGTGGCTCCCATGAGCAATATTCAGCTCAAACATGCAGATTAGCTCATTGGGCTTGCAGGGTGCAAAGGAGCCTTTTGCATGTCCATTACAGACTTATTTTCATGGCTGTACTTGGTGGAATGCACCAGGCCAGCCTCCATGCCCCGATCCCTTAGGTGAACAAAAACATGTATCCCTGGTGGTCCAGTGGACCACCCCAGCCCTGATCCCTGTTCCCATCAATACAATAAATCCCCACTGGTTGTACAGTGACCCTTCCCTGCCCCAATCCCTGTCCCCATCAATGAAAGACATCCCCATTGGTGATGCCGTGTCCCTCCTCTGCCCTAATCCCTGTCCTCATCGATCAACAGCAACCCCGTCGGTGGTACAGTGTCCCTCTCCTGCCCCGAGCCATATCCCCATATAGAAACGCTGTAACATTGGTGGTTCAGTGGGACAACCGCTCCCCCCCAGTTCCCTGATCACTGTCCCCATGAAAAACCGATGACTCCAGTAGTGTAGTGGCCCCCACCATGGTGGATAGTAGCCCACCACCCCGCTTCCCCCACCCCAACCTGTGCTGGCGACTGGCACAGCCCACCTCACACTGCCATGGCCAGCTGCCAACTGAAATGAATGAGCATGTACAGTAGACAGTATGCGCCCATTGGCTGACTGCCCCCTTTCACAGCTCGCCTTCCGACTGGGCTTGCCACCAAGCCACCCAACACACACACTGAGCTGGAGCAAAATCAGGGAAGAGTCACAAAATCGGGCAAACACAGCACTTAAAGATGTTGCAGTCACTCAGCTAGCAAAGATATTAACTTGCAGAGTCTCTGGCAGCTTGCAGCAGCAGCAGGTATGTTGGAGTTCTAGCAGCTGCATGAGTGTTTTATAGTGCCGTGGCCCATCCCCTTTCACAGCTTGCCTTCCAATTGGGCTTGCCACCAAGCCCCCACCACACTAAGCTGGAGCAAAATTGGGGTTGAGTCACAAAACCAGGCACACACAGCACTTAATGATGGCCACCAGGTTGGACCACCTTCTAACCTAGCTAATACAACCATGCTAGGTGGGTTTTGTTAAAGATCATTTAAGTTCTGACTATATCCACTCCCTGCTAAATCTCATGCATGTGGCCAGATCATACTCCATTCCAGCTGTGGCTGTGGCCATTGATTTTGAAAAAGCTTTTGATTCCATTGAGTGAGGCTACTTACACCAGGCCTTAGCACACTTAGGACTGGGTGACAGGTTTCTAACCTGGATACGCTGACTTTACTCCTCTCCCACAGCCAAAGTGCTAACAAATTCCCTGCTGTCACACCATTTCCCTCTGGATAAGGGCCAGAGGCAAGGATTCCCATCATCCCTATTGTTTATCCTGGTGGTGGAACCCTTAGCAGCAACCATCCATCAAAATAAGCACATCACAGGAATCTCAGTGTGTCCTAACATGTACTACATCATGATGTATACAGAGGACTTGCTCGTCTTCTTAGGAGAAGCAGCTACCACCACTCAACCCTTGTTACAGCGCCTGGCTCATTTCACTAGATTTTCAGGGTTAAAAGTTAACCAATACCTTCCTTGTACTGCCTCCCTACGAAATCCTATTTTGCCGAAATTTTCTCTTTTCACTACCTTTCCCTGCCTGGTTCTTTTTTTTCTTTTCTTTTGCCGTACACCAGCTATGAGTTCCCTCCCCCACCTGCTCCTTCCCCTTCTCTCCCTCCTTGTCCTTCCTCCCTTGTTCTCTCTCCCAGGCCCCTGCCATCCCCACCCCGTACCCACTATCTACTTAATACCAGCAGTACCTTGGGAATGCTCCACTTCTCTACCAGTCCTCCCCATGGGCCTCCACTTGGAAATATCTGGCTGCTTCTTAACACCACTAAGATTGGTCTTAATGCCAGCCTATCCCTACTGTACCACATTGCATATCATCGTGGCTGTCATATGGACTGTACCTACTGCCCATACGCTAAAAGGAAACACAAATTATCACTACTGGACCTGCGCCTCTGTTCAATGAAGCTCCTCCTACTGATCTCTGGGGACTGTCCTCGAACAAGTTTACTCTTTCAAATAACTAGGGATTCTGCTTGATCCCAATCTCTCCTATACAGCTCACATTGACAGCGTGGCTAAAGCTGCCAGCACACGCATTGGATTACTCTACAAGCACAGGCAGCACCTCACCCCAGAGGCCCTGAAGATTGCCGTCCAGAGCTCTGTGGTGTCAATTACTGATTACGGCCTCATTATCTATGGCTCCATCATGACGGCTGCCCTCCAACGTATAACAACTGCCCTTAACAAAGCATGCTGACTCACAACTGGTACCCACCGCCTCACCCACACCTGTGCCCTTTATGAACAATCCAGATGGCTCCTACTCTCCAACCGTATAAAGTATTTTACATGTGCTATGGCAGGAAAAATCAACCTTGGCCTCACACCCCCCGGTGTTACTGCCTTGTTACATCAAAACACCAACCGACAGAACACCAGGAGCTCGACAACCCAGATTCTACAAGTTCCTCGCTATTGAACTATGCAGGGCCAACGCTCCTTCACCTATAGGGCTCCTCTATGGATGAATGATCTCAGCCACACCATCTCCTCTGCCTTAACACTAGGTCTGTTCAAAACCAGGCTCCGGGCCCATCTCATTGCCTCTAGCTCCTGTAACTGCCTCTCCTAGATGATGACCTACACAGCTTTAATCCTAACTTATATACTGCTTAACCCCAGGCCCCCCAGTCCCTCTCCCCTCAGCTCCTGAGGCGCCACTTCAAATCTCTCTCATACCACCTCATTAGTCTCTCCTGCCCCATTACAGCACTTATTCCCCACCCCACCCCCTTTCTATTACTCCTTCCCATTTATTTTTCAACAAATGCCTCTGCTGCATCTTCATCCTCCCCTCTCCTCTCATCCCTGTTTCTCTGCCACCCCCGGGTGCTTGACCCTACCCATTCCTTGTAGGCACATGCGTCCTAGCTGTGTTCACCATTTTACTATAGCTGCCTCTGTTAACTACCTACACTTCTCATCCTCCTCTACACCTTACTCTTCCTATAATTGACCCCTTTCAATAGCACTGTTGTACATGAATTGTTTACTGTTATTTCACTGTTGCTTCCTTGTTGTTTGTTATTTCTGATGTGGAACCTTGTAAAAGAACCTTGGCTCAAAGGTACTTGTAATCCTAGAATAAATAAATAAAATAAAAATAAATCTAAGACCGAGGTCCGTCCTTCCTCTCAATCAGGTGTGTCGGGCTCCCCACTTTGAATCCTCAGGAGTCAGATAGTCCCCTAGAATCATAACCTATTTGAGCATTCAGATTACCCCTGATACTTTCAAAATGTGTGAGGCCAACCTCTCTCTCTTATTGCCTGAGCTCAGAACAGAGTATGATAGGTGAAAAACACTGCATTTAACTATGGCTGGTAAGTGGGCAGCCATAAAGACGGTCATAGCCCCAAAACTTTATGTGCTTTACCATCTGCCCCTCTCTGTATCTCCTAAGTGGCTAACACTAATAAACAAACTCACAGGTAACTTCATCTGGGAAGGGACCCACCCCAGATATAGCTGTAACAAGCTGTGGGCACACTGGTCTGTAGGACTATGGGGACTATTCTGGTTTACAGGTTATATATGGGGATTGTGAGCAGCCCAAACTTTACAGTGGTTTCATCCTTATGCTTCAGATGGCTCCCAGTGAGTCCATATGGAATGTGCCATAAACAAGGGATTGGCATCTGCACTGTTCATCTTTTCCCCTACCCCCCAAGGAGCGCAGAACTCACCCTACCATAGTACCTTCTGTCACTGGTTTAAAGGGCACAAATAGCTGGGGACAAATCCCAAACTTGTCTTACATTTGCCCCTCTGGGACAATTTGGAAATTAAGGTGGATAATAAAACTGTATCCTTGCCATCTTGGAAATGTAGCAATATTCTCACCCTTCAAGACTTAATAGATAGGGGTAGATGGGTTGTGGATACTTTCCAGGCACTGCAGCACAAAGGGGACATCCCCTTCACTGATTTTTGGTGGTACCTGCAAACCCGCTCTTCCACCATGCCAGAACGACTTCCTTCCCTCTCTCATCTACCTCTCACTGGCTTTTGCAAAAAAAGAGGTCTAGCGGGCAAAATATATAGTGCAGTCAGGGACGGTATACCTACCCAATCTCACCAGTCCAAAGAAAGATGGGCCAGGGTGCTGAATCACTCCATCTCAGAAAAGGAGTGGGACACTTGTTGGTCCTCTTGTCACAAGACTTTTAATGATAGTTGTAGTAGATTAATTCAGAACAAAATCCTGCATTCTTGGTACAGAACACCCTCTATGCTGCATAAGTTGTGGCTGCTACCCAATGGCCACTGCTGGAGATGTGGCTCCCAGGGTGGGGACCTTTTACATATCTTGTGGTCATGCCCACTTATCCAATCACTGTGGGACCAGGTATGTCAACTAGGCTCCACAGTCCTGCACTGCCAATCCCTAAATCAGCTGCATTACTAATACTGGGTCCAACAGCAGAAGCCCCCCACATTCCCCCAGTAGGGCACATGTCTGCTGGCTCACCTAAGCATATAGGCTAAAAAGTTCCTGTTGTGCCAATGGAACATCTCAGAAATACCGTCATACCAGGAGCTCCTAGCATGATTGGCGCAGACAGCCATCTTGGACCGCCTCTCCCATGTGGCAGGTAACAATCTCAAAAGTTTTATTTCTGCTGGCAGCTATTTGTCCTGTACCTGCACCCTAAGACAGGCACTGGTTACAGCCTTTTCCAGGTACTAAGTCTCGCCACACAACAACTTACATGGAAAGTCCTCTGAGAATTTATCAATTCATGTGCACTGCCACTGGTTTTGAGTTAGTTTGAGTTACTCTGAGTGGGACAACTGTCATTTTACCCTGCAGGACCCTTGGCCCATACCTCTCAACTGTTCCACATTAGGAGGGCTGTTCCTCATTTTACCCCTCAGAACCACTCTGTTCAGACCTCATAACTGTCCCACATTAGGAGGGATGTCGCTCATTTTGCTTCACATAATCCCATTGTTCATCCCTCTCAAAAATCTCACATTAGCAGCTGGCCCATCAGCGCTGCGGTAGTGCTACCACTTGCCATGCTGGTGAATGGGGATTCATAGTGAGCCCCAGTTATCGCAGCTGGCTGGGGAGATGACACAGAGGACGCCTCCTCCTTTGGGGTGGTGGCAGCAAGCTCACCAACACCACCACCTAGGTGACCATCGATGGTGGTGCGCATGGAGTAACTATGGGGTGGGAGGATGCTTCCTGTGGAAGACATCAGCAGGCTCTGCATGCAGCATCATGCCACCTGCTCCATGGAGCATCCTGCGAGGAGGGGGAGGCAAATCTCACCAGCTGGCAGAATGAAGCAGATTGCCCTCCGCAGACCCCACACCACCTACTGGGCTCAGGGCGGGCTCAACTTAGCAAGGCTTCTGGAAGGGAAACTGGGGTACCCACCTCTGGCCCCTCCACAGAGGAAAGCTGTGGGAATGCAAGCTTGGCCAGAGGCAAGTCCCAGAGATGGCGGGTGATGAGGTTGGGAGATCTGTCAGCAGAGTAAGAGTCAGCCAGTGTGTGGGAAAGAAAAAATAAGAAAACAAAAAAAAACTCACATTAGGAGGCATGTCTCACATTACCCCTCTGAACAATCTTACATTAGGAAGCATGTCCCACCTTACCCCTCTGAACAATCTCACATTATTTATTTATTTATTTATTTATTTATTTCTAAGAATCAGTTTATAACCTTTGAGCCAGAGACTCGTTTCCAAAGGCACTTCGTCACATAAAGACATACATTGTGTTTTTGGTTACATAGCATAGATTTGCAAAACAATAGGCGTTCAACAGAAACCACGTCACACTGGTCAGACAAATACAATTAGGTTGCAGGGTACATGTAATTGATAACAGGTGTTGCACAAGTTGGTATCATGAGCAACCTAGTTGGTAAACACTAAACAGCTGGCACTGGCCAGGTTAAACATAGGCACGTGTACAGGGAAGTGGTGGTGGGGATGACTAGGTGGAGAGCTGCCCGGGGCGCGTTCAAGAGAAGCAGAAGTGGAGCTATGTTCAGAGACAGGAGCAGTTACTGAGTGCTGATGATGGTTCAAGGGTGGTTTGAACTTGGAGATGGTGGTGGCTGGCATTGG
This sequence comes from Neoceratodus forsteri, assembly GCA_016271365.2. Classification (NCBI taxonomy): domain Eukaryota; kingdom Metazoa; phylum Chordata; order Ceratodontiformes; family Ceratodontidae; genus Neoceratodus; species Neoceratodus forsteri. The sequence goes on along the minus strand of CM028134.1, from coordinate 381,611,247 downwards.
TGATGGGGCAGGGAGAGAGTTAAACCAGGTTGGGGCTCTATAGCAGAAGGACCTCTGGCAACGGCTGGTTCTTGATCTGGGGACTTTAGAGTGGTCTTGTAGGAAGACCGTGTTGCAATAGTGGGAGGGCTCTGGTGGATGGATGCCATTACCGGGGAGAGTTTATAGGTTTTTTTGTGAGGAGACAGGTTTGGTATCGGTACCGTTCATCCAGGGAAAGCAGGTTAGCCTCGACATACAGCTGACAGGGGTGTGTGTGAGCCTGGGGGCACCAGTAATCAATCTGCAGGCTTTATTCAGGGTTAAGTGAATTTTGCTGAGTGCAGTGGTGTCGGCAGCACCATATACTGGTAGACCATAGTCTACAAGGGACAGAACGGATGATGTAACAGCGAGCCGGAGAGCATTTGGGGGAAGGCAGATTCTATGGCGGAAGAGGATGCTGTCGCAGTTAGTGGCGGATGTTAAGGCGTCGAGGTGGTTGTGAAATGTGAGGGCTGGAGTCGAAGGTAACCCTAAGGTATTTGTAGGAGCAGACTTGTTCCAGTGGCTGATTGGTACTTGGAAGGATATAGAGTGGGTGGTTGCTAGCTTTGTTTTGGGGTGGAAAAGAGCATAGCTTTGGTTTTATTAAGATTGATGATGAGTCTGCGCTCCTTAAACCAAGCCTCAGCACTGTTGAAAGACTGCTGTAGGGAGTCCTGTAGGGAGATGGCATTGCGGTGGGTGGCAAAAAGGACAGCGTCATCTGCATACAGTAGAATTTTGCCAGGGCATGCACTGGGCAGGGTGTTCAGATAGAGCGAGAAGAGAAGGGAGCCCAGGATGGAGCCTTGGGGGACCCCAGAGAGAATGGGACGGGTATCGGACAGTGTGCTATTAATTTTTACACACTGAGATCGAGTGTCAAGATAGCTAGCGCACCATGCTAGGGGGCCAGCTGAGAGACCAGCGTGGCAGAGTGCATTCAGCAGAAGTGGATGGGAGACGGTGTCGAAAGCCTTTGAGAGGTCGATGAACACTGCACCAGCTAGGAGCTGGTATCCAAGGAGGAGTGTAGAAAGTTGGAGAATTCAATAAGGGCAGTGCTGGTACTGTGACCAGCACGGAAGCCTATGTTGCTCTGGGCATAAAATGTTATGCTTAGCCAGATAATCAGTGATTTGAATGGCCACCACTTTCTCCAGGGCTTTGGGGGATGGAGATTGGCGGTAGTTGTTGGCCAATGACCCACGCCTTTATGAATAGGTGTGATAATGGCTGTTTTCAAGCTGTGGGAAATTGTCCCAGGCAGAGTGACTGGTTAATTAGGCTGGTGGAGTGGGGCAAGGACTTCATCTAGCACCAGCCTGAGGAAGCTGGGGTCCCGGAGTCACTGCCGGGATTGTTGCCATTGAGAGCTTTGATTAGGATGGGTCTGGCTTCCGGGTGGAAATCTTCAGAGGTGGAAGCTGGGGTGCTGGAGGACAGGGGAGGTTGGTTGGGGGAGGGTCAAAGAAATTACTAGGAGGACTGAGCTAAGGTCAGTGAAAGTGGTGTTGAACCAGTTAGCTATGGTGGCAGGCTCGGTGGAGGTAGTGCCATTTCTAGTGAGCTGGGATGGGGCAGGGGAGCAAGCTTTACCATTAAGTTGCTTAATATTATCCCAGAAAGTCCGGGCTGAGCCCCAGGAGGAGGTAAGGGAGGCCTGGTAATGGTCTGCCTTGGCTTTCCTGATGACCCATGAGCACTTATTCCGGGCTGCATTGTAGGCTTGCCTATCAGACAGATGACTTGTTTCAGTGGCAAGGTGCCAGAGGTTATCCTGGTTTCTAAGTAATTGTAGGAGGGCTGGGCTAACCCAGGGTGCGTTCTGTTTTTTGGACCGGGTTTTGGTGAAGGGTGCAAAGAGATCACAGGCCATGTTGAAGGTGTGAGTGAAGAAGGCGAGGGCAGTGTCAATGTTGGTTGCATGCTGAATGGGGGACCAGTTTATCTGGGTGAGGAGTGCTTTAGTTTTTTCAGCCCACCAGGTTGGAGGCGCTCATGGAGGTGGTCTGCTTTGGGTTTGGGATTGGGGACCACCCAATGAAATAGGATAGGGAGTGGTCACTTAGGAGTCTGGGAGGACCTGGATGTTTTGGATTTTATGGGGTCGGTTAGTTATAATAACATCCAGAAGGGTGCTGGTACCACTCTTAGGGTTAAGTCTTGTGGGCTGGGTGACGAGTTGCGTCAGATCTTGGGCGGCAAATGAGTCTCTGATTGCGGATGACACCAAGGATGACATTAGGAAGCATGTCCCATTTTACCTCTCAGAACCTTGACTGTTATGGACATCCCTTATTTTACTCATCAGAACCTGTCTGTCCTGTCCCATATTAGAAGTGACATCCCTCTCTATACCTCTCAACTGTTCCACATTAGGAGGGGTGTCTCTCGTTTTACCCCTCAGAACCCCTCTGTGCATACCTCTCAACTGCCCCAAATTAGAAGGCACATACTTTAATCCTGTGCCAAATCTTGTGCCTCAATTCTAGGAGCAGGGGGCAGCAAGAAAAATAGTATTGATCCTGCAGTTGACAAGATAGTGGTAGGGCAAGATGGCAGCTGTGAGCCAGCCAGAGCACTAGCCCACTGGTTTTAGCTGTTTTTTTATTTTTCAGTTTATTTTGCTTCTTTTAGTTTATTCTTTTAGTGTTTATGATTTAAATTAGTTAGGGTCAAAGAAGTGAGGTAGATTAATTTTTGGATTTTTTTGGGTCTTCTCCCATTATCATTTGGATCTTGGCATGCTGGCGCTAATAGCATGCTGTGGGACATTTGGTGCCTTGTTCCAATATAGCATGGTGGAGGTAGTGTCGGAGCAAGTGACTGAGATCTAAGGTGGTTTGTTCGAGATCTTTTGCAGAACCCACGTAACGATGGTCAGCTTCATTTTTTCATATTATCTACGACTTGTATTTTATTGAGGAAGCGCTACTGCAGGCCAACAGTGCTCCTCAAAAGTGGTTGCTTTGCGGTTTTGTCTTAGCCGCAAAGTGTTTTTTACTGAGGCAGCAAGTAAATGAGACTGATAGACAGGTATTTTTTATTGCTTTTTGTCTGATCTCACATTGGGATATCTGAAGGAAGGGAGTTCCACTGGCCAAGGAGGGGATTACTATCAAGGACCGAGAGGAGCCAGAACAACTACGGGCTTTTGGGCCATGAGTTTTGGTAAGGCAAGGTAAAGCTTTATTTATATAGCACCCGCGCTTCACATTAACAATTCAATATACAGCCGACTCGGTGGCGCTGAGGGTTGAGGCGCTGGATGCCACACCTCGCGCCATGCTGGTGACCCGTGTTCGGGAATGGGTACAGGTCACCAGGGGTCTGCATGGTTTGGGAAGGATCGAGAGTCCAGAGGACTGCTCTCCTTCCCCGGGGAGGGGGGGATATCAGTTGTCGGTGTGTGTGGCTGCCCCCTGGTGGAAGCTGGGGGTTGCTCCGCCGGCGCTGCACACACAAGGGGCGGGAGGAGGCCAATGCCGGGAGGAGCGTGTGCGAGCTCCATCCCTTGGTGTCATTGCATGCCTCCTCCAGCAGGGCAATTACACTGAAAAATCTCCACTGGCAGCATGAAGGTCAGCCACGCGACAGCCTCGGATCTGTGTTAGCTCCTCCTGGGTGCACACGGGAGGTATAAGCTCTGTCCGGGACTGAGGCAGCTGCCGGCCCAGTTGGCTAAATGGTAGGGGGAGGAACCAAAGGCACCACCTCCCCCCAGCTGGGGAGAATAAAGAAAATAACTAAACAAACAAACCAAAAAAAAAGTCAATATACAAACATAAATTAACATTAAAACAATAAATATAACAATAAATTTAAAATTTGTCTGGGAAGGCTAAGTTAAAAAAGATATGTCTTCAACTCAATCCTGAATCTGTTGACAGTCAGGCATTCTCTTAACCAACAAGGTAGAGAATTCCACAGAGTAGGTGCCGCAAAAGAAAAAGCACGGGTACCAGATGTTTTTAAACGAACCCTGGGAATCTCTAGCAACTCCTCGTCAGTGGATTGGAGAGGACGGAGGGGGCAGTAGGGAGTCAGAAGATCTTGCAGGTGGCCGGCTCCCTGTTTGTGTAGGGCTTTAAAGGTTAGCAAGCCAACCTTAAAGGTGGTCCACCACTGAACAGGCAGCCAGAGCAGTCCGCATAGCACAGGCGTAATATCACTGGCCCTCGATGTACCAGTCAAAAGCCTGGCCGCAGCATTCTAACACTAGCTGCAAGCAGTGCATATCAACCCCAGGAAGCCCTAGGTAGAGGGCACTGCAGTAGTCAAGGCAGGTGGTGATGAAGGCGTGTACCAATGCTGGACGGTCATCCGGGGGAACCAGGTGTTTCACCCAGGTGATATTCCTTAGATGGTAAAATGAGGATTTAACCACAGCTGACACCTGAGATTCCAGCGTCAAACCATCATCAAAAATAATGTCCAGGTTATGCACCTGGTCTGAGGTGGTGAGCTGAAGACCATCAAGCCATAAGCCTGACACCTATCCAGCCCCCATACCCACCCCCGGACGACCTGGGTCCACTACCAACACTTCGGTCTTGTCAGGATTCAATCTCAGCCAGCTGGTGCTCATCCAATCCCCGATCTTGGTGAGATAGTTGTTAAGCAGAGAGACTGCATCAACTTGTCTGGGTAGAAAGGACATATACAGTTGAGTATCATCTGCACAGTAGTGAAAACTCAAACTGTATCACCTGATATCTCCCCATGGCAGCATATACACTGCAAACAACATGGGTGCCAATATGGAGCCCTGCGGCACCCCACAGGACAGGTGGAAGGCATCAGAGGAATAAATTCCGGTGACCACCCTCTGAGACCTGTCCACGAGGAAAGATCAAAACCATTTAAGGACTGTACCCGACAGCCCACAAAGAAGCCGCAAGCACTCCAAAAGCACACCATGGTCCACAGTGTCAAATGCTGCCAAGAAATCAAGAAAGACCAGGATGTTACAAGCCTTTTGATCTCTTGCTATTAGGTCATTCAATACCCGGACAAGTGCAGTCTCCATGCTATGTCTCTTCCTAAATCCAGATTGGAGAGCTTCATAGACATTGTGGGTCACAAAGTGATTGCCCAGTTGCAGCTCCACCACCGTCTCAATAAGTATAATAATAATTGTAAATGGCAGGTTAGAGACAGGCAGATAGCTAACTGGACAGTCTGAATCCAAGGAGGGTTTTTTAAGGAGTGGTCATACGACTGCCTCCTTGAGGGGATCAGGAAAAAAACCCTCTCCAAGGAACTCCAGACAATTTCCGCTAGGATCAGGCAGATAACATTTACACAACCCACTAATAGGGGTGTAGGACCCAGATCCAAACTAAAACTGGGTGGGCGCAGAGTCTGGGACAATCTTCACAATGTCTGAGAATTCTGGCCGACTAAAGTCCGTCCAGACTAACCGAGTGCTCATTACCTCCCACCGACCTCCACAATCTCTCATAGAGAGAGCCGGGCCGATGCCAGACCTGATGATGACAACCTTATCCAAGAAGAATCAAGCAAATTCCTTGCATTTAAGTTGAGAAAAAGCTCCCCTTGGCTGGAGACTGGATTACACAATCCATCAGCAGTCCAGAAGAGCTGAGCCAGTCGATTCTGAACAGCAGAAATCTCCCTTGACAGGAATTCTGCCTTTTTACGGGTGATTTCTAATTGATAGTACTTGTAATGTTCCATCAATCTAACCTGTCAGCATCCAGACCAGACCTCTGCCATACTCTCTCCATCCTTCGACCAACTCACCTCATCTCCTTCAAGGACCCATCAAACCAAGGGGTCCTTGGGCGAAGAGTGAGTGGTTGAACGCGAACAGGACCAATCATGCCCAGGGCAACTCCCACCACCTTGTTATAGGCCAGTACAAGATCCCCTGGATTCATGCATTCACCTGACAATCTCGATAGGTCCAGCACCACCGATAGACCATCTTGGGTAACCCCCCTTAAAGGGTGGTACCGGACTATCTCTGTAGGAGCAGGCCCATTGGGGAAGCCCCAAAACTGAACCTTATGGTATGATGGTCAGACCAACTGACTGTTTCAAGAGCCTGGACTGCTTGGAATGCTTGTCATTAGCTTACTTTTGCTGGGGGTTCTCAGAGATGGGCAAGGGGGTCAGTTTTGGTCCGGGGGGGACTAGAGGGGAACAGCCAGTGGTGCGGTCCACTGGAGAGCAGGAGTTTCAGTGGCTGGGAGTGTTGGTGTTGTTGAAGGATGGCCATGGGTGTTGGGACCCAGCCCTTTGTCTTCCAAGGTTAATTCCCGCCTCCTGCCTGTGGCTGAGTACTGCTTGACATGCGGGTTGCCCCAGAAATTGTGGATATTGTGGTCGCCGTTTTCGGATTGGTGAGTTGTTTCCTAGTGGTGCAGCCCTCTGGACTTGCCTGGTGGCTGCTGTGGGGACTGGGTTGGCCTCTGGGAGGGGGGGGCCAGAGGTCTTCGACCAGAGGGGAGCAGGACTCCAGGTTGCCCTGGGACTCTTGGGGTAGGAGCTGGAGGGTCCCTGCTGCTGAGCCCTTGTATCCTGTGGGGTTGCCTGTCCCTGCAGTAGTTATTGGGGGGGGGTCCATTAGTGAGCTGAAGACTGAGTTGGAGGTCACATCTGCAATCTGGGTGACTTGCAAGGACCAGCTGCTCCCTTATTTGGTTCAGTGGTGAAAAGACTGATTCCCTGACTAATAATTTGCTGCCTATTAATCTGATTGGGGGGTGAGAGGCCCTCCAAAATGATTTGCACTTTTCATATGTACAGTGGATTGCTGGAGTGAGAGTCCAGCTACTGTGGACTATATAAAAACAGAGCTGGTTGGGGGCTGAGAGCCTCAGCTAGGTGCTAGCACCTTTTGTCTGTACTAGTGATTTAACTGACTTCTACCTTCACTCTCGATGTGGGAATATTTGTAATTTATTGTGGTTTCTTTTGGGGATTAAAACTGGGAGAGTGATTGGGTTATTTATTTTAGTTTATGTAATGGCTCTGTGTTGATTGTATATTTAGCTTTCTTGTGGTTGTGTTTGGGTTATTATTACTCTAGCTATTGCCAGAATGTGCCAGCAGTGGGCTCTCCCAGTCAGGTGTTACTCCTCCTCCGAGCTCCGGGGCCTTTGCCTCTTTAACTGTCCTCCATTGCCTGCAGCTGTCTACAGATGCTGCAGGGCTCTGGGGATAGCTGGTAGGAGGTGAAGGGAAGGGGGCCTGGGACCTTGATGAGGGGGGAAGCGGGGTGGGCAGATTGTAATAGTGGGGACTAGGAGACGTCCTGGGGTGAAATGGGTCCCAGATTGTGGACCTCCATGTCTAGTACCCATACCCAAGGGCTCCAGATTTAGTGGGCTGGTGGCCCGGCTGGCCTTGGTGTCTCATCCTACTCAGGCAATGTTGTGCAATGCCAGGTCTGTTAAGAATAAGACAGCTATTATTGCTGATCTTGTTGGGTCAGCAGATCTGGCGTGCATCACCGAGACATGGCTGGATGAAAATTCTGACCCCATTCTGGAGTCAGTTATTCTGGCTGGGTTCTCAGCAATACACCACCCGAGGCAGGATTGCAGGGGCGGGGGTGTAGCGGTCTGTTTTAGATCAGAATTGGACCTTGTAGCATTACCTGTGGGAGAGACCAGATCCTTTGAGTGTGCAGTGGCTGCAGGTGGAGGATGCAGGATTCTTCTTGTATACCGTCCACCCGGGGCGAGAAGCATTTCCTGCAAGAAGTCATGGACTTCGTTGTTGACATGGTGTTGGAGTCACCCAGATTGATGGTTCTGGGTGACTTCAATACCTGGGTCGACGATGAACTTTTGCATTTTGGTCATGACTTTCTCCAGCTTATGAGCTCACTGGGTCTCACACAGGTGGTTACCTCTACGACACACAATCATGGTCACTCATTGAATCTGGTCTTCCTACTGGGGATGGAGAAATCTGACTTGGTGGTGGAATCAGTTGGGTGGTCAGACCATCACACTATAAGGTTATATTTCCAGGCTCCCCCCATAGGCCTGCCCCTGTGGAGATGGTTCAGTACCACCCTTTAGGGGGCGTGACCCCAGATGGTCTAGCGGCAGTGCTTGACCTATCAGGATTCCCAAGTACAAGCGTGGATCCAGAGAACCTGGTGCAAGCCTATAATAAGGCTGTGACAGAGGCTCTGGATTCCATTGCTCCTGTCCATGTTTGTCCTCTCACTCTTCACCCTTCGTCCCCGTGGTTTGATGGAGCCTTGAGGGAGCTGAGGTGGGTTGAAGCATAGAGCGTTGCTGGTGGAAATCGGGTCTTAATGCCAACAGGCTTAGATTGATGGACCATTATAGGGATTATCAATCTGCTATCTCGCGTAAGAAGGCAGAGTTCCTGTCCAATGAGATTGCCATAGCACAGAATCGACCTGCTCAGCTCTTTCAAACTGTAGACGGACTCTGCAATCCAGCCTGTCTGCAGGTTCAGAGAGCATTTTCACAGGAAAAGTGTGATGAGTTTGCTCGATTCTTTACTGATGAGGTTGCCGACATCAGATCAGAGATCCGTGCAGCTCACCCTAATGTGGGTGGCTGTGGTCGGTTGCTACTCCTCGGTTTGGTTGGTGCAACTTTGACTGGCTGTAGATTGTGGATGTCATTCAGGTTGTCCAGAATATGTGGCCAACCTGCTGTAGTTTGGATCCGAGTTCAACTCACCACCTGGTGGGGCGTGTTGATATCATCTGCCTGGTCCTAGCAGAGACAGTCTGGTGCTCGATGCAGTCAGGTGAGTTCCTGTACTCCCTGAAGGAGGCAGTGGTGACACCTCTCCTTAAAAAAGCTTCTCTTGACCCAGATTGTCCTGCTAACTACAGACCAGTCTCTAATCTTCCCTTTGTGGGGAAGGTTATTGAGAAAGTGGCCACGCAGCAGCTGGAGAATCTTAACCATCCATGATATCTATGATCCTCTCGTCGGGATTTTGGAAGAGGGATAGCACGGAGACTGCCCTTGTTTGGATGCTCAATGAAAACAAGGGATTGGAAGAGCCATTCCATCTTGGTTCTTCTTGATCTCTCTTCAGCATTAGACACTGTGGATCATAGTGTGCTGCTTGAGCGTCTGCGGTTCATCTGTGGCCTGTCTGGTACAGTCCTCAGATGGTTCCATTCTTTTCTCACTGGCAGATCTCAGAGGGTGGTGTCTGAAGTGTATGCCTCTGACTCATTTTCTCTGTCATGTGGGGTGCTGCAGGGCTCGGTGCTGTCCCCCATGTTGTTTGCGGTGTATATGCTGCTGTTGGGAGACATTGTAAGATGGTATGGGCTGGGTTTTCACTGCTATGCAGATGATAACCAGCTCTACCGGTCTTTTGTGCCCAAACAGGATAGTGCAGTCTCTGTGTTTAACAACTGCCTTGCTGAGATCCAGGACTGGATGACTACCAGCTGGTTGAAGTTGAACCCTGACAAGACCGAAGTGTTGATAGTGGACCCAGGTCGTCGGGTAGAGGGGTCAGCGGCTGGTCAGGCCTCCAGGCATTGGCTTGGTGGCTGACAGCTGTTAACCTCAGCAGGCACAGGATCTGGGTGTTATTTTTGACGATAGGTTGACGCTACATTCTCAGGTGTCGTCTGTCATCAAAACCTCTTTTACCATCTGAGGAATATCGCCCGGATTAAGCACCTTGTTCCGCCCGATGACCTTCCAATTTTGGTCCACACTTTTGTGACCTCCCGCCTTGATTACTGTATCTCCTTGTACCTAGGGCTGCCAGGGGCTGGTATCCGCTGCTTGCAGCTGGTGCAGAACACAGCGACCAGGTTGCTGACTGGGTTGTCTCAATCCAGCCATGTTACACCTGTGCTGCGTGAACTGCACTGGCTGCCAGTTCAGTGGTGGATCACCTTCAAGGTCGGTTTGCTGGCCTACAGAGCCCTACATGAACAGGGTCTGAGTTACCTGCAAGAACGCCTTCATTCCTGCTTCCCCCTTCCCCCGATGAAGGATTGCTAGAGGTTCCTAGGGTTCAGCTGAAGACATCTGGGGCTCGTGCTTGGGGCTGGGGCTCACGACTCCTACCCTGTGGAACGCTCTACCTCATCAGATACAAGAGTGTCTGACTGTGGAGGGCTTTAAAACTGCTTTAAAAATGTATCTGTTTGAACTTGCCTTCCCTGATTGTAATTACTAAAATTAGTTTATGTTCTGCTGATTTTACAATTGAATATTTATTTGAATTTTAGTGTACAGGTGCTATGATCATTTGGAACAGTGCCTTTTTAAAAATAAAGTGAATTGAAACAGTTATTTAGAACCCCACTGTCAACTATCAACTGTCACACACTAGGAGGGATGGGGCTCAGTTTACCCCTCAAAACCCCTCCCAGACTACTCGACAATCTCAGCATTAGGAGGAACATTTATTATCTTACCCCTGAGAAGAGAACTTCTCTGTCCATATGTAACGCCAGTGTCTCTGCTGAGCTACTAGACAATTTTCTAGAAATGTACTCAAAGTGTTTTTGACAGTGTATTTACAGTTTTCTATAGCAGAGTCTTTAAAATGTTTAGCACTGTACTAGAATACTATGTAGTGTAATGGGTTTCTTTCTGTTTAATCACTCTGGGCAGAAAATGGATAACATTTTTAGGTCTTCCCTGACACCACTTTCAGTATGCTTTGCAGAGGTGCCAAATGGGAGGAACTCTCACAGCAGCATAAGTCATAGTGGAATGCTCCAAGAGGAGGTCAGTTGTGCATGCAGAGCTTTGAGGTAGCTTGACTGAGGAGAGCTGCAGTGAGAGGTCTCCAACCCACTCCTGTCCTGTTTCAGTCCCAGAGCAGCTGAGCGCTGAGTAGTGGTGGTAGTCTTCTCCAGTGGCATATCCCAGAGTGGGATGAAGAACTCTATCACACCTGGTCATGGGGACTGTGAGTAAAATGTGTGAAACATCCCTGAACTTTCAGAGACTTTTCTTTGTGTGGTAGCCCAGTGCTGGCTCCTTCAGGATGGCCCCAATGGGAATGCCTGCAAGGGTTTGGAGGGACTAAGCTCCAGTTTGTCTGACAGGATGTTTGAAAGACCGGCCAGGAGTGTCCACGAAAGGGGGAAGGAGGACAGGGAGCTCACCTGAACAAGGAAAAACCTGGCTCTGCATGGGTGGGCAACGGCACCTGACCCCCATGCCCACCGCTGGATCCATCTCTCCTGGCCTTCCAGTTCCTCCACCCGGGCCCTTACCTGCAGCCAGGGTCTGTCTCAAAGAGCGCCCAACAAGGAGTGTCAGCCCCACCCCAGAGGGCTTAAGCCGGGGTGTACTGGCAGCGGGGGGTGGGGGGAGAGGAGGCTTAGGGTTGAGAGGACCTCAGCAGGCAGGATGCCTGAGAGAGGCTCCGCAGGCCGTGACCGGAGGGAAAAAGAAATGTAAAACAAAAAAGAGTGTTTGAAAGATAACAGTCCATATCATGCCTCACTGGCACATTGTCTGTACTGGATGGTGTGGATCACCCTGACTGAAAAGGGACAGTGTGCTCTCTGATCATAAAATGGGAAAGAGCTCACGTGCTCCAAATCCAAGCTGTACATGTCACAGAGTGTATTTTCCATAAGGACATGATCTGTTCAAAATGTACAGTTTCTGATAAAAAGTGTATTCAGTATGGGCACCAGGTGCGCTCAACAGTGTTTCTGTCTGTGTGGAAAAAATATATTTTGTGAACCCAAAGTGTTAAAATCTTGTAAGGACATGCTCTGTCCTGGCTCTGATCCCAGAAGAGAACTAGACAAAGAAACTTTAGTTTGATCCTTATTGTAACATGGCTAAAAAATATAGGCAGAATTCCAGTAATGGCATTGGCGCAAACACAACACATGGTACATTCTGAAGCGGTGATTAATCCCCTAGTAACGCCCGCCTCAGACTGTAGCAGTGCTTGTTGTGACACCGGGCATGAGCAACAGAGAAAACTGGCTGACAGGTAGCATTGTGGACACGCTGACAAAACCGTTAGCGTGCTTGCCATCAGATGGGAAAAAAGCCATGGGTGCCACACTGCACAGCAAGGTATCACAGTGAGGAGCAGCGTGTACCATTTTGGGAGGAAAAGTGAGGCAAGTGAAACAGCCTGTAATGTACCTGGAGGGTAAGAAACATGCTCTGACTGATCTATGTGTCCGTGACTTGCGAGTAGTGGCATTGGGTATCAGCGGCTAGGAAGCAATGCATTGAAGGGACAGAACAACCATTTGCATATCTTGAGATCGGCAATGATGTAAAACCTGAGGTATGTAAATGTTCATTATCTCCCCGCAATGCAGTAGCGAAGCAGAAAAACAAAGCAGTGAAACAAGTCGAAAGAGCCGTATAGAGATCAATAAAACTGATGTTGTACAGCCAGATGTATCACAAACTGCTTTTTAATCATTAGTAGTGAAGCAACAGAAAGTAGCTGGCACAATATTAACAGGTACTGAAGTTACAGCGTGCACACGCCTGGTACAGCTCAAGATATATAAAAAAGTACACAGCAGAAGAGCAGTAGAAATAGCAGAAAACAGTAGCGTAAGTTCCTGTTCAGTAATATGGCACATAGCATTGACTTGTAAGATAATGTAGTTTCCATGTGCTATGTTACAAGCACATTAATCCTCTCTGAAGGAGGCTTCTACTGTTGAGTCAATGCATGGTTGGGTGGTTGTAAGCACTCGGCCTTCGGCCATGTACCACAAACCACCCCCCCAACCATGCATTAATTCCCCAGTAGAAGCCTCCTTCATCAGGGATTAATGCTTACATGTACCCTTTGTACCTTCTGCACCTGCAGCCCCCACTGGGCAAAATGTTGTTGCTTTTCCACCTTGTGCATGGAATAAACCTACTACTTGACCCTAGCTAGAGGATCCGTCTGTGATTACTGGGTTTTATTGGTGCCCCATCATGATTGCTCAGGTCCCTAATGTTCTATCTCTGATCTTAGACCCATCGCTCATGGTGTTCCTCAGGGCTCCATCTTGGGACCTATGTTGTTCTCGCTATTTATTAACGATTTAACCAACTTTTGTGGAGATGCCTCTGTACAACTCTATGCTGATGACACCATAATCTATCACTCCTCTCCTGACATTGTTCTGATTAATCAAGAACTTGCCTCTGACTTCGCTTCCTTGGAGGGTTGGTTCAGGAGCAATCATCTAGTCCTTAATACAAAAAGGACCAAAAGTATGCTATGTACTCACCTACCCTCCTTGCGCACTCATTCCCCACCTTAGGATTACATCTCTCAGTGGAGACATCCTTCGGTTTGTCTGTTCTTTTAAATACCTGGGCATTGCATTAGACTCCTCACTGTCCCTCAATATACACGTCTCCAACGTCACTAGATCTTTGAACCAAAAACTAGGCCTCCTCTATCGCATCCTCCCCTTTCTCTCTGCTGCCTCTTGCCTTAAAATTGCCTCGTAATCCCTTCTTCCTCTCCTACCATATGGTGCACCCCTTCTGCTCTCTACTAACTCAACTCTGTCTCTCCTCTCCAAGGCTTACCGTAGAATTGGCAGGTTTGCACTGAGGGTCAATGCCCAACATCACCATTGTGATGTTCTGTCCTCTCTGGGTTGGTTGCTCTTTGAATCCAAGCTCAAATATTCCTCCATGTGCTTTGTGCATAAACTTGTCTACCAATTCACCCCTCCTAGCCTCAGTAAGACCTTACGCCTAAGACAAGCTCCTCGAGCCCTCAGGTCTGCCTCCCTTCCCCTTCTCATAAAGCCAAACTTGTGTCTAGCTATTGCCCATAAGTCTTTCTCCTTTGCAGCAGCATCTGACTGGAACTCCCTGTCTCTACTCGTCCTGACTTGCCCCTCTCTTCCTAAGTTCCAATTGAACTTGCATGCCTATGTCTCTGGCTCTTTGTCCTGCTCTTGCTTCTGCTAATTTGCCTCTCTTTTATCTCACTCTGCCTCTCTCCTTCTCTCCTCCTCCTCCATTCCCTTGAACCTTCCTCCCTCCTTCTATCTCCTTCCTCCTACCTGCCTGTCCCTTTCTTTCCTTCTTCTCCCTCCCTGCTCCTTATCTTACTATAACGCTTTCTTCTCCTGCTCCCTTGTTTTTACTCCCTCTGCGCTAGGACTGTATCTTACTGTGCACCTTTGTACATAGGAATGATTGTTAATAGCTTTTTTTGCATATTCTTTCAATGTATATAGTTTTTCATTTTCATTTACTATATTATACATATAATACTTAACTATGTATATCTGCTTGACCTGTATGTACTGTACTGGATTGTCTCACCGTACCATTCTGTATCTGCTTGTTTCTTCCCCAGGTCGACCCTGGAAAAAGGACTGTATTTGTCTCAGTGGACTTACTCGGTTACCAAAACTCAAACAAACAATGTCATGGCCCACCCCAGTACCCAAATTAAAGATCAATGACAACCATTTTACACATTGTTCAAAAAAAGCCTAAAAGCCCGAATTCAGGTCCCAGTGTCATAATTAGTGTTTCCTGAAAATTACACACTATTTGGTTTTGTGGTTTGCTTTAAACCAGCATTTATCCTTCTGACTGAGCCTGGGAGAGTGATGACATCATGTTGGACTAGGCAACAGCTTCAGTAGTGTAAGTACCTGCTTGACTGATGAGCTGTTAACTTCCCAATTAGAACAATCTGTGCGGTAATTATTTGCTGTCCAGGGTTTTTAACAAACTCAGTCTCTGGTGTTTGTTCAGATGAATTAGCTGAAAATCCACATTTTGTTCTTCTAAAGAGCTGATCATTTGAGTTTCAGTGTTGAACTGAAGTGGTATGTGTGACACTCAGACAGCTGGTTCTGATTAATCTATAATTTTTGTAATACAAAAATGTGTTATTGAGTGTCTCTCATGATACATGCTGAACCAGCCTGTGGAATGACCCCCCAGGTTTTAGCTACAACATGTTACCTGGAAGGCCATGAGATAATTACAGGCTAGAAGAGACTTAAAATTTAGGATCCCCTGTTTGTGTGACTAATTGCAGCTTGCCAGCTGCCAAGATAGATGATAAACTTTTATGACGTTCGGAGGAAACACAGTTAATTTCACATGGTGATACAAAGCATGTTGCACCTCCATGAGATCTGGCAGAGAGTCATATCAAGTCCTTTGATGTCCTGGAAAGGGGAAGCTGCTCATAAGATCAAAGAAAGTCATTTGAAAAAAATTAGTTTTGCTGAGGTCACAGAATTTTAATTTACGTTCTGAATAAGACATCCTGTTGGTATGATTTTTTTATATTCTGACAGGGAGGAGCTAGGAGACCTCACGCAAAGAGGTTGGCAAAGCCAGTTTTTAAACAGTATTCTGTTTTCCATTTGTACACACAAATGTTTGGACTCTGAAAAAGCAACATCAGGCACTGTTAGAAGAATATACCTTAGAAGAGACAATTCTAAGAGTACTGTGGTAGGAGATTTAGCCTGCACTTTTAAACCTGTTTTTTTAAAGTGATTTGTATGTTTTGTGATATATGGTTCTGTATTTACATTTTTTTACCGAGTTTGAAGTAAACCTCTACTTTAGAGACTACTTGGTGTGCCTTTGAAATTCTTTTTCTTGACAAGTGAAGCATACATGGTTAAAGTTGACACTGTACAAAGCTTACTGATTTTACCAAACTGGGAAAAGGTAAGAATTTTTCCTATGGTGTTCCATAGAGTTTTAAGGGTTCATTTTGTACGCCTGGTTAGGTGCCCGTAGGCAAAAGATATCTGCCCCCCCGAAGAGCAGAATTATCTGAGCCTGTACACTGGGTACGCTAGCAAGAGGTTCACAGTTTGAATCCCTCCAAGACTTGAGACCAAAGGTTGATTGGAACCCACAAAACAGACGGGAGGGTTACCCTGTTTCTGTTTCCTGCTCAGAAGACTGCGCTCGAAGGTTGGCACTGTAGGAGCAGAGGGCCTGACCTGCGGAGTGGGTTTGTGACAGTATGCATTTAAGAAATTAGCTTATCTGTATCACAGCTGCTGACAGTTTTTTCTCATTAAAATTCTGTTTTTTTTTCTAGCTATATAACACTGGGTAATTTAATGGATATAAAAGTCTAAAGTTTGTTAGTTCATACAAGTAGTTTGTCTTTTTAATGTATTGTCAATAAATAGGTTCATGTAAGAACACTATTTTCCTCTCAGATTGACAGACAGGTGCCTGCCACACACTGCTATTTCAGGCACATGTACTATATAAATTCACACATTTTAGTTCTTTGATGGGTTATGTGTTAAAATACATCATGCATATGTATAACTAGAAACACTACATGGCATCCTGATGCCCCATCTCCAACCTACAGTTGAGGCAGCAGCACTCTGCGGCCCCATGTCACCTGCCCCACTTACCCTGTCTCCTGCCTCAAATTCGAGGATGCTACACCCTGCTACCCACTCTCTTGTTCCATAAAGTCAGGGTTACTGCACCCTGTTGCCACATGTCCTGCCTGAACAATCTGGGCCTCAGCACCCTGCTGCCTCCTGCTTGAACAGTTGAGGTTACTGCACCCTGCTGTGTCCCTTTGTCCCCCAACCCCTCAATCAGAGCCACTGCACCCTGTTCCCCTGTTCCTGTCACCACAGTAGGGGCTGCTGTGCACTTCTATACCCTAGAATCCCATGCCCCCTGCTTCCACTTTTGGGGCTGCTGAACCATGATGCCCATGGGGCTTTTATTGCACCCTGCTACCTACTTCCATTTTCCCAAATGGCAGGGCTGCTGCACCATGCACATTCCATCCCGTAGTCAGGGCTGCTGTGCCCTGCTGCACCCCCCCCCCCATGTTCTACCCCAAAATCAAGGCTTCTTCACCATGCTGTAGTCTGTCTCCTGCCACCATAGACAGAGTTGCTGCACCCTGTTCCTGTCTCCACAGTCAGGGCTGCTGTACCCTCTTGCACCCTACAGCCCAATTCCTCCACAGCCCCATGACTCCGCAGTTAGGGTTGCTGCACCATGCTGCCCCCTTCCACCAAAGTCAGATTTGTTTGCTGCACTGCTCAAAAGAAAAAAAAAAACAGCAAATGCTTTCATCTTGTGTTATGGGGGTGAAGGGCAGAGAGCATTAGGGTGCAGAAGTCCCAACTCTTTGGTCAGGAGATAAGGGAGGCATTAGGGTACAGCAGCCCAAACTGTAGGACAGGATGCAGCAGCCACACCTGGGTGGAACTGACACAACTATGGGGGCAGAGGACAGGGGGCAGCAAATGCCCCAACTCTTGTGGCAAGTGGCAACATGGTGCACCAGCCCTAACTGTAATGGCAAGGGGCTCTTGGGCACAGCAGCCCTGCCTGAGTAGTCAGGAGCATGGTGCAGAAGTCTTGACTGTGGGGCAGGACACAGGGGGACATCAGGGTACAGCAGCCCTGACTGTGGGATGGGGTGCTGATGGTGCAGCAGCCCTGCTCATTTGGGACAATAGATGTGAATAGCAGGGTGAAGCAAAGACCCCACCTCTGGAGGCATGGGGCAGCACAGTGCAGCAACCCCAACTGTAGAGGCAAGATACAATGAACCCTAGGGTGTAGCAGAGCTCAGCAGCCCCGACTGTGGAGACGAGAACAAGGGGCAACAGGATGCAGTGTCCCCAGCTGTGGGTTTGGGGGACAGTGGATAGTGGGTTGCAACAACCCCAGCTGTTCTGGCATGGGGACGCACGATGCAGCAGCCCTGACTGTTCAGGCTGATGGTGGGCAACAGGATGCAGCAACCCCAGCTGTGATGGAGAAGACAGTGGGCAGCAGGGTGCAGTAGCCTCGAATGAGGGGCAAGAGGCAGAGGGCTTGTGGGGGCAGAGGACAGGGCATCAGAGTGCAGCTGACTCAACTATTTTGCAGGAGACAAGAGGCATCAGCGTGCTATACACTGTTTCTAATTATACATTATGTATTTTCACACAGAAACCATCAAAGAACTGAAATTTGTGAGTTCATATTGTACACGTGCCTGAAACAGTGTGGAAGGCACCTGTTTGCCAATCTGAGAGGAAGAAAAATTCTTACATGTAGCTATTTATTGAGACTACAGCAACCTACTTGTATGAATTAAACGTTAGATTTATTTTATATCAATTAAATAAACAACCCAGTGTTACAGCTAGAAAAAAAAAACATTTTTAATGAAAGAACTGGCAGCAGCTGTGGTACAGATAAGCTGATTTCTCAAATGCATACCACTTCAGTTCAGCACTGACTCAAATGGTCAGCTCTTTTGAAGAACAAAATGCGGATTTTCAGCTAATTCATCTGAACAAACACCAGAGACTGAGTTTGTAAAAACCCTGGACAGCAAACAATTACCTCACAGACTGCTGTAATTGGGAAGTTAACAGCTCATCAGACAAGCAGGTACTTACACTGCTGAAGCTGTAGCCTAGCCCACTATGTTGTCATCACGCTCCCAGGCTCGGTCAGAAACAGCCTGTTTTCAGTTAGTGCAGAACAGGTTATTAAATGCTGATTTAAAGAAAACCACAAAACCAAATAGCATAACATTTTCAGGAAACACTACTCGTAACAGAGACTTGAATTCAGGCGTAACCCCTCCAAATGAGGGTTCCCAAAGTCTTCTAGGAGCTGGCTAAGTGCTCCCAGCCTGAATGGTGTTTAGCATTTGCCGCTTAACTAAGAGTGCTTTTAGAGCCTCTGGTACTGTCTCTTTAAGAGCTGCCTGCTCGCAGGCAAAATTAGTTTGGATGGGGGGACTGTGTATTTAATGCTTGAATCCTGCCCGAGCTGCTGTCTGATCATGCCGTTTCTGCAGTCACTAGAAGCGCAGAGGGAGCCCACCTGAATGGTGTAATTGTTTGCCTGAAATCATTTAGAGCATTAGTAAAATTGCAGTTTGTCTAACCTGCCTTTATTGCAGCTGGGACTCTGTGTGTGTTGCCCCTCCATTTTGGACCTAAACTGCTGATCTGGGCCAATTGGGTTAGGGAAGCCCTAAAATGGAGACTACTTGGGCCAACCAGAACTTGTACTCTCACCTGGAGCCTGCTTACAGGGCAATGTATGGCAGATGCTTCTGGGAATTGTAGTTTGGACCTTGGCGCCATTTTGCACCAACAGAGGGAGCCCTGCAGTAATTGACAGCCGAATCCACCAACCGAGCTTGTGTGGAACCTAAGGGAAATGCCCTGAACTGTTGCTGGAGATCCAGATGCGAGTTGACTGTGAAAGGAGAAGAAGCTCTGTTCTGCTGTGGCATGCAATTACCCAGGCTGTGTGTGGGTGATGATGTGCGATATGGCCGACACCACACATTCAGTCACTTCACTACCAGTCTAGCATTGCTTGTAAAGCGCTTTGGGATACCGTGTATGAAAAGCGCCATATAAATACTGATTTCTTCTTCTTCAGTTTGCACGGAAGTGCGTGGAAGGCCCTGAAGCAGGCCTGTAGCTGTTAGCGAGGTGCTCATCAGACTGAATCCAGTCGTGGAGAGAAGGAGGAAGTGTACGAACCAGGCTTGCCCATAGAAGACCGAAGATTTGCAGGCGTGTGATCTGCCTGTCGGGACTCTGATGCTGCGTGTGCTCCTGGGTTTTGCAGTGTTTGCAATCGGGATCGAGAAGTCGTTGCCTGGTATTGTAATTTCCTTTACATATGAATGTGTCTAGTGCTTATGGGGATCGCGACTTTAATCCCCCGACTGCAGTTAGTTGTGAGCTGAAGCTGGAAGCTGAACTCATTTCAACCGGACTGACTCCGTCTGTTATTCAAAGTGGTTGGCCCCTGTCGAGGGCCTCATCTCCACGCCCTGCTCATCCTGGCCATCCAGAGCAACCTCCTCAGTTCAGTTCTCTGCTTGGGGTTTGTGAGTACAAATCGGGGTAACTCCCTGCACCTTTCATTTAATCAAAGTGTGTCAACTGATTGCTTTGTGTTCTTCTGTTTGTGGACTGAGCCATCCGGCTCTGGATTACAATTTGGTTGTGCATATATTTTCTTCCTACAGGGCCCCATCCAGCCAACCCCAGGCAACGGACCTGGCTAGCCCCCATCTTGGGTACCCAGAGTGTGACTTTATGGACCCTATATGTATGCACAGTACTGTGATTTGAACATTGCCAAACCAAATCAACCTGACTGCCCCTCCGTGTTACTGTCCCTGAATAAATCAGATTTGTTGTTGTTTAACTTTATACTGTCTGTGGTGTCAGTACATATGGAACTAGCTTTGCAATCTGTGTTTGTGTATGTTGCTTGACCTTGTTTTACAGGGGTCCACAGAGAGACATGCTGCAGAATCCGTCTCGAGGGTAAGTGGTATCTATATGTGTAAACCGTGTTCATATGTGGGATATTGGGAAGGTAACTCCTGTGTACTCTGTGGGCCACTAGTGGAACAAAGGGGGTCACAGTGTCCCAGAGGGCTGTGCCCGAGCTAGTTTAACTGCTATCAACCCTGACCTCTGGGTGGAGGCACCCGTCATAGAACCTAGGCCCTTCAACCTGTCAGTAGCCAAGCAAGCAGGGGTAGTAGCCCTGGGATAGTGCCACCTAGGGGTACAGACGCTTTTTTTTTTTAAAACAATGTGTAAAACAGTTGCCATTGATCTTTAAATAGAAATGTTTTGTGTAACTCCACCTAGAGAGCCAAGCACTTAGAAAGGGAGCGAGGCGGGTGCCAGTAGCAAAGCAGGCTGCCACTCTAAGCACTGCTTACACATACCTCTCAACTGCCCCACAACAGGAAGGACATCCTTACTCCTCAGATCCCCACTGTCCAGACCTCTCAACTTAAATGTATGAGAAAACTCTTGATTTCTAGGTGGTGGAACTCTCCTAGTATTCAATGGAACTATCATACAATTTTTAAAAAGTGGTACAACTGAGTTCCCCCGGTGAGTTCCTGACCAATTTAACCCCTGGCCTAGTGCTGCACATTAAGAAGCACATCCCTTATTTTAGCCATCTTCACAGCCCCACCGTCCATCCTTCTCAGCCGGCAGTGCCCCCTTTAAGAAAGACGCATGTCCCTCATTTTACTAAGGATCCTGCGGGACAGGCAGAAAACTAAGGCAGCTCTACACCCTCGTGGTACCTGCTGACCCTTCAGCTTCGAGCACTGCCAACAGCAACTATGGAAACACAGCCAGCGGCTCACTTCCCATCATGCTTCTGTAGCGGAACTTGGCCTTGGCAGCTGTTGTTGTGTTGGCGGAAGTGCGGACCCGGAGCGGCTCGAATGAATGAGCTGTAAGTTCTCACACTGCCTGGTGCTGTAGTGGCTAGCCACTGGCTGGCTCCTTCTCGCAATGCTGAGGTTGTTCGGCGGGATGGTGGTGACAGGGCTGCTGCTGGCCGGCCTCACGGCCCTACTGCTCGAGCGCTACGACACTGCACTGCCCAGAGTAGAACGCGGCGGCGCTGGCGATACACTGAGTCCAACCCCCGGCCCGCAGCCAGACAACATCTTCTGGTTTGTGCAGGTAAGGGGCGCTGACACCTGTTGCACATGTGCATTACTGACAGGTTAGCAGGGGTGAAATTGGACATGAAGTTAGCTTTAACACCTTTAATAAAATTGTACCAGAGCTCATGCATCTCTGTCATCTACCCCCCCCCCAGAAATTAGGCGCAGTCCCTTTAATTTAACCACTTACATGTGTGTTACTGATAGTTACCGACTGATCATGTATGTTTCAAACAGCATTACTGACAGATGTGTGTTACTAGCAGATCTTGCGTGTATGTTATTGAGAGATCTCTTGTATCCCTGACTGTTGCATTATAAATCGGGAGTGCGCCCGACCAGTCGGAGCTCTGTTTTCCTGTGTGTGACACTTTTTCTGAGAAAAGTGTCTCACGCACAGCTGCCCTGAGAAAGGGCTCGTTGCGGTAAGGTGTTTAAAAAAAATTAATACATTCTCGATCAAGCTCGGTTAATAATCTTTTTAATACTACTGCCGAGACCACGGTTGTAAGAGTGGTGGTCTCAGCATACTTTGGGTATCAGGACCGCTCACCTTCAATTCGCGGTTCTCATACCCTAAGAATGCGAATGAGACTAGTGGCCTTTGCGGTAGTATTAACATGCAGATTGAGTGCGTGTGTGTGCGTGTGCGTGTTACTGACATAAAATGTGTGCCACTGACAGATCTCCTGTGGGGCCACTAACAGCCACTGACTGATCATGATCACCTGTGCATGTGAGTAACAGATTTTTCTGAAAGACTGACAGTGTGGCTTACAGGCAGAACACCCTTGTATATCATTGGCAGCTACTGACATCACCTGAGTGAATGCCACTAACAGATCACCGTGGTGTGATCACTGACTATATCACCTGTGTGCTAGTTGCACACATAACTTGTGTGTGTCTGCCATATCTTGTGTGTCACTGGCATCTACTGACAGATCAACTGTATGTACCAGTAACAGTTTTGTGTGTGATTGACAGTTACATGCTGATCACTTACTGATCACTTTTGTGTGTCATTAACAGTTACATATGGATCACCTGTGTGCATCATTAACAGTTACTAACAGACCACCTGTGTGATAACTGATATTATAAAAAGGAGAGGAAAAATCCTGAAGCTGATTGATTGATGCAGTCTTTGACTTGTGACTATAACTCACAATCTCATCACCGTTTAAAACTTGATTACCAAGATCAGCCATTTACTAACACTTTAGGGCCATTTTACAATCGCGGTAATACACTCCAGGGTGTGGAATATCAAGAAATGTAGTCACTTCTCGGGTGCATGAGAAACTCGGCCAGTGGCCTTATGCCTCACTGCGCACCCGATGCGTGATGTTATTTTATGTTCTAACATGGCATATAAAACTGAAAGAAAATTATGCATTCAGATAGGAGAAAAGACACCATGTGGTACACCAGCAACCATGATCTAATATCTAGTAGATCACAGTTTGTGATGTAATACCTTAGCAATCCACTACAGGCAAGAAGCAGTACACAAGTGAAAGTAATATGCAAATAGTTTGCAGTTTATAGTTGTTTCAGCTTGTATTTGCTAAGATTTTTCCTGGCACAGGGTTTTTGACATTTTCAAGATTGTTCTGTGTTGTAACTGCGACACAAGTTCACGAGTTACTAGAGATTGTACATTTAAACTCCACATATACTGTTAATTATGCTGCAACAATATTTCTTTAGAGGTGAACATTTACATACTGTTATCATCCCTTCTGATGTTCTGCTTTCTAAGCAATTGTGGGTGCAATGCATTGTGGATGACTGAATAATATTAATCTGTCCTAGCCTTTTCTTGGTGAATACACAGTGGTAAAGATAAGCATGCAGCTCCTATAACCGAAAGCAAAAATAACACAGTGAGATAAACAAAGCAAAATCAATGAGCAAGGATACTTCTATGGGTGAAAAGAAAAATAAATTGAGAGAAACAAAAAGAAATCAAAGAAACAGACTAACAATACGAGTCAAAACAAGTATTTGAAAGATGAAAGCAGTAAACATTATGTTGTTCTATGTCCTGCTGAGTTAGATAGTTTAGAGGGGAAAAAAAGTGAAAATAAAATTCCGCAAAATAGTAGTTCAATAAAGTGTTTTTCAGATTGGCTTAATTCAGTACATTTGGAGAAACGGTGCTTGTGCTACTAGGATTGTTTGACAGCCACCTATTGGTCTTTAAAGGAACTGCAGGAAGAAAACCGAAATGTACCATAGCACACTCCCATCATGCAGTGCAGCCCATATCTTCTAATACACACAGAGGAAAATCAAAGCACCTAGAATAGAAAGTGAATTGCAAGTTTTTGAAAAATTATAAAATATGTTTTGATGTTAGAAAGCTTAAAGCTTGTAATGAAAGTTATTTTAACAAAAGTGAAATAGCAGCCACGATATTTCCACTAGGTGTGTTCCAATTGTTTTTGAAGTATATGTACATCATGTTTAACAGTTCAACATACAGTATTGTAAAAGTAAATCAGTGTGATTGTATTCATTTATTCAAAGTCTATTAGTCACACAGTCATTGGTGTGTTACAAGCGGATTAAATCACTCGGAAGGATGGGTCTACAGTGGAGTTAATTCCACAGTAGACCCATCTTTTCTCATGGTTTAATCCTTACTTGTAACATGGCTCTGCAAAGGGAGTGAAATGAAGTGTCCTGATTGGTCGAAATGGGTCGAAGTTGAGCGAGTCCTCTAGCGGTGATTAAGCCGCTAGTACCCACAGTGTCCACAGACAGCAGCACTCATTACCGCCCGCTGGGTTAGTACTCCAGAGATTGTCCATCAGCCAGAGGGTGCAGCACTGGGACGGGAAACAAGAGAGCACAGAGGAGAGGTGATATCGGGGACGCGCATAGAAAAATATCCAAGGACAGCAGGGGGCGCGAGGAGGCAGTGGTGGCAGCGCTCGGGAAGTAGGCGCAGCACTCGGCAGGATGAAGAAGTGTATCGGAGTGAGACTCGACGAACTGAACAGAAGGAAACTCGTAGTGGTAGCAATTTGTGAGGCATGTATCTAGGAGAGTAAGTTAAAGAAAAGGAGTAGTAGGAAAAGATGGTGCAGATCTGAAAAAACAGTATTGGCACATGGAATGCGGAAGAAATATTGAGTCCCATAATGCAGTAGTCACGATGTATATCGGCGAGGTGAAAACGAGCTGCCAAGCATACAAAGTACCGGGTAGAAACTAACTGCAAAGGGCAAGCTGATCCTGTTTCACATCACGATCTTATCTCAGGAGCTCACAGAAATTTGTCCCCAGTAGCTGAATGTATGTCAGTCCTCTAACATGCATGCGCACGGCGTCTCATTGTAAGTGTAACAAAATCAGAAAACGCCGTGAGCACCATTTCTCCACCGATCGGCGATCGCTACAAAGTGTAAGTGAATCTCTATGTGATATCGTGTTACAGTATTCCTTGCCACTTGCCATGTTACAAGCGCATTAATCACCTCCAGCAACGGGCTCCACCAGTGATTAATGCCTGCTGGGTGGTTGAAAGCCCTCGGGCTTCGCCCTCGTGCACCAACCCCCCAGCGGGCATTAATCCACCGGTAGAGCCCTCCTGTGTCAGTGATTAATGCTTACATATACCACACCCTGTTGTGTATTACTGCTTTAATATCACCTGTGTGCTGTTTACATACATTACGTGTGTCGCTCACTGCCAGATCACGTCTGGAATTGACACACCACAATCATATCACTGTGTGAAATGCACAAATGACCCTGTGCATATCTGTGACAGTATATAAGCTGTTTGAAATTTACTCACTTTATCTGTGTGGATCTTTGACATGTTACACGTGTCTGAAATTTAAATTTTTACATGTGTAAATCATTGATAGATTCCTATGTTAAAGTTGTTACATACACTACTTGTGTTGGTCACTGAAACATCACTTGTGTCAAATTTACACAGGTTACCTGTGCCACACTAACATTTTGTAACCTGTGTGAAATTTCAGCATATTGCACTGTGGACTTTTACTTACTATATGTGTGAGACCAACATTTTAACTGTATGGGATACACAGACCAGTTAACTGTTTGATATTTACACATATTTTTGGAGTGTAGCTAACATTATCAGTCCTATTGCACCACCCCCTTGAGCTCTGCAGTCTGTCTTCTGCTGCTGCTAGTCTCATCTGGACAGCCTTGTAAAATAGTATACTAAGGAGAATCCTCAGGACACTGCCATTAATATAGCCATAACCAGCTGTTTCTCCCAGTAGCTGGAACGCCACATAGTCGGGTAAAGGTGTGCTAGCATCTAGCATCAAAATTGTCTATACATGTTCCCTCCCCACTCCTCCAGGTGAGTTACTTGTTTTTATAGAAACCTGCCGCCAAGCTACTCAGAGTTTAAGCATCAAAGTAGTGTGTAAGGGCCTATTTTTCGCAGTGGCAAGCATCCTTCTCCATGTGTGGGTCAACTCTCTAATGGATTCTTGCCCCTTCCCCAAAATATGAGCACCATCCTAATCATACTCATCACTTAGATGGTCTTACTTGCTTAACTTCTTGCTTTCTTAACTTCTTACTCCTTCGGTTGCCGGCTTTATTTGGGATGTATCAAAAATGGCACCTTTATATGTTTTCCTACTCCCACTTGAGTCCGCTGTGGGGAAATTATCCTCCCATCAGCTACAGGCTCTCTAGAGCCCTAGTGGTGTCCTTCCTACACTCTGCTGGGGCTATCGAGCCAAACCAAGGTCTCCTTAAGATTTCTCACACATAACCATTTTTGTTTCATTCCACAGGGTTGAAACCAACTCATATAAACATTGGTAGCCTCAGATCTAAGCAAACTGCCTAGAGGAGTGGCTGTCCCTGTACAATCCTGATGCCTTTGCTGTGACTGAAACCTGGCTAAAATTCTGTATCCTCCCCCATGAAGTGGCCATCCTCAGATAGTTCATGTTTAAGAAGGATTGGTTGGGGGGGGGCGTCCTCCTGTATGTGACAGACGCTCTCAGAGCGATGGAAATCCCCCTTCCCTCCCTCCCTTGACCAGTCTGCCTGTTAATGTCTGCTATTTAAACTCTTACTAGGTTACGGAAAACCCCACACCATAGGTTTTGTCTACACCCCCCCAACCCCACGCCAGAGCAGCCTTTGATTTACAGTTTGCATGGGGACTCTCACACTTGGATGTCAATAATATTTGGGTATTTTAACCAGAGCTGGATTAGTGGTGGCCCTTGCAGCTTTAAAGCTACCCTACAAGACATTCACATCAGCCAAATTATTAGTGAACCCACCTGCCTTATTGTCAGAACAGGTAGTCATTCACTCTTGGACTGGATACTTGTCAGCTGGGCTGAAGGAATCAGGTCTGCCAGAATATTAGCTGACTTGCTTAGTGACCAATCCCCAATTTACTGCATATAGAGCAATAGCTTCAAAAGCCCTCCCCCAGAAGTATCATTGTTAGGGACTACTCTCGACTTGTTGAGAGTATGAGGGTCTTGCTAGCATGAGTTGGGGTGACTTAGGAAGGTTTAAAAATGTTAATGAGTTCCTTGACTTTCTGACAAAATGCCTCCGCAGTGTCTCCAACAAACATGCCCCTACAGTTGTTGTGGTAGAGGCATACTGTAGGTCAGGAAGCATAGGCAGACCAGAAGAAGTAATGAAATTTGCAAGTAGTGTTTTATTATTTTCAATAACAAAATAATAAATTGTACAGGCTAGCCCTTTATACAGGCAGTACAAAGAAAGTCTTGCATGTAGAGTCTCATATGATGTCTATTTTGGCAGTTTTAACTCTGTGTCCTTTTTTTTTTTATACAAAATGTAACAAGACATTGTCAGTTTCTTTTCTGAGGGGCAACCTGAAGAGTATATTCAGTCTTAACAGATGCAACAAAATAGAACATTCTGTTCCAGAGCTGGTCTCCTATTAACAGTCTTGTAAACACGCTTGTGGAGGTCAAAATACATCTCAAGGTTAACGCCCTGCGTTACAGACTATCACCTTTTTAGGAAAACCAAATAGCTTTCTGCAGTTATTTCAAACAACATAGCTATACACATTTGCACACCGAGGCATCTCCATTTCACATAAAGATTCGTATATATTTTTTAACCACAGAGAAGCAAGGGGAGAAAGAAAGAATAGAAACAGCAAGTGAAGGAAGGGAGATAAGAGGGGGGCAAATTGTGGGACCATCAGAGCGGCCAGTTCATAGGTGCCACAAGGAAAATTTAATTGTGCAATCAGACTGGCAAGAGACAGACAAGTGGCAGAATAGGAGAGGACAGAATTGGTCCGTGCTTTTGAAACTCTCTGCTGCCGCATAACAAGCGGGACAGGATCTTATCCAACCCAGTCACACTGCGGAGCGATGTCTCTAACAGCATGCCCCTATGGTTCAGAGGAGAATAAAGGGCCTGTGTTCAAAATGGCTCTCACCAGACCTCAGGAAACTTATGAAACAAAGGGACTCACCCTGGAGTACTTTTAGAGCCTTCACCTCTCAGCAAGACTAGCAAAAGCATTGCTCGTTAAAGGTGATAGGAAATGTTTTTACACCTCTAGATGCCCTCAAGTCTTTTTAGTGTCTACCCAGTATTCTAATATGTTTTACATTTTATGTTTGCTTACGCATGTTCAAGAAACATAGTGCCGCCATCGAGTTTCGGAGGTGTCACCCCTCTTCCAATTCAGTCAGTGTGTTTGCAGGCGCGCCACAGTTCTCAATCGCTGCTGGAGCTGTCTGTGACAGCAGTTGAAAATGCAGTGCCATACAGTTGAAAGGAGAGCTATGTCGTAGCAGCTCCCCGTTACTCGAGACTTGAATTTCCAGGAACCTACTTTCAATCCCTATAATCCAGCTTTTCATGTAAGGGTCTGCTGGTAGTTACAGAGCATTCTGTTGCTTTCTTGAACAAGTAAAGTGCTTTTCATGTTGTCTTGACGTGTTGATGTTAGCAGCAGGCAGCACAGGCGTGCAACTCTCTTGCTTTCGTCTGGGGATGTGCTAAGGCATTAGTTTTGGAGTGGGGAAGGGCTAATCATATTATGGCACAGGGCTACAGTAAGAAAGATGCGAGTGCAAAGTAAAAATAAATAAAAGAATCAGCCCCACACACACATAGACACACAGGGTGTACAGTAAAAAAAGCATGATACACAATTTCAAAGAGATACATGTGGCAGAGTGCAGGCATGAGAACTGGTTAGGTAGTACAGGCATACAGTATTTTTTCAAATCTTTCAGTCCACCCATGGTAGTTCTGTGTGGCAACATAATGCATGATGCTTCAAAATATCAGCGACATCTGCTAAATGTCAATTGCCTGGTAAGTTCACCTTCAAGGTATATTAAACGTAATTGGAGTTGATGTCTAAATTTCCGTCAGGTGGCCACAGAAATAGGGACCAGGGGAGCAATCCAGTCGACGATGCTTAACTTTATTGCAATATGGTGTGATGGAGGATTTGATTAGTAAAATGTGCTAAAAGTCCACTCCCCCTTATGAAATGATTCCGATGGGTGTATTACACCCCCCTCCCCCAAAAAAAAAACTTTTGGAGCAGCCTCTGAGAGTGCTTTGCCCCCAAGTACCTTATGCCAACTACTCTGCTCTTCCACCGGTGGTTCACGCACAGAAGCCAAAGTCGAGCAGCAAGTGAAAAGCTAGCCCTGTGTGTTTAACAGCAGGAGGGCCCTAGTGTCATTAACTGTTAACAGCTGATCAGGCACCAACTGTACAATTAGAAGTTGCGCTTTCAGCACGGATTGTACTACGCTGCAACACTTTTTTTGCGCCACCTCCTCTTCTCTTCCCCTTCCCATCTCTTTGAACGTGCGTGTGTGTGTGTGTGTGTGTGTGTGTGTGTGTGTGTGTGAGAGAGAGAGAGATTATAAAGAGGTAGAGCAAAGGTAGATAAATTACTTGTTCTGGGAAACACAGCAAGGAAATGGTAATTGTGGGATTCAAACCTTATAATGGAGAATTGCAGCTCAGTGCTTTAAGCACTAGGCAGGACTGCATCTCCAAACAGTTCAGGTCACTCCCCACAAGCTCAGTGGGTCTGTGCTGTGCCCCTTCAATCTCATCCCATACTTCCCCTCACTATATATATTTTTTTCAAACAAACCAAGAGTATGTCAACATTATGTGAGACCAGGTTGACATCACTCTGTTTGTGATGATAGGGAGTGAAATTGTCAACAGTATGCTTATACTCAGATCTTTTTGTTTTCATATTTATAAAAAAGTCTAACCCCTCTTCCACTGAGCACATCTCTGTCCTGTCCACTTAATTCCCTACCGACCCACTTCTCCCCCCCCCCCCAATTAAAATCTTTCCATAAGCAAGTCCCAACTACTTCTGATCCTTTGACAGGGGCCTTTCCTGCTCCTTAAAGGTAGGAGGCTGGGTGGGAGTGTTACTGATTGCAGACTATTTAAAAAAAAAAATCTTCTTAGGTTGGAATGGGTACTGGCAGGCCAGATATTGTATTTATATTGTAGATTGGATCTCTTGTGTCAGAGCAGGCAGTGACAGACAGGAGGTAGAGCATTGGGGGGCATAGCCTTCAACTGTTTTAAAGTGATTGTAGGTGGGGAAGTAAGGGTGAGCAACATTGACCATTGGCCAATTCAGTTCAGGTCTTGTTGGCTCCCCTGACTTTGATGTGTCTTAAATACTTTGTTTAAAACATTTCTGGCCATTGGTGCATGGGTCTGGCTGGCTATAAGCAGGGCATGTAACACCTCTCCACTACCCTCCTCCGCCTAGTCCCTTCTCATCCATACCCCTTTTCCCTATTACCATACACTGTTCTTTTGTTTAAAAAAAGAATGCAGTGTTCTGGGCTGGCACAAAAGCAGGAGCTGGCATATATATCTTTTTTTTAATTATTTATTTTATGAGAAACAGTCAGGAGGAATGGGGAAGGGTTGAAGATGGGAGGTTACTTGAGTAGTTCAGGGGGCAAGGGGTGACCAGAGGACTAGCCTTGGCCACCGAATTTGTCAAAGGGTAGAAGTGACCCTAAATGACTCAGATTTTTAACAGCCTTGAACTGAAGGTGAAAACACCGAAATGTGGCACTTTAGGTAAATGCAAATTTTCATTGTCATACCCTTATGGAAAGGTTGGAAGTTACATGTGATATTCTGTAAAGGAGGTCACACTTTTCTAGTTTTGTATAAATGATACTGGCTAAATACAGATCCCAGTCTAGTCATTATTTGTAGTTAGTCATTTTATTAAGTTTCATAATATAACAAAAGATAATAAAAGTACAATAGAAGGCAGCATAGCATAGTGATTAAAGGTACTGAGCTGCAAACTTGGAGACCTGAGTTTGAACCTCATCAGCCCCCACTTGTATACTGTGTGACCCTGAGCAAGTCAGTTAACTTCCTTGTGCTTCCAGCTCGCACCTGGAAACAAGCTTCAGCTTAGTGTGCCTTTCCTGGTTAAACAGTTTCCCCTTCCAGTTCAAGGTACAGCAGTGTACATAAAGAATTGTGAAATATTCATCTAGTGGGTGTTGGTAATACAGCGAGTCTAGACATAGGATGGTACTGATATAAAATCTAGAAGTCTAGTCATTATTTAAATATCTCAGTTTTTTCAGGAATTTTTATTGGTGGTCTCTGCTTTGTGCTATGCATATGAGTGCCATTTGAAAGCAACATCATATAATTAATGGTGTGGTACATGCAGTTGGTGACCTTCCTAACATGGCAGATACAAACAGATCAAATGTTAGGTGCCATTAGTCTTTGTCACAACAGTGGGACCACTGTGCCTAGCAGCCCCGGTCAGTTAACACTTGTAATCAGTTTTTGAAGCTATAATGCTTTTTTAGTTTATTCATTTCACTCACTGTGCCCTGTTAAAGAAAAATATAAGGGGCATCTCTGAGCTGGGCAGAAACTTCCAAAATGGCATTTTTATGCCATGAGGCTATATGCCACTTGCCAGCGCAATCGGAGGCAAAGAGGAAGAATATCCTGAAGTATAAGTCTTGTTAAGTTTCTTACCAAAATGACCCAGATCAGGATTTGTACCAATTGAAAATTAACCAACAGTTTGGTTTTTTTGTAATGTGTTCTCTTCTGTTATTATCTTCCAAAAGCATGGAAGGATTTTGGGGTATGGGGAATGGTAAATGGGAAGTTTTGCAATGTGATTATAGAACTCTGGAATGTCACAGATTGTTAGATAGTCATGCAGACGTTATTTGTAGCAAATGTAAACCAAAAATCTGAAAACATTATATAAAATCTTTTTTTTATTAAGAAATCGTTATCTATGACGCGTTTCTGTAATGAAGATGATGTTAAATGGTAACCATGTTAAATGATGTGGACACAACCATACTTTCTACAATTATGTTGCTATATTATGGTACTGTACCTGTCTAGGACCAAACTGTGAAGTGTTATAGTATACTGACATAACAATGAATGTGAGGACAAGGAAATGGCAATTCTGAAGATACAGATTACGCCATTGTTACAGTATTATGCTGGCATTAAATAAGTATATTGATATCTTATGATCAGTTTTGTTGACATATCATAGGTACACTATATTGATATGTTATTATGATCAGTTTAGGCACAATTGATTATAACAGCCTTTTGGATAAGAAAGTGGCAGCTTGAGAGATTATATTGTATTGATATAGGCTTATGCTGCTGTTATATATCAATATAATAATAATTAGTGACGACAAAATTCATGTGAGAAATAATGGCATATCATATTGATATGATTGGCGATGGGTAAGAAAACCACAATAATAATAATTATAATATATCGGCACAATTACAGTAATTGAGGATGGTGTCATAAGTATGTGATCTGGAATGTCTGTCCTTTAGAGAAACATTATAACATGACGCAACAGATATCTAGCTTTATGGAAGCTAATACTATCAACATATTATACATTTTATGGTGCCATATTATGATGGCATTCTCAGTATTAGAGCAGTGTCACCACATTTAGTAATTACTGTATGCCATCAATATATTTATGGTGGAGCTCTGTTGTAATGTTACGTTTTTTAAATTTAAGAAACAAGAATGTGATTTACATTATTTCTGCACTGGAAGATACTTCTTGCTGTTCCATTAAGAACCACAACCCTTTTATGTTTGCTTGCGCATGTGCAAGAAACATAGTGCTATCATCCGAGTTTTCGGAGGTGTGTCACTTGTCTTCCAATTCAGTCAGTGTGTTTGCAGGTGCGGCCACAGTTCTCCAATGACTGCTGCAGCTGTCTATGACAGCAGTTGAAAATGCAGTACTGTACAGTTGAAAGGGAGAGCTCCGCTTCAGTGAGCAGCGCTCCCACTCACACATGCACGCAAGCACACATATTGCGTGCTCATGCGCTACCCCCACACACACACACACACTGTATGGCCGCCGGGGGTGCCCAATCCCCCGTCGGCTCCACTGGCCCCCCCAAACAACCTTCCAGCTGCCACACTGGGAGCCCACCCCAGCGTGGCAAAAGTCCTGCGTCGTGTTTCCAAAAAACAAAAATCACCTGTAAGAAAAAACGGTCCCTCGATGACTGTCTTGCCCCCCTCCCACAACCCACACCTGGTACTGTCTCTTTAAGAGCTGCCTGCTCGCAGGCAAAATTAGTTTGGATGGGGGGACTGTGTATTTAATGCTTGAATCCTGCCCGAGCTGCTGTCTGATCATGCCGTTTCTGCAGTCACTAGAAGCGCAGAGGGAGCCCACCTGAATGGTGTAATTGTTTGCCTGAAATCATTTAGAGCATTAGTAAAATTGCAGTTTGTCTAACCTGCCTTTATTGCAGCTGGGACTCTGTGTGTGTTGCCCCTCCATTTTGGACCTAAACTGCTGATCTGGGCCAATTGGGTTAGGGAAGCCCTAAAATGGAGACTACTTGGGCCAACCAGAACTTGTACTCTCACCTGGAGCCTGCTTACAGGGCAATGTATGGCAGATGCTTCTGGGAATTGTAGTTTGGACCTTGGCGCCATTTTGCACCAACAGAGGGAGCCCTGCAGTAATTGACAGCCGAATCCACCAACCGAGCTTGTGTGGAACCTAAGGGAAATGCCCTGAACTGTTGCTGGAGATCCAGATGCGAGTTGACTGTGAAAGGAGAAGAAGCTCTGTTCTGCTGTGGCATGCAATTACCCAGGCTGTGTGTGGGTGATGATGTGCGATATGGCCGACACCACACATTCAGTCACTTCACTACCAGTCTAGCATTGCTTGTAAAGCGCTTTGGGATACCGTGTATGAAAAGCGCTATATAAATACTGATTCTTCTTCTTCTTCAGTTTGCACGGGAAGTGCGTGGAAGGCCCTGAAGCAGGCCTGTAGCTGTTAGCGAGTGCTCATCAGACTGAATCCGAGTCGTGGAGAGAAGGAGGAAGTGTGCAGAACCAGGCTTGCCCATAGAAGACCGAAGATTTGCAGACGTGTGATCGGCCTGTCGGGGACTCTGATGCTGCGTGTGCTCCTGGGTTTTGCAGTGTTTGCAATCGGGATCGAGAAGTCGTTGCCTGGTATTGTAATTTCCTTTACATATGAATGTGTCTAGTGCTTATGGGGATCGCGACTTTAATCCCCCGACTGCAGTTAGTTGTGAGCTGAAGCTGGAAGCTGAACTCATTTCAACCGGACTGACTCCGTCTGTTATTCAAAGTGGTTGGCCCCTGTCGAGGGCCTCATCTCCACGCCCTGCTCATCCTGGCCATCCAGAGCAACCTCCTCAGTTCAGTTCTCTGCTTGGGGTTTGTGAGTACAAATCGGGGTAACTCCCTGCACCTTTCATTTAATCAAAGTGTGTCAACTGATTGCTTTGTGTTCTTCTGTTTGTGGACTGAGCCATCCGGCCATCCGGCTCTGGATTACAATTTGGTTGTGCATATATTTTCTTCCTACAGGGCCCCATCCAGCCAACCCCAGGCAACGGACCTGGCTAGCCCCCCATCTTGGGTACCCAGAGTGTGACTTTATGGACCCTATATGTATGCACAGTACTGTGATTTGAACATTGCCAAACCAAATCAACCTGACTGCCCCTCCCGTGTTACTGTCCCCTGAATAAATCAGATTTGTTGTTGTTTAACTTTATACTGTCTGTGGTGTCAGTACATATGGAACTAGCTTTGCAATCTGTGTTTGTGTATGTTGCTTGACCTTGTTTTACAGGGGGTCCACAGAGAGACATGCTGCAGAATCCGTCTCGAGGGTAAGTGGTATCTATATGTGTAAACCGTGTTCATATGTGGGATATTGGGAAGGTAACTCCTGTGTACTCTGTGGGCCACTAGTGGGAACAAAGGGGGGGTCACAGTGTCCCAGAGGGCTGTGCCCGAGCTAGTTTAACCACTATCAACCCTGACCTCTGGGTGGAGGCACCCGTCATAGAACCTAGGCCCCTCAACCTGTCAGTAGCCAAGCAGGCAGGGGTAGTATCCCTTGGGATAGTGCCACCTAGGGGTTACAGACGCTTTTATGCTTTTTTTTTAAAACAATGTGTAAAACAGTTGCCATTGATCTTTAAATAGAAATGTTTTGTGTAACTCCACCTAGAGAGCCAAGCACTTAGAAAGGGAGCGAGGCGGGTGCCAGTAGCAAAGCAGGCTGCCACTCTAAGCACTGCTTACACATACCTCTCAACTGCCCCACAACAGGAA
Source organism: Neoceratodus forsteri (assembly GCA_016271365.2). Taxonomy (NCBI): domain Eukaryota; kingdom Metazoa; phylum Chordata; order Ceratodontiformes; family Ceratodontidae; genus Neoceratodus; species Neoceratodus forsteri. Next base: position 381,576,077 of record CM028134.1, on the reverse strand, counting down.
GGACATCCTTACTCCTCAGATCCCCACTGTCCAGACCTCTCAACTTAAATGTATGAGAAAACTCTTGATTTCTAGGTGGTGGAACTCTCCTAGTATTCAATGGAACTATCATACAATTTTTAAAAGTGGTACAACTGAGTTCCCCAGTGAGTTCCTGACCAATTTAACCCCTGGCCTAGTGCTGCACATTAAGAAGCACATCCCTTATTTTAGCCATCTTCACAGCCCCACCGTCCATCCTTCTCAGCCGGCAGTGCCCCCTTTAAGAAAGACGCATGTCCCTCATTTTACTAAGGATCCTGCGGGACAGGCAGAAAACTAAGGCAGCTCTACACCCTCGTGGTACCTGCTGACCCTTCAGCTTCGAGCACTGCCAACAGCAACTATGGAAACACAGCCAGCGGCTCACTTCCCATCATGCTTCTGTAGCGGAACTTGGCCTTGGCAGCTGTTGTTGTGTTGGCGGAAGTGCGGACCCGGAGCAGCTCGAATGAATGAGCTGTAAGTTCTCACACTGCCTGGTGCTGTAGTGGCTAGCCACTGGCTGGCTCCTTCTCGCAATGCTGAGGTTGTTCGGCGGGATGGTGGTGACAGGGCTGCTGCTGGCCGGCCTCACGGCCCTACTGCTCGAGCGCTACGACACTGCACTGCCCAGAGTAGAACGCGGCGGCGCTGGCGATACACTGAGGTCCAACCCCGGCCCGCAGCCAGACAACATCTTCTGGTTTGTGCAGGTAAGGGGCGCTGACACCTGTTGCACATGTGCATTACTGACAGGTTAGCAGGGGTGAAATTGGACATGAAGTTAGCTTTAACACCTTTAATAAAATTGTACCAGAGCTCATGCATCTCTGTCATCTACCCCCCCCCCAGAAATTAGGCGCAGTCCCTTTAATTTAACCACTTACATGTGTGTTACTGATAGTTACCGACTGATCATGTATGTTTCAAACAGCATTACTGACAGATGTGTGTTACTAGCAGATCTTGCGTGTATGTTATTGAGAGATCTCTTGTATCCCTGACTGTTGCATTATAAATCGGGAGTGCGCCCGACCAGTCGGAGCTCTCGTTTTCCCTGTGTGTGACACTTTTTCTGAGAAAAGTGTCTCACGCACAGCTGCCCTGAGAAAGGGCTCGTTGCGGTAAGGTGTTTAAAAAAAATTAATACATTCTCGATCAAGCTCGGTTAATAATCTTTTTAATACTACTGCCGAGACCACGGTTGTAAGAGTGGTGGTCTCAGCATACTTTGGGTATCAGGACCGCTCACCTTCAATTCGCGGTTCTCATACCCTAAGAATGCGAATGAGACTAGTGGCCTTTGCGGTAGTATTAACATGCAGATTGAGTGCGTGTGTGTGCGTGTGCGTGTTACTGACATAAAATGTGTGCCACTGACAGATCTCTGTGGGGCCACTAACAGCCACTGACTGATCATGATCACCTGTGCATGTGAGTAACAGATTTTCTGAAAGACTGACAGTGTAAAGCACAGGCAGAACACCCTTGTATATCATTGGCAGCTACTGACATCACCTGAGTGAATGCCACTAACAGATCACCGTGGTGTGATCACTGACTATATCACCTGTGTGCTAGTTGCACACATAACTTGTGTGTGTCTGCCATATCTTGTGTGTCACTGGCATCTACTGACAGATCAACTGTATGTACCAGTAACAGTTTTGTGTGTGATTGACAGTTACATGCTGATCACTTACTGATCACTTTTGTGTGTCATTAACAGTTACATATGGATCACCTGTGTGCATCATTAACAGTTACTAACAGACCACCTGTGTGATAACTGATATTATAAAAAGGAGAGGAAAAATCCTGGAAGCTGATTGATTGATGCAGTCTTTGACTTGTGACTATAACTCACAATCTCATCACCGTTTAAAACTTGATTACCAAGATCAGCCATTTACTAACACTTTAGGGCCATTTTACAATCGCGGTAATACACTCCAGGGTGTGGAATATCAAGAAATGTAGTCACTTCTCGGGTGCATGAGAAACTCGGCCAGTGGCCTTATGCCTCACTGCGCACCCGATGCGTGATGTTATTTTATGTTCTAACATGGCATATAAAACTGAAAGAAAATTATGCATTCAGATAGGAGAAAAGACACCATGTGGTACACCAGCAACCATGATCTAATATCTAGTAGATCACAGTTTGTGATGTAATACCTTAGCAATCCACTACAGGCAAGAAGCAGTACACAAGTGAAGTAATATGCAAATAGTTTGCAGTTTATAGTTGTTTCAGCTTGTATTTGCTAAGATTTTTCCTGGCACAGGGTTTTTGACATTTTCAAGATTGTTCTGTGTTGTAACTGCGACACAAGTTCACGAGTTACTAGAGATTGTACATTTAAACTCCACATATACTGTTAATTATGCTGCAACAATATTTCTTTAGAGGTGAACATTTACATACTGTTATCATCCCTTCTGATGTTCTGCTTTCTAAGCAATTGTGGGTGCAATGCATTGTGGATGACTGAATAATATTAATCTGTCCTAGCCTTTTCTTGGTGAATACACAGTGGTAAAGATAAGCATGCAGCTCCTATAACCGAAAGCAAAAATAACACAGTGAGATAAACAAAGCAAAATCAATGAGCAAGGATACTTCTATGGGTGAAAAGAAAAATAAATTGAGAGAAACAAAAAGAAATCAAAGAAACAGACTAACAATACGAGTCAAAACAAGTATTTGAAAGATGAAAGCAGTAAACATTATGTTGTTCTATGTCCTGCTGAGTTAGATAGTTTGAGGGAAAAAGTGAAAATAAAATTCCATAAAATAGTAGTTCAATAAAGTGTTTTCAGATTGGCTTAATTCAGTACATTTGGAGAAACAGTGCTTGTGCTACTAGGATTGTTTGACAGCCACCTATTGGTCTTTAAGGAACTGCAGGAAGAAAACCGAAATGTACCATAGCACACTCCCATCATGCAGTGCAGCCCATATCTTCTAATCACACAGAGGAAAATCAAAGCACCTAGAATAGAAAGTGGAATTGCAAGTTTTTGAAAAATTATAAAATATGTTTTGATGTTAGAAGCTTAAAGCTTGTAATAAAGTTATTTTAACAAAGTGAAATAGCAGCCACGATATTTCCACTAGGTGTGTTCCAATTGTTTTGAAGTATATGTACATCATGTTTAACAGTTCAACATACAGTATTGTAAAAGTAAATCAGTGTGATTGTATTCATTTATTCAAAGTCTATTAGTCACACAGTCATTGGTGTGTTACAAGCGGATTAAATCACTCGGAAGGATGGGTCTACAGTGGAGTTAATTCCACAGTAGACCCATCTTTTCTCATGGTTTAATCCTTACTTGTAACATGGCTCTGCAAAGGGGAGTGAAATGAAGTGTCCTGATTGGTCGAAATGGGTCAGCTGAGCGAGTCCTAGCGGTGATTAAGCCGCTAGTACCCACAGTGTCCACAGACAGCAGCACTCATTACCGCCCGCTGGGTTAGTACCCAGATTGTCCATCAGCCAGAGGGTGCAGCACTGGGACGGGAAACAAGAGAGCACAGAGGAGAGGTGATATCGGGGACGCGCATAGAAAAATATCCAAGGACAGCAGGGGGCGCGAGGAGGCAGTGGTGGCAGCGCTCGGGAAGTAGGCGCAGCACTCGGCAGGATGAAGAAGTGTATCGGAGTGAGACTCGACGTAACTGAACAGAAGGAAACTCGTAGTGGTAGCAATTTGTGAGGCATGTATCTAGGAGAGTAAGTTAAAGAAAAGGAGTAGTAGGAAAAGTGGTGCAGATCTGAAAAAAAAACAGTATTGGCACATGGAATGCGGAAGAAATATTGAGTCCCATAATGCAGTAGTGCGATGTATATCGGCGAGGTGAAAACGAGCTGCCAAGCATACAAAGTACCGGGTAGAAACTAACTGCAAAGGGCAAGCTGATCCTGTTTCACATCACGATCTTATCTCAGGAGCTCACAGAAATTTGTCCCCAGTAGCTGAATGTATGTCAGTCCTCTAAAATGCATGCGCACGGCGTCTCATTGTAAGTGTAACAAAATCAGAAAACGCCGTGAGCACCATTTCTCCACCGATCGGCGATCGCTACAAAGTGTAAGTGAATCTCTATGTGATATCGTGTTACAGTATTCCTTGCCACTTGCCATGTTACAAGCGCATTAATCACCTCCAACAACGGGCTCCACCAGTGATTAATGCCTGCTGGTGAGTTGAAGTGCTCGGCCTGCCTCGCACCAACCCCCCAGCGGGCATTAATCCACCGGTAGAGCCCTCCTGTGTCAGTGATTAATGCTTACATATACCACACCCTGTTGTGTATTACTGCTTTAATATCACCTGTGTGCTGTTTACATACATTACGTGAGTCGCTCACTGCCAGATCACGTCTGGAATTGACACACCACAATCATATCACTGTGTGAAATGCACAAATGACCCCTGTGCATATCTGTGACAGTATATAAGCTGTTTGAAATTTACTCACTTTATCTGTGTGGATCTTTGACATGTTACACGTGTCTGAAATTTAAATTTTTTACATGTGTAAATCATTGATAGATTCCTATGTTAAAGTTGTTACATACACTACTTGTGTTGGTCACTGAAACATCACTTGTGTCAAATTTACACAGGTTACCTGTGCCACACTAACATTTTGTAACCTGTGTGAAATTTCAGCATATTGCACTGTGGAACATTTTTACTTACTATATGTGTGTGAGACCAACATTTTAACTGTATGGGATACACAGACCAGTTAACTGTTTGATATTTACACATATTTTTGGAGTGTAGCTAACATATCAGTCCTATTGCACCACCCCCTTGAGCTCTGCAGTCTGTCTTCTGCTGCTGCTAGTCTCATCTGGACAGCCTTGTAAAATAGTATACTAAGGAGAATCCTCAGGACACTGCCATTAATATAGCCATAACCAGCTGTTTCTCCCAGTAGCTGGAACGCCACATAGTCGGGTAAAGGTGTGCTAGCATCTAGCATCAAAATTGTCTATACATGTTCCCTCCCACTCCTCCAGGTGAGTTACTTGTTTTATAGAAACCTGCGCAAGCTACTCAGAGTTTAAGCATCAAAGTAGTGTGTAAGGGCCTATTTTTCGCAGTGGCAAGCATCCTTCTCCATGTGTGGGTCAACTCTCTAATGGATTCTTGCCCCTCCCCCAAAATATGAGCACCATCCTAATCATACTCATCACTTAGATGGTCTTACTTGCTTAACTTCTTGCTTTCTTAACTCTTACTCCTTGATTTCCCATTTATTTTGGGATGTATCAAAATGGCACCTTTATATGTTTTCCTACTCCCACTTGAGTCCGCTGTGGGGAAATTATCCTCCCATCAGCTACAGGCTCTCTAGAGCCCTAGTGGTGTCCTTCCTACACTCTGCTGGGGCTATCGAGCCAAACCAAGGTCTCCTTAAGATTTCTCACACATAACCATTTTTGTTTCATTCCACAGGGTTGAAACCAACTCATATAAACATTGGTAGCCTCAGATCTAAGCAAACTGCCTAGAGGAGTGGCTGTCCCTGTACAATCCTGATGCCTTTGCTGTGACTGAAACCTGGCTAAAATTCTGTATCCTCCCCCATGAAGTGGCCATCCTCAGATAGTTCATGTTTAAGAAGGATTGGTTGGGGGGGGGCGTCCTCCTGTATGTGACAGACGCTCTCAGAGCGATGGAAATCCCCCTTCCCTCCCTCCCTTGACCAGTCTGCCTGTTAATGTCTGCTATTTAAACTCTTACTAGGTTCTGAAAACCCCACACCATAGGTTTTGTCTACACCCCCACCCCAGCCAGAGCAGCCTTTGATTTACAGTTTGCATGGGGACTCTCACACTTGGATGTCAATAATATTTGGGTATTTTAACCAGAGCTGGATTAGTGGTGGCCCTTGCAGCTTTAAAGCTACCCTACAAGACATTCACATCAGCCAAATTATTAGTGAACCCACCTGCCTTATTGTCAGAACAGGTAGTCATTCACTCTTGGACTGGATACTTGTCAGCTGGGCTGAAGGAATCAGGTCTGCCAGAATATTAGCTGACTTGCTTAGTGACCAATCCCCAATTTACTGCATATAGAGCAATAGCTTCAAAAGCCCTCCCCCAGAAGTATCATTGTTAGGGACTACTCTCGACTTGTTGAGAGTATGAGGGTCTTGCTAGCATGAGTTGGGGTGACTTAGGAAGGTTTAAAAATGTTAATGAGTTCCTTGACTTTCTGACAAAATGCCTCCGCAGTGTCTCCAACAAACATGCCCCTACAGTTGTTGTGGTAGAGGCATACTGTAGGTCAGGAAGCATAGGCAGACCAGAAGAAGTAATGAAATTTGCAAGTAGTGTTTTATTATTTTCAATAACAAAATAATAAATTGTACAGGCTAGCCCTTTATACAGGCAGTACAAAGAAAGTCTTGCATGTAGAGTCTCATATGATGTCTATTTTGGCAGTTTTAACTCTGTGTCCTTTTTTTTTTTTTTTTTATACAAAATGTAACAAGACATTGTCAGTTTCTTTTCTGAGGGGCAACCTGAAGAGTATATTCAGTCTTAACAGATGCAACAAAATAGAACATTCTGTTCCAGAGCTGGTCTCCTATTAACAGTCTTGTAAACACGCTTGTGGAGGTCAAAATACATCTCAAGGTTAACGCCCTACGTTACAGACTATCACCTTTTTAGGAAAACCAAATAGCTTTCTGCAGTTATTTCAAACAACATAGCTATACACATTTGCACACCGAGGCATCTCCATTTCACATAAAGATTCGTATATATTTTTTAACCACAGAGAAGCAAGGGGAGAAAGAAAGAATAGAAACAGCAAGTGAAGGAAGGGAGATAAGAGGGGGGCAAATTGTGGGACCATCAGAGCGGCCAGTTCATAGGTGCCACAAGGAAAATTTAATTGTGCAATCAGACTGGCAAGAGACAGACAAGTGGCAGAATAGGAGAGGACAGAATTGGTCCGTGCTTTTGAAACTCTCTGCTGCCGCATAACAAGCGGGACAGGATCTTATCCAACCCAGTCACACTGCGGAGACGATGTCTCTAACAGGCATGCCCCTATGGTTCAGAGGAGAATAAAGGGCCTGTGTTCAAAATGGCTCTCACCAGACCTCAGGAAACTTATGAAACAAAGGGACTCACCCTGGAGTACTTTTAGAGCCTTCACCTCTCAGCAAGACTAGCAAAAGCATTGCTCGTTAAAGGTGATAGGAAATGTTTTTTACACCTCTAGATGCCCTCAAGTCTTTTTAGTGTCTACCCAGTATTCTAATATGTTTTACATTTTTATGTTTGCTTGCACGCATGTTCAAGAAACATAGTGCCGCCATCCGAGTTTTCGGAGGTGTCACCCCTCTTCCAATTCAGTCAGTGTGTTTGCAGGCGCGGCCACAGTTCTCCAATCGCTGCTGGAGCTGTCTGTGACAGCAGTTGAAAATGCAGTGCCATACAGTTGAAAGGGAGAGCTATGCGGTGAGCAGCGCCCCCGTACTCGAGACTTGAATTTCCAGGAACCTACTTTCAATCCCTATAATCCAGCTTTTCATGTAAGGGTCTGCTGGTAGTTACAGAGCATTCTGTTGCTTTCTTGAACAAGTAAAGTGCTTTTCATGTTGTGCGAGCGTGTTGATGTTAGCAGCAGGCAGCACAGACGTGCAACTCTCTTGCTTTCCGTCTGGGAGTGTGTGCTAAGGCATTAGTTTTGGAGTGGGGAAGGGCTAATCATATTATGGCACAGGGGCTACAGTAAGAAAGATGCGAGGTGCAAAGTAAAAAAATAAATAAAAAGAATCAGCCCCCCACACACACATAGACACACAGGGGGTGTACAGTAAAAAAAAACGCAGTACACAATTTCAAAGAGATACATGTGGCAGAGTGCAGGCATGAGAACTGGTTAGGTAGTACAGGCATACAGTATTTTTTCAAATCTTTCAGTCCACCCATGGTAGTTCTGTGTGGCAACATAATGCATGATGCTTCAAAATATCAGCGACATCTGCTAAATGTCAATTGCCTGGTAAGTTCACCTTCAAGGTATATTAAACGTAATTGGAGTTGATGTCTAAATTTCCGTCAGGTGGCCACAGAAATAGGGACCAGGGAGCAATCCAGTCGATCGATGCTTAACTTTGTTGCAATATGGTGTGATGGAGGATTTGATTAGTAAAATGTGCTAAAAGTCCACTCCCTTATGAAATGATTCCGATGGGTGTATTACACCCCTCCCCCAAAAAAAAACTTTTGGAGCAGCCTCTGAGGAGTGCTTTTGCCCCCCAAGTACCTTATGCCAACTACTCTGCTCTTCCACCCAGGTGGTTCACAACAGCCAAAGTCGAGCAGCAAGTGAAAAGCTAGCCCTGTGTGTTTAACAGCAGGGAGTGGCCCTGGTGTCATTAACTGTTAACAGCTGATCAGGCACCAACTGTACAATTAGAAGTTGCGCTTTCAGCACGGATTGTCACTCGCTGCAACACTTTTTTTGCGCCACCTCCTCTTCTCTTCCCCTTCCCATCTCTTTGAACGTGTGCGTGTGTGTGTGTGTGTGTGTGTGTGTGTGTGTGTGTGTGAGAGAGAGAGAGATTATAAAGAGGTAGAGCAAAGGTAGATAAATTACTTGTTCTGGGAAACACAGCAAGGAAATGGTAATTGTGGGATTCAAACCTTATAATGGAGAATTGCAGCTCAGTGCTTTAAGCACTAGGCAGGACTGCATCTCCAAACAGTTCAGGTCACTCCCCACAAGCTCAGTGGGTCTGTGCTGTGCCCCTTCAATCTCATCCCATACTTCCCCTCACTATATATATTTTTTTCAAACAAACCAAGAGTATGTCAACATTATGTGAGACCAGGTTGACATCACTCTGTTTGTGATGATAGGGAGTGAAATTGTCAACAGTATGCTTATACTCAGATCTTTTGTTTTCATATTTATAAAAGTCTAACCCCTCTTCCACTGAGCACATCTCTGTCCTGTCCACTTAATTCCCTACCGACCACTTCTCCCCCAATTAAAATCTTTCCATAAGCAAGTCCCAACTACTTCTGATCCTTTGACAGGGGCCTTTCCTGCTCCTTAAAGGTAGGAGGCTGGGTGGGAGTGTTACTGATTGCAGACTATTTAAAAAAAAAAATCTTCTTAGGTTGGAATGGGTACTGGCAGGCCAGATATTGTATTTATATTGTAGATTGGATCTCTTGTGTCAGAGCAGGCAGTGACAGACAGGAGGTAGAGCATTTGGGGGGCATAGGCCCTTCAACTGTTTTAAAGTGATTGTAGGTGGGGAAGTAAGGGTGAGCAACATTGACCATTGGCCAATTCAGTTCAGGTCTTATTTGGCTCCCCCTGACTTTGATGTGTCTTAAATACTTTGTTTAAAACATTTCTGGCCATTGGTGCATGGGTCTGGCTGGCTATAAGCAGGGCATGTAACACCTCTCCACTACCCTCCTCCGCCTAGTCCCTTCTCATCCATACCCCTTTTCCCTATTACCATACACTGTTCTTTTGTTTAAAAAAAGAATGCAGTGTTCTGGGCTGGCACAAAAGCAGGAGCTGGCATATATATCTTTTTTTTAATTATTTATTTTATGAGAAACAGTCAGGAGGAATGGGGAAGGGTTGAAGATGGGAGGTTACTTGAGTAGTTCAGGGGGCAAGGGGTGACCAGAGGACTAGCCTTGGCCACCGAATTTGTCAAAGGGTAGAAGTGACCCTAAATGACTCAGATTTTTAACAGCCTTGAACTGAAGGTGAAAACACCGAAATGTGGCACTTTAGGTAAATGCAAATTTTCATTGTCATACCCTTATGGAAAGGTTGGAAGTTACATGTGATATTCTGTAAAGGAGGGTCACACCTTTTCTAGTTTTGTATAAATGATACTGGCTAAATACAGATCCCAGTCTAGTCATTATTTGTAGTTAGTCATTTTATTAAGTTTCATAATATAACAAAAAGATAATAAAAGTACAATAGAAGGCAGCATAGCATAGTGATTAAAGGTACTGAGCTGCAAACTTGGAGACCTGAGTTTGAACCTCATCAGCCCCCACTTGTATACTGTGTGACCCTGAGCAAGTCAGTTAACTTCCTTGTGCTTCCAGCTCGCACCTGGAAACAAGCTTCAGCTTAGTGTGCCTTTCCTGGTTAAACAGTTTCCCCTTCCAGTTCAAGGTACAGCAGTGTACATAAAGAATTGTGAAATATTCATCTAGTGGGTGTTGGTAATACAGCGAGTCTAGACATAGGATGGTACTGATATAAAATCTAGAAGTCTAGTCATTATTTAAATATCTCAGTTTTTTCAGGAATTTTTATTGGTGGTCTCTGCTTTGTGCTATGCATATAGTGCCATTTGAAAGCAACATCATATAATTAATGGTGTGGTACATGCAGTTGGTGACCTTCCTAACATGGCAATACAAACAGATCAAATGTTAGGTGCCATTAGTCTTTGTCACAACAGTGGGACCACTGTGCCTAGCAGCCCGGTCAGTTAACACTTGTAATCAGTTTTGAAGCTATAATGCTTTTTAGTTTATTCATTTCACTCACTGTGCCCTGTTAAAGAAAAATATAAGGGGCATCTCTGAGCTGGGCAGAAACTTCCAAAATGGCATTTTTATGCCATGAGGCTATATGCCACTTGCCAGCGCAATCGGAGGCAAAGAGGAAGAATATCCTGAAGTATAAGTCTTGCTTAAGTTTCTTACCAAAATGACCCAGATCAGGATTTGTACCAATTGAAAATTAACCAACAGTTTGGTTTTTTTGTAATGTGTTCTCTTCTGTTATTATCTTCCAAAAGCATGGAAGGATTTTGGGGTATGGGGAATGGTAAATGGGAAGTTTTGCAATGTGATTATAGAACTCTGGAATGTCACAGATTGTTAGATAGTCATGCAGGCGTTATTTGTAGCAAATGTAAACCAAAATCTGAAACATTATATAAAATCTTTTTTTTATTAAGAAATCGTTATCTATGACGCGTTTCTGTAATGAAGATGATGTTAAATGGTAACCATGTTAAATGATGTGGACACAACCATACTTTCTACAATTATGTTGCTATATTATGGTACTGTACCCTGTCTAGGACCAAACTGTGAAGTGTTATAGTATACTGACATAACAATGAATGTGAGGACAAGGAAATGGCAATTCTGAAGATACAGATTACGCCATTGTTACAGTATTATGCTGGCATTAAATAAGTATATTGATATCTTATGATCAGTTTTGTTGACATATCATAGGTACACTATATTGATATGTTATTATGATCAGTTTAGGAAATGCCACAATTGATTATAACAGCCTTTTGGATAAGAAAGTGGCAGCTTGAGAGATTATATTGTATTGATATAGGCTTATGCTGCTGTTATATATCAATATAATAATAATTAGTGACGACAAAATTCATGTGAGAAATGGCGGCATATCATATTGATATGATTGGCGATGGGTAAGAAAACCACAATAATAATAATTATAATATATCGGCGCAATTACAGTAATTGAGGATGGTGTCATAAGTATGTGATCTGGAATGTCTGTCCTTTAGAGAAACATTATAACATGACGCAACAGATATCTAGCTTTATGGAAGCTAATACTATCAACATATTATACATTTTATGGTGCCATATTATGATGGCATTCTCAGTATTAGAGCAGTGTCACCACATTTAGTAATTACTGTATGCCATCAATATATTTATGGTGGAGCTCTGTTGTAATGTTACGTTTTTTAAATTTAAGAAACAAGAATGTGATTTACATTATTTCTGCACTGGAAGATACTTCTTGCTGTTCCATTAAGAAGAACCACAACCCTTTTTATGTTTGCTTGCACGCATGTGCAAGAAACATAGTGCTATCATCCGAGTTTTCGGAGGTGTGTCACTTGTCTTCCAATTCAGTCAGTGTGTTTGCAGGTGCGGCCACAGTTCTCCAATGACTGCTGCAGCTGTCTATGACAGCAGTTGAAAATGCAGTACTGTACAGTTGAAAGGGAGAGCTCCGCTTCAGTGAGCAGCGCTCCCACTCACACATGCCCGCAAGCACACATATGCGTGCTCATCGCTACCCCACACACACACTGTATGGGCCGGGGTGCCCAATCCCCCGTCCGGCTCCACTGCCCCCAAACAACCTTTCCAGCTGCCACACTGGGGAGCCCACCCAGCGTGGCAAAAGTCCTGCGTCGTGTTTCCAAAAAACCAAAATCACCTGTAAGAAAAAACGGTCCCTCGATGACTGTCTTGCCCCCCTCCCACAACCCACACCCACCCACTGAGTGCCCCACCTCACCCCATACTTACCTCCGGAGACTGGTGCGATGACCTTCGGTGGACCGGGAACATGTCTGCACTCGTCAAAGCTGACCGCAAACTGAAGAAATGACGGTAAGCTGTATAATGGCATAAATGGGTTTTTTTCTACTTTGGTGCATATCTTGGGCATTTTGGGGAATTTTTTCACCACATTTTTAATATGGGGTTCTTGGGACCCCACCTCATGAACTCAGTCACTGTCATTTTGTTATTTGGACCCGGAAGGTGATTTCACGGTCACTGCGCAGAACCATCTTTCGGGACTGATTTACAAAATGACAGTGTCACAGTTCATGAGGTAGGCCCCCAAAAACCCTATGTTGAAAATTTGGTGAAAAAAATACACAAAAATGACTGTTTTACGAGCTTGCATTGCGCAGTTCCTATGCACGTTCGTAATATTTTCACTCCAGATTTTCAACATTGCCATTTCACCACACCTCCTTACAGTATGAACAGTACAGCTGTCATTTTTCACACCTCACTCAAAATGTGTTTTCGCACATGTAGCGCACATCAGCGTGGTCGGTTTGAGAAATCAATGTTCGGGACAGATTAAGAAAATTACAGTGACACTGTTCATGAGCAAAGGTGTTAAAATGGCTATGTTGAACATTTGGTGACAAAAGTCAATAAAATGACTGTGTTACATGCGTACATTGCACAATTTCCATGCACCCTCAGAAGTTCACGAATTTATAATGTTCTCAGTCCAGATTTTCAACATTGACATTTTTCCATACCTCCTTATGAACAGTAGAGCTGTCATTTTTCACACCCTGGCCGAAATGTGTTTTCGCACTTCTAGCGCAGAATAGAGCTGTTGCTGTGGGAAATTAGTGTTCGGGATAGATTAAGAAAATTACAGTGACACTGTTCATGAGCAAAGGTCCCAAAATGCCAATGTTGAAAATCTGCTATAAAAAATCCTCATACTAATTACATTATGGGTGTACATTGCGTTGTTTCTACACATGCTTGTGACGTCACCAGTTTTTTTTATATTTTCACTCCAGATGTTCAACACTGCCATTTTTACACCTCCTCATGAACAGTACACCTGTCACTTTTCACATCCTGTTCAAAATGTTTTTTTGAACCTGTGGCACTAAATGGCACAGTCGCTGTGCAAAATCACTTTTGCCTAACGAACTGACAGTGTCACTGTTCATGTGGTGGGGTCACAAAAAGCCCATGTGGAAAACTTGGAGTAAAAATACCAGGAAATGTCCAGGGCGGTAGGGTTTTCTACCATAACACCCTACCCTGTAGGGACTGACAGGTGTCAGGGGTGTGACTTGGGATTGTAGACGTAATGCTCATGCCGTTTCACCCCCCAACCCCACCCTCCAGCCAGTGACAGGCATCGAGGTGCACCTTGGAACCTTTGCCCCCAGAGTTCACCACATTCTCCTGTACTGCACCCATTTCAGTGTATTTCCTTATGGAATGAGGTGAATGTAAAGCCCAAACACCCCAAGGCACCTCGACACTTGTCAGCGTCTGAAGGGCAGGGTGAGGTGAAATGTCATGACCGTCATGGGTGACAACCCAAAGGCACACCTCAATGCCTGTCCATCGCTGCAGGGTGAGGGTGGAGTTGGCGTCGGTTCAATACTTCAGTGCCATTCCTATACTGCATCTGTCTAACTCCTGCACTTCCACTGCTAATGCCAGCAAGCAAACATTCGGCATTGACAAATGCTTGTTTTTTAATTAATAATATAGTTACATTGCCTTTGTAATTACCCTGAATCCCTCTCTCTTTAGCAGTTGCTACTGTCGCCTATCATACTGCCTGAACATTCTTGAGATGAATAGCATGGAATGGTGTTACTGATGACATAGAATGTGTTCGAAAAATGAAAAGTAGGAGCAGCAGCGGGTGAGGAGAGTGGAACTCTATGTAGATCTGAGGGCACCCCAAAGCTGGATCATTTTATCATCAAACATTGGTCAAAGCATATCAGAATATATAACTGGCACGGGAAGGAAAATGGAAGGGCAGTCAGCTGTGTAAAAATAATTTCCTATCTAGCCTAACGAAGGCTAGGATTATGTATGTAAATAATCCACAATCCTCTGACCTCCAGCCCCAGAAGTTTTTGGTCTCAAATCAACAGCCTTTTTAAAGGCAGAGTGAATACCCCCAGTGACATTCTGTTTGAAGACGAAACAGTGATCCTGTCTTTGCGGTTGATGCTTTCAACAGATTCTTTACAAATCTTGTGCAGAACAAACCACCCCAGAATGGAGAGGTTCTGCCTCGAACCCTGCTTACCCTGCCCTCCCACCCTCCCCTCCCCGACTAATTATCTGAATTCCATTTCAGGTTTGATCACCAGAAAGGAGATGCTTGACCTACTACTTAAAAATGGAAGACTCAACTGGACATGATAATATTGACCCAGGCTGCTGAAACTTGGTGCCCCAGTCCTTGCTGCACCCATTGCAGCTATTTTCAATGTGTCCCTACTGCAGAGTGATTTAACATTAACATGGAAAGTTGCCCTTGTACTTTCTGTTCATAAAGGGGGTAAGGGAACCAGCAGAACATTATCTGCCCATTTCCATCCTCTGCACCTTGGCAAAAAGTCTAGAAAGACTGGTCTACAACCATCTTCAAGCCTACACTGAGACCCATTCACTACTGACTGATATGCACCATGGCTTCAGGAAGAACCGTGGAATAGACGCAACCCTATTTCGACTCACAGCAGACCTCTTTGGCGCTCAGGAAGCTGGCCAAGTTACTGGTGCAGTCTTTATTGACTTAATGAAGGCGTTTGATTTAGTAAATCATAAACTGCAACTGAGCAAACTTAAAAAGCTGGATCTCAATCAGGAGGTTTGTACCTGGTTCCGTAACTAGCTGTCTGTCCGCAAGCAATTAGTGAAATGGGGGAGGTTACTAGTCTTCAGTGAGGGAGGTCACAGATGAGGTTACCCAGGGCTCAATTCTGGGCCCTCTGTTTTTTTTCCTGTTCGTCAGTGATTTACCTAAACACTGTGGTGGTGCCAAATCCCTTCTCTGTGCAGATTATGTTGTGTTATACAGATCCCATTCAAGCATGGGGTTGTTCGAGTCCAGTCTGAAGACTGATATCTAGTTACTGGAAACTTTGTTCAAAAATAATAAGTGTCTATTAAACTCTGGAAAAAACCAAACAGTACTGTTTTGCTGTCGGCATTTTGACCAAGATAGGAAGACTCTACTTATCTACACACTCAAGGGAGATCTTATCCTTTCAAAACTGTAAACTCAAATAATCTGAGTTCTAAGGCCAGCCTAGTGGTGCTGAGGGTTGAGGCACTGGATGCCACACTTCACACAATGCTGGTGACCTGTGTTCACAGGCGAGTGTGGGCTGTCGGGTCGGGTGGGGGGAGGGCTAGGAGAGGACTGTAGTGGCCGCTGGGCTGCTCTCTTCTCCTGGATTGGGAAGGCTAGTCATCTCACTCTCGACTGACATCCAGTGGAGGCTGGATGCCAGGTGAATGGAGGTCCTGGGGGACTGATGAATGTCGGGTGGGTGAAAGGAGCATGTGGTTTCCGGGAGCGCGTGCATGCCTCCACGTACGAATACTCACCTGTGCCACTACATCTTTGGGAGGGAAGGGTGAAAAAAACAACAAAATTTGTGTTTCCTCGCATCTGTATGTGACTGCCCCCAGCTCTTGGACTCTGCTCCTTGCAGATCCCCATTAGCCAAGATGGTGGGGAGAGAGGCTGATGGGGCTGGGGACGGAAGGGGCCTGATCACAAGAGTAGATGACCAGGAGGCAGACACCTATAATAATAATAATAATAATAATAATAATAAAAAAAAAACAGGAATACTTGGAGTTTTCCTAGATCAAGAACTTGCTCTTAAGCCTTCTGTGGACAGGATTACTGAACTGCTTAGTCAGAAGCTTGGCCTCTTGCATTGCTTAAACCTGTATCTCACAAATGAGGCAAGGTTATTAAAAGCCAATAGTATTATACTACCTGTCACACTGTATGGAGCACCTGTCCTGTCATTGCTTAAAGGCATGGAGCTAATCAGACTTAAGGCCTTGCAGAATAAGGTATCTCGATTTGCTGCAGGACAGGGAGCACCATTGTAATGTACTTTTCGATACTAAGCTGGCTGCCCTTTGAAGGGAGACTTCACTATCCAGGACTCTGTCCCGTAAAATCATACCCCCCCCCCCCAAACCTTCCCTTTTAAAGCACAGAGGAGACACTTCCAGTCTTTCTCTCAGATGCTTGTGCAATCTCAAGAGCCTCATCAGCTGCTGGTCTGAGATCCTTTGCCTTGGTAGCTCCCAGATTGTGGAATAGCCTCACACTGGAGTCCTGGCATGCCCCAACCTAAAGTCTTTCAAAGCCTCCCTCAAGGATCTACTTCTGTTAAGCAACCAATGCACATGTAATCATTAAACTTCTCCCTTTTTTTTTCTTTTGGGCATGGATCAAGTACTTGTTCTGGCTAGATAGACTGTTTTCTGTGCTACTGTATTGTACTTTTCTAACATTGTCTCTGACAATACTATTCAGCAGCTCTCTTGATACCGGGGAGCTGCCAGGGGAATGGAGAACAACACACGTCGTGCCACTCCATAAGAGTGGCCTAAAGGAGGATCCTGGTAACTACAGGCTGATCTACTCCATAAGAGTGGCCTAAAGGAGGATCCTGGTAACTACAAGCTGGTCAGCCTGACCTTGATTGTGTGTAAACTAATGGAGACAATCCTGAAGGAGGGCCTGGTCAAGTTCTTAGAGGAAAATGGCCTGCAGGACAGTAAACAACATGGGCTCGTGGCAGTCAGATCATGTCAAGCAAACTTGATTGGGTTCTTTGATTGGGTCACCCGGACAGTGGACAAAGGCTAGGCAGTGGATATCGTATATCTGGACTTAGCAAGGCCTTTGACTCTGTGACGCACAAAAGGCTGATGATAAAGCTGAAGGACTTAGGGGTGGGGGAAAGGTTAGTTAGATGGGTTGATAACTGGCTGAGTGGCAGGAAACAGAGGGTAGTAGTGGGGGGGGGGATATTCAGTACAAGGGTGGTTTCCAGTGAGGTTCCTCAAGGGTTGATGTTGGGGCCGGTATTGTTTAACGTCTTTATTAGCAACATAGAGCAAGGCATTTGGGGGAAAAATGTGTATGTTCGCTGACGACACCAAGCTTTGTGGGAGGGTGGACACCCAGGCGGGGATAAGAGAGATGAGGGAGGACCTAGCCAAGCTAGAGAGATGGTCGAGGGTATGGCAGTTAGGGTTCAACGCCAGAAAGTGCAAGGTGATACACATAGTGTCAAGGGAACCCAAGAACAGAGTACTGCATTGGAAAAGTTCAGGTTACGCCATCAGAGGAAGATAAGGATCTTGGAGTGATAATTTCTAGTGACCTGAAACACTTGACTCAATGCAAAAGGCAGCGGAAAAGGTAAATAGGATGCTGGGGTATATTGCAAGGGGATTTAGCAGTAGGAATTGTGATGTTATTCTGCCGCTCTACAGATCATTGATGAGGATCACTTGGAATACGGAGTAAGATATTGGCATCCACACCTGAAGACAGACATAAACATGCTGGAAAGGTTACAGAGGAGAGCAATGAAAATGTTTGAGGGACAGCAGGATAGATCATATGCAGAGAGGTTGAGGTACCAGGGGATGTACACTCTGGAGGAGAGGAGAGGAGACAGAGAGGGGATGTGATTGAGACGTTAAAGTATTTAAGGGGAATTAACAGAGTGGACTGCGGGAGCCTATTCAATTTAAGGGCCAGCATCACCACCAGAGGGCACAACCTAAAACCGATGGGGGGTTGGGGTATAAGGAAGTACCTTTTTACAGAAAGAGTGGTGAAAGCATGGAACGAGGTGCCATGGGAGGTAGTGGAGTCAAAATCAGTGGGTGCCTTCAACAGAGCCTGGGACAAGCATAAAGGAATGTCAGGAGGCCTCGTAAGGAGAAAGACAGGAAAAGTCAGGGGGGGAAGGAGGGTCAGGGGGCACAGATGTAAACTTAAGGCTAGAAACAATCCTTGTTATTTCGAGCAGACCCGATAGACTGAGAGGTCTCCTTCTGCTGGCGATATTTTTATGTTCTTATGTTCAAATAATTGTAAATAGTAGTACTTGTATATCACTGCATTGTTACATTAAGTTTCCTCATGTGCCCACTCAATTGGGCAGTTGTAACTCAATTTTATGGTTTTGTATGTACTTTGATGTTCTTTCAACATCCTATCATTTATACACTGCTGGCTGTACGATAGATAACATCATTAGAACTGGTACACCCAGAGACCTTGGCCTGCATGTTAAGTCTAGCAACACAGGCTTACCATCTGAGGTCTGCTAAAAGGTTTCTTCTTAGCATACCAAAATATGTTACGAAAATGGGAGCGCAAGCCTTTGCTGCATCTGCCGCCAAACTTTGGAACTCCTTGCCATCGTCTGTTAGGCAGTTCCAGTCACACCGGGCCTTTTAAAAAGGAGCTTCATACCTCCCTCTCGGGCTCTGATAAATGCACATGATGTGTGTCACTAACATATTATCAGTGTGACATTAACACTTATAAAATGGTTAAGGAAAATTGAACATTCTGATTGGCTGAAAATGAAGTGTCAAGTGTGTTTTACACATAGTAAAAAAAAAAAAAAAGTACTGGCAAGTAAATCAATGACTGCACTGCACAAAAAAGTCAGTGTGCAATTAGAACGTTTGCATTTGAAATGCCGCCATTGTTTTTTTCCCCGCTAAGGCAGCTCATCCCTATCAAAGAAACTCTCCCCTTGCTAACTGTATCTCATCTCGGACTTGTGGCAGATCAGGGAAACCTTGGTGCCGCTCGCTAACTTAACCCTACACATGGAACCGTTAAATAAACAAAAATTAAAAAAAAAATACTGACTAGTCTAGATGCAGTAATCATGGTGCTGCTTCCAGGGCTTGCCTGCTCCCATTATCTCCACTGCCACACCGTTAGCAATGAAACTGCCATTTGCCAACTGCCAAACACCCTGTGGTAAGTACAGGCTTTGAACTGAACGAGGTCGAGCCATGGCACACCATGCCACCTCCACTTGTCTCCACTGTGTTACAGACATAACTGCCATTCACTGTGTGGTAAATACAGAATTTTAACTGAACCAGGTTGAGCCTTGGTCACGATTCATGATCCTGCACTATGCTGCCTCCACTGTCTCATACCAAATTGCGCTTCCGTCTCACTACATTTAACTAAAAAAAAAGACAAAAAAAAAAAATCTGCATCCGTTATTCTTTTTTTTTTTTTTTTTATTGCAAAACTGGCGAACGTTCCGAGGAGAACCTGTTACTTCGACTCGCTCCATTCTGGTGCTCGGACTGTCACAGGAGTGGAAGAGCTACTTGACTGTTCTCACAGTCAAACAAAAAGTATCTACATACATAGCCTTCATTTATTTCAATTGCTCTTTTTAAAGGACACAAACCTCTCCTTACCACATTGCTGCATTTTTCTCTCGATCGGGACCGCGGGCGGGGGGCTGGCACGGATGCCACAACAGTACAAATGTTAATGTGTCAAGAAGCAATGACGTCACCACCTAGTAGGCAGAAGGACTAGTTTGTCTCAAATTAACACAATAATTTCAGTTTTTTCAGTTTAGTAATCTTTTTTTAGCATGAGAAAAATATTTAAAAAAAAAAAAAAAGAAACCCATTTTATAAGCGCAATAAGACACGACTGGGTGTGTGTAGAACAGATATTACCGCACTTCCAGGGGCTGAAGACACTTGGCCTGCGGCCTCATGCCTTACGATGCCCCTGGACGTGCGGTAATATCTGTTCTACGCACACCCCGTCATTTGTCTTATTGCTTACATAGTTACTGTCACTGACATATTATTGACGTCTACACTTATTCATTGTGTGTTACTGACATATTACCAGTATGACATTTATACACATTCACTGTGTGTTAATGACATATTACCAGTAGGACATTTAAATATATTCACTGTGTATCACTAGCATATTACCAGTGTTACATATACATATATTCAGTGTGAGTCAGTCATATGATGCCAGTGTGATAGTTGCACACATTCACTGTGTGTGCCACTGACTTGTTACTAGAGTGACATTTACATACTCACTTTGTGTCACTGACATAATGAGTGTGACCTTTACATGTACCGTATTCAGTGTTTGTCACTGACATACTATTTGTATGATGGTTATATGTATTCACTAGGTGGGCCACTAACATACCACTTGTGGTCAATACTGAGACTATATCCATGTTTATGAAACAATAGAACATTTTTTTTGTTTGTTTTTAATTTATATTTTTCACCCCAGCAACAGCTGTTCCCCCCCCGGATCAGCCCTGATGCCACAGCACACCCCAGTCACGGAATATCAACCCCACGAGATTTCGGCCCGTCGGCACAGCGGTGGGATTTCCGCTTGCGACGCTGGCGACCCGGGTTCGGGAACGGACTCGGGTCGCTGGAAGGGCCGGCCGGGGGGAGAAGGATAGAGCGCCCTATGGGCTGCTCTCCTTCTCCAGGGGGGAGGGTGGGTTGGTGCTCAGAGCACGAGTGACCCCCGGCGGAGGCTGGGAATCGCACAGCTACCGGCACGCGAAGACACTTTGGAGGCGGGACAGGACGTCACGCGTCATTGCACGTCCCACCTCCCAGAAAAGCGGAAAATGGGCGGCTGCCGGCCGCCCCTCTATGAAACCCGCCCTTGGCTTCAATTTACCCCCAAACGGCCCTCCGACCTGCTCCACAGGCTCTGCGGGGTGTTGGCCTGCCCCGTAGCCCCACTGTGGGGGGTAAGCCACGGGGTATCGGAGGGCTCAAGGCCATTCTGGGGGGTGGAAGCTGTCGGCCCGTGACCGGGCTGATACCCTGGACGACCGGCAGCTAGGGAGGAAAGAAAAAGCAAAAAAAAAAAAACCCACGAGATCGCCCCAGCGGTGGGGCCGTCCTGAAGGATGATTCCATACCACGGTGTCCCTGCGGTGCCATGCCAGGGGTTGGGGTGGCCACCGATCCGGGAGATACTAATGCACAGCTTTTTTTTTTTCCACTTCCCATATGGTCCCACTCTCCGAGGGCAATGGTGTTCAAGGGAACTCAAGGAGGCATATGCGCAAAAGATGTGCTGCTCTAAGGTTCAACCAACATCCTCCGCTCCCACATACCGACCAGACTGTGGCCTGCCTACCTGTGGCCAGCACGTGGTAGTAGTGCAGCGGATGTGACAACCCTCCCCAGAGGAGGGAGAGTGTCCCTTAGGTCGCGCAATCCCCCCCCCCCGGTCTGGCCCCCAGGTTCGTTCCCAAACCCGGTTCGCCAGCATCGTGAGCTGTAGCCCTACTGTTGTGCCAGTTGGCCAGCCAAATGAAACATCTTCAAGGTGGTTATTAGGAACAAGTGGGAGGTTGGGTGCAGGGAGAGCTCTGGAAGAGAAGAATAATTTCAGTGTAGGACATCAAGGCAGACTCGATTGAATCATTTTTTTTTTCTGTCTTCAGTCATGTGTTATGCAATGCTAGGTCTGTCAGAAACAAGACCAGCATTATTGCTGACCTTGTTGGTTTGGTGGACTTGGCTTGCATCACCGAGACCTGGCTGGATGAAAACTCAGGCCCCACGTTGGAAGCCATTACTCCGGCCGGGTACTCGGTGATACACCGCCCGAGATTGGACCGCAGGGGTGGGGGGGTTGCAGTCTGTTTTAAGACGGAATTGGACCTCACGAGTGTAGTTGTGGGGGAGACCGAGTCCTTTGAGTGTACAGTGGTAGCGGGTGTTGGTGTTCGAGTCGTACTCATTTACCATCCACCAGGTGATGGGAAATGGTTCTTACAGGAAGTGGCAGACTTTATCGTTGACATGTCATTGGAGTCACCCAGATTGATGGTTCTGGGCCACTTTAACGCCTGGGTCGACGATGAACTCTCACAATTTGGTAATCATTTCCTCCAGTTAATGATATCCTTGGGCTTTACACAGGTGGTTTCCACTGCTACCCATAAATCTGGACATTCCCTGGACTTAGTCTTTCTCCTAGGGGTTGATATTACTGATTTGGGGGTGGAACCAGTCGTATGGTCAGACCACTGCACCGTGGGGTTCAATTTTACTTCCCCCCCTGAGAAGGCCTACCCCTGTGGAAATGGCGAGATACCGCCCTTTATGGGATATTTCTTCCTAAGGCCTTGCGGCGGTTCTTGACCTCTCGTCCCCCGCGTTGGTGAGCAGTAGTTCAGAGACCTTAGTGACGACCTATAATAGGGTGGTTACTTCGGCTCTGGATACTATTGCTCCTGTTCATGTACGCCCCCTCTCCCTTCGTCCCAAGGCACCCTGGTTTGACGGGACGTTGAGGGAGATGTGGAGACAGGGCTGAAGATTAGAACGCTGTTGGCTCAGATCCGCCAGTGATAACGACCGCCTTAAATTGATGGACCATTATTCTGTCTATCAATCTGTAATCTCCCATAAGAAGGCAGAATTCCTGTCCAGGGAGATTGCTGCTGCTAGGAACCGACCGGCTCAGCTGTTTCGAACTATGGACAGGCTGTGCAACCCAGCTTGTCTGCAAGTTCGGAGAGCTTTTTCGCAATTAGAGTGCCAGGAGCTCGCTTGCTCCTTCGCTAATAAGGTGGCCGATATCAGGGCGAATCTGCATCCTGCGGCTTCTAAGGGGGATGCGGTTGAACAGCGTGGGTTCACTGTGCCTCAGTTTTTGTGGTGTTCCTTCAGCAGACCTGATTTCGTTGACGTCATGAGGATTATCCATGGTATGCGCCCTACGAGCTGTAGTTTGGATCCTGGACCGACTCCCCTAATATTGGGTTGTTGTGACATCTTGGTCCAATCCTTGTGCAAATAGTCTGGTGCCCCTGGACTGGGTGAGTTCCTAGCTCCCCTGAAAGAGCGGTGGTGACACCGCTCTTGAAAAAGCTACTGGACCCAGATTGTTTTGCAGACTACAGACCCATCTCTAACCTACCCTTTATTGGGAAGGTGATTAAGAAAGTAGTGGCGATCCAATTGGAGAACCATTTAACCATCCATGACATATACGAACCCTTCCAATCCGGTTTTCGTAAAAGACATAGCACCAAGACTGCGCTGGTTCAGGTGCTTAATGATCTCTTGAGGGCGAGAGACCAGAAGAGACGTTCTATTCTAGTTCTTCTCAGTCTCTCTTCAGCTTTTGACACCGTGGATCACGTGGTGTTGTTAACACGCCTGAGGCAGATCTGTGGAATATCGGGAACCGTCTTCAAATGGTTCACCTCATTCCTCACTGGGAGATCACAAAGAGTTGTGTCGGGGATTTTTTCCTCTGGCCCAATTTCTTTGTTGTGTGGGGTGCCTCAGGGTTCTGTGCTATCTCCCATGTTATTTGCGGTGTATATGCTGCCCCTCGGAGACAATATAAGATGGTATAAGCTGAGGTTTCATTGCTATGCTGATGATGCCCAGCTATACCTGTCTTTTGCCCCTGACTAGGATGGAGCTCTCTGTATTTAACAACTGCCTGAAAGAAATCCAGGATTGGATGGACTCTAGTTGGCTGAAGTTGAACTCAGAAAAGACTGAGGTTCTGGTTGTGGATCCGGGTTGTCGGACAGAGAGGTTGCCTGTTGGTGCACCCTCAGGAATTTTTCTTGGGGGTGTATCACTCCCAACCTCTGAATGGGTACGTAACCTAGGGGTTATCTTTGATGACAGGCTGACACTGCAGTCACAAGTGTCAGCGGTCGTCAAAACCTCCTTCTACCACCTTGGGAATATCATTAAGTGAAACACCTTGTCCGTCTGACTCATTACCAGCGTTGGTCCACGCCTTTGTGTCTTCACACTTGGACTACTGCAACGCCCTGTATTTTGGGCTGTCTGGGGTTGAAATCTGCCGCCTCCAGCTAGTGCAGAGTGCAGCAGCACGGGTTTTGACTGGGACAAGCAGATCTTGCCACATCTCCCCGGTGCTGCACAATCTGCACTGGCTTTCTGTTAGGTGGCGGATCACCTTTAAAGTCTGTTTATTGACTTTTAAAGCCCTACATGATCATGTTCCAGCCTATCTGAAAGATCTCCTGGTTTCTTACTGCCCGGGCCGAGTACTCCGCTCGGCCCGGCGAGTGCTAGAGATTCCAAGAGTGAGCCTAAATTCATCTGGTTGTAGAGCTTTCTCTGATGTTGCTCCCACTCTTTGGAATTCTCTACCCCGTCGGTTGCGGTTGTGCACCTCCATGGAGGAGTTCAAGAGGGATTTAAAAACTCACTTGTATCAGTCTGCTTTTTTAGACCAGTGATTGTGGTGTATCATTCTGAGATTGATGTTTTTATCTGTGTTTTATCTATGTTTTATTTGTGTTTTATAATCTTTCTACAGCGCCTTAAAATTGGAAAGGCGCTTTAGAAATAAAATGTATTATTATTATTATTTATATTATTATTATATATGTTTATGTTTTTTCTACCAATAAAGTTTTGTTTAGATAAAATGCGTAATAATCATCATTAAAAATATCACCAGTACATCATATGTTTCTGTGTTTACGTTTCCATGACATATTTAGTGTAACAGTTACATGTAGTCAGGCATGTGTCACTGGCATATTACCAGAATGAGAGTTGCACACATTCAGTGTGTGTGTGTGTGTGTGTGTGTGACATATTACCAGAGTGACACTTACACATACACACTGCGTGACACTGAGAAAGTACTAGAAGATTTACATGCATTCATTGTGTGCCACTGATGTGTCTGTGTAACATTTTCACATATTCACTGATTTATTGACATATTACCAGGGTGATATTTGTATATAGTAACTGGCTATCAATTTTTTCAGTTGTGATGGCCAGTCACTATTTGCTGTAATAACCACAAATGCATGGCAACACTTACACAGGAACTGCTCTCAAGAGTCGCACAGTCTCTCTGTCTCAAGGGCGGCATTCCCTCACACAGTGGTCAATTGACCAAAAAAAAAAGCTGATTCAGCAAGCCTTTGTCAATGAGCAGTTAATATACTGTTAAAAAAGAATTAAGTGACCTGCACAGAAGATACTAATCACCTCTGCCATTATAACGTCTCACACAGCCTCCATAAAAGCCAGTGCATTTTTTTAGGCGGGGGATGATGGCTTAGGCGCTTATATAAAGTAAAGCGTGGGATGATTTAATTCCTTGAATTTAATACGTACTCTCAGTGTGTGATGCTTGATTAAACTCCTCGAACTTCACTGTTGGAGTTTGTGCAGCATTGCTTAACCTTGGATGTGTTAGAGCTAGTATATTAAAACTGCATTAGCAAAATCCTCTAACACTCACCGGCTTCAAATTCACTGGAAGTTGTTGTTTAATCGCATTGTATGTTGACCAGCTCCTCAGGCTAGTTTTTGACTTTTTGGTTTTGTGAGGTAGTGGTTGCTGTGTCCAACCCCATTCACCGTTGAAAGCACTGGAAGTGACGTGAGAGGAACGGCAGTCCGCTCTCTCTGTATTTCAAGTGGTGAAGCTGGTTTAACTAGCGCATAAACCTTGTACTGTGAAAGTCCTGTAAAGTAACGTTTTATGAGTTTTATGTATAATATAACAGTGTGTTCTTTTCATTGTCCAGTTGCCTAGTTAGTTTCAGAAAAATCATTTGGAAAGCTGTCTGTATTGTCACTTGTGTTTTTCGATATTTGGTTAAATAATATGAATGGTACTTGCTGGTCTGCACTGATTTTCCCTGTCAACCCATATTAAAATGGTGTACAGTGCATAATAGTCTTGTTCTGTCCGAGTCTGTGTAATCCTTCTGTTTTTTTTCCCTAATGCCGAAACACTGTTTTATTTATGGTTTCAGCAGTACAGCTGCTGATATAGTTTTGCATTTTTTCAACAAGTCTGAAAAAGCAGTGGATCGCTTTCATAAATGCAAAACATAAAAACTGCACATTTTTGAGACACTCAATTTACACTGCTCATTCCATGAATGATGATTTTTTTTTTTCAAGTTGACTTCTGGTTTGAAATCTTTCTTGGCATGCAGATTAGCCCTGTATAAGCAGCTATCCAGAACGTGAGTTTGTGAAACTTTTTTTAAAATCTGTTCATGTGTGCTACCAACGAATGCGATGAACTGCTAATGCTTTTTTCAGTGCCCTTTTTTTATTGAAGATTTGTGAAGTTTTTGTGTCTCATCTTCTTTATTTGTGAAGAGAGTGCTGTAGAGGAGATGGGACAGTGGGCAGGAGGTCAGCCAGCCAGGAGTACTGTCCTAAGCCCGTAAGCAACACCCTCTGGTGGAAGCTCCAACACCAGCTCCAGCCACTAGCCAGCACTCCATTATTTTACTCCCGGTTCCAGTTCCTGAGTCTGATTCCCAGTGGGTCCTTGCTTGCAACTTCCAAACCTCAGTGCCTGTTTGATTTTGTTGTTGCTCTGTACCTCCTGGAATAGGTTGTGAGGGGATAGCGCCAGGTCTCCTGTGGGCCATATTCAGTCCGAGCACGCAGATGAGTTAATTGGGAGTACAAGGCGCTGAGGGGCCATCTGCATGCCCATTATGGGCTCATTTGCGTTTGGCGCACAGGACCTGTAGAGCCCTTGCAGCTATAACAGAGCCCTGGTGGTTTGGTGGTCCCCCTACCCCACGATCATCCATCCTGAATGTTTCCAGTATAATCCTGGTAGTTTATGGGTTAGCGGCCCCCCCACCCCACGATCACCCATCCTGAATGCTTCCAGTATAATTCTGGTGGTTTACGTATTCCCTTCGCCATCCCCTGGTCTGACTGTTTCAGGTATAACCTTGGTGGTTTAGTGGGTCCTCCCCCACTCCCTGATCACCTGCTCTCAATGTTTCAGGTATAATCCTGGTGGTTTAGAGGTTCCCCACTCCCAGTCACTTGGCCTGAATGTATCAAGTGTAACCCTGGTGGTTTGGTGGTTACCCCACCCTCCCATCACCCATCGTGAATGTCTCAAGTATAACCCCGGTGGCAGTGTTCAAGATAACTTTTTAGGCCAAGAAGTAAAAACTTCTTATTTTTTCAAGCTGGTAGTATTTCGGTATGCCTGATAGTATTATGCGAAGCGGTCACACTGTTCTGGTGAACTGAAGTGCGAATGCGCGAAGTCCGTGAAAACACCTGGTAGTGATGCTACTACGCCAGGACTCTACCCAGGGTGTAAAAAGGGCAAAACTGAGTGTAAAATACTCCGATACACCCCTTAACTGGACCACTGCCTGGTGGTTTAGGGGTCCTCCACCCCCAATAACCGGGCCTGAGTATTTCAATTATAACCCTGATGGTTTAGTGGTCCCGCCACCTCTCTGATCCCCTATCCTGAATGTTTCAGGTATAACTCTAGTGGTTTAGGGGTTCCCCACACTCAATCACCTGGCCAGAATGTTTCAAGTATAACTCTGGTGTTTTAGGGGGCCTCCAACCTGATCACCTGTCCAGAATGCTTCAGATATAACCCTGGTGGCTTAGGGGTCCCCCCAACCCTGATCACTTGGCTTGAATGTTTCAAGTATAACGTTGGTGGTATGGGGGCCTTCCACCCTGGTCACCCATCCTGAATGTTTCAGGTATAACCCTGGTGGTTTAGTGGTCCCTCCATCCCCTTCACCCAGACAGAATGATTCAGATATAACCCTGGTGGTTTAGGGGTCCTCTCACCCCTGATATACCAATCTGAATGTTTCAGGTATAACCCTGGGGGTTTAGTGATCCCTCACCCCCACTCCGAGCGCTCATCCTGAATATTTCAAGTATAATTCTGGTGGTTTAGTGGTCCCCTCCAACTCAGTTCAGCCATGCTGTCAGTTTAACAGATATTGCTGATAATCTACTGCTCACCCACCCTCTGACAGATTGGCAACCCTCCATCTGCCCAACTGCTGAGGTCCCTTGCCCCAAAATCCCCCTCACCCTGATCCCCTTTCTTTGTGACTACTGATGCAGAGTGGTGGCCAGCACAGCCCTCCTTTCACCTCCCCAGTCAGTTGCCTTCTAAGAGTCATAGAGCACGATCACATACTGATCGTGCTCCATGACTGTCAGATGACCAAGGAGGGCTTTGCCGGCTTCCGTTAAGCACCAATAGTTGTTAGTGGAGATTGGGGTGAGGAGAGTGAGGCGTCAGCATGTGGGTGGGTGGGATGTTCAGTTTGGGGGTGGGACCACCAGACTACAGGGATGTCCCTTAAACCAACAGGATGGGTGATTGGGGGTGGGGAACCACTAAACACCAAATTTATGTGAAAATTCAAGATATATGAGTGATCAGGGGACCACTGTGCAATACTGCCTGCCTTCAGAGAGGTGGTGGCTTATCACCCAGATAAGACGTGGTTTTCAATGGTGGTAAAGGGTGCTGCTCTGGGGGGGTGTTTACTGCTACCGCAAATCTTTGAATATAGTGCTCTGCTGGTATGTGTGAGGGACCCCCCTCACTTGCATAGATACAGTGGTATAGGTAGTGCCTTGGCTTTGACAGGATTAGGCAGCGCTCCATGGGCCCCTGAATATGGCCCTGCCCGGAGTGCCAGTGCAAACCCAGGTTTGCCGTGTTGCTAATCACATTCACCCTGGTGTTAACCTTTGAGTATGGGGGCCCTTATATTTAGTGGAAATAAGCACTAACTCATCACTTTAGTCAGCATATCGGAGCTATACAGGCTCACTACACTGGCTCTTTAAATTCTTGTAATGTCACCATTCCATGTATTATTCTGGATGCATTCGCTGTGTGTCACTGACATTACCAAAATAAGATTTGTACATACTGTATATATTCACATATAAGTTGACCCCCCCCCCCGCTTTTGTCTTGTCAGTTTTAGTAAAATTGCAGACATTACTGGGCTGCCCAAATTGGACAGAAGCATTTGTTATGATCAGCATCAGGTACAGAATCTGTCTTTATGGCCGAAACTGGACACAAAATCAGGTTACACAGTTGTCAAAATGGTTTACCATTGTAAACCTCGCAGACAGGTCAACCTCGCAAATAACTCGAGTCCCTTTTCTTGGAGGCCTGTTACTTGTATGCAGATATATTCACTTTGTATCACAGACATGTATTACTAGTGTGAAATTTACACGTATTCACTGTGTGTCGCTGACTTATTACCAGTGAGAAAGTCAAATGTATTCACTGTATGTGTAACTGATATTTAACCAGTGTAGCTTTTACACATATTTGCCATTGACCTATTCCTAGTGAGATATTTACATGTATTTCTGTAGCGCTCCACATTGTCAATGGGAAGTCATTATAGCTGGCTGTAGTACACCCCTACCAGGGGAAATGGCGCAGCCCAAACTTCAGAATGCTGGGCATATGAGGATTCCAAGCAGCAGCAACTCCCCAGTTCAGCTGTGCCATTTGAAGAGGACGGAGCTACTTTATCTTCTCTCAAGATTTCTACTGGGGCTACAATTCTGCACTGCAGGTTGGGGCTGCCTGGTTTCAGAGGGCACCCCTAAATTAAAATTGTGCCTTTTAAGCTACTGCTTTCCAGTTGACTAACCTGCTTCACCCATCTCCATTCGTGGACAGGGAGCATCATATGCCTTCTAGGGCATTTTAGTTGTCTCCGTTTTTCTAAAAAAAAAATAAAAAAGGTGCCACAGGTAGGTGCTTTTTTGCCTTTGTTCTGGGGTAGGGTAGGTCTCCTGTGGGGCGGGGGTCCCTCCGCTTTTGCGTAGATTTTCTTCCCCCTCCACAGCTGTCGAGTCGCACTGATGTTTATATAAAACAAATTTTAAAGGAAAAAAAATCAATGTTTATTTGAAATTTTTTTTTTTCCTCCTATATTTTATATCTCCTCCCCAGCCTGCCACTTCCAACCCTTCAGGGGGACAAGTGGACATCCCACTGCCCGGAACCCTACCCAAGCAGACCCCTAGGCCCTATGGAGCTGCAGATTACCCCCGGGTGGGGATGGGGCGGGGTCTCAGACCCCGTAACTTACATTTCGTCGGTCTGAGGTCTGCTGGGCCGGCACAGGCAAATTGTGGGCACGGCCTTCTGTCTTCCCATCTTCCCAGCTGAGGCAGGCTTGTTTTCACGTTTTCTCCCTCCCTGAGTAGCAAGTGACTTCCCCTGATGTCATGATGTGAGCGCCGGCGCCCATGCTGCTCAATGGCCGCATCCCACTCCCAAATGGAGATTGCAGTTCTCTGAGCCTCCGCTCGGGGTCATGCAAGTGTTGGGCATCAGCTGGATCCCTCCCCGGAGAAGGCGAGCTGTCGTTGATCGCTCCAGCCTGTCTCCCCCCGGCTGACCCACCGACGACTGGAGTCCACTCCCAAACCCCGGTCGCTGGCGTGGTGCAAGGTGTGGTGTCCAGCACCTCAACCCTCAGCGCCACCGGGCCGGCACAGTTTAGTTGAATTTTAGTCAGTGTTGTTTTACTATTATGGTGTTCAGAGGGCTTGGAGTACCACCCTTCTCCTTAGCCCTCTGAATGTTCGAGCTGCTGCCATCAGGCTGTTTTTCAGCGGTTGGGCGCATGCTTCTTCCCCGGTTAGTTTTCACGCACTTATTTCTTGCACACTACTGCGGGCATGCAAAATGTGTCTAAATATTGTTGCAACTGTGTGAGAGTGCACGCAAGTTGCATATTGAACAAACTCGCAAGTGCACGTTTTGTGCACACTCCCATTCTTAATGCTGCATGTTAAAATTGTTACAGCCGTGTGACAGTACGTAAAGTTGCATAAGTAACACCTCAAGCAGTGCGTTTTGATGCACATTCTATTTTTGTGTTACAGAGCTATGCACGCAAGTGCGCCTGCATGTGTGTTTAGCATGCCACGCCGCATAGAATATCTCAGCACAAGCAAACTAGTTATCTTTCTATTCATATCACTGTACTATAACAATTATAAGCAGGACTGTCGTATTGGCACCATGACTTATCAGAGACCATTAATTAGCAAAAAAACAAACGTACGTGTGTGTGTGTGTGTGTGTGTGCACATATATATACATATATGTATATGTATATATTTAAATATATATTTTCCATGTGTGTGTGTGTGTGTGTGTGTGTGTGTGTGTGTGTGTGCATATGTAATATATATGTGTGTGTGTGTGTGGATATGTTTTTATTTATATAGCGCAATTCAGGAATCAAAGTGTTGTACATAGATATATATGTTAAAACATTTCAATAAAAATCTCACAAATAATTCAACTTCAGTTAAAATTTCCCGCAATCCATAAAAACATCAGATATTAAAAGTCTGTAATATATATGTGTATATGTGTGTGTGTGTGTGTGTGTGTGTGTGTATATATATATATATATATATATATATATATATATATATATATATATATATCATATGTGTATAAGACCTGCAAAGGGTGATGAGGCCCTCCTCCATGGGTTAATATTACCCTCCCGTGTTGCCAGCACAATTTCTTGCGCCCCCAAGCTGGTCCTCTGAGCTGGGGAGGGGAGGCACCTGGATCTTCAGTTGGCAGTGGCAAGCAGAATAGCGAAACTTATCATTTTTGTTGCTTCTCGGTGAGCTTTGAGCCTGATGTCCTGCAGGGCATCACAGCAGTTACACTCGACCCCATGCCGGGCCCCTTGGGTCAGGAGGGCCCACACAGGCACGTCCTGGAGTGTCGCAGCTCAGGCCGCAGAGACAGATATGCAGGCAGATCCCAACCTTTACTATTTGAAGATCAGGATGAGATAAGAATTTCATGGATCTTTGGGGAAGCTCCTGACCTTTGTTTAAATCAAGAATAAAATAAGATATCAGAAGAGTTGCTCTATAAAAAGAGGGCATCCCCTCTGTGGAGGACACATAGGAAGGAGAGTGGGCAGAGCCTGGTGAAGGATCTGATTCCTCTCCTGATTGACAACAAGTCCTTGTCTTTTAATTGCTGTGGCTTGTAGTTCCTTACAGCTCAAGGAGGCTCAGTACGGGAGACAGTGGTTGTCTCTGAGTTTTTATTCATGTGACCCATTTATTGACCAGAATGAGTTGGTGTAGATCAGAGAAAATACCTTGCAGATCTGGAGACGCAGCCTTTTTTCTTTAAAAAAAAAAAAAAAATGTTTTTGCTGGCAGGCAGGGCTTTCTATACTTCGGTTAAGTACCGATTTTCCTATAGGGCCTGTGGTGTTTACAGATTCGTGTGACAAATGAGTGGATGCCACATGTCGAAGGGTTTCACCTTACCAGGACAACCTGTGCATTTTCTAAGCCTCCTTTATAGTTGTCAGAGCCTTTTTTAACTTATGGGTCACTTCTCGGGGTGACTTCGTCCCCCCCCACCTCTGAAGCAGTGAGCATGTTGCAGTTAGTGACCATGGTCTCCACTTCTAGGTAATTTGACAGTGGAGAATTTGCGCATATCAGCTTATTCATTCTATTATGTTGTACCAGCTATATGGGTTATATGGCTTTGGCGCTGGGCCATTTTCAAGCTTTGAATCTAAGCTGATTTCCCTTCCTTGAGGAAGGTCTGTTGCTTGGTTCAGCCTAGATGCTATTTAAGGGCTTCAGGACAAGAAGGGCTCCTTCTTGTCAAAGCTACAGCATCCCAGAGGGGCCCTGGTGAGACACCATGCAACGGCACCAGCCAAAATCCCAGTATATCTCAGTGAGGCCGATCCTTGCTTTTTTTTTTCCTCTGGATGGAAGTCCACAAGAATTTCTTTCCCACAGTGGGCCTGAAACAGCACCGGATGCTGGGGATTTTGGAAATCCTAGTCCTGGGCTAGGGAAGGGAACATTGTTTAACCAGGAGTAGCACACTAAGCCGAAGCTTGTTTCCAGATGTGACCTGTGAGCACAAGGAAGTTAAGTGACTTGCTCAGGATCACACAGTATGCACCTAGGCAGCTGTGGGATTCAAACCCAGGTCTCCAGATCTGCAGCTCAGAGCCTTAACCCACTGCGCTATACTGCCTCCTTTCAGCGGTCCTCTCAAAGGGACATCTTTTTGTCGTTCCCACGCTCCAGACATGCTGTAAGTGTGCTGGTGGCGTCAGACTCCCGGACACACTTCATTCAGATTGGGG
The DNA here is from genome assembly GCA_016271365.2 of Neoceratodus forsteri. Classification (NCBI taxonomy): domain Eukaryota; kingdom Metazoa; phylum Chordata; order Ceratodontiformes; family Ceratodontidae; genus Neoceratodus; species Neoceratodus forsteri. Next base: position 381,542,614 of record CM028134.1, on the reverse strand, counting down.
CAATCGCGCCTTTCTCGCCAAGTGAACAAGGTCGGGGTCCTTTCGTAAGGTAACTTGAATTAAAAAAAAAAAAAAAAGCTGTAGTCTTCTTTTTTTTTTTTTTTCAAACCCGTTTTGGCTCGGGAGCATCTCAGTACATTTGTGCATCCTGCCATGTTCAGGAGGAGTCCTGAGGTCAATCCACAGAGCTGTTCAGCTGAGGGATTTCAGAGCTCCAATAGTTCTGACAGGCGCCCAACTTCACATGGGTAGGGAGCTGAACATCCCATCTGTCACTCTCACCAGAAGTATATTAGCTTCTTGATACTGGTCTGGCATTCCAGTACAAGGCACTCTACTTGGCCTCGCTACTGCATCCAGGGTTGCCTCCATGGGGCAGAACTCTGGGGATGCTAGCATACCACGGCTGAGTGGTGACCTCAGAGGAGAGCTCTCTTGAACCATCACAGACCTTGGATCGCCTGGAGGCAGTCCTCAACATGAAACTAGGGAAGGTCTCCTCCTAGTCTTCAGACAAGATGCCCTATTCACGAAAATCCAGTGACTCAGAGATCAGTCATCAGCCTCAGTTCTTCAGAGTGCTACACAGGTTGTGCTGCATGGCGGCACTGATGGATCTAGTTTCGCGGGATTGCCTAACATGCAGCCTTATAATTGGGATGACTGTCGGCCTGGGATCTGATGTCGGAGGATTATCTAGACCACAATTTTCCTCTCCCCTCAGCCATGACTGTCCCGGAGTTGGTGAATGAAAGCGTACGGCTTCATTTTGGAACCCCTTCCAGTATTATTTCTACAACAGATGCCAGTCTGCATGTTTTCGAGCAGTCAGGAACCACCTACCCAATCAGGGGACCTGGTCTTTTCAGGAACAGCATTTCCTTATAATGTTCAGGAAATTAGAGCATTTTGTCTAGTTCTCATTCAGTTTAATCTGCTACAGATAAAAAAACATTTCTCCTGTCAGTAGTACACTTGGTAGAAAAATTGAACATTTGTGCAGTCTGGCTAAGCCACGAATATGTTTTCACCAGGGAGTGAAGGTTGAAATGGAGTTGTTCGACCTTCACTTCAACAGCCGGGTCGGCATCCGATTAGTCTGTTTGCCTCCAACCACAATGCTCAGGTTCTGAGTTTTCAGCCGTTTTCAGTTTAGATAGGTGGAAGCAGTGGTCACGCTGTCTTAGGAATGGATCGTCACAGAGCATATGTTTTTGTTTTCCATTGCCCTTTTGTTCTTCGACTTCAGCCAAAATGAGAGTCTCAAGGAAGCTTCTTTTCTAGGAGCGTGGATATGTTGTTCATCCACACTCTTTGGCATGTCCCCTTCCTCTTTAAATCTTGCCGGAAGTCTTCAAGCTGGCTCCTCCCACCCACCCAGGTGTAAATACCTCAGCTCCGCCCCATGATGCCAGATCTTCCTTTCTGCTGGAAGAATCAGGTTCCCTCGTGCTAACTCTAGCCATCGTAGACCCTGGATTCGCATTATTCGGTTTTTACCGAATCTATCTCTCAAACTCGTCAGAGTTTTCGATTCCGATAATACAGTGTCAGATATGGAGGAAAAGTCGTCCCCGGTTTCGCGATTATGCGTCTTGACCCAGAAAAATGTAGGTGCGATTCTCACCTTACCTACTTGGCGTACTGCCTGGGTGTCGGTCATGACACCACCAACTTATACCTTTGCTTGGCTTTCCATCCCAACGCCCCGATCTGATCGCGATGCGCCTTCTTGCTGGGGAGACCGAGAAAGGAACCCGCCAGTGAAATTGAAAGAAGCAGGTCAGCGGGTTCTCATTGTCGAGGATCCACCCGACAGCTAGAGCAGAGGAAGGCCTTGAAGAAGAAGCTGCCAAGCTTTGACCACCGAAGTTTCTTTGTGCCTCTCAACTTCGGTTCTTCCTTTACAGGTTCCTTCAGAGAGATGTGCCAGTCTCTCCCCACCAGGGGTGAGGCACCCTCAGGCTCGCACTCTTCCCGCCCTCGGAAGAGGGACAAGGATCCATCGTAGTTGAAAAGGAGACGTTCCTGGGACCAAGAGAGGTCCGAGTCCAGGACACTGCGACCTTGACTTCGGTCGAGATTGCTTCCTCAGCCGCCAGCTTCACGGATCTTCCATCTGGCCAGGCAGAGACTGAGGAGTCGGCTGATCTGGCCGAGATTGTTCTTGAGCCGATCGAGCCGATTTCGGCAACTCCAGTCGACGATTCTTTAGAGAGGACCCCGGTCCTTTCTTTCCCCGATGACGAGACAGTGCCTTCGGGTGTCCCCATCGAGGAATTGTTCCGGAGCCTCGATTTTTTTTCACTGAGCCCAGTTTCTCCCGATCCTGGTCGACCCCAGCGGTCTCGATCGAGGACTCGGTCTCCTTCTTCGGCGGGAAAACCGAAGAAAGGCCACCGACATTCTAAAAAGAGGCGCCACCACAGGTGCTCATCCTCCTTGGACGAGGAGAGGCTTCGACGGAAACTCCGTCGACGCTATGAGGAGCTTATGCGGCAACAGCTGATTTTGGCCGGACAGAAGCCGGCTACGGTGTGCACCCTGTCCATTACTTGGCCTGCGCCTCAAGGTCCGACACTGACCCCTTCGGATCCGAAATCTTCGGTTCTTTCACCTGTGGGGCCGGACGTTGTTCCTAAGCCCTTACCGGTCTCACCACCCATTAGGGTGGAACCTCCGCCTAAACAGCCTATCTCGGGGGCTCCCTTGAAAGGGGACCGTCCAGACACCGGGCTTCCCTGATGCCTGTCCATCACAGTTACCCCGACTGCCCTCGGCGTATCGAGGGGGACATAGGCGGGAGACCACTGTATCCCGACTCTTCGGATTTGGATGCCACCGGTTTGCACTCTCATCCGGGTGATGAGGAGTTACTCTCGGCAGGCCTGGAGGAAGGTCCTTCCTCCTTTCAAGGCATCCTCTGCCTCATTTCCGATTCCACCGGAATGCCCCTGGAGTCTATCCAGAAAAAGGTGGAGTACCCCCTTACGGATATCCTTAAGGGGGGGGGATACCCCAATGGAGGCCTTCCCAGTGGCTGAAGCCATTACTGGTCCAGCCCTTGTGCTTTGGCAGCGTCCAGGCTCCTGCCCCACACCCTCTGCCCATATGGCCCATAAGTATGCGGTGCCTATGGAATCCCTTCCGGGATTCACGGAACATCCCTCAACTGAGAGCCTAGTGACTGCTTCTGTCTTTAGACATACTGGTAGCTTGGCCGACACTGACCGACCTCCGGACAAGGAGTCCAAGAACATGGACCACTCTGCCTGTAAGGTCTACCCGGCCTCTTCCTTGGGCCTTCGTCAGGCCAGCACAGCTGTAATCATGGCACACTTCTCCCATGCCCTCCTAGGGTCACTAGATGAAGTACTTCCTCATCTCCTTGCGGTTATGCAGACCACGGTCAAGCAAGTCCATGATCAGGGCGGTGCTGTCACCAAACAGCAGCTCCAGACGGCCCTGGACATTGGGGATTCCTGTGCCCGCTCTTTAGCAGCCGCAGTGGCCACCCGCCGCAGGGCTTGGCTGTGGTTATCCTCCTTTCCAGCGGATACCTAGCACAAGTTAGCTGATGTGCCTTTCCTTGGTACCGACTTGTTTGGCCCAGGAGTGGCAGGCCATCTTCGGCGTATTGAACAGTCCAATGCCACCTTGGATGCCACTTCTGCTAAGGGTTCCTCGGGCAAGAACCAGCAGAAGAGGAAGCCATTTCCGCAGTCCTCTGCGGTCAGGTAGCCCTCCTGTCAAGGAGGTCAGCAGCACCAACAGCAGCAGCAGGCGCAAGCTTGGTGCCCTAGGCCCAAGCAGGGCCCTCAACAGCCCCGTAAAGGAGGCTGAGATGCTGGTCCAGGAGCCTCCTCCTCCTCCCCTAAGCCTGCTCAGTGACGGGTTGGGGGTTGCCACCCCTACTCCCGTCACGCCTGCCCTGGGTCCTCCCGTGGGGAGTCAGCTCCACCACTTTCTTTCCGCCTGGTCCGATATCACTTCGGACAGGTGGGCTCTAGAAGTGGTCGTGCAGGGACTGCCTCTGGAATTCGAGCAGTACCCTCCCAGCTGAGCCCGCGCCCCTCTGGAGGAAAGAATCTCAGCTTGCACTCAGTCGACTCTTCGAGACAACATAGCTCAGCTCCTCCGCAAGGAGGCGGTAGCTCCAGTGCCGGATCTTCCTACAAATCCAGGCTTCGTATCCAGGTACTTCCTGGTGCCCAAGCAGACGAGGGGTTGGCGCCCCATCCTAGATCTCCACGACCTGAATCAGTATCTCAGGTCTCGCACCTTTCGGATGGTAACTCTGAACCAGATCATACCATCCCTGGAGCGAAACATGTGGTTCTGTTCACTGGATCTGCAGGACTTTTGTGTTCTTTCATTTCCCAATCCGTCTGTCCCATCAGCGGTTCCTCCGCTTCAGGGTCGAAGGGACCCTGTACGAGTTCCGAGCCATGCCGTTCGGCCTGTCATCGGCCCCTCTGGTTTTCACCAAGTGCATTGCAGTGGTGGCGGCCCATCTTCGATGTCGAGGAGTTCGGATTTACCCTTACCTCGACGACTGGCTCTTGGCAGGTTCCTCCCTTCAGGAAGTGGAGAGATCCAGGGATTTGGCTCTCCGAACCTGCTCCCAGCTGGGCTTCCTAATCAATGAGGCCAAGTCGGAACTCATGCCCTCGCAGGTGATGGGCTTCATCGGGGCAGAGCTCGACTCTTGTCAAGCTAGAGCTCGGCTCCTGGTGGACAGGGCGGACGTTCTCTCTTCCTTTGCCCAGTCATTTCCGGTTGGGCACTTGCGCCATGCCCGGGACTTTCTGCACCTTCTGGGCTACATGGCGGCGTGCACCTCAGTGGTCCGTTGGGCCATATTGCACATGCGCCCCCTTCAGTGGGAGCTGGCCACCCAGTGGACTCAGTGCCACGGTCATTTTGACCAACTGATCACTGTAACCCAGAAGATTTGGGACGCTCTCCAGTGGTGGACCACCCCGGACTGGTTGCAGGAAGGGATCCCGTTTGTACGCCCTGAGCCGACGGTCGTCCTCACGACTGATGCCTCTGTCATGGGCTAGGGAGCCCACATGGGGGAAAACAGGTCCCACGTGTTCTGGACCCACGAGGAGTCCCGATGCCACATCAACCTGCTGGAGCTCAGAGCAGTCAGACTGGCACTGTCAGCTTTCGCTCCTCAGCTCCGGGGTCAAGTGGTTCAAGTCCAGATGGACAATACCACGACCATGTACTACCTCAACAAACAGGGCGGCATGCATTCCCGTCTGCTGTGCAAGGAGGTGCTCCGAATCTGGACCCTCGTGAGCCGGTTGGAGGCGGACCTCCTAGCCATTCATGTGGCAGGAGTCTCGAACCAGCGGCATGGATGCTCCTCAGATGTATAGGCCAGACATCCCACGAGTGGTCACTCCATCCAGAGGTAGCTTACAATCTGTTCTCCCATTGGGCAAACATTGGTGGACCTGTTTGCCTCCAGGGGAAAACACCAAGCTGAGGCTGTATCGTGCCCGCCCCCCCTCAGCAGGGTTCGCTGCAGGGGGATGCCTTCTCAAGGCCGTGGACCCCAGGCCTCCTCTATGCCTTCCCTCCATTTCCCTTGATCCATAAGGTGTTACTCAAGGTGAGGAGGGACAGGGCGAGGGTGATCCTGGTAGCCCCAGACTGGCCGCGCCAGTTCTAGTATCCAGATCTCCTCAGCCTCAGCTGCAGGCCTCTGGAGCGGCTTTGCACACGCCCGGACCTGATATCTCTCAATCAGGGGAAGGTCTGGAATTTGGTCTTAAGTAGGACTCTCAATACCACGTCTCAAATTCCTAACCCAGATATCAGTAGGGCCCATTCCCTTAAAATGACGTTGGACCAGATGGGTCTGGTTGACATATGGTGAGAGAAATACCCCAACAGTAGAGAGTACACATGTTTCTCCCCGAGGTTCCGCAGTTTTTCCAGGCTAGACATGTTCTTTACTTTCTCCAAGGACCTATCCAGCTTCCCCTCCACGTGGGTGGGAACGTCCATTCTCTCGGACCATAGTCCAGTTTTTCTGGAAGTGGAGTTGGGGCTTACCAGACAAACCACCCACTGGAGATTGAACACCTCCCTTCTCCAAGATAAAGAGGTGGTAGATGAGATTGAAAAGCACTTCAAGACGACACTAGCTGAAAACAACAGACAAGAGACCTCTCCACAAATACTGTGGGACACCATCAAAGCTTCTCTTAGGGGCAAATTAATCTCCATAGCTTCCCATAAGAAACAACTAATGAGACAGAGACAGTAAGAGCTATTCTCTCGGATCAGGGAATTGGAAGGAGCCCAAAAAGTTAAGTGGGATGAGGTCAGGGGCAAGGAACTGAACTCCTGTAAGAATCAGCTACAAAACCTACAAAAAGCTGAGATAGAGAAGGCCTTGTTCTATCTAAAACAAAGATGTTATGAGGGGGGCCTAGGGGCACTAAACTCCTAGCCTTTAGGCTCAGACAATATGCAGCCAGGGCAATGATAACTAAGGTTGTATCTCCACGTTCTGGCCAGATGGTTAGACAGGCATCCCAGATCACAGAGGCTTTTGTAGAGTATTACTCCAAACTTTATAGCCCCCAGGTGGAGACCTCTACCCAGGATAAGCAAAGTTACCTTAGGTCCCTTCCCCTCTCTACTTTCTCATCAGAGACAATACAGATGTTATTTAGGCCCATTACACAACAAGAAATTATCTCTACAATAAAGAACCTTAAATCAGCAAAATATCCTGACCTGGATGGCTTTGGGGCAGAGTTCTATAAGACTTTTAAATTAGAAATTGCCCCTTTGCTCCTAGAAGTCTTCTCGAATATTTGGTCGGGGAAATCCAGTACCACCCTTATGGCAATATGCCACCATCACTATTCTACACAAAGAAGGAAAGGACCCAACAAGATGCAGATCTTATCGCCCCATTTCCCTGCTTAACCTGGGCTACAAGATATTCACCTCCATTATTGCTTCCCAGTTAAACCCCATTCTGCCGGACATCCACACAGATCAGACCGGTTTCATCATGGGCCTACAGGCCCCTGATGGGGTCCGTTCTGCTTTGAACCTGGTAGATATAATCCAACGCTCCCGCACCCCGGCATGCTTGATGAGTCTGGACACCGAGAAGGCCTTTGATAGGGTCTCGTGGGGATTCTTGTTCTCAGTATTGGAGCACAGGGGCTTCCCACAATCATTCATAGATACTATCAGAGCCTTATATACGGGACCCCAAGCCTATGTCAGGGTGAACGGAGGAGTCTGTGGTAGATTTGGGCTGGGCAGGGGTATCCCCTGTCACCCCTGCAGTTCGCTCTCTACATTGAGCCACTGGCGGAAGCTGTGAGGAGGCCGGAGAGGGTATCCGGGGTGGAAGTGGGAGGTAACCAGAAAAAAATATTGCTATACGCAGATGACGTTCTGATATGTCTCACCCAGCCTCACCAGTCCATAAAACAGGTGTGGCCCATACTAGAAGAGTTCGGGAAACATTCTGGATATTCTCTTAACAAAACCAAGACAGAGGTTTTAAGCTTCTTTTACAATCCCTCTGAGGAGATATGTTCACTCCTGCCCCTGAACTGGTCTGTGGACAGGATGAGATATCTGGGGACAAACATCACCAAACAGCATTCACAATTATTTAAAGCAAATTATTCTCCCCGACAAGCGCCCTGAAAAAGGACCTAGAGAGGTGGTCTCTGATCAATCTTTCCATGCACTCCAGGGTTTACTCTGTAATAATGAACGTGCTACCTAAATGTTTATACTTGTTCCAGTGTCTGCCACTGTACATTCGTACATCAAATTTCCAAACCTGGCATAAAATGATCTCGAAATTCATCTGGAATAACAAAAGACTGCGAATTCACTTAAAGATCTTACAAACCCATAGTAGCAAAGGGGGTAGGTCCCTTCCTGAACTGGAGGATTATTTCCTCGCAGTACAATTAAAAAATGCCTTGCAGTGGTCTAACCTGAACTCTACTGCAGGCTGGAGGGACATGGAGAAGGGTGAGGAAGAAGAAGATGGGAGGATGCCCCTTGAAGACAGATTAGTCACATCCTTGACCTCCCTCAGTCATCCCACTCCTAAATTGAATACAGTTGGAGATGCAATTCGATCAGTCCATAGGCTATGGCAAAAGTATAAATTAAAAACTTCAGTTTGGCCCTGAAAAGACTAGCATGGGATTGTGATTTTTCCCCAGGTCGCCTAGACCACACCTTCTGACAATGGGACAGGGCTGGCTTGAGGTATCTGGGCCAGTTTTTACAAGTGGACACGGTTTGGGATTTTATTACCCTTAGGAACATGTTTGGCCTACGAAGCTCAGATCACTTTAGGTTTCTACAAGTCAGAACCTACATCACCTCGTTGCAAAGGAAAGATAGAGACTCGTCCAGGGCTGCTCCCTTTTTACTATCTATTCAAAAGGGTAGAATGTCATGTACTCAAAAGGACCTGATTTCTCATTTTTATAAGTCTCTGGCTGCAGCAAGGAGTGACCCACTAACCAAAATCAAGGCCAGGTGGCAGGAGGAGGCAAACTCAGTCCCCCCAGTATCTGAATGGGGACCTATCTTCCGCACAGCCAGACGGATGACCAGTTCCCCTCTTTGGCAAGAGTTTGCCTGGAAGATTAGGGTTCGATATTTTCTCACTCCCAAAATATTAAATAAAAGGAGTTCAAATTTTCCATCTCGGTGCTGGAGGGACTGTGGAGAGGAGATGGCGGGTCATCTCCACATTTTTTGGGCTTGCCCGAGACTCCAGACGTACTGTAGGGAGGTCTCTAATGCATTGAAAGAGATTTTCTCCCTTGATCATCCGCTGGAGTGGAAAGAGGCAGTATTGGGAGTTCTTCCCATGGGTTTGAGAGGGGCTGACTCAATGTATCTCTGGGCGGTTCTTATAACTGCGGCTCACAAAGCCATCACGAGATTGTGACTTAATCCTCTCCCCCCTAGTAGACAAGGTTGGATAACGGTGGTCCAGAACATTTCTGAACTAGAAGAATTCACCTTTAAAATAAACCAAAGAGTTGCTCTTTACACCCAGAGGTGGACCAAATGGGAAATCTGGAAATCAGTTGAGGGAATGAGGGAGGGAGGAAGGGGTTCCGTAAAATAAAATGGAATAAAGTAACTTCAAAAAAAAAAAAAGTTCTGAAGAAATAATGAAATTTTTCTTCTCTTACTGTATAATTATAAATATTGCTTATAAATTCATGGAATATTCTACATATATGTAAACTAAGTCCGGAACCTAAAGGATTCTTTGTCTTTCTTTGTGATAATATTGTCTTTACATCTGATTTATGTATAAATGTACCCGAATGTTGTCAATAAACTTGAATTAAAAAAAAAAAAAAAATCAGGGGAAGGTCTTTCATCTGGACCTTCAATCCCTGCACCTGACAGCCTGGTTCCTGAGTGGCTAGATTTCCAGGCTTTGGGTCTTTCCGAGGATGTCTACACTGTGGTGGAGGCATCTCGAAAGGAATCGACCAGGAAATGCTGTGCCTTCAAATGGAAAAGATTTTCCATTTGGTGTTAGGGTAAGAGTCTGGACCCCTTATCCTGTCCTGTGGCTAGCATTCTCAACTACCTTTGGTCTCTCTCTCTTCAAAGGGGTCTGCGGTCATCGACCCTTAGGGTGCACCTGGCAGCCATCTCTGCTTACCGGGCGCGGGCCGGTAAGTCGACACTGGCACAGGAGACAGTGGTCGGGTGCTTTTTCAAAGGCCTGGATCACATATCCCCTCCAGTGCGTGAACCTCCACCTCCGTGGGATCTCTTGCTGGTTTTGGCAAAGCTCATGAGCAAGCCATTCGAACCCATGCACAAATGCAAGCTCTCACACTTGTCGTGGAAGACTGCCTTCCTGGTGGCTATCACGTCAGCCAGAAGGACAGGGGAGCTCCAGGCGCTTTCGGTGGACTCCCCGTATCTGGTCTTTCACAGGGACAAAGTTGTCCTGCGCCCCCACCTGAAATTCTTTCCGATGGTGGTGTCAGAGTTTCACCTTATCCAGGTGTTGACTCGGCCAGTATAGTACCCTAACTACACCTCGGATGCCAAGTACAGGCTCCATACTTTGGACCTGAGATGTGCTCTCTCTCCTATTATAAGGAAAGGATGGCAGAAATTCGTGGAGAGGTTCGCCAGCTGTTTGTCACCTATGCTGAAGCCGCTGCTGGCAGACCTGCAGCCAAACAGACTATAGCAAGATGGATCACATCACGCATAGGCCTGTGCTATGAGTTGGCGGGTAAGGAGCCTCCCAAAGGGTTAAGGGCTCACTCTACCCGCCATACTGCTGCTTCGGTGGCTGCTTCCAGGGACATCACTATCCAGGAAATCTGTCGGGCTGCTACCTGGAAGTCAGCAAACACCTTCATTACCCACTACCACATCGACCTGGAGTCATGCCCGGGATGTTGGTTTTGGGGCCTCGGTTCTCCAGTCTCTATTTCCCAAGTAGGGGGTGTGCGCCTTGCCTCCCTCCTCCCGGAGAACTGCTTGGAGTCTGCCAAAGAGTGTGGATGAACAACATATCCACGCTCCTAGAAGAACAGGTTACTCACCTGTAACAGTAGTTCTAGGAGTGGTGTATGTTGTTCATCCACACGTACCCACCCGACCTCCCCGGCTTTAGGTGCACAGCCTTGCTTCCAGTGAGCTAAGATCTGGTGTCATGGGGCAGAGCCGAGGTATTTACCCACCAGGGTGGGTGGGAGGAACCAGCTTGAAGATGTCCGGCAAGATTTAAAGAGGAAGGGGAGATGCCAAAGAGTGTGGATGAACAACATATACCACTCCTAGAACTACTGTTAAAGGTGAGTAACCTGTTCTTAGTGGCTCCCCAGTGGCCAAGAACTCTGTGGTCGCAGTCTTACTGAGCTTAGCTCAGCCAGCATCTTTTCGCTTTCAGTGCAAGAAGACCTTATGTCTCAGGGTCCCAGTTGGCACCCAGTCCAGGAGCTATGCAGCTCATGACTGGGCCCCTGAAAAGGATGAGTTTTCAAATTAGGTTTCTCACAAAAGTGGTGGATACTTTGCTGGCTACAAAAAAAAAAAAAAAAAAGGAAGAAACTTTTTTTCTGCAGTGTGCGGTTAACAAGGTTTGTACCATGAGTGGAACACTCTCTCAACTTGCGCCTGGAAGAAGGATCTTTGACATCCCAAGGCTTCAGTTCCACAGTTTTGGATTCCTCTAGGGAGATGTGGAAAAGTTTGGCCCTGAGCACTTTGAAAGGCCAGGTCTTTCCCTGGCGTTCCTGGGTTTCCTCTGGGGACTGATAGAGTGGTTATTCATTTTTCCTGCATGCGGGTAGCTGGAGCCACCCTGTGTTCTGATCACCACTTCCTCCTTGGGATCAAAATCTGGGTCTGAACACCTTGTGGGTACATTTCAAACCGCTGTCATCTTTTCTTCACTGGATGTGATGTCTTACAAGGGTGTTTTTTGCTTGCCTGCAGCTCAGCCAGGAGGATTGGTGAGCTCCAGCATCTGTCCCACAGGAACTGTACCTTGTTATGCTTAAAGACAAGGTGGTGCTCGGAACAGGTTAGTCCTGTTCCAAAAAGCACACAACTTTTCATGTAACTATGAGGTCGACCTTCCTCTTTCTGCCTGTAACCATCTCTCCCAAAAAGGATGGAATGTCATAAGTTGAGTTCGACAAGCCGTTGGGATATACCTTACTAGGACTGCCGAGTTCAGGAAATCAGATAACCTCTTTGGCCAGCCTGTTGGCACAGAGGCATGGCTGCCGTCTGCGACGCTGACGACCCGGGTTTGGGAACGGAACCGGGAGTCGGAGGGCCGGACGGGGGGAGTAGGATAGTGTCTGCTGGACTGATCTCCTGCTCTGGGGGAAGTTGGGGTTGAGTGTCTGACGCAGTGCGGACCCCTAGCGGAGGCCAGGGGTGCCACAGTGATCGGCGCCAGCACATACAGGAGAGTGAAGCGGACGTGGGCCATCATTGCATGTCTTCTCCCCCCCCCCGAGGGAATCACAGCACCAAACAAAAATGCCAGGTCACCGCTAATGAACTGGCTCCCATGCTGTCCTCTCTGGCCACCTAATCCTCCACTGGGAGCCCCACTCGGGGCGGGGAGCAAGCCCCGAGTATGGTGGGCAGGTTGCCGGTGCCTGGCAAGCCCGTTCGTGGGGCTAAGGAATGCCCAGCAACAAAAGTATAAATAAAAAAAAATAAAAATAAAAAAAGAGAACCTGTTTCATTGAAAAAGTCAAACAGGGTCAGAACTCTCAGGCCAACCTAGCCATGCAGGTGACGACCTGCTTGACCTCCGCTTATATCACAAGAAAGGAGAGACCTCCGGCCCTTATCAGAGAGAATTCTATCAGGGCTATAACTGCATCCTGGGCAGAGAGAGATAAAACATCTGTTTTAGAATTACGCAGGACAGCTGTGTGATTTTTCGCCCACAATTTCTCTAGACACTACAATTTGAATGTTCAGAGTCTGATGATGCGGTCTTTGCTCGCATAGTAGCACAGGCAGCAGTGCACGAGTATTGTCTTAAGTACTTGTTTTGGCATGCGGGATAATATTCTCCACCCTCCCATTTGTTTTGGGTACTGCTTCTTAGAACTGCATTGCAATGACTTTCCATTGACAATGTGGAGCCTTCCAGAAAGAAGAAATTTACTTCATACTTGCCATAATTTCCTTTTCTGTTAGCTCAAACGTTGTCAATGGGACCCATTCAGGAGCCTTGCTCCTGCAGGAGAATATTATTTGATATACCAATGGGGAAGTCCTTTCATCAAAACTCCTATTATGACCCCATGGCATTCCTCTATTTATCCTGCTGCACTGTGTATATTATATATATAAAATGGGTAGGAAAAATCATGTCTGCTGATTGGTTGAAACACATCCATGACCGTGTGTATATCTGAGTGCGACCGCACACCTGCACTTTCACCCCCCTCCAAAACAATTTTGCCAATTTATAAGATAGATAACCCACTCTAGGGTGTACGGACACGCTCTGATATACGCATGCCTTGGGTGGTTGACGCACTTGGTCTGTGGCCTTGTGTATAACAACGCACACCAAAGCATGTGTATATCAGTGTGACTGCACACCTTAGAGTGGGTTATCTATTACATATATATCAGTAAAGGTGTGTTTTCCTTGTTGCAGGTAGTTCACTGCAGATAGTCTTGCTTGTCAAGGTTCATTATTGTGTTTATCGACACGAAGTTGCAGAAGAGCTGCCGGTGAAGAGGATCCTTATGGGCTGCCTGTTTCATACGAGAGGTCAGACTCGATTAAGCCGTGTGTCCGAGGCAGAATGGGTCTTCACTCAGGAGTCTGCCGAAAAGGTAGGAGACTTCTGTGTATCCTGTAAAAGCAAGGTTCTGTACAAGTAAATTTGTTATGTGTTGTTTTATTATCAAATGGCAAAATATGGCTGTTAGGCTCATCATGGCACTGTGAGATCAGTAGTGACTGGGGAGTTGCTGCTGCTTTGAATCCTCATATGCCCAGCATTCTAAAGCTTGGGCTGTGCCATTTCTCTTGGTTTGTGGTGCGCTATACAGAGTTGTAATGACTTCCCATTGACAATGTTGGTGCTAAAAGAAAAGGAAATTACAGTAAGTATGAAGTAAATTGTTGCTTTAATATATCAGTGTGATATTTACATATATTCTTTGTGTGTCACTGATATAGTATTAGAATGAAATTTACATGTATTTATTATGTGTATCGGTGACATATTACCAGTGTGACATTTACATATATTCACAGTGTGTCAGTGGCATATTGAGTTTAATATTTTCATGTATTCATTGTGTGTGACACTGACATTACCAAAATAAAATTTACAAATATTCACTGTGTGTGGCGTTTACATATATTTACTGTGTGAGCCACTGACATATTGCCAGGAGCACATTTTCGTGTGTTCACTAAAAGCATGTCTGTGACAAAAACTGGGTGGAGGTAGGGGGAAAAGGGGGCAAACAAATCACCTTCTGGGTGTACTGTAAACCCTAAACAGCAGATCATCTTTGGGGGTATCTCAGTCATCAGATCATACTGTAGGAACTTTACCATCGGTGAAGCAAGATTCACACGGAAGAATTTTCCAGTAGGACAACTGGGGCCACCCATGCCAAGATCATCTGCTGACGTCATCAACGCTATAAAAGCATGACTGGCCCCATTCTCTCCTCAGTTCTTTCCTGCCATCAACTTCTCTTTCATGGGTCTCCATAGAAGCTCCGTTGCAGGTAGTGCCTTTTTTTGCCTATACTTTTTTATTTAATGTTTAGTTTGAGAATCTCTTTTTAATAAAGAGATTCTTTTACCTTGTTTATGTCGAGAGTTACTCCCTCCACTTCTCTCTTCCGTTGCTGCCACTTTGGAAAGAAGATTTCCTCTTCAGACGACCACACCCTCTGCGTCTGCTGTCTTGGGCCTGACCACGATGTTCCTGCCTGTGAGCTCTGCCAAAAATTCAATCTTACAACCCAAAGGTGTCAGAAAAAGGCTCTGAAGAAATTCCTAATGGAACAGAAGGTAGCCAGTTCTGGGCAGGGGACCTCTGGGGGTCCCTCCTTCCCAGTCGCTGGTGGGTTCATTGAGCTCCCAGGCCTTGAAGGTCTGAGACAAGTCCGGGGGGGGGGGGGAGTCATAAGAAGGACCGTGACCAGGCATGTTCCTGTTCCCCGATGGCGTCTTCCTCTTCTTCTGGGGGCACTTCTTCAGCTGCTATTGCACTGATGACCTCTGCTCCTACCAGGCCCATAACGACTGCCTCTACTCCCTCTTCACAGAGAAGCCGGCTCTCGACTCTTGGGTCATCGGCTGCTTGGTAGTAGACCCTTGGGTGTTCAACCCCAGCCCCTCCGTTGAGACCAAATACCTCTCCAGGCCGTCAGACACCGGGGTCATTGGACTGTCAAGACCCAGTGGACGGTTCATCGCACCCTGACCCAACAATACCTCTGCCTTCAAGGAAGCCTTCACCTGTCGTCAGTCTCAATACTGTTTTATCTCATCTGATGATAGCCCTTGTGCACCAGCTTGGTGCTGATAGACCTGTATCCCCATTGCCGTCAGGCACACTGTCGTCAATGCCTGGGCGGCCTTTTCGGGCTGCGCCCTTTAGGGAGCTGTCGGTCCGTTGTTCGTCGGACCCTGAGTTAGAATGGGTTGACGATGAGAAGGAGTACCATCCTGATCTCATCCTCCTTGAGGAAGAGGAGGAAGCTCTTTTCTTGGACAGGTCTACAGCTTCTTCAGGGAGGACTGTGTGAAACACACTCCCAGGTCCCCTCCTGAGGACCCTACCTTCTTTAACATTATGCAGCAGCTGTCTACTGCAGCAGGGTTCACACCGAGGAAGAGGATGCCACTAGAAGGGACCTGGTGGACTTTCTGGAGATCCCAGAATCTCCGCCATGGATCATTCTCCCATTTTGCCAGCTCTGAGGAATGCCACCATTGTTGAGTGGCACTGCCCAGACATGGTCCCTGCCATGCCTAGGCAGGCAGACAAGCAGTATCTTGCCCCCCAAGGCCTGCCCTATTATGCTGCCTAGCTTGAGACTGATTCCGTGGTCATCAAAGCGGCACATGATAGGTCCAAGGTGCCAAAACCTCTTATCTCCCTCCCTCCCTCTGACAGGAAATCTAGGAGGTTCGACCTCTGGGTTAAGAGGGTTTATGCCTCCTCTACTCTGGGACTCTGGCCATCTACACCATAAAGTGGGAAAGGTTCACTATCTTGACTGCCAAACACCATCTGGACCCTTTCACCTGCCTGGTGAGTCAAATTCTGACTACCTGATATCATTGTCGGACTCAGGCCTCCAGTATTCGTACCTCAAGGTGCACCTATCGGCTATATCTGCCTTCCATGAGCACATGGATGGTTGTACCGTGGCTCAGCTAGATGTGACCTGTACTTTTCTCAGGGGCATCCTGCATCTGAAGCCTCCAGTCTGTAACCCAGTCCTGGCTTGTGATTTAAATTTTGTTTTGGAAAAATTGACCTTGTCTCTGTTTGAGCCAGCCGCATCTTGCGAGCTACGCTTCCTCTCATGGAAATCATTGTTTTTAGTTGCTATTACTTTACTTCTGCGCAAAGGATTTCCGAGCTTCAGGCTCTCTGGTGTAAGGAGCCTTATTTGATTTTTCCAAAAAGACAAGGTGTCTACGCATAAATCCTAACTTTCTGCCTAAGGTGGTGTCTGAGTTTATCCTGAGCCAGTCTGTCCATTTTCTGGAGCGTGCCAGTCTAGGGGAAGCACTGCTCCATACTTTAGATGTGCACAGAATTCTGAAGTATTATCTGCTGCGCACTTAGAACTGCAGAAAGTCAAAGCAGCTTTTCATTTCTTTCGCCCAAGGAAGAGCAGGCATTAAGGTTTCCAAACTATGTTTGTTCAAATGGTTGTTGGCCAATTGTTTGTTTTGTGTTTTGTTACACTAAACATGGCAAGGAGTTGCCAGGGGGGTGATGAAAGCCCACTCCACAAGGGGCATGGCTTCCTCTGTGGCTTGTTTCAAGTGTCTCTCAGCATCTGACATCTGCACTGTTGCCACCTGGCGTACTGCCCATACTTTCATCAAGCACTACAGTCTGGACATTGTCTCCAGAGCCCATGCAGGCTTCGTGCAGGCTGTATGTCATGGCCTTCTGTTTTAGGCCTCGGTCTGCCTGCCTCCCTCCCAGACTGTGCTGATGTGCTTGTAACTGTTGGGACTTGTTCCTACAGTGTGACCCGATGACTGCGATACCCCTGAAGAAAATAGAATGGTTACGTAAGAACTTACAGAAACAGTAGATCTTCGAGGGGCTCTCAGTCATCAGGTCTGCCTTCCCTCCCACCATCCCCCATTCTTGGAGTTCTCTTTTTGGACTGGCTATCTGTTGTCTCCAGCCTTTTATTTTGGCCTGGGCACTCCTTTCTCTCCTCTGTCCCCTGTGGCCGGAGTTTGCTCTGTTGGTCTCTGGAGGGAAAGAACAGAGGAGGGAGTGGGCTGCTCATGCCTTTATGGGGTTGATGACGTCAGCGTGGGTGGCCCCAGTCGTACTGCTGGAAATGTCTTCCGTGTGGATCCTGCTTCACCGCTGGTGAAGTTCCTATAGTGTGACCTGATGACTGAGATCCTCTTGAAGATCTACTGATCTTACTTCGAGATGGCTGTTGCTGTAGGTATTCACACATATAGGACTGACCCGCCAGGCATCCGGACCCCACGGAAAAATTTCTTGCTAGCAGTCTCTGGCGGGGGACCGCCCCCATGTCAGGTGACCGGCGTCATTCGATGTCGGTATAAAGGGGTGGTCCCCCACCCCCGCCTTCCAGTTCTTTCCCGCCGTCAGCTTGTGAAAATTCCTCGCGGTAGAATTAAACGCTCGTCAGTCTTTCGTTGGTCCATTAGTTTTCAAACTTTTCAAACTTATTTCTCTATTTCCGAATTTCCTCAACGATTTGCTGTGTATATAGTCCCCGATGCCCTCTGAATCGCATAAAAATAAGTGCGACTTGTGTGGTTTCGAACTGCCACACAGGGATGGCCACTCCCTGTGTCTCTTCTGTCTGGGTCCAGACCACCTCGTGGAGAAGTGCCAGCACTGCCAGAAATTTAACACCACTAACCAGAAAAGAAGGCAGCAGTTCCTGGAAGCCCATACCCTCAAGAAAAGAATGGCATCCATGGAAAAGGAGCTAAAGAAACTAAGGCAGGCATCCAATTCCCCCGAAGGTCACAAGAAGAAGCGTGACAAGGAGAAGCATCAGGAGTGGGAAACGGCTTCCATGGCAGCCGTGACTCCAGCCGGAGTCGCGGCACTTAAGGTAACTGCTCCATGATGGCCGTCTTGGTGGTAACCAAGAAGGTGTTGCCCCTCCCGTCTGGCTCGCACTCGGGCCCTTCGGGAGCCTCTGGCGAAAAGAAGGCCTCCGCTTCTGGGAAGGCGCTTCCACCACGCGGTCTTTGGGTCAGAGCGGGTCCAGTAAGTCGGACGCCAGTACCCACGACGCCTACCCGGACAAGGCTGCTAAGCCACTTGCCGCTTTGGGGGGTGCCCAGCCAAACCTCCGCCCGACAAGGCCGCATCTCCAGCACGGCCTTCCTCAGGCAGGGAATCCGATAAGTCAGACATCGGCTCCTCTGACGCCTGCTCGGCCAAGGAGCCTGTGCCGGACCCTAAGGATCAGTCCTATGCCCCAGGCTCTCTGCAGCTTCTTGCGTTGCCATCTGAGGCCCCTGCTTCTCCTCAGCTGACCCCCAGGGATTCTAATCCTCCCTCCCCAGTCGTCATGGTGGACCTTGAGATGCTGCCATCAGGACCCCCTCCTTCGGGACCCGATATTCTGACGCCGGACCCTCAGACGCCAGCCCCGATGCTAGCATACCCAACACCAGACGACGTCACCTTAACATCAGGTACTTCAGACCCTGTCGATGGCGTACCCATGCCGGGCCTGACACCCACGGGGCCAGCATTACCACCACCTAGCCCACCAGCTGGGCCTCTGCCAGGTCCCTCTGCTCTGTCGGAGCCCCTGGCTCCTGGGTATCCGACACCTCAATATCTGGTGCCACAATACCCAGCTCCGCAGTATCCGGCGCCAGGTTACCCACCGTCAGGTTATGGATACTCCTTTCATGGATATCCTCAATATCCATATCCCCCTTCCCCTCCGCCACCCACTCCCCAGCCGCGGTGGACTTGAGGGAGACACTGGCCTCCTGGTGGGCTGAGGCCAAGGCTCAACTCACTAGGGAGGTAAAAAGTAATCTGCTGACGATGGACCCTTTACAGGATCCCTTACATTGGAGGTGGGAAACCCCCTTCCCACTACCCGATACCAGAGGAGAGCCCTCTGGTGACCGGGGAGGGGAGGACACGTGCCCCAGGGAACTCCCCACATGGGCCGTCCCTCCCCTTGTAGGGAGGAGTCTTCCTCTTCTTCGTCAGATACGTCTGACTCTGACTCAGAGATTGGACGCTCTGATCCTGACAACAAGCCACGTACTCCAGATCGCCTCAGGCCAAGGACCCCTCCGAAGTCTCCTCCGGAGGATCCCTCCTTTCTGAAGTTACTGAGGAAAATCCAGGAAGTCCATCAGTGGCAATCAGTGGAGCCAGACCCACAGCGTAAAAACCTCGCTGCTCATTTGGATCTGCCCGAGACTGCTCCTACGCTGATTCCACCCTGGATAGAGCCTCACACGGACCTTGTTTCCACTATTTCTAAACAACCTTCAGCGTTCTCTCCCTCTTCCGAGGAAGGCGGACCGGCTATATCAGGTTTCCGAGGGCGTAGATTTCCTGAACCTACACCCCAAGGTGGATTTGGTCGTCATCAGCGCTGCTCACGGCCGTTCCACTAATTCAGAATGCCTCAGCTCGTCCCCACCTGGCAGGGAATCCTGGCTTCTGGACCAATACGGGAAGAAGATCTATTCCTCTTCAACCCTGGGTATTAGGGCCCTGAACTATGTGGCACATATGGGGGACTTCCAGAAGACCATCCTTAGTCAGATGGAATCCAAATTGGACTCCCTTCCTGAGTCTCAGTCTAAGCAGGAAGTGGCAGATCTTGCCCGCTCTGCTCGTTCAGCCAGTTGGCACATGCTTTGTGCCACTTGGCTCTGCTTTTGCCATGGGCTTATGACATCATGCCTGGCTCCACGTGTCAGGATTGGTCCCTGAAGTGCAATCTGCTATCCAGGATGGCTCCCTTTAGGGGTTCAGTGCTGTTCAGGGGTGATGTCAAGGACATCATTACCGACCTGCAGGAGAAGGGCACTGCACTCAAGTCTGTCGACTCTATGTACAGGCCTCTTCAAGGGCAGTGGCGTCCTTTTTGTAGATGGAACCGACAAAAACCAAAGCCACAGGGCAAACGGGCCAACAAGTGTCTGGCCCCTACAGCAACCAAGCCTCCCCCTAGCAAAAAAGCCACGGGAGCCTCGGCTGCTGTGCTGCCCCACACCTCCTGACTCCCCGCCTCTCCCACTGCCTCTGGAGGTTTCAGAGGAACCGGTAGGGGGGAGATTCTCCTCCCATCTGCCGGGCTGGGAGAGGATAACGTCAGATACTTGGGTGCTCCAGTTGATTTCAGCAGGACACTCAATAGAGTTTCTACAGAAACCACCCCGAAGACCACCCTACCAGTTGTCTTACTCCCTGCAACATCTTCTTCTGGTCCTAGAAGAAATTACCTCCCTTCTCTCGAAGGTGGCGATAGAGCCAGTCTCCAGCCATCTTTGGGGGACCGGTTACTATTCCCATTTCTTCCTAGTTCCAAAGAAGACAGAAGATGTGAGGCCTATCTCAGTTCCCTGAACATGTTTGTGGAGTGCAAACATTTCAGAATACTCTCTTTGCAGAGCCTTTTAACACTTCTTCAGCAGGGACAGTGGCTGTGTGCTTTGGACATGCAGGATGCCTACCTGCATATCCCCATATGCCCTTCCCACCACAGATTCCTTCGTTTTTGCTTTCGGGGGACCACTACCAATTCAAGACCCTCCCATTTGGTCTTTCCTCGGCCCCTTGAGTATTTATCAAATGCCTGTCTGTGGTAGTGGCCCACCTGTGCACCCAGGGAGTTCAGGTATTCCTGTACCTGGATGATTGGCTCCTGGCGGCCTCGTCCAGGGAGGAACTCCTGCACTCTCTTTCCCTTACCCTGCAGCTTTTCACGAGCCTGGGTATCACCATCAACCAGTCAAAGTCCCATTTGGTCTGTTGCCAATGCCTCCAGTTTATAGGGGCAGTTCTGGACACGACCATCAGCAAAGCCTTTTTGCCTCCGGACAGGGTGGACACCCTTCAGACTCAGGCCCGTCTTCTGTCCAGTCGCAGGAGGGTCAGAGCCAGGTCAGTACTTCGCCTCTTTGGGCTAATGGCAGCTGCCATTTCGACAGTCCCACGCGCTCGGCTCCATATGAGGATCTCTCAGTGGACGCTTCGGTCTCAATGGGACCAAACCCTGGACAACCTAGACCAAGAGGTACTAGTTTCCAATCCCATGATCAGGGACTTACAGTGGTGGATGGTACAGGAGAACCTATGCCTGGGAGTTCATTTCAATATTAACCCCCCCCCCCAAGACGTTGATGACAGACGTGTCAGGGGAATGCTGGGGAGCCCATCTCGCAATGGGGAACACCTCAAATAGACCTCTTTGCTTCTCCCCAAAACGCAAAACTTCCCACCTTCTGCTCGCTTGCTCCAGGGCGAGACATTTTTTGGCAGGACTCTGTCTCTCGCTTGGAGGGACAGATTCGTTTATGCCTTCCCTCCTATTCCCTTAATTCCGAGGGTCCTGAACAAACTCAGATTGGAGGGAGCTTGAATGATTCTCATCGCTCCCTTCTGGCCCAGGCAAGTTTGGTTCTCTCTTCTGCAGCAGTTTTCAGAGGAGCCTCCACTTCCTCTTCCTCTGTTGCAGCAATTGTTGACCCAGGATCTGGGGACCCTTGTTCATCTCGGTCTCAAATCCCTTCATCTACATGCGTGGCTCCTGCAGACGTAGCAAAAGCCTGCTTTGGAGTTTCTCCGCTCGTAGCAGACCACTGGTGGCACTACACCGGGGCATGTGCCCTGGTGAAAAAATGTTGTGCCCCGGTTCTCCAAGTCTACCACTACATACAATGCACCGAGCTCTAAAACCTTTTTGTTGCATCTGCCAAATGGAATCAGATTACCAGCCCAACCCTTTGTTCAGGAAGAATAAACCTTTGCCATGCAGTGATCTGATCCCCCGCCACGCAGCACAATAGACGTGGAGCCAACTTCATCCTCCACTCAAGTGAGTAGTCTGGCTGCAATACACAAACAATCCTGTTGACATCCTCCTACCAAGCTGGGAGCCCTATTCCACTGAGCATAATTCGAAACCTCGTGCCGCGCAGGTTTGGGGAGGGGGGCACACAACACATCATTATGGAGCTAAACTAAAGCCAGGCTTGCAGAATCAGGAAGCAGCCAATGGGGCAATTGGAAAAGAAGTATTAGGGACCAATCCAGAAACAGGAAAATCTGCACCAGTGAGAGGTAGGCGTGTGGAGCCAATCCAGTGAAGGCTCCAATTCAGCAGCCGACTGAGTGTTTGTTTCGGCAGTAAAGAAACATGGACACAAGACCAGTTTTTCTTTATTTGCCGAGAAGGAGGCTAGCATTGATTTGGATTCCTGGCTCCTTCCTTGTTTCATTTGCTGACTGTGTGCAGTCTGCCCGATCTTGAGTCGACCGCCCTTTTTTTTTTTTTTTGAGTCTTGGGACCATCAACCCGCTGTTGCCGAGTTGCCGACCTGGAGTCCCACCAATGCTGCCGAGTTACCGGTCTGGAAGTCCCTCTGTCCTGGACCAGATCTGAGTGGAGAAGCCGCAGGCGAGACTCTGAGTCACTGAGGCCAACCTCAGCTGTCCTCTCCTGGGCTCTCTGCAAACTGCATTTGCAATCCAGACCTCAAGAATGGCTGCGGCTACTGATGGTCAGTCCACTGAGACCTTTCCATGCTCCTGCTCAGATTGCATACTTCACCTACTGTACTGGTAAGGAGAAAGGGGGCATTTTATTTTTTTACAGTTGAGTTGTTTGGTTTGGGGAAGCCAGGGGCTGCTGGCCTGCCGCTTGACTGAAAGGGAGTGGGAGACATTCGAGTTTAACGTACAATATAACTAAAGTGTCTTGAGATGTTTGGATGGCTGACTTAAGGAAAAGAGGGGGCGGCGGGCGCTGGCTGTGCTGTGCTGTTGTATCTTGTGTGGGGCATATTTTTACTGTTGTTTGGGGAATCCAGGGGTTTAAAAGAAGGTGTGACTGGGGAGAGTTTAATGAATAACTAACTAAAGAAGTGTCTGAAGATGTGGATGTCTGACTTGGGAAGGAGGGGCTATGCTGTTGTATTTTGTGTGTTTGGTACTGGGTGGGGGGGCTGTGGTGTTGCTGTTGCCTGCTGTAATGGGGCAGTTGGTTTTGCATAGGAGAGACTTGGAGCCCTCTGATGCTGTTATTTTTTTACCTCTCCTACACCTCTACTGGGCCTGGCTCAGACTCTGCATACCTCACGTACTGGTAAGGACAGAGAAAGGGGGCATTTTCTTTACAGTTGTTGTTTGGGGAAGCCAGGGGTTTGAAAGGTGGTGGGAGAGAAACTGTAAAACTATAGTGTCCTTATGTTTGGCTGGCTGACTTGGGAAGGGGGGGGCACTGTTGTACTTTTGTGTGTTGGGGTCTAGGTGGGGGTGTTGCAGTTTCCTGGTGTAATGTGGCAGTTGGTGTTGCATGGGGGGAGACTTGGAGCCCTCTGATGTGGTTTTGTACTTTGGCCTGCGATTTTAAAAATGAAACTCCTGTGTTCTGTTTGTGGAGTGAGAGGAGGCTTGAAATGGTCTGATGACTGGCTAGCTGTGGGGGAGCTTTCTTTATTTATTTATTACCTCTCCTGCACCTCTACCAGGCCCGGGCAGGCAGGACTATACACGCATGATATACATTCTGGTTTCTATAGGTGCCCTGGCTGCCAACTGTGGTGCCCACCCAGTGCCCTGGTAACCAATAGAAGCTGGAGCCGCCACTGTAGCAGACATCTTGGTAGAGGTCAGAAGGCCTTCCGCCACCAGGTCCACCTACGCCATGAAGTGGAAGCAGTTTTCAATTTGGGCCTCTTTGAAAGACTTCAAACCTTTCTCATGCCCAGCCAATAAAGTCCTGGACTACATGAGTCACCTCTTCGACCTGGGTCTCAGCCATTCTTCATTAAAGGTCCATATGGCCACCATTTCAGCCTACCATATCCCTTTCGGGGACAGGATTTTGCTCAGTTGGAAGTGTCCAAGACCTTTCTCAGAAGGGTTCTCCATTTGAGACCCCCCATCCGCATTCCTGCCCCTCCTTGGGACTTGAATTTCATTCTGGAGAAGCTCACCCTGCCTCTCTTCAAGCTGGCAGCCACAGCAGATTTAAAGTTCCTTTCTTGGAAAACACTCTTCCTAGTGGCCATTACTTCTGCTCAGCGCATTTCCGAGCTTCAAGCATTGATGTGTAAAATCCCATATTTGATTTTTCACAAGGAACGTGTGGCTGTACGCACCAACCCTACGTTTCTCCCTAAGGTGGTGGCTGAATCTATACTGAATCAATCCATTGAGCTACCCACTTTCTTTATGCAACACTCCAATCAAGGGGAATATCTCTTGCATACTTTGGATGTTCACAGAATACTGACATATTACACCACTCGGACTAAGGATCTCAGGAACACTGATCAGGTTTTTGTCTCTTTTGCTTACAAAAGGAAAGGCAATACTGTCTCTAAGCAATGCCTATCGAAATGGTTGGCTCATTGTATCACTTTCTCTTATGACAAGTACGACAAGACCCTGCCGGGTCAAGTCAGAGGTCACTCCACCAGAGGAGTAGCTGCCTCTGTGGCTTGTTTCAAGAATGCGTCAGCGGCAGACATCTGTGCAGCTGCAACTTGGACTTCTGTCCATACCTTTACAAAACACTACAGTTTGGATATTGCCTTTCACCGTAGAGCAGGCTTCGGGTTGGCTGCGCTACAAGGTCTCCTTGCATGAGACCTGTTCAGCCTGAGGTACCATGCTATGGATAACTATCCTCCTCCCGAGTGCTTTTCCTTGTTCCAGACTGCTTGGGACTCAGTCCTATATGTGAATACATACTGCAAGAGCCCTCTTGAAGTAAGATAGTACAGTTACGTAAGAACTTACCGTAACAGTAGATCTTCAAGAGGGGCCCTTGCAGTAGGTATTGCCTACCTGCCCTCCTTCCCCCTAAGCTTTTTTGGCTCCATTTCCAAGGGGGGAATATCCTCTTCAAACAACATGAAGTCTTGTATTCTGACAAGTGCAGTTAGCCCCAGCCTTTAAACTGCCCTGGAGAATAAAGGGTTAACTTTTCTATGCATGGCATAGAATGTTCATCTCGAGCTCGGTTGAAGCCTCTGCCTGTTATTATTCAAACTGCAACCGTCAGATTCTTTACTCCGCCTCATTGAACAGTTGCTCCGGAGATTTCTCCTGCTGCTCAGTTCAAGTCGGCTGAAGTGTCGGTTTTTCGGTCGGTTTTCTACCGAAATTGTTGTTTCCGCATAGTCGGTTCAAGTCTCTGTCTGTGGTACCGTGAGTACTAGATAGGTTTTGTTCTGTTTTCTGTGTGGAACTTGTAAAAGTGTGGATCGGTTCAGCTGAACCAATCTTTTTCAGGTAAAATTTGTACTTTACTTTAGTGTGTGGTTACTGGTCTGTATCGGTTCTAAAAAAAAACGGGTTTTAGTACTTTTTTTTCCAAGACCCGTGACACAGTCAGGAACTGATAGGGGAGTCTTGCCTGGCGGTTGTCGAAAAAAGGGTAAGTTTGGTTAGGTTGGCCATGTCTGAGAAACCCAAGTAAAAAAACGGGCCCACTGGGTTTCAGCACTGCAGTGTGTGTAGGGAGGTCTTTGCTAAGGCCGATTCCCCACACCACCTGTGTTTATTGTCTGGGTTTGACCACCTCGATTCAGACTGCCAAATTTGCAAAAATTTTCCCAAATCTACCCTGGAAAAGAGATGAGGTAGACTGAGGGAAAGGGAGGCCGAGAAGTCCGATGACCCGGATGGCCAGCCTGGTTCGGTTCCGACCGAACCAGAAGGAGTGCCCTCTGACCAGGGCGATACTTCTTCGGGCAAAAGGAGAGCCGATTCCGAGGAATCGGTTCCGACAAAAAGAAAAAGAAAAGACAAGTCGACCGGTTCGGATCCAGAATTTCATACTCCGACCGCCGATGAAATAGCCAAAGCAATTTGTATTGTGGAATCGCTTTGATCGGTTCCGACTGATCCGGCACCTTTTGGCAGGAGCTCGGTTTGGTCGGTTCCCCCGGTTCCGGATTATACCCTGGAAGAATTTTATGAACCGGAGTTTGAGGAGGAAGGAGAGTTGGAAGATGATTATGGTGATGGTGAAAGTCTGGATGTGCCTATTGACCCGGACATCTCCCCAGACAGACCTTCAGGTGTTTCTCCTGCTACGCTTTCTGATTCCCCTTCACACTTCATGTTTTACAGAAAGGTGGCTGATACCCTCCAGCTTCCTGTGGAGGAGGCAGTGGAGGCTCAGGAAGAGCCTGACTATGTAGAGATGATGGACATCCCAGAGTCCAGGAGACTGTCTGTTCCCCTCCACAAATCTTTTGGGAAACAGACACAAAAAATTCTCAAGTCTCCCAATTCCATACCTCCTGTGCACAGAAGAATGGACAAGAGGTATACTCTTTAGGCTCAGATACAGAGTTCCTTTATCAGCAGTGCAGCCATGTTGGGGTTGTACAGGCTGCTGCCTGTGATAAGGCAAGCATTCCCTTGGCATCACCCCAGACAAGGACTCCAGGAAGATTGATGCCATGGCAAAGAAGCAGTACATGGCATCATCCTTGGGACTCAGGCAGGCTAATTATATGGTATGCAGCCAGGTACCAGAAGTCCAGGTGGGACACTGTACTGGCACTGGCTAAGCAGGCTTCCCCCCAGCTGGCCAAGGAGCTGGAGGAGGTGGCTGTAGATGGGATTGAGGCATTGAAAGTTCAGTTTCATGCTGCTGTAGACTCCAGTGATGTATCATCAAGAGTCATGGCTACATCTGTGGCTCTTTGGAGAATGGCTTGGCTCAGATGTACTAGCCTCTCTCAGGATACCCAGACTAAGGCCATGGATTTTCCTGTAGTGGGTAATTCTCTGTTTGGGGAGCAGACAGAGAATTACATGAAGAAAATGGATGAATACAGGACCACTTACAGGAGTGCTCAGGCCAAGGAAAGGCATGCAACTCCTCAAAGGCAGCAGTCCAGGGGCAGGGGCAGGCCTTTCCAAAGGCCTTTCTACCAAGCACATGCCTCTTCTTCCTTTTCTCAGAGGGGGTTCTTCAGAGGGAGAGGCAGAAGGGGGATGAGCAGGCTTGCATCCACCCCTCAGCCTAAAGCTCCTGCCAAGCAGACACCCTGATGGGTCTGCCCGGGTCGATTCTCCTATCCCAGTAGAGGGCAGGCTGGCTTACTTTGTCCAGGACTGGATGTCTGTTACATCAGACAAGTGGGTCCTGCAAGTAGTAAGCCAGGGACTGGTTCTCAGCTTCAAAAAATTTCCCAAGATGAGAGCCAGATCTTTTCCACCTGCAAATCTCTCAGAAATCCTTGCCTTAGAGGCAGAGGTTTCTTCTCTTCTAGCTCTAAGAGCTATAGAGAGAGTGCCTACCCTACACTGGGGCAAAAGATTGTACTCCAGGTACTTCCTAACTCCCAGAAAGACAGGAGAGTGGCGACCCATCCTGGACCTAAGATACCTGAACAAACATCTTTTAAAGCCAAAGTTCAAGATGATAACTCTGGGAACTATCCTTCCCTCTCTAAGGCCAGGGGACTGGCTAGCCTCCCTGGACCTCAAAGATGCCTACTTTCACATTACCATCAGGTGCTCCCACAGAAAGTACCTCCGGTTCAAGTTGCCCTCAGGCCACTATCAGTTCAGAGCAATGCCCTTTGGCCTAACATCAGCCCCAAGGGTCTTTACAAAGTGCATGGCAGTAGTTGTTGCCTTCCTAAGAAGACAAAAGATTTCCATTTTTCCATATTTGGATGACTGGCTCGTAGTGGGCCAGTCCCCAGACCAAGTCAAGTCACACCTGCGAGTGACCCAGCAAGTGCTCACTTCTTTAGGATTTCTTCTGAACCTACCAAAGTCAGTTCTCGAACCAGTGCAGCTCCTCACCTTCATAGGGGCAGAGCTGGATACGGTAAAAGCAAGAGCCTTCCATCCCCTGGACAGGGCAAGGGCTCTCATGGAACCGGCCTCTTCATTCAGCCTTCAGGTGTCTTGACCAGCAAGGCACTTCCTTCAGCTGTTGGTCCACATGGCAGCTTCTACTGCAGTGGTCCAAGGCGCAAGATTCCAAATGAGGGACATTCAGTTCCACTTAAGAGCTTTTTGGTCCCAAAGAAAGGATTCCCTTACCAAACTAATTCCAGTGACTCGAACCCTGATCCAAGCCCAGCAATGGTGGCAGGATCAAGACAATTTGAGGCAAGGGGTTCCATTTGCCACTCAGTCTCATTCAGTGGTCCTCACCATAGATGCTTCCCTGCTGGGCTGCGGAGTTCATTTGGGGGAACTTACCACCCAGGGACTGTGGTTGCCTCAGGAATCTCTTCTACACATCAGTCTTCTGGAACTCAGGGCAGTGTTTCTGGCACTGCAAGCTTTTTCCAAATTAGTACAGAACAAGGTGGTTCAAGTCAGAACAGACAACACCACCACCATGTGGTACATCAACAAGCAAGGAGGCACTCGGTCTACGGCTTTGTGCACAGAAGCAATGAAGTTGTGGTCTCTGGCTTCTTCCCTGCAAACCTCTCTGATAGCAGTTCACCTTCCAGGAAAGGACAATGTTCTAGGAGATGCACTGAGCAGAAAATCCCAGGGCCATCACGCATGGGCCCTAGATCCTCTGGTGTTGAAGGTGATTTTTTCAAGATGGGGCACTCCAGAGATAGATCTTTTTGCAGCCCCAGACAATCACCAACTTCCTCTTTTTTGTTGCAAACCCCCAGTCTTGGGCTCAGTCCCCCTGGATGCTCTGATTCTGAACTGGGAAGGGAAATTTCTGTATGCTTTTCCCCCCTTCCCTTTCCTGTTCAAAGTTTTAGTCAAGATAAGGTCACAACCGTTATAAAGTGATTCTGATTGCTCCAGACTGGGCCAGGCAGCCATGGTATCCCTTGTTGCTGTCCCTAGCAGTCCATCTTCCCTGTCTCTTCCAGAATTACAACCTGTTAACATCCTCTCAGGGGAGGATTTGGTACCCCAATCTTCAGTCTTTCAATCTCAAGGCTTGGCTCTTGAAGAGTTAGAGTTTGCAGATCTGCATCTTTCCCAAGGGGTTCTGGATATCCTTAAGGCTTCTCGAACGCCTTCCACCAGAAAGACTTACAACTCCAAATGGAAAAGATTCAGCCTTTGGTGTTCTAAGAAGAATATTTCTCCAGACTCTGCTGAATTGCCTACGGTTCTGGATTATATGGTCCATCTCAATGGCCTAGGTCTCAGACCAGCTACTCTCAAGGTACACTTGGCAGCTGTTTCTGCTTTCCTGTCAGTAGGCAAGTCTTCCTCACTGTCATCCCATCCTGTATTCTGTAAGTTTTTCAAGGGATTGCTTCACACCAATCCCCCCTTTAGGGATCCTGCTCCTGCTTGGGATCTTAATGTTTGCATTGCTCAGCTTCTGCAACACCTTTTGAGCCTTTGTTCTCAGCAGAGCTTAAGTACTTGACTTGGAAAACTGTGTTTTTTGGTAGCAATTACTTCTGCTAGACATATCAGTGAATTGCAAGCCCTGTCGGTGGAATCTGATATCATCTCTTTTCACAGAGATAAAGTGGTCCTTAGAACTAACAGAAAGTTCTTGTCTAAAGTGGTCTCAGATTTCCACCTGAATCAGTCTGTATCTCTCCCTGTTTTCTTCACTGATCATTCTTCCTCGGGAGAGAGGAGGCTACGTAGTTTGGATGTTAAAAGAGGCCTTAGCTACTACATAGAGCGTACCAAAGGTCACAGGTTTGACTCCCTTCAGTTGTTCCTCACTTATGGAGAAGTTGGAAAGGGAAAACCTGCCACCAAGAGATCTGTTGCCAGGTGGATTGTTTCTTGTGTACAATTCTGGTATGAAAAACTGAGTAAAACTCCACCCTCAGGCCTGAGGGCTCATTCCACAAGAGGTACAGCTGCTTCCTGGCTGCTGCCAGGGATATCCCTCTTTTAGAAATTTGTCAAGCAGCCACCTGGAAAGGAAAGGCAAGGGCAAGGCAAAATTTATTTAAAAGACGCCCAATCCCTGAGGCTCTGGACGCCGTACAGTCAATTAAAACAAGCATTTTAACATAATAAGTATAAAAGTAGACATATAAATACAAATGATTTCAAAGCTAAATATTTAAATATAAATCTATATCAAACCATAAATTAAACTAAATTAAATGCCTTAGAAAAGAAAAAGGCCTTTAATTGAGCCTTAAAAACATCCACCGATGAAGCCTCCCTGACCATAGTTGGTAAGGAGTTCCACAGAAAAGGGGCCACGGCACTAAATGCCCTATCACCGGCTGATTTCAACCTAGTTCTGGGAATGGTCAGGAGGCATTCATTGGAGGAGCGAAGAGGGCGCATGGAGAGAACAGGTGACAGAAGATCTGACAGGTAACCAGGGCCCTGTCCGTGTAGGGCCTTATAGGTAAGAAGACCTACCTTAAAGAGGACTCTCCACCTGACTGGCAGCCAGTGCAATTCCATAGAACAGGTGTGATATGACAAACTTTGTTGCCCGGTCAACACCGGGCAGCTGCGTTTGCACCAGCTGCAATCTGCGGAGAGATTCTCCGTGACCCGAGATAGAGCGCGTTACAGTAATCAAGCCTAGATGTGACTAAGGCATGTATCAAAGTAGGGAGGTCCAGAGGCGGAACAAGAGATTTAATTCTGGCAATGTTTCTGAGGCGGTAAAACAGAGTACGAACCACAGAGGATATTTGAGCCTCCATGGTTAAATCCCTGTCAGAATCACGCCAAGATTCGCACCAAAGTGGAGGCCTTCAATGGCACAGACCCTAGGACAAGCCCAGTTTCTGTGTCAGAGGCCATCTTATCACGAGCTCTGTTCGACTCCACTACTAATACCTCCGTCTTATCGGGGTTCAGCCGCCACCAGCTGGAGGCCATCCAGTCGTTAATCTCGGTCAGACAGATATTAATCACATCCACTGCATTGGATGTTCCTGGGGCAAAGGAAAAATATAGCTGAGTATCATCAGCATAGCAATGAAAACTCAAGCCATATTTCCTAATGATCCCACCCAGAGGCAGCATGTACACTGCGAACAACATTGGAGCCAGTACTGACCCCTGGGGAACTCCGCAAAGAAGCAGACCAGGTGTAGAAGAAATTTCCCATCACAACCCGCTGCCTCCTGTTAGTAAGAAAGGACTCGAACCATTTGATGACATTACCAGTGAGTCCATAGGTCCCAAAGCGAGCAAGCAGCACACAATGGTCCACAGTGTCAAATGCTGATGAGAGATCGAGGAGAACCAGAATTGTCTTATCTCCCGGTCTCTAGCCCTGAGAAGGTCATTCTGCACCGAACAAGTGCAGTTTGGGTGCTGTGTCTGTACGAAATGCTGACTGGAAGGTTTCATATAACTCATGAGATGTGAGGTGCTCTTCCAATTGAAGCGCTACCACTTTCTCAATAACTTTTCCTAAAATGGAAGGTTAGAATGGGGCGGTAATTTGCCATGATCTCGGGTCAAAGATGGCTTCTTTAAGAGGGGTCTCACAGAGCCTCCTTCAAGGCGTCCGGAAAGACACCCTCAGAGAGGGAACACCGTACAATCATGGCAAACACCGGGCCAACAGAGTCAACACATCTCATTAAAAAACAGCGTCGACACCGGGTCCAGTTCACAAAAGGTGTGCCTCACATTGGTTGCTACCTCAATGACCTCACTATCCTCCACTGGTCTAAACTCTCCCCAACCAGGCGGAGTGCACTCAGAACACATCAGGCGATCACTGCCAGCTGTATCATTTCTGGCTGAAGGAGCCACCCGCCGGATCGCAGACACCCTATCCGAAAAGAATCGAGCAAAATCCTCACAGTCAGTATTAGAAAAAACCTTCCCGGGCCGTAGACAGACAGGATGTAAAAGTCTATCAACGGTCCGGAAAAGTGAGGCCGGTCGATTCCTTCCGGCAGCAATCTCCTAGACAGAAACACTGTCTTCTACGGATTGATTGCCTCCTGGTACCCCCATAGTGGGTATGCAGGGCCAGTTTGTCCGCATCAGGCGGGATCTCCTCCAGCAGCGCTCCATCTCCGACCAGTCTCTTCATCTCCTGAGCTCACCATCAAACCATGGCGACCTCAGGTAAGAAGTCCTGGGTCGTACACGGACAGGTGCGAGGGATTTTATGGTGTCAGATAACACCTTATTATAGGCGTCAACTCCGACCACCACTCCTCCTGCGCATGCATCACCCACTCTAGATAAATTCGCTGCCGCCAGAAAACCCTCAGGGGTCAAACCCCGTAAAGGGCGACAGCGAATCATCTCAGCAGGGGAAGGGCTTATGGCGGGAGCCCCAAGCGTGAACTGAACCGTGCAGTGATCAGACCAGAAAACTGGATCGATCTTAAGATCACTAATATCAAGTCCCAGTGAGAACACCAGGTCCAACATGTGGCCATCCCGATGAGTCGGTAAAGTAACCACCTGCGTCAAACCAAGGGAGGACATGATCCGGGAAAGCTCACAGCCATGTCCATGATTTACATCGTCAAACCAAACATTGAAATCCCCCAGAAAAACACATCTGGGGGATTCCAACGATGCAACGGCGACAAAGTCTGCGACCTCCTGCAGGAACTCCCCCATCAACCCAGGAGGGCGATAAATAAGAAAGATCCTGCAGCCCGCATCAGGTCCTCCCGGACAGCCACACATTCAAAGAACCGGGCTCTCACGGGTGCGAGTAAAGTTCAGGCTGGATCTAAAACAGATGGCTACGCCGACACCCCTGCGCTCCACTCTGGGACAGTGTACCACGGTATACCCAGGGGGGACTGCAGCCTCAAAAATAGGGCCCGCATTGTCACCCACCCAGGTTTCCGTGATAAAAGCCAGATCGACCGACGAAACCAAGGCAGCAATAATTGCTGGAAAACAGTCCATACTTTTACCAAGCATTACTCTGTGGATAGCCAGGCTAGGAGTGATGCTCGGTTTGGCACAGCAGTACTTCAGAGCCTATTCCCAAAGTAGGTTCTGTCCCTCCTCCATGGAGGTACTGCTTGGTAGTCTGCACTTGTCAGAATACAGCAAGGCTTCATGTTGTTTGAAGAAAAAATTACTCACCTTGGTAATTATGTTTCTTCTAGTGGAGTCTTGCTGTATTCTGACCTCCCCCCGCCTTCCCTCTCAGAACCTAGATTTTGGGATGTGGGTGGGCAGGCGAAGTGTTGGCACCCTAGGGGTGCCCCCTTTTACACCCTCTTTTTTCTTTGGGTGGAATGTTATTTCATTTGATTGGTTTTTGTTTTTGGGTTTCCTGACTTGAGTCTTCCTTTGAGGACCCAAAACATTATTTGTCTGCCAGTTGGCTAGTTAAAAATTTAACAGTTTCCACACAGAACACCTAGTGAATTTTGCTCATAAAGATCTGACGGTTGCAGTTCGAATAATAACAGGCAGAGGCTTCAACCAAGCTCGAGATGAACATTCTATGCCATGCATAGAAAAGTTAACCCTTTGTTCTCCGGGGCAGTTTAAAGGCTGGGGCTAACTGCGCTTGTCAGAATACAGCAAGACCCCACTAGAAGAAACATAATTACTAAGGTGAGTAATTTTTTCTTCTCTCTCATCTTGCCTCTTTTTGGCCTTGGCGGTGAAAAGAACTGGAAAGGCAGGGTGGGGACCACCTTTATACCGACGTCAAATGGCGCGGTCACCTGGCCGGGGGCGGTACCCTGCCAGAGACTGCTAGCTAGAAATTTTTCTGTGGGGTCCTAACGCCTTGCGGGTCAGTCTTACTGTACTGTATATGTGTGAATACCTACTGCAAGAGCCTCTCTCAAAGATCTACTGTTATGGTAAGTTCTTACATAACTGTGCTTTAACGGTAAGTTCTTATGTAACTGTTCTGTTTGATTGCCTGATGCCATGGATAATTTTTATTGATCTAAGCACAGCCCCTGTAGTGTTCTGCATAAATGTTATGGTGTTTCTTTGTCGCAGGTATCTGACATCCACATAAGTAGGTTCTTCGATCCCAAAAGATCTTCCGACTTTGAGAAATTTTGCACTGAAACCATCGATGTCATTAAACCTGACCTGGTTCTTGTAACCGGTAAGTAGCTAACAAAAAATAAATTAAAAAAAAATAACATAAAATAAAGCAAAATCATTTTCAGAAATAGGCTGTCGGATGGCCAGTAGTGCCGTGGCACCAGGTGCTGCTTGCCATGCCACTGACCTGGGATTGCTCTCTGCACCCAGGATCCCCTAGAGAGCCATCAGGAGAAAACCCTCAGCCCTGCCACCATCTGCGTGACCATAGGGTGGTGCAGACCATGTGCTGGATGGGAGGATGGAAGCGCATGTGCCTTTAGCATGCTGGCACCAGGGGCTTCCTTTTGTCTTTAAGGGCATGAATTTGGTGAAAATGATACCATAAAGGCAGGTTGCTGGGTGTGTTGAAGAAGCTCAGCCCCCTCACATCCATCAGTGGCCTTCTTCCATCCTTGGGGACTACCGCAGGCATCTCTCATTGTTGACAACTGGATCTTAGGAGCTACTTGCCTAGGAGCTGAAAGGCAGTCTGTGTGTATACTTGTGTCTAATGCAAAAATGGGTTATGGTGCAGTGCCCTTGCAACACAGGATCAGTGCGGCGCCTCTCGCTTGGAAGAGGCATGACTGCAACTAAAAATGGTCCAGCCCAGCAGGACAAAGGAGCAAAAACAGGTTAAAAAACCCCTGACATTTTGACAAGTTCAGAAGAGGCTGTATTTTCATCCCTTGACATTTTGGCATGGTGATATTTAGCCGTCTGTTCATCTGCTTACATATTGGCATGGTCAGACATGGCTGTCTGTTCAGCTGCTCACATTTTTATATTATCTGAAGTGGCTTTTTGTTCATCCCCTAGCATTTGGCATGGTCTGACGTGGCTGTTTGTTCATCTCCTCACAATTTGTCATAGGCAGACATGTCTGTTTATCCCCTGACATTTTGGCATGAGCAGATGAGGATGTCTGTTCATTCCCTGACATTCTGACACAGGCAGATGTGGCTGTCTGTTCATCCCCTGACACTCTGGCACAGTCAGATATGACTTTCTGTTCATCCCCTGACATTCTGGCATAGGCAGATGTGGCTGTCTGTTCATCCCCTCACATTCTGGCATGAGCAGATGTGACTGTTCATCCCCTGACATTCTGGCACAGACAGATGTGGCTGTCTGTTTATCCCCTGACATTTTGGCATGAGCAGATGTGACTGTTCATCCCCTGACATTCTGGCACAGGCAGATGTGGCTGTCTGTCGATCCCCTGACATTCTGGCACAGGCAGATGTGACTGTTCATCTCCTGACATTCTGGCACAGGCAGATATGGCCATCTGTTCATCCCCTAACATTTTGGCCTGAGCAGATGTGACTGTTCATCCTCTGACATTCTGGCACAGGCAGATATGACTGTTCATCCCCTGACATTCTGGCACAGGCAGATGTGACTCAGTTCATCCCCTGACATTTTGGCACATCAGTCGTGTCTGACAGTTAATCACCTGACATTCTGGCACAGGCAGATGTGGCTGTCTGTTTATCCCCTGGCATTTTGGCATGGGCAGAGATGGCTGTCTGTTCATCCCCTGATATTCTGGCACAGGCAGATGTGACTGTTCATCTCCTGACATTCTGGCACAGGCAGATATGGCCATCTGTTCATCCCCTAACATTTTGGCCTGAGCAGATGTGACTGTTCATCCTCTGACATTCTAGCACAGGCAGATGTGACTGTTCATCCCCTGACATTCTGGCACAGGCAGATGTGACTCAGTTCATCCCCTGACACTTTGGCACATCAGTCGTGTCTGACAGTTAATCACCTGACATTCTGGCACAGGTGGATGTGGCTGTCTGTTTATCCCCTGACATTTTGGCATGAGCAGATGTGACTGTTCATCCCCTGACATTCTGGCACAGGCAGATGTGGCTGTCTGTTGATCCCCGGACATTCTGGCACAGGCAGACGTGACTGTTCATCTCCTGACATTCTGGCACAGGCAGATATGGCCATCTGTTCATCCCCTAACATTTTGGCCTGAGCAGATGTGACTGTTCATCCCCTGACATTCTGGCACAGGCAGATGTGGCTGTCTGTTTATCCCCTGGCATTTTGGCATGGGCAGAGATGGCTGTCTGTTCATCCCCTGATATTCTGGCACAGGCAGATGTGGCTGTCTGTTCATCCCCTGACAGTCTGGTACAGGCAGATGTGACTGTTCATCCTCTGACATTCTGGCATGGGCAGATGTGGCAGTCTGTTCATCCCCTAACAACTTTGCACAGTCAGACATGGCTGTATGTTCATCCTATGACATTTTTGCCCAGGCAGAAGTGACTGTTCATTCCCTGACATTTTGGCTCAGTCCGTCATGGCTGTCTGTGTCCATCCCCTGTATATGGCCTGAGGTAATCGGCATGTTCCTCTGTTGACTGACCGTGACTGTTCGTGGAGAGCCTGGACCACATTTCTAAAACCATAGCATGTACAGTTTGTTTGCTCCAGCAGATTTTAAAACACCTTCTTATGAGGCAGAAACTGACTGCTTAGAATTTCTAAAACATTATTAGAATTCATACCTCTTGCTAACTCCGATGATGTCCCAAGACACTCTGTTCAAGGCAGATGTCTGACCCAAAAAGTGACTAAAAATGTGCTGGAGCAACTAAATTGGACTTGCAAATGTCCCCAAAAAATCCGGCAATTGGACTTGGACTGCTATATTTGTCTGAACCAGACCTATACTAATTGTTTTCGGCCAGGATGGGACAAATCAGGTAGCCAGGCAGCCAGTGGCCACTAAAAAAATTGATTTGGCCATCAGATTTTGAAAGTTACTGACCATCTGGCTACCAGCCATCCAAGTGATTTTTAAGCCATTAAAAATGATGGCCACTAAAAATACTGATTTTGGCTACCAGAGTTTGATAGTTGGTGGCCAAATTGACCATCAGCTCACAAACTGATTTGTCCCACCCTTCTTTTGGCTCATAAGGCAGCCCATGACTGCTTATCTTTTTTTTTGTTAAATCTATAGAGCTTACTTCGAGAGGGTTCTTGCAGTAGGTACTAACAGGTAGGACAGAGCCACCAGGCGATAGGACCATGTGGAAAATTTTAGCTAGAAATGTCTGGCAGGGGACCGCCCCCTGACATCACGTGACCGACGTCAGCATTCCGCTATATAGGGAGCAGTCCCCAGGCCCACCCTCCAGTTCTTTCCCGCCATCGACCTGCACATGTTGGACCTCGCAGAGAACGTTGCTTCCGTCTATGCCATCTTGGATGAGGATCTCTTGCTTACATTTCTTGAATTTAACCTTAAACTATTTTTTTCTTGTAAAGAGTGTTAGTATATATTTCATGTATGTCGTGTCCGATGTCATCCGAATCGCATAAAAATAAGTGCAACTGCTACGGGACTTGGCTCCCCCACAAGGGTGGCCATTCCCTCTGCCTTTTCTGTCTGGGCCTAGACCACAAGACTGAGGAGAGTGAGATTTGCCAGGGGTTTAACCAGGCCACATGAAAACACCATCAGCAGTCTCTGGAAGCCCACCTTTTAAAACAAAAAATGGCTTCCATGGAGAAGGAGCTGAAGAAACTCAGAAACTCTCCTTCTCCTTCTTCTTCTTCCCCAAAGGCCATCACAAGAAGAAGAAGGACAAGGAGAGACATAGAGACCGGGAAGAGTCACCTTCCAAGCTGCAAGCCCTGATGGCGCTGCAGCCCAGGAGGTAACTTCCCCTCCAGTGAAAAAGTCTTCATCCACGGCTGCCTCTGTGACAATGGAGCAGCTGTCTGGGGGCCCCCCATCAGGCTCGGACTCTGGCCTAACAGGAGCCTCCAGAAGAAAGGAGGCGCCCATTCCCACTAAGCCTCTCAAGATTAAGAGGCCTACTGGCAAAAGTGGGACCGGTAAGTCAAGGCACCGCCCCTCCGACGGTCGCATGGAGATGGCTGGTAAGATGCCAGTCTGTTCCTCCGACGACTGCACAGCGCCGGCCCCTCCATCAGGCCCCGACAACAGGGTTGACGTTGAGGAGCTGGATCAGCTGATATCTGTACCACAACTGATACCGGAATCTCCTCCGGTTTCTCCCCCTCCACTGGTAGAGGTGGTCCCTCTGGCCTCCCCGATTCCAGGGGACATGGAGAAGGGAGAAAGCCCGCTGTCTGGGTCTATTCCACTCATGCCTGAATTACCGCTGGATCTGACCAAGGCCGCGCCGGTCCCTCAAGGCCCGTCGGCTGGCCCGACATCAACACTGTCGCGATCTTCAGGGCATCCGGCCCCTCCTCCAGAACCTCTGTCGGGCCTTCTGCTCCCCCATCAGGGCCTGTTTTGGAGCCCGCCATCTGGCCCGACACCCGAGCCGTTTGCTCCCCTGTCTGGGCCAGCACCGGGTCCTTCAGGTAACCATCCAGGTTACCCGACATCCTGATATGCCCGCAGTGGGGTGTCCGATTCGCAATATCAACGCCGGGTACCCTTGCCAGGGTTCCGATGCGGGAGTATCCATTGCTGGGATTTAACTACCTCTACTATATGGGTTACCCAGGATTTGCACACCCCAGCCCACCACCTCCGCCTCCCCCACCCCAGCCTCAGGTGGACCTTCAGGCGATGCTGTGATCTTGGTGAAATAAGGCAAAATCGCGTCTCATGTTAGAACTCGAAAAGAGGCAGCCTGCGTCGGCCCCGATATCAACTTCTAGGCTTCCGTCGCCTAAACAAATCCTGTCGTCGGGCCCCCGGCCTTTGACATCGGGTAGGATGGTGGAACATTCCCTGCCTACACTGCTACTCACTGAATTTGCGCAGCCTAGGGACATTTCAAGGCCGGTGGACATCCCACTGCTGAGACCTAGCTCACCTGACGAGAGCCCGACGTCGGGTTCAGAAAGCGACATGGCTCACTCCGGTACTGACTATGACTCACCCACACCAGAGGATCCAAAGCCCAAGGAGTCGCCTCAGGTCTCTGCCGGGGGATCCTTCCTTTACGGAACGCCTCAGCAAGATCCAGACAGCATATGACTGGCAGACTCAGGCCCATGATCCCCAACGACGGAGGCTGGCAGAGCATCTAGACCTATCTGATCTGTCACCTACTCTCATCCCGCCCTGGATGAGACTGCATGAGGACCTGGCTACCACAATTTGGAAGCAGCCCACCTCACTGGCTCCTGTGACCAGAAAGGTGGACAGAATATATCAGATACCTGAGGTCAAGGACCACCTAAGCGTTCACCCCAAGGCCAACTCAGTGGTCATTAGTGCTGCCCATGATAGGTCAGCCAAGCCAGAACACCTTAGTACCTCTCCACCAGACAAGGAATCTAAGGTCATTGAACAGTACAGAAAGAAGATTTATTCATCTTCCACTTTGGCTATCAGAGCCCTGAATTACATGGCTCATATGGTAGTCTACCAGAAATCCATTCTGGGACAACTGGAGTCTAAGATCGACTCTTTCCAAGACTTCCAGTTGAAAGAAGAAATGGCCAGCTTGGTCAGGTCAGCTAGATCAGCTAGCAGATGCATCCTGAGGGCCACCTATGATGTCATGGATGCATCAGCTAGGGGAACAGCCACTGCCATTAGCCTGTGGAGGCATGCATGACTCAGAATTTCAGGTCTGGCACCAGAAGTCCAGACAGCCATTCAAGACACACCTTTCCGAGGTCCAGTCTTGTTTGGAGGGGATGTCAAGGACATCACTACAGGCTTGCAGGACAAGGCCTTGTGCTCCACCCAGTTCATGTATAAACCTCCCTCAGAAACCTAAGCAGCCATTTCAGCAGCGGCAACATCGCCAACAAAGGCAACCCCAGAACCGACGTCAGAACAAACGTCTGGCCCAATTGGCAGGCACGGCTCTCCTGGCCAGATTCCATTGGGCCTCGGGAGCCGCTGCCCCCACCCTCCCTACTGCTTCCACAGACTTGTGGTTTACCTGCAAAGCCACATTCCCTTAGTAAGAGAGGAAATGAGCTCCCTGCTAGCAAAAGCAGCAACAGAGCCAGTTCCCACAAAGCAGTAAGGGAAAGGGTTCCATTCGCACTTCTTCCTGGTGCCCAAGAAGATGGGCAATCTCAGACCCATTCTGGACCGGAGTTCCATGAACCTCTACGTGGAATACAAGAGTTTCCAAATGTTGTCTCTGCTGAGCTGGATTCCTTTCTTACAGAAGGGCCACTGGCAATGTGCGCTGGACATGCAGGATGTCTACCTGCACATCCCCGTTTTCCCGCCGCACCGCAGATTTCTCAAATTCTGTTTTCTGGGAGAGCATTTCCAGTTCAAAGCTCTTCTCTTCGGCCTTTCATCGGCACCCAGAGTGTTCAAGAAATGCCTAGTGGTGATAGCAGCAGCCTTGCACAGACAAGGGGTACAGGTTTTTCCGTACCTTGATGATTGGCTCCTCTTGGCCCCGTTGAGAGACAGTTTGGCCAGTTCCCTGGCCATTACTCTGGACCTCTTCCAAAAGGTGGGCATTACTGTCAACCATTCCAAATCCCACCTTTTTCCTACCCAACAACTCCAATTTATTGGGGCGGTGTAGGCTACGGTCCAGGGCAGAGCTTTCCTGCCACTAGACAGGATGGAAACTCTGCACAAACAGGTGCACTTTGTGGCCTCACAGAGAAGGACGTCGTCCAGGACGATTCTTCACCTTCTCGGTCTCATGGCTGCGGCAATCCCTATGGTTCCCCCTAGCCAGACTTCATATGAGAGTCATGCAGTGGACTCTCTGGGTACAATGGGACCAGAGATCCGACGATCTGAACCACGAGATCTTGGTCTCAGACCCAATGGCTCGGGATCTGTTGTGGTGGCAAGACCCAGTCAGCCTCCTTCAGGGTGTTCAGTTCCATATGGACCCTCCCTCCCAGATCCTAATGACAGACACCTCCGGATCGGGATGGGGAGCCCACCTAGGTGCTCACAGGACTCTTGGTCTGACAGCGAACTCCCTCTCCACATCAGTGTGTTGGAGTTGAGGGTGGTACTGTATGCTTTACAAGCTTTCCAGCATTTAATACAGCCGGGGCAGCTTATGATCCAGACCAACAACATGTGCGTCATCTGGTACACAAACAAACAGGACGGAATGCGCTCATACCCCCTCTGTCGCGAAGTCATGAGAGTATGGTATTGGGCAGTTGGTCACAGCCTTCTTTTGACAGCAGTTCATGTTCCGGGTGTTCAAAACATCCTGGCAGATGTGCTCAGTCGCACTTAAGCCAGAGTCCACGAGTGGGAACTGAGACAGTCAGTGGTAGACAACATCTTCGAAAGATGGGGAAGACCAGACCTAGTTCATGTCCCTATCCAATGCAAAACTACCAGGTTTCTTTTTGCTTGCTCCAGGGCGTGGTGTTTTCTGGCGAGATGTGCTGTCTCTATGCTGGAAGGGGAGGTTCATGTACGCATTCCCTCCACTTCCACTGATGCAGAAGAGTGCTTCTGAAACTTCAGTCAGAAGGGGCACGAATGATTTTGATTGCTCCCTTCTGGACCAGGCAAATGTGGTTCTCTCTGCTTCAGTAGCCATCAGTGGATCTTCCAGTTCCACTGCCAATCTGCCAAGATCTATTATCACAGGAACAGGGAACCCTGGTCCATCCAGGCCTGCAGTCCCTTCATCTTCATGTGACTTAGCTGCTGCCTGCTTTGGGGTCTGCCCTAGGGTGGCACAGATCCTAGTGGAAGCCAGGAAGCCATCCACTGGGGTCACATATGCTGTGAAATGGAAGAGATTCTCAATATGGGCCATGTCTAAGGAGTTGGAACCCTTTTTCTGCCCGGTTCCTCAGGTCCTAGGCTACCTCCTGTACCTCTATAACCTGGGACTTAGTTACTTAACACTTTTGTTATCAGAAGTATAACGAACCCTTTCCAGGGGAGGTTAAAGGGCATTCAATCAGAGGCATGGCTGCTTCTACTGCTTGTTTCAGGAATGTCCCAGCTGCAGATATCTGTGCGGCTGCCACTTGGAGTTCTGTCCACACCTTCATTAGGCACTACAGTTTGGACATTGCTTCTTGGTGCAGGGCAGGCTTTGGCCTAGCTGTTCTACAGGGACTCTTGTCCTAAGATCCCTGTTTACTGCAGACTTGTTCCTACCTCCCATGTCTCAGACTTGTCTGACTTTGACTGCTTGGGACTCAGTCTTACCCGTTAATACCTACTGCAAGAGCCCTCTCGAAGTAAGATAGTACAGTTACGTAAGAACTTAGCATAACAGTACATCTTCAAGGGAGGCTCTTGCAGTAGGTGATGCTTTCCCTTCCACCTTCCCCCGGGTTTTCTTCTTCTCTTTGTCCTGTCATAGCTCTTTAGCTCCAGGAGCTCACTCCTTCTCCTGTTGCACCTTTTCTAGGTCTCTAGCGGGAGAACTGAAGGGCGGGCAAGGGGGCCGCTTCCTATATAGCGGCACGCTGACGTTGGCCATGTAACATCGGGGGAGTGGTCCCCCATCAGACACTGCTAGTTAAAAGTTTTCCGTGTGGTCCTAGTGCCTGGTAGCTTAATCCTACCTGTTAGTACCAACTGCAAGAGCCTCTCTCGAAGATCTACTGTTACGGTAAGTTCTTGTGTAACTGTACTTTTTTGCCCCTTGCTTGTCCCCAGCTCCTGGTCTCCCTCAGGAGCCCATTAAGCACATCTGATAGCTCCTGTCTCACCTGCCAGCTCCATCCTGCAGGGAAAATGAATTTACCCCCAGGGTGAGGTCGGGGAGGGGTAATGCACCCCTAACTGCTGTAGTTCAAGAGGGTTGCGGCAGAGATCTGTGGCCCAGATTTACCAGGGTCTGTTATCATGGATGTCAGTGCCATTTTTGCTCTTATTTCCTTGTGTTCCTCACTCGAGACACTGGCAGTGAGGTTGCTGTGTGTGAGCATGTAGGGTGTGCTACTGTGCAGCATCAAGAAATGTCTCCCCACACAAAAGGTGCGCTGACCATGCAGTTTCACCTGTGGTCACCCAGGTGGTGCTGCTGCAGAGGTAGCACTCCACCTCCCTCCCTGATGAAAAAGCATCCTCTGGTGCAGTCAGTCGTCCCCCTCCCCCGACAACCCAGGCTTGT
The DNA here is from genome assembly GCA_016271365.2 of Neoceratodus forsteri. Taxonomy (NCBI): domain Eukaryota; kingdom Metazoa; phylum Chordata; order Ceratodontiformes; family Ceratodontidae; genus Neoceratodus; species Neoceratodus forsteri. The sequence continues at coordinate 381,499,575 of CM028134.1, read as the reverse complement.
TCCTGACCCTGGGTCACTGGCAAGGCCAGTTATTTGAAAGCTGCCCCCAGGCTACTATCTCACCAGTGTTCTCCCACTACTATAGCCCTTCTGGCCTCCTTTTTTGTCTCCCCATTCCTTCACCCCCACTACTACCCTGTTCTCTTAATACTTCCTCACTTATTATTAGCAAGGTATGAACTTCCACCTAGCAAAGGCTGTCTGGGATTTTCTTCACTCCTATAAGTTTTAAATTTAATGTACTGTTGCTCGTTAGTTACGCTGTCCGGGATATATAATTTTGCCACCCTCAAAAGATTCTATTTGTATGTATTTGTATTTTTTGTTCTGCTTTACACTGTTGTCCTTTGTAGCTGTACTCAAGAACTGTAATGTATTCCACTATATGTATTGTATTGTATTAATGTCCAGGGCCACTTTGAAAATGAGTTCGCTCAATGGTGCTAATGCCTGGTTAAATAAAGTTGATTGATTGATTGATGTAACGGAGGAAACCTTGGAAAAATGTTTGTTGTTACACACAGCTCTACTTTTATTTCCAATACTGTTTGTATTTAGCATTCTCCTTTCTATTATAAACACAGTAACACAAAGACAGGATCAGTATCCATAAGGCCAATCTGCTTGGCTGCTTTTCTGTGTCTCTTCATGTTGCACAGGTCAAAATTAACTTTTGCAGCTACTAGTCAGCAGGGCTAGTGACTGGCAAAATCCAGTAGCCCTGCATACTTTCAAACAACATGAAGTCTTGCTGTATTCTGACTATATGCTGCTAGCCTCAGCACATGAACTGCTACGGAGAGTAAGGGGTTAATTCTATGCCGTGGCATAGAACGTTGAGCTCAAGCTCAGTTTTCAATCCTCTGTCTCTGGTACATCTCAGTGTAACTGTCAGATTCTTTACTCTGCCTAACTGTGAAGTCGCTCCGGAGATTTCTCCTTCGTTTTGGTTCGGTAAAGTTTTGAATCGGTTGGTTTGTTCAACCGATTTTCTTGTTTTTTCAGTATTGGATCTCTGTCTTCGGTACAGGGTAGCATAAATAGATAGATAGTGAATTGATTTTGAATTTACCATGTGGAAATTGTTTTTCTTCGATTTTCTATTGGTCAGTCCAGTTGGGAACTGAAACAATCTTTTATTTCTTTTTTTCTGGGATTTTAGTAGTGGTGTCTGGTTCTTATCGGTTTCAAAAAAACGAGATTTATTCCGTGTTTTTCCACAGCCCTTGACACTGTTGGTAATCGATAAGGGTGTATTACCTGGCTTAAAAGCTGTTACGGGTAATTTGTAGGTTAAGGCTATGTCTGAGAAACCCAAGAAGAAAATCAATCCCACTGGGTTTCAACACTGTTCTGAGTGTGGGGAGGCTTTTGCTAAAGCTGATCCCCACCTCATTTGTGTTTATTGTCTGGGGTTTTACCACCTCAAATCAGACTGCCAAATATGTAAAACTTTCCCAAAGCCACTTTGGATAAGAGATTAAATAGGCTGAAGGAGGGAGGCTGAAAGTCCGCTGAACGGATGGCCAACCCAGTTCCCGGTTGACGAACCTGAGGGGAGTACCTACTTCTGACATGGGGCGAGTTCATCCTCGGGCAAGGAGATCCGACTCTGGGCGTCGGTTCTGTCAAAAAAAAAGGAAGTTGGCTGGTTGGATCCTGAACCGCAAGTTCCAACCGCCGCTGAAATAGCCAAAGCGATAAGCATTGTGCAGTCACTTCGTCCAGTTCCTTCCGAACCAATCCCTCCAACTAAGCGGTCGGTTCGGTTGGACCCAACTCCATCAGGTTATGATCTGGAAATGTTTTATGATGTGGAGTGGGAGGGAGATGAAGAGGAGGAAGAGGATTTTGAGGATACTGATTTTGGAGGCGTAGATGAACCTATATAGCCTGACATCTCCCCAGACAGGCCTTCCAATGTCTACTCTCCCAGGTTTCTGAGTCCCCTTCCCAATTTCTGTTTTACAGAACAGTGGCTGAAACTCTCCAGCTTCCAGTGGTGGAAGCTGCTGAAAAGGAAGAAGAGCCTGACTATGTAGAAATGATGGACGTCTCGGAGTCCAAAATGCTGCCTATCCCTCCTCACAAGTCCTTGGGGAAACGGACAAGAAACATTTTACAAATGCCGAGCTGTTTACCTCCTGTGGATAAGAAAATGGACAGGAGATGCACTCTGTCAGGCTCAGGTGTGGAATTTTGTACAACCATTGTAGCCATGTAGGGGTAGTGCAGGCTGCAGCCTGTGACAGGGCTAACATTCCTTTGGCTTCACACCCCCAAGATAAAGATTGCAGGAAGGTGGATGCCATGGCCAAAAAACAGTACTTGGCATCTTCCTTGGGACTCAGGCATGCAACTTACATGGCCTATACAGCTAGGTACCAGAAGTCCAGGTGGGACACAGTACTGGAACTAGCAAAGAAGGCCTCCCCCCAGCTATCCAGAGAGCTGGAGGAGGTGGCAGCGGATGGAATAGAGGCATCTAAAGTGCAATTTCATGCTGCTGTCGACTCTAATGGTGTGGCATCTAGAGTCATGGCTACATCTGTGTCTCTCAGGAGATTTGCTTGGCTCAGATGTACTAGCCTGTCTCAGGATTCCCAGGCTAAGGCCATGGATTTTTCTGTGGTTGGTAATTATCTGTTTGGGGAGCAGACAGAGGCTTACATGAAGAAAATGGATGAATACAGGACCACCTACAGGAGTGCACAGGCCAAAGAGAGGCAAGCCACTCCTCAGAGGCTGCGGTCTAGGGGCAGGGGCAAGCCTTTTCACAGGCCATTTTACCAAGCCCAGGCCTCCTCTTCCTTCCCACCCACAGAGGGGGTTCTTCCAAGGGAGAGGTAGGAGGGGGATGAGCAGGGCTGCATTCTCTTCCCAGTCCGAGGCTCCTGTCAAACAGACACCCTGATGTGTCAGCCCCGGTTGCAACCCCGATACCAGTAGGGGGTAGGCTGGCTTGCTATTGCCAGGCATGGAAGTCTGATACTTCAGACAAGTAGGTCCTGGAATTAGTAAGCCAGTTTCAAAAGATTTCCAAAAATGAGAGTCAGGTCTTTTCCTCCTGCATCAGCATCAGAGACCATTGCCTTAGAGGCAGAGGTTTCTTCCCTGCTAGCCCTCAAAGCTGTGGAAAAAGTTCCTCCACAACACAGGGGCAAAGGGCTGTATTCCAGGTACTTTCTTACCGCCAAAAAGACAGGGGCGTGGCGACCCATCCTAGACTTAAGATATCTGAGCAAACATATCACAAAACCAAAGTTCAAAATGGTGACTCTGGCAGTAATCCTCCCCTCTCTGAGGCCAGGGGATTGGTTAGCATCCTTGGACCTCAAGGATGCCTATTTCCACATTCCTATCAGATGCTCCCACAGAAAGTACTTCGGGTTCAAGTTGCCCTCAGGCCATTACCAAATCAGAGTCATGCCCTTCGGCCTCACTTCAGCTCCAAGGGTATTTACAAAGTGCCTTGCAGTAGTAGTGACCTTCCTCAGAAGGCAGGGTATCTCAATCTTCCTTTATCAAGATGACTAGCTCATTGTAGGCCAGTCCTCAGACCAAGTCAAGTCAGCTCTGGAAGTTTCTCAGAATCTGCTCAGTTCCCTAGGATTCATTCTCAGTCAAGCCCCCTCAGTGGTTTTAACCACAGATGCCTCTCTCCTGGGTTGGGGAGCCCATCTGGGGGCTTTCACTGCCCAGGGAATTTGGTCTCAGCAGTAGTCTCTCCTTCACATCAGTCTCCTGGAACTCAGAGCTGTGTTCCTAGCCCTCTAGGCTTTCTTGGAGTCAGTCAAAGACAAAGTGGTGCAAGTCAGGACAGACACCACCACCACAATGTGGTACATAAACAGACAGGGAGGCACTTGGTCTATGGCCTTGTGCACAGAAGCCAATAAACTGTGGTCTCTAGCTTACTCTATCCAAGCTTCCCCTGACAGCAGTTCATCTTCCAGGGGAGGACAATGTGCTGGCAGATGCTTTGAGCAGAATATCCCAGGGCCATCACGAATGGACCCTGAACCCTCATATCCTGACAGTCATCTTCACCAGATGGGGCACTCCAGAGATAGATCTCTTTGCAGCCCCAGACAATTATCAACTTCTTCTGTTTTGCTGCAGACCTCCAGTCCTAGGGACTGTTCCTCTGGATGCTCTCCTATTAGATTGGACAGGCAGGTTTCTTTATGCCTTTCCTCTCCTATTCAGAGTCCTGAGCAAGATCAGGTCTCAACCCTGCACATTCTAGTGGCCCCAGACTGGGCCAGACAACCCTGGTACCCTCTCTTGTTGTCTCTAGCAGTGTCACTCCCCCAGTCTCTACCTAGGAGACACAATTTGTTAACCTCCTCTCAAGGGAGGATTTGGTATCCCAGTCTCCAGTCTCAGTCTCAAAGCCTGGTTCTTGAAGAGTTAGAATATGCAGGCCTGCATCTTTCTCAGGGGGGTCATGGATATTTTGAAGGTCTCTAGGAAACCTTCTACCAGGAAAACTTAGGAATTCCAAGTGGAAAAGGTTCACCATTTGGTGTTCTCAGAGAGGTGTATAGCCAGAGGTTGCAGGTATTGCCATGGCTTTGGATTATTTGGTTCATCTTAATAGCCTAGGCCTTAGGCCTGCAACCCTTAACGTTCATTTGGCGGCTGTGTCTGCTTTTCTTTCTGCAGGGAAGGGATCTTCCCTGGCATCCCATCCTGTTTTCAGTAAGTTCTTCAAAGGCTTGGTCCACATTAACCCTGCTTTCAGAGAGCCGACTCCAGCTTGGGATCTGAATGTCTGCATTGCACAGCTTATGCAGCCATGCGTTGAGCTCTTAGCTTCTGCCGAGCTTAAGTACTTGACTTGGAAAACTGTGTTCCTGGTAGCTGTTACTTCTGCCAGGAGGATCAGTGAATTACAGGCCTTGTCAGTAGAACCTGACTTCATTTCCTTTCATAGGGAAGAGGTGGTCCTCTGGACAAATAGAGAGTTTCTACCTAAAGTGGTATCAGATTTTCATCTGAACCAATCTGTGTCTCCCCCTCGGGGGGAGAGAGAAGATTGCACTGTCTGGATGTGAATCGGGCACTTAGCTATTACATAGAGCATACTAAGGCACATAGGAAGGATTGTCTGCAGCTATTTCTCACTTAAGGAGAAGTGGGAAAGGGTAGACCTGCCACTAAATGGACTATTGCCAGGTGAATTGTCTCGTATCCAGTTTTGCTATTCCAAATTGGGCAAAGAACCTACTTCAGGCCTGAGGGCCCACTGGACTAGAGGTACAGCTGCCTCCCTGGCAGCTGCTAGGGATATTCCCTTGGTAGAAATATGTAAAGCAGCCACCTGGAAAACAGTTCATACATTCACCAAGCATTACTTTCTGGACATCCAGTGTTGCAGAGCCTATTCCCAAAGTAAGGTTCTGTGTCCCCTCCTCCGAGGGACTGCAGTAGTCTGCATATAGTCTAATTGCGGCAAGACTTCATGTTGTTTGAAGAAAAATTAAAACAACTTGAAGTCTTGCTGTATTCTGACATATGCAGTTAGCTCCAGCACTTGAACTGCTCCGGAGAGGAAAGAGTTAACTCTATACCAGAGCATAGAATGCTGGGCTCGAGCTCTGTTCAAACCTCTGTCTGCTGCACTTCAAAGTGTAACCGTCAGATTCTTTACTCTGCCTAACTGAACAGTCGCTCCGGAGATTGCTCCTTCGCTTGTCGGTTCAGTTCTAGTAAAATGTCAGTTTTATGCCGTATTTTTGTCTTTATTTTTCAGTTCAGATCCCTGTCTGCGATACAGTAAGTGTTGTAGGTAGTGGACTTTAGTTTAATTCTGATTGTTTTTTGTGTGGAAATTGTAAAGTCTGTCAGTCGGTCCGGTTAGGAACCAATTGTATTGGTTTATTTTACTTCTTTAATTTCTTAGTGTGAGGTACCAGTCCCTATCAGTTTCAAAAAAACATTATTTTAGAATTTTTTTTCCACAGCCCATAACACGGTTGGTAACCGATAGGGGGGTTTTGCCTGGGTTTAAAGCTGCAAAAGGGTAAGTGTTAGGCTGGCTACGTCTCAGAAACCCAATAGAAAAACCAGGCCCACTGGGTTTCAACACTGTAGTGAGTGTGGGGATGCCTTTGCTAAGGCAGACCCTCACACCACCTGTGTTTGTTTGTCTGGGGTTTGACCACCACGATTCAAACTGCCAAATTTGTAAGAATTTCCCCGAAGGCCACCCTGGATAAGAGATTGGGTAGGCTTAGGGAAAAGTAAGCCGAGAAGTCCGCTGATCCGGATGGCCAGCCCGGTTCAGTTCTGACCGAACCTGAGGGAGTGCCCACTGACCTGGGCGATACTTCCTCGGTCAAAAGGTGAGCCGATCCTGAGGGGTCGGTTCCGTCAAAGAAAATGAGAAAATCTGCCGGTTCGGATCCAGAACCGCAACGCCCAACCGCCGAGGAGATAGCCAGAGCGATAGGTATTGTGGAATCGCTCCATCCGGTTCCGTCCGATCTGGTACCTCTTGGTAGGCACTCGGTTTAGTCGGTTCCGGAATATTGTCCGGATGAATATTATGAACCGTATTTGGAGGGGGAGGAAGGTTACGACGATGATGGTAAGGTCTGGAAGAGCCCACTGAACCGGACATCTCCCCAGACAGACCATCTAATGTTTCCCCTCCCAGGCTTTCTGAGTCCCCATCCCACTATTTGTTCTACAAAAAAGTGTCAGAGACCCTCCAGATCCCTCTGGTTGAAAGCTGTTGAGTAACAAGAGGAGACTGACTATGTAGAAATGATGGACATCCCACAGTCCAAAAGACTGTCCATTCCCCTTCATAAATCTTTTGGGAAACAAACACCAAATTCTTTACCTCCTGTGGACAAGAGAATGGACAGGAGGTATATGCTGTCGGGCTCAGGTACGGAGTTCTTGTTCCAACAATGCAGCCATGTTGGGGTCGTGCAGACTGTAGCCTGTGACAAGGCTAATTACCTTTGGCTTCACACCCCCCAGAAAAAGACTCTAGGAAGGTGGATGCTATGGCCAAAAAACAGTACTTGGCATCCTCCTTGGGACTCAGGCAGGCAAACTATATGGCCTACACAGCCAGATACCAGAAGTCCAGATGGGATACTGTTCTGGAACTGGCTAAACAGGCTTCCCCCAGCTAGCCAAGGAGGTGGAGGAGGTGGCTGCTGATGGGATTGAGGCATCTAAGATACAATTTCATGCTGCTGTGGATTCAAATGATGTGTCATCACGAGTCATGGCTACAGCTGTGTCTCTTCGGAGATTTGTTTGGCTCAGATGTACTAGCCTCTCACAGGACACCCAGGCTAAGGCCATGGATTTCCCTGTGGTGGGTAATTCTCTGTTTGGGGAGCAGACAGAGGGAGAGAATTACATGAAAAAGATGAATGAATACAGGACCACCTACAGGAGTGCACAGGCCAAGAAAAGGCAGGCAACTTCTCAGAAGCAGCAGGCTGGGGGCAGGGGCAGGCCTTTTCACAGGCCTTTCTACCAAGCACAGGCCTCCTCTCCTTTTCCTCAGAGGGGGTTCTTCAGAGGAGAGCAAAGAGGGATGAGCAGGGCTGCATCCTCCTCTCAGTCTAAGACTCCTGCCAAGCAGACACCCTGATGTGTCAGCCCGGGTCGACTCTCGTATTCCAGTAGGAGGCAGGCTGGCTTACTACTTCCAGGCCTGGAAGTGTGCTACCTCAGACAAGTGGATCCTGGAGGTAGTAAGCCAGGGACTGGCCTTCAGCTTCAAAAAATTTCCAAAGCTGAGGGTCAGGTCTTTTCCACCTGCAAACTTCACCGAAACCATTGCCCTAGAGGTAGAGTTTTCCTCTCTGCTGTCTATCAGAGCCATAGAGAGAGTTCCTACTCCACACGGGGCAAGGGTCTGTACTCCAGATACTTCCTTACCCCAAAAAAGAGAGGGGAGTAGCGGCCCATCCTAGACCTAAGATACTTAAACAAGCACTTAGTCAAGCCAAAATTCAAAATGGTGACTCTGGGAGTAATTCTTCCCTCTCTGAAGCCAAGGGATTGGTTAGCCTCCCTGGACCTTAAGGATGCCTACTTGCACATCCCCATCAGGTGCTCCCACAGAAAGTACCTCGGGTTCGAATTGCCTTTTCAGGCCATTATCAGTTCAGAGTAATGCCATTTGGACTAACATCAGCTCCAAGGGTGTTCACAAAATGCCTAGCAGTAGTAGTAACCTTTCTAAGGAGACAAAACATCTCCATTTTTCCATACCTGGATGACTGGCTCATTGTGGGGCAGTCTCCGGACCAAGTCACGTCAAACCTGCAAGTGACACAGCAGTTGCTCACTTCTCTGGGATTCCTCCTCAATCTTCCAGTCAGTTCTCGAGCCAGTGCAACTCCTCACCTTTATAGGGATAGAGTTGGACACTGTCCAAGCAAAGGCTTTTCTTCCTCTGGCAAGGGCAAGGGCCCCTTACAGAACTAGCTTCTTCTTTCCACCTTCTGGTGTCTTGGATCCGGCCAAGACATTTTCTTCAGCTCCTGGGTCACATGGCAGCTTCCACTGCAGTGGTGCAGGGAGCCAGATTTCAGATGAGGGACATACAGTTCCATCTGAGGTCCTTTTGGTCTCAGAAAAAAGATCTCTAACCTAACTGATTCTAGTGACTCAGACTCTGATCCAAGCTCTCCAATGGTGGTTAGATCAGGACAATCTCAGACAAGGAGTCCCATTCATCAGCCAGACTCATTCAGTGGTGTTAACCACAGATGCGTCTCTCCTGGGATGGGGAGCTCACTTGGGAGCCCTCACACCACAAGGAGTGTGGTCCCCTCAGGAGTCTGTACTTCGTATCAATCTTCTGGAGCTCAGGGCAGTATACCTGGCTCTTCAAGCTTTCTCAGACTCAGCACAGAACAAGGTGGTTCAGGACAGACAACACCATCACCATGTGGTACATCAACAAGCAGGGAGGCACTCTGTCTATGACCTTGTGCACGGAAGCCATGAAATTATGGTCTCTGGCTTATTCCCTGCAGACATCTCTGGTAGCAGTCCACCTTCCAGGGAAGGACAATGTGCTAGCAGATGCTCTGAGCAGGATATCTCGGGCCATCACAAATGGTCCCTGGATCCCTTGGTATTGAATGTAATTTTCTCAACTTCTCAAGGTGGGGTACTCCAGAGATAGATCTCCTTGCAGCCCCAGGCAATCATCAACTTCCTCTCTTCTGTTGCGGACCCCCAGTCATGGGCTCCGTTCCCCTGGATGCTCTGGTTCTGGATTGGGAGGGGAAATTCCTGTATGCCTTTCCTCTATTGTTCAAGGTTCTGGTCAAGATAAGGTCACAATCATGCAAAGTGATCCTGATTGCACCAGACTGGGCCAGGCAGCCTTGGTATCTTCTGTTGATGCCCCTAGCAGTCCATCTTCCCCTATCCCTTCCCAAGAAGCACAATCTGTTAACCTCCTCTCAAGGGAGGATGTGGTACCCCAACCTTCGGTCTCTCAACTTCAAGGCTCGGCTCTCAGTATAGCGCAGTGGTCTAAGGCTCTGAGCTGCAAATATGGTGACATCCAGCAGACCAGACCTGGGTTTGAATCCCACAGCTTCCACCTGCATACTGTGTGACCCTGAGCAAGTCACTTTAACTTCCTTGTGTTCCCAGGTCGCACCTGGAAACAAGCTCTGGCTTAGTGTGCCTTTCCTGGTTAAACAATTTCCCCTTTCCCTTGAAGAGTTAGAGTATGCAAGTCTGCATCTGTCTCAAGGGGTTCTGGATATTCGTAAAGCCTCTAAGAAAACCTGCCACCAGAAAAACTTATAATTCTAAATGGAAAAGATTCAGCATTTGGTGTTCCAATAGGGATGTCTTACCAGATACTGCTGATTTGGCTACAATTTTGGATTATATATGGTTCATCTTAATGGCTTAGGCCTCAGGTCAGCCACTCTGAAAGTTCACTTAGCAGCTGTCTCTGCATCCTGTCAGTGGGGAAGGCTTCTTCACTGGCATCTCACCCTGTTTTCTGTAAGTTCTTTAAAGGTTTGCTCCATACCAACCCTCCCTTTAAGGACCCTACCCCGGCTTGGGATCTTAATGTTTGCATTGCTCAGCTTATGCAACCTCCTTTTAAGCCTTTGGCTTCAGCAGAACTTAAGTACTTGTATAGATACATAGACAATGTTGGCAGATAAGATCCTACGGCCCACCCAGTCTGCCCATTTGAGCTTGTAAGTTCGCTTTATGTTTTCCCAGAAGTCTGTCGCCCCTTACCCCTGACCTCCAGTATTCCTTTATGTCTATCCCATGCATTCTTAAATCCCGTGATTGTTTCAGCCTGCACCACTTCCACTGGCAGGGTGTTCCACTTGTCCACTGCCCATTCTGTGAAGAAATTCTTCCTCACGTTTCCTCTGAATTGTCCTCCCTCCAACTTCATCTCATGCCCTCTAGTCCTGGAACATCTTTTTCGCTTAAAGATAGCGTATTCCTGCACCCTGTTCCTCCCTGTAAGATACTTGAATGTCTCTATCATATCCCTCTCTCCCTCCTCTCCTCCAGGGAGTACATATTCAAGTTCTTCAACCTGTCCTCATAGGACTTGTGATACAATCCATGTACCATCTACTTGACTTGGAAAACTGTGTTCCTGGTAGCTATCACTTCTGCCAGGCGTATTAGTGAATTGCAAGCTCTGTCAGTGGAGCCTGCTTTTATCTCATTCCATAGAGATAAGGTGGTCCTTAGAACCAACAGGAGGTTCTTCCCCAGGGTGGTTTCAGATTTTCATCTGAACCAGTCCAGTTGTTTCTTCCTGTGTTCTTCACTGATCATTCTTCTTCTGGTGAGAGAAGATTAAACAGTTTGGATGTTAAGAGGGCACTTAGCTACTATATTGAGCATACTAAGGCACTTAGGTTTGTCTGTCCTCAGTTGTTTCTCACTTATGGTGAAGTGGGAAAGGGTAAACCTGCTACTAAGAGAACTATTGCCAGGTGGATTGTCTCTTGTATACAATTCTGCTAGGAAAAGCTAGGCAAAATACCCCCCTCAGGCCTGAGTGCTCATTCGACTAGAGGTACAGCTGCTCCTCTGGCTGCTGCCAGGGATATACCTTTATTAGAGATATGCAAAGCAGCCACCTGGAAAACAGTCCATACATTCCCAAGCAATACTGTCTGGATTTCCAGGCTAGGAGTGAATGCTAGGTTTGGTACAGCAGTACTACAGAGCCTATTCCCAAAATAGGTTCGATACCCTCCTCCTTGGAGGTACTGCTTGGTAGTCTGCATATGTTGGACTACAGCAAGATTTCATGTTATTTGAAGAAAAAGTTACTCACCGCATAATTGTGTTTCTTCTAACGGAGTCAGGCTGTATTCTGACCTCCCTCCCTCCCCTCTCAGAACCTGTTTTTTGGGAAGTGGGCTAGCAGGTACAGTGTTGCACCTCAGGGGTGTACTTGGCACTCCCCCCTTTAAGAAAGGGGAAGTGGGTTATGTTTATGTTGTTTTTTTGTAGTTATGTTTGTTCACTACCTGGTTATTATTTTGGGGTTCTCGACTTGAGTCTTTTGGGGACCCACAAAAATTGGTTGCCTTTTGGCTACTTTATTTACAATTTCCACCTAGGAGGTGTAGTTAGTTAGTATTAGCTCGTAAGAATCTGACGGTTACACTTTGAAGTGCAGCAGACAGAGGTTTGAACCAAGCTCAAGCCCAACGTTCTATGCTGTGGCATAGAGTTAACTCTTTCCTCTCCGGAGCAGTTCAAGTGCTGGGGCTAACTGCATATGTCAGAATACAGCAAGACTCCAACATTAGAAGAAACACAATTACTAAGGTGAGTAATTTTTTCTTATTCACCGTAGTAATGTTGTTTCTTCTAATGGAGTCTTGCTGTATTCTGACCTTCCTCCCTACCTCTCCTCTCAGAGCCTAGTTTTTGGGATGTGGGTTGGCAGGTACAGTGTTGCAACTCAGGGGTGTACCTTGCACCCTCCCTTTACTTAGGGTGGGGGGGGGTTGTTGTTCTTTTGTTATTTGTTATATATTTAATTCACTATCTACTCTGTTTCTTCTTGGGTTCTTGACTTAGTCTTATGGACCCAAGCTTTGTTGCCTTTTTGGGTCTAAAATTAAAACAATTTCCATAGCTCTAGTTAGTTAGTTCTTGCTCGTAAGAATCTTACGGCTACACTGAGATGTACTAGAGACAGAGGTTTGAAAACCGAGCTCGAGCTCAATGTTCTATGCCCTGGCATAGAATTAACTCCTTACTCTCCGGAGCAGTTCAAGTGCTAAGTCTAACTGCATATAGTCAGAATACAGCAAGACTCCACTAGAAGAAACAACATTACTATGGTGAGTATTTTTTTCTTTCTGCTGCCCCAGCTGGTGTACTTACTGAAATATTACCTTTTCCAGTACAAGCCCGCAGGGCTACATAAAAGAATGTTTTACTAGCCCAAACAGAATCTACCAGCATTTGGCTAGTGCCAGTTTCGACCCCTGACATTGTCAATAAGAATTACTTACACTATGAAAAAAGATTTAGCAAAGCACATTTTAAGTGATTCCCAGTGATGATGTTGGAGCGGACAGAAAAATAAATTATGGAAAGTCTGATAGAATATATTCTTTCAAACACCAGAAATTCATCAATGATGCTTTACAGTAAGCATTACCCTGTGGCCATTATGTGATGCCCCAGAGATAGAACTTTATGCTAATTAAGGAACTTTGAATACAAGTTGAAACTCTTCACTGTGGTTATGTGCCCCGTAGTGCTGTAATGTCAGATTTGTTTCTCTGCCTGTAGAAAGCAGTCGCACCGATAAAACTCCAAATGTCTGGTTAAGAGTTTCTAATTTATATTATATTTGTTGTTTTTATTTAGTTATAAGTTTTTTTTTTTAACACTGTGTCTTAGTAAGGGTACATATTTTTGTATTTTGTTATAAATTACAGTTTCTCCAGTTCCCGATTGGTTCCAGGAACCAGAGGCGAGCGCCATTGCAGTGCTGTTCCTGCCTTGAGGGAACCAACCAAAACTAAAAACATGGTCCAGCCGGTGGAGCTGAGGGTTGAGGCACTGGACACCACACCTGGCGCCACACCAGCGACCCATGTTCGGGAATGAGTGCAGGGCACCAGGGGGTCAGCAGGAAGGGAGAAGTATCGAGCATCCCAGGGACTGCTCTCCTTCTCCAGGGAGGGAGTCTTCAGTGATCGGCCCACACCTGGCCCCCTAGCGGAGGCTGGGGGCAGCTCATTGACACTGCTGACATGGGGTCAGAGGCGGGGCAGATGCCTGATGGGACGCGCACGGGAGCATGTACGCTACCAGCGCCAGCGTCATTGCACACTCCACCTCTGAAGGGGCTGCACATTGGAGGAGAAAAGAATGCTCCAGCAGGATGATGAAGGGCACCTTGCAGGTTCCGCCCCTGAATAGCTATGCTGCCAGCTTACTGGATCCAGTCTTCGGTGGGGTTTGGGGTGCCCTGTAGGTTGTTCCTTTTATTACGTCCAATGGCCCTTTAGGTTGTCTACAATAAAGCATTTCAAATGGTGAAAAACCTGTTGAGGCTTGTGGCACTTCTCTGTAAGCAAAAAGCAGGTACGGTAAGTATTGGTCCCAGTCTTTCCCTTTCCCTTTCTCTTTCACAAACCTTTTTAGCATGTGTTTTAAAGTTTGGGTACAGCACTCAAGACCATCTGTCTGAGAGTGATAAGGAGAGGTTCTTATGGCAGTGATACTTAGTAATCAGCAGTGCATCACCAAAATTACTACCCTGATCAGTTAATAGTCTCTTTAGATATTCCTACCTGACTGAACGTTTTGGCAAGCTCTGCTGCCACTTTTGAGGTTGTGACAGTACCCATTGGAATTGCCTCTGGGTGTCAAGTGGCATAGTCACATATTACCAAAATGAATTGGTTGCCCTTTTTACTTTTGTCTAAGGGACCAACCACATCCATTGCAATTCTGTCAAAAGCCACATCTACCAAGGCTAGGGGCACCAGGAACACCTTGTCTTTTTCAGTCACTGGGGCTACTATCTGACACTCAGCACAGGAACTGCAATAGATAGCAACATATTCAGGAATCCCAAGCCAGTAAAATCTGTACAACTATCTGGCAAGGGTGAGATGCCTCCCAGAGTGACCTGCCATAGGACAGTCATGTGCTATCTGTAGCAACTCCCTTACGAACATACAAAATCGCCAGCAGAAACAGGCCACATGGTCTGTCAAGTCTGCCTGAGTGTGCAGCTAGCACTTCATAGTTGCAGCTGCCCCTCCCACCCCCAATCACCGTATCCATTCCCCATACTTTGTTTCACCCCCTTTTGAAACTGCACACCGTCTTACAGGACATCAGATCTTCTGGTAGGGTATTCCACTTGTCCACTACCCTTTCTGTGAAAAAGCATCTCCTTACTTCCCTCCTTAACCTTTCCCCCTCTAATATCAGTCCATGCCCTCTTCTGTCCCAGCATCTCCTCAGCTGAAAGAGCCCTTCTGTGTTAGTCTTGTTAATCCCTTTCAGATACGTAAAGGTCTCAGTCATATCCCCCTGTCCCTCCTCTCTTCCAGCGAGTAAATTCAACACTCTCAATCTGTCCTCATAAGGCCTGTCCCCAAACCCTGTATCATCTTCATAGCCCTGCGTTGCACCCCCCTCCAATAACCTTATGTCCCTTTTCAGGAATGGGTGCCATAATTGCACGTAATACTCCAGGTGGGGCCTGACCAATGATCTGTACAGGGGCAGTATAACCTTACTCCTTCTGGAAGCGATCCCCCTGGCTATATACCCCAGCATTTTGTTGGCCTGTGCTGCCACCTTCCTGCACTGGGCTGAGTTGTTCATGCTCCCTGTTATGATTACTCCTAGCTCCTTTTCCTCAGTGGTACTTCCCAACTGCACTCCATTCAAGTGATAGTCCCTTCCCTGGTTCTTTGCTCCAAAGGGGAACACCTTGCACTTCTTGGCATTGAAACCCAGCTGCCATGTTTCTGCCCACTCCTGCAGTTTAGTCAGGTACTCCTGCAGTCCCTTCCACCCCTCACTGTCATCAATTATGGCTCCCTTTCTTCCTCGTGCGTGCTACCATAGCCTCTACCAACTCATTCTTTATAATCCCCCATTTCTGGTCTGCATCCATGTTCGGTTGCATACCAGCCAGGTACCTTCCCAGAATTTCCCCCATTTTCCCAAAGTCCACCCCCTTAAAGTCAATCACCCTTTCGTCTGTTTCCCCTTTATCCCTCCCCATGTTGAGCTTGAACCACACTAAATAGTGGTCGTTCCCAGCCAGTGGTTCTCCCACCACCAGATCTCTAACTGACTCCTCATTATCCAGTACAAGGTCCAGGGTCCACTGTACCTGAGTCGGTTCTTGTGCCAGCTGCGTAAGGAAGCTTTCCTGGAAAGCCTCCAATAGGACCAGTTCCCTTGCACTCGTGGTGGATGGTGTTCCCCACTCCACCCCCGGTAGGTTAAAATTCCCCACCACCACCGTGCTCCGCCTCTTGCAGACCCTCTTGATTTGGTCAGCCAGTTCCCTATCCAGGTCACTCCCCTGGTCGGGTGGCCTATACACCACCCCCAGGCTCACTGCCCTGTTGTTTGCATCCCGAAACTGCACCCACAGGGTTTCTGTCCTGCCTTCCTCCCTTATGCACTTTATCCCTTCCCTTACATAAATCGCCATCCCCACTCCTCTCACCCTAGTCCTGTCCTTTCTGTATATCCTAAACCTAGGTATCATCATGTCCCAATCCTGGTACTGGGTGGCCCAGGTTTCTGTGATCGCTGCAGTGTCTATCCTCTCCAACGCCAACAGAGCCTGTATGTCTGCTGCCTTATTTCCCAGGCTTCTTGCATTCAGTGACACCACCTTCCAGCCTAGCTCCCTTCCCTCCTTGGCACTATTCTTCCCTCCCCTGTTTTCTCCCTGTGCACCCACCTTGCTAACTTCATTTGTAACTAGGGGGGTGAGCTTCCCAATCTCACCTTTTTGGACCCACTCTCTACCAGTGGGCCCCTCTCTGCCACCCCCCCTTTGTAGTTTAAAGCCACTTTAGTTGATATATACCCCTCCAACCCCTGTTTCCGTATTCCTTTCCCTCTTGCACACAGGTATAACCTGTCTCCTGCGTACAGGTCACTATTGCCCCATACGTTACCCCAGCCTGCCACCAGTCTGTACTGCCTGGTGCGGCACCACTCAGTCAGCCTCTCATTAAACTCCTGTATCCTAGCTTTCCTTGCTGTACTCGCACAGGGGACTGGGAGCAACTCTGAGAATGCCACTGACACCCCCAACCCCTCACACTGCTTTCCCAACTCCTCAGACTTCCCCTTTACCGTCTCCTTCACCAGGTTGTTCATACAGATGTGCACCATTACATGAGGTTTCTTCCTCCCCGTCCTTGTGCATTTGAGAATCACCTGTCCCGCCCTTTCTGCGGTCAACCCTGGAATAGCCTCCACCCAGATGCGACTATGCCTTTCTCCTTTTCCTCCCCATCTTGCCCCTTTCAGTATGGAATCCCCTAGCACTAGTTACCCCCCCATCCTCCCGGCTCATTCCATCCATCCTCTAATTATCTCTGTATCCCTCATCCCCTTCTTCCCGCTCCTTATTTGCACTGTCCTCCCCCTTCTCAACCTCCATAGCCTCCCCACCTGATTGCTACCCCTTCTTTCTGTCTTTCCTTCTGCATTCTTCCTGCCTATTACCCTTCGGCCTAACCCAGACCTATTTCCATTCCCTGGACTCTCCCCCCCACTCCAAGCTCTGATACCTCCCCTTCAGCCTCCGTTGCCAACACTGCAAATCTATTCCTTGCTGCTCTCACACCGGTGCCTATCACCCCCCCCCCGCCCTGACTCTTTCCTCCATCCCCTTCCTTTTCTCCACCACTCCTCCCTACCGCCTCACTGGAACCAGTCCTTTTGGGCCTCCCCTGCCTGTACCATCTTCTCCACTCCATTGTCTCTCCTGTTCCAGCGCCCTCATACCTTCTAGCATCCTCCAGAGTCCCTGCACTTCTTCCTCCAGCTTCCTCAGTCTGCTGCAGATGGGGCACCCTCCTAGTTGCCATAGTATCCTAATTGAAACTGCCGCCCCACATCCATTGCATCTCACTGTCCTCCCCATGACTGCCCCCCTTTCCCCCCAGTGCCTTTCCTCCCACCCCCCATTCTGCTGTCCCCAGCCCCTCCTATACATGTGCCGTCCCTTCCACCCCCCTTCTGCTGTCCCCAGCCCCTCCTATACATGTCCCTCCACCCTCTGTGTGTCCCATCTCACTCAGTCCCTTTCTCCCTCTCTCCATTCTGTGTCTACTCTAAGAGATGTTGAAGACCTTATTTCACCCTTTACCCATCTATAGCACCTGTTGGCTTGTAGTGATTCTTAGATTACCTCAAATCTAATTGTTTACATCAACATGGTAACAGGATGTATAACCAGCAATAAATAAGTTCACAGATAATGTGAACCTTTAAGACTGAGAGAGCAAACTTCAGTAGCAGTACTGTTTATATTGGGTTTGCTGTTATATAGACAGGATATGGGGCACAATACTATGAAGTAATGAAGCTGCTAGATCAGCGCAGCAGTTAGGAAGTCAGCCCTCAGTGCAGAAGGCTGAGGGTTCAAGCCTGGGCAAAGGGGTGATTCAAATAAACACCCATCAACTGGGTGGATAGGCAATAGCAAAAACGCTCACAGATAATGTAGAACTTTCTTTAAGGTTGAGAGAGCCAACTTACAAGCAGACTAGGTCTAAATTAGGTTTGCTATTGTATAGTCTGGATAGGAGCAAAATACTATAAGGTTAGGAAAAGTTCAGGAAGTAGTAAAGGTGCCAGAATAGCGCAGTAGTATGGAGACTGCCTTTAGTCTAGAAGGTTGAGGGTTCAAGCCTAGGTATAGCTATTAAGCTAGTGCTAAGTAGAAAGGGGATTTATTGGAGGGTTACACTAGGGGGCAGCAGGCAAAAACAGGTAGGTTAGTACAGCAGGGATGATGAAGCTCCAAGGAGGTAAGACAGGTTTAGAAGATTCACTAGTGACTCCTAGTGGTTGAATAGTATAACCTGCGTAAGAGAAAACGGGTACTTAAAAAAAATAAATAAATAAAGAGAAGGGTCATGTGACCATGGGTGGCTGGGAGGAGGGGCAGTCAATGCAAAGAACTGACGGACAAACACCCGAACAAATATGAAACTGTAGATAACAGTGCACCTCTGCACACAAATTACCTTTGGGGCTGCTCTTCTGTCTTCTCCCTCATGGAGCAATGTGAAGCGGGGGGGATCCAGCAAGAGTCCATAGTATGGGGGGAGAGTGAGACAAAAAAGGAATTAGTGCTGGTGGCTTCAGCAGGAAACGAACAAAAAAGTTCTGTACTTTTTTGGTATAACCAGTTGTTCTACCTGTTCCTGTGTCTGAGATGTAACACAAACTCTGCACAGTAGCCCACTACATTTTTTAAACATAGGCTCACCCTCTTTTTGTTCCACCACTCAGAAAAAAAATCATAATCAGTTATAAGTTTAGTTTCAGCATTTTCATATATCAACCCCGTATATCCATCAGTCTTTCATTGCCACTGTTTTTTCAGGTGCTGTCCTTCTTTCCTGGACTTCTGAATCTTGCAGCTGGTCTCAAACAAGTCTGCATCAACTTTTTCCAAAAGGGAAAGGGTCCCTAACATCTGAGATTTTCTTTACCTGTGTTCTTGTTATCATAGCTGCTGAAACAGCAGGATTTACTCCCTCTGTGATTAAATCAGTAAATCCTGGAAAGTAATTTCCAGTAATCACAGGTATAGGAAATTTTGATACTACCCCCACTTTCATTTGGTGCAACACCCTGCCACACCCAATTATTATTCAGAATCAGTTGGGTGGTGGGATAATATAGTGTCCCCATGGATGCAGATTACCCCAGTACCTGGTCCTTTTGCACAGTGTTTTCCCAGCGCTTCAACATGTACAAGGGTCTGTCTACTCCCTCAATCTGTAAGTTCCTTTGCAGTCTTGTATCTTCCACCTTGACATCTGTTAAATACTTGCCCCGGTTTGCTAAGGGTAAATCTGCTCCAGTGTTACCCTTATTTTTATGGCAGTTTATTGCAGTATGGGCTGGCTTATTACAGTTATAGCAAATAAAGTCTGTGGGTGCAGATTTGGTACCCCCACCAGAGTTCTTATCTAACCTAGAATTAAATCGGGAAATAGAGGGTCTTACCGGACTTTGACTATTACTTCTCTGCTGTGGTGCCTGTCTAGCCATGTGATAGTCTTCAGCCAAAGAAGTGGTCTGTTTAGGGTTATCACCTTTTATAAAGCCCAAAGTGGGACATTTCTTATTGAAACATGATTTTTCGCAGGACAATATGTATCTCGACCAATGCAACAGACTTGTTTTCTCTAAATAATCAGAATTAAGACTAAGTGTTGTAGTTTTTTAGCTGTTTTTAGTGTTTTATATCATTTTAAGGTATTTTAGTCAAGGTATTATGTTGTTTTGCAGCATTTAGAGGCAAGTCAGAAAATATTTTTTCTGCTGTAATGTCAGGACATGTAGTATTTTTCATGTTTTTTTCGCAGGACATAGCTGCCCAAATCAGGACTGTCCTGCGAAAATAGGGACAGGTGGTAACCCTAGGTCTGTTCCCCACTTTCTGGTCGGTGCTGTTTTGCCCAGAGCTGCATGTTTGTAGCCAGGATGTTGATGAATTGCTCCACTGCAAGTGTGTCGATGATCTGTGGGACTGTTTTGCCCTCTGGTTGGAGCCATTCAATAAGGAGTTCTCTGAGTCCGGTGAAGGGTTCATGAAGATTATTGACTGAGTGGCACTTCAGGGACCTAAATCTCTGCCTGTAGTTCTCTCCTGAGATGTCATATCTTTTTAGGATTTGTCTTTTCACAAGGTCATAGTTTTATGACTGTGCAGTGTCCATATTACTGTATGCAAGTTGGGCTTTACCTGTCAGGTAAGGTACCAGACTGATTGTTTTGTTGTTCTGCTGGACCTGTACCAGATCCTCCAGCTTTAATAGCTTGCAAGGCATCCAACCATCACTGTATCTCTTCTCTTCTCTGCTTCTCTGTCTCTCTTTGTTGTATAACCCACCATTTTAAGAAGGCAGACTTGCTTTTAGACATGCTTTCAGGTTCTGTCCCTGCCTGTTCTACTTCTTCCATCACTTGTTCAGGCTGTACAGTCTCAGTTTAGACTTTTATTTCTGCTTCTAGTTTGGATGCCATTCTTCTGGTAATCAGGTCTAGTACCCACGCACAAATCTGGCTTAGAGTTTGCATGGTGTAAATCCCATTGCTGATACTATCTGTCATTGAAGCACAGGTCAGGAAGTATAGCAAAACCAGGAGCAGTTATAAAATTCCCAAGTGGCATTTTAGTATCATCAACAATATAATAAAAGTACCGTTGTGTAGGATAGGTCTTGTACAGACAGTTCAAACAAAACAAAGTCCCCTTCATCTGAGGGTATCTCTAATTCTAAATTTCAGTCTCTCTCTCTCTCTCTCTCTCTCCCCCAACAAAAGATAGCTCTCTTTACATATAATGTCTTTTCCAGGCAATTAACTTCCGTATCCTGAGCTTGTTAAGATACATCTCCTGTTTGTCACAAAATGTAGCAGACTTTGTCAGTTTCTTTCCTTGCAAGTGCAGCAAACTAGAACGTTATATCCCAGAACTGATCTCATGTTGAGAACTCTGCAAATGAGCTTGTGGATGTCAGACTGCATCTCAGGGTTAACCCCCTGAGTTCCAAATAGCTTTTGGCAATCATTTCAATAATATATCCATATACATTTTCAAACTAGAGAACCCAGTTTCACATAAAGATTCAAATATATTTTTATAACCACAGATAAGCAAGGGGGAAGAAAAGACAGAGACAGCAAGTGAAGGCATGGATATAGTGGGAGGGGGAGAATCATGAGACTGTCATAGTGATCAGTTCCTAGGTCTCACAAGAAAATTTGATTGCACAATCAGACAGCCAAAAGACAGAAAAGGAGAGACTAGAACAGATCCTTGCTTTTAACTCTTTCTGCATATCAAAGGGGACAGGGTCTTAGATTCAACCCTGCCACATATGAGGCAAATGCTGCTCTGAAGTCTATCACCTGGAAGCAGTTTTCCTGATGGCTATCACAGCTGCCAGAAGAGTGAGTGAGCTACAAGCTCTACACAGATTCTAACTATATCATATTTCACAGGGACAAGGTAACATAACATAGTATTTGACAGCAGATAAGGACTGCAAGCCCCACCCAGTCTGTCTGTATGCCCTGCATCAGTGGCCACTGACTCTACTTGGTCATTGGCTTTAGTAGTCCTAAGAACTAACAGAAAATTCCTCTCTAAAGTGGTGTCTGAATTTCTTCTGAATCGGTCAGTTACACTTCCAGTTTTCTTTACATCTAAATCCAGCTCAGGAGAACAAGCTCCACAGTCTGGATGTTAAAGAGCTCTGAGCTACTACCTGGACCACAGAAAGAATGTAAGGTCCACTAATACTCAGTTATTAGTTACCTATGACAAAGTGGGGAAAGGTAAGCCAGCATCCAAGAGAACTATTTCTCATTGGCTAGTTTCCTCCATACAGTTCTTTTATGGCAACCTGGCAATCTGCCACCAGAAAGCCTCCAGACTTATTCCACAATGGGCACCCATGTCTCTGTGGCAGCATCAGGAGGTATTTCACTTTAGGAAATACGTACAGCAGCAGCCACAGACAGGAAAATAGTACAGACTTTCACAAAGCACTACTGTCTGGACATGCAGTCCAGGAGGGATGCCAGCTTTGGCACTGATATCTTCAGTGCAGCATTAAAGCACTCAGCAAAAAGTAAATTCACGCACAAACTGATAAACTCTTGCCATTTTTACTATATACAGACAGCAGAAAAATCACCATTGCCATGCCATAGTTAAACAGCCTCAACAGCAAGCCGACGGCATGAGATTACATTTCACTCAGTGGCTACAGTGCTTCATCAGATTGGGTGCTTTAATGCTGCATTGTGGTTCATATGTTTGTATAGCACCACCATAGTCCTGGTGCTCATGACTTTTGTTTCTGCACTGCTGTCTTGCAGAATCTTTTCCCTAAGTAGGTTCTGTACCCAGCTTCCCAAAGTACTGCTATGGAGTCTGCAGCTGTTAAGCATAAATGAGGGATTCCTGAGGTTTGAAGAAACAATTACTGTAGTAATGTATTTTCTTTCAAAGGGATCCCTCACTTTTAACAGTCCCTAATCCGTATCTCCACTTCCAGAACCTGGTAAAAGGTTCACACAAGAATCAGTTCTTTTCAGTTTGCTTAAGCATTAATTGTTACAGTACCTTTACAACTGACATTGGGTGGTCTTAGCTATTTTGATTTTCATAACATTTGCAAACTGGAAAGCCATGTTCAAACAATTTTTCAAAACTTTTGAAATATATTTCGATATAATTTTTTGGTAGCCATTAAGCTAGTTTTAGTGGTCACTGCTCGCCCTAGCTTCAGAAATAAATCTGACGTTAGAGGGCAGGGGTGAGCATGACCAAAGAGCAGAGTTTTAAATTTCATTCTAAGTTCCATAATTAGCATAAAATTCTACAGCTCTGGGGTGGCTTATTCCAAGGGAATGATTTCAGTTGTTAAGCATAGTGGGGGATCCCTTTGGAAAAAACAACATTACTGTGGTGAGTATGTTTTTCTTCTGGGTCACTCCACATTGTCAATGGGAATTACTTACAATATGAAGAAAGAGTTGCACAAAACATATTGTAATTTGCCAGGACAACGGTGGAACTTACAGAAAAAGAAATTACAATAAGTCTTACAGAATTTGTTTTTGTGTTGCTCCACATTTTCAATCGGCATTGCTTACAGTATGAGCAAAGAGTTGCACAAAACCTGTTGTAAGTAATTCCCAGTGGCAGTGTTCAAGCTAACAGACAAAAAAAGATACAAGTCTGACAGTTTCTTCTGTCTTCACCCGACATCATACTCCTGTTTGTGACGTCATAGTAATTTCCATAGAGCATAATGTCATATGCAGAGGATTGTGATGTCAGATGTAGACAAGTAGCTAGAGCAGTTGAAGTCTGGTGAACAGTGATCCTGTTTTCATGTTAACCTATGAAGTAAGAATTATAAAGAGGAAGTGAATTGGACAGAATGTGTGAAATAAAGGCAGAAATGTGTCTAAAAATGATGTTTTTCATAGTTTCACCAGAGATGGCAGTGGCTCCCTCCTCCCTCATACATTAGCTTCAAAGAGCAGCCAGCGCCTTTAGGAGAAAACGTAATATTTAGACAAATTCAGCTTATACGTCACATTGGTTCTATAGCTTTTCTCCCCCATAATTCATTACTGTAAATCACTTGCATGAAAGCAGGATATTGGTTCCTTAAGAGTTTTTCTTTCAGCTCCTGTTGTTTATTCTCCACCTGAGGCCATAATACTCTGCTCTCCCCATGCAAAGTGCTGAAGAAATCTGTGTAGGAAGTTCAAGCTAAAACGTGTTTAGATATTATGTTTTCCAAGTTTTCTGTCTGGCATCAGCAGCTCTTTAAAACCACTTGAGGAGCTGGTCTGTCGGCACAGCAGTAAGGCTACCGCTTTCAATGTCAGTGACCCAAATTCAGGAATGAGCACCTGGTCATCGGGGGCCAGCTGGGGGAGGAAGATTGAGCATTCTAGAGATGCTTTTCCTCCCGAGGGACTGCTGCAACTACATTGCCACCTGGGTAACCACAGGTGTTCGTGCAACAACAGCACAAGTGGGAGGGGTACGTTGGCCGAGGCCTTTGTGAAGCACACTCAGCCTGCATCCACCTGTTCCTCCTCGTGTGCCAACATCTCTGGGGCTGGAAAGGATATAAAAACGGGAAAAGCCTGTCTTGAGCAGGGTGTGCTCAGGCCCTGACCCTGGCCTCTACTCACTGCTCTGGAACCCCAGGAACTCATGCCTCCATGACCAGGAGTAGGCAGGAAGTTGGTCTGAACTCTGCTGGACCACACTTTGCAGGGTGATCCCTTGGATTTGTAATTTTAGGGCAGGTATTATGGTGGTGATGTTGAGGGTATGTGACTGGGCCCGAACTAGGGGATGGGGGCTGTGGTATGCAGAAACAATAAATAAAAAAAAAACACTTAAGTAGGGAACATAGTACAACATGTGCTTTTTCTGTTTATTCTTTTTTATTAACTAGGTGGCTCAGTGGATTGGCAGAGGCCACTGCAAACATCTCTTGCTTTGATGTGCTCTTGCTGGCTTTCTTAGCTGTGCAGTTATTGGCCAGCTCAAGAGTTCGCCTGAAATATTGCCTCTGTGATAGGGTGTTCTCGGTGACGGCCCTTAAAGATTTGGAACTTGCTGCCTCACCATCTTGGTAGTTCCCCCTTGCTGGAGGTGTTTAAAAAGGATCTAAATGTTATTTATGAGATAGCCCTGTAGCACAGTGGTAGCATTGCTGCTTGCTACACTGGTGACCCAGGTTTGGAAATGGACTTGAATCACCTAGGGGCTGGCTGGGGAAGGAGGACCATGCATCCCATGGACAGCTTTCTTCATTCAGGGAGTGGGGATGCACACTGTACTGCTTATCCACCACCTGGTGAAGGCTGGTTCCTACTGCAGTGGGTGCATCATTCTAAGTGCCCTGATGTGGATGCTGATAGTGATTTTTTTTTTTTAATATTTAGTATTCTGTCTCTTCTCTGGACCTGTCCACATCAGCCATCCTCCCTCTCCCAGCCCCTTCACCTACTGTCCCTGAGACTTGCCTTCAACCTGTATCATGCCCCACAAATCCCTCTTGGTTCCCCAGTCTTGGGAGGGGTTTAATCCAGTTGTGGTCAGCAGCCCAGTGAGTGGTGTGAGGCCTGTGGAGAGAGAGAGGGAGAGGTGGCATCATTCAGCCATGGTTCAGGGAGGCTTTTCCTGCCCCTAGTTTGCATCCACGAGCACCTCGTGGGTGAGCACTTCGGCATCTGCATGTAGGCGTGCAGATGTCCTAGTCAGGAGTCGCTGTTCTCACCCATCGTGGCTTCGTTGCATTGCTACCTGTGGTCAGCTGGGTGGCAGTGTTGTAACAGAGCACACAGACCTTACCTCCCTGCAGGAGGAGAGCATCCCCCTGGGATGCTCAGTCCTTCTTCTGGCTGGCCCCCGATGACTCGGGCTTGCTTCTGAACCCGGGTCACTGGCTTCACAAACAGGAGTGCTGCTGCTGTGCCGACAGGCCATCTGTGGTTGATTGTTTTTAATTGTGCCCCTGTTTTAAAGCAGCAGTGTAACAAAAAATGATTATCCAAAAAGCTGATTTCAGCTACAGTCAACAAAAATATGAGCATGCCTGTCAAATCTACTTTTCAGGGTGCCGCCTGTGCTGCGCACCATGAGTGTTTTATTTTAATTTCAGAGTCCTAAATTTTGCTAGGTCTACAATGCCATTTCAGTACCAAAAGTGGTGGCCATCTTTTTTCTTGAGAAAAATACTAAATTAAAATATTTATAAAATACTCAAACCTTGGTGAAACTAGACAATTTCACCACCAAATAAACCCGGAAGATGCCTGGACTCTTTCATATTAAAAAAAAAAAAAATGGGGATCACACATTTTTTCTCAATTTTACTGCACTGCTGCTTTAAGTAGTATTTATTTATTTAAACAGTAGTATATTATGAAGAAATTTTAATCTGGATGTTTTGTTTTATTGTGAAGTGCCTTGAGCCCTTGGGATAGAGTGCTATTTAAATAAAATAGCCCTGCCTTTTGCTGGAAAGAGGGAGTACTCAAGGGACTCAGAACCCTGAAGCTGGACATGTCACCAGCCTCTTGCTAGGCTACTTCCTAGGGTGTTTGAGAGCGGTTGTGCAGGGGCAGTGTGGAGAGGCTTGCACTGTCTGCTGTACCTAGAATGTGCAGAAACAGGGCTTCAGTCTCCAGTGTTAGGAATCAGACACTTTTCACAAACATTAAATTCATGATGCCAATTTGATTTTTTTAAATGTGCTATTTCTGCTTTGTGATAGGTGTCAATATGCCATTATAGATCAAGGGAGAACTCCTGACCAATCAGAGCACTGCTTTCTCTTGCTCGTAAAACACTCTTATAAAGAGTATCTTATCCACAGGTGCCCTTGAAACTGGCACCTTCAGGGGGAGGATTTAAAAATGTTTAACATTATTGATCACTCTTGATCGGTTATATATTAAGAAATCCTCAGAGACTTATTTTTTTCTTTCTTTTTCCACATAGCTGTTTGTCCCTTCAACCTGTTGCCCACTCCTACTTTGGGCCTCTGTCAGACCCCAGCACCATCTTCTGCTCCTCGTGCCATTAACAGCGGGGACCCGCTGCGGTGCAGAGCCGGAACTGACAACCCGTCGCCATACAGATGGTTTGAGGCGATACTGTTTTTAGTTTGTTTTCCCATTCACTTAAACCACCCACCTCCTGGTGTAGGCGATGCCTGTAGTGTCCTCGGCGGCAGCAGAGCATGCTGGGCTGCGCTGCCCCACCATGAGGGAGCTAGCTCACCTGCTCGCAGTGGGGTGGGAGGGTAGAACTGCTGCCCAGAACCTTGACATCTCTCTCCTGGGCTGGCTTGCGCTCCTCTCAGGAGCGCTCACCAGCCCTGGCTGCCTTGATCCTGACTCCCAGGGTTTGCTTCCGAAGTTAGTTTGCCTTTACAGAAGGGCAATGCCCTTTTCCACTCAGCCATCGAATGATGCTTGGAGACCACTCTTAATAGTTGTAAGGGTGGTCTAACGTTCTTAGAGTATCAGAACTGCTCACCTTTAGCCGACCCAGTGATGCTGAGGGTTGAGGCGCTGGATGCCACACCTCGCGCCACGCCAGCGACCTGGGTTCGGGAGCGAGCTCAGGCTGTCGGGGGTCATGAGGGGAGGAGATGATCGCATGTCCATAGGACTGCTCTCATCTCCTGGGGAGGGACAGGGGAATGTCCCATCCATGTAGCAGCTCCCAGTGGTGGCTGGATGCACTGCAAGTCACAGGGACTTAGCAAAGGGAACAAGACGTTGGGCGGCCGCCCTCTGGACGTGTGTGGGAGCACGTGCGTAACGGGCTAGGTGACATTGCACGGCCTTCGTCTGGGGAAACTATGTAGAACCCCCCCCCCAGTAGGCGAAGGCGGGGCCAGTAGTGATGGCCTCATGGCCACCGCCGGGTGTCAGGACACTTGACCCGGATCCCTCCCCCTGTGTTCAGCTGCCCTTCCAATACTATAGATAGGGTGCCAGTAGTAGGCGACTGTCCTTCCCTGGAGGACACAGACCCGGGGGGTTCAGGCAAGCCATGCAGGAATATGAGGGATGGGCCCCACTGGAATTGAGCGGACCATGAGTCAGGCAGGACGAGAAGAGCCGCTGAGTGCCCACACTGGAGAGAATCTGAAGGGTAAGGGAGTGCAGAAATAGAGTTCGAAAAAGAAAAAAGAACTGCTCACCTTTGGTTTGTGGTTCTCATATACTTGGAATTTGCGCAAGTCCACTCATTCAAACATAAGAGTGGTCTCCGATGCCTTAACATACACATAAAGTATGCTTTGGGGAATGGTTTTGGTTTTTTTTCACAAAAAAGCAAGTGTCAGTTGTTGCTGTTTTTTTTTAAATAGCTCTTGTTTCATGGAGCCAGTTGCCTCTGCTGGTGTGCTTGTCCTTTCAGGAGACCTGACAGATGCTAAGACAAGGAACAGAGCTGGATCCCAACAGTATGAGGTGGAGTGGCAGACTTACCAGGGCATCCTGAAGAGGTCGAGGGTGCTAGAGAAAACCAAGTGGATAGACATCAGAGGAAACCACGGTAAATGAAGCAGGGCACGACATTAAAAGCGGGCCAGTCATTTATAATGCTGTAGCTTTTCCTCATGCCTTCACATTTTAAAAAGTTAGTACACCACCTAAATGTAATATTTTTTTTTAAATAGGTGGCTATTACCATTTACATTTAACATACTTCCCACTTTTGCTGTTTAGAATATATTTTACCTGACAGTATTAAGTGTGATGTGTGGAACAGTACTCTACCTGGATTTAGACATATCTAGTTTTATGAAATCTTATATCTTTTTTTTTTTTTCAGTCATGTTTTTTTCTCCTCCAAACCTCCAGTCCACACATCCTGGATGGCATCACCTGTCTTCTCCTGGGCTTATACAGCAGTATACAGTTACAGCAGTAAAAGACCTGAGGCTGATCCTGTCTGCCCAGAATATCTACTTGTTACCCTTATGGCCCAGTACTGATTAGTATGTGCCCACTATCTCCTCAGGGCAACTCTGGTGTTGGGTGGAGTACCAGGTCAGTAGTGCACATGTCTGGGGGGGGGGTACTGGCTTCACCCTGGGGGACTGGGTTCTTTCCCCCTGTTTTTCGCTTTGAGGAGAGCTGACCTTGCAGTGACACATGTGCTGGTGTGTGAGATGTAACGGCATGTGGCAGTTTCCCTACCCAAGTGTCCCCAGCTGTGATACTACCTAGCTTTTGCTAGGTGGTGGTCATGATGCATGCGTGGCACAGCTCCTTTCCCTCCTGAAGTAGGCAAGCCCTCCATGGGACACTCCGTCCTCATTCCCCTCTCCAACCCCCAATGACCCAAGCTCTCTCCTGAACTCTGGTTGCTGGCATTGCAAGCAGTAATACTACTGCACCAAGGGTCAGCTAAATTCTGGATGTTCAGTCTGTGCTCTCATTAGTCCAGACCATATTACTTAGTAGGGATTAGTAACTGGCAGTAGTTCCTAACAACGGGTAAAAATTAAAAAATGCTTGTCTGCTTAAATAACACTTGAGTACACTCTAGTAAAAAAAAACAGTGATCATACCAGTGTCTCACAGGCTCGTAATGAGACACTGTCCACAGAAGAAGCCTGGCGCTTGGACAGAGGGTGTTCATCTCAGGAGATGAAGACCGTAACTCATTAGAGCTGGTGCAGTGTATTTTATTATAAATCCCTAGCTAAACAAGTAGTGCGTGGAGAAGGGTCAGTGACCAGTAGATGCCCAGTGCACATTAAATTGTCTTTAAATTAGGTGCTTGAAATGCATTAATGTGATGTTATGTGAAATTGTTTTGTTTGAAAATCTGCTTTACTCACAATCCTCTGCCCCGATGCCGCGATCATAGCATTAATTTGTGAGGAGCAACCTTAAAGCAGCAGTACTACGAAAAAATAAATTGAGCTTTTTTGACAGTTTATTCCCTGTGCCCTGCTAATCGTATACCTGGTACTCTTTCTCACCGGCATTGTACTATCGTCGAGTAATTTGCTCAGTTATTCTCTGCTTTTGTTTACATTTCTGCCACTAAGCATGTTGCACTGGAACCCCCTCTGCTGCCAGCTGCACATGTGAATGACTCGCAGAGACATCGGGAATGGTCAGCAGAGGGTCCCTCTGCTGATGTCAAAAGACCTGACATGACCTGTAGAAAAAGCGCAGCTGAAAATGGGTCAGACGCCATATTTGTTGTAGTGCTACAACACTTCAAATAAATTGCAAATATCTAAAAAACTAAAGACGACTGGAAAAAAACATTTACAGGTATGGAAACTGGAACTTTGGCCGCATGCTTACAGCCAAGAAACAGAATTTTGATAGATCACGTCCTGATTCGGTAGTACTGCTGCTTTAAAAGGCTTGGCTGTGCTGAAGAAGGTAGTGGCATTTAAAGGGGGGGTCTCCCACTGATTAGACACTGCCCCCCGATGAAGACGACAGTTGAAGCACCAGGGTGTATAGTGGTCACTGACCTCACTCTACGCACTACTTGTTTAGCTTGGGATTTATAATATTACACTAAAATATGTTGCACTAGCTCAGATGAGTTAAAGTCTTCATTTCCTGAGACGAACATTCTCTGTGTGAGTGCCAGGCTTCTTCCGTGGGCATTGTCTAATTTGGAGTTAGCAGCTTCTGCCTGGCACCAGCTTTTCTCTGCTTGAGCACACCTGATCGTGTTTGTATGTCTCATGTCACGATTATAACTTGGGCCAAATGCAAGAACAAAAGATCCAAAATTCGAAACCACTCACAGGCACTGAAGAACTTAAAATGGCAAGCAATTAGACTGGTTTGGCTACTTCTGCTGTTACCAGGGAATATCCATCCCAATCCTGGCTCTGTACCGCATACTGCTGAACCCCTAAGTAAACACAAAGGGTTAACAATAGCATCCATTAATATATGTAGCCTCCTGGCAAAATGTGACCAGCTACAAGTGTGGGTCACCTAGCATCAACCAGATATACTCTCAGTAGTTGAAACATGGCTCACACCGAGGATTACCGACATGGCCATTCAGATACAAGGCTACACATCCTTTAGGCTTGACAGAGCAGGCAAATGAGGAGGTGCCTGTGTATTCTACATGAAAGACCATATCCAGGGACTAGCACTCCCTCTGATAACAACCAGCAGTAACACCCACATACTGCCACTAAAAATACTACTAGGCTCAATGGGTAGAAGCTTAACAGTGGTATCTGTCTACATCCCTCCTAAGGAACAATCCTGTGGCTTCAAAGCAGTCCATGACTACCTTGCCAACCTTCCCCACAACACTGAACTAATCATGGTTGGTGTTTTCAGCATTAACTGGGCATCCACAGAGGCAGCACCTTACAGAGATTACTTAATCTCCTTAAATATGACACAACTAGTTGACTCCCCCAACCATTTTAATTATCGAACGGGGACTAGTACTCTTACAGACTGGTTGATCATTAACCGCCCTAAGAAAACTAACCGCACATTGGTCCTCCTGGATTCCATCAGTGACCATTCCCCAATACTCTTCAGCTGGTCTAACAAGGCCCCCAATATCCCAGCAAAAACACTCACCACAAGGATTTAAAAAAAAAAAGGAAACTGGAAACATTCAGAGCACGCCTTAGTTACCAAGACTGGGAATTTTATACACTGCCGAAGACGTGGATTTGGCGCGTGAAACCTTTATCTGTAAATTCAGTGAGGCATGCAATATCTATGACCCCTACACCAAACACAAAATCAAAGGCTCATGTAAATCTTGGATCTCACCTCAACTCATCGAACAGATGAAGCACAGAGACAACTTGTACAAATCAAAAAGCACAGGATCACTAGTAGATATACAAGCATATAAAACAGCCTGTAACAAGTGCACCAGGGCTGTTCGCAAAGCAAAAAGCCAGCACTTCAGTAGTGAGTTGGCAGACACCTGGGGTGACAGTCGTAAGTTCTGGGACAACATTAAGACATTAACCGGCAAACCTAATAAGTCTGCCCTACCTTGCTGAATGTTGAAGGAACTCCAACTCAGGATCCAAGTACCATCGCCGATACTTTCAACAGTGCCTTCACCAACCTTAGCGGTGTACTGCCACAGACATTTTCAACCCCCCCTAGTGTCAGTAATCCTAGACAGAAGTCGGTTACCCAATCGGCCCCTCCCCCTCCCTTCTACCTCAAAATCATCACCCAAGCTGAGGCCAAAAAATACCTCTCACAGGTCCTCGGGGGAAATCAAGAGCTAGTAGCAACTCACTCGACCTAAAGCTAGTTGCACTCACCCTTGCTGTGATTCTAATTTCCATCCTCTTACACGAATTCTAAACCTATCTCTTATATCCGGTAAATTCCCCTGGCTCTGGAAAGCCGTGGTGGTGACACCAGTCTGCAAAAGTGGGGATAGGACTAGCCATACAAATTACAGACCCATTTCAATACTTCCCCCACTCTCAAAAGCTCTGGAATACATTTTGTACAACCAGGTAGTTGACTACCTGGACAAATATCAGTATTATGCCCACAACAGCATGGGTTTAGAAAGCACCATAGCACCACTACTGCCCTGGTTCAATTTACAGGGTTTATTCATGATGCTTTAGATCTCGGGCAACCTATATAGACCTCACCAAGGCCATCGACACAGTAAACCATAAACTACTTCTGACCCAGCTTTCGCATACCGGACTATCACCAGAAACGGTGGCCAGGTTCAGGAGCTACCTCTCTGGGAGAGTACAAAAGGTGAAAATCATGGACATCATCTCTGAAAATAGAGTGTAAATACAGTGGTCCCCCAAGGCTCCATCTTGGGTCCCCTGCTCTTCAGCTTGTTTCTCAGTCAACTCTCTCTAGCTGTGCAAGACAAAGTCCTGTTTTGTGCAGATGACACGGTGCTATTTTCCAGCTACTCAGACCCAGTAGCACTTGAAAAACAAATGCAGACTAACTCTGAGTTGTAACAATTTCTGAACCTCTGCTTCTAACAATGTTCTGTCTGCTAGAGGAGGTGAGCAGTAAATCCTGGTCTTCTGTGGAGAAAAAGATTTGAAGTCCAGAGACAGACCCTGATCCACTACCTCCAGCACCCACTTATCTGTGGTGATGCTTAGCCAAGCCTGGAGGAAGTGGGAGAGTCTGCCTCTGACTGGGAGGGAGGAGGCGGCCTGAGCCTCAGGGGATTTGCTTTGGTTGGGTTTGAGAGCCCCTCCTGGAGCCCCTTATACCTCTACCCCTAGAGTATCCCTGTTGTGAATACTGCTGGTATGGGAGCACAGCTACTGGCTGGAAAAAAGGTCTGGTCATAAAAGACCTTCTTCTGCCCCTCTTCCATAGGGCCTAGTGGATGGAGAAGCATGCTGCTTGGCAGAGTTGCTTCTGTAGGTTGCCTCGTACTCCTCGACTTTTTTCATGTATGCAACCGTGGGTTCCCCAAAAAGAGTTTCCCTCTAAAGGAAAATCCAGGGCCTTGGATTGAGTATGTTGAGTAATGTTAGTGGCTCTGAGCCAAGCAAACCTTCTCTGTGCCACGGTGTTAGCCATCCATCTGGCTGCAGTGTCA
This sequence comes from Neoceratodus forsteri, assembly GCA_016271365.2. Lineage (NCBI taxonomy): Eukaryota > Metazoa > Chordata > Ceratodontiformes > Ceratodontidae > Neoceratodus > Neoceratodus forsteri. Next base: position 381,466,673 of record CM028134.1, on the reverse strand, counting down.
TTGGAATCAGCAGCCATCTGAAACTGGTACTTAGCCGCCTCTAGCCCAAACCTGACAGTTTCAGCCAGGTCTTCAGACAAGGGTGAGGGGGCTTTCATGGATATGTCCAGTACTGACTGCCACAAGGATTTTTGGTACTGGGCTGCATAAGCTTGAAAAGTAGCCTGTCTCATGGCCAAAGAAGCTGATAAATAGCCTTTTTTGGCCATGCTATCCATTTTCCTGGAGTCCTTGTCCGGAGGGTGGGAGGACAGAGGGACTCTGGTTTTGTCGCAGGCTGCCTGCTGTATAACCCCTTGATGGTCAGGATGGGAGAAAAGGAAAGCAGCTCCTGTCCTGTCCAACTGATATTTTTTATCTATTCTCCTATCAATAGGAGGAACAGAATTAGGGGTCTGTAGAAGTTTTAGGGTGTCTTTTTTGAAAAACTTATATACTGGCAAGAGGAGGGCTATTGTGGGTGTTAAACCCATCATATTTAAATATTCAATTTCCTCCTCATCCTTAATCTGCTCTGTGGTAGCAATATCAAGAGCATCTGCCATTCTCCTTACAAATGTGAAATGTGAGGAGTAATCCTCTGACACCCTGGGAGGAGAACCAAAATCCTGCTCAGGTGACACCTCTGGGGGAATTGGTTCATCATCTTGAAAAGGGTCATCTTCCTCCTCATAATATTGCTCCTCCTGTAAAGAGGGCAACACACCACTGCTAGCCTGGGGACCCTGGGTAGGGATAGGCTGCTGGGGAATGATATTTTGCAGTGCCTGGATAATTTTAAAAGCCTGGGCTATTTCTTGAGCCGAGGGCATAGCAGCCACCTGCGCAGAAGTCCCTGGTTTAGCAGGGGAAGATTCTGAATGCTTAGTTTTTTTTGAGTTTCTTTGAGGGAACTGGGGAGTCGGCTGGTTCTTTGCCTCTTTTTGCTTCTTTTTCGCCCGTATCAGGGGCAGGGGTAAGCAAACTTGTGGGTTCAGCCACAGCAGATTGGGGTGTCAGCTGGTCAGAGATGGAGGGACCCCTAGGAAATCTTTTGTTTAGCCTTTCAAGGCATTTTTCCACGTTTTTTTCTGGGAAAGTTTTACAGACTTCACAATCCTGATCCAGATGTTCGAATCCCAGACAAGCCACACATAAGGTGTGCTTGTCTGCCTTAGCAAATACATCTTCACATTTTAAACAATTCTTAAAACCGGGTTCTCCGGTTTTCCTTTTGGGTTTCTCTGGCATGATAATGTCTGAAAATGAGAAAAAACACTAACCGCTAATAAAAGAGTAAATGCGGTTATTTAGTTATTATACTTTTTTTTTTTTTTTCTTTTTGCGATCGGTTCCGGAACTGATAGGAACCAGAGGAACCGAACCCAGGAGACGATAAATGAACCAGTTCAGTGGTTCTGTAACTGATTGAAAGCAGTTACAAAAACAATGAAATACAGTAAAAAACTAAACTAATAATAGATAAAATACAAGGCTCTTTAATCAGAGAACCCCGGTGACTTAAACAACTAACCCGGTTCTCCCACGGTTATCCCGAACTGAGAGGAACTGGAAAAAATGTATAATTTAAGCAATAAACAAGATTTACACTAACAATCAGTAGAGGCAATAAAATAAATAGAAAATACTTAAGTTTTTTAAGGTTTATAATCTTCTTTCACGTGAAAGAGTAAGATGACCACTCCGTGCGACCAGACTTTCAGGAGGAGAGAAATATATGAAGAGGTTTGAACACCACAGTTGGTAGAGGCAGTATTTGAAAGATGCTCACATGCAAAGAATTCTACTCATTTGCATGTGTTCCATCTCTCTGGGCAGTCCAACCCTCCAGGCTTACTGCATGAAGTTATGAATATCCTGAGCATTACTGGGGTTAGAACTAAGCAAACTCGACTCATATACCGAATACTGACATCAGCACTTAGTAGCACACCATTATTCACCCACCCTCTTATACCTTCTTTGGAGGGTACTCCCTACCACCTTCTCCCCATTTCTGGTTGACCTTTTCACCCCTCCAGGTCCTGCCCTCCTGTCAATCCCTCCATGAATAGTTAACATAAACTGCCATCTCACCTCTTATTCAAGAAACACCCCTTGAATCCCCACTCCCACTACCTTCCCTAGAGGAAACCCTACCCACCCTCTCCCCACCCCTGTTTGACCTAATCACCATGGTCCTTCACACCTGTCTACACTCCGTCTAATGATATCATTGACTGCAATCTCATCCTCTGTCTCCAGTTCATAATTAGCATGCCCCTGTGATCCTGAAATGACCCCTGACTTTGGGCCCTCCTCTTTACTCCTGCCCTCCTCCCCAACCACTGTCAGGTGCTAGGACAAACTGCATCACTGATGTACTAGGGGTTTGAAAAACCAAACGCTAAAAGTTCCCTACTTCCGGACCGCACAAGGCCAACGCTTATACGAGTACTGTGCGTCTCTCTGGTTCAGTGCCCTCAATATGGAGGCACAAAAGGAACTCAAGCTGGGACTCTATAAGTCAAAATTACGTACCCTACTTATTGTGACTGTGGGACCTAATCCTTCCCTTAGCCTTAGCCGCCCCCCACCCGACTTGGCTGCAACTTAGTAACTACCCCCCACAGTCCCTCTGCTACCTCCTGCCTCCCCTTCCCCTCTCCTCCTGGACATTACACTGCCAGACTCTCTATCCTACTTCACTTTGACCTCTTATTATTTTTCCCTCTAATTCCCCCTTCCCCATCTCTCCTCTGTGCCTGCTCCATTATTCCCCCCTACCCCCCATCACTTTTCCTTCTCTGTGGCACTTCCTCTCTCTGAGTAAATGTGTATTCTCACATACTCTTCCTTAGCATCTAGACAATGGATCTAATTCCTCAATCATTTCCTGCTAGTTGTGCCCCTGGCATGAATTTTTAGATGTATTTCTTTGTTTTTGATGTTTATTTTGGTAAAATTCTTTCTACTTCAAGTGTATGTAGCTCTCACTCATATTGTGACTTCTGTAGTTGTTATTGAAACTGTTCTCTGTAAGATCTCTGATTGTGTAATATGACGTGGAACCTCTGTAAACGAGCCGCTGGCTCAAAGGTGTATTCCGAATAATTCAATCAATAAATAAATAGGTTTTATTATGCACTTATGACAAGAACTGTTTCTAATCATGTTAGCGGTTTAATCCTTTACTAGTAATCCCCAAACGTGTTTCGTCAGTTGAATCCTAACTGTAATTGATTTGTAACAACCAGCCTAGTCTGTTCTTATTAGTCAATGTATCCTTTCTGTAATTGAAATGTAACTATCTGCCTTGCTTATTCTTGTTATACCCAGTTGTCTTCTCTGATCGGACATGCAAACTTTGTAAATGAGTTTTTAGCTTAAAGGTATTGTCGTCCTAGAATGTAAATAAATAATGAGACAGCAAGTGTGAGTGTCTGCGGCCACGAAAAGTGAAAGTTGCACTCACAGTATCCATTAAAGCCCGACTGGGCAAAGTTAATTGGGAGCTAAACTGGGACAGGAACAGAAGCGGCTGATGCCACTGAAAAGTCAAGCAGCCCTGTGGCTGATAGCTTATGCCCTGGAGTGGGTGAAAGTCATCAGGTAAATGCTGAGGCCAAGAGCAGCTGTGTAAGGCAGGAAGAGCCACTGATTACTGTCTACTGTCACTCCCAAGGCTGTCATGCTCCGCCCAGTGGGCTTCAATTGTTACTGTCACTCCTGAGGCTGTCATATTCTGCCAAATGGGCTTCAGTCACTCCTGAGGTTGTCGTACTCAGTCTAGTGGGCATCGATTGTTGTCACTGCTGAGGCTGTCATATTCTGCCCAGTTGACTTCGACTTTTACTGTCAGTTCTGAGACTGTTGTACTCTGTCCAGTGGGCTTTGATTGCTGCTGTCTACATAACGTTCAAGGCCGTTGTACTCCACCCAGTGGGCTTCGATTGCTACTGTCACTCCCAAGGCTGTTGTAATCTGCCCAATGAGCATCAGTTGCTACTGTCACTACTGAGGCTGTTGTACTCTGCCCAAGGGGCTTTGATTGCTGCTGTCATTTCCGAGGCTGTCGCACTGTGCCTAGTGGGCTTCAGTTGGTACCGAAACTCCCGAGGCTGTTGTACTCTGCCCAATGAGCTTCAGTTGCTACTGTCACTCCTGAGGCTGTCATACTCTGCCCATTGGGCTTCGATTGCTGTTGTCATTCTGGAGGCCGACATACTCTGCCCAATGGGCTTTGATGGCTACTTTCACTCCTGAGGCTGTCATACGTTGCCCATTGGCCTTCCAGTGTTACTGTCACTCCCAAGGCTGTGGTACTGTGCCCAATGAGCATCATAAGGTGAAAAAAAGGGTTGCTACTAGGAGAACGGTGCATGTAAAGTCCCAAAAAGATTCACTCAAAGCAGAAAGGACTCAGCACTCCTTGTCAAACACAGAATGTACATATACCACCTGATGTCTTCTGTAAAAGATTTATTGTGGTGAAAACAAGCAATATATCCTGGTGCAGCCTGAGGAGACTACAACAGACCAGTGTTTCACACTCAAACTGAGTGCTCTGTCAAGGTATAGAGCTCCCCCTTCTGACCATATTCGTACATTACATTTAATTAACTTTCAGCACAAAAAAGCATGAGGAATGCACACAAAACAATTTTGCTTAATCCACCACATCTGTGCTTCATTCTGCAGTCCTAATTCCAAATATATATGTATTGGCTTATTGTGGCAGGATATTTATGTCCACTATAATCTGTATATGTGCCAGTAGGATTGGACATGTTTACAGCAATATAAATATTTTTCCAACACATTCCTAGAAACTATATACAATGTTAGTAATACTAACTATATCCTGAACACTACATGAAGCTATGAGACAATATAGTGATAGATAGATGAGAAATGGGGCAAAAGGGAAAATTCAGAAAATGCATTTTAAGGTCAGATGCAGTGAAGAACATTTCCATCATTAATACAATAGCCTTGCTGATTCTGTCTGATCATTAATGCCTGGCCATTCCATTGCAGCAAGTTTATAGATCCAAAAGGCCTCTCTTCTGATAATAATGTATTTTATTTCGCATAAGTGCCTTTCGGGTCATCAAGGCACTTTACAAAAAGATAAAACAGTCAAAATAAAACAGTGAGCATAATGAAAGATAAATAGTATATTAATAAAATAAGTAACAGGGAATCAAAGTTATATGGTGCCATCATAAGCATGACACCATAGGAAGGTTTTCAATGCCTGTTTAAACCCCTTCGCAGTCGTGCACTCCCGAAGCTGACAGGGTAGAGAATTCCAAAGGGTTGGGGCCACGTGCACCAGAAGATTTTAGAGACACCCTCGGAATCTCTAGCAACCCCTCGTCAGCCGAACTCAACTGTCGCACTGGGTGGTAAGGCACAAAAAGCTCTTTCAAGTAGTCTGGGCCCGGTCCATGTAGGGCTTTATAAGTCAGTAAACCAACTTTAAAGGTGATCCGCCACCTAATCGGCAGCCAGTGCAGATCGCACAGCACAGGGGTAATATGGGATACTTGAGAAACCCCAGTTAACAATCATGCTGCTGCGTTCTGCACGAGCTGCAGGTGACGGATTTCAACCCCAGAAAGCCCTAAGTACAGGGAGCTAAAATAATCAAGGCGCAAAGTCACAAAAGCATGCACCAGTGTAGGCAAGTCCCCAGATGGAACCAGGTACTTAATCCTGGAGATATTCCTAAAATGATAAAAGGAAGACTTAACGACAGACGACACTTGAGATTGCAAAGTCAGCCCGTCAACAAGCACTACCCCCAGGTTTCACACCCATTCACAGAATAGGATCTGAGAGCCCCCAAGAAAAATTCCAGAGGGCTGATCAGCCCTAAACCCCTCTATCCGGCGACCCGGGTGCACTACCATCACCTCCGTCTTTCTGGCGTTCAGCTTTAACCAGCTCGAGTTCATCCAGTCCTGGATTTCAGCGAGACAGGTATTAAGTACCGAGACAACTCTATCCTGGTCAGGAGCAAAAGACAGGTAGAGCTGGGTATCATCAGCATAGCAGTGAAACCTCAGCCCATACCATTTTACAATGTCTCCAAGGGGCAGCATCTACACTGCAAACAACATAGGGGACAGCACTGAAACCTGAGGGACCCCACATGGCAGGGAGAAAGAGTCCGAGGAAAAAATCCCAGACACCACTCTCTGACTTCTGCCAGTAAGGAAAGATGTAAACCACCTAAGGACCATGCCTGACAGTCCATAGATGGACCTCAGACGTCCAAGCAGCACCCCATGGTCTACAGTGTCAAAAGCTGAAGAGAGATCAAGGAGCACCTAGATAGAATGGTTTTTCCACTCTCTCGCCATCAGGAGATCATTGAACACCTGAACCAGCGCCGTCTCAGTACCATGCCTCTTTTGAAAACTGGACTGGAGAGGTACATAGATGTTATGGATGGTCAAGTGGTCGTCCAGCTGTACCGCTACTACTTTCTCAATCACCTTTCCTGTAAAGGGAAGGTTTGAGATCAGTCTTTAGTTGGCCAGAGAATCCGGGTCCAAAGAAGCTTTCTTTAGGAGGGGAATTACCACCGCCTCCTTCAGGGAGCTTGGAAACTCACCGGATTCCAAGGAGCACCGGACTGTCTGCACCAGGACCTGGCCGATCATATCCCAACAACCCATAATCAAGGAAGTTGGGCCCGGATCCAAACTACAGCACGTAGGCGCATACCCTGGACAATCCGCATGACATCTGCGAGCTTGGGTAAGGGAAAGGTACTCCAGGAAGCCTGAGGTGAGGTGACCAAACACCGATCATCAGTAACCCCCATAGAGCGAGTTGAACAAACTTCCGACCTGATGTCAGCCACCTTATCCACAAAGATCTGAGCAAGCTCATCGCACTCCACTTGCGAAAAAGGTCTTCTGAGCTGAAGACAGGTTGGGTTGCACAACCTGTCATCAGTTTGGAAGAGCTGGGGTAGTCGATCTTGAGCGGCAGCAATCTCGCCGGACAGGAATTCTGCCTTCTTACAGGAGATCGTTGATTGATAAATCTTATCATGTTCAACCAATCTACGGTGGTCGGCAACCAGGGCCGATTTCCACCAGTGCCGTTCTAACCTATGTCCTACTCACCGCAACTCCCTCAAAGGCCCATCAAACCAAGGGGCCCGAGGGTGAAGGGGGAGAGGATGAACACAGACGGGAGCAATCAAGTCCAGAGCTGCTGAGATGGCCTTATTATAGGCCACCACTAAAGTCTCTGGACTCGAGCTGGTCACAACAAACTCTGAAAGGTCAATCACCGCTGCTAGGTCTTCAGGACTCACTTCCCATAAAGGGTGGTAACTGACCATCTCCAAAGGGGCAGGCCTCCGAAGGGGGGTGCAAAAGTTGAACCTCACGGTGTAATGATCAGACCAACCGACTGGTTCCACCTCCAGGTCGGAGGCCTCAATCCCCAGGAGGAAAACCAGATCAAGAGAGTGACTGTGTTTATGGGTGGCAGAGGTAACAACCTGTGTGAGGCCCAGAGATGTCATAAGCTGGAGTAAGTGTTGTCCAAACTGTGAGAGATCATCGTCGACCCAGGCATTGAAGTCACCGAGTATCATCAACCTAGACGACTCCAATGCCATGTCGGCGACGAAGTCCGCTACTTCCTGCAGGAATCGCGTCTCGTCCCCGGGTAGAAGGTAGACGAGAGCTAACCTGCAACCTACACCAGCCACCACAGTACACTCAAATGATTCGGCTTCCTCAACTGGTACACTCGTGAGGCCCAACTCGGTTTTGAAACAGGCCGCCAGCCCCCCCCGATCCAATCTCAAGCGGTGTATCATCGAGTACCTGGTCGGAATTGCAGCATCCAAAATGGGGCCAGCATTTTCATCCAACCAGGTCTCGGTGATGCAAGCCAGATCAGTTGTTTCAATAAGATCTGCAATAATTGCAGTCTTATTTTTAATAGATCTGGCATTGCATAATGCCGTTCGAGTTGTATGGGCTTCAAGGGCCACCCCGGCTGCTTGTCTGCCACAAGAGGCAGTTCTCTTGGGTATGGAAACTAGATAAGGAGCACCCCGTTCCAGACTCCATTTTGCCCCAGGGCGTTTTCTAGGCCTGACCAGACCGATGTGAGAGATGCGTTCATTCGTCCGCCAATGTCCGCACCCCCCAACCCCCTCCTGCGAAAAATGCCTAGCGCACGACAGCGCTGGTAAGTTGACAACGAAGGGGGGAAGGGACGGAGGGTGCGGAGAGTGGAGGACGAATAGCGCACGACCAGGGTGGGGGGAGAACTTACACATTTCACAATAGAATTTAATACCAACATATACAGCATTCAGGCACCCAACCTAAAGAAGACCCCTGAAAACAATAATAAAATTAAACGTACCCACCCGACTAAAAATATAATAAAATACCACCCTGCCCCACACTATTTGGAGGATTTCAATCCCAAAAACTACTGCAATCCCCTCTCACAAGATACAAAAACAAATATAAATTCACCCACCCCCCCCAAGCCCTCTCACAGCCAAGGAATAGGGGAGTTCCAGGCACTCTCACTGCCCAAAATAAAACAAATCCAATCAAATAAAATAAAAAATTAACGTAAACATAACATTCAATAAAAATAAATAAAACAAATAAAATGTGGACGCCCAGGTCCTCTCACCACCAGGGAGACCACAAAACAGTTGAACCATAAATCACGAACTAAAATAATCCAGGAGAGAAATCATCCAAAGGTGTAGATTAATCCAACAGGTAAATTCAGTCAGGGACAAATCCAGCCGAGGAAATCGAATATATCCAAACATGGGAATAAGTCCAACAGATAGATCCAAGCCAGGACAGGTCCAGCCGAGAAAATCCAACCAACGATCAATAGCAGCACAGGCCTATCAGACTCCACACCTGGAAAACCCCAACCAGAAATATTCTGCTGCACCACCACAACGCCCGGATAGAGGCCACACAGTAGCCAGTCCCAGGAGTCTAGGGGCACCATAGGACCACCAGCCAACTCACTGAGTAAAGATCCCCGAGCCCCCGTGAAACAGCAGAATCTAGCCGCGGATCCCCCTCAAAGTCAGGCCGTTCTCATTACAAAATGGCCAGTCTCGTAAAAACAAACTTCAAGCCCACCAAGATGCAGTAGGGCTCACCACTTGATTCCAGACCCAGCACACCAACTGGTGCTCTCACAAGCGGCCCACTTGGCTGCCGCAACTCCTCCACAGAACAGACTCCCACAGATGATCTGTTGAACTCCCACAGCTCCTCCACAAAACGGACACCTCCGTAGGGCGGCAGCCCGAATCAGAAATCCCCGCTATCCTTAAGCATTAACGAGGATCGCAGCAGTCTTCGCCACCAACCACACAACCAAGTTCAACTCCGATCCAAATTCAGCTCCACACAGTTCACAGAGGCATCAGGCAGCAACACCTCCGGTCAAAAGCTCTGCATTCCCCAATACGACAGCGGCATCCAGCAAACACCACCGCATGTAGCAGAGCGACTAAAACAGCCAGGGCAACAAGGACCAGTTTGGACTCTATATCACCACCCCTGTTACCTGTCATTACTTTATCAATAGCCATAAACTTAGGTGCATGTAGTGATGCTTCTCTAGCATGATAAATGTGCATTGCAAGTGCAAATTTCTAATTTTTATTTAAGATTGCACGCTTTTCTTTTAGCTTACGTTTTGTTCTCCCTACATAAAATACCCCACAACTACATAAAGCCAAATAAAAAATAAATTACATTTTGTGTGTCACACGTAATCAGGCTGCATATCTTATTTCAAACAACATGAAGTCTTGCTGTATTCTGACAATTGCAGTTAGCCCCAGCCTTTAAACTGCCCCGGAGAACATAGGGTTAACTTTTCTATGCATGGCACAGAATGTTCATCTCGAGCTCGGTTGAAGCCTCTGCCTGTTGTTATTTGAACTGCAACCGTCAGATCTTTATGAGCAAAACTCACTAGGTGTTATGTGTGGAAACTGTAAAAATTTTTAACTTGCCAACTGGCAGAAGAATAATGTTTTGGGTCCTCAAAGGAAGACTCAAGTCAGGAAACCCAAAAACAAAAATCAATCAAATGAAATAACATTCCACCCAAAGAGAACAGAGGGTGTAAAAGGGGGCACCTCTAGGGTGCCAACACTGCGCCTGCCCAACCACATCCCAAAAATCTAGGTTCTGAGAGGGGAGGCGGGGGGGAAGGGAGGTCAGAATACAGCAAGACTCCACTAGAAGAAACATAATTACTAAGGTGGGTAATTTTTTCTTCAAACAACATGAAGTCTTGCTGTATTCTGACAATTGCAGACTACCAAGCAGTACCTCCATGGAGGAGGGACAGAACCTACTTTGGGAATAGGCTGTGAAGTACTGTTGTGCTAAACCGAGCATCACTCCTAGCCTGGATATCCAGAGAGTAATGCTTAGTAAAAGTATGGACTGTTTTCCAGGTGGCTGCTTGACAAATTTCTAAAAGAGGGATATCCCTGACAGCAGCCAGGGAAGCAGCAGTACCTCTTGTGGAATGAGCCCTCTGGCCTGAGGGTGGAGTTTTACCCAGTTTTTCATAGCAGAACTGTATACAAGAAACAATCCACCTGGCAATAGATCTCTTGGTGGCAGGTTTGCCCTTCCCAACTTCTCCATAAGTGAGGAACAACTGGAGGGAGTCAAACCTGTGACCCTTGGTACGCTCTATGTAGTAGCTAAGGGCTCTTTTAACATCAAAACTGTGCAGCCTCCTCTCTCCCGAGGAAGAATCTTCAGTGAAGAAAACAGGGAGCGATATAGACTGATTCAGGTAGAAATCTGAAACCACTTTAGGCAAGAACTTTCTGTTAGTTCTAAGGACCACTTTATCTCTGTGAAAAGAGGTGAAATCAGATTCCACTGACAGGGCTTGCAATTCACTGATACGTCTAGCAGAAGTAATGGCTACCAAAAACACAGTTTTCCAAGTCAAGTACTTAAGCTCTGCTGAGGACAAAGGCTCAAAAGGGGGTTGTATAAGCTGAGCAATGCAAACATTAAGATCCCAAGCAGGAGCAGGATCCCTAAAGGGGGGGATTGGTGTGAAGCAATCTCTTGAAAAACTTACAGAATACAGGATGGGATGACAGTGAGGAAGACTTGCCTACTGACAGGAAAGCAGAAACAGCTGCCAAGTGTACCTTGAGAGTAGCTGGTCTGAGACCTATGCCATTGAGATGGACCATATAATCTAGAACCGTAGGCAATTCAGCAGCGTCTGGAGAAATATTCTTCTTAGAACACCAAATGCTGAATCTTTTCCATTTGGAGTTGTAAGTCTTTCTGGTGGAGGGCTTTCGAGAAGCATTAAGGATATCCAGAACCCCTTGGGAAAGATGCAGATCTGCAAACTCTAACTCTTCAAGAGCCAAGCCTTGAGATTGAGAGACTGAAGATTGGGGTACCAAATCCTCCCCTGAGAGGATGTTAACAGGTTGTAATTCCTGGGAAGAGACAGGGGAAGATGGACTGCTAGGGACAGCAACAAGGGATACCATGGCTGCCTGGCCCAGTCTGGAGCAATCAGAATCACTTTGCATGGTTGTGACCTTATCTTGACTAACACTTTGAACAGGAGAGGGAAGGGGAAAGAACAGAAATTTCCCTTCCCAGTTCAGAATCTGAGCATCCAGGGGGACTGAGCTCAAGACTAGGGGTCTGCAACAAAAAAGAAGGAGTTGGTGATTGTCTGGGGCTGCAAAAGATCTATCTCTGGAGTGCCCCATCTTGAGAAAATCACCTTCAACACCAGAGGATCTAGGGCCCATTCGTGATGGCCCTGGGATATGCCATCTGCTAGAACATTGTCCTTTCCTGGAAGGTGAACTGCTATCAGAGAGGTTTGCAGGGAATAAGCCAGAGACCACAACTTAATTGCTTCTGTGCACAAGGCCGTAGACCGAGTGCCTCCTTGCTTGTTGATGTACCACATGGTGGTGGTGGTGTCTGTTCTGACCTGAACCACCTTGTTCTGTACTGAGTTGGAAAAAACTTGCAGTGCCAGAAACACTGCCCTGAGTTCCAAGAGATTGATGTGTAGAAGATTATTCCTGAGGACTTGGTCTGGGGACTGGCCCACTGTGAGCCAGTCGTCCAAATATGGAAAAAAGGAAATCTTTTGTCTTCTTAGGAAGGCAACAACTACTGCCAAGCACTTTGTGAAGACCCTTGGGGCTGAAGTTAGGCCAGAGGGCATTGCTCTGAACTGATAGTGGCCTGAGGGCAACTTGAACCTGAGGTACTTTCTGTGGGAGCACCTGATGGGAATGTGAAAGTAGGCATCTTTGAGGTCCAGGGAGGCTAGCCAATCTCCTGGCCTTAGAGAGGGAAGGATAATTCCCAGAGTTTTCATCTTGAACTTTGGCTTTAAAAGATGTTTGTTCAGGTATCTTAGGTCCAGGATGGGTCGCCACTCTCCTGTCTTTTTGGGGGTTAGGAAGTACCTGGAGTACAATCCTTTGCCCCAGTGTAGGGAAGGTACACTCTCTATAGCTCTTAGAATTAGGAGAGAAGAAACCTCTGCCTCTAGGGCAAGGGTTTCTGAGAGATTGGCAGGTGGAAAAGATCTGGCTGTCATCTTGGGAAATTTTTTGAAGCTGAGAACCAGTCCCTGGCTTACTACTTCCAGGACCCGCTTGTCTGATGTAACAGACATCCAGTCCTGGACAAAGTAAGTCAGCCTGCCCCTACTGGGATTGGAGAATCGACCCGGGCAGACCCGTCAGTGTATCTGCTTAGCGGGGGCTTTAGGCTGAGGGGTGGATGCAGGCCTGCTCATCCCCCTTCTGCCTGTCCCTCTGAAGAACTCCCTCTGTGAAAAGGAAGAAGAGGCCTGTGCTTGGTAAAAAGGCCTTTGGAAAGGCCTGCCCCTGCCCCTGGACTGCTGCCTTTGAGGAGTTGTCTGCCTCTCCTTGGCCTGAGCACTCCTGTAAGTGGTCCTGTATTCATCCATTTTCTTCATGTAATTCTCTGTCTGCTCCCCAAACAGAGAATTACCGACTACAGGAAAATCCATGGCCTTAGCCTGGGTATCCTGTGAGAGGCTAGTTCATCTGAGCCAAGCCATTCTCCGGAGAGCCACAGATGTAGCCATGACTCTTGATGATACATCATTGGAGTCTACAGCAGCATGAAACTGAACTTTCGATGCCTCAATCCCATCTGCAGCCACCTCCTCCAGCTCTTTGGCAAGCTGGGGGGAAGCCTGTTTAGCCAGTGCCAGTACAGTGTCCCACCTGGACTTCTGGTACCTGGCTGCATAGGCCATATAATCAGCCTGCATGAGTCCCAAGGATGATGACATGTACTGCTTCTTTGCCATGGCATCAATCTTCCTGGAATCCTTGTCTGGGGGGTGTGATGCCAAGGGAATGCTTGCCTTATCGCAGGCAGCAGCCTGTACAACCCCAACATGGCTGCATTGCTGATAAAGGAACTCCATATCTGAGCCTGAAAGAGTATACCTCTTGTCCATTCTTCTATCCACAGGAGGTATGGAATTGGGAGACTTAAGAATTTTTTGTGTCTGTTTCCCAAAAGATTTGTGGAGGGGAATAGACAGTCTCCTGGACTCCGGGATGTCCATCATCTCTACATAGTCAGGCTCTTCCTGATCCTCCACTGCCTCCTCCACAGGAAGCTGGAGGGTATCAGCCACCTTTCTGTAAAACATGAAGTGTGAAGGGGACTCAGAAAGCCTAGGAGGAGAAACACCTGAAGGTCTGTCTGGGGAGATGTCCGGGTCAATTGGCACATCCAGACTTTCACCATCACCATAATCATCTTCCAACTCTCCTTCTTCCTCAAACTCCGGTTCATAAAATTCTTCCAGGATATAATCCAGAACCGGGGGAACTGACCGAACCGAGCCCCTGCCAAAAGGTGCAGGATCAGTTGGAACCGAGCAAAGCGATTCCACAATACGAATCGCTTTGGCTATTTCATCGGTGGTCGGAGTATGAGATTCTGGATCCGAACCGGTCGACTTGTCTTTTAGTTTTCTTTTTGTTGGAACCGATTCCTCGGAATCGGCTCTCCTTTTGCCCGAAGAAGTATTGCCCTGGTCAGAGGGCACTCCTTCTGGTTTGGTCGGAACCGAACCGGCTGGCCATCCGGGTCAGCAGACTTCTCGGCCTCCCTTTCCCTCAGTCTACCTAATCTCTTTTCCAGGGTAGATTTGGGAAAATTCTTACAAATTTGGCAGTCTGAATCGAGGTGGTCAAACCCCAGACAATAAACACAGGTGGTGTGGGGAACAGCCTTAGCAAAGACCTCCCCACACACACTGCAGTGTTGAAACCCAGTGGGCCCGTTTTTTTTCTTGGGTTTCTCAGACATGGCCAACCTAACCAAACTTGCCCTTTCTTCGGCAACCACCAGGCAAGACTCCCCTATCGGTTCCTGACCGTGTCATGGGTCCTGAAAATGATCGGTTCAGCCGAACCGATCCACACTTTTACAAGTTCCACACAGAAAACAGAACAAAACCCATCTAGTACTCACGGTACCACAGATGGAGACTTGAACCGACTATGCGGAAACAACAATTTCGGTAGAAAAAAACGACCGAAAACCGACACTTCAACCGACTTGAACCGAGCAGCAGGAGAAATCTCCGGAGCGACTGTTCAGTGAGGCGGAGTAAAGAATCTGACGGTTGCAGTTCGAATAACAACAGGCAGAGGCTTCAACCGAGCTCGAGATGAACATTCTGTGCCATGCATAGAAAAGTTAACCCTATGTTCTCTGAGGCAGTTTAAAGGCTGGGGCTAACTGCAATTGTCAGAATACAGCAAGACTCCACTAGAAGAAACATAATTACTAAGGTGAGTAATTTTTTCATTTTTGCCATCCTTGGGGCCAAAAAAGAAAGTGGTCCTTTCTAGAACATTGCAATACTTGCAAAGTCCACATCTGACACATCCAGGATTTGGTGGGGGGCCAAAATCCAGATTTTCTCTCAACTGGCTACGTAATGTGCACAATTTGATCTCTAATGCTTCAAGCCCTCCTATATGTAATTCTTGGGGGGGGGGTTCAAATACTTCTTTAAGTTTAGTTTCGGCTGTAATAATATCTCAGTTTTTTAAAATAATGTTCTTCACTGCACCTGCGTCACAAGGCTATGTGGTCAGAAAATTCAAGGTGTTCTTTTCCTCAACTAATTGTATCCCTCGACTGTAATAATGCAGTCCTATCCATTTGTTCAACCTCCCTTCTGGCATTCTGTACATAACCTCTTTCCAGCAGACGCGCTGAAAGTGCATCTGCACACTTGGCAAAATCCTCTGTGAGGCTACACTTACGTTTTAACCTCATAAACTGACCCGTAGGTATATTTGTAACTGTATGCCAAGGATAGCTGCTATCTGCCTGAAGCAATGTATTTTTGTCCATCTCCTTGCGATACAGGGAGGTCAAAAGGTCACCCATTTCTGTTTTTCTTACAGTGATGTCCAGGAAGTTGATTCTGTCTCCACTATGCTTCACATCAAAGGTAAAGCCTGGTCCATGGCTTTCCAAATATGTAACAAAAAAGTCTAGTTTATACCATATACCATCCCACACCATTATACAATCGTCTATGTAACAATGCCAGAAGTCCAACTTTGCACTAAAAGGATTCTTTGTACTGTATATTTCATTATTCTTCCATAGAGCCATAGCCAAATTAGCATAGTTGGGGGCAAATGTTGCCCTCATTGCAGTACCCTTTTTTTAGTAGGTAATCTTGACCCAAAAAACGGAATGTGTTATTATTTAATACAATTTCTGTCATGTCTAGCAAAAGCTGACTAGCTGGTACCTTTTGTTCAAACAACATGAAGTCTTGCTGTATTCTGACTAATTGCAGTTAGCCCCAGCACTTCAACTGCCCCAGAGATGAAAGGGTTAAAGTCTATGCCAGGCACAGAACGTTCATCTCGAGCTCGATTTTCAAACCTCTGTCTCAGGTACTCTGAAGCGTAACCGTCAGATTCTTTACTCCGCTTAACTGAGAAGTCGCTCCGAAGATCCTGTCCTACACTTCGGTCTGGTACCAGTAAATTGGTCATTTTTTTCAACCATTTCCTTATTTTTCTGGTCTTCGCATCTCTATCCTGGTACAGTAAGTGTATTGTAGGTAGATAGAATTGTGTGATTGCCGAAAGAAATTGTTTTATTTTTCGATTCCCCACCGGTCGGTCCGGTCAGGAACAGAAGTAAAAAAAAAAAAAAAAAAAGTGTGTGTGTTCCAGTACCTATCGGTTCCTGAAAAAAACGTTAATTTCGGGGTTTTTTCAACCGACCTGTGACACGGTCAGAACCAATAGGTTTTTGCAGTCGCCTAACTTGAGCGCTGGTAAGGGTGACTTTTTGTATGAGGCACGTCTGAGAAACCCAAAAAGAAAACCGGACCCACGGGGTTTCAGCACTGCACTGAGTGTGGGGAGGCCTTTGCCAAGGCCGACCCCCACCTCGTCTGTGTTTATTGTCTGGGGTTTGACCACCTCAAGGAAGACTGCCAAATTTGCAAAAATTTCCCTAAATCTACTGCTGAAAAACACTTGAGTAGACTTAAGGAAAGGGAGGCAGAGAAGTCCGCTGACCCGGATGGCCAGCCCAGTTCGGTTTCGGCCGAACTTGAGGGGGTGCCTACTGACCTGGGCGATACCCCCTCGGGCAAGAGGAGAGCCAATTCTGCGGAATCTTTTCCTACAAAGAAAAAACGTAAGTTGGCCGGTTCGGATTCTGATTCCCATGCTCCGACCGCCGACGAAATTGCCAAAGCGATTGTCATAGTGCAGTCGCTTCACCCGGTTCCGATCGAACTGACACCGTCTCAAGGACAGTCGATTTGGTCAGACTTACAAGCTTCCGATTATGACCCTGCAGCTTTTTATGAGGGCAAATGGGGAGGGAGGAGAAGAAGAAGATGATGAAGATGAAGAGTATGAGGACCTGTATGAGTCTATCGAACCAGACAGGCCTTCCAATGTCTCTACTCCCAGGCTTTCTGAGTCCCACTCCCACTACCAGTTTTACAGGAAGGTGGCTGACACTCTTCAGCTCTCTATGGAAGAAGCTGAACAGGATCAGGAGGAGCCTGACTATGTTGAAATGATGGACTTCCCAGAGTCCAAAAGGGTGTCTATCCCTCTGCATAAGTCCCTGGGGAAACGGACACAAAAGATCTTACAAATACCAACATCCATACCTCCTGTGGATAAGAAGATGGACAGGAGGTATGCTTTGTCAGGCCCTGGGACGGAATTCCTTACTACTCACTGCAGCCATGTTGGGGTAGTGCAAGCTGCAGCCTGTGACAAGGCTAGTATTCCTCTGGCATCTCACCCCCCCAGATAAGGATTCCAGGAAAGTGGATGCCATGGCAAAAAAGAAGTACCTGGCATCCTCTTTGGGACTCGGACAATCTAACTACATGGCATATACGGCCAGATACCAGAAGTCTAGGTGGGATACGATTCTGGTACTGGCTAAGATTGCCCCTTCCCAGCTAACCAGTGAGCTGGACCAGGTGGCTGCAGATGGCATCGAAGCT
Source organism: Neoceratodus forsteri (assembly GCA_016271365.2). Classification (NCBI taxonomy): domain Eukaryota; kingdom Metazoa; phylum Chordata; order Ceratodontiformes; family Ceratodontidae; genus Neoceratodus; species Neoceratodus forsteri. The sequence continues at coordinate 381,449,072 of CM028134.1, read as the reverse complement.
TCCAAGGTACAAGTCCATGCTGCTGTAGACTCGAATGATGTCCATTCTCGGGTTATGGCTACATCTGTTTCCATGAGGAGATTTGCCTGGCTCAGGTGTACCAGCTTGTCTCAGGATACCCAGACCAAGGCCATGGATTTTCCTGTCTCTGGTAACTCTCTGTTTGGGGAACAAACAGAGGCTTACATGAAAAAGATGGACGAGTACAGGACCGCATACAGGAGTGCTGCAGCCAAAGAGAAGCAGACCACTCCTCAAAGGCAGCAATCTAGGTCTGGCAGGGGCAGGCCTTTTCAAAGGCCTTTTCACCAGGCCCAAGCTTCCTCTTCTTTTCAGCAGAGGGTTTTTTTAGTGGAAGAGACAGAAGGGGGATGACAAGGGCTGCATCCTCCTCACAGTCTAAGCCCCCTACCAAGCTGACACCCTGATGGGTCAGTCAGGGTCACCTCCCCAATCCCTGTAGGGGGCAGGCTGGCTCACTTCTTCCAGGCCTGGAAGTCTATCACTTCAGACAAATGGGATCTGGAAGTGATGAGCCAGGGCCTTGCTCTCAGCTTCACCAGGTTCCCAAGGCTGAGGGCAAAGGTTTTTCCCTTCCTCTTCAGAGGAAGCACAGGCTTTGGAGACCGAGGTCTCATCTCTACTGCTCCTGCAAGCAGTGGAAAAGGTCCCTCTCATTCACAGGGGAAAAGGATTGTACTCCAGGTACTTCCTTACCCTAAAAAAGACAGGGGAGTGGCGACCCATCCTAGATCTACGTTACCTAAACAAACACATCTTAAAACCAAAGGTCAAGATGGTGACTCTGGGACTAATTCTTCCCTTTCTGAGACCAGGAGACTGGCTAGCATCTCTGGATCTCAAAGATGCCTATTTCCGCATACCTGTCAGGCAGTCCCACAGAAAGTACCTCAGATTCGAACTGCCCTTAGGCCATTACCGGTTCAGAGCAATGCCTTTCGGTTTGACATCTGCTCCAAGGGTATTCACTAAGTGTTTGGCAGTCATGGTGGCCTTCCTCAGAAAACAAGGCATCCTGCTGTTCCCTTATCTGGATGACTGGCTTGTAGTGGGCCAGTCCCCAGACCAAGTCAGGTCACATCTAAAAGTCACTCAAGATCTTCTGGAATCTTTAGGGTTCATCTTGAATCTGGAAAAGTCAGTTCTGGAGCCCTCCCAGCTCCTCACATTTATAGGCGTGGAGTTGGACACTGTACAGGCCAAAGCTTTTCTTCCTTCCCCAAGGGTCCAATCTCTCATCAGTCTGGCCTCTTCTTTTCGTCTACTTGTGTCTCAGCCAGCCAGACACTTTTTACAGCTGCTAGGCCATATGGCAGCATGCACTGCAGTAGTGCAGGGTGCAAGGTTTCAGATGAGATATTCAATTTCACCTGAGAGCTTTTTAGTCTCAAAGAAAAGACTCCCTCTCCAAGTTGGTTCCAGTGTCCCTGACCCTGGTTCAAGCCCTCCAGTGGTGGTTGGAGGAGGACAACTTGAGGCAAGGGGTTCCCTTCCTCAGTCAGGTGCCCACAGTAATACTCACCACAGATGCTTCCTTACTGGGGTGGGGAGCTCATTTGGATCAGCACACAGCTCAGGGGACTTGGTCTCCTCAGGAGTCCCTTCTGCATATAAACCTGCTCGAACTAAGGGCTGTCTTTCTAGCAGTTCAGACATTTTCGAACATGATCCAGGGAAAGTGGTGCAGATCAGGACAGACAATACCATAACCATGTGGTACATCAACAAGCATGGGGCACTCAGTCTTCAGCCCCTGTGCACTGAGGCCATGAAAATGTGGTCTCTAGCTTATTCCCTGCAAGCTTCCCTGGTCGCTGTGCATCTCTCAGGAAAGGGCAATGTACTTGAAGATGCTCTCAGCAGGATTTCTCAGGGTCACCACGAGTGGTCCCTGGACCCTCTCATTCTTCAAGTCATTTTCAAGAGATGGGGCACTCCAGAGATAGATCTTTTGCAGCCCCAGACAACCATCAGCTCTCCTTGTTCTGCTGCAGACCCCCTCTTCTAGGGTCTGTCCCTCTGAATGCTCCTGTTAGATTGGACCAACAAGTTTCGCTATGCTTTTCCTCCCTTTCCTCTGATATTCAGAGTGCTGGTCAAGATCAGGACCCAACCTTGCACAGTGATCCTGGTAGCCCCCGACTGGGCCAGGCAACCTTGATATCCTCTTCTGTTGTCACTGTCAGTGACAATACCTCTGTGCCTTCCCAGACGGTTCAATCTCCTCATCTCTTCTCAGGGGGGATCCTGTATCCCAACCTTCACTCTCTCAGGCTCAAGGCCTGGCTCTTGAAGAGTTAGAGTATGCAGGTCTTAATCTTTCCCAGCCAGCTCTGGATATTCTTAAGGCTAGTAGAAAGCATTCCACCAGAAAGACTTACAGCTCCAAATGGAAGAGGTTTGGGTTTTTGGTGTACTCAGAGGCACGCTCAACCAGATTCAGCTAATATTGCCATTGTTCTGGATTATATGGTGCATCTTAATAGTTTGAGCCTTCGGCCTGCCACCCTCAAGATGCATTTGGCAGCTGTTTCTGCTTTCATTTCCGCAGGGAAAGTCTCTTCCTTAGCATCTCATCCAGTCTTTAAAAGATTTTTCAAAGGGCTGATTCATATCAATCCTCCTTTCAGGAACCCCACTCCTCTGTGGGACCTGAATATTTGTATTGCACAGCCGATGCAGCCCCCCTTTCAGCCTCTTTCTTCAGCTGAACTAAAGTACCTGACTTGGAAAGCTGTATTACTGGTGGCTATCTCATCTGCCAGGAGAATCAGTGAATTATAGGCCTTATCAGTGGAACCTGACTTCATTTCATTTCACAGGGATAAGGTGGTCCTTCGCACAAATAGGAAGTTCCTTCCCAAGGTGGTATCAGACTTTCATCTGAACCAATCTATAACTTTGCCTGTATTCTTTACCGACCATTCCTCCTCTGGAGAGAGGAGGTTACACAGTCTTGATGTAAAAAGGGTTCTGAGTTACTACTTAGAATCCACTAAACCTCACAGAAATGACTGTTCCCAGTTGTTCCTTACTTATGGAGAGGTGGGTAAAGGTAACCTGCCACTAAGAGAACCACTGCTCGATGGATTGTCTCTTGTATACAGTTCTGCTGTTAAAAATTGAGGAAGGAGCCTCCATCAGGCCTGAGGGCTCACTCCACCAGAGGTACAGCTGCCTCAGTGGCAGCTGTCAGGGATATACCCTTAGTGGAAATCTGTAAAGCAGCCACCTGGAAGACTGTTCACACATTTACCAAGCATTATTCCCTTGACATTCAGTTAAGAAGTGATGCTAGGTTTGTCACAGCAGTGCTGCAGAGCTTGTTCCCAAAATAGGTTCTGTAGTTCCCTCCTCCTGGGGGGTACTGCTTGGTAGTCTGCAATTAGTCAGAATACAGCAAGACTTCATGTTGTTTGAAGAAAAAATTACTCACCTTAGTAATGTTGTTTCTTCTAATGGAGTCTTGCTGTATTGTGATCTCCCTTCCTGCCTTCCCTCCTAGAACCTAGCTGTTTTGGGATGTGGGTGGGCAGGTGTAGTGCTGCACCCCAAGGGTGCATTGGTTGTTTTTCTTCTTCTTATTATTATTATTCTCATTGTTTGTCTACCTACTTGAATTCTTTTTGGCGGTCTCGACTTGAGTCTTCATACCCTTTTTTACATATATATGTCCTTTTGGGCAAGCATTTTAAAACAGTTTTCGGACTGTTAGCCAGTTAGTTTAGTGCTCCTAAGAATCTGACGGTTGCGCTTCAGAGTACCTGGGACAGAGGTTTGAAAACCAAGCTTGAGATGAATGTTCTATGCCTGACATAGACTTTAACCCTTTAATCTCCGGGGTGGTTGAAGTGCTGGGGCTAACTGCAATTAGTCAGAATACAGCAAGACTCCATTAGAAGAAACAACATTACTAAGGTGAGTAATTTTTTCTTCTCTTTTCTCTAAAAAGTACTGTAGGGCTTCAAGACCCAAATGATATGGAATGTTGGTATATAAACTGGAAACATCCAATGTTACCAAAAGTTTTCCCTTCCCTACATACATTTCTGATGTCAAGTTAATAATGTCTCTGGTATCCTTTATGTATGGCCTAAGATCCATTACCAAAGGCTGTATATGAAAATCAGTAAACTGTGACATAGTCTCTGTCAGTGATCCTTGTCCTGTTATAATCGGTTGCCCTGGGTGGTTTATTAAGGTTTTGTGTATTTTGGGCAATAAATAAAAAAAACGGACGAATTGAATATTTTACTATCAAAAAAATCTCTTTCTTTTTCTGAAATGTCACCCTTTAGAAATGCCTTTTCTATAAGTTTATCCACCTTTATTTTGTTAGTCATTGTGGGGTCAGTAGATAGGGGCATATTTGTGTTAGAATCACCAAGCTTTTAGCTTATCTAAAGCCTTCCTTTCCAGAGATGACATATTCCAAAAAACATCATTTCTATGCTCATTCTTTTTATAGTATGTTTCTAGGTCTTACATACAAGCTTTGTAAAAGTGTTGACTGCAGGGGTCATGGGAGGTATAAATGTAGAAGGCCTTCTAAGGCATCTCTCACTACTGCTATAACTGTTCTCAGTGATGGGTATCTGACTTTCTGGTGTTTCGTTTAGCTCTTCAGTAGTTTTTAATTGATTTTCATATATAGCCTTTGGTAGTGTATCTTAGGTCATGCATAAAGGATACCAGAGACATCATGAACTTGACATCAGAAATGTATGTAGGGGAGGGCAGACTTTTGGTAACATTAGATGTTTCCAGTTTATATACCAACATTCCACATCATTTTGGACTTGAAGCCCTACAGTACTTTTTAGAGAAAAGAGAACAAAAGGTACCAGCTAGTCAGCTTTTGCTAGACATGACTGAAATGGTATTAAATAATAACACATTCCGTTTTTTGGGCCAATATTACCTACAAAAAAGGTACTGCAATGAGGGCAACACTTGCCCCCAACTATGCTAATTTGGCTATGGCTCTATGGAAGGATAATGAAATATACAGTACAAAGAATCCTTTTCGTGCAAAGTTGGAGTTCTGGCGTCGTTACATAGATGACTGTATAATGGTGTGGGATGGTACATTATCAGAACTAGACTTTTTTGTTACATATTTGGAAAGCCATGGACCAGGCTTTACCTTTGATGTGAAGCATAGTGGAGACAGAATCAACTTGCTGGACATCACTATAAGAAAAACAGAAATGGGTGACCTTTTGACCTCCCTGTATCGCAAGGAGATGGACAAAAATACACTGCTTCAGGCAGATAGCAGCTATCCTTGGCATACAGTTATAAATATACCTATGGGTCAGTTTATGAGGTTAAAATGCAAGTGTAACCTCACAGAGGATTTTGCCAAGTGTGCAGATGCACTTTCAGCGCGTCTGTTGGAAAGAGGTTATAGTTTTAGAAATGTACAGAATGCCAGAAGGGAGGTTGAACAAATGGATAGGACTGCATTATTACAGTCGAGGGAACAATTAGTTGAGGAAAAGAACTTCTTGAATTTTGTGACCACATATGCTTGTGATGCAGGTGCAGTGAAAAACATTATTTTAAAAAATTGGGATATTATTAAAGTCGAAACTAAACTTAAAGAAGTATTTGAACTCTCCCCCCCCTTAGAATTACATATAGGAGGGCTCGAAGCATTAGAAATCAAATTGTGCACGATATGCAGCCAGTTGAGAGAAAATCTGGGATTTTTGCCCCCCACCAAATCCTGGATATGTCAGATGAGGACATTGCAAGTATTGCAATGTTCTAGGAAAGGACCTCTTTCTTTTTTGGCCCTAAGAATGGCAAAAAATATAAGATATGCAGCCTGATTACGTGTGACACACAAAATGTAATTTATTTGGCTTTACGTAGGGAGAACAAAATGTAAGCTAAAAGAAAGTATTGGGGAACACATGCGTGCAATCTTAAATAAAAATGAGAAATTTGCACTTGCAATGCACATTAATCATGCTAGAGAAGCATCACTACATGCACCTCAGTTTATGGCTATTGATAAAGTAATGACAGGTAATGGGGTGGTGATATAGAGTCCAAACTGGCTAGAAGAGAGGCCTTTTGGATCTATAAACTTGGTGCAATGGAATGACCAGGCATTCATGATCAGATAGAATTAGCAAGGCTATTATTGTATGATGGAAATGTTCTTCTCTGCATCTGACCTTAAAATGCATTTTTTGAATTTTCCCTTTTGTTACCCCCCACCTCATTTCTCATCTCTCTATCACTACATTGTCTCATAGCTTCATGCAGTGTTCAGGATGTAGTTAGTATTGCTAACATTGTATATGGTTTCTAGGAATGTGTTGGAAAAATATTTATATTGCTATAAACATGTCCAATCCTATTGGCACATGTACAGTTTATAGTGGACATAAATGTCGTGCCACGATAAGCCAGTACATACATTTAGGACTGCAGAATGAAGCTCAGATGTGGTGGCTTAAGCAAAATTGTTTTGTGTGCATTCCTCATGCTTTTTTGTGCTGAAAGTTAATAAAATGTAATGTATAAATATGGTCAGAAGGGGGTGCGCTACACCTTGACAAAGCACTAAATTTGAGTGTGAAACGTTGGTCTGTGGTAGTCTCCTCAGGCTACACCAGGATATATTGCTTGTTTCCACCACAATAAATCTTGTACTGGAGACATCTGGTGGTATATGTACATTTTGTGTTTGACAAGGAGTGCTGAGTCCTTTCTGCTTTGATCCAATGAACATCAGTTGCTACTGTCACTGCTGAGGCTGTTGTACTCTGCCCAGTGGGCTTTGATTGTTACTGTCACAAATTCGCTCAGCCAGTCAGCCCTCTATTCCCAAAGTGCCAACCTCTGAGCATAGGATTTGTGGACAGTTAACAGTACAAGGTAACCCTCTTGTCTGTTTTGTGGGTTCGAGTCACCTTAGTCTCAAGTTCTGGAGGGATTCAAACTGATAATCTCTTGTTACCGTAACCAATTTTCAGGCTGAGATAATTCTGTCTTCGGAGGGCCAGATATCTTTCCCTATGGGCACCTAACCAGGTCTACAAAATGAACCCTTAGAACTCTCTGCAAGACCTTAGAGAACTCTATCCGTTTCCCAGTTTGGTATAACAATAAGCTCATACACAGTGTCAACTATAACATTTAAAGCTCCACTTATATTAAAAGAAATTTCAAGGCAAACCAGGCAGTTTCCATTTTAAAATATATCTTTACTTTAAAATAATATGAAAACAGAAAATATTACAGAACAAAATATCCCAACACATACAGCCTTAAAACAAACAGGTTTAAAAGTGCAGATTCCTACAAATAACACTCAGACTAATCTTGTCTAAGGTCCTTACTTCTTAATCTTTCTCTCAGTGCTTTGATGTTTCTCCTCTCTCAGTCAGAAATATGAAAGTGTGTCCCAAGGTTTGCTCAGTAAGTTTAAAAACAGTCCTGAGCCGGCCTTCTCTCTGAGGTCACCAAACTCCCCTTGGTGTATAAAAATCTATATTTTATAACACATGATGGCCTACTAAGATATTTAAAAAATAATAGATGACAAAATAAATCTCCTCTTCTCATGTTGACTGGTCCAAACCGGTCTGGGCTCTTGCTTCACACAGACATCAAAAGTCTCTTTGATGTAAGTCACTGTATATTCAAAGCAAAAGTATTTTGGCCTCCTTAATATTGTCTGGGCCCTGGTATCTACAGACATCAAAGGTCTCTTTGATGTAATGCTGGCTTCCCTCTGACAACCCCACACACACACACAGGTCTCTTTGATTAAGTGAGCTGGCTTCCTGGGAGACACCCAAAACACCAGCATGCTCTTTCCATTATGACACCTAGTGCAAAATTAAAGGCTTTCCCTGAGGACGTCATGAATGGCTAATTTTATTTCCTGGGATCAAAGCAAATTGACAAGGTAAATGCATTTTAGAAATCTGCAGTTTAAAATACCTCCTGTCCTTTGAACTTATCCCTGGGGGTTTTTGTGTCAACTTTAGCAAGACACTGGTTTCTCTTGACACAGTCCATCACACATTTTTTTATATTTACAAAAAATGATACAGGGATCAGAACCAGCTGTCCAAGTGTGACAGTTCCTCCCCACCTAGACTGAATTTGGGGGGGTCTATCCCCTGCATGGGATGAGCTTCCCAAATCAGTTCATTCCTCATAGACACTGGACAACCTATCTGAGTTCTGATTTTGTTTTCCAGCCCTATGTAGAATGGTCATATCATATCCTTGCAAAGCAAGATTCCATCTTAGTAATCAACCATTGTTTTTCGCCATCTGCGTCAGCCAAACTAGGGGGTTGTGGTCAGTCTGCACCACAGAATGCTGCCTATACAAGTATGGCTCCAATTTCTTTAGGGCCCACACTATGGCAAGACACTCCTTTTCCACCGTGGAGTATGACTGCTCCCTGGGAAGTAACTTTTTACTCAGGTAGGCTATGGAGTGGTCCCTCTCTTCGCTAGATGTCTGACTCAGTACTGCCCCAATACCCACGACTGAGGCGTCAGTCTGAACTATAAAAGTTTTACTGTAGTCCGGACTTGTCAAAACAGGAGCACTGCACAGTGCCTCCTTTAGTTTGGAAAAGTCTTCCTCACAGGCTGGGCCCCAGGTAATTTTCTTGGGCATCCTTTTCTTTGTCAGGTCAGATAGGGGAGCAGCCAGGGCACTGTAATTGGGAACAAATTTTCTATAGTACCCTGCTGTCCCGAGAAAACTCCTAACCTGCTTCTGAGTTTCTGGTCTGGGCCAGGCCTGGATTACCTCTATTTTTATTTGGTTAGGATGGAGCTGTCCCTGGCCTACCACATGCCCGAGGTATGCCACCTCTCCCATGGCCACCTGGCACTTCTCGGCTTTGACAGTGAGCCCAGCCCTCTGTATCCTGTCCAGCACTTCCCTAAGGTGTGAAAGGTGTTTCTCCCAGCTGGTACTAAAAATGGCAGTGTCATCCAGGTACGTCACGGCGTACTCCTCAGCACCATTTAACACCTGGTTCACCGACCTTTGGAAAGTGGCTGGGGCATTCTTCATTCTGAGAGGCATTACTTTGAACTCAAATTAGCCTATCGGAGTGATGAAGGCCGACCTCTCCCTAGCTCTGTCCGTCAACTCTACCTGCCAATACCCCTTTGTCAGATCAGTGGTTGTAAGGTAGGTTGCCCCCCCCCAACTTGTCCAGGAGTTTGTCCATCCGGGGTATCGGGTGGGCGTCTGACTTCATGACTGCATTCAGTCCACGATAGTCTACACAGATAGTCTATACAGGAGGAGAGGAGAGAGGGGATATGATAGAGACATACAAGTATCTTACAGGGAGGAACAGGGTGCAGGAAAACACTATTTTAGCGAAAAGATGTTCCAGGACTAGAGGGCATGGGATGAAGTTGGAGGGAGGACGATTCAGAGGAAACATGAGAAGAATTTCTTCACAGAGCGGTGGTGGACAAGTGGAACACCCTGCCAGAGGAAGTGGTGGGGGCTGAAACAATCACGGGATTTAAGAATGCATGGGATAGACATAAAGGAATTCTGGAGGTCAGGGGTAAGGTGCAACAGACTTCTAGGAAAACAAACTGAACTTACAAGCTCAAATGGGCAGACTGGGTGGGCCATAGGCCCTTATCTGCCGACACTGTCTATGTATCTATGAAACAAGTCGAGCCATCTGGCTTGGGTACAAGGACTAAGGGTGAGGCCCAGGGACTCTGGGACCTCTGGATTACCCCTAAATCCAGCATCTCCTCCACTTCCCTTCTAATGTCCTTTTGGACAGCCTCTGACACCCAATATGCTGTCCGCCGTATGTGTGTCTGTGTCCCTGTCTCCACATCGTGTGTTGCTAAGGGAGTTAGTCCAGGTTTGGCGCTAAACAAGGGGGCAAAGTCTGCTAAAACCTCCCTTACTTTCTGGATCTGGCCCGGGGTCAGCTGTGGAGACCATTCTACTGCCTTCACAGAGGACTCCCGCTTACTCTCTTCCAGCAAGTCCAGAAGGGGGTCTCCTTCGTCCGTCCCCTCCCCATGACTACACACTGCAAACACCATGTCAGCCCTATTTGCATATTTATTTTTATTTATTTAATTGTTGTTGACCGGGTAAGTGCACTAGACAAATCCTGCCTATTTTCAGGCACAACCCGGGGGAAGGGGATACAGATGAATGCCAACTGACCTTGAACCAGATTAAGTTGTTGGTGGTATTTTTAGTGAATGAGGGAAATTTGGCCAGGACATCGGGGAAATTCCTCTACTCTTTTCAATAAGTGCCATGGGATCTTTAACATCCACCTGAACTACCACCAATCCAGGAAGATGGGACCTCGGTTTAACGTCTCATCCGAAAGACGGCACCTCAGAAGTGCAGCACCCCTCTCAAGCTGCACTACAGTGTCAGTACTGGGATATTAACCCAAGTGGCAGGTGTGGGAACTGAACCCATGGCTCTCTGATCTCCCGACCTCAAAGGCGAATGTGCTACCTACTGAGCCACTGACATTGACTAAATATGGCTTCATCATGTTGACATGGTATATCCTTTCTGTCTGTCTACAGTCAGGTAACTCCACAGTGTAGTTCATGTCATTTACCTTCTTAACCACTTTGTACGGTCCTGCCCACTCAGCTTGTTTTTCTGGACCGGAAGAAGGACCATAACTTCCTTACCCACCGTGTACGAGCGAGCTCTGGCTTTACAAAGGAAGAGGGGGAGTCACCTAAAACAAACAGTAGAAACACTCTGGATACAGAAGTTGATACAAGCCCATTTACAGAAGAAAGGGTTCTGAAAGAACTCTTAAAACTGAAGGTGGACAAAGCAATGGGGCCTGATGAGATTCATCTCAGAAGTCTAAAAGAACTAAGGGTAGAACTAGTGACACCACTGACTACCCTCTTTAACAAATCATGGGAGGATGGGATGGTACCCGAGGACTGGAGGAGGGCAGATGTGATTCCCCCTTCACAAAAGTGGGAGCAAGGCAGAAGCAGGAAACTACAGACCTGTTAGTTTAACCTCAGTGGTAGGGAAAATGATGGAATCACTTCTGAAGGAAAGAATTGTCGAGTATCTAGAGGCCAGAGGGGCACAGGACCCAAGGCAGCATGGATTCACAGCGGGAAGGTCATGCCAGACAAATCTGATAGATTTATTTGACTGGGTGACCAAAGTAGTAGATCAGGGAGGGGCTGTGGACATGGCCTACCTAGACTTTAGCAAGGCATTTGACACAGTCCCATACAAAAGATTAATATACAAGTTAGCCAGCCTGGGAGTGGGTCCCAAGATGATAGCCTGGGTAAAGAATTGGCTGGAGAATAGGACACAGAGAGTAATAGTAAATGGAGTCCACTCTGAAGAAGTGGGGGTTACTAGTGGGGTACCGCAGGGTTCAGTATTAGGACTGGTCCTCTTCAATGTCTTTATAAGCGACATTGCAGAGGGACTGGAAGGAAAAGTATGTCTCTTTGCAGATGACACAAAGATCTGCAACAGAGTTTATGCACAAGGTGGGGTGGAAAGGATGAGAAGGGACTTGGCAAGGTTAGAGGGAATGGTCAAATGTATGGCAGCTTAGATTCAATGCTAAGAAGTGCAAGGTAATGCACCTGGGAAACAAAAACCCAGGGGAAGAGTACACAATGGGGGGTGAGATACTAACAACAACAAAAATGGAAAGGGACCTGGGGGTAGTCATATCAGATGACCTAAAGGTGGGCAAGCAATGTGAGAGGGCAGCAAGGAGGGTAGGGGGATACTGGGATGCATAGGAGAGGCATCACCAGTAGAAAACAGGAAGTTATTATCCTTCTGTACAGACAGCTGGTGAGACCCCATCTGGAGTACTGCGTGCAGTTCTGGAGACCCAGTCTCCATAAAGACATAGACAGAATGGAAGCTGTCCAGAGGAGGGCAGCTAAATGATGCAGGGTCTGCACCGGAAGACATATGAAGAGAGACTTAAGGAGCTTAATATGTATAGCCGAGGAAAGGAGGGAGGGGGACATGATAGAAACTTTCAAGTACCTCAAGGAATCAACAAAGTCCAAGAGGGTAGCATCTTTCAAAAAGAGGTGTGCAAGAACAAGGTGCACAATTTGAAGATGGAAGTGGCTCAGAGGTAATTTAAGGAAGTATTTTTCACAGAGAGGGTTGTGGATGCATGGAGCGGCCTTCTGGAGGAGGTTGTGGAGTCAAAAACAGTGGTGGAATTCAAGCATGCATGGGACAGTCATAAGGCAATTCTAGGGGTGGAGGTAGGAAGAAGTAGGCTGCTGGTTAACTAGGATCTGCAACTTATCCGTTAGGTAGGGAAATGGGCAGACTGGGTGGGCCAAGCGGTCCTTATCTGCCGTCAAATTCTATGTTTCTGTGTTTCTCTGCGGTCGTACCATACGTTTTGTTTCTGTTGGGCAACTGCCAGGTTGCTGTGGGCTGTCCCCATAAGCTCCTTCAACCTTTCCCTAAACCTAGGGACGTAATCAACAAGGGGAGTTCCCTGGGTGGTATGCTTGCCTTCCCAGTCCTCCCAGATCAAGTCTAGGGGCCCACATACCCAGTGTCCATACAAGAGTTCGAATTGGGAAAATCCTGTCGACTCTTGGGGCACCTCCCTGTATGCAAACAACAGGTGGGGAAGGTATTTCTCCCAGTCCCTCCCATGCTGTTCAGCAAATGCCCGGAGCATTGCCTTTAGCTTACCATTGAATCATTCCACAAGTCCATTGGCTTGTGGGTGATACGGTGTAGTGCATCTCTGCACCACCCCACACTTCCCCCATAAACATTTCATCAGGTCCGACATGAAGGGACCCCCTTGATCGGTGATTACCTCCTGCGGAAACCCAGCACAGGAGAAAATCCCAAGTAAGGCATCTGCCACTTTGTCTGTTCTCAGAGAGGATCGGGTGACTTCCTCTGGGTACCGGGTGGCATAATCCACCATAGTCAGGATGAATCTCTTCCCTGAGGAGCTGGGGGTATTTAAAGGCCCCACAATATCCATTCCCACCCTCTGGGATGGCTCTTCCACTATGGGCAAGGGGATCGGGGGGCCTGGGTTTTCTTGCCTGCCTTCCATATTTCTTGGCACCGATGACAAGACCTGTAATACTCCTTCACCTGCTGGGTGAAGTTAGGCCAATAGAAATTCTGTGCTAACTGCTGCATAGTACACATGATTCCCAGATGACCAGACAAGGGAATATCATGGGCAACCTTGAGCAACTGCTCACGATATCCCTGGGGAATGACAAGCTGCCTGCCTAGCATCCCTCCCTCTGTCTGTACTGCCGGTGTATACATAAGTCCATTTTCCCAATAAACCTTATGTCTGCCGTCACCTCCCTGTGTGCCCTCTGAGTCTGCCCGAGCCCTCAGCTTCTCTAAACTAGGGTCACTCTTCTGAGCAGCTGCAAACCCCCCACACAGTCCCAAGGCATGGGACAGGTCCCTTCAGTCACTAAACTAGGGTCCCTAGCACTAGCGTCAGGGCCCTTAGGATCACTGTCAATCCCAACCCTCTGACAAGGGGTCACCCCTCCCTCTTCGGAGTAACCCTCTGTAGCTGTGTGTTTACTTGCTACTGGGGAAATTTCTACCCCCTTTTTTTCAGTCTCCGTATCTGGAGACACAGGCTGGGGAACCAGCCTCTCAGTGGTTTCCACACTGGTTTCTGTGGGGTTCAGGGAACTACTGTTTTCCCTTGCCGCTTAGCTACAGGTAACTGCAGATATCACCCCCTGCTGGAGATTGTTACCCAGGATCACATCCACTGCTAATGTGTTGGCTACAGCCAGCTGTTGCACAGTTCCCCCTGTTTCACCCCAGTCCAGGAGAACACTAGCGAGTGGCAATGTTTTCTCTTCACCAGTAAACCCTTCTACAGTTACGTATTTATTGGGTATAAGCTGACCAGGCTGTACCAGATCCCCCCCTTACCAATGTCAGGGATGCCCCTGTGTCCCTTAACCTCTGCGTCTGTACACCATTTACTATGACTAGGTGCATGTGTTCCCTCATGTTCACTGACATGCTCCCAGGGACACACAAACAACCCACTTCTTTTTTAGCACCCTGTTGTGTATTATGGCTCGACCTTTTGGGGCACTGTCTGGCAATATGCCAGTTTCCTTACACAGCCAACAAGCACTTCTTACTTCAGATAAATCTTTTCGTTGAAACCTGGGGCTTACTGGTTTCGGTGGAGGCAGTGAGGGTTTTAGCTGCCCTGAAGGCGCGCTTTTCCCTTTCTGCGCTGCCACACTCGCCCCATTCGCTCTCAGAGCAGGTCTGCTCTTGGCATAGCACTGTTTTTGGATCTCTGTCTTCTAGCCAGGTTTTTAGCTCTGCTGGGCATGCCCAACAAAACTGTTCTAATAAAATCACATTTTCAATTTTATCAACAGAGTTTGCCTCAGTTCCTTCCCACCAACGTTTTAAAAACTGATGTTGTTTCGTGGCTAGCTCCTCATAGCTCATATCAGGGCTTCTCCTGAGCTTATGGAATTTAGCTCTGTCTGATCCAGCAGTTAATTCAAACTTTTTTAACAGTGCAACTTTTATCATCACTGTCCTCATTGTTCATTTGACCCAATGCATCCCGAGCTTTCCCGGTAAGTAGCGGGGATAGCTGGAAGCTCCAGGATTCCCTAGGAATTTTAGCCTGAATACAAACTTTTTCAAAAGAATTTAAAAAGGCATCCATGTCCTCCCCTTCCTTAAACTCTGCTATTGATTTGAAGTTCAATTTGTAACCCAGTCCTGCAGCCCCAGTTAAACCCAAGCCACTTACCTGCGCTGGTGCCACTGGTTGGAGTCGTAGCTTCTCCAGTTCGTGTTGCCGCTGGCGCTCCTCTCTCTTCTCCTCTGCCTCTCTGCGTTCTCGCGCTGCCTCTTGGCTCTCTCGCTCCCTCTTCTGCTCTGCAGTTCACTGTTGCTCACGCTCCTCACGGTCTGCCTCCCTCTGTTGTCGCTCTGCCTCCAGTTCCATCCTGCACAACTCAGTTTGCAGCGTGAGTACCTCTGGATTCAGGATACTGGTGACCTTCCCCTGCTGCTGTGGCCCTTCACTGACAGTGGCCCTGCTGTCCTCCTCATCGGCTCGGGACCCCTCACTGGCCGCTAGTCCTGCCACACTCGAGGTCTGGTCCCTTTCAGTCACGGTCTGCGACTCGCTGGTTTGGGTATCTGCTACCATCAGGGCCTCTGTGAGGTTCTGTTTTTTGGCTGTCACCTCGAACAGGACTCCTGTGTCCTCGTACAACTTTTTAAGTGTTCTACAGTGTGCCTGCTGTAGTTGGACGCCATTTTTCCTGACTACTGCTAATCTGACTGGCACTTTAGGAGAAAAAAAATGGGTAGGAACTTGACTGTAAGCCAAGGGATATAGTTCTGTTTCTTTTTGAAATAAAACACTGCCTTTCTTTTTTCCAAGTGAGCTGAACGGTCTCAAGCTGACACACTGAACAATGAAGCTTATACCACCAAACTTTTTATGCCACTGCTGCCATCCAATCTGTCACAAATTCGCTCAGCTGGTCAGCCCTCTACTCCCAAAGTGCCAACTTCTGAGCGTAGGATTTGTGGACAGTTAACAGCACAAGGTAACCCTCTTGGATGTTTTGTGGGTTCGAGTCACCTTAGTTTCAAGTTCTGGAGGGATTCAAACTGATAACCTCTTGTTAGCGTACCCAATTATTAGGCTCAGATAATTCTGTCTTTGGGGGGCCAGATATCTTTGCTTACGGGCACCTAACCAGGTCTACAAAATGAACCCTTAGAACTCTGTGCAAGACCTTAGAGAACTCTGTCCATTTCCCAGTTTGGTATAACAATAAGCTCATACACAGTGACAACTATAACCTTTAAAGCTCCACTTATATAAAAAGAGATTTCAAGGCAAACCAGGCAGTTTCTGTTTTAAAATATATCTTTACTTTAAAAAAATATGAACACAGAAAATATTACAGAACAAAATATCCCAACACATACAGCCTTAAAACAAACAGGTTTAAAAGTGCAGATTCGTACAAATAATAACACTCAGACTAATCTTGTCTAAGGTCCTTACTTCTTACTCTTTCTCTCAGTGCTTTGATGTTCCTCCTCCTCTCTCAGTCAGAAATATGAAAAGTGTGTCTCAAGGTTTGCTCAGTAGGTTTAAAAACAGTCCTGAGCCGGCCTTCTCTCTGAGGTCACCAAACTCCGCCTTGGTGTATAAAAATCTATATTTTATAACACATGATGGCCTACTACGGTATTTAAAAAATAATAGATGACAAAATAAATCTCCTCTTTTCATGTTGACTGGTCCAAACCGGTCTGGGCTCTTGCTTCACACACATATCAAAAGTCTCTTTGATGTAAGTCACTGTATATTCAAAGCAGAATTATTTTGGCTTCCTTAATTTCGTCTCGGCCCTGGTATCTACAGACATCAAAGGTCTCTGATGTAATGCTGGCTTCCCTCTGACGACACCCCCCCCCACACATGCATATTGGACTACAGTGCAGTCTGGGACCTGCACATAGTGAGCTGGCTTCCTGGGAGACACCCAAAACACAAGCATGCTCTTTCCATTATGACACCTAGTGCAAAATCAAAGGATTTCCCTGAGGACATCATGAATGGCTAATTTTATTTCCTGGGATCAAAGCAAATTGACAAGGTAATTGCATTTTAGAAATCTGCAGTTTAAAATACCTCCTGTCCTTTGACCTTATCCCTGGGGGTTATTGTGTCAACTTTAGCAAGACACTGGATTCTTTTGACACAGTACATCACACATTTTTTTTATATTTACAAAAAATGATACAGGGATCAGAACCAGTTGTCCAAGTGTGACAGTTACCATCACTCCTGAAGTTGTCAAACTGTGCCCAATGAGCTTCGATTGCTGCTGTAATTCCCGAGGCTGTCGCACTGTGCCTAGTGGACTTCGGTTTTTACTGTCACTCCTGAGGCTGTCGTACTCTGCCCATTGGGTTTCGGTTGCTGTTGTCACTCTGGAGGCCGTCATACTCTGCCCAATGGGCTTTGATTTGCTGCTGTCGCTCCACAAGAATGTTTAGCCGTCGTTGCTCATTGGCCTTCCAGTGTTACTGTTCACTCCTGAGGTTGTCGTACTTTGCTTGACAGGTTTCAGTTGTTACTGTCGCCTCCTGAGGCTGCTCATGCTGTATCCAGTCAGCAGATTGTTATTTTCAGTCCCGAAGCTGTAATACTCTGCCCAGTGGGCTTCAGTTGCTGGTGTCACTTCTGAGGCTGTCGTACTGTGCCCATTGGGTTTCAATTGCTATACTCACTCCCAAGGCTGTCATACTCTGCCCAGTGGGCTTTGATTATACTGTCACTCCTGAGGCTGTAGTACTCTGCCCAGTGGGCTTCAATTGTTACTGTAACTCCCATGACTGTTGTACTCTGCTTAGTGGGTTTTGATTGCTTCTGTCACTTCTGAATCTGTCGTACTCTGCCCAATGAGCTTAGATTGCTAGTGTCACTCCCAAAGTCGTAGTACTCATCTTGATGTTTATTGTTTTCACTTGATGCAAAAATTACAACAATACCTCATGTATGGCATAGTCAGATACATAGATACATAGATACATAGACAGTGTCGGCAGATAAGGGCCTATGGCCCACCCAGTCTGCCCATTTGAGCTTGTAAGTTCAGTTTATGTTTTCCTAGAAGTCTGTTGCCCCTTAACCCTGACCTCCAGAATTCCTTTATGTCTATCCCATGCATTCTTAAATCCTGTGATTGTTTCAGCCCCCACCACTTCCTCTGGCAGGGTGTTCCACTTGTCCACCACCCATTCTGTGAAGAAATTCTTCCTCACGTTTCCTCTGAATCAGTCTCCCTCCAACTTCATCCAATGCCCTCTGGTCCTGGAACATCTTTTCGCTTGAAAATAGTGTATTCCTGCACCCTGTTCCTCCCTGTGAGAATACTTGTATGTCTCTATCATATCCCTCTCCTCCAGGGAGTACATGTTCAGTTCCTTCAACCTGTCTTCATAGGACTTTGTGATGCAATCCATGCACCATCTTTGTTGCCCTCCTCTGAACCTTCTCTACCCTGTCTGTGTCCTTACGTAGGTATGGTCTCCAGAACTGTACCTGTACTCAGGTGGGGCCTCACTAGTGTCTTGTATAGTGGAATTATGACTCCCTTTTCCTGCTGGTGATGCCCTGCCTATACATCCCAGCATCCTATTTGCTTTACTTGCTGCCTTGTCACACTGTTTCCTACCTTGAGGTCATCAGAGATGATAACCCCAAGATCCCTTTCCTGCTTGGTGCATGCTATATCCTCACCCCCAACTGATATATTGTGCCAGGGTTTTATGCCCCATATGCATTATCTTGCACTTCTTTGCATTGAATTTCAACTGCCAAACCCTGACCATTCTTCAAGTTTCTGCAGGTCCTTCTCATTCTGTCTACACCCTCTGGTGTGTCTACTCTGTTACAGAGCTTTGTGTCATCAGCTACAGTGAAATTCTGCCTTCTAGGTCCTGTGCAATGTCACTGATGAAGATGTTGAATAGAACCGGTCCCAGCACTGATCCCTGTGGTACCCCACTGGTCACTCTTCCCTCTGTGGCGTGACAGCCATTTACCACCACCCTCTGTGTCCTGCCACCCAGCCAGTTACCTCCCCACCACACTACTGTCCTGCCCACACCCATATTCCCCAAATAACTAAGAGGAATCTCCGCTATACATAGATTACATAGAAATTGCCGGCAGATAAGGAATGCTTGGCCCACCTAGCCTGGCCATTTTCCCTTCCTGTTGTAACACCGCAGACTGTACTTGGTCTCTGGTTGTACCCCTCTTCCTAATCAATAAAATTCCCTTGTGCCTATCCCATGCATTCTTAAATCTCGTTAGTCTTTGCTTCACACACCTCTGCTGGTAGGTTGTTCCAGGCATCCACCACTCTTGCTGTGAAGAAATAATCTCTAACATTACCCCTACCCCCCTCCCGCTTCATAGCATGTCCCCTTGTTATTGAGCATCTTTTTCTCTGAAGAATGTTTTCCACTTGCACCATATTTATACCCGTGAGGTATCTGAAAGTCTCTATCATAGCCCCCCCTCTCTCCCTCCTTTCCTCTAGGGTATACATATTGAGTTCCTTTAGCCTCTTCTCATGGGGTTTTTGATATAGGCCCAGCACCATCTAAGTTGCTGTCCTCTGGACTGCCTCTATTCTGTCTCTCCTTCTGGAGATACGGTATCCAGAGCTGAACACAGTACTCCAGGTGTGGTCGTACTAATGTTTTATACAGCAGAATAACTGCCTCCCTCTTTCTGCTGGTAAACCCCTCTCAATGCATCCTAGCATCCCACTAGCTCTCCCCACTGCCCTGTCACACTGCTTGGCCACTTTTAGGTAATCAGAAATGATTACTCCCAGGTCCCTTTGACTGCTTGGTAGTTGTCAGTACCACTCCTCCCATCTTGTACCCCACCCTTGGGCTTTTGTGCCCTAAGTGCATGACCTTGCACTTCTTTGTATTAAACCTCAGCTGCCACAC
This sequence comes from Neoceratodus forsteri, assembly GCA_016271365.2. Taxonomy (NCBI): domain Eukaryota; kingdom Metazoa; phylum Chordata; order Ceratodontiformes; family Ceratodontidae; genus Neoceratodus; species Neoceratodus forsteri. The sequence goes on along the minus strand of CM028134.1, from coordinate 381,429,476 downwards.
TTCTGACCACTCCTCAAGCTTCCTGAAACCTATGTTAGTTTGTTCTACTCCCCCTTGAGTGTCTACCCTATTGCAGATCTTTGTGTCATCTGCAAATAGGCATACCTTCCCTTCTAGCTCCTCCACAATGTCCTTTATAAAGACATTAGAGGACTGGGCCCAGTACTGATCCTTGTGGCACTCCACTGGTCACTCTCGCTTCCTTGGAGTGAATTCTGTTTACCACCACCCTCTGTCTCCTATCCCCCAACCAATTTCTTATCCAGTTTACCGCCTTTGGACCCACTCCCAGGCTGCCCAGTTTGTTTACTAGTCTCCTATGTGGAATTGTGTTGAAGGCCTTACTGAAATGTAGGCAAGCCACATCCATGGCTCCACCCTGAACCACTACCCTGGTTACCCAGTCAAAGAAATCTATCAGATTCATCTGACATGACCTCCCTGTTATGAATCCATGTTGCCTTGGATCCTGATTTCAAGATATTCCACAATCCTTTCCTTCAGTAGTGATTCCAATAATTTCTCCACCACCGAAGTCAGGCTCACTGGCCTGTAATTTCCAGACTCCTCCCTGCTGCCACTTTTGTGAAGTGAGACTACATCTGCCGCCCTACAGTCCTCTGGAACTGCTCCCGTCTCCAGTGAGTGGTTGAACAGGACAATCAGAGGTGCAGCTAACACCTCCCTGAGCACCTTCAGTATTCTGGGGTGTATCTGGTCTGGCCTCATTGTCTTATTCACTTTGAGATTAGCAAGGGCTTCTTCGGGGATATCTCTGTCATCAGGTCATACTTATGGAACTTGGCCGTCAGGCGATAGGATCCCATGGAAGCTTTTCTGCTGCAGTCTAGTAGGGGCCACCCATGCTGACGTCGGGCTCTGATGTCACAGCCCTATATAAGCGTGGGCAACTCTGCTCCTTCCTCAGTTCTTTCCTACCATCGACCTGCTTGTATGGACTCCTCAGAAACTTTGTTGCTCAGTCGACCTCCAAAACTTTACTTATTTTTTCTTTTAGTTTTGAATCACTTTATTTTAAAGTGATTCCTTTTACTTTTGTATGTTGAAAACATATTTATTTATTTTTATTTATTGAGGAGATCAGAATTACAAACCTTTGAGTCAGGGACTCCTTTGCAAAAGCTCGATGTCAGGATTCACATACTTAGCAAAAAACAAACAAGAATATCAAATATACAGCAGGCAAGTTACAGTTTCAAGGGGTATTAAAACAGACCCCGAGTCATCATAAGTTACAAAAAATACAGAGAATTAATCATTATCTGCAGCGAGGTCAACCAGTAGGAGAGTTTCAGTAAATGGGTAGCTGAGCGGGAGCACACAGGAGGTTTAGATTAGGTGCAATCACAGGTGGATTGGGTGAGGAGTATCGAGCGGAGTGAGGACTTATATGGTCCTAGCCGGTAGCCGCAGTTCAGAGGTGATAGCCATGGGTAGTTCATTCACCCAGATGGGGGCCCTGTGGAAAAAGGAACGTTGACACATGGAGGTCCTGCAGCGAGTAACAGTAAGGGAAGTAGACAGTGAGCTTCTGGTAGCCCATGGGTGGGGAGCGGGCTGCACTAGGCAACGTAGGCCCGGAGGGGAGCAGTTGTGTGAGAGCTTCCTGGCAAGGAGACAAGTGTGTTATGTAAGTCTTGCATCAAAGTTAAGCCAGTTGGTGAGTCTATAGAGCTCACAGGTGTGAGTCCACCTATTACAACCCAAGACAAGGTGGCAGGCTTTATTAAGGGAAACCTTGATGCGATAAAGGGCAGAGGGGTCAGCCGAGCCATAGACAATGATCCTGTAGTCAATTAAGGAGAGTACCGAGGAGGTCACTGCTAGTCACAGTGCCTCAGGAGGCAAGCACCCCCTGAGCCGGTACAGAAGTCCTAATCTAGAGTTAACTACTCCTTTGTTGGCTCTTTTGTGTCGCTGCCACTGCGAAAAGATTTCTTCAACTGATGGCCACGAACTTTGTGTCTGCTTTCTTAGGCCCAGCCACAATGCTCCTGCCTGCAGTTCAGTCTCATGCAAAAAAGCCCTGCAGACTTTCCTTATGGAGCAACAGGCAGCCAGTGGAGAGCAGGGGTCTTCCAGGTCCCCCTCCATAGTCGCTGGCGTCCTCTTCAGGCTCATAGACCGCCAGGGCCTGACACAAGTCCTCGGGGAAACACTCTCATCAGGATAAGAATCATCCTATGGACCATTCCCCCGATGGCGATACCAGTCCCTGTTGCATTCCTCATCCTCTTCGCCTGGGATTACACCATCGAATGCTTCAGCTTCGATGCCTCCCTCCGTGCAGACCTTTGCTGCTGCTATCAGGCCCCTCGTGGTGGAGAATTACTCTAGCCTTCCTAGGGCTGCGGAGGGGTTGTTAACCTCAGCCCTGCCATTGGACCTCTTGAACCATGAAGTCAGCAGGTGCTGGGCTCCACCACTTTTAGTACAACTAGTGGTGGTTCATCTGAGTCTGGCCCTGCACCTCCTCTGTCGATTCCTGTGTCACGATGCTTCCTTACCTTTAACCTCAATGCGGTTCTTACTTTGATAACCTCCGCTCTCATACAAAAGTTTGTTCCACGGCCTGGGCCCTCATCACTGCTTCGGTGTCAACGCCAGTTCGACCTATCCACCCCACGTCTTCTAGAGAGTCCTCAGTTTGCCAGTTGTCAGTCCCTGTTGCAGAACAGGCCGACATAGAGGAGGAATGTCACCCTGATCCCTTCCTCCCTGAGCAAGAGGATGAAGAGGAAGATGTTGAGGTTGATTACTCTGACAGGTCTACGGTCTCCTCCAGGAGTGAGGACTCATTCAAGCACACACCAAGGTCCCCCAGAGGATTCCTCCTCCTTCTTTCATGTTATGAAACAACTCTTCTCCACCATGAGGTTCCAGACTGAGGCGGAAGATGTCACAACGAGGAACCTGGTGGATTTCTTGGAGGTCCCAGAGTCTCCTTTCATAGTTATTCCTCCTCTGCTTCCAGCACTGAATGATGCTGCCACTGTTGCCTGGCGCAGGCCCATCTTTGAAACTGCCTTTTTATGCAGCCCAGTCAGAAGCTGACTCAGTGGTAATCATGGTGGCTCATGACTGGTCTGAGGTGCCTAAGCACCTTAGCTCCCTCCCCCCTGACAGGGAGTCTAGGAGGATTGACCCCTGGGACAAGGGGGCTTTTGCCTCAGCCACTTTGGGCCTTAGAATTGCCAAGTACTTGGCTCACATGATCAAGTACCAGAATACCCTCTGGAAGAAGGAGAAGGCTGCTGCTCAGGCCCTTCCTGAGAATTCCCAGAGACAAGAGCTTCTCAGAGTTCTCCAGGCCTAGGAAGATGTTAGTAAGCATCTCCTCAGAGCCACCTATGATATTGCTGATACTACAGCCAGGGCAGCTGCCACAGGATCTGCCTTAGAAGGCACTCCTGGCTTAGAGTCTCTGGCTTTGCTGCTGTCCAGCAAAATGTGCTGAATGCCTCTTTTGCAGGGCACAAACTTCTTGGCCCTGATGTGCAGGATATCATTAATGACCTGCAAGCCTCTGGCAGGGTTGTTAAATCTGTCCACTTCCTTTTTCATACCCAGCCTAGGAATAGACTGATGCCCTCCTTTCATAAGGCCTATCACAAGTCTGGCTCCAGAACCACACTCCTGGGCAAATGTAGGGCCAGCTCTGTGCTGCCTGCCCCCTCCTCCACCACTGGTCACTCTGCTAAGCACCCCAGAGGAGAAAGAGCAGCAGATAATTGAACAGGGTCATGCTCTAGAACAGCCTCCAGATGTTCCACTAGTTCCCACCTCTTATCCTCCAGACCACACTGCGGTGCTCGGGGAGGAGGTGTTGACCTTGCTGCTCAAAAGGGCCATAGAACCAGTGCCCAAGCAGCAGAGGAGCAAAGGGTTCTACTCCCAGTTCTTCCTGGTTCCCAAAAGAATTGGGGACTTGAGACCCATTCTATACCTCAAGGAGCTGAATCTTCACATTCAAAACGTAAAGTTCCCGATGATGACTCTAAATGGCCTTCTCCTTGTGCCCAAGCAGGGCAACTGGCTGTGCTTCCTGGATATGCAGGATGCCTCATTAGTGTCAGTTTGACCATGTCTGTGCTGACCTCATCCCAGTGGTTGCAGTACATTGGGGCAGTTCTGGACTCTACTCAGAGCAAGGCCTTTCTGCCACCAGACAGAGCGGACTGCCTCATAGCTCAGGCTCAGACAGTGGCTCAGTGCAGGTATGTTCCAGCCAGGACATTCTTGAGGCTGCTGGGCTTAATGGCCATAGCCATTGTTATAGTCCCTTTGGCCAGGTTGCATAAGAAGATCCCACAGTGGACCCTTTGGGTCCAGTGGGATCAGCGTTCCAGTGATCTGGATTAGCCGGTCCTAGTCTCCTCCTCATTGTGCAAGATGCTTCAATGGTGGATGGACCCTGGCACCCTTTTGAATGGGGTCCCCCTTTCTTATTCCTACTCCTCACCAAGTCCTCACCATGGACACTTTGTGTCTGGGATGGGGAGTGCACCTTGGCTCTTATCAGACCCAGGAGAATCTTGTCCCTAGGTATGCTTTACAGGCCTTCCAGAACCATCTCTCTCCAGGCCCACTGTTGGTGCAGTCGGACAACCTCAGTGTAGCTTATTACATCAGCAAGCAAGGGTGGACTCATTCTTACCCTCTGTGCTGGAAGGCAATGAGGGTCTGCTACTGGGCTCTAGATGATGGTCAAGAGCTATCAGCTGTCCATGTACCAGTCGTCCAAAATGCCTTGGCGGACAGCCTCAGTCAGTTACCGTCCAAAATGCACAAGTGGGAACAGCTGACCCCAATTGTAGAAGACCTGTTCAACAGGTGGGGTTGTCCAGAGTCTGACCTTTTGTGTCCCCGTTCAATGCAAACCTGCTGCACTTCTGCTCACTAGATCTAGGGCCAGGAGTTTTCTGGCAAGATGTGTTGTCCCTCTCCTCGAAAGGGAGGTTTCTTTACACCTTCCCACCGATTCAGATGGTGCTTATCAAGCTGCAGATGGAGGGGGCCATCCTAGTTCTAGTAGCTCCATTCTGGCTTTGTCAGATGTAGTTTCCATTACTGCTGCAATTGGCTGAGGAACTTCTTATTCCCCTGCCCCTCTGCCGGGACCTGTTGACACAGGCACAGGGGACCCTGGTCCATCCACACCTCAAGTTCCTCCACCTTCCTGCGTAGCCCCTGAGGACATAGTTGTTGCTCGGTTTGGGATGTCTCAGAAGGTGGCTGATATCCTGGTGGCTGCTAGAAAACCTTCCACCTGGGCCACTTACTCTATGAAATGGAAGCATTATGCTATCTGGGCTGCTTCCCATCAACTGAACCCTTTCACTCATCTGACAAACCAGTTTCTGGAGTATCTCCTGTCGTCTGTTGCAGGCCTCAAATACTTCTTTATTAAAGTGTACCTGTCAGCTGTATCAGCCTTTCATGTGCCCATTGATGGCTGTAGGGTGGCCCAGTTGGATGTGGCCCGCACGTTGCTGCAGGGCATTCTCCCCTTGAAGCCCTCTAGCTGTAATCCGGTAGGACCTGAATTTCGTTCTAGAGAAGCTGACCCTGCCTCCTTTTGAGCCAGCTGTAACTTGCAAGTTACACTTTCGGTTGTGGAAAGCATTATTTTTAGTTGCTATTACTTCTGCTTAAAGAATTTCAGAGCTACAGGCTTTTACTTGTGAGCTGCCTTATTTGATTTTCCATGAAGACAGGGTCTCCTTGCATACTAATCATAAGTTTCTTCCTAAGGTGGTGTCCAAGTTTACTTTAAATCAATCTATCCACCTGCCTATTTATTTTCCAGAGCATGCCAGTCCAGGGGAAGCATTGCTTCATACTTTGGACGTGCATAGACTTCTCAGGCACTGTACTATACACACTGTACTAAGGACTGCAGAAAATCCTTGGTAGTTTTTTTTTTGGCCCCTGGCAGAGAGGGCATTCCAGTATCTAAACGATGCTTGTCCAAATGGTTGGCTAACTGTATTATTTTCTGTTATAGGAAGTACAGTAAGGAACTTCCTGGTGTGGTTCATGGCCATTCAGCCAGAGGCATGGCCACTTCTGTTGCTTGTTTCAGGAATGTGTGAGCTGTGGAAATTTGTACTGCTTCCACTTGGAGTACTGTCCACACTTTCACCAAGCACTACAGTCTGGACATTTGCCTCCAGGAGAAGGGCAGGCTTTGGCCTAGCTGTGCTTCAGGGCCTTCTTTCTTAAGCCTCTGGCCTCCTGCCACTAAGACTATCTTGCTCTTAGCATTGCTTGGAACTCGTTCCATAGGTGTGATCTGATGACAGAGATATCCCCAAAGAAGATAGAACAGTTACGTAAGAACTTATCTTAACACTAGAACTTCGAGGGAATCTCTGTCATCAGGTCATGCCGTCCCTCTCTCCATCCCCCTTTCTCTCTCTCTCTCTCTCTCTCTCTCTCTCTGTCTCTGTACAGCTTGGCTGTCCTGTTGCTCCAGTCTTTTTGCAAGCTGGGCACCTTCTCTCTCTCTCTCTCCTCTGTTCCCTGGTGGGAATCCTGTCTCATATGGCCTCTGGCTAGGGAAAGAACTGAGGAGGGAGCGGGGTCACCCATTCTTATATAGGGCTGTGACGACGGAGCCTGACGGTGTGGGCGGCCTCTACTTGAGTGCTGCAGAAAAGCTTCTGGGGGATCCTAGTGCCTGATGGCAAAGAGCCATAGGTGTGACCTGAAGACAGAGTTTCCCTCAAAGATCCACTGTTTTGGTAATTTCTTACATAATTGTTCTTTCCTTCATGACTTTACTGTAAACGGACTTGTGTCCACTTCCATTCCCTCAATGCTCCTGCCCCTAATCTAAAGTCCTGCACCTTCGCCTTCCACTGTGAACACTGAACAAAAGTATCTGTTCAGGATGCCTGCCTTTTCTTGGTCGTGTTCAACACCCCCCCTTCTCCCTTTAATCTTACTATCTCTCCCTTCGTCTGTCTCCTTTCGCTTACATGCCTAAAAATGTCTTGTCTCCCTTTCTTTACTGCCTGGACTGTTTTCTCCTCTGTGTTTGCGTACCTAACTGCTTTCCCTACCTTCCTCTGCTTCTCACGACACACGCCCTATGCTGGAGGTCTGTAGATCACTCTGATGAGAATAGCTGCTCCCTTCTCCATCTCTAGTGTGACCCATGGTACCTCTGCCCCACCCTGTATTCCCTGTATGTCTGTTACTTTAATACTGTCCCTCACATAAAAAGCCAGTCTTCCCCCTTTTTTTCCCACTCTATTCTTCCTGAACAGAGTATAAACTGGTGTGGCTGTATCCCAGTCATGGTTCTCATTGCACTATGATTCTGTAACAGCAACAGTAATAAGGTCAGCCTCTGCCAGCATGCCAACCAGATCCAGGATCTCATTCCCCAGACCTCAATCACTGGCACACATAGCCTTTCAAATACTCTGGCCATCCCTCCTTCCCCCCACCCCTTTTTCCAATTTGCTTACTCTCTTTTTCTCTGTCTGTATCCTCAACTCTCTTTATTTCTGTATTTTTATTTTTCTTGTTACTAGGTATCCATGGGGATTTCCCTTCCTTAGGGTCCTCACTAGTGACTACTGCATCTGGGGGGGGGGGGGACAGATTATGTCACCCTGCTTACTTCTGCCACCCCCCCTTGGCTAGTTTAAATGCTCCTGAATGTAGCACTTAAACCGTTTGCTGAGGACTGAGGTACCCCTCCTGGATGGATGCAAGCCATCTCCCTTGTATGGGTTCTTATCCCCCCAGGTATGACCCCAGTCCCCAGTGAAATCTAAGTCCTCCTCTCTGCACCACTGCTTCACCCATGAGTTGAAGCTCCTGGTACAAAGTACCCTAACCTCCCCCCGGCATAGGCAGGAGACATACAATCCTAAACAGTTTGATAATCACAAGAAGTGGCCATACAGTCATGTGCAGCTGGAGTTGGGAGAAACTATTTGAAGTCCATAGAGGGTCTTTTAGAAATTGCTGCCTCTTCAGTGGTAACTTGTGGTTGAAAAGTAAAGTGAGAATACTCAAGGATCCCCCGATGAAGCCTTAATTGGCGAAGCGCCAGGGAGTTTGTAATGTGATTATTCTGCTTGTGCTTTAGACTTCCTGCAGTATTTTTTTGGAATAAAACCTGTTATAGTTTGCATTAGCAAAACGGGAGTATGGTATTATTTGCAGTACCTTCACTGGAGGTCTAAGCAACCTCCTGGCTCTGGAGTGCAGGTGATTTTGGTCTTGTTTAAAAGAGAAAGTAAGGCAGTGGGATGCACAGAACTGACTATGAAACATGGTCTCCCACAGGTTCAAATCCTATCACAGCCATTGGTCCACTGTGTAACCCTGAGCAAGTCCCCATATGCTTCGGTACCTCTTGTATGTAAATTACAAAGAAGCAGAAACGCACTAAAAAAACAAGATGTTGCATGTGAATTAGGTTTTTCAAACAACATGAAGTCTTGCTGTATTCTGACTATTGCAGTTAGGTCCTGCCTTTCAACTGCCCCGGAGAACAAAGAGTTAACTTTCCATGGCCAGCATGGAACGTTCGGCACGAGCTCGGTTGAAGCCCCTGTCTGCTGTTGTTTAAACTCCAACCATCAGATTCTTTATTCCGCCTCACTGAATAGTCGCTCCGGAGATTTCTCCTTTGCTCAGTTCAAAAAAAGTCGGTTAAAGTTTCGTTTTTCGCTCGGTTTCTACCGAATTTCTGCTATCAAATCTGTTGGTTTAAGTCTCTGTCTGTGGTACCGTGAGTACTAGATAGCTTTTACATTTAGTTTCTGTGTAGAACTTGTAAATTTCGGATCGGTTCGGTTTGAACTGATCAGTTTGGTCTAAAAAAGTTTTTGGAATTGTTTAGAGTGTGGTAACCGGTCCGTATCGGTTCTAAAAAAAAAAAAAAAAAAAAGAAACTGATTTAATTACGTTTTTTTCCATGACCCGTAACACGGTCTTGCCTGGTGGATTGCCAAAAAAAAGGGTAAGTTTTGGATAGGATTGGCCATGTCTGAGAAACCCAAGAAAAAAACCGGGCCCACTGGGTTTCAACACTGCAGTGTGTGTGGGGAAGCCTTTGCTAAGGCTGATCCCCACACCACTTGTGTTTATTGTCTGGGGTTTGACCACCTCGATTCAGACTGCCAAATTTGTAAGAGTTTTCCCAAAGCTACCCTGGATAAGAGAGTAGGTAGACTGAGGGAAAGGGAGGCCGAGAAGTCCGCTGACCCGGATGGCCAGCCCGGTTCGGTTCCAGCCGAACCAGAAGGAGTGCCCTCTGACCAGGGTGAAACTTCTTTGGGCAAAAGGAGAGCCGATTCTGAGGAGTCGGTTCCAGTTAAAAGAAAGAGAAGAGAAAAATCATCTGGTTCAGATCCACATTTTTTCTCTGACCGCTGATGAAATAGCCAAAGCGATAAGGATAGTGCAATCGCTAACTTCGGTTCCGGCCGAACCGGCACCATCTGGCAGGGGCTCGGTTCGGTCGGTTCCCTCGGTTCCGGATTATACTTTAGAAGAATTTTATGAACCAGAGGAGGAGGAGGGAGAGTATGAGGATGATGATGATAGTGATTATGAAAGTCTGGATGTGCCTATTGACCCGGACATCTCCCCAGACAGACCTTCAGGTGTTTCTCCTCCTAGGCTTTCTGAGTCCCCTTCCCACTTTATGTTTTACAAGAAAGTGGCTGAAACCCTTCAGCTTCCAATGGAAGAAGCAGTAGAGGATCAGGAGAAGCTTGATTTTGTTGAAATGATGGACATCCCAGAGTCCAGGAGGCTGTCTATTCCCCTCCACAAATCTTTTGGGAAACAGACATTTAAAATTCTAGACTCCTAACTCCATACCTCCTGTGGACAGACGAATGGACAAGAGGTATACCCTTTCAGGCTCGGACACGGAGTTCCTTTCTCAGCAATGCAGCCATATTGGGGTAGTGCAGGCTGCTGCTAGTGATAAGGCAAATATCCCCTTGGCATCACACCCCCCAGATAAGGACTCCAGGAGGATTGATGCCATGGCAAAGAAGTAGTACATGGCAGCATCTTTGGGACTCAGGCAGGCTAACTATATGGCCTACACAGCTAGATACCAGAAGTCCAGGTGGGACACTGTGCTGGCTCTGGCTAAACAGGCCCCTGACCAGCTTGCCAAGGAGCTGGAGCAGGTGGCTGTGGATGGGATTGAGGCATCCAGGTGCAGTTTCATGCTGCTGTGGACTCCAGTGATGTTTCATCTAGAGTCATGGCTACATCTGTGGCCCTTCGGAGGATGGCTTGGCTCAGATGTACTAGCCTATCACAGGATACCCAGGCTAAGGCCATGGATTTTGCTGTCATTGGTAATTCTCTGGGGAGCAGACAGAGAACTACATGAAAAAGATGGACAAATACAGGAACACCTACAGGAGTGCTCAGGCCAAAGAAAGGCAAGCCACTCCTCAAAGGCAGCAGTCCAGGGGCCGGGGCAGGCCCTTTCAAAGGCCTTTTTACCAAGCCCAGGCCTCCTCTTCTGCTTATGCTCAGACGGGGTTCTTCATTGGGAGAGGCAGATGGGGAATGAGCAGGCCTGCTTCCACCCCTCAGCCTAAAGCCCCTGCCAAGCAGACACCCTGATGGGTCTGCCCGGGCCGATTCTCCAATACCTGTAGGGGGCAGGCTGGCTTACTTTGTCCAGGACTGGAAGTCTCTGACATCAGACAAGTGGGTCCTGGAAGTAGCAAGCCAGAGACTGGTTCTCAGCTTCAAAAAATTTCCCAAGATGAGAACCAGATCCTTTCCACCTGCAAATCCATCAGAGTCCCTTGCCCTAGAGGCAGAGGTTTCTTCCCTCCTGGCTCTCATAGAAAGGGTTCCTACCCTGCACAAGGGCAAAGGATTGTACTCCAGGTACTTCCTGACCCCCCAAAAAACAGGAGAATGGCGGTCTATCCTGGATCTAAGATATTTGAACAAGAACCTTTTAAAACCAAAGTTCAAAATGGTGACTCTGGGAATAATTCTGCCCTCTGTAAGGCCAGGGGACTGGCTAGTCTCCCTGGACCTCAAAGATGCCTACTTTCACATTCCCATCAGGTGCTCCCACAGAAAGTACCTAAGGTTCGAGTTGCCCTCAGGCCACTATCAATTCAGAGCAATGCTCTTTGGCCTAACATCAGCCCCAAGGGTGTTCACAAAGTGCCTGGCAGTAGTGGTTGCCTTCCTAAGGAGAAAAAAGATTTCTGTCTTTCCATATCTGGACGACTGGCTCATAGTGGGTCAGTCCCCAGACCAAGTCAAGTCACATCTGCAAGTAGCTCAGCAAGTGCTCACTTCCTTAGGATTCCTCCTTAACCTTCCAAAGTCAGTTAACGAGCCAGTACAGCTCCTCACCTTCATAGGGGCGGAACTGGATACAGTAAGGGCAAGAGCCTTCCTTCCCCTGGACAGGGCAAGAACCCTTATGGAACTGCCTCTTCATTCACCCTACAGGTGTTTCGACCAGCAAGGTATTTCCTTCAGCTTCTGGGCCACATGGCAGCTTCCACAGCAGTGGTCCAGGGAGCAAGATTCCAGATGAGGGACATTCAGTTCCATTTAAGAGCCTTCTGGTCCCAAAGAAAGGATTCCCTTACCAAACTAGTCCCAGTGACCCAAACCCTGATCCAGGCTTTGCAATGGTGGCTGGATCAGGACAATTTGAGACAAGAAGTTCCTTTTGTCACTCAGTCCCATTCAGTGATACTCACCACAGATGCTTCCCTGCTCGGCTGGGGAGCCCACCTGGGGGATCTTACCACCCAGGGACTGTGGTCACCTCAAGAATCTCTGCTTCACATCAATCTCTTGGAATTCAGAGCAGTGTTTCTGGTACTGCAAGCCTTTTTCAAATCTGTACAGAAGAAGGTGGTCCAGATCAGAACAGACAACACCACCACCACCACCATGTGGTACATCAACAAGCAGGGAGGCACTCGGTCTACGGCCTTGTGCACAGAGGCAATGAAGTTGTGGTCCCTGGCCTATTCCCTGCAAACTTCTCTGATAGCAGTTCACCTCCCAGGGAAGGACAATGTCCTGGCAGATGCTCTCAGCAGGATATCCCAGGGCCATCATGAATGGACCCTAGGTCCCCTAGTTTTGAAGGTGATTTTCTTGAGATGGAGCACTCCACAGATAGATCTTTTTGCAGCCCCAGACAATCACCAACTTCCTCTCTTTTGTTGCAGACCCCCAGTCTTGGGCTCAGTCCACCTGGATGCTCTGATTCTGAATTGGGAAGGGAAATTTCTGTATGCTTTTCCCCCTTTCCCTCTCCTGTTCAAAGTGTTAGTCAGGATCAGGTCTCAGCCATGCAAAGTGATTCTGATTGCTCCAGACTGGGCCAGACAGCCCTGGTACCCACTGTTGCTGTCCTTAGCAGTCCACCTTCCCTTGTCTCTTCCCAGGAATTACAACCTGTTGACATCCTCTCAGGGGAGGATTTGGTATCCGAACCTCAAATCTCTCAATCTCAAGGCATGGCTCTTGAAGAGTTAGAGTTTGCTGATCTGCACCTTTCTCAAGGGGTTCTGGATATCCTTAAAGCTTCTCGAAAGCCTTCTACCAGAAAGACTTACAACTCCAAATGGAAAAGGTTCACTTTCTAACCCCAGTAATGCTCAGACCATTCATAACTTTGTGCAGTCATCCTGATGGGTTGGACTGCCCGGAGAGATGGAACACATGCAAATGATGGCATTCTTTGCACATGAGCATCTTTCAAATACTGCCTCTACCAACTGTAGTGTTCTAAGCCCTTCAGATTTTTCTCTCCGCCTGAAAGTCTGGTCGCTTGGAGTCTCTGTCGCCCTCTTTCGCGTGAAGAAGAAAGAAAAAAGTTTAAAAACCATAAGTATTTTTAGTTTCTTTTACTGCCTCTACTAATTTGTTAGTTATATTGGTTATTATTGTTTAAATTGTTGTTTTCTGGGTTCCTCATGATTCGGTATAGCCGTGAGGATCCAACTAGTATAACTTTGTTTCGGTTCTCTAACTAAAGAACCTATTCATTTTCATTTAAATTTGGTCCTTAAAGTTTTTATTTGTAACCGCTTTTCATCGGTTACAGAACCGCTGAACCGGTTCATATTTCATCTCCTTTCTCGGTTCCATTGGTTCCCTATCGGTTCCAGAACCGACCGCAAAAAAAAAAAGGTAAAAGCATTTTAAGCTGTTTAAATAACCGCATTAGCTTTTGGTATTAGCGGTTGAGGTTTTCATTTTATATTTCACCATGACTGAGAAACCTAAAAAGAGAACCGGTGAACCTGGTTTTAAAACTGTTTGAAGTGTGGAGATGTGTTTGCAAAACAGACAAGCACACCTTATGTGTAGCTTGTCTGGGTTTTGAGCTATTTGGACCAGGAATGTGAAATATGCAAAACATTCCCAGAAAAACTGTTGAAAAATGCTTGAAGGCTACAAAAGTTTCCAAGGGGTCCTCAGGCTCTGACCAGCTGACACCCCAGTCTGTTTGTGGTTGAATTGACAAGTGCTTCTACCCTGCCCCTGATAAAGGAGGCGAAAAGGGGCAAAAAGAGGGAAAGAACTGGCTGACTCCCCGGTTCCCTCAAATAAATTAAAGAAGCCCAAACATGCAGAACCCTCTCCTGCTAAACCAGGGACTTCTGTGCAGCAGCCTGTGATGCCTTCGGCTCAAGACATAGCCCAGGCATTCAAAATTATCCAGGCTCTGCAAAACATCATCCCTCAGCCTCCTGCCCCTCCCCAGGGTCCCCAGGTTGCTGCTTCTATGTTGCCTCCTGCTCCGGAGCAGCAATATTTCGAAGGGGATGATGACATTTATGAGGAGGATGAACCTATTCCCCCAGAGGTTTCGCCTGAGCAGGAATTTGGCTGTCCTCCCAGAGTGTCTGAGGATTTTTCCTCCCATTTTTCTTTTGTAAGAAGAATGGCAGATGCTCTGGACATCAACACAACAGAGCAAGTGGAAGATGAGGAGGAGATTGAGTACCTCAGTATGATGGGGTTAACACTCACAAAAAGCCCTCCTCCTTCCAGTATATAAATTCTTTAAGAAGGATGCTATGAAGCTCCTCCAGACCCCAAACTCTATTCCTCCCATTGACAAGAGAATAGATAAAAAGTATCAGGTGAACAGGGAGGGAGCTGAATTCCTTTTCTCCCACCCTGGTCATCAAGGGGTTATACAGCAAGCTGCCTGTGATAAGGCTAAGGTCCCTCTGTCCTCACACCCTCCGGACAAGGACTCCAGAAAACTGGACAGTATGGCCAAAAAGGGCTAGTTGTCAGCCTCATTGGCCATGAGACAGGCCACTTTTCAATCTTATGCTGCCCAGTATCAGAAATCCCTGTGGCAGTCGGTACTGGCAATGTCCATGAAGGCCACTCCACCCTTGTCAGATGATCTGGCAGAAACTGCCAGGTTTGGGATAGGGTTGGCCAAGTACCAGTTCCAAATGGCTGCTGATTTGAATGACACTGCAGCCAGATGGATGGCTAATACAGTGGCTCAGAGGAGGTTTGCTTGGCTAAGGGCCACAAACCTCACTCAGGATACCCAGTCAAAGGCCCTGAATTTCCCACTGGAAGGAAATCTGCTGTTTGGGGAGTCCACAGTGGCCTATATGAAAAAAGTGGATGATATAAGGCTACTTATAGAAGTAACTCTGCTAGAGACAGAGCTTCTTCATCCACTAGGCCCTATGGAAGGGGGCTGGGGTCATCCCTTTTATCACAACCTTTCTTCCAGCCAGTAGCCATGCCTCAATACCAGCAGTACCCCCTCAGGGCTACTCAAGGGAGAGGGTAGTAGAAGGGGCTCTAGGCGGGGACTCAGCCACAACCTCAGCCCCAGCCTAAGCAGAACCCCTGAGATGCAAGCCACCTCCTCCCTACCTGTTGGAGGCAGACTGCCCCATTTCCTCCCCCTCTGGTCAACCATCACCACAGACAAGTGGGTGCTGGAGGTAGTGGGCAAAGGTCTCTCTCTGCAGTTCAAATTTCTTTCTCCAAAAAACCCCAGGGTTTCTACCTCCCCACCTCTAGCACAAATCTCATTACTAGAGGCAGAGGTCCAGAAGCTGCTTCAGCTCAAAGCAGTGGAATTAGTCCCTGCAACCCTGAGAGGAAGAGGTTTTTACACCAGATACTTCCTAACAACAAAGAAAAATGGGGTGTGGCAGCCAATTTTGGATCTCAGAGCTTTAAACAAGCACCTGAAAAAGCCAAAGTTCAAAATGGTCACTTTGGCTCGGATTCTACCAATAATCCAGAAAGGGGACTGGCTGGCATCTCTGGATTTACAGGACGCTTATTTCCACAACCCCATAAAGGAATCTTACAGAAAATATCTCAGATTCAGACTCCCATCGGGTCATTATCAGTTTGCAACCCTACCCTTCGGCCTTTCCTTGGCACCAAAGGTGTTTACAAAATGCCTAGCAGTTGTTGTGGCATTTCTTCGAAGACAGGGAGTGACTGTCTTCCATACCTGGACGACAGGCTGATAGTAGGCAAATCACCAGAGCAGGTAACAACCTCTCTAAGGCTTACAGGATCTTCTGGAATCTCTGGGTTTCATTGTAAACCAGAAAAATCTGTCTTAGCCCTACACAGACTTTACAGTTCACAGGGCAGAGATCAGCACCCTGCAGGCCAGGGCCTTTTACCACTAGACAGGGTGCAAAGTCTTCAGGCCATAGCAAACTCCTTCAAATTGCATGGTCGAAAACAGCCAACAATTTCTGCAGCTCTTGGGTCATATGGCTGCATCCACAGGTACAGTGCAGGGCTCAGGTTTCACATAGACACATCCAGTTTCACCTCAGGACTCATTGGAGTCAGAAAAAGACCCTTCAAAGTTCTTTCCAGTGACAAGGCCCTGTTACAAGCCCTCTTGTGGTGGAAAAAGGAATCCAACCTAAGACAAGGAGTCCCCTTCCAGAAGGAGGATCCTTCACTAATCCTCACAACAGATGCATCCCTGCTGGGCTGGGGTGCCCATCTAGGGGAGCACACAACTCAGGGTGCCTGGTCAGAAGCAGAGTCCCTCCAGCATATAAATCTGCTGGAACTCAGAGCAGTGCGGCTGGCACTAAGGGTTTTCTATACACTGGTAATGGGCAAGGTGGTACAAGTCAGAACAGACAATACCAGCACTATGTATTACATAAACAAGCAGGGTGGCACCAGATCAGGTCCCCTATGCACAGAAGCGATCAGAATTTGGGCTCTGGCATATTCTTTAAAGGTGTCCCTGCAAGCCATCCATCTGCCAGGAAATGACAATATCTTGGCAGACACACTGAGTCAAATCAATCAGTCCCATCACGAATGGTCATTGAACAAGCAGGTGGTACAGGTAATTTTCAACAGGTGGGGGCGTTCCAGAGATAGACTTGTTCGCATCCCACCAGAACCACCAGTTGCCTCAGTACTGTTGCAGGCCACTGGCCCAGGGCACAATCCCTCTAGATGCCTTGCTGCTGGATTGGTCGGGCAAGTTTCTCTATGCATTCCCCCCTCCTTTCCCTCTGGTTTTCAGGGTACTGCTGAAACTCAGATCCCTCTCAGCTTCTCTGATATTGATAGCTCCAGATTGGCCCAGGCAGCCATGGTACTCTCTTCTGCTCTCCATGGCAGTGAGCATGCCAATAAGCTTGCCTCTCAGGCACAGTCTTCTAACCTCCAGTCAGGGAACATTGCTATTCCCAAATCTCAAGTCTCTTCACCTCAAAGCATGGTTCTTGAGGAGTTAGAGTATGCAGGCTTGAACCTTTCTGACGCTGTATTAAACATTTTGAAAGGTTACAGGAAGCCTTCAACTAAGAAAACTTATTTTGCTAAGTGGAAAAGATTCTCTTTCTGGTGCTCTATTAGAAACTTCACCCCAAATGATGCAGGTTGTCTCAGTGGTATTCGATTATCTAACTCACTTGCATTCACAAGGTCTGCAACCCAGTTCCTTAAGGGTCCACCTTGCAGCAGTATCTGCATACCTGTCTGCTAGGACAAAGGTATCTGTAGCATCAAATCTCATTTTCAAAAGATTTTTCAAAGGCCTAATGCATTTGCACCCCCCTCACAGGGCACCAGTGCCTGCTTGGGATCTTAATGTATGTATAGCAAGGTTGATGCGGGCTTCCTTTGAGCCCATGGCTACAGCCCATTTAAAGTATGTTACCTGGAAAACAGTTTTCCCTGATAGCAATTACTTCAGCAAGAAGAATCAGTGAGCTTCAGGCTCTCTGTGTGATAACCAGGACTATATTTCCTTCCACGGGGATAAAGTAGTCCTCAGAACAAACAGACAATTCCTTCCCAAGGTGGTTTCAGATTTCCATCTGAACCAATCAGTCACTCTGCCTGTCTTCTTCACAGACCATGCAAGCTCTGGTGAAAGAAGGCTTCACAGTCTGGATGTGAAAAGAGCTCTCAGTTACTACATGACAGCTACTAAAGGCCATAGGCAAGACAAAAAACAACTTTTCCTTACATATGGGGATGTTGGAATGGGCAAACCAGCCTCAAAAAGATCCATTTCTCAGTGGATTGTCCAGTACATTCAATTCTGCTACAATAAAGCAGGTAAAGAGCCCCCAGCTGGGCTGAGGGCTCATTCAACAAGAAGACAGCTGCCACTATTGCGGCAGCTGCTAAGGAAAATTGCCATTGTTGGACATTTGTAAAGCAGCTACTTGGAAATCAGTACACACCTTTACAAAGCATTATAATTTGGATATTTTGTCCAGAAGTGACACCAAGTTTGGCACAGGAGTCCTGCAAAGTCTGTTTCCAAAATAAGTTCTGTGCCCACCACCTGGGGGTACTGCTTGGTAGTCTGCACAAAGTTATGAATGGTCTGAGCATTACTGGGGGTTAGAAGAAAAAAATTACTTACCATAGTAATCTTCTTTCTTCCCAGTGATGCTCAGACATTCATAAGTCCCTCCCTTCCTCCCCTTCCAGAACTTAAGCCTCTGCATTCCGCATGCTAGTGCCACATAGCCATATCCTTCTGGGTACATTTCTCTATGCTAGACAGAGTTTTACCAGAGTTTTCTGTCTCTCAAAATAGTTTTTCTCAATCTATGGTGAACACCATTATTATATTTAGATATAGCTCCTCCTTGGAGTTTTTCAAGTAAGTTGTTTATTAGGCTAATCCTAAAATGTTTTATTAAAAATGTTTTATTAATTAGTTAATAATTTATGGTAAAATTTTTCCATGTTGCCTGACTTCCAGGCGTCTTACAAATCTGAAGGGCTTAGAACACTACAGTTGGTAGAGGCAGTATTTGAAAGATGCTAACGTGCAAAGAATTCCATCATTTGCATGTGTTCCATCTCTCCGGGCAGTCCAACCCATCAGGATGACTGCACAAAGTTATGAATGTCTGAGCATCACTGGGAAGAAAGAAGCTTACTATGGTAAGTAATTTTTTTCATTTGGTGCTCTAATAAGCATATTTCTCCAGAATCTTCTGGGTTGCCTACAGTTCTGGACTATATGGTCCATCTTAATGGCTTAGGACTTAGGCCAGCTACACTTAAAGTGCATCTGGCAGCTGTTTCTGCCTTCTTGTCAGTAGGCAAGCCCTCTTCTCTGTCAGCCCATCTTGTGTTTTGTAAGTTCTTCAAGGGATTGCTGCACACCAATCCCACCTTTAGGGACCCTGCTCCTGCTTGGGACCTTAATGTTTGGATTGCTCAGCTTATGCAACCACTCTTTGAGCCTTTGTCCTCTGCAGAGCTTAAGTACTTGACTTAGAAAACTGTGTTTTTGGTAGCCATTACCTCTGCCAGGCATATCAGTGAATTGCAAGCCCTGTCAGTAGAGCCTGATTTCATCTCTTTCCGTAGAGATAAAGTGGTCCTAAGAACTAACAGGAAGTTTTTGCCTAAGGTGGTTTCAGACTTCCACCTTAATCAGTCTGTGTCTCTCCCTGTTTTCTTCACTGACCATTCCTTCTCTGGAAAGAGGAGGCTGCAGAGCTTGGATGTTAAGAGGGCCCTCAACTACTACATAGAGCACACCAAGGGTCACAGGTTTGAGTCCCTCCAGTTGTCCCTCACATATGGAGAGGTGGGTAAGGGCAAACCTGCTACTAAGAGATCTATTGCCAGGTGGATTGTCTCTTGTATACAATTCTGCTATGAAAAACTGGGTAGAACCCCATCCTCAGGCCTGAGGGCTCACTCTACTAGAGGTACAGCTGCTTCCCTGGCTGCTGCCAGGGATATTCCTATCTTAGAAATTTGTCAAGCAGCCACCTGGAAAACAGTCCATACATTCACCAAGCATTACTCTCTGGATATCCAGGCTAGGAGTGATGCTCAGTTTGACATAGCAGTACTTCAGAGCCTATTCCCAAAGTAGGTTCTGTCCCTCCTCCATGGAGGTACTGCTTGGTAGTCTGCAATAGTCAGAATACAGCAAGACTTCATGTTGTTTGAAGAAAAAATTACTCACCTTAGTAATGTTGTTTCTTCTAATGCAGTCTTGCTGTATTCTGACCTCCCCCCGCCTCCCCTCTCAGAACCTGGTTTTTGGGATGTGGGTGGGCAGGAGCAGTGTTGGCATCCTAGGGGTGTCCCCTTTTTCGCCCTCCTTTGCTTTGGGTGTGTGTTGTGTTTTGTTTTTTGGGTTTCCTGACTTGAGTCTTTGCTTTGAAACCAAAAAACCCTTTTTTAATAAATTTAGTTGCCAGTTGGCTAGTGTGAGTTTTACAGTTTCCACACAGAACTTCTAGTGAGTATTGCTTGTAAAGATCTGACTGTTGGAGTTTAAACAACAGCAGGCAGGGGCCTCAACCGAGCTCGCACTGAACGTTCCATGCTGGCCATGGAAAATTAACTCTTTGTTCTCCAGGGCAGTTGAAAGGCAGGACCTAACTACAATAGTCAGAATACAGCAAGACTCCATTAGAAGAAACAACATTACTAAGTTAATTTTTTCATACTGTGTAACAAAAAAAAACATTGCAACTTAATAGGCAAAAAAGGTGCTCTTCCTCCATTTATAGGATAATACCTACACCTGTATGTTACTGTGCTTCAGAATTCTTCTTGACATGTTTTTTTTTTTTTTTTATTTATGTTGTCTCTCTAGATGCATTCAACATTCCTTCCCTTGAGAGTGTCAACAATTATTACAGGTACTGTTTTTCACACTTGATCAGTGCTGTTAAGTTGTGCCTTGGAGAAATCATGGGAAACATGGTGACAGTAGGGCAAGACAACATGTCCTAATCCCATCACTGAAAGCCTGTTTTGTTTTGTGTTTTTGTATATGGTTGCACCTTCCTTGTCAGGCCCCCCACCTCAGACATTAACGGACTACCTCCAAACCATGATCCCCCCCCCCCGTCTTTCATCTGTTGGCCCTCACAGCTGCCCCCTCCTTTCCACAGTAATGAAGCCTTTCAGGAGCCCTTCTCCCCCTCCAGAGCTCCGTGTGGTTCTGGTAACTAGGGGCACATGGTCCAGGACTTGCGGCCCCCATTTTTCCTCTTGATGCGCAGGTTGACCCCCTGGTGTAGTCCTTTCTCCCTTGGTGATGCAACCAGCCTAGAGCTTGCCTTGCATGCACCCAGCAAGGCTCCCAACAGAGGAGCAAGCCCTCCAACCCATGCTGCAGAACATGCCTCCAGCCCTCCCTCGGCTGGGACACCCAGTCGCTAACATTTCTGGATCCACTTCTGTAGCCAGGTCTCCGACATGGTAGTACATCGTTCTACTGCTGTGCCATTGGATAGTAGGAAAGCCTGTGGTTTTCTTTTACTTTCTATTTCTGCACCCATTTTCTCCTTGCCAGCTGCTGAGTCCTCCTTCTACCTGTCCAAGCCCTTCTGCCTGCTGTAGGAATCTTCTAGTGATCCAGCTCCCCCACCAGCCTCTGCTCAACATCCTCTCCGGAACCTGTAATGGGCAGCTTGTCCCCAGTGGGTGGGACTCCCAGTTCCCCATGCTGGGAACAGGATACTTTACTGGACAGTGGAAGTCTGGGAGGAAGGGATGTCGAAGCGCAGGAGAAGTCTGTAGTACCCTAGTGTGGTGTGAGAGCAAGGCAGATTCATCTGCCACAGACTGCTTGGTATTTTATTTTTTCCCCCACTAAACCCTGCCTTCTCCTTTACCAGGATGTGGTCCTGAGGAGTGATGTGGCAGAGTGCCTGTTTGGGCTGTAGCAAAGGTCGGTGAGTCCTGCCCCACTTTTGGAACTCCCCTACTGGCCACACTGTGGGGGTGTGATGCCTCTGCGTCACTCACCAGGTGAGTGGATGAGTGCGATGTAAGGCTGCTCCAGAGGGACCACTTATTCCTTTCTGCATGTCATGCCTTCCCTGTGGGCCACCAGGGGGCAGTCATGCAGTAGAAGGAGGTGCCCTCCCTCCCTCCCCAATCAGTAATCATCTGAGACAGACACCAGAATCCCACCTCCCCACTCTGCACCAGACATCCTGGGCTGCGGGCTAGGAATGTGAACTCAGGTCATCTAGACAGCAACTGATAGTGCTCTCGCCACATTAGCTGGCCGGCAGCAAGCCTCTATCTTTAACAAGTTAATTTCACCTTCTGGATCCAAATTTTTTGGGCAATATGAAGTTAGTTTGGATAATTGGGATTAAAACATTCAGAGTACTACTCGAGGAACATGATACCATTTCTTAAACAGGGATGTTCAGATAATGGGGGTGTATTAGATAAAGACTGCATGGTATGTAACATCTGCAGACCTTACTGTAGTAACATGAGAGATTGTGTGACACCCCCCCCCCCCGACTTCTACACCTTTTTTCTATGCGGGTGGTAATTCAGACGCTCTTGGTTTCATGGGATCCTGTGTTCAGGAGCGAACCGGGGAGCTAGGGTGGGCAGTCAAGGGGGCTGGGCTGACGCTGCTGCTCGGCAGCACTTCCAGCCAGGGAAGGATGGCACTGTGGTTCTGCTGCCGCAGTGATCCATGCCGTGGGCTAAGGAGCTTGTCATCTCTGCTGCGGCATTGTGTGCATGAGTGCAAGGTTTTACGGGACACAGCCCAGCATCAGGGAGATGGGAGGGTTTGGGAACAAAGGGAGAAAACCGAAGAAAAAAACAACTTATGTCTCCTGGCTGCCTGAATTATAGCTGCTGGTACCCTCAAGCCCCACGCAGTGTGGGTCCCCACTGACTTCAATGGTGGGGGACGTGGCAAATGGGGCTGGGATGTTGGAGGGACAAAGGCATGATGAAAGGTGGAGCTGGAAGTCCAGAGAGCAGAATGCTGAATAACAATCAGAAACACTCTTAGTTTCACTCAGCTAAGTAGCAGAGGTGGAGACCCAGGCGGGCTCAAGTCCTCACCGCAGCTTGTGGAGTGCTGGCCATACTGTGGAAGCAGTACTCAAGCTCCAGGTGGGAGGGTGAAATTTGCCTGGCACCTCCCGGGGTTCTGGGGAGACTTTGGCATCATAAGTGAGCAGTGATGTTGCCCCCGAATTTGCTAGAGAGAGCGCGAGAGAGAAACATGGGATAAAAATCACAGACACCCAATGACCGGGCCTTCTGCTCCCACATCCGCAGTCCTAGCAGTGCTTGCTCCTCCTCCTTCTCTGACTCCTGACAAATACCGGTGTTTCTTCGCAGGCCACTTCCCTCGGCCAGTGGTTCATGTTCTGCCACAAGGGGGTCATCTGCTAAGTGTTGGGGACTCGACCTGGAGGTAGCAATCGGGCAAATTGCTGCACAGGTAGCAGAGGTGGCAGAAATTACCCAATAGCAGAGATATGTGGATGTTGCTGGGGAAGGGGACATGTGTAAATAGACAAAAAAGCAAACAAAAGAAAAACTCTTGTTTTGATCTGTCCTGTTTAGCTTGCCCTAGATGTTGTTACCTGTCAATTGGATTGTTAAAGACCAGGCATCCACTAAAAAAGGATTCTGAAAGTACTATGTTTACTCCTATTGCATTCACCTTTATTGCTTTCTAGATTTTATACGTAGATGTTGACGGCAGATAAGGGCGTACAGCCCACCTAGTCTGCCCATGTGCACACTTACTTAGCTTCTTCAAGCCTCTCTAGAACTAGGTTGTTCCCTTCCTCCAACTACCAGGATCCCCTGATGCCTATCCCATGCAGTCTTAAATCCTGTAATCATTTCAGCCACCACCGCCTCCTCCAGCAGGGCATTCCATTTTTCCATCACCCTCTCCATGAAGAAATTCTTCCTCATGTTCCCTCTGAACCTCCCTTCCTCCAGTTTCATCCCATGTCTCTTAGTCTTGGAACATCTTTTTCTATGAAAGATTGTATTTTCCTGCACCTTGTTCTTCCCCGAGAGGTATTTGTATGCCTCAATCATATCCCCCCTCTCCTCCAGGGAGTACATATCCAAGTCCTTCAGCCTGTTCTCATAGGCATTGTGATGTAATCCGTGCACCATCTTGGTTGCCCTCCTCTGAGCTGCCTCCACCCTGTCTGTCTTTATGTAGGTAAGGCCTCCAGAACAGAACACTGTACTCGATGTGTGGCCTCACTAGTGTCTTGTATAGTGGAATTATGACCTCCTTTTTCTTGCTGGTGATACCCCTGCCTATGCAACCAAGCATCCTGTTTGATTTTCCTGCCTCCATATCGCACTGACTCCCTACCTTGAGGTCATCAGAGATGATAACCCCTAGGGCCTTTTCCTGCTTGGAGCATTCTATACCCCCCCCCCAGCTGATATGTTTTTGCTGGGTTTTTTTGGCCCATGTGCATTATTTTGCATTTCTTTGCATTAAATATTAACTGCCACTCCCTTGACCAGTCCTCAAGCTTCTGCAGATCTCTTTTTATCCTATTCACACCCTCTGGCATGTCCACCCTGTTGCAGAGCTTTGTGTCATCAGCGAACAGGCAAATTCTCCCTTCTAGATCTTCTGTAATGTTGCTGAAAAAGATGTTGAAGAGGACTAGACCTAACACTGATTCCTGTCGCACCCCACTGGTCACTCTTCTCTCTGTGGAGTGACAGCTATTTACCACCACCCTCTGTGTCCTGTCATCCAGCCAGTTCCCCACCCACTGCATCCTCAGCCTCCCAGCTTGTTTAACAACCTTCTGTGAGATACAGTGTCAAAAACCTTGCTGAAATCCAGGTAGGGCATGTCCACAGCCCCACCCCTATCCACCTCCCTTGTCACCCAGTCGAAAATTCAATGAGGTTAGTCTGGCATGACACCCCAAGTAAAACCATGTTGTCTTAGGTCCTGTAGGCCATTGGCAACCAGGTGTTCCACTGTTCTTTCTTTCAGTAGTATTTCCATGATCTTTCCCACTATTGAGGTCAGGCTGACTGGTCTGTAGCTTCCCGCTTCCTCTTTGTTCCCACTTTTGTATAGGGGGACTACATCATCTGTCTTCCAGTCTTTTGGTTTCTCTCCTGTTTGCATTGACCGGCTAAACAGGGTTGCCAGAGGTTTAGCCACCACCTCTCTTAGCTCCTGCAGTACCCTGGGGTGCACCCATCTAGCCCCATAGCCTTATCGACTCTTATTAGTTCAAGTTCCTTTAGGACCCTTTCCCATGGAAAAGGACTTGTATCCATTTCTGTGCCCTTCCTACCCATTCTACTCCCTTCTGGCCCATTACCCGCCCCCTCCTCTGTAAAGACTGAGCAGAAATATCTGTTCAGTGTGCTTGCTTTGCTGTTGTCATCCTCCACTCTATCCCCGTCCTTCCCTTTCAGCCTCACTATCCCTTCCTTAGCCTTCTTTTTTTCACTTAGGTACCTGTAAAAGGTTTTGTCCCCTCTAACCACTGATTTCGCAGTGCGCTCCTCCGTTTTTGCTTTGGCTTCCCTTACTGCCCTCACTGCCTCCCTTTGTTTCTTCTGTTACCTCTACCTATCGCTTTCTGCCTGTGTCTTTTTGTATTGCTTGAATGAGATTTTTTTGGCTTTCACTTTCTCTGCTACCTCCTTGGAATACCATAATGGTCTCCTCTTCCTTTTCCCCTGTTAACATGCTTTATACATGATTGTGTGGCCCTTGTTATCCCTGCTTTGAATACTGCACACTGTTCCTATACGCCTAATTTGCTTTCTATTCCATTTAGTGCCTTTTCCAAGCATTTCCTCATTTTCCCAAAGTCTGCCCTCCTAAAGTCAAGGATTCATGTTTTTGTGTGGCTGGGTTCTGCCCCTTCAGTTATACTAAACCACACTGACCAGTGGTCACTGTTTCCCAAGTGCTGCCCCACTGTGCTCCCCATCACACTGTCTCCATTTCTGAGCACCAGGTCCAGTAGTGCCCCCTGCCATGTTAGTTCCATGACCAGTTGTTTAAGGAAAGCTCGCTGATGGGAGTCCAGGATAAACCTGCTCCTGGCTGACACAGCTGTTGGTAGGCTCCAGTCCTCATCTGGAATATTAAAGTTGCCCAACAGCACTACCTCCCCCCTTGTGTGCCATCCTTTGGATAGCCATCATCATCCCCCGTCTGTCTCCTCCACCTGGGCTGGTGGTCTGTACATAACCACTGTGTGGATGGCTGACACAGTTTTTCTATCAAGTTTCACCCACAGAATCCCCCCCCCCCGTGTTCCCCTTGAATCTCTGTGGCCTTTATGTTATCTTTCACCTAAAGCACCACTCCTTCCCCCTTCCTGCCTGTCCTGTCCCTTCTGAATAGATTGTAAAAAATCTGTTTGGCCTTGGTCCCCTGATTGGCCCTTTACATGGGGCACATTAGAGGCTAACGTATGAACGGTGCCCATCTTAGTTTGAAACCCCATGATAAGCTCTTTTCAGTGAGGTATTGGGCTTACCTGTACCTGGCAGCAGCCCAGAGATATTGATGACTAAGGGAAACATTCGTGTACATTAGCTAACATACAGCAGCACCAGCCAGGATGCAACATAATACCTTGCAGTATTACTGCAAAATGCTGCAGTATGCTGCAGGTAACAGTGTGATTCAGTGGCAATTAAGCCCTTTTCTCATGCAGTATTTTGTGACATCTCATTTACTACAGAGTACTGTGTTGCATACTGGCTGGCTCTACTCGAGATGAAAGCTTCTGAAAAGCTCTTTCATATGAGGTACTGGGTTTGCCTGTAGCTGAAAGTACTCCAGAGATATAGATGACTGAGTCTGTTCAGTATTAATAATTCGTTGCAGCCATCTGTAGAACATTGTGATGTCATCGAAGAACAAGGTTTGCTTGACTCAATGTAGTTAGGCACAACAAGCACAGCTTATTCCTTGATGACATCGCAGTGTTCTACAGATGGCTACAATGAAGCATCAGTGTGACACAGACTCTGTTGTCTGTATCTCTGGAGTGCCTTCAGCTACTGGTGAGTTCAGCACCTCATTTGAAAAAGCTTTTCATGGGCTTTCAGACTATGATAGCCACTGGGCATGAATATGTCCTTTTAAGTCTGCCCAGTGTTGATGCCACTTTACCACCAGTTTTAGAACCGTGTGATGTCACTGAGGGGGAAGCTATGCCTAACTACATATATATTTCTAGGAACGTGGATATGTTGTTCTAGCCACACTTACTGGCAGTGTTCTTTCCCTTTAAAATGTGCCAGAAAGTCTTCAAGTTGGCTCCTCACACCCACCCGGGTGGTATATCCCTCGGCTTCGCCCCATGATGCCAGATCTTCCTTTCCGCTGGAAGAAGGAGGTTCCCTCCTTACCGCTCCCGCATTGAATAGACCCTAGCACTAAAATCTTCGGGTTTACCTCCAAAACTTTAAACTCTTACAAGTTCCATCTTCAGCTCGACCTTCGATCGCTACCGCAGTGCACGATAAGTCTGCGCCTGGATTTCGCCGGTGCCCATGCGGGCAGAAGATGTTGCACACCGACCGTTATGCCACGTGTGTCTGCTGCCTGGGCCATGATCATGATACCCAGGCCTGCGAAATTTGCTGGTCGTTTCATGCGATGGTCCTCGAGGACCGCCTCGCCCTCCTTAAGTTGGGCCGACCGGAAAACAACATCTGCTGGTCAAATCTAAAGATGCCCATTGGGTGGTCTCTGTGGCTGCGGGATCTGCCGAGCAGTTGAAACAGCTTACAGCCTTTGAGGAGGAGATGGCTCGGTCTGCCGCGCAGTCCTCCTTGGCTTCTGCCTTCCTTCTACTCCGTTTGGGCTCCACTTTTTCGGGCTCCTTCAAAGAGCTGTGCCAGTCTCTCCCCCGACTAAGGGGCAGGGCCCTTCTGGTTTACACAGCTGCCTCTCTCGCAAGAATGAGTCGAAGAAAGAAAAAGAGAAGCCTCTCCATCGACATTCATGGGACCGGGAACGTTCTTGGTCTCAGGACTCCCAGGTTTTGATCAAGATCGAAACAGTGGCCTTGGCCACTGGCTTCATAGAGACCCTGTCGGACCAGTTGGTTAGGATGCCGGCTGATGATGCGGCCGAGATTTTTGTCGACCCTATCGACTGGTTGTTGTCCCAAGAGGCTGACAATTCTCTTTTCAGGACTTCAGTCCTGCCCGTGTCCTCGGAAGGGGCTGCTCAGTCCACTGAGCAGAACCCTCCGGTCACCGACACAGACCGGGAGGAGCTGTGGTACTCCCCAGCTCACTCCAAGATCTCCCAGTGGCCGAGGTTGAGGTCCTCCTCCTCCAGTGGGTTGAGCAGCTTCTGCCGTCATCAGCATTCCCGCTCTTGACGCAGCAGGAAGCAGCACTACCGCTATTCTTCATCTTCGTCGTCCTCGGGTGAGGAGAGGCTTCGGCGCAAGTTACGTCGATGCTACAGAGACCTCATGTGGCAACAGTTGGTGCTGGCTGATCCAGGCTCCCACACTGGTCATCACTTGGCTGTCGCCCGACAGGCCAACACTGACTCCACATGTGAGGTTGGTCGAGACTGTCCTCCCCCAGCAGAGCCGGTCAAGACCATCTCGGTTCGGCCGAAACCGGACTCTCCACCGATCGTGGTGGAGCCGCCGCCTAAGCAGCCGTCGACTGGCGCTCTGACTGAGGAGTCTTGGCCAAGGGGCTTCCCCATTGGCTGTCTGTCACTTCCACACCTGACTGTCCAGAAGGTTGAGGGTGACTCGGGCAGTCCTCCGCTTTATGCGGACTCTTCTGAGTCAGAGGATTCTTTACTGCACTCCTGTCTGGTTGACATGGAGTCTGTGGGGATGTCTCGACAGAGGAAGGGCCCACTTCCTTCATGGGCATCCTCCACCTGATCGACAAGTCCACGGAGGTGAAACTGGAGCCTGTCCAGAAGCGGGCTCGCTCTCCCCTCACAGAGATTCTGGACAAAGGGGACTCTCTGATGGAGGCTTTCCCAGTGGCCGGGCCATTGTCGGCCCAGCCCTGGAGCTTTGGCAGTGCCCTACTTCCTGCCCTTCGCCTTCTGCCCAGATGGCCCGCAGATATGCGGTGCCCACCGGTACCGTTTCGGGTTTCACGGAGCACCCCTCAGCCGAGGGGTTGGTGGCTGACTCTGTGTTTTGGCACTCGGGCAATATGGGGCACGTTGACAAACTGCCAGACAAGGAGTCCCAAGACATTTGACTATGCAGCTGAAAAAGTCTATGCTGTCTCCTCACTCAGCCTCCGCCAGGAAAGCTCAGCCATCATGATGGCACATTTCTCCCATGCGCTCTTGGGCTCTTTGGATGAGGTGATTCCTCACCTGCCTGCAGACCTCCAGACCACAGTCAAGCAGGTCTGAGATTAGGGCTGGGCTGTGGCCAAGCAGCAGCTTCAGACGGCTCTGGATCTGGGGGATTATTGTGCCCGCTCGGTGGCAGCCGCAGTTGCCATACGTGGTAGGGCTTGGCTGCAGATCTTGACTTTTATGGCAGACACTCCGCCAAAGAGGGATTGCTAGCGGTTCTCAGGGTTCATTTGCAGACATCAGGTGCCAGAGCATTTGCTTTTGTAGCCCCGACCCTGTGGAATTCTCTACCTCATCGGTTGAGAGAGTGCCCATCCACCAAAACTTTTAAAGTCTCTCTGAAAACATATTTATTCTGCTTAGCATTCGGGGAGGATATTTAGTCTCATAACAGCCACTTTTTTAATTTGTGTATTTTAACTGTTTATTTGTGTGTTTTAATATTGTATATGCGCTTTGATTTTAGAAAAGCACTTTATAAATAAAATATGATTTGATTTGACACTCGGCACAAGCTAGCAGATGTTCCATTCCTGGGCACCGACCTGTTTGAACCCAATGTGGAGGGTCACCTCCAGCATATTGAGAAGTCCAGTGCCAACTTGGACTTCGTAACATCTGCGCAGAAGGATCCCAAGGGCTCCAGGCAGCAGAAGTGAAAGCCCTTTTTGGTCCTCCACTCCTGCGGCAAAACCAACCCAGCATCAGCCGGGCCAGCAGGCTCAGTCCTCGTGACCCAGGCCCAAGTCAGTGGCCTCTGTGGTCTGTAAGCCCAGAGGGAAGGGACCCGGTGGCTCCTCAGCAGGGTCCTCCTCCTCCTCCAAGCCTGCTCAGTGATGGGATGGGGGTGCCCTCTCATACCCATCACGCCTCCCCTGGGTCCTCCTGTTGGGGGCCGGCTCCGCCACTTCCTTTCTGCCTGGTCTGCTGTCACCATGGACAGGTGGGTTCTGGAAGTGGTCAGTCAGGGTCTGCCTCTGGAATTCGAGCAGTGCCTTCCAAGCTGAGCCCATGCCCCAAGGAAGGACTTGGTATCCGCAGACACTTGGTCGGCTTTTCGAGATGACATAGCCCAGCTCCTCCACAAGAAGGTTGTGGTCAGAGTAGCGGATCCTCCAGAACACCCAGGGTTTGTCTCCAGGTACTTCCTGGTCACCAAAGTGGGGGGGGGGGGCTGGCGTCCCGTTCTAGATCTGCATGATCTGAACAAGTTCCTCAGGTTGTGCACCTTCAGGATGGTAACTCTGTCTCAGATCATATTTTCTCTAGAGCAAGACATGTGGTTTTGCTCCCTGGATCTTCAGGACGTATTCTTTCACATCCCAATCCATCCATCCCACCAAAGTTTCCTCTGCTTTCAAGCCGAGGGAACCCTCTATGAGTTCCAGGCCATGCCATTTGGCCTGTCCTCGGCCCATAGGGTCTTAACCAAGTGCATAGCAGTGGTGGCAGCTTACCTGAGGTGCTGAGGGGTCCGGGTGTACCCCTACCTGGATGACAGACTGATTACAGGTCCCTCCAGGCAGGAGGTGGAGTGGTCCAGGGACCTGGCCCTCCAGACCTGCACCTCCCCAGGCCTCCTGGTCAATGAGGCCAAGTCGGAACTCGTGCCATAGCAAGTGATCAGCTTCATTGGGGCAAAACTCGACTCTTGTCAAGCCAGAGCCCATCTCCCAGTGGACAGGGTGGAGGTTCTCTCCTCCTTTGCCCTATCATTTCAGGTTGGGCAACTGCGCCTTGTCCGGGCCTTCCTGCGCCTTCTGGGTTACATGGCGGCCTGCACCAGCATGGTCCGTTGGGCCCATTGGAATATGTGCTCCATGCAATGGGAGCTGGCCAGCCAGTGTTCTTGGCACAAAGGTCACTTCGACCAGCTGGTCACGGTGACCCAGAATATGTGGGCCCCCCCAGTGGTGGCTAGTCCCAGAGCATCTGCAGGATGGGATCCTGTTTGTCTGCCCCGAGCCAACAGTCATCCTGACAACCGATGCGCCTCTCATGGCTGGGGTGCCCATCTGAGGGAACACAGAGTCCATGGGCTCTGGACCCCACTTAGGAGTCCTGATGGCATATCAACCTGCTGGAGCTCTGGGCAGTTCAGCTAGCGCTGACTGCATTCGCTCCATATGTTCGGGGTCAAGTGGTCCAAGTCTAGACGGACAACACAATGACCATGTACTAGTTCAACAAGCAGGGCAGGATGCACTCCCTTCCTTTGTGCAAGGAAGCTCTCCGCATATGGACTCTCGTGCGCAGCCTGAAGGCAGATCTCCTAGCCATCCATGTGGCAGGAGCCTCCAGTCAGCTGGCGGACGCCCACGGCCGGGTAGGCGAGGCATCTCACAAGTGGTCTCTCCATCCAGAGGTAGTTAACAGTCTGTTCTCCCGGTGGGGCACCCCTCAGGTGGACCTGTTCGCCTCCAGGGAGAACGCAAAGCTGAGGCTCTTCTCTGCTCACCCCCCTCAGCAGGGCTCACTGCAGGGGGATGCCTTCTCAAGGCCTTGGACCCCAGGCCTCTTCTGTGCCTTCCCTCCACTTCCCATGATCCACAAGGTGCTACTCAAGGTCAGGAGGGACAAGGCACAAGTGATCCTGGTGGCTCTAGACTGGCTGCGCCAGTTTTGGTACCCTGATCTCCTCAGCCTCAGCAACAGGCTCTCAAAGCATCTTCCACTATGCCCGGACCCACTCTCCATCAATTAGGGGAAGGTACTCCACCTGTACCTTCAATCCCTGCACCTGACAGCCTGGTTCCTGAGAGGCTAGAACTCCAGGCTTTGGGTCTCTCCAAAGATGTCTTCGTCATGGTGGAGGCATATAGAAAGAAATCGACCAGAAAATGCTGTGCCTTAAAATAGAAGAAATTCTTCATTTGGTGTCAGGGCAAGGAACTGGACCCTTTGTTCTGTCTGGTGGCCAGCATTTTGGACTACCTGTGGTCCCTCTCCAAAGGGGGACTTCAGTCAATGATCCTTAAGGTGCACCTGGCAGCCATCTCTGCTTACTGGGCGCGGGCTGGTCAGCAGTCAGTGGTGCAGGAGAAGGTGGTCCGGTGCTTTCTGAAAGGTTTAGATCACATTTCCCCTCCAGTGGGTGAACCACCATGGGATTTGTTGCTGGTTTTGGCAAAGCTCATGGGCAAGCCATTTGAACCAATGCGCAGGTGTGACATGTCTCACCTTTTGTGGAAGACTGCCTTCTTGGTGGCTATCACATCAGCCAGAAGGATTCGTGAGCTCCAGGTGCTTTTGATGGTGTCTCCTTACCTGGTCTTTCACAGGAACAGGGTTGTCCTGCATCCCAACCCGAAGTTCCTCCCGAAGGTTGTGTCTGAGTTTCACCAGAATCAGGTGATGACTCTTCTGGTGTTCTTCCCGAATCACACCTAGGAGGCTGAACACAGGCTCCATACTCTGGACCTGAGGCGAGTGCTTGCTTATTGTAAAGGATGCACGGCTGGAGTTCGGGGAGAGGTTCACCAGCTGTTTGTCACTTATGCTGAAGATGCACCTGACACACCTGCAGCCAAGTGGACGATTGGCAGGTGGATCACATCCTGCATTGTTCTCTGGCAGGGCTCCAGATAAGGGGAGTACCAACCTGTTTTACTCTCCTCATTTTAGGAAATACTGTGCAGAATTTTTTTTTTTAATAAGTACAAATACTCACCTAACATTTGTAAATACTCCACACTCCAAAAGAATAATGCTTCACATCATAACTGGTGATTCAAAAGGAACATTTTTTTTCCAGATTTACAGCACTCATATGCATCCCAATTTTGTTTTACTCACTATATTTTAAAACTGGTGAGTAAATTACTCCTACCTGCCAACATTGTCTGGAGCATAGGTGGCACTTGATTGATTCTTATCTACAGTAGAAAAAAAACATTGTTTTTTAAAATGTACTCCTCACTCCACTCTGTCCAGACATTTATACGCATTTGAAATTTGGTTTTACTCGCCTCATTTTCAAAATGAGGAGTACGGTACTCGTCCCAAAAAATCTTATCTGGAGCCCTGATCTCTGGTATAGGTTGGTGGGTAGGGAGCCTCCTGGAGAGCTAAAGGCTCATTCCACCCGCCATACCGCTGTGTCGGTGGCTGCTTCTAGGGATGTTACTGTCCAGGAAATCTGCAGGCCTGCTACCTGGAAGTCAGCACACACCTTCATTTCCCATTACCACACTGACCTCAAGTCAAGCCGAGATGCTGGTTTTGGGCCTCAGTTCTCCAATCTCTGTTCCCTAAGTAGGGGGTGTGCGCCTTGCCTCCCTCCTCCCGGAGAACTGCTAGGAGTCTGCCAGTAAGTTTGGAAAGAACAACATATCCACGTCCCTAGAAACACAGGTTACTCACCTGTAACAGTAGTTCTAGGAGTGGTATATGTTGTTCATCCACATGGACCCACCCGACCTCCCCAGGCTCAGATGCACTACCTCTGCTTCTAGTGGGCAAGATCTGGCATCATGGGGCGGAGCCGAGGGATATACCACCTGGGTGGGTGGGAGGAGCCAGCTTGAAGATTTTCTGGCACATCTTAAAGGGAAAGGACACTGCCAGTAAGTGCAGATGAACAACATATACCACTCCTAGAACTACTGTTACAGGTGAGTAACCTGTGTTTATTTATATAACAAGGATGCACTGATAACTAGCAAGATAAAAAGTGTTATCTTGACCAAGCATAGCAATATACTATACGGATACTGAACCAATCAGAGAGCAGCTTTCACAGTGCTGATAAGATCAGAATAGCCATGTTCAGCACTGAAAGAGTTTCTGACATGCTCTTACAGTCTGGGAAGGCAGCTTGTGCCAAGGAGCCAAATTCAGCAGTTTTTTAAATTATTTTTTACTGTGTAAATAAAGAAATATTTAACTTCGTGTGCTCGGCTTCTAACTTTCTTTTACAAACTGAGCAGCCGCTGAGTGCTGCAGCCCCACCCCTAAAATCAGCACTTTGATGACACGAAGTAGGGAACAGGGCTGCAGGCACTCTATGTAGCTGTTAATAGGATCAGGGTAGGGGGCTATCTAAATGTACTAAGATTATCTTTGCTGGTAGTTCTGCATGTATGGGACAATAATTTACCCCATCCATGTGGAACTACCAGCAAAAATAATCTTACTACTTTTAGACAGCCCCCCCTTCCCAGTCATGTTAATAGCTACATAGAGTGCCTGCAGCCCTGTTCTCTACTTAGCATCATCAAATTGGGGATTTTAGGGATGGGGCTGCAGTGCTTGGTGACTGCTCAGCTTGTACAAGGAAGTTATGAGCTGAGCAGATAAAGTTTAATATTTCTTTATTTACAGGGTAAAAAATTGCAAAAACTGCCAAATTTAGCTCCTCATGCAGGCAGCTCCTTGAAAAGAGTTGCCTACCCAGACGTGCTCTTGAAGCTTTAGCCAGCAGCTGAAATCAAAACAGTTAATACTTTATACAGACAGCAGATTTAAAGGATAACTGCGCTAAAAATGAGTCATTTTTCCAAGTAGAGCTGTTTTTGGTTTATAAGCTGTTATTGTTCTAGCTATACAGGCTGTTTGGTTCTCCTAGGCAGTGTCTACTCTTTATATGCTGTTGGTAAGTACAGTTTTAGAACTGTATGCTGTTGTTTATGTCCCTGTTCTGCTCTTGTATTGTTGGCACATTCCTTGTTCTACTAAGGGACAATATTACAGACACAATCCGTGTTCTGCTACAAAACTTAAAAACTTTGGTGGTTTTTAGGGACATGAATGACATCATACAGTTCTAAAATGGTACCTACCAGTAGATTGTAAAGTAGAAACAATGGCTGAGATTATGAAAAGGCCTATACAGGTGTTGGCCCAGTGGCGCTCACGGCGCCACACGCGACAGGTTTGGGAATGACATTGGGTCGGTTGGGGAGCCGGCAGGGGAGGGAGGAGGGAGTGGGACTGAGCAGCAGAAGGCAGCTCTCTCCCTCCTGGGGTGGTTGTCCACCCCCGTAGTTCGGCTTCCGTCGTGTGGAGGTCCGAGGGGAAGGCGTGGTAGGTGGGCGAAGGAAATGACTGAGCTGGTACCCAGCATGCATGTGCGCCCAGGCACACGCACACACGTGTCTGCTGAGGTCCGGGGAGCAAAAGGGGAAAAAAAACACAAAAACTACAAATGGAAAAAAAAGAAAAGACCTATATAGATGGGAAAATAAAAAAAATTTGAACCAGAGCTTTAAAAACTGGTTCAGTTGGGAAAAATGACTTCTAGGTTCAGCGCAGTTCTTCTTTAAAGCAGTAGTGCAATGAAATCAGGTAAAAATTTGACCTTACCCTTTTTTCGCTATAAAAGATTTCAGGCATTTTCCAGTTTCATTTGGTAGTAACATTTTCTAGTTCTACCAAAATTTGAGTATTTTATAAATGTTTTAATTTAGTTTTGTTCTCAAAAAATTAAAATGGCCACCACATTTTACATAGAAATAGCATTGTAGACCTAGCAAGGGTTAGGACTGAAAAAAAAAAAAAAAAAGACTTGTGCTGCATAGCATAGGAGGTACCTAGACAGCTACATCTGACAGGTATGCTAATATTTTTCTTAATTGTAGCTGAAATTAGTTTTTTTTTGGAAAACATGATTCTGACCCCAGTAATGCTCAGGATATTCTTAACTTTATGCAGTAAGCCTGGAGGGTTGGACTGCCCGGAGAGATGGAACACATGCAAATTAGTAGAATTCTTTGCACGTGAGCATCTTTCAAATACTGCCTCTACCAACTGTGGTTTTCTAACCTCTTCAGATTTTTCTCTTCGCCTGACAGTCTGGTCGCTCGGTGTGGTCGTCTTACTCTTTTGCATGAAAGAAGATTCAAAACCTTAAAAACTTAAGTATTTTCTGTTTCTTTTATTGCCTCTACTGATTGCTAGTGTAAATCTTGTTTATTGCTTAAATTACATATTTTTTCCGGTTCCTCGAGGTTCGGCATAAAAGTGGGAGAACCGGGTTAGTTGTTTTAAGTTATCAGGGTTCTCTGATTAAAGAGCCTTGTTTTTTGTCTATTATTAGTTTAGTTTTTTAGTGTATTTTATTGTTTTTGTAACCACTTTTTATCGTTTACAGAACGTCTGATCCGTTTCACCTATAATCTCCTGGGTTCGGTTCCTCCGGTTCCTATCGGTTCCAGAACCGACCGCAAAAAAAAAGGAAAAAAGTATAACATTTAAATAACCGCACTTTATTCTTTACTTAGTGGTTAGTGTTTTTCTCGTTTTTAGACATTATCATGTCAGAGAAACAAAAAAGAGAACCAGAGAACCAGGTTTTAAGCATTGTTTAAAATGTGGAGATGTATTTGCTAAGGCAGACAAGCACACACCTTATGTGTGGCTTGTCTGGGATTCCAACATCTGGATCAGGATTGTGAAGTCTGTAGAACTTTCCCGGAAAAAAACGAAGAAAAACGCCTTGAAAGGCTAAACAGAAAATTTCCTTGGGGTCCCTCCGGCTCTGACCAGCTGACACCCCAATCTGCTGTGGCTGAACCCACAAGTTTGCTTGACCCCTGCCCCTGATACGGGCGAAAAAGGGGCCAAAAGAGGGAAAGAACCAGCTGACTCCCCAGTTCCCTCAAAGAAACTCAAAAAAAAACAAGCATGCAGAATCCTCCCCTGCTAAACCAGGGACTTCTGAGCAGGTGCCTGCTACACCCTCAGCTCAAGAGATAGCCCAGGCTTTTAAAATTATCCAGGCACTGCAAAACATTGTTCCCCAGCAGCCTACTTGAATACTTTATTGAGAGCAGATCATGCTACAAATATATCCAACAGTGTTACATAATGTTAAAGTCAGGTTTTAAAATTAAATGAAAAACATTTTTCGTTGCACTGCTGCTTTTTAAAAGCTATAACATTTTTTATTTTAGTTTTTGTTGACCAGG
This sequence comes from Neoceratodus forsteri, assembly GCA_016271365.2. Taxonomy (NCBI): domain Eukaryota; kingdom Metazoa; phylum Chordata; order Ceratodontiformes; family Ceratodontidae; genus Neoceratodus; species Neoceratodus forsteri. The sequence goes on along the minus strand of CM028134.1, from coordinate 381,392,921 downwards.
TAAGTGCACTAGACAAATTCTTGCCTATTTTCAGGCACAACCCGGGGAGAGGGGGATACAGATGAATGCCAGCTGACCTTGAACCAGATTAAGCTGTTGGTGGTATTTTAGTGAATGGGGGGAAGTTTGGCCAGGACACCAGGGAAATTCCCGTACTGCTCTGTAAAAGATGCTGCAGCGCTGTTGGAGCCATGGCCAGTCTGAAGGATGCTGCAGAGGGGAAGGAGTGTGCTATGGAGGAGAGCGATTTTGAGGAAGAATTGGTAAAAGATGCGACTGCTCCTGATTCTGAAGAGGAGCTAGAGTTTTTTGCATCGTGCTGGCATCGGAGGTGGAGGATATACTTAATGGGAGTCATATAAAATCGGAGGAGGTTTTGGTTATAACGAAACAGGACAAGGAATTGGTATCTGCTCACCTGGAACAGGCTATGGAGGAGTTACGGCTGTCCGTGATGAAGATTTTGGAGGAGGATGACGAGAACCGGCTGGAGGAGCGTAGAAGAGGGCCTGGGAGGAGAATTGACCTGGAATCTAGGACGGCCTTGGTTTCAGAGGCGGGGCCCAGTCGGAAGGCAGAAATGCGTGAGGGGAAGGAAAAAAACAATGGAATGTCTATGTTGGTGAAGTAGGCTGTGGTTCATTCTTTTGGCCTGCTGATGACCTGGAACGAAGAGAAATGGTCTCCGGGGACGTCCCTGCAGTGCACGGGTTGGATCCAAGAGCAGGATGGGAGCTGGAAGCCTGAAATGGAGTGGGAGGACTACTCCCAGAGTGGTAAGGGGGTATTGATGTTTAAAAAGGAAAGTGAACAAAAAAGATGGGGAGCTGTGCCAGTGAAACAAGGAGGGTGCTTAACCTCTGGTTACATTCTCAAAATGGGCCCTGTATGCTACAAAGAGAGGGAAGGAGAACAGCACATTGTGAGGGAGTGTCCTCTTGCGGAGGAGTGCTTGACTATGCAAGATAAATCTTTACCCAGGGAGGATGAGGGGGGGTCAGGAGGGTTCAGGTTCTCTGAAAGAGAAAGTAAATGCTGTGTCTGAGGTTAACCCCCCCCCCCACTAAAACCTATGCTGATACTATAAAAAGTAATTTCTCCCTTCTGAAGCAGAAAATGATGGGCGAACCTCCTTTTAGAGAAAGGAGGAGACCTGGGTGGTCATCCCAGGGAGGATTTATTGACCCTCTCCTTAAAGGTTTGCGCTGCGCCTGCGATATAGAGGGGGTCTAGAAAACTACCCAGATAGGACCATGTGGGGAGAAACCTAATTAAGAATTCTATGGGGTTTATAGCAACAGAGGTGTATGCTTTAATTCGTATAGCGGAGGAAGATGATTTTGATATCAGCTTTTGGACAATGAAAGGCCTGGAACGCTTTTAGGCAAAATATGAAGCCCTGAAAAACACCCCGCTGTGGGCTCCTTTTTTGGTAATCCCCCTTACCAAACCTATAATGAAAACAGTGACTGTAATGTTTCAGTCAGATTGTGTGCACGTGGGAGACATTATGCAGTGGTTACAGTAGAGATGCACTGTTCTGGGTTCTCCTGTGGCAATAATTGATGAGGAATTTTTCTAGACTGGAGGATGGAGGTTTAAAGTAAAACTGGACCTTTCAGATGCTGGCATTGTTCATATCCCTAACAGCTTTTTTTTTTGGTAGAGACAGAGGGGTAGTATTCTACCTGGGGCAGCCCAAGGCTTGTTACAGGTGTGGGTCCCGTACACACCTCTCAAACATGTGCGATGTGATTAGATGTGGTTTGTGTGGGGAGTGTGGGCACAGCAATTCAGATTGTGCTAATCACGTACGCTGCAACCTCTGTGAAGAATATGGGCAAATGTTTAACACCTGCCCATGGGCAGCCAGAAATAATAGTAGAAATATGGACCAGGAAGAATTGCTTAATAAGGCTCAAAGAGCCTAAGCAAGGTGTGAACCTGCAGCCTCCACTTCACAGAAGCAGGGAAAGAAGGAGGAGGCCCCGCAGTCTTCATCTCAGTTGGTGGCAACTGTGGATGGTAAAAAGGGTCTAGGTTTAAAGGGGATAGAGGAGAGTACATACCCCCTAGTGGAAGAACCTTTAATGGGAGAGATTTCTGGAAAAGATGGAATGAAGAAAGTTACGGAAAATGAGAGTTTGGGGGGGACTTCAGAGGGCAAGAACCAAGGGAGAACAACATCCCCCCCAATGGTATAATTGTATCTATGCCCCACAGTCCAAAGCTGAGAGGGTGAGTTTGTTTGAGCATGTTCAGCCTTTCTTATGCTCTTCAAGAAAATATTTACTATGGAGGGGATTTTAATTGTACTCTACAGACTACGGATAGGATGAAATGTGGGAAAAAAGTGTATTGTGATTCAAATGCTTTAAAAAGGAGTGTTCAAATAGCTGAATTAAGAAATATTTTTGATAATGAACCAGCCCCTAGTCATTTTACTTTTAGGAAAGGAGTGTTGTTTTTGAGTATTGATTACTTGTTTTTATCCAGCAAGACTGAGGCACTGAAAGTATCTGTTTTACCCACTGCTATATCTGATCATATGATTATTAAATGCAGGTTAAATACAGAAACGGGGAGGGAACAACCTGTAACTAGGTGGAAGATGAACGTCAGTACTTTACTCATAGGGGAAGTTAAATTGTCACTTGGTGAGGTGTTCGAGGCTAGGGCTTCAGTAATAGGGCTATATGAGGATCTAGTGTGTTGGTGGTGGGACACGAAAAAAGAGATTAGTAACTGGTTGAAGGGTTATGGTAAAAGGGTGGCTAATAAGAATTTTATGAAATATATTACACTCCGAAGTAAGCTATATAGATTGTTAGAAATTGAATATACAGGGAAGGGGAATGTTGGAGATCAAATTGAGAAGGTCAAGGCTGAGATGAAGGAGGTACAATATGATAGAGGGGAGTCCCTAAAAAGAAGTCTGTTTTGGGACCCAGAAAACCCTGACAGGAGATCCCTGTGAAGCTTTTAGAGAGAGGAAAAGTAGGTCTCTTTATAATGGTTCTGAAAAATGAGAAAGGGGAGATTCAAACAACTTGAAGTCTTGCTGTATTCTGACTATATGCAGTTAGCCCCAGCATTTGAACTGCTCCGGAGAGTAAAGGGTTAACTCTATACAAAGGCATAGAACGTTGAGCTCAAGCTCTGTTTTCAAACCTGTGTCTGTGGTACTCTGAATTGTAACTGTCAGATTTCTTACTCCGCCTAACTGTGAAGTTGCTCCGGAGATCCCTCCTGCGCTTCGGTTTGGTAAAAGTTTGAGTCAGTTGGTTTTTTCAACCGTAACTCCTGTATTTTTTGGTATTCTTACCTTTGTCTCAGTAACAGTAAGTGGTAGTAGTAGGTAGTGTTTATTTTAGTGACTTTTGTTAGAAATTGTTTTATCTTTGGTTCTTTGCCAGTCGGTCTGGTTCAGAACCAAAATTTATTGTGATTTGTTGTTTTTCTCCATTTGTAGTGTGGTTTTCCGATGCTTACCGGTTCCTAAAAAAATCCAATATTTTGGGGATATTTTTTAACCAACCCGTACCACTGTTGGAACCGATAAGTTGTTAGTTGCCTGGCTTAATCGCTGACAAGGGTGACTTTTGATATTTAGGCATGTCTGAGGAACCCAGAAAGAAAACTGGGCCCACTGGGTTTCAGCACTGTACCGAGTGTAAGGAGGCCTTTGCAAAGGCCGATCCTTACCTAGCCTCATCTGTGTGTATTGTGTGGGGTTTAACCACCTCAAAGAAGACTGCCAGATCTGTAAGAACTTTTCCTAAAGCCACTCTGTAAAAACATTTGAGTAGGCTGAGGGAGAGGGAGGCCGAGAAGTCCACTGACCCGGATGGCCAGCCCGGTTCGGTTGCGACTGAACCTGAGGAGGTGCCCACTGACCTGGGCAATACCTCCTCGGGCAAACAGAGAGCCGATTCTGCGGAATTGGTTCCGGCTAAGAGAAAGAGAAAGTCAGTCGGTTCGGATCCGACTTCCCATGGTCCGACCGCTGAGGAGATAGCAAAAGCGATTTCCATAGTGCAGTCGCTTTGCCCGGTTCCGACCAAACCAACTTCGGTTCAGAGGTGATCGGTTCGGTCGGAAATGTTTGCCTCAGATATTGACCCAGAGGCTTACTATGAGGGCGATTGGGAGGAAAAAGAAGATGATGAAGATGAAGATTTGGTAGGCCTGGATGAGCCTGACATCTCCCCAGACTGGCCTTCTAGTGTTTCTCCTCCTAGGCTTTCTGAGTCCCCCTCCCAATTCTTGTTTTACAAGAAGATGGCTGAGACTCTTCAGCTTCCTATGGAAGAAACTGATTAGGATCAGGAGAAACTTGATTATGTGGAGATGATGGATGTTCCAGAGTCAAGGAGAGTAACTCTCCCTCTGCATAAATCCCTGGGGAAACAGACACAGAAATTGTTGCAATTTCCCACTTCCATTCCTCCTGTGGACAAAAGAAGGGACAGGAGGTATGCATTATCCTTGACTGTTGTTCCTCATGTTGTACTGTCCCAGGTCGTTCCTGAAAATAGGCATAATACTTGTCTAGTGTACTTACCCTGTAAACAAAAGCTAAATAAATAAATTATCAGGTCCTGGCACGGAATTCCTTTCAGTGCATAGCAGCCATGTTGAGGTAGTGCAAGCTGCAGCCTGTGACAAGGTTAATATTCCCCTGGCATCTCACCCCCCAGATAAGGATGCCAGGAAAGTGGATGCCATGGCCAAGAAACAGTACTTGGCATCCTCTTTGGGGCTCAGGCAATCTTAACTACATGGCATATACAGTCAGATACTAGAAATCTATGTGGGATACGGTTCTGGAGCTGGCTAAGAATGCCCCCCACCCCCAGCTAGCCAAGGAGCTGGGGCAGGTGGCTGTGAATGGTATAGAGGCATCCTAAGTACAGTTTCATGCTGCTGTGGACTCGAATGATGTCCATTCTAGAGTCATGGCTACATCTATCTCTGTGAGAAGGTTTGCTTGGCTTAGATGTACCAACCTTTCGCAGGATACCCAGACTAAGGCCATAGGTTTTCCTGTTACTGGTAATTCTCTATTTGGGGAGCAAACAGAGAATTGCATGAAGAAGATGGGTGCATACAGGACCATCTATAGGAGTGCTGCAGCCAAAGAAAAGCAGACTACTACTCAGAGGCAGCAATTTAGGGTTGGCAGGGGCAGGCCTTTCCAAAGGCCTTTCTACCAAACTCAGGCCTCCTCCTCTTCTTTTCAACAGAGGGGGTTCTTTCAGGCAAGAGGCAGACGTGGGATGACCAGGACCCCATCATCCACACAGTCTAAGCCCCCTGCCAAACAGACACCCTGAGCTGTCAGTCAGGGTCGCCTCCCCAACCCCAGTAGGGGGCAGGTTGGCTCACTACTCCCGAGGCCTGGGAGTCTATTACTTCAGACAAATGGGTCCTGGAAGTAGTGAGCCAGGGACTTGCTCTCAGTTTCAAAAGGTTCCCAAAATGGAGAGCAAGGTCCTTCAGTCCTCCCTCTCCCTTGGAGACAAGGACCTGAGAGGCAGAAGTCTCCTCTCTTCTGCGAGCAGTAGAGATGGTACTTCTTTGTCACAGGGGAAAAGGACTGTATTCCAGATACTTTCTTACCCCAAAAAAGACAGGGGAGTGGCGACCCATCCCAGATTTAAGGTACCTGAACAAACATTTAACAAAACCAAAATTCAAGATGGTGACTCTGGGAGTAATTCTTCCCTCACTGAGACCAGGTGACTGGCTAGCCTCTCTGGATCTCAAGGATGCCTACTTCCACATACCTATCAGACATTCCCACAGAAAGTACCTCATGTTCGAGTTGCCCTCAGGCCATTACCAGTTCAGAGCTATGCCTTTTGGCCTAACATCCACTCCAAGGGTGTTCACCAAGTGTCTTGCAGTAGTGGTGGCATTACTCAGGAGACAGGGTATCCTTCTGTTCCCATACTGACTTCTAGTGGGCCAGTCCCCAGACCAAGTCAAGTCAGCCTTAGAGGTCACTGAAAACCTTCTAGAATCCTTGGGCTTCATTCTGAACCTGGAAAACTCTGTTCTAGGGACATGGATATGTTGTTCATCCACACTGTCTGGCAGGTTCCTTGCCGCTTTAAATCTTGCCGGAAGGTCTTCAAGCTGGCTCCTCCCACCCACCCGGGTGGTAAAACTCTTGGCTCCGCCCCATGACGCCAGATCTTCCTTACCGCTTGGAAGCTCAGGTTCCCTCCTTAACGCTCTGCGTATAAGACTGGTTCCTAATTCTTCGAATTTTCGAAATTAAAAAAGTTTTGCTAAAAAGACTTCGGTCTTCTCTCCCTCGCGGCTGCGATGGACAAATCGACTCCCGGTTTCCGGAGATGCCCTTGCGGGCAGAAGATGTCTCGGACGGATCCGCACTCCACGTGCGTCTACTGCTTGGGCCTTGAGCACGACCCGCAGGCCTGCGACCTGTGCTCTTCCTTTTCCGCCTACGTCCTCGAAGACCGTGCTGCCTGTTTACAACTGGGGCGTCCTGAGAAGAGATTTCCTCCGGTAAAGTCAAAAGAGGCCCGGTCGGCGGTGTCCGCAGCGGTGGGCTCGGTGGATCAGCTCGAGCAGATGATCACCCTCGAAGAGGAGGCGGCGCGGGCCGCTTCTACCTCGGCTGCGGCATTTGTCCCGCTATCTCTCGGTGCTTCTTATTCGGCTTCTTTTAAGGAGCTTTGTCTGACCCTCTCGACAAAAGGTGAGGGTCCAACTTCTTCTGGACCGTTTCTCGGTCCAAAAGAAGACAAGAGTAAGTCTCACCGTCGGCGGCTCTTGGGAGCGGAAAGATCCCTCTCCCTAGTTGTCGGCTATGACCGGTCGACCTCAGAACTTCGACCACTGGTTTCCACGGTGTCCCCGTCAGGCCAGTTGACCGAGACTCCTGTCGACGCGGTCGAGATTTTTCTCGACCGGTTGGATGGGTTGTCGGCTGGAGAAGCTGAGAATCCCCTCTCCCCGGTTCCCCCGGTGGGAGTTGAGGATCCCGTCGGCTCGTTTGTGCCTCCGGTTCCCGAGCCTTCGGTTGAACCGTCAGAACCGAGGGGAGTGCCGATTCCCCGCGACACCTCCCCGCACCATCCTCGGCCTCGGACGTCTTCGCGGTCCAGCCGATCCCGCCGTCATAGGCGGTCTTGGTCTCGGCACCGCGGCAAGCCGCACGCGCTCATCCTCTTCCTCCTCCTCGGACGAGGGGAGGCTTCAGCGCAAGTTGCGTCGGAGGTATGAGGAACTCATGTGGCAACAGCTCCTTCTGACCAGGAATATGCCGACGCCGTCGTCTTCCCTGGCCATTAAGTGGCTGTCACGGGCCGGCGAAACAACCCCTCGTTTTAGCTGAGGAGCCTGTTCCCAGGCGGTTGTTCGACCAATTCAGCTGCCCACCGATTCCGGTGGAACCTCCGCCTCCACCCGTTAGTTGGGGCTCCGACCAAAAATTCTCGGTCGGCTCAGGGACTGCCCCATAGGCTGTCTGTTACCCTCACTCCTGATAGACCTCGGCAGGTGGAGGGTGGCTCAGGCCCGAGGCAGCTCTTTGAGGACTCTTCCGAGTCCGAGGATGATTCCTCCCTTTTCTCCAAGCGAATGGACTTGGAGTCCTTAGGAGGACAGTCGGTGGACGATAGCCCTTCGTCCTTCCTAGGATTGCTTCGGCTCATCTCGGAGTCCACCGGGATGAAGCTCGAACCCGTTCTAAGCGGGCCAGGTATCCCCTCAGAGATTCTGGACCGGGGGGATTCCCCTATGGAGGCCTTTCCGGTGGCCGAGGCCATAGTGGGTCCGGCCTTGGAGCTCTGGCAGCGCCCTGCTTCCTGTCCTGCGCCTTCGGCCAGGATGGCCAGGAAGTATGCGGTCCCTACGGTTCCCTGTCGGTTTTGGAACACCCCTCGGCTGAGGATTGGTTACCGACAAGCGTTTTCGGTGTGCCGGGAGCGTTAGGGATGTGGACAAACCTCCCAACAAGGAGTCAAGAATTGGACTATGCGGGCGAAAAGTCTATGCTGCGTCCTCTCGGCCGCCAGGCCAGTTCGGCCGCCCTCCTGGCACATTTTTCTCATGCCCTGTTGGGCTCCCTGGATGAGGTTGTCCCTCATCTTCCCGCGGATCTGCAGACTACGGTCAGGCAGGTGCGGGACGAGGGCAGGGCAGGGGCCAAACAGCAGCTCCAGACTGCTTTAGACATTGGGGACTCGTGCCAGGTCTGTGGCGGCCGCAGTGGCTATGCATCGTCGGGCTTGGCTGAGGATATCCACCTTTACGTCGGATACCCAGCACAAGTTGGCGGATGTTCCCTTTTTGGGGACTGACCTCTTTGGCCCTGGGGTGGAAGGTCACCTGCAGAGGATCGAGAAGTCCAATGCTACCTTGGACTCAGTCTCTTCCACTCAGAAGGACAAAGGCCGCAAACCACAGCCTAAGCCCTTTCGTCCTTCTCGCCCTTGTTATCCGGCCAACAACGTCAGGGCCAGCAGGCTCAGGCTTGGCATCCCAAACCCAAACCTGGGGCTTCCTCCATCAGGAAGCAGGAGTGCAAAGGCCCAGGAGGTCCCTCGGCGGTCCCTCATATTGACCTGCCCAGTGACGGGCTGAGGTGTCGCCCCAACCCGTCACCTCACCTAGGTGTCCCCCATGGGGGCGGCTCGGCACTTCCTTTCCCGCCTGGTCCGTTATTACCATGGACAGGTGGGTACTGGAGGTGGTGGGAAAAGGCCTGCCTCTAGAATTCGAGCAGGCCCGCCCTTCAGAGCCGTCTCGCACCTCGGGGGCCTCGGGTCAGCCTCACTGTCGGCTCGTCGGACGTGGCCTCTCCTCCTCAAAGGAGGTGATCAGGAGTGGCGGACCCTCCCTCAAACCAGGGTTTGTGTCCAGGTACTTCCTGGTTCCGAAACAGACGGGGGGCTGGCGCACCATTCTCGACATACACGACCTGAACAAGTTCCTAAGGTCTCGAACCTTCAGGATGGTCACTCTGGCTCAGATAATACCATCCCTGGAACATGGCGTGTGGTTCTGCTCTCTGGACCTGCAGGACGCGTTCTTCACGTCCCTATCCGTCCGTCACATTGGAGATTCCTTCGCTTTCGAGCGGAGGGATCCCTCTTCTAGTTCCGAGCCATGCCCTTCGGCCTGTCTCCAGCTCCCAGGGTCTTCACCAAATGCATTGCAGTGGTGACAGCTTTCCTGCGGCGTCGAGGGGTCCGGGTGTACCCTTACCTGGATGATTGGCTGATAGCAGCCCCCTTCAGACGGGAGGTGGAGCAGTCCAGAGATCGGGCCCTCCAGGTTTGCTCTCAAGTCGGCCTTCTTATCAATGAGGCCAAGTCGGAACTCGAGCCGAAGCAGGTGATTCTGTTTATTGGGGCAGAGCTCGACTCTCTTCGAGCCAGAGCACGGCTCCCGGTGGACAGGGCCAAGGTTCTTACCTCCTTTGCCCAATCATTTCTGGTTGGGTAATCGCGCCCTGCCCAGGACTTCCTGCACCTCCTGGGTCTCATGGGGGCCTGTACCAGCGTGGTCCGTTGGGCACGCTGGCACATCACGCCTCCTTCAGTGGGGACTGGCCAGCCAGTGGTCTGGCAGCTGCGATCCATTGGACCAGCTAGTGATGGTGACCCAGGAGATGTGGAGCAGCTCTCGGTGGTGGACCGTTCCATCTCATCTGCAGGAGGCATCCGTTTGTCCACTTGAGCTAGCGGTCTCTATTGACGATGCCTCTCTAAATGGGTTGGTGCCCATCTGGGAACACACAGGCGCACGGCCTCCTGGTCCCGGGGAGTCGATGCCACATCAACCTGCTGGAGCTCCGGCGGTCCTACAGCTCTCACCGCCTTTGCTCCATTTCTCTGGGGTCAAGTGGTCCAAGTCCAGGCGGACAATACCATGACCATGTACTACCTAAACCGCCAAGGCAGGGCGCGTTCCATGCTTCTATGCAAGGCTCTCCGCATTTGGTCCCTGCGTCGCAGGTCTGAGGCGGATCTCCTAGCCATTCATGTGGCAGGCCTCCAACACCCTGGCCGATGCCCTGGGCGGATGAGGGGCTGCATCTCACAGAGTGGTCTCTCCAGCGGAGGTAGTACAAGATCTGTTCTCCCACTGGGGCACACCTCAGGTGGACCTGTTTGCCTCCAGGAAAGCTGCGAGCTGAGGCTGTTTCATGCCCGCCCCCTCAGCAGGGCTCGCTGCAGGGATGCCTTCTCAGGCTGTGGACCCCGGGCCTCTTCTCGCCTTCCCCCATTCCCTTGATTCACAAGGTGCATCTCAAAGCAAGGAGGGACAAGGCGCGGGTGATTCTGATAGCCCCAGACTGGCCCGCCAGTTGGTACCAGATCTCCTCAGCCTCAGCTCCAGGCTCCGAGGCAGCTTCCAGCTCGCCCGGACCTGCTCTCACTCAATCAGGGGAAGGTGTTCCATCCGGACCTTCAATCCCTGCACCTGACGGCCTGGTTCTGAGCAGCTAGGTTCCAGGCCTTGGGTCTTTCCGACGAGGTCCTCAATGTTGAAGGCGTCCCGTGAGAGTCGACCAGGAAATGCTATGCCTTCAAATGGAAGAGATTTTCCATTTGGTGTCAGAACAAGGGCTTGGACCCTTCCTCCTGTCCTTTGGCAAGCATCTTGGACTATTTATGGTCCCTTTCTAGTCAAGGGCTTAGGTCGACGACCCTAAGGGTGCACCTGGCAGCCATCTCTGCTTACCGGGCGCAGGCTGGGGAGCAGTCGGTGGTGCAGGAGAAGGTGTTCTGGCGCTTTTTCAAAGGCCTTGATCACATTTCCCCTCCGGTGCGAGATCCTCCACCTCCGTGGGATCTACTGCTGGTACTGGCAAATCTCATGGGCAAGCCATTCGAACCAATGCACGGGTGTGATCTCTCTCACCTGTCGTGGAAGACCGCCTTCTTGGTGGCTATCACGTCAGCCAGAAGGATGGGAGAACTCCAGGCGCTCTGCATCGAGTCTCCTTACCTGGTCTTCCACAGGGACAAGGTTGTCCTCGCGCCCCACCTGAAATTCCTTCCGAAGGTGGTGTCCGAGCTTCACCTATAACCAGGTGTTGACTCTGCCGTGTTCTACCCCAATCACACCTCGGAGGCCGAATACAGGCTCCATACTTGGACCCTAGAAGGGCGACGCTTATTATAAGGAGAGCCGGCTGAAATTCGGGAGAGGTTCACCAGCTGTTTGTCACCCTCGCTGAAGACGCACCTGGCAGACCTGCAGCCAAGCGGACGATAAGCAGGTGGGTCACCTCCTGCATAGATCTCTGCTACAAGTTGGTGGGCATGGAGCCTCCCAGAGGGATAAGAGCTCATTCTACCTCGCCTGCTGCATCGATGGCTGCTTCAGGGACGTCCCTATCCAGGAAATCTGCAGGCTGCTACCTGGAAGTCGGCACACACCTTCATCACCCATTACCACATCGAACTTGAGTCATGCCGGGATGCTGGTTTTGGAGCCTCGGTTCTCCAGTCTTTATTCCCTAAGTAGGGGGTGTGTGCCTTGCCTCCCTCCTCCCGGAGAACTGCTAGGAGTCTGCCAGACAGTGTGGATTGAACAACCTATCCATGTCCCTAGAAATACAGGTTACTCACCTGTAACAGGAGTTCTAGGAATGGTATATGTTGTTCATCCACACGACCCACCCGACCTCCCCGGCTTCGACGCACAACCTGAGCTTCCAGCGGGCCAGATCTGGCGTAATGGGGCAGAGCCGAGAGTTTTACCACCCGGGTGGGTGGGAGGAGCCAGCTTGAAGACCTTCCGGCAAGATTTAAAGCGGCAAGGAACCTGCCAGACAGTGTGGATGAACAACATATACCATTCCTAGAACTCCTGTTACAGGTGAGTAACCTGTATTTCTGGAACCAGCCCAACTTCTCACTTTCATAGGGGTAGAAATAGACACTATGCAGGTAAGAGCATTTCTCCCTCTCTCATGGGTCCAGGCCCTGGTCTCTCTGGCTTCCTCGATTCGTTCTCTAGTTTCTCTTCCAGCCAGATACTTTCTACAGTTGTGAGGCCACATGGCAGCCTCCACAGCTGTGATCCAGGGAGCAGGGTTTCAGATGAGAGATATTCAGTTTCATCTCAGATCTTATTGGTCTCAGAAAAGAGACCCTCTCTCCAAACTGTTTCCAGTGTCTCGAACTCTAGTCCAGGCTCTCCAATGGTGGCTGGTGGAGGGCAGCCTACGACAAGGTGTCCCATTTATCACTCAGGCTCCCTCAATAGTTGTCACCACAGATGCCTCCCCACTAGGTTGGGGGGGCTAACCTAGATCAGCTTACAGCTCAGGGAACTTGGTCACACCAGGAGTCCCTTCTACACATAAATCTTCTCGAATTGAGAGCTGTCTTCCTGGCTCTTCAGACATTCTCCACTGTTATTCAGGGAAAGGTGGTGCAGATCAGGACAGACAATACCACATCCATGTGGTACCTCAACAAGCAAGGAGGCACTCTGTCCTCGGCCTTGTGCACAGAGGCCATGAAAGTATGGTCTCTAGCCTGTTCCCTTCAGGCTTCCCTGGTGGCTCTCCATCTCCCAGGGAAGGACAACATTCTAGCAGATGCTCTCAGCAGGATCTCCCAGGGCCACCACGAATGAACCCTGAGCGCTCTAGTTCTTCAGGTCATCTTTAAGAGATGGGGTACTCCAGGGATAGATCTCTTTGCAGCCCCGGACAATCAACTCCCTCTGTTTTGTTTGCAGACCACCTCTTTTGGGTCCTGTCCCTCAGGATGCTGTCTTGCTGATTTGGACAAGCAGGTTTCTCTACGTATTCCCTCCTTTTCCTCTGATATTCAGAGTCCTGATCAAAATCAGATCTCAGCCCTGCAAGGTGATTCTAGTGGCTCCAGACTGGGCCAGGCAGCCTTGGTACCCTCTCCTCTTATCACTGTCAGTAACACTGCCTCTTTGTCTTCCCAGACAGTTCAATCTTCTTACCTCCTCACAGTGGAGGATTCTGTACCCCAATCTTCAGACTCTCAGGCTCAAGGCCTGGCTCTTGAAGCTGATATGCAAGCCTACACCTTTCTCAATCAGTCCTGGACATTTTAAAGGTTAGTAGAAAACCTGCTACCAGAAAGACCTACAACTCCAAATGGAAGAGGTTTGGTTTTTGGTGTTCCCAGAAGCATGTTCAGCCAGAGTTAATTGACATTGCCACTGTACTGGTCTATTTGGTACATCTTAATAGTTTGAGCCTCCAGCCTACTACTCTCAAGGTACATTTGGCAGCTGTGTCTGCCTTCCTTTCTGCTGGTAAGGGCTGTTCCCTAGCTTCCCATCCAGTTTCCCTAACATTTTTCAAGGGTTTAGTACATGTTAATTCTCCCTTTAGTGAACCTTACCCCTTCTTGGGACCTGAATGTCTGTATCGCACAGCTTATGCAGCCCCCTTTGAGCCTTTATCCTCAGCTAAGCTGAAATACTTGACTTGGAAAACTGTATTCCTGGTAGCCATTACTTCTGTGAGGAGAATCAGTGAATTGCAGGCTTTATCAGTGGAACCTAATTTCATTTCATTTCACAGGGATAAGGTGGTCCTTCAAACCAACAGAAAGTTTCTTCCCAAGGTGGTATCAGACTTTCATTTGAATCACTCTGTCATTGCCTGCATTTTTCACTGACCGTTCTTCCTCTGGGGAGAAGAGGTTACACAGTCTTGATGTGAAGAGGGCTCTTAGTTACTATGTGGAGCATGCTAAGGCCCATAGGAATGACTGTTCTCAGTTGTTTCTCACTTATGGTGAAGTGGGAAAGGGCAAATCTCCTACCAAGAGTACAATTGCCAGGTGGATTGTCTTCTGTATCCAGTTCTGCTATTCAAAGCTTGGGAAAGAACCTCTCTCAGGCCTGAGGGCTCGTTCTACCAGAGGTACAGCTGCTTCGGTCACAGCAGCTAGAGATATACCTTTAGTGGGCAACTGTAAAGCAGCCACCTGGAAATCTGTTCACACATTTACCAAGCATTAGTCTCTGGACGTTCAGTCATGAAGTGATGCTAGGTTTGGCACGGCTGTGCTGCAGATCTTGTTCCCAAAATAGGTTCTGTGACTCCCTCCTCTAAGGGGGTGCTGCTTGGTAGTCTGCATATAGTCAGAATACAGCAAGACTTCATGTTGTTTGAAGAAAAAATTACTCACCATAGTAATGTTGTTTCTTCTAATGGAGTCTTGCTGTATTCTGACCTGCTTCCCCTCCTGGAACCTAGTAGTTTTTGGGATGTGGTGGGGCAGGCACAGTGCTGCACCCCGGAAGTGTACTGGACATGCCTACATCTCATTAGGGGGTTTATTTTTGGTTAGTTCACTACCTGCTTCTGTTCTTTTTGGGGTTCTCGGCTTCAGTCTTTTGACCCTAAAAACCTTGTTTTGCCACTTGGCACTAAAATTTTAGAAACAATTTCTATCTTTGAGTTAGTTAGTTTAGTGCTCGTAAAAATCTGATGGTTACACTTCAAAGTACCACGGACAGAGGTTTGAAAACAGAGCTCGAGCTCAACATTCAATGCCTTTGCATAGAATTAATCCTTTACTCTCCGGAGCAGTTCAAGAGCTGGGGCTAACTACATATAGTCAGAACACAGCAAGACTCCATTAGAAGAAACAACATTACTATGGTGAGTAATTGTTTTCTTATTTCTGACACGGATGGGCTGATGGAGGTAATTGAGGATTATCTAGAGGGAGAAGGGAGAAGGACTGAGTTAGATATAGAGGAGATCAAAGATTATTTGGGTAATTTAAATATCCCAAAGGTGGAATCCAGTACTATCAGTTTGTTGAAGGGTGATATTTTGGAATACGAGGTGGTGGAAGTTATCAAAAATCGGAAACTAGGGGTGGTGCCTGGTAAGGATGGTATACCAAATGAGTTTTATAAAGCTTTTGTGGGAATAGTGTCCATGTGTCTGGTTAGGGTGTTTAATTCTAGGATGAGAATGAAAAACATACAGGCGGAGTTTACTCTTGGGATTGTGATTTTTTTTATATAAATCTGGAGACAAGGAGGTACTACAGAACTAGAGACCTATTAGTATTTTGAATGCTGACTTTAAGATTCTTACTCGGGTGTTACAGAGAAGATTAAGGGTAGGGGCAGGTGAAGTCATCCATAAAGCTCAGACATGTGGAATTCCAGGGAGGAACATACAAGAGAACTTAGCATTAATTAGGGATGTTACTGAGTAGAGGGAGGAAAATACAGTGTGAGGGGTGTATGATTGCGGTGGACCAGAATAAGGCATTTGACCGGGTGAGCCATGACTTTCTCTTTTTAGTGCTGGAGAAATATGGTATCCCAGACGAATTTGTGCAATGGGTTAAATTGTTATATAAGACTGCGGTTATTTGTACTGAGTTGGGGGGGGGGGGGTAGGAAAATTAGGATTCAGAGAGGAGTAAGACAAGGGTGTCCCGAGTCCTTTGTTATATACTTTTGCGATAGACCCCATGGTAAGAAAAATAGTAGAAGCTAGCGATATTAGGGGTATAAAAGAGGGGCAGGTGGGGGATGAGTTAAAAAATAATGGCATTTGCTGATGACATACCAGTTTTTTTTAGAGTCAGAGGAAGAAGTTAAGACACTAATGAGAATCCTGGGTAAATTTTCAGAGATAGCAGGGGCTAAAATAAAAAAGTAAAGGAACGTGGTTTAAGATGTCAAAGGCTCCTTTAGTACGGGAAGAGGGGATACTAATAACTAATGAGAAAATTAAACTATTAGGTGTGTTTTTTGGTGAGGGGGATACGGGGAAGGAGAATTGGAAATTGCGGAAGGAAAGGTGGCTAGATAGAAATTATGGAAACTGTCTAAATTAAAAAGAGTGTATGTGGTAAAACAATTCCTGATCCTGGTTTTTCTTTATGTGGTAGGAGTGTTTCTGCTGCCTGTTGAATTTGAGGCGAGAATATTAAAAATCTTTTTTCAACTAATATGGGGGAACAGGTTGAACCCTATTAAGAGGGAAATATTATATAAAGACAGGAAGCAAGAAGGTTTGGGGATGATTAACCCAGTCATCTTTTTTCATATGATTTTCTGGTATTCGAACTTGCATAAAATATTTGTAAAACTAAATTTATGTTGCAAGTTGAGGGGTAAATGTTCTGGGAAACTGGGTAAGGGATTGGTCAGGGGAATCCTTGGGTGGGATTCAGCTTAGGGAGCCACCTGGGTATTTTAAAATAGTTTTAAGGAAGATGGTTAAGTGGAAAGTTAACAGAGCTCAAATAGAGAACACTTCCAGGAATGGTACGTACGGTAGGATCATTGAAGAAACGTGTTTAGGGGTCACTGAGTTCAAAGGGGGTAGCCCTGGAGAAACAAAACTGGTAATCAGAGTGTTAAACAACTGTAGGATACCACAAAAAATGTGGGATATCCAGTGGCTTATGGTCGTATGGGGGTGAGAGCAAATCATAAGTATAAAGCTGTTGAGGAAAGGACATGCCTGTACCCGAGGCGATGATACTCCGAAGAGACTCGGGAATATTTTTTGTTGGAATGCAAATATGCTAAGGGGCTCTGGTCGTAGTTGGCAGTGGAGTGGAAGTTGCCATGGCTGAAATCATTGTCTTATAAAAATTTGGTTCTTGGGGTAGTGTCTGAATTTAGAGGCCAATATCACCTCCAGATGTTGCAATTACTGTTTGCCTGTTTAAAGTATTATATGTGGCAGAGTTGTTGCCCACTATTGTTACGAGAGCAGGAAATCTCGTTCGAAGGGGTAGGGAATCTGTGTGAGGCAGGATTGAGAGAGATACATAAAAATGACTGTAAATTACATCCAAGACAAAAAGTGAATATGTGGTGGAAAGGGTTATCTTTTTTTGTTAAATATGCATGAATAAGGCGTAGAGGTAAGAGATAAGAGTTTGAGGTTTGTATGGGTATTCCCTATTTATGAATAATAATTGTTTTTGTATAAAGTTTCGTAAGTTAGTTATACTGTTTTATGAATGTTTGAAATGTAAGTCACCTTATGTTGTTGGGGGGGGGCTTCTATACAGTATGTATGATTTAGGTCCTTTTCCCTTGTATGATGCAATACTTCTTTTGTTTTGACTTTTCTTTTCCATTTTTGCTTTTTGTATGGGTCAATACATGTTTGTTTATATTGTTACTGTTTTATGAATAAAAAATTCCCATTCTCTTTTCGAGAAGTGCCATGGGATCTTTAGCATCCACCTGAACTACCACCAGAACAGGCAGATAGGACCTCCGTTTAAAATCTCACCCGGAAGACGGCACATCAGGAGTCCAACACCCCCCTCATGCTGCACTGTAGTGTCAGTATTGAGATATTAACCCAAGTGCCTGGTGTGGGGCTAGAACCCACAGCCTTCTGATCTCCCGGCCTCAGAGGCAAGTGTGCTACCTGCTGAGCCACTGACAACTAGTAAACGGATGTTTTATAGATCATCAAGTATGCAGTGATCTGCCTCAAATATGCAATTTATCGTTACTTGTGAAGAGGCAGGACTTTCATATCTCACTCAGGGCTCTGCCACTCATGAGTTATGGTCCTACTGCCCCTCACACATGAAGATAAAGTACATATTTTGAGTCAGCCAGTTGCATATGCCCTTTGTATTTATATAACACAAGTGTAAATACAAATGACAAGATAGCAAGTGATATCTTGTAGCTGATCTCAAGATATCATAAGTTGTTATTGTTGTCATAATTAATATATTGAAGCGTAATTTCATCACAGTGGAGTGCTGAGCCAATCAGTGAGCAGCTTTCACAATGCTGATAACATTGCAACTGTCATGCAGCACTGAAGCCAAGAGTTGAACTCAAAAGAGAAGCCATTCAGTCTTCAAACAGCAAGTTTATAAGCTATAACTAGTTAAACTAATGTAGAAATCTAATACACCATGGTCTGATCTGAAATATGCAGTTTATCATCACTTGTCAGGGGGCAGGAAGCATAAATATCAGTTTATTTGGTGATGTTTATTTTCACAGGCATTGCATAAATGACATTTATACAACATACGTTAGCATTTTTTTACACCAAATAAAAACACTGTTTACAGAAGAGAACACCAACTAGCTAGATACATTTTTTATCTCCACAGTAGGATATGTCATAAAATTTATTTAACTAGTTGGGTTCGTCACAGAGAACCTAGTCTGCCACCTGTGCCTAGTGACTATGCACTCCTACAAGTGCGAGCCACCTCTAACCAACAGTACGTAGCAGCTGTCAGTGCTTTAAATCTCCCAGCATAACCACCAATAACAAATTGTTTCAACTTGGAATGAAACCTAAATGAGATACTGGCTTGCAGACACCAATGTTGAAAGCTCAACCCACCTATAAATCCCCATGCATCACCAACTTCAAGTACTGCACAAGTCTCAGTAGGGCCACAAGTTCAAATCTCTGACCGTGCTACTATTGCCACTCCATTCGATAAATCATGCAGTTCCCCCTGGTTAAACGTT
Organism: Neoceratodus forsteri; assembly: GCA_016271365.2. Lineage (NCBI taxonomy): Eukaryota > Metazoa > Chordata > Ceratodontiformes > Ceratodontidae > Neoceratodus > Neoceratodus forsteri. The sequence goes on along the minus strand of CM028134.1, from coordinate 381,374,429 downwards.
TTCCTTCGTCCCAGTCCTGTGAGCCCCATATTTATTTATTTAAAAGTTTTACCAGGAAGGCATACTGAGCGGGGTCCCGCTCGATTCCAGATGCGTCCTGGGGAAAGGAGACAGTGGAGCATACAATAACACAATTAAATTGAGCATACAGTTAAGCATACAATTGGTAGACACAAGGCAGTTGTAAATCATACACAGATATAGATATATAGTAGAAAAGTTCAAATAACCATATAAAGGTGTGCAAGGCAGTGAGGAATAAAGCCAGTATATACAAATGCAGAAAAAACAGTCTGGGAGCAAAATATGTGCACAATTTGTGTTCAACTATATGGGTATTTGTATGGCTGCGCGGAGTGCTGAGAGCACAAGTCAAGGGGAACGAGGTGCGGCACAGCTAGAGGCCCAAAGTACGAGAGAGGGGGCTGGGGCACCTGCCACTTGGTGGCCGTATGTGCAAGCGCATAATGGGGAGAAATGAGCCTTGAGGAGATGATTTAGATGTAAGGTGGTGGTAAAGTCACGTATGTCAGCTGGCAATGCGTTCCAGAGTTTTGGTGAGAGTTATTTGAACATCGCTTGGCCCTTGGATGTGGACATACGAGGAACATGGAGAAGCTGGGAGTTTCCACACACCTGAGGGAGTAGGCGGGCTGTGATGGGGCTGAGAGGGCAGATACGAGGTAGGGGGGAAGGGACTGTACCCAGAATTTTGCTGTGAACCTGATACTGTGGATGTGTCTACGATCATGGAGCGATGGTAGATCAAGGGATCTATAGAGGTTGCAGTGATTAGTCGACGCGGGGCAGTCAAGGGCAAAGCAACAGAAGGAGTGGAAAAGTGGATCAAAGCTGGCTAGGGCAGACTTGGGAGCAGCGCTGTAGACTATATCCCTGTAGTCAAGTATTGGGAGGATCATCTTCTGAACAATTTCTTTACGGGTTGCCAGAGGGATGCTGCCCTTGTTCCAGTATAATGCTCCGAGTTTTGGGCGCAGTTTCTTGTGGATTGAGTCAATGTGAACGGAAAAGTCAAGGTGCTGGTCAAGCCAGACCCCGAGGTATTTGAAGGAGGTGCAAGACTCTAAAGGAGTCCCCTCAGAGGTGAAGAAAGTAGGGGTATTGCGGAGCTGGGAGAGCCTTTGCCTCGTCCCAAAAGTTAGGGAGACTGTTTTCTTGGGGTTAAGAAAAAGCTGGTTTGTGCTAAACCATTTCTGTACCGCATTGAAATCCTGCTGGAGTAAGGGGGCCATATCTGTGGGGGAAGGCCTGATGCGTAAAGTACTGTGTCATCAGCATACAGGTGAATGGATATATGTGGGCAGACTGAGGGAAGTTCATTTAGAAAAACAGAGAAGAGTATCGGGCCAGGGACCGATCCTTGTGGAACCCCAGTGGTGCTGGGGAGAGGGGGTGGAGGTGTGAGGTCCAATTCTTACAGATTGAGGTCTGCCAACCAGGTATGAGTGAAACCAACTGGTGATAGCACCTGAGAGTCCGGCACTAGAGTTTGGAGAGCAGTAAGGAATGGGAGACTGTGTCAAAAGCTTTTGCGAGGTTGATGAAAATGACTGAGGTAGTGTGCCCTTTGTCCATGCCAGTGAGGATGGCGTCGGTGAGCCTTAGCAGGGAGGTAATGGTGGAGTGTGATTTTCTAAATCCTGATTGGTAGGGTGTGAAAAAGGAGGATGAGTCAAGGAAGGAGGAGAGTTGGGCTAGGACAAGGTGCTCCTGTAGTTTGGCTAGGATAGGGAGATCGGGCAGTAGTTTCCTGGTACCGAGGGGTCATCCCCTTTCGGGAGGGGGATGACAGTGGCATGCTTCCAGTTGGATGGTATGTCGGCAAGTGAAAATGAGAGATTGAACAGGGCGGCCAGCAGAGTGGCGATGGCCAGGGCAGAGAGGTGAAGCATTTTGGAATCTAGTCCTGAGGGGCATTTGCCTTTTGACGGGTTGAGTAACCACAGGGCTTTTAGCACATCAGACGAGGTAACCTGACGAAAGAAGCGGTAGCCTGGGAGGATGCTGGCAGGGAGGGGAGCATCCTCCGGGGGTAGCGGTAGGGAGGCTAGGAGAGAGGACGCACAGCTAGTGAAGAAGGTATCGAAAACAGGCCACTTCGGCTGGTTCAGAGACAGTGGAGCCTTCCACTTTTAGGGTGGGGGTGGGAGGTGGAGCAGGGGGAGGAAAAAGTGACTTGATTGTTTTCCAGAATTTTGTATCGTGATTTAGGTTTGTGTGGAAGGATGTCTTGAAGTAGTTGGCTTTGGCCTGATGGATTCGCCTTGTGCAGGAATTACGAAGTGTCCGGTATAATTGGAGTGCCGTCTGGGTGCCTGTTGCCTTGTACGCTTTCCAGGCATGGTCCCTAGCATGGAATTGGTCAGTGAGATTTGCAGAGACCCAGGGCAGGTGGGCACCCCTTACCCACATCCTTCTGAGGGGAGCGTGGGTGTTCCAAACTGCGAGGAAAGTATCCTTAAAGAATTCTAGGGCTGAGTCGGGGGAAGATGCCTGGGGGATGAAGGACCAATCAACTCGTGACAAATCACTTAGCAGCGCATCTAGGTTGAGGGCTTTGTATGACCTAGTGAGCAACGTCTGTGGTGGCGGTGCTTTGTGTCTGAATATTTTTTTTACTACATAGATCATGTGGTGATCCCTTAGGGAGTCTGGGAGGAGTCCAGCTTCGATGATCCGATGGGGGTGTGAGGTAAGTGCCCAATCCAAGAGTGAATAGTTCTGAGATTTGTGATTTTGGTGAGTGGGTTCAGAAATTTGTTGGGTGAGGTTTAAGGCAGAGACTTGGCTGTGGAGTTTAGAGTTTTTGTGTGCGAGCCAGTTGAAATTGAAATCCCCTAGAATATGTAACTCGCCCTCCAAGGTGGCAGACTTTAGGGTGCCCAGGTGGTCCAGCACGTCGGGCAGGGCAGTGTCAGGGACGCAGTAGGACCCTGCAATATATAGTGGAATGGAGTAGGGGAAGGAGAGTTTGATTAGCAGGGTGTTGATGGACTGAGTGGGCATTGGAAGCTAAACAGGGGTGAACTGGAGCATAGAGGAGATGTACATGGCAACCCCTCCCCTTTTTTTTTGCCCAGGTGGTCTTGCCGAAAGAGTGAGTAGCCGGGTATAGAAACTTCTGTGTCCAAATTATGGGGCTTTAGCCAGGTCTCAGAGATAATCATAACATCTGGGCGAAGTGATAACACTATTGGTTGAAGGGCAGTGATTTTGTTCAGTATGCTACAGATGTTGAGGTGCACAATTTGAAGTCCCCTTGGTAGTATGAGGGGCAGGTAGGTGCTGGGGGGGCTTGGACCAGGGTTTAGTTCTATGTCCCCGGACAGGAGGAGCAGCAGCACTACCAGATGTTTAGGAAGGTGCATGCCCCCTTTGGGCTTGCAGGGGGTAGGAACCTGTGATGATTGCAGAGGGCTATTTAGTGTGGACGTGATTAGTACTGTAAGACCTGCGTGAAACGAGGGTGGCAGGATGGACGCACAAGGGATCCAGTTGTTCTGAGAGTAGTGACGTTGCTGCAGCACTGGGGTGGAGGTTACATGAAGGGGAGGGGGAGTAGTAGCGGTATTTAATGAGGTGGGATTTGGCTGCATTTGAGGGTAGGAGGTAGGTGGGAGGGAGGTTTGGGGTGTGAGCAGGCACAGTGTGATGAAGAACAGAAGCAGCATGTTGCTTGCAGGGGTTAGGCAGTGGGATTTGAGTGTAGCAGCCACTAGTGGGGCAATCATATAAACTGCTAATAGGAGAGTGGGCTGATAGGTTCTTTCACTCATGTGAGAAACCCTATATAAGTCTTAGTTTGCCAAGGGTGGTGGTGGGGTAGCCCGCGCACAGTGCCAGCGGGGCCACAGATGCGGTTCAAATTCGTTGGCGCGTTGCTGCACTCAGCTGTACCTGAAATATTGGATCCTACAGCGGGGCTCCGGCGGCCGGGGGGGGGGGTGTTGGTCCTCTCGACCCCTGCCGACTGTCTGAGTAGGAAAGAAAGGTGGCTTGGTTATTTGAAGGCTCTAAGCGCAAGATCACTTCGAATTGATTGCTAACATGCGAGTACACAAGTCGGATCCTGCTGCTGAATTGTGGCTTAAATTAGAGACTTCTTGTTATACAAACGAGCTCATATGGCTGAGGTAATTTAAATCACCTAGATGTAAGATGTAAATTAAAGCTACAGGCGCTATGCAGGACATACATTTACACACGCGCATTTCATTTTAAACAAGCTTAATACTGGCAGAAGAAATTTGTTTCCTTATTACAGCATTGTTCAGGCCCAACAGTTAAAGTCCTGGCAGATACTACAAATTGCTTAAAAATAGGCAGAGTTAATATTAAAGGGCCATTGTAGACATGCACAAGCTCAGTAGAAATCCATTACAAGTACAAGAGCCAGAAAACTGTCAGCATTGCTACGACGACTGTAAAAGAAGCTGGCCCGATTTGAAGTTGGCGCCATTACTCGGTGTCCATTGTTCCTGCTTCCACACACGTGGTTCAAATTCATTAGCGCGTTGCTGCACTCAGCCGTACCTGAAATATTGGATCCTACAGCAGGGCTCCGGCGGCGGGGTGGGTGTTGGTCACTCGACCCCTTTCTGGTCGGCGTCGGCCACAAACTCAATTTCTTGCTTAAAACACACTGAATCACCTTTTTTACTAGGAGCCAGTCATGTTGTCCCACGCTACAGTGTCCAATGGAACAACCTAGCAACTATTGCTTAGACACCTGTTCCCATGGACACTGTAACTTGGTATCTTGCCAGTCGCAGTTTCTGTGACTCTGAGCTTCTAAAAATAATCATAAGACCAAAACGGGGAACTTTTAAATAAATTAGAACTAACTTACAACTCTGTTAAAACGCTAATTTATATAGTATTACCCGGACATGTGATGAGCACATTTAAGATAGGGTATTTATCTGTAATCTGAGGTGCAGTCTGTCTGGTGCAATAAGTGTTTTATCTCACCCTGTCTCCCCCAGCCTCAATACAGTCATACCCTTCCTCCTGTCCCTCAGCCAGTAATTGAACTCCTATGTCCTGTTCTTCTTGACCATGCTGGCTCTTGGTACTGGCAAAACCACCAGAAATTCAAGTGATCTGGCTGCTTCTCTGCAGGTCTTCCTCATCACCTTGAATCTTTCTTGTACTACCCCTACCTCCTCCCTGGCTAGGTTGTTGGTACCTAGGTGTATAACTACATGTGGTTTTCCCCCAATTCCCCTCACCAAATCCCCAGTCTTTGGGCACACCCTCTCTGCCATCATCCCTGGCATGCAGATTACCTTCCTCCCCCTATTTGGATCCCCCTTATTTCCCAGTAAATATCCTTAACTGTGGAGTCCCCCTGGATGCCACCCTTCCACCCCCCACCATACCTGGCTCCCTCTTTTCCTTCTTTGACTGCCTTATGAGCTTCTCCTCCACATATCTGCTTCCCCTCCGTCAAGAGACCACCCCACCCTTATATTCCCCAAGCCCTGCTTGACTGACTCCCCAAAGCTCCCCCTACTCGCCCCTCCATCGGCCTTCCCACCACCCTTCCTGACCGTTCCTTCCTGGCCACCCACACACACACACTCTTTTTACCACCTCCTCTCATCACCTTACCCCCTCCCTCCCCCACCTCCTACTCCACTCCTCCATTTTCTCTCTTCCCCACCCACCATGACTGCTTTGTACTGTCCTGCTTCACTTCTCCTGTCCTACTTTCCTCTCTCCCCATCTCTTGTTTCCCCCCTCCTCACTGCCAGACAGTGGATGAAATCTGTTCCTCAAAGATACCCCTTTGAATGCTCCCACTCCTATTGCACCTCTCATAGTCCCACCTCTCCCTGGGCTCCCACGTCCTCTGAGGTAGGGGTACCCACAGAACTTGGATGAGCCCCTCAGCACTCCTCTCAGCTTCACAGACTTTGGTTACATGGAAACACATGAAGAAGCCAGCAGAATAAGGCCATTTGGTCTGTCTAGTCCACTCATGTTGCGGGGTCCACAGCTTAAGGTACTGACCTTGTCCCCCTACCCAGTCATCCTATCCTTTCCATCTGCCCTGATCCTTACTTTCCCCTTAAGTCTATCCCAGCCTCTCTTGAAGCTGCCCACCTTCTTCATCAAGACCACCTTTTCTGTCAGCGCATTCCAACTAGCCCCCACCCATTCTGTGAAGAAATGCTTTCTAGTCTCCTTCCAAAAACCTCCCCTCTAATATTTTATCACATTGGAGATTTTTTCTGAAGACCTATTTTCAAAAGTTTAATTCTAACTCTAATTTCTTCTTTCATAGTACGGACAGTATTTAATCCAGCTCCTTATTTTTTTTTTTTTTTGTAGCTCACATGCTGATGCAGCTCTTGTTTTTTTTTTTTTTAATCAGAAGTAAATTATTAACATGAAATCACGGTTTCCACAGTGCTCTTGGCTTCTGTTTCAGTGAAATGAGGAGGCAGCCTACGTTTTGTCTCTTTCCTTTCCCCTGTATTATGATAGACTGTGTAGAAACATAGAATTTGAAGGAAGAAAAGGACTGCTTGGCCCACTCGGTCTGCCCAGATGGTCCCTGCCTAACTGGTTTCTGGTGACCTTACCTCCTCCCTGCATGTTTACTAGTATTTCCCTATGTCTGTCCCACACGTCTTTTTTGTGTGTGGGGGGGAAGGGGTGTTAACTCTGTTTAAGTGCCCATATCCTGTCCGGGAAAGACCCTACTGCTTGTGCCGCTGGACCCCGCTGGTCCAAATGCAACACGCCTAGAGGCCAGGCCCCCAAGACAGGGTTGCCTTCAGCATTGCGGCTAACTCCTTACACCATCCAGTTGGCCGCAGCCATAGGGGACGGCCAGGGGCAGCTAGGTTCAGGCAGGTCAGGTCCGATGGAGGATGTGGTGGGCAGGAGTGGTGTCACTCTCCCATCCGGTGGCCATTTTCCACCCTGGAGGGGAGGATGTGCAAGGACATCCTGTTGACAGCAGGCATGCTCCCACACCTTATGCACCAATGTCTGCTCACCTCCAGTCCCCAAGGTTCTGCAGTGTCTGGCTCACTGACCCCCAGCCAATGTTAGGGGTTGGTTTGTTGCCGAGTGCCACAACCCTCCCTTAACCTGTGGAGGAGAGCTGTCCACTGGATGTTTGATCTTCTTCCTCCCCCAATGGCCGACCCTCGATCTGGGCTCGTTCCTGAACCCGGGTCATCAGCGCTGCAAGCAATAGCACTGCTGCTGCACCAGTGGACTGGCCTATTCCACATGTGCTTGAAGCCCCCTACTGTCTTCACCTTCACCCCTTCCGCTGGTAGTCTATTCCAGGTGCTACCACTCTTTCAGTGAAGTGGTACTTCCTCACATCCCTCTTAAACTCCCCAACCTACAGCTTCATGACATGCCCTCTGGTTCTGGCACACTTCCTCATTTGAAAGAGACTCCCCTCCTGCACCCTGTTCACACCTGTGAGGTACTTGTAGGTCTCTATCATATCCCCTCTCGTTTTCCTCTCCTTTCTTCCAGGGTGTACATGTTGAAATGACTGAGTCTTTCCTCATAGGGTTTTGGTGCAACCCCTGCACCATTTTAGTTGCCCTCATCTGGACTGCCTTCACCCTGTCTATGTCTTATCTGAGGTGTGGCCTCCAGAACCGGACACAATACTCTAGCGAGTGATATAGTGGCAACACCAACTCCCTCCTGCTGCTGAAGATACTGCTTCTTTTGCATCCCAGCATTCTACTTGGCTTACCCAGTGCTTTTTCACATTGCCCTGCCACTTTGAGATCTTCAGATATGATAGCCTTAGGGTTCCTTTCCTGATTAGTGACTGTTAGTACCCCCCTTCCCCATCCTATACTCAACTTCTGGGTTCCTATGCCCTAGGTGCATGATTTTGCACTTGGCATTGATTCCCAACTGCCAAGCTTTTGACCATTACTAGAACTGCCCAAGATCCCTAAGTATTCTTTTCACCCCTGACTGTCTACCCTATTACAGATTTTGATGTCAACTGCAAAAAGGATTACCTTCCCTTGCAGTTCTTCTGCAGTGTCACTTATGAAGACATGGAAGAGGACCAGTCCCAGTATTTTTTTATTTATTTTTTTTTTCTCAGTTATTTTTCCTTCTGGTCACTGCTTGTCGGGACTCTCTCAGGCATCCTGGCCTGTTCCTGCCCACCTGAGATCCCCCGCGGTACTCCAACCCTTGCACCTACCTTGCAGCTGGACACCCTTGGCTTGTACCCCCTTAAGGTGGGGCCACCACTCCTTCTTGGTGCTCCTTTGAAGTCTAGAATCTGCTGCAGGCAAGGCTTGGGAGGAGGGAATTAGGAGACCGGGTGAATGGGATCCAGCAGAGGGCATGGGGGCAAGGTCCCGTTGCCTACCCAAAGGAGCAGAGTTTTTCCTTGTTCGTGAGCTCTCCCCCCAGAGGCACGGACATGCAGTGACGTCCAGTGCAGGCGTGCGTGCTCCCACACCCGTCTGTAGGTTGTCTGCCGACTCCTCGCCCCAATTTTTTGTAAGTAATCCCGGGCTGTAGTGCACCCAGCCTCAGCTGGGTGTCACTAGCACCGGGGAGACACTTCCCGCCCTCCCCCCAGGAGAGGAGAGCTGTTGTCGGATGCTTAATCCTCTCCTCCCCAACCAACCCCCGGCGACCCAAGCTCGCTCCCGAACCCGGGTCGTCGGCGTGGTGCGAGGTGTCACCTCAACCCTCAGCACCACCAGGCCAGCTACCAGTCCCAGTATTGAGCCCTGCGGTACCTTACTGGTCACTCTTCCACCATCAGAGTGAGTGCTGTTAACCACCATCCTCTGTCGTCTATCCGTTAACCAGTTTCTTAACCCAGTTCACCACTTTGGATCCCACCTCTAGGCGGCTCAATTTCTTTATCAGTCTCCTATGCAATCAGTCTCCTGTGCTGCACAGTGTTGAAGGCCTTGCTAAAGTCCAGATAGGCCACATCCACTGCCCTCCCCGATCTGTTTCCCTGGTCACCCCGTTGAAGAAATCAATCCAATTAGTCTGCCATGACCCCCCTCCCCAATAAATTAATTCTGCCTGCGGCGCTGAGGGTTGAGGCACTGGATGCCACACCTCGCACCACGCCGATGACCCAGGTTCAGGAACGGACTCAGGCTGCTGGGGTTCAGCAGGGGAGAGGGTAGATTGAGCATCCCAGGACTGCCGTCCTCCCTCTGGGGTAGGCAAGGGGAAGCACGTCGCACTGTAGCGGCCCCTGGTGATGACCAGGGGCAGCACAGTTGCAGTGCACTGTAGGGTAGGAGCAAAGCAAGACGTCAGGTTATGTGCTATACATCATTGCACTGCCGGCTCCTAGGGGAAAAATGAAGGAAATGACTGGGCACGACTGAGGCAGCTTGATGGTCGTGCTCCTGCTGACCAGGAGGACTGTCGTGGAATCGCGCTGTGGGGGTCCGGTCCAGCCTGGCTCAGAGAGGCATGGGGGGGCCCCTCCAGCAGCTTAGGGTGGCTGCACTGGACCCCCATCGTGCGAGTGAGCCTGCTGCTCACCATGGCAGTGGGGGCTGGCGGCTGGATGCCCCCGGCAGTGGCGCTGCAGAGGCGCACAAATAGTGACATGATTAAAAAAAAAAAAAAAAAAAATTTCATGCTGCATTTGGTCTTGCAGCCCATTGGATTCAGGATACTCTACCAACCTTGCCTTTAGCTGTGTTTCTGTTGGTTTCCCCATCACTAAGGTGAGCCTATAGTTGCTAGCTTCTTCCCTGCTTCTGCTGTTATGTAGAGAGTCCTTGTCTTCTCCTCCAATCCTCCAGAACCATGCCTGATTCCTGTGAGCTGTTGAATAAGGCTATCAGCAGGGCAGCTAGCACCTCCCTGAGTTCCTTTAGCACCCTTGGGTGCATCCTGTCCGGTCTCATAGCCTTGTCTGCTTTCAGAGCTGCAAGTTCTTCTGGACTCTTTCCGTTGAAAATGGACTTGAATCTGCCTCCCCGCTTTCCTGCTGCTGCCCTGTGGTCCATCCCCTCTCCCTCCACTGTGAAGACTGAGCAGAAGTACCTGTTCAGGATATCTGCTTTTTCATGGTCCTCTTTTGCACAGTCTCCCCCGCCACCCTCTTTGTCCTCACTATCCCACCCCTTGCTTTCCTCTTCTCACTTAGATACCAGAGAAAGTTTTTTCCCCATTAGGCTGTCATGGTGCAGTCAGACCTGGACATTGTGGCCATCACTGAAACCTGGTGTAATGATAACCACGACTGGGAGATGGCCATACCTGGCTACAACATATTCAGAAGAGACAGGGCAGGCAGGAAGGGAGGAGGAGGAGTGGCATTGTATGTGAAAAATGACATAAGGGCCACAGAGATCCAGGAGGAACAAAATGGGGGAGAGATACTGTGGGTTAAGCTGGAAAGGAAAATGGGTCCAGCTATCCGCTGAAGTGTGGTCTATAGACCACCAGCCCAGGAGGAAGAAACAGATAGGGAGCTGATGCTAGCCATCCAAAGGATGGCAGACAAAGGAGAGGTAGTACTGGTTGGAGACTTCAATATTCCAGGCGTGGACTGGAGCATCCAGCAGCAGCATCAACTAGGAGCAGATTTATCCTGGACTCCTTCAGGGTGCCTTCCTCAAGCAACTGGTAGTGGAACCAACTCGGCAGAAGGCAATACTGGACCTTGTGCTCTGAAACAGGGACAGTGTGATGGGGGTGACAGTGGGAGCACACTGGGAACAGTGACCACCAGTCGTTGTGGTTTGAAATCACAGAAAGAGCAGAACCAAACCACACAAAAACACGTATCCTGGATTTTAGGGGGGAAGACTTAGGGAAAATGGGGAGATACTTGAAAGAGGCATTAAGGGGAATGGGGCAGGAATCAGGGGTTGAGGAACAGTGGGCAGTATTTAAAATGGGGATTACAAGAGCAACAGAATTATGCATTAAGCAGGTTAGCAAGAGGAAAAGGAAGAGGAGACCACTATGGTTTCCAAAGAGTAAAAGAAAGTGAAAGCCAAAAGACTGCATTCAGGTAATACAAAAGACACAGGCAGAAGGGATAGGAGAAGTACCAGGAGAAGCAAAGGAGGCAGGGAGATCAGTAAGGAAGCCAAAGCTCAGACAGAAGAACACATTGCAAAATCAGTGGGTGGGGGACAAAACCTTTACAGGTACATAAGTGAAAAGAAAGGCAAAAGGAGGGATAGTGAGACTGAAGGGGAGGATGGGGCTGTGGAGGATGACAACAGTAAAAGCTGACATATTGAACAGGTATTTCTGCTCAGTTTTACTGAGGAAGAGGAGGTAATAGAGTCTGAAGGGAGTACAAGGGGTGGGAATGGTGCAGAAATGGACACAAATCCTTTACAGAAAAGGGTCCTGAAGGAACTGGAAGTAATAGAGTTGATAAAAGCAATGAGGCCAGATGGGGTGTACCCAGGGTCCTTAAAGAACTAAGAGAGGTGGTGGCTGAACCTCTGGCTATCCTGTTTAGCCGATCACTGGAAGCGGAGGTACCCAAAGACTGGAGGACAGCAGATGTAGTCCCCTTATACAAAAGAGGGAACAAGGAGGAAGCGGGGAACTACAGACCAGTCAGCCTCACCTCGGTAGTGGGGAAGATCATGGAAGCACTACTGAAGGAGAGATTGGTGGAACATCTGGTTGTCAATGGACTACAGGACCCAAGGCAGCATGGTTTCACTAGGGAGGTCATGTCAGACCAACCTCGTTGAATTTTTGACTGGGTGACTAGGGAGGTGGATCGGGAGGGCAGTGGACATGGCCTATCTGGACTTCAGCAAGGCCTTTGACACTGTGCCACATAGAAGACCATACACAAACTGGGGAATATGGGTGTGGGCAGGACAGTAGTGTGGTGGTTAGGTAACTGGCTGGGTGGCAGGACACAGAGGGTGGTGGTAAATGGCTGTCACTCCATAGAGGGAAGAGTGACCAGTGGGTACCACAGGAACAGTGCTGGGACCGGTCCTATTCAACATCTTCATCGGTGACATTACGAGGACCTAGAAGGCAGAGTTTCACTGTTCGCTGATGACACAAAGCTCTGTAACACAGTAGACACACCAGAGGGTGTAGACAGAATGAGAAGGGACCTGCAGAAACTTGAAGAATGGTCAGGGGTTTGGCAGTTGAAATTCAATGCAAGAAGTGCAAGATAATGCATATGGGCACAAAAACCCTGGCACAATATATCAGTTTGGGGTGAGGATATAGCATGCACCAAGCAGGAAAGGGATCTTGGGGTTATCATCATCTCTGATGACCCTCAAGGTAGGGAAACATGTGACAAGGCAGCAGGTAAAGCAAATAGGATGCTGGGATGCATAGGCAGGGCATCACCAGCAGGAAAAGGGAGGTTATAATTCCACTATACAAGACACTAGTGAGGCCCCACCTGGAGTACAGTGTACAGTTCTGGAGACCTTACCTACGTAGGGACATAGACAGTGTAGAGAAGGTTCAGAGGAGGGCAACAAAGATGGTACATGGATTGCATCACAAGTCCTATGAAGACAGGTTGAAGGAACTGAACATGTACTCCCTGGAGGAGAGGAGGGAGAGAGGGGATATGATAGAGACATACAAGTATCTTACAGGGAGGAACAAGGTGCAGGAATACACTATTTTTTAAATGAAAAGATGTTCCAGGACTAGAGGCATGGGATGAAGTTGGAGGAGGGCGATTCAGAGGAAGCGTGAGGAAGAATTTCTTCACAGAGCGGGTGGTGGACAAGTGGAACACCCTGCCAGAGGAAGTGGTGGGGAACTGAAACAATAACGGATTTAAGAATGCATGGGATAGACATAAAGGAATTCTGGAGGTCAGGGTAAGGGGCAACAGACTTCTAGGAAAACATAAACTGAACTTACAAGCTCAAATGGGCAGACTGGGTGGGCCATAGGCCCTTATCTGCCGACACTGTCTATGTGTCTATGTATCTATGTATTAGTTGCCCCTTTGGCAATACTTTCCTCTGTCTGCACCTTTCCTTCCCTTTACAGTCTCACCTGCGTCCCTCTTTCACTTGTACACCTTCCTGTCTTGCTTCCTCTGTGTTTCCTTATACCTCTTGAATGCCACCCTTTTTTCTTTCACTACTGTGGCCACTTCCTTAGAATACCATAAGTCTCTTTTTACTTCTACTTTTGCACACTTCCTTCATGCAGAGGCTGGTTACCTTAATTATGCCCTCCCTTATCTTTCCCCGCTGTTTCTCCACCCCTCCCTGACAATCCCCCCTTCTAGACGGTCACTGAGGCAGTCTCCCATTTCTTTAAAATCTGCCCTCCTAAAATCCAGGACGAGGCCCTCGTCCTTGTGTGGTTTGCCTTTGCTTACATCTTAATGTTAAACCATACTGTACAGTGATCACTGATACCTAGGGGACTGCCCACTATTCACATCTGCAGTGCTGTCCCTGTTTGTAAGCACCAGATCCAGCAGTTCCCAGTCCCTAGTTGGTTTGTTGACTAGCAGCCTGAGAAGAGCCCCTCTTAGGGAGTCAAGGATGGCCCTGCTCTTTGCCGAAGCTGCAGTTGGAAGGCTCCAATCTACATCTGGCAGACTGAAGTCATCAACTAGCAACACCTCCGCCTTACTTACCATCCTAATGATGACTTCCCCAAGTACCTTATTTAACTCCTTTCTCTGTAGTGAAGGCCTGTATACCACCCCTGTACGGGTAGTTTCCCCAGTGCCTATCTCCAGGGTGACCAGCAGCACCTCCAGTCCTTCCTTTTTCTCTGGGTGACCCTGTACCTCTGTAGCCTTGATTCCATTCCTCACAAATCAACCCCTCCTCCCTTCCCTGTCTCTCCTGAACAGAGAATAGCCTTGTATGGCCATATCCTGGTTATGGCAGTCAGTGCACCATGAATCCATAATGGCTACCAAATCTAGGCTAGCCTCCTCCTCCATGATGTCCTCCAGGTCTGGAATTTTGTTTCCCAGGCTCCCTGCATTGGCACACATGGCTCTCCATACCTTACTCCCTCCTTTCAAACTCCAGGAATCCTTCACTATGCTTAACTATTGCAGTTAGTCTGACAGGTCGAACTGCCCCAGAGAGTGGAATGTATGTAAATTATGGAACTCCGAATGGAAGTTTCAATCTCTGCCTCAAGATGGGGCTCTGTTCTACAGCCTAACATCAGATTCATTTCTCTGCCTAACCTAGTAAGTCGCCCCGAAGAGCACTCTTCAGCAGCTTCACTTGAAACTTATTGATTTCCATTGTAAACCAAGTAATAGTTAATTTTATCAACTTTACCAGCAATTTTACCTCCAACTGATGAATTCATTGGGCTTCACACAGGTGATTACCTCTGCGACACAGAATCAAGGTCATTCACTGGATCTGGTCTTCCTGCTGGGTATGGAGACTTCTGACCTGGTGGTGGAGCCGGTCAGTTGGTCTGACCATCACACTATAAGGTTCAATTTCCAGGCTCACCCCTATAGGTCTGCCTCTCTGTAGATGGTTTAGTAGCGCCCTTTAGGGGGTTGGACTCCAGATGGCCTGGTTGCGGTATTGGACCTATTGGGTCTAGCGAGTGCTAACAGTGACCCAGATACTCTGGTACAGGTCCATAACAGGGCTGTATCTGATGCTCTGGATTTAATCACTCCTGTCCGGGTTCGCCCCCTCACCCAGCGCCCTCAGTCCCCTTGGTTTGATGGGACTTTGAGGGAGCTGAGGAGAGTGGGACGAAGGATGAAGCATCACTGGTGGAAATCGGGCCTTGATGCTGACAGACTTAGATTGATGGCCCATTATAAGGACTATCAATAGCCTATCTCCCGAAGAAGGCAGAGTGCCTGTCCAGGGAGATTGCCACTGCACAGAATTGACCAGCTCAGCTCTTTAGGACTGTGGACAGACTGTGCAATCCAGCCTGTCTGCAGACTCTGAGAGTGTTGTCACAATTGAAATGTGATGAGTTTGCTTGATTCTTTGTGGATCAGGTTGCAGACATCAGTTCTGAGATCTGTGCAGCTCGCTCCAATGGGGAATGGTGATGGTTGGTGGGAGGTTGCATCTCCTTGGTTTGTCTGGTCTGATTTTGGCCAGCCGGCGATCGAGAATGTTGTTAGGATTATCCAGAGTATGTGGCCAACCTGCTGTAGTTTGGACCTGGGTCCAACGAGCCTATTTGTGGGGTGCATTGAGGTCATTGGCCCTTTCCAAGCTGTGATTGTCTGGTGTTCGTTAGAATCAGGTGTGTTTCCGGACACCCTGAACGAGGCAGTGGTGACACCTCTCCTTAAGATACCCCCCCTCTCTCGACCCAGACTGCCTTGCTAACTACAGACCCATCTCTAACCTTCCCTTTGTGGTTAAGATTATTGAGAAAGTGGTCGCGCTGCAGGTGGAGGATCACCTGACCATCTACGACATCTATGATCCTCTCCAGTCTGGATTCCAGAAAAAGCATAGCACCGAGATGGCCCTTGTTCGGGTCCTCAGTGATCTCCTGATAGCAAGAGATCGAAAGAGTCATTCCATCTTGGTTCTTCTTGATCTCTATGCAGCATTCGACACTGTGGACCATGGTGTGTTGGTAGAGTGCCTGCGACTGATCTGTGGACTATCAGGTACGGTCCTCAGACAGTTTCAGTCTTTGCTCACCGGCAGGTTTTAGAGAGTTGTTTTGGGGATGTATTCTTCTGACAAGTTCTCCCTATCATATGGGGTGCTGCAGGACTTGGTGATATCACCCATGTTGTTCGCAGTGTATATGCTGCAGTTGGGAGACATTGTAAGGTGGTATGGGCTGAGTTTCCACTGCTACGCAGATGACACTCAGCTGCACTTGTCCTTTGTGCCCAATCAGGTGGGAGCTATCTCGAACTTTAACAACTGCCTTTCCAAGATTCAAGCCTGGATGAGTGCTAACTGGCTGAGGTTGAACCTGGACAAGACGGAGGGCCTGGTGGTGGACCCCGGGTCGCCGGGTAGAGGGGTCACAACAGGATGACCATCTGGGCTTTGGTTTGGTGGCTGCCAGCTGATGACCTCTGAACGGGTGCGAGATCTGGGTGTTATTTTTGATGAAGGACTGATGCTTAAATTCCAGGTGTCATCCGCTGTCAGGACGGCCTTTTATTATCTGAGGAATATCGCTCAGATCAAGCACCTAGTTCCACCCGATGACCTTCCAACTTTGGTCCACGCCTTTGTGACCTCTCGCCTTGACTACTGTAATTCCCTCAACCTAAGGCTACCGGGGGTTGATATCCGCCACTTGCAGCTGGTGCAGAACGAGGCAGCTAGGCTGTTGACTGGGCTACCTCGAGTTTGCCATGTCACACCTGTGCTGTGCAACACCTCCACTGGCTGCCTATTCAGTGGCAGATCACCTTCAGGGTGGGTTTGTTGACCTATAAGGCCCTACATGGACAGGGTACAAGCTATCTGCAAGAGCTTCCTTGCCCCTACTGCCCACTCCGCTCTGCCGAAGAGGGATTGCTAGAGATTCCCAGGGTTCATTTCAAGACATCTGGGGCCGATCATTTGAATTTGCAGCCCCACCCTGTGGAATTCTCTACCTCGTCAGATAAGAGAGTGCCTGACGGTGGAGAGTTTTAAATCTGCTTTGAAAACATACCTGTTCAATCTTGCTTTTTCTGATGCTGTGTAATTTTTGATGTCGATATTTAATAATTATTGATGGATTTTTTTAGCTGCGATTTTATCATTTATTGTGCTAGCGCTATGGTCCTTGTGTGAATAGCACTATTTTATAAATACAGCTGTTTTGTTTTTAATTTCTCTGTCTCTTTTCTTTGTTAGATTAGTTTAGATGGTTATTTTCGGGTGGTTTTGTGAGTTTCTCCAGTACCTCAGCAGTTCCCAGGAACCAGAGAAACTCTGTGTTCTGTTTAGGCGTTTTTGTTAAACTGCACTGTTTTTCACCACCTATATTATATTTGTACTAAATGTATTACATTTTAAACATTTATTGCATCGGTTCCACTGGCAAACAGAGCCGAGATGTTTTTCTCTGGGTTTTCACTGTATTGAGGGAAATCTTTAAACAAAAAACAAAAAAAAAGACATTTTATTTAGCTGTCCTTTGTTTTGGAACCGGACCACATAACTCTGCTTCCCCTTTAGGGAACTGGTTTTGCTGGGTCAATTTGGCATGTCAGATATACCAAAAAAGAGAACGGGACCTACAGGTTTTAAAAATAGTTTGAAGTGTTTTCATCTCTTGACTAAGGCAGACAGCCATGAGCTATGTCTAAAGTGCTTAGGTCCCAGTCATTTTTTCTAATTTGGAACTGTGCAGCAAGTTTTGCTCCAAAACACTTAAAAAGAAGGCCAGAAAGCTGCAGGATATTATGGCTTCTCATTCTGCCTCTATATCACCAAAGCACTTGGAAGAGGGCCCTTTCTGTAGCACTCTACATTGTCAGTGGGTAATCATCATAACTGGGTAATGGCACAGCCCAAGCTTTTTGAATGTTGGGCACAGGAGGATTCCAAGCAGCAGCAACTCCCCAATTAAGCTGTGCCACTTGAAGGGGGCAGAGCTACTTTTATCTTCTCTTAAGATTTTCAAGATTCAAGATTTCAAGACTTCTTTGGTGCTGCAGTTCTGCATAGCAGGTTGGGGCTGCCTGTTTTCAGGGAGCACCCCTAAATTAAAATCATACCTGTAAAGCTGTGGCTTTCAAATTGAATAACCTGCCTTTTTGCCACTTCCCTGTGTGGATTGGGAGCCATTTCTTTCTTGTTAGGGTGTTTTTTAATGGTCTCCATTTAAAAAATAACAAAAAAGCACCACAGGTAGGTACAATTTCATTATTTCTGGGAGTGTGGGTTCTCTGTGGGGTCCTTGACTTTAAGCGTCGCCCCCAATAGCTTCAGGTTTTGTATTTCTTGTTTTGGGGTTACTCAAAGGTTTTTGTGTGGGGGTTCTCCACAGCCCTGTTTTTTCCTGTTTGCATGGCTGCCATTAACGACTAGGCGTGCACTCCTCCTTCAGGCTGTTTTCCTGCCTTTGTATTTGCATGTGCCCATGGTGCGCGCATTTGTGCCATAGATGGCACATTAGCGCAGTGTAATATTCTATTAATTGCATTATGCTATTACGCTTGCACGCCTGCTGGTGTACGCACACCCACGCAAGCATGCTAATGTCCTGCATGCACCCGCTAGTGAGCACGCACGCCTATTTAGCGTCATTTGGTGCACTAATTATTGTATACAGCTCAGTGGAAAGTTTTAGCCCAGCATATATCCAGATATTAGGGCTAATTATTATATTTTACCTCACAATTGTTACTTGGCACACAATTATATCTCTCTCTCTCTGGCACCTTGACTTAATCGGAGCCCTTTAGTCATGAAACAATGTACAGCCTGCAAAAGGGTGATGAGGCCCTCCCCATGGGTTCCTTTTGCCCTCATTGTGTTTCTCAGCACCACCCAGCCAGGCCTCTGGGCTGAGGAGGGAGGGGGAGCACCTGGTTCTTCAGTTGGCAGTGGCAAGCAGAATTGCGAAAAATCACTAATGTGACTCCTTAGTGAGCTTGGGCCCTGATGTCCCGCAGGACATCCCAGCAAACACACCTGGCCCCAATCGGGCCTCTCAGGTCGGGGGGGCCCACCCAGGGACGTCCAGGTGCAGCGCTGTGAGCTTAGGCTGCGATAACAGATGTGCAAGCAGACCCTGGCCATGCCTTCTGAGAAAGCCAGGATGAGGATTACGGGGATCTTGGGGAAGTTCATGACCTAAAATTTAATTAAATAGAACAAAAAAAATTAGGTTTCTCCAAGAAACTAGTTGACTCCTTGATGACTGACAGAAAAACCTCTATGTCTGCAGCCTATGCTCCGGTAGGAGCCACCTCTTTTTATCTTGTGCCAGAAGGGAAGGATTTTAAGCTTTCAATGGCCTCTATTCCACAGATTTTGGATTTCTACAGGAAGGTGTGGCAAGGGGTTGGCATTGAGAATGCTGAGAGGCCAAGTTTTTACTCTTGGAGCACCCTGTTTTTTTGTTTGTTTTTTTTTTACCTAGGAACTAATTAGACACGTGTTTAGTAGGAGTTGTCTGGTGTCCTGATCTCCGTTTCTTCCATGGGATCTGAATTGGGTTTTGAATGCTGTCTGCAAGGAGTTTTTCAAACCGCTCTTCCATATCGCTGGATGTATTGTTTTACAGGTTTTCCTCATAAGGTGCCATACCTTATTTGGCGTAAGGACAGTTGGCACTCAGAACGGTTCTGTTTTTTCATCCCTTAAGTGCTCACGGCCTTCCAGGAGTTCCAGGAAATAGGTCTTTCATCGTCCTGTCTGCAACCTTCTCATTCCAAAGAGAAGGAATTACACAAGTTGGATTTATCATGCACCATTAGGATCTATCTTAAATGGACAGCTGTGTTCTGAAAGTCGGTCTGTCTGTTCTCTTGGAACAGACAAGAAGGGTCAAGAGGACTGTTTAGGCCACCCTAGCTAAGAGAGTGCAGGCCTGCATCACTCAGGCCAATGTTGCGGGAAATCTCTTCAAGGCTCACTCCACCAGGGCTAGGGCAACGCCCTGAGCAAAGGCCAGTGAAGCAATAGTTTTTAGGGTTATTCAAGGCAGCTACATGGTCTTCCATCTACACGTTCACCAAACATCCAGACTGGATGTTCAGAGTTCTGCTGATGCAGTTTTTGGTTGCAGGGTGCCACAGACAGCAGTTTGCAAGTAATTTGTCAGTTCTTGCCTCTGACATATGGGATAATATTCTCCCTCCTCCTGATACTTTCTGAGTACTGCTGCTTAGAACCCAGTTTCTATGATTACCCATTGGCAATGTGGAGTACTACAGAAAGAAGAAATTTCTTCATACTTACTGTAATTTTCTTTTCCGTTAGCTCCAACATTGTCAGTGGGGCCCACCCAGGAGCCTGGCTCCTGCGGGAGAATCTTATCTGGTATGCTAGGAGGGATGTCCTGTTTGTTAAAATCCCCTACTATGTTTTCAGACATCCCTCTTTTGTTTTGCTGCACTGTACTCATAAATTATATATATACAAAGTATTTTTCAATCAGTTTGAGACCTCAGGTTAACAGCTTTATTGGTAACTCTTACGGTGTTTTTCCTTGTTGCATGTAGTCTCACAACATTCAGTTGATCCTGAAAGTTATGCCTTATTGTGTGGTCAGCCTCAGTTTTCCAGATAAGCAACTGGTGTGGAGCCTTCCTTGTTGCCTGATTGTTCTTTACTGTGGGAAGGGCCGAATCATCCAAACACTGAGTCCAATGGAGAGCATTTTCTTCCTCTGATGTCTGCCAGGAAGGTAAGGCAGCATTTATTTACAGTATTAAGGAATGTTGCATACAGGTAATTGGTTATAATATATGAAAATGTGTAGCTATTATGGCACTACGAGGTCAGTAGTGACTGAGGAGTTGCTGCTGCTTGGAATCCTCATGTACCTAATATTCTAAAAGCTTGGGCTGTGCCATTTCCTCCGGTAGGGGTGCACAATGCCCAGTTGTTATGATTACCCATTGACAATTTTGGAGCTAATGGAAAAGGAAATTATGGTAAGTATGAAGAAATTTCTTCTTCCTCCCATAATAAGTCAAGGGAAAGGTCCTCGAAAGACCCCTCTGATACCAGGATTTCAGAAAAGGGAAATTCTGAACATGTCAAGCACAAAAGACCAGCTGAGCAGGTTCCGGAACTGGTTCCTGCTAAACAGGAGCAAAAAGAAAAACATGTCGCTGCCCTCCTCCTGAAGAAGCAAAGGGGAGCCATCAGTGGACAAATCAAAGATGCCCTCTGCAGAGGACATGAATAAGGCTGGCTGACTTCTTCCAGGAGTGGGAAAACAGTACTGCAGACAAGTGGGTCCTGGAAGTAGTGAGTCACGGTCTCACCCTGCAGTTCAAAAGCTTCCCCAGCCTGCAGGTTCACAAAAACATCAATCTACGTACCCCAGGAGAGAGGATTCTGCTGGAGCTGGAGGTCAGTAAGTTGCTGCGGGGAAATGCAACAAACAGAGTTAACCTTTCCCAGTGGGGAAAAAGCCTTTACTCAAGGTACATTCTTAAAAATGAGAAAAATGGAGAGTGACGACCCATTTCAAACCTTAGATTCTTGAACAAACGCCTGAAAATGGACAAGTTCAAGATGATCACCCTGTCCACAGTTGATACCATCTCTGCAGCAAGGAGACTGGCTGGCATCCCTGGACCTGAAGGATGAATATTTCCACATCTAGTCAGACCTAGTCACAGAAAATACTTAAGGTTCAGACTGCCTTGTGGTCACTATCAGTTCACAACCCTTCCCTTCGGTCTCTCATCTGCTCCCACGGAGTTCACAAAGTGCTTGGCTGTGGTAGCAGCACATCTCAGAAGACAAAGAGTGGTGTTTTTTCCTTATCTGGATGACTGGCTAGTCACAGGAAAATCACATCAACAAGTCAAGGACTCCCTGTGGTTGACTCAGAGCACCCTGGAGATGTTGGGATTTCTCATAAATGCACAAAAATCCCAGACAGAATTGTTACAAGTACTAGAGTTCATAGGAGCAGAGCTGGATGCACTCCAGGGCAAGGCATTTTTGTGTCATAAAAGAATGGAGAGGCTTTTGGATCTGGCAGGCTCCTTCATCCTAGGCTAGCCCAGATCAGCAAGGCACTTCCTTTAACTTCTGGGGCATGGCCTCTAACCACAGCTGTGCTACCAGGGGCCAGATTTCATATAAGGGGCATTCAGTATCACTTAAGGACCCATTGGTCCCAGAAGCGCCACCTTCTGTCAAGGCTGGTACCTGTGACAAAAACCCTGCTACAAGCCTTGGACTGGTGAAAAGAAAGGGACCACCTCAGAGGGCGGGTGCCTTTTCCACAACAGGCTCCAACAGTTGTCCTGACAACAGATGCCTCCCTTCTCAGTTGGGAAGCCCACCTGGTGACCTAACAGTAAGCGGAGTGTGGTCTACTCGAGAGTCCAGTGACAAAATAAACTTCCTGGAGCTAAAGACAGTCCTTCTTGCCCTCCAGTCATTCACTCCCCAATCAGGACAGACAACATCGCTACCATGTATTACATCAACAAACAGGGAGGCAAAAGATCCTCGAAGTTGTGCACATAAGCTTCCAGAAAAGGACAATGTCCTGGCGGGTTCCCTCAGCAGGATACGCCAGGGTCATCATGAATGGTCTCTGAACAAGCAGGTGTTAGCCACAACCTTCCAGAGATGGGGCACACCAGAAATAGATTTGTTCACCTCCAAAGAAAATTTTCAGATTCAGATTTTGCTTCCCCCCCAATTCCTCTACTGCTACAAGTACTTCTGAAATAAAGAATTGTTGCGTACCTAGAGGCCGGTGGGGCATAGGACCCAAGGCAGCATGGATTCACAGCAGGAAGGTCATGTCAAACAAATCTAATTGATTTCTTTGACTGGGTGACCAAAGTAGTAGACCAGGGAGGGGCTGTGGACATGGCCTACCTAGACTTTAGCAAGACATTTGACACAGTCCCGCAGTAAAGATTAATAAACAAATTAGCCAGCCTGGGAGTGGGTCCCAGGGTGGTAGCCTGGGTAAAACACTGGCTGGACAACAGGACACAGCGGGTAGTAGTAAATGGAGTCCACAGTGAAGAAAGGAGGGTTACTAATGGGGTACCACAGGGTTCAGTACTGGGGCCGATCCTTTTTAATGTCTTTATAAGTGACATTACAGAGGAACTAGAAGGGAAAGTATGTCTCTTTGCAGATGACACAAAGATCTGCAACAGGGTTGATACACAAGGTGGGGTGAAAAGGATGAAAAGGGACTTGGCTAGGTTGGAGGAATGGTCAAATGTATGGCAGCTTAGATTCAACGCAAAGAAGTGCAAAATAATGCACCTGGGAAACAAAAACCCAGGGCAAGAGTACACAATGGGGGGTGAGATACTGACAACAACAAAAAATGGAAAGAGACCTAGGGGTAGTCATATCAGATGACCTAAATGTGGGCCAGCAATGTGAGAAGGCAGTAAGGAGGGCTGGGGGGATACTGGTATGCATAGGGAGAGGCATCACCAGTAGAAAACAGGAAGGTGTTGGCCCTCTGTACAGACAGTTGGTAAGACCACATCTGGAGTACTGTGTGCAGTTCTGGAGACCCCATCTCCGCAAAGACATAGACAGGGTGGAGGCTGTCCAGAGGAGGGCAACCAAAATGGTGCAGGGTCTGCACCAGAAGACCTATAAAGAAAGGCTAAAGGAGATTAAGATCTATAGCCTCGAGGAAAGGAGGGAGAAGGGGGACATGATAGAAACTTTCAAATACCTCAAGGGAATCAACAAAGTCCAAGAGGGTAGTATCTTTCAGAAAAAGAGATGTGCAAGAACAAGGGGGCACAAATTGAAGATAGAGGGGAGGACAGCTCAGAGATAATGTGAGGAAATATTTCTTCACAGAGAGGGTTGTAGATGCATGGAACAGCCTTCTTGAGGAGGTCATAGAGTCAAAAACAGTGGGGGAATTCAAGAATGCATGGGACAGACATAAGGCAGTTCTAGTGGGGGGTAGGAGGAAGTAGGCTGTTAGTTAACTAGGATCTGCAGCTTATCCGTTAGGTAGGGAAATGGGCAGACTAGGTGGACCAAGCGGTCCTTATCTGCCGTCAAATTCTATGTTTCTATGAGTCCTTCTGAAATTGTTTTTTTTTTTTAAATTGTTTTACCAGGAGTAACACACTACGCTGAATGCTTGTTTACAGGTGCGACCTGGGAGGACAGGAAAGTTGAGTGACTTGCTCAAAGTCACACAGTATGCAAGTACGGGCTGTGAGATTCAAACCCAGTTCTCCAGATTTGCAGCTCAGAGCCTTAAACCACTGCACTATACTGCCTCCCTGTAAAATTGAGGAGCCAGTCTGCAACTGTGATTCTAATAGCAGCAGACTGGGCCAGGCAATCTTGGTACTCCCTGCTTTTGGCTTTCTCCACCAAACAACCCATTTGCCTCCCTCTGAGACACAATCTACTGACCATGTCTCAGGGCAGTGTAACCTTATCTGACCCTCAAGTCACTTCACCTCATGGCTTGGTTCTTGAAGAGCCTTCTACTCTGATTTTCAGTTTTCAGAAGCGGTCCTTGGGGTCCGTAGGGTTTCCAGGAAGCCTAACACCAGAAAGATGTATGCTTCCAAATGGAAAAGGGTTTCCCTGTGATGCACTCCTAAGCATCTCAATCCTCTTCAGGTAGATCTTCCCATACTTCTGGACTATTTGGTGCACTTACAGGTTTTGGGCATCAGGCCTTCAATCATTAAAGTCCACTCAGCAGCTATTTCTGCCTATGTTTCAGCAACTAACATGGAAACAGTAGCGTCATATCCCATTCAAGAAATTCTTTAGGAGCCTGCTGCATCTGTGCCCTCCTATCAGGGAGAGCCAGTCCCTCACTTGGATCTGAACCTGTGCATAGCCAAACTCATAGAACCTCCATTTATGGCCACTGCAGACCTGAGGTATCACCTGGAAGTCAGTATTCCTAGAAGCTGTAACTTCTGCCAGGTGGGTGTGTGAGCTACAAGCTATATGCACTGACTCTTAACTACATATATTCCACAGGGACAAGGTAATCCTTTGGAGTAATAGGAAATTAATTCCCAATGTAGTGTCTTGAGTTTCATTTGAATCAGTCTGTCACTCTCCCAGTGTTCTTTACAGCACAGTTTAGCATTGGTGAGCAGATGCTCCACAGTCTGAACGTCAATACGGCACTCACTATCTGGACTGTACTAAGGATCTCGGGTCTTCCCACTCATAGCTGTTCCTCATATATGGTGAAGTGGACAAGGGCAGGCCAGCTTCTGAGAGGACCATCGCCCACTGAATAGTCTCCTTTATCCAGTTCTGCTACACTAAAGCTGGCAAACAGCCACCTCAAGGCCTCTGTGATCACTCCACTCGTGGCATTGCTGCCTCAGTGGCAGCCGCAAGGGCTATTCCCTTGTTGGAAATTTGCAAAGCAGCTACCTGAAAAACTGTACATACCTTTACAAAGCACTACTGTCTGGGTGTGCAGTCCAGAAGGGATGCCAGGTTGGCACTGCTGTCTTGCAGAACCTTTTCCCTAAAAAGGGAGTGTACTTGGCCTCCCAAGGTACTGCTCTGTAGTCTGCAATCTTTAAGAGGAGTGAGGGAATCCTGGGGTTTGAAGAAAAAATTATTTGCCTTAGTAATATTGTTTCTTCCAGGGGATCTCTCACTATGATTAAATCTCTCACCCTACCTCCCCTTCCAGAATCTGAAAAAGGTTCTCAAAGAATCAGTTTGTTGGTGTTTTCTTGCTTGGGCATTACTTGTTGTTCATTCACAGTTTTGTGTGTTTTATTTCAGTCTGCCATAGCTTGACCAGGATGGCCAATCTTTTATTGCTGCTTTAGTATTTCATCATTATGTTTGCTTGCACGCCTGTGCAAGAAACATAGTGCCATCATCCGAGTTTTCCAGAGGTATGTCAGCCTCTTCCAATTCAGTCAGTGTGTTTGCAGGCGCGGTTGCAGTGCGCCAATCACTGCTCTAGCTGTCTATGACAGCTGAAAATGCAGTGGCATACAGTTGAAAGGGAGCTCCGCTTCAGTGAGCAGGCTCCCCTCAACGACGCGCGCATATTGCGTGCTGGCCGGCTCCCCACGCACATACAGTTTAGCCGACAGGGTGCCCAATGCCCGTCGGCTCCATCGCCCAAAAAAGCTTTCCTGGTGCCACGCTGGGGCCCACCCCAGCGTGGCACACATCCATATGGCCGTGGGGTGCCCAATCCCCGTCGGCTCCAGCCCCACCAAACATCCTTTACAGCTGCCACGCTAGAGCCCACCCAGCATGGCAAGCGTCCCGCGTCGTCTTAATAATTAAAAAAAACTGTAAATTAAAAAGCGGTCCCTCATGATCTCCCTGCCCCCACCTGCACATCCACTGCGCCCCTGCCTCCCCATCCCATACTTACCTCTGGAGTCCGCGCGATGATCTTGGTGGACCGGAACACGTCTGCACTCTTCAAAGCCGACCCTTGAACTGAGAAATGCGGTAAGCTGTATAATGTAATAGATAGGGTTTTCAACTTTGCTGCATATCTCGGGCATTTTTGGAATTTTGCACCAAATTTTCAACATGGAGTTTTGGGACCCTTCTCATGAATGCTGTCACTGTCGTGGCGTTATTCGGGCCCAAAGGGTGATTTCGTAGTCACTGTGCAAAATCACCTTTCGGGACCGATTAACGAAACGACACTGCCAGAGTTCATAAGATGGGCCCTCAAGAAGCCTATTTTGAAAGTTTGGTGGAAAAATTCCAAAAAATGACTGTTTTACGAGCGTGTTGCACAGTTCCTACACACGCTCGTAAGTTCAGGAAATTTTCAATATTTTCACTCCAGATTTTCAACATTGCCATTTTACCACACCTTCTTATGAGCAGTACAGCTGTCATTTTTCACATCTCACCCAAAACGTGTTTCCGCCCATGTAGCGCACAATGGCGCAGTCGGTGTACGAAATCAATGTACGGGACAAATTAAGAAAATCACAGTGACACTGTTCATGAGCAGAGGTCTTAAATTGCTATGTTGAAAATTTGTGAAAAATTTAAAAATGACTGTTTTATAGCGCAAGCTACAGTTCCTACGCATCCCGTAAGTTCGCAATTTTAAAATTATTTTCTTACTCCAGATTTTCAACATTGCCATTTTACCACACCTCCTTATGAGCAGTACAGCTGTCATTTTTCACATCTCACCCAAAATGTGTTTCCGACCATGTAGCGCACAATAGCGCAGTCGGTGTGCGAAATTAATGTACGGGACACATTAAGAAAATCACAGTGACACTGTTTATGAGCAGAGATCTTAAAATGGCTATGTTGAAAATTTGGTGAAAAAATTCCCCAAAATGACTGTCTTAGGAACGCATGTTGAGCAGTTCCTACGCACGCTGGCAAGTTTGCGAATTTGTAATATTTGCACACCAGATTTTCAACAGTGCCATTTTACCACACTTCCTTATGAGCAGTACAGCTACCATTTTTCACATCTCGCCCAAAATTTGTTTCCGCACATGTAGCACAGAATGGTACAGTCGGTGTGCGAAAACAATGTTTGAGACAGATTAAGAAAATCACAGTGACACTGGTCATGAGCAGAGGTCTTAAAATGGCTATGTTGAAAATTTGGTGACAAAACTCCATGAAATGACGAGTGAGCATTACTCAGTTTTCACGCACCCTCATAAGTTCATGAATTTGTAATATTTTCAGTCCAGATTTTCACCAGTGACATTTTTCCACACCTCCTTATGAACAGTATGGCTGTCATTTTCCACAACATGGCCGAAATGTGTTTTCACACTTTCAGCGCAGAAATGCGTGGTCGCTGTTGGAAATCATTGTTCGGGACAGATAAAGAAAATCACACTGACACTGTTCATGATCGGAGGTCCCAGAATGCCTGTTTTAACAATCTGCTGTAAAAAATTCCCAAACTAGTTACATTACGAGTGTGTGTTGCACAGTTTCTATGCACGCTCGTGACTTCACCAGTTTTTTTAAGATTTTCACACCAGATTTTCAACATTTCCATTTTTTACACCTCCCCACGAACAGTACCGCTGTCATTTTTCACATCCTGTTCAGAATGTGTTTTTGCACCTGTGGTGCCAAATGCCGTAGTCACTGTGCAAAAGCAGTTTTTGGCTAACAAACTGATATTGCCACTGTTCATGAGGTGGGGGTCACAAAAAAAACATGTTGAAATTTTGGAGTGACAATACCAACGAATGCCTGAGGCGTTAGGGTTTCCGACCATAACGCCCCACCCTGTAGAGAATGACAGGCATCGGAGTGTGACTTGGGATTCTTGCCTGTAATACTCATACCATTCCACCCACACCCTGCAGCCAGTGAGAGGCATCAAGGTGTGCCTTGGACTCTTCGGGCCCAAACGTTATCCCATTCTATACCGCACCCATCTCACCGTATTCCCTGATGGAATGGGGTGCACATAAGGGCCAAAGACCCCAAGGCACACCGTGACACTTGTCAGTGTCTGCAGGGTAGGGTGTGGTGAAATGGCGTGGTCGTTATGCCTGACGACCCAAAGGCACACCCCAATGCCTGTCACTCTCTGCAGGGTGGTGGTGGGGCTGGCTTCAGTTCAATACTTCGCTGCCATTCCTATTATGCAGCGCTGTAACTTCTACACTACCAATGCCAATGCCAGCAAGCAAACATTCGGCATTGACAAATGCTTGTTTTTGTGTAGTTTAGGCTAGATTAATAAAATCTGTGGCTATTGACAATGACTTTGAAATAAATCTGACGTTAGGCTGTAGAACACAGCCACACTTCGAGGCAGAGATTTGAACACGCGGTCTGAGTTCCATAATTCACATCCATTCCACTCTCCAGGGCAGTTCAACCTGTCAAGCGAAGTGCAGTAGTTAAACATAGTGAGGGATCCCATGGAGGGAACAATATCACTATGGTAAGTATTTTTTTCCCCCTTCTGCCTGTGCTGTTCCATGAAACTTCCCCTAACGCCCCTTCCTTTGTTACCTTCTCCTTTACCTGTCTCCCTTACTCCTCTCTTCTTGCTTTCCTGATTTATATCCACATTGTCCCTTGCGTTGTCCTCACCCCTGTCTATTTGTTCCCCTCCACTGGGTGACTCTCCTTCCCTCGGGCCCTCCCTCTTTGCTGCTTCATCACGGCGGGGGATGCAGTTATTGCCTTCCTTGGTTTTACAGCCTGCCTCCCCCCCCCGGGCTAGTTGAAATGCTTTGATGTTTCCTTTTAGGAAAAATGTAAGTGCACAAAGGGCTTTTTCCTACATAACACCTGTTATTTGGAACCATATTCCTGCTGCTATAAGGGGTTTGTCCACATGTTGCCTTTTCACATTCTTTATATATGCACTATCAGTCATTACGTGAATGTAACTGTTTTAAATGATTTTTTTACATGATGTGAAATTTGACATGGAATTTTATTCCTATATTGATTATTTGTTATTTGTAAGTGATTGTATTTGTTATGTTTTGACTGTGTGGGTCGCATCTGTAAAAGGATGTAATGTCTAGTTGTGCTTACCCGTTAAACAAATAAACAAACAAACAAGTAGTACTTAGACCTCCCATTAAGGACTGGGGTCCCCTTTCTGGAAGGATGCAGGTCGTTTCCCCTGTGTCCCCTTATATCCTCCCAGGCTGGCCCCCAGTCCCCATAGTAGCCAAGGCCCTCCTCCATGCGCCTTGCCTTTAACCAGTTCTTAAAAGCCCTGGTGTAGAATGCCCTTTCCTCTTCCAGGCTGTACACAGGTAACACTTCGCAAAGCCACCGTGCATGCCACTTGCTTGAGGTCCTTCCCCAGCTCCCTGAAATTTCCCTGCACTACCCTTAACCTATCTCTTGCCTGGTTATTTGACTCCAGGTGGACAGTGACATCTAGCGCCCTCCCATCTCCTGCCGTCTTAGTGATCCTTTGGATTCGCTCTTAATCCCGTTAAGCTTAAGCATCAGGGAGGCATTTTACCTCCCTCTTCCTTCTTCCAACGCTGCCAAGTGTATCCCCTAGCAGTAGAGCCCCCCTAACACCACCAGCTGCTTCCTCCTTAGCTGGTGGCCTCTTCCTCACACCTTGGGGCCTGCCCTTCTGAGGACCCCCACTTCCTCCCTTCCTACTACTGCGAGTGCTTCCCCTTGGCTGCCCTGTCCCACCAGTATGGCAGAGGAATTGTGCAGTGATGTGGGCTGAGGAGTGTGTACCCTTCTTGCCACCTTCACCCTCCTGGAGCCCACCAAGGTTGGACCTCGCTTCCTCTGTCTAGGCATCCTCTGGGGAGTGGCTGGTGGCCTCTGGCTGAGGCAGAAGGTTCTCTGCACCTTTGTCAGTTCGGCCAGGAGCCCAGCAACCTGTGCCCTCAAGCCAGAGAGGTGAGTACAAATGAGGCAGCATGTCAGTCTCCAGAACGTGTCCTGAAAGACTGCAGCTCCACACCCGTTGCACAGCACAAAAGTTGGATATCTGTTCTTGGCTGGAATTGAATCCTTTCAGGGTTTTAAATAATTGATTAGCAGTTTTTTCTTGGGACAATGCTAACTGTACAGAAATATTTATATAGGTTTTCTAGAAGTGTTATGTTTGTTAAACGCAGTGAGGCAAGTGCTATGCGTTTTCACAATGTTTTAGCACTTTTATGAGCAAAACGCTAATCAATATTTGGAGTTGCATAAAACCCTGCCTTTGACCTTTTGTTTATAAAGCCGGGACACATCTAGTGTGCCACTTGAGACCTCTGATCCCTGTATCCCAGATCTGTGTAATAAAAGGGTGAGAGGCATACCTGCAGGTGAACAGACAGTGGTGTAGAGGTGTCTTTCAGTAGTATAGTGAGTTGCTGTCTGCCCTCTTTTTAACATCTTTAAACAGGTTTTTGTTTTAATTCTGAAGTATGCTCAAGTAGCTTTGCCACATGAAGAGCAAACTCTGTGTATGGAAGGTCTGTGCCTAACATTGAGCCACATCTGTGTTACAATAACATTTCCTAGTTCAGACCCCGCAAATTTCAGAATAATGGGTCAGAATGATCCTTTTGTTTGCTAATGCTAAATAAAACACTCTGCGTGGAGGTCAGAAACAACGCTGTAATATGCTTGTATTGATTTGTCCCCTAGGAAGTACTCTGGTTCTCGTAAGGAGGGTTCCTTTCACTACGTCCATAGAACACGTTTTGGCACTTACTCATTCATCTGCGCAGATGCCACCTTGACCCCAGGACCCAAACGACCATACAATTTCTTTGGGATTTTAAACCAGGTATAGCACCTACCTATCTATCTATCCATCCATCTATCTATCTATCTCTATCTATCTGTTTCAAAAGATTTACCAGGAAAGACATAGTGAGCTGCAAAAGCTTGTTTCCAGATGCATTAAGGGGGAAGAGGAGAGTACAACAATAAGTTACAACAGATAGGTTACAAATAATCAAAACAGTACAAGTTAACGATATATTATAACAAAAAACAAATTGCACAAAAAATTGCAGAAGGTGGCTAAACTGGAGTGAGAACAAAGTACTAGCAGGTTCAGTAAAAAGTGCAAATGGAGGCCAGAATTGTAGGGAAAGTAGGGCACTGCTGGGTACAGCATGTAGGGAAAAATGGAGGAAATGAGAGAGGAGCAAGGGCTAAGGGATGTGGGGTGGGGGGACAGTAAAAATAAAAAGCCCAAGTCGGGGGTAACTGCATTAGTGAGTATAGAAGTCAGGGAGAAGGGACTTGAATGAGTGGAAGGAAGGGGCAGTGCGAATGGGAGGGGGAGAGAGCCCCACAGTTTAGGAAAGAAGAAAGCGATTTGTCCTGTGGAGGATTTTACAGAGAGGAGTGTCAGGGAATGAGGACCAGAGTTGCAAAGGAAGTAGGAGGCATATGAGGAGGAATTGAGGAGGCAGGAAAGGTGGGGAAGGAAGGGTCCTGAACCAGAACTGAGATGAAGGTAGTGCAAAAAGCAAGGTGCCTAGCATTAAGGGTACAGTAAGGAGATGGCGGATTAGAGTGAGCAGTGATGGGGTCGGGGGGGTCAGTCAAGGGCAAAGTGGCAGACTGCGTGAAAGAGGGGGTACGGCCTTGGGACCAGCATTGTAAACAACATCACCATAGTCAAAGACTGAAAGGATCATCTTTGAAATGTTCTCTCTCCGGGCAGGAAGCGGGATACATGCTTTTTTTCTTGTAAAGCGTACCTTGACATATACTTGTGCCATCTGTCTTGCAAAGCAGTACAATAGTTTCTGCTGGACCCCACCGACATGTACATACCTGAATGGTTACATACCGAGTAAGAAATACTGCAAAAACAAGGGATTAAAATCAAATCTTTATTATTTGCAAAACCCAAGAAACTTTTGTCTAACAAAGCAGTATCGAGCAGCTTAAAGCAAATAAAACAATGGTCTTCATTATTAAAACTTAAATAGATTGGCCGGCCCGGTGGCGCTGAGGGTTGAGGTGCTGGACGCCATACCTTGCGCCACGCCAGCGACCTGGGTTTGGGAATGGACTCAGGTCATTCAGGGGTCACTGGGGGAGGTAAGTTGAGCGTCAGAGGACTGCTCTCCTTCCTCGGGAGGGTGTTTGTGCTGTGTACGTCAGCACAACAAGAGGTTTTGCCCACGCCTGTGTGCTTGGCTGCCTCCGCTGGAGGTGGAGACAGCTGCTGCAAATTACTGCACGGGCGGGGGAGGAAAAAATAAAGAAAATACCGTGACCTGGCAGGACCTATAATGGCCCTGATGGGCCGGAGGATGACCCATCGGGAGGGGGAGGTCGGGGTCCGTGGAAGTGGTAAAATAATGTGATAAAAAAAAAACTTAAATAGATCGAAATTACAACCATTATGGGGCAATCCTAATTTTACAGTTAATGTGATTGTAGCTAATCCCTTCTGAGAACATAAAAGTATAATCAAACATCTTCAGATATAAAACAATTTCATACAATTCACTGAGTGATATCAGAAATAATAGTGGTATCCCAATAACAGGTGTAGATTTTTTATGAAACTTTAAAAAGAGCTGATCTTACTTTGAGAGGGCTCTTGCAGTAGGTATTCGCATATAGGACTAAGCCGCCAGGCGTCAGGACACCACGGAAAAACTTCTAGCTAGCAGTCTGCGGGGACCTCCCCCACATCAGGTGATCGACGTCAGCTGATGTCAGTATAGAGGGGCGGTCCCCCATGTCCACCTTTCAGTTCTTTCCCGCTGTCTGCTTGTGAAAGTTCCTCGTGGTAGAACAGCGCTCATTTGTGTCGCCTTTTTCGGCTAAAAGTTATTGCCTTTTGGCCTATTTTAATATTTTTCATGTAGTTTAGACAACTTTCACATCTGCTGTGTATGTCGTCCCCAACGCCCTTCAAATCGCATAAAAACAAGTGCGACTCGTGTGGTTCCCAGCTCCCTCATAAGGACGGACATTCTTTGTACCTTTTCTGCTTAGGCCCGGACCACCGCGTGGAGGAGTGCCAGCACTGACAGAAATTCAGTTCGGCTACCCATAAACCGAGGCAGCAGTCCCTGGAAGCCCACCTGCTCAAGATGAAAATGGCATCCATGGAGAAAGAGTTGAAAAAACTTAGGCAGGCATTTCCCCTGAAGGCCACAAAAAGAAAAGGGACAAAGAGAAGAACCAGGATCGAGACTCATCGTCCACAGCTGCCACGACTTTGGCTGGAGTCGGGGCACTCAAGGTATCTGCCTCTCCAGGGGACCAATCCTCAACGGCCGTCTTGGTGGCTACCAAGGTGGCATCTCCCCTCCCAGTGGGCTCACGCTCGGGCCTGTCGGGAGCCTCCAGGGTAAAGGAAGCCTCCACTCCTGCCAAGGCCACTCCTCCTTCACGGCCTTCCGGTCAGAGTGGGTCTGGTAAGTTGGATGCCAGTTCTTCCAACATCTGCCTGGACAAGGCTGCTAAGTTGGTTGCCGGCACTGCTGACGACTGCCCAGCCTGTTGCTCTTCCACTAAGGCCGCTCCTCCCTCTTGGTCTTCTGCACAGAGCGAGTCCGCTAAGCTGGCCACCGGCCCGGCCGACGTCCATCCGGACACAGCTACTAAGCCGGTCTTCAGCTAGCAAACCCACGTCAGGCTCTGATGTCTTGCCCGACGCCAGGGATTCGCCGCAGCATGTTGTGACATTGCCCGCTGAGATCCCTCTGTCTTCTCAGGCTTCCCCTGGGGACTCTGCTCCTCCTTTCCCGGCTGGGGTCAAGGATACAGGGATGCTGCCATCAGGGGTGCCCCCCTGACGCCGGATACTCAGACACTGGACCCGATGACCACTGACCCGACGTCATCCTCCAGTATCTCATTGCCTGATGGAGGACCCGCTCCTCCGTCAGGACTGTCTGACCTTTCCTGGGGTCATCCTACTCCGGGCCCGAGGCCCACGGGACCGATGCCCTCACCATCCGGTCCGTCTGCAGGGCTGTTGCCAGGTCCTTCTGCTCCATCAGAGCCTCTGGTGCCAGAGTACCTGACGCTGCAATACCCGGCTCCCCAGTATCTGACTTGGCAGTACCCAGAGCTGCAGTATCCAACGCCGCAGTACCCGGCGCCTCAATACCCGACGCCGGGCTAGCCACCGTCAGGCTATGGATACTCATACTACAGGTTTCCCAACTACCTGTACCCGACCCTCACCCCCTTCTCCTCCTCTGCCACCTTCGAAGCCGCCAGTGGACCTGAAGTAGGTCTTGGCCTCCTGGTGGGCAGCAGCCAAGGCCCAGCTCACCAGGGAGGTTGGAAGTCATCTACCGACACCGGTCCCTATGCTGGACCCTTTATGTCGGCAAGAGGAGACCACTCTGCCTCTACCTGACGCCAGAGGAGAACCATCTGGCTCTCGGCTTGGGGAGGAAACGCACCCTTGGGCTAACCCCAGAGGAGTTGTTCCACCCCCCCCCCAACAGGAAGCAGTCTTCCTCTTCCTTCTCAGAGCCCTCCGACTTGGACTCTGACTCTGATCCTTCTGATCCTGGGGATGAACCACGTACTGCAGAAAATACCAGGCTGAAGGACCCTCCGAAGTCTTCTTTTTTGGAGTTACTAAGGAAAATCCAGGATACCTGTCAGTGGCAATGTGAACCCAGACCAACAGCATAAAAAACTCGCTGCCCATCTGGATCTGCCGGAAACTGCTCCTACACTGATTCCACCCTGTCTTGAGCCTCACGAGGATCTTGTCTTCACTATTTGGAAACAACCTTCCTCGCTAGCCCCCCTTACTAGTAAGGCGGATTGGCTTTACCAGGCTCCAGAGGGTAAAGACTGCCTTAGTCTTCACCCCAAGGTGGATTTGGTGGTGATTAGCGCCGCTCACAGCCATTCTGCCAACTCAAAACACCTCAGCTCGTCCCCCCCCCGACAAAAAGTCAAGGCTTCTGGACCAGTATGGGAAAAAGATCTGTGCATTTTCGACCCTAGATATAAGGGCCCTTAACTACATCGGCCACATGGGGGATTACC
The DNA here is from genome assembly GCA_016271365.2 of Neoceratodus forsteri. NCBI lineage: Eukaryota > Metazoa > Chordata > Ceratodontiformes > Ceratodontidae > Neoceratodus > Neoceratodus forsteri. Next base: position 381,339,372 of record CM028134.1, on the reverse strand, counting down.
AGAAGTCTCTCCTTAGTCAGGTAGAAGCAAAACTGGACTCCCTTCCTGATTCACAAACCAAGCAGGAACTGGGAGACCTTGTCCGTTCTGTGTGTTCAGCCTGTAGGCACATGTTACGTGCCACATACGATGCGATGGACACGGCAGGTAGGAGCTCGGCTTTCAACATAGGCTTACGATGTCATGCCTGGCTCCGCATGTCAGGATTGGTCCCCGAAGTGCAGACTGCCATCCAGGATGCTCCCTTCAGGGGTTCAGTGCTGTTTGGGGGTGATGTCAAAGACACCATAACCGAACTACAGGAGAAGGGTACTGCACTTAAATCTGTTCAGGCTTTGTACAGACCCACTGAAGGGCAGCGGTGTTCCTTTCGACTCCAAAACCAAAAGCAAACACAAGCTAAACACCCCAACAAGCGTAGAGCCCCTCCAGCATCCAAAGCTCCCCCCAGTAAAAAACCTTCCTGAGCTCCGGCTGCTGCCTTGCCCGCCACCTCCTGACTCTCTGCCTCTCCCTCTGCCTCTGGCCATTCCAGAGGAAGCAGTGAGGGGGGGATTCTCCTCTCATCTACCGGGTTGGGAGAGGATAACGGCAGACGCTTGGGTGCTCCAGCTAATATCAGCCAGACACTTGATAGAGTTTCTCATGGAACCACTTCACAGACCCACCCCCTCAGTCATCTTACTCCCCGCAACATCTTCCTCTGGTACTAGAAGAAATCCAATCTCTTCTGCTGTAGGCAGCGACAGAACCCGTCCTCACCCCCCTTCAGGGGATGGTTTACTATTCTCATTTCTTTCTAGTACCAAAGAAGACAGGAGAATTGAGACCTATGCTAGACCTCAGCTTCCTGAATCACTTTGTGGAGTATAATCGTTTCAGAATGTTCTCCTTGCAGAGCCTTCTTCCAGTACTTGTACCGGGACAGTGGCTGTGTGCTCTGGATATGCAGGACGCATACCTCCATATCCCCATATGCCCTTACCACCACAAATACCTTCAGTTTTGTTTTCAGGGGGCCCACTTCCACTTCAAGGCCCTCCCATCTGGTCTTTCGTCGGCCCCCTGGGTGTTTACCAAGTGCCTGGCGGTGGTGGCGGCCCACTTGCATACTCAGGGAGTGCAGGTCTTCCCTTACCTGGACGACTGACTGTTAGCGGCCCCATTCCGGGAGAACTCCTGCACTCCCTTTCCCTTACCCTGCAGGTTTTCTCTAGCCTGGGTACCAGGCCAAGTCCCATATGGTCCCTTGCCAATGTCTACAGTTTATAGGGGCAGTGCTGGACATGACCGTAGGCAAAGCCTTTTTGCCCCCGGACAGGGCCAAGACTCTTAAGAATCACACTCATCTATTGTCCAGCCTCAGGCGGGTAGGAGCCAGGAAGGTCCTTCACCTTCTCAGGCTCATGGCAGCTGCCATTCCGACAGTTCCTTTAGCTTGGCTCCACATGAGTCTCTCCCAGTGGACGCTTCAGTCGCAATGGGACCAAACTCTGAATGACCTGGACCACGAGGTCCTAGTGTCGGATCCCATGATCAGGGACTTGCAGTGGTGGATGGTTCAGGAGAACCTCAGTCTGGGGGTCCTGTTTTACACCGACCCTCCAATCCAGACTCTGACAACAGACGCATTGGGGATGGCTGGGGTGCCCACCTTGGGTCTCACAAGACACAGGGCAGCTGGTCGTATCTCGAGAGGAAGCTTTACATCAGTGTGCTCGAGCTGAGGGCAGTCCTCTATGCCCTACAGGCTCTTCTTCCCTTCATTCTTCCTGGTCATCTTCTGATTCAGTCAGACAAAATGTGCATAGTCTGGTACCTCAACAAGCAGGTAGCCACTTGTTCCTACCCTCTATGCCGAGAGGCAATGAGAGTCTGGTACTAGGCAGCCCAGCACAGCCTTCACCTGACCGCAGTTCATGTTCCGGGAGTGGAAAATACTCTGTCTGACGCTCTCAGCTACTCGTCAGCCAGGTCCCACAAATGGGAACTAAATCAAAAGGTCGTAAATGACATTTTTTGGCAGTGGGGGACTCCTCAGGTGGACCTCTTTGCCTCCCCCGACAATGCCAAGCTTCCCGCCTTTTGCTTGCTTTGCCTTTTCTGGTGGGACGCACTGTCTTTCTGTTGGAGGGACAGATTCATTTATGCCTTCCCTCCCATTCTTTTGATTCTGAGGGTGCTGAACAAGCTGCGGGCAGAGTTGGCATGAACGATCCTCATCACTTCATTCTGGCCCAGGCAAGTTTGGTTCTCTTTTCTGCAACAGTTTTCCAAGAACCTCCAATTCCTCTTCCACTGTCACAGCAATTGTTGACACAGGATCACGGGACCCTGGTTCATCCAGGTCTAAAATCACTTTGTCTCCATGTGTGGTTCCTTCAAATGTAGCCAAGGCACGCTCCGGAGTCTCCCCTCTAGTGGTGGACATTTTGATGGAGGCTAGAAAACCTTCCACCAGATCCACCTACGTTATGAAGTGGAAACTCTTTTCCATCTGGGCGAGCTTTAAGGATTTAGACCCCTTTTCGTGCCCAGCTAACAAAGTCCTGGATTACATGAGACATCTCTCTGATCTGGGTCTCAGTCTTTCCTCTTTAAAGGTTCATATGGCAGCAATTTCAGCCTACCACATCCCCTTTGGAGACAGGTCGTTTGCTCAACTGGAAGTCTCTAAGACCTTCCTCAAAAGGGTTCTCCACCTGAGACCCCCTATCTGCAATCCTGCCTCTCCATGGGACCTGAATTTTATCCTGGAGAAGCCCACACTGCCCCCTTTTGAACCAGAAGCAGAAGCAGAATGAAAGTTTCTTTCTTAGAAGACGCTTTTTCTGGTGGCCATTACTTTGGCTCGGTGAATTTCCGAGCTCCAAGCCTTGATGTGTAAAATACCATACCTGATTTTCCACAAGGAACAAGTGACTATGGGCACCAGTCCTAAGTTCCTTCCTAAGGTGGTGGCTAAGTCTACGCTGAAACAATCCATTGAGTTACCGCCTTTTTCATGGAACACTCCAATCATGGAGAGTATCTTTTGCATACTCTGAATGTACATCGAATCCTGAGATACTACACCAATCGGACTAAGGATCTCAGGAAAACAGATCAGCTATTTGTTTCTTTTGCACAAAAAGAGAAGGCAATGCAGTTTCCAAGCAACGCCTGTCTAAGTGGTTAGCGAATTGTATCACTTTCTGTTATGACAAGTACAACAGTACCCTTCCGGGTCAGGTCAGAGGTCACTCCACTAGAGGGTTAGCTGCCTCTGCTGCTTGTTTCAGGAATATGTTGGTGGCAGACATCTGTGCAGCCGCAACTTGGACTTCCGTCCATACCTTCACGAAACACTACAGTTTGGACATTTTCTCTCACCATAGAGCAGGCTTCGGATTGGCTGTTCTGCGGGGTCTCCTATCATGAGACCCGATCAGCCCTGATTTACATCAGTTGTGGATGACAATCCTCCTCCCGTAGTTCTTTTTGTTCCAGGCTGCGTGGGACTCACTCAGTCCTATATGTGAATACCTACTGCAAGAGCCCTCTTGAAGTAAGATAGTACAGTTACATAAGGACTTAACCATAACAGTAGATCTTCGAAAGAGGCTTTTGCAGTAGGTATTGCCTTCCCTCCTTCCTCCTGAGTTTTCTTCTTTTTTCTTCCTTCCATGGGGGCATATCCTTTTCTCTCTCTCTCATCATGCCTCTTCTGGCCTTTGGCGGGAAAGAACTGGAAGGCGGGCATGCGGTCCCCGCAGACTGCTAGCTAGAAGTTTTTCCTTGGGGTCCTGACACCTGGCGGCTTAGTCCTATTTATGAATACCTACTGCAAGAGCCTCTCTCGAAGATCTACTGTTACGGTAAGCTCTTACGTAACTGTACTTTTCTTCCACTGCTGACCCGAACACACACAGTAAATGAAGAAACCAGAAATTTTTCAGGATGTATCCAGATATCTCCAAGAATTTCTACATTTTATATTTTACTTCTTTATTGGAGAAAAGGCAGAAGGAAATTCAAGATGGTGGCCAGAGGTCTGGAATCTGCAGCCACCCCCTTACAGTGGAGCAGCCTGCCGGCTGAAATCCAAACCATCAACACTCGCTCCAGCTTCAAATTGTCTCAAAACATGGCTCCTGGCAAACTCATCCTGCCGCTGCCCCCAGGTGTACCCACCTGGCAACACTAGGCAATTAACTCCTAAGGGTTTACCCACCTAGCCGCACCAGCCTCCCAATCCCTAGGGGGTTTCCCACCTAGCCACACCAGTCCCCTGCCTACACTGTGCCCTCCTGCCTGTTTTTTATTCTATTAGTTACTGATGTGTCACCTCACAGCCTTGTACATGCTGTATATTTATTTCTATGCATGACACACTGTACAGTTGTTACCCACTGTATATGCTATGTTTACAACATGCCCACCTGACCTTTGTATTTACCTTTGCCTTCAACTGCTATTTGTGCACCAAGCATCATATTGTAAACAGCTGTCGCTGTCACTCACTGGACTTGTACCTTACCAATGTATTGTGCTTTAATTGCTGTATCTGAATTTATTTCCTTCGTGTGTAATTAGTTGTTCATTTTGTATTCTCTGCCATCCTGTGCCATGTTACGTGGCCCGGGTTGTGCCTGAAAATGGTCCCTGAGATCAGTGTACTTACCCAGTTATCAAAGTCATAAATAAATAAATAAAATGTTCTGGGCCACTGCCGCGGCCTTTCCCACTTATGTCAGAGCCATGGATGAACGGGTCTTTCGCCTGTCTCCCCCATTGCAGGAGGACTCTGAACATTCAAGTTTCTCCTCCTCCTCTCCCTCTTCCGAGGAGAGGAATGTTCTGTCCAGCTGTCCTCTGACGCTGATTTCACTGACTGTCAGCAGTTCTTTTTGAGGCTGGTCCAGGAGCTTAGCATCTCTCATGTACTGAGAAGTAATACTGAGCGGGAGACGCACTCATTTCTGAGTGAATTCAGCATCCACTACCTGGTGATGCCCTCCTGGCCCATTCCTTTCCAGGAAGCATGTATTCACACCTGGCAGTCTCCAGCTGCCCCTTCCCCAAGGGACTGCAGGAGACGGTATTGCACCCCCCAGGAATCTCTGGGTTCTGTACCTCACCCACATTTGGGGCTGACATCCTTAGACACTCCCTCTGGGTTCCAGCACATGACCGACCCACCCCCGGATCCGGATTCTGCAGAATTCGACCGGTGGGGAAGAAGAGTTTTCTCTTCGGCTCATGCATTACTGTGCATAGGTTCTCATCAGGCTCACCACGCTGCCTGTATCAGACATCTGTGGTTGATGCTGGCACAAGTCCTGGCATCTTTGCCTGATATGGAGCAGTCTAGACAGGCCATTGCCCTCTGTGCTCAGGGTCTGGAGCTTGCAAAGCACCAAGCAAGGGCGTCTTACGACACCAATGCGGTAACGTCCAGACTTGCAGGGACAGTGATCTGCATTAGGCGGATGGCATGGCTTCGTCTATCCAGGTTGTCACCCATTGCCTGGCATAAGGTGATCTCCTCCGCCTTCTGGGTGACCCAGCTTTCTTCCTGAAGGGCAAGGAGGACCTTACAGGGGCGCTTCCTGGCCCCCCAGCCATGGGGGACACTTCCTTGTCCTGAACAGTCTTAGATCTTGTTGGTCTAATAGGGCTTTAGAGTCTCCTCCTCCTGCGCCTCACCCGTAGGGGGCTGAGGGATCTGTTCCATCTTGGCTGTGCCAGGTCCCCTCTGGGGGGCATGGTACTCAACCAACAGTAAAGAGTTGGTGAAGACTGACAAGGGAAGATATGAAAAGTACGTATCTACCGTAATTCTTGATCTTCTCTTGTACCTTCACCATTCATTACTGAAGCCAACCCTCCATCCCCTCATGGGCCTCAATTCTTGGGCGTCACCTCCACCCTACTCGCCTTCCCCCTCCTAGAGGCCAGTTGGGGGCCGAGTCCCCCTGGTACCTCAGAGCTCTCTGTTTCAGAGAGTCAGAGAGTCAGAGAGTGTTCAAACTGGAGGACAGCGAGTAGGGTCTTCGCCCTAACCTCTGAGGGAACTCCCTCAGATTCTCTTCATGATGCACTAAAGTGTCCCCCTCTTGGGGCTTGGATAATCCTCTGGCTTATGTCACCCTCTGGCTGTCATTTACATCAATGCAGTCCTAGGAGAGTCCGTGGGATTTTCCTCCCCCTCTTTTTCTTATGGCACGGATGTTCCATGGTTCTCATCTCCTGAAGTGTGGACTACGCCAGTACTCCCGTGGGAAAACTTCTACCAGATTTCTTTCCCTACACGTAAGTCAGGACTCACTCCTCTTCTGAGCAGGACTGATCGCCTGCCATGGGACAGTCTGTGAGTCCTAGGCTCTAGGATTTTCATAACAATTACAGATAAAGGGTGGGAGGAGAGATCTGCCTCTGCCAAGGCTGACAAAACCCCTAATCCTCTTCTGACCTTGGTTCTATAACCTCTGTAACTGGTGAGATCCTTGCTCCCTTGTCTTCATTCCCGCAGGGGTTTTGAAACTTTCAGGCCAGTGGTCCTCCATTTTATCACGGCGGAGAGCCTTCCTCCCTTCCCCCTTTATCTTTTACTTCCACCTCTTCTATTTTTCTTCTTTCTGTCCTTTGCCTTTTCCTTCTCCCGAGAGCGCCCAACGATTGAGGCCCCATGGCCACTTAGGGTAGGGTTCTCTCCTTTTAGTCGTCTAATCGGCTTATGCCTTTTTTCAGTTTATATCCTTTCCTTTGTCTGTCCCTCGGCTCTCTTGCCTCACTCTCTTTCTCTAAAAACTGTTTCTTCCTCGCCAACTCAACAGAACTGGGATGGAGGAGGAGTCTACGGTGCCTAACGGCCAACCCACATGTGCCGTGCAGTGTGTCAGCCTTGTGGCGCCGATTCCTACCTCCAAAAAAAACAAACAAAAAAAACCCTCTCCCATGGCGGGTGCACACCTCCAGCTTGCACCCAACAGTAATGAATGGTGAAGATACAAGAGAAGATCAAGAATTACGGTAGGTACATAATTTTCATTTTTATGCAACATACCTAACTCTAACAAGTAAGTACTGTTCTACATTATCACACCTAACTCTTACAAGCAAAGTATGATCTACACATCAAAACTAAATCTTAACAGGTAGAGTACTGTTTTAAGCATCACACCCAACTCTACAGGTAGAGTACTGTTATATGTATCACACCTAACTGTAACACATAGAGTACTGTTCTACGCATCATACCCAACTCGAACAGGTAGAGTACTGTTTTACGTATCACACCTAACTCTTACAAGCAGAGTATGATCTACACATCAAAACTATCTTGAACAGGTAGAGTACTAGTCTATGCATCACACCCAACTCTACTGGTAGAGTAGTGTTTTATGCATCACACCTAACTCTAACACGTAGAGTACTGTTCTACATATCACACTATTCTAACAGATAGAGCACTGTTCTACACACCACAACCAACTCTATCTGTTAGAGTAGGGTGATGTGTAGAACAGTACTTACTCTACCTGTTAGGTGTGATGCATAAAACACTACCGGTAGAGCTGGGTGTGATGCATAGAACAGTACTCTGCCTGTTCAAGTTGGGTGTGATGTGTAGAACAGTATTCTACGTGTTACAGTTAGGTGTGATACATAGATCAGTACTCTACCTGTAGAGTTGGGTGTGATGCGTAGAACAGTAATCTACCTGTTAGTTAGTTTTGATGCGTAGATCATACTTTGCTTGTAAGAGTTAGGTGTGATAATGTAGAACAGTATTTAACTTTTAGAGTGAGGTGTGATGCATAAAACAGTAAACTAGCAAATGGGGAGAGGGGTGCAGCACCCGAAACGTTGAATGGGAAGAACACCCCTCCCCCCTCAACTAGTGGTCAAACAGGAGTTCAGCATGTTTGTAGTTCATTTGCATCACCAGGTAAAGAAAAAGGTCCGGCTCCCCATACGATGCACAGGGGAAACGCCGGACCTCGCCCAACAACTAACACACCGAAGTCTAACCAATGGAAAATCGTGTACACAAGTGCTCGCAGTCTGGGAAACAAGATCCCAGACCTGCAGGCAATAATGACAGAGGCTAAACTGGACATAGTAGCCATTAGCGAGACATGGTTTACCAGTAACCACACTTGGGAGACTTCAGTACCTGGCTATGTACTGTTCAGAAGAGACCGAGCTGCAAAAAGGGGGGTGGAGTGGCCCTTTATGTCAATGAAAATATCAAAGCTACAGAAATTCAGAATACACATAAGGAGCCAGAAGAACTGTGGGTCACCCTGGAAACAGGAAATGGGACAGCCATACTAACTGGGGTTGTGTACAGGCCTCCAGACCAGGGGGAGGACATGGACACGTTACTGTTAGAAGATATACAAAACATGACATCTAAAGGGGAGGTTCTGTTAATGGGAGACTTCAACATGCCAGATACAGATTGGTCAATACCAGCAGGGACATCTGCCAGAACTAGACATATGGTGGATCCCTGCAGGGGGGAGGGCCTCAAACAACTGGTACAACAACCCACAAGAGACAGGGCTATCCTAGATCCTAGTACTGACTAACAGGGAAAGGATCATAGATCTCCAGGTAGAAGGTCACCTGGGTGCCAGTGACCATCACATGGCATGGTTCAATTTGGCCACTAGAACAAAATCATCCCATTCCAAGGCAAAAATATGGGACTTCAGAGGAGCTGACTTTGATAAGATGGCCAACAGAGTTAAGCTAGCTCTGGCAAAAAAGAAATACAGGTGAGAGGCTACAGGCAAAGTAGGCAAGCATTAAAGATGCAATACTTGAAGCAACATCCCATTGTGTTAGTGAGAAAAGGAAGTGCAAAAGAAGAAGGAAACCACTTTGGTTCTCAAACACAGTAGCAGAAAAGGTCAGAGCCAAAAGGCTGGCCTTCAGGAAATATAAGGGAACGCAACAGGATGAAGATAGGAAGGCAAACCAAACTTCCCTAAGGGAAGCAAGGAAGGCAGTAAGGCAGGCAAAGGCCCAAACTGAGGAAACACTAGCACAAACAGTAAAAGAAGGTGACAAGACTTTCTATAGATACATTAGTGAAAGGAGAAAGTCCAGAGGGGGTATTGCTAAGATCAAAGGGGATAAGGGGGCGTGTGAGGAGGAGGACCATGTAAAAGCATCTATCCTAAATAGATACTTCTGCTCAGTATTTACTGAAGAGAAGGTAGGGCAGGGCCCACAGCTCTGCACCATGGACACGGGGGGGGGGGGAGGTTTGCAGTAGTCGCTTCACAAAAGAAAGGGCCCTACAAGAGCTCGCTAAGTTCAGGGTGGACAAGGCAATTTGACCTGATGGCATACATCCCAGGGTACTAAAGGAGCTAAGGGTGGAACTAGCAGAGCCATTATCAGAACTGTTTAGTGAGTTTCTGAGTGCAGGAAAGGTCCCAGAAGACTGGAGAAGGGCTCATGTGATCCCGCTCCACAAGAGTGGTAGCAGGAAACTACAGACCAGTCAGTCTTACCTCAGTAGTGGGCAAGATTATGGAGACACTCCTTAAGGAAAGGATAGTGGAACACCTGGAATCCATAGGAGCACAGGATCCAAGACAGCATGGGTTTACAAAAGGAAGGTCCTGTCAAACTAATCTCATAGATTTCTTTGACTGGGTAACCAGAGTGGTGGACCAAGGGGGAGCAGTTGATGTTGCTTACATTGACTTCAGCAAAGCTTTCCGATACTGTTCCACATAGAAGATTGATTAATAAGCTGGGTAGGCTCAGGGTGGGTCAGACGTTGGTCAACTGGGTGGCAAACTGGTTGACGGGCAGAAAACAGACAGTGGTGGTAAACGGTATACAGTCAGAAGAGATGCAAGTTACAAGTGGGGTACCTCAGGGATCAGTCCTGGGGCCAGTCCTCTTCAATATCTTCATCAGTGACGTTGCAGATGGACTGGAGGGTAAGGTTTGTCTGTTTGCAGATGACACCAAGATCTGCAACAGAGTAGATGATCCAGATGGGGTGGGCAGAATGAGAAGAGATCTGGATAAACTAGCAAAATGGTCAGAAGAGTTGCAACTGGGGTTTAACGCAAAGAAGTGCAAGATCATGCACATAGGGAAGAGAAACCCTGAAGCCACCTATAGGCTGGGAGGGGAGTTGCTGGCAGTCACAAGGGAAGAAAGAGACTTGGTGTCATCATCACCGATGACCTGAAATCATCCAAGCAAACCTCTAAAGCAGTAGGTAAGGCTAGAGGGATGTTGGGGTGTATTAGTATGGGTATCACAAGTCAGAAGAGGAGGTAATAATCCCTCTTTACAAGACTCTAGTTAGGCCCCATCTGGAGTACTGCGTGCAGTACTGGAGGCCACACCTTCACAAGGACATTAACCAAATTGAGGCAGTCCAAAGAAGGGCAACCAAAATGGTGCAGGGACTGCATCAGAAAACATAAGAGGACAGATTAACTGAACTCAATATGTATACCCTAGAGCAAAGGAGGGAGAGAGGTGATATGATTGAAACAGCTTAAGGGCATTAACGAGGTGAAAGAGTCTAACATGTTTCAATATAAGAAAAATAGCAGGACAAGAGGACACAGCATGAGATTAGAGGGAGGCTGATTAAGGGGTAATGTGAGGAAGATCATTTTCACAGAAAGGGTGGTGGATGCATGGAACGGCCTACCTCAGTAAGTGGTGGATATGAATACCGTGCAGGGCTTCAAACAGGCATGGGATAGGCATAAGGGAGCAATACAGATGAGTATGAATAGATAGGACATTGACAGAGCAAAGGCTGATGGCACATTCATAAGGTAGAAAAAGAAATGGGCAGACTGGATGGGCTTTGAGGTCCTTATCTGCCATCAACTTCTATGTTTCTAAGTACTCTACCTGTAGAGTTGGGTGTGATGCGTAGAACAGAACTCTACGTATCAGTTAGGTGTGATACATAGAACAGTACTGTGTCTGTTAGAGTGGTGTGATATATAGAACAGTACTCTATCTGTTAGAGCAAGGTGTGATGCATGAAACAGTACCCTACCTGTAGAGTTGGATGTGATGTATAGAATGGTACTCTACTTGTTAAGAGTTAGATGTGATGTGTAAAACTACTCTACCTGTAGAGTTGGGTGTGATGCGTAGAACAGCACTCTGCCTGCTAGACTTAGGTGTGATATGTAGAACGTACTCTAGCTGTTAGGGTTAGGTGTGATATGTAGAACAGTGCTCTACCTGTTAGTGTGGTGTGATATGTAGAACAGTACTCTGCCTACTAGAGTTAGGTGTGATATGTAGAACAGTACTCTGTGTGCTAGAGTTAGGTTTGATATGTAGAACAGTACTCTGCCTGCTAGAGTTAGGTGTGATTTGTAGAACTGTACTCTGCCTGCTAGAGTTAGGTGTGATATGTAGAACAGTATAGTGTAGTATAGTATATGAGTATACTAGAGAAATGGTCAGAAACATGGCAGCTGAAGTTCAGTACAAAGAAGTGTGCGGTGTTGCATATAGGGTGTAAAAATTAACTGGCCAAGTACTGACTGAGGGGAGGGCAGATAAAGCAAACAGAACAGGAGAGGGATCCGGGGATTATGATATCAAACAATCTTAGGGTAAGTGACCAATGTAGTAAGGCAGTTGGCAAAGCTAACCGAATGATGGCATGCATAGGAAGGGGCATAACTAATAGGAAGAGGGAGGTGCTGATGCCATTATATAAGACCATGGTTAGACCGCTCCTGGAGTACCGGGGTACAGTTCTGGAGGCCTCATGTAAGAAAGGACATAGATGTAATAGAAAAGTTCAGAGAAGGGCAACAAAGATGGTGCAGGTATGCAAGGGAAGCCACATAAGACAAGACTGAGAGAATTAAATCTGTATCCGCTGGAGTTTAGAAGAGAGAGAGAGAGAGGAGACATGATAGAGACATTCAAGTATATGAAGGTGATAAATAAAGTGAGGGAAAGAAGTCTATTTAAAACAAAAGTCGGAGTTAAAACGAGGTCAAACTTTAAGATTTGAAGGAGGAAGATTTAAAGATAATGTAAGAGGATGTTATTTTACTGAGAGGGTGATTGAACCCTGGAACAGATTACCTGAGCAGGTGGTAGGTGTCAAAACGGTGGAGGGATTCAAGAGAGCATGGGATAGACATATGTGGTTGGTTAGAGGATAGCCTCCTTGTGCACTGGTGACAAGTAGGGGAAGGGGGGAGATGGGCAGACTGGATGGGCCAGGATGGTCCTTTTCTGCTGACATATTACTATGATACTAGTACTCTGCCTGCTCTAGAGTTAGGTGTGATATGTAGAACAGTACTGTTCCTGCTAGAGTCCGGTGTGATGCGTAGAACAGTATTGTACCTGTTAGAGATTGTTAGCCAGTGAGGTCAGGAGGCTGATGAGGTATGAAGAGGACTAAAACGAGAGATTTCAGTCACTGGGTAGAAATAGAATAGTGTTCAACGCATCACACCTTTATAGAAAATTGAATGTTTCTGAACTTGATGGTTTTATCTGTCTTTACCTATGTTTGATACCTGATTTTAAAATTTGATTTTGTATTGTTTTAAGTTGTACAGCGCTTCAAAAAATGAAAAGCGCTATATAAATAAAATTATTATTAAGTACTATCACACAGAAAATCTTCTATTTAGCAAAAGGGAAAGAAAAAGTACTTCAGATATAAAACATAACAGTTACTTAGTATTTTCTTGGGAGAACTAGCATTAATTCTTCATGAAGCTGGTCTGTCGGTGCAGTGATAGGGCTACCGTTTATAACACCAGAGACCTGGGTTCAGGAACGTGCCTGGAACATGGGGAACTGGCCTGGGTGGAGGAGGATAAAAGCGTCCTACAGGATGTGCTCCTCTGAGGAGAGAGGGCAGCACTCTCCACTACTGCCCCACCTCCTGGGTGACCACGGGTGGGGATACAGCCAGAGAGTCTAGTGGGAGGGAAATGTAGCCTAGCTCTGGTGCATGGGCATGCAGTACAGCGTGTATGTGCACCATGGAGCCTTAGCTGGCTGCGTCCCAAGGGTGGGAAGAAATGCAAGCAGGAAAGCTTGGTCATGTGGTAGTATGAAGCCGACACTCTCAGGCCCCACCTCTCCCAACTGCATGTTGCACCCCATATAAGACAGGATGTCATGGCTGACAACGCTCGCAAAAGAACCCACCAGGATTCATGTGATGCGCTTAGTGTGAGAGGCAGCTTTCCTCTCAGCTCCGTGAACTACACTTAACAGAAACAGGCAAAAAACCTGTTAAAATATTTTTGTTTTTATTTCTAATTACCATGGTGCAAGATAACTAATTAAGGAATACCTGTGGACTTACTCTCACTGAAATGAGTAATGAGGAGTCGCATCAAATGGATCTGACATCTGCCCTGCTAGTGCCACCGTGATCTCAGACAATTAAGCGACACAAGCAGGGCTCACTCCTTGACTCTGCACCAAAGCCCAGTGACTGGGAAGGCATGTCCGACAAACTCAGTTCTTCGCTGAACTAGCCTCAATTAAAATCACACCGCTGGAGTTTGTTGGTGATTTTAGAACCCTAAAACCAGCTTTGGAAACTTTGACTAGGCAAATGGACAATACCAAAACCCACATCAGTTCCATAGAGAATAGACAGGAGTGTGAATCTGCTGAAATACAGCAACTAAAGAAAAGAAATCGCAAAACTGGAGGATCGGATTGAAGATCAAGAGGGGAGGAATAGGAGGAATAATTTAGGGCTGGTGGGGATCACTGAGAAGGTGGGAGGGGTGCTAGCTAGCCTTCGTACAGAAATTCCAACAAGAGGTGGCAGGGCTACCCAAGACAGAGACTGCTTATGTCATAGAATGGGCTCATCACTCCTTGAGACCGCAGCCTCCATCTGGGGGTGAGCCTAGAGCTATCATTTTAAGGTGCCTACATTTCCAAGAAAAATACATACAAAGCCAAGCTCGCAAACAAGGCACCTTAATGTGGAATGGGACTCTCTTCTGCATTTTCAGTGATGTCACCTGTACCAATTGTGATAAGCAGCTAGCCTATACGGTGATTAAACAAACTCTGCATGGAACTCTGATAACATTTCGAGTGCTGCACCCACCCATCTTTTAGTGACCACCACCCAGGGCACCCATGAATTCCCTAACACAGATGTTGCAAGCAAGGAACTTCCAAAACTGCTGCCTGACATCTTCAAGGCGCCCTCTGCCTTTACACACTGAGTTACCCAGGTGCTAAGACTACTTTTCAACAAGGTAATTGCGTAAACTGCAACCTAAAGCCTGATTATGTGAGGAATGTAAAGTATGTGGTAGTTTGGGACTTTTACTATTGCAACTGTACTCTTCTGGCTCATAAGATCCCCTCCACCCCCCAACGCTGGGTCAATTTTCAAAATGGAACTGAAACATAGAAAAATAGAAATTGTCAGCAGATAAGGACCGCTAGGCCCATCCAGTCTGTCTGTAAGCCCTATACTTGTTTACGCCCCCTGACCCTATTCAGTTAGTGGCCCTTCACCACTCCTTCCTACCTGTAAGGGTCCCTTATGCCTATCCCAGACATGTTTAAATCCCTCCACTGTGCTCACTCCCACCACCTCCTGTGGCAGACTATTCCATGTGTCCACCACCCTCTCCGTGAAGAAATGCTTTCTCACATTTCCCCTTAACCTGCCACCTTCCAATTTCATATCATGCCCCCTCGTCCTTGTACTCCTGTATTGGAAGATGTCTCTGCCCGCACCTTGTTTTATGTCCTGAAGGTACTGAATGTTTCTTGTTGTGTTCCCTGATCCTCCTTTCCTTCAGCGAGCACGTATTGAGGTCCTTAATCTCTCCCTATGTTTTGTGGCAGTGCCCTGTACCATCTTAGTCACCCTTCTCTGAACTGCCTCCATCCTGTCAATGTCCTTGCAAAGGTGTGGCCTCCAGACTTGTACATAGTGTTTTATACAGTGGCATCATTACCTCTCACCTTCTGCTAGTGATACCTCTACCTATGCACCCCAGCATACCACTGGCCCTCCCTACAGCCTTTGTACTCTGCTTAGACACTTTTAGGTCATCTGAAATAATAACCCCTAGGTCTCTTTCTTCCTTGGTGATTGTTAGCAACTCTCTCCCCCCCATCCTGTAGCTCTCCCCAAGGTTTATTTGTCCCATGTGCATTATTTTGCTCTTCTTTGAATTAAACCTCAGTTGCCACACGTCGGACCATTTTTCAAGCTTCCCCAGGTCCCTCCTCATTTTCTCCACCCCGTCTGGAGTATCCACCTACTTGCAGATCTTGGTGTCATCTGCAAACAGGCAGACCTTTCCCTCCATCCCTTCTGCAATGTCACTAATGAAGACACTGAACAGGACTGGCCCAAGGACTGATACTTGAGGTACCCCGCTGGTCACCCCCCTCTTCCTGGGTTGGATCCCATTTACCACCACCCTCTGCCTCCTGTCCATTAGCCAGTTCCTGACTGAGTCTGCCACCTTATGCCTCATGCCCAGACTACCCATCTTGTTTACCAGCCTTTTATGTGGGACGGTGTCGAAGGCCTTGCTGAAATCGAGGTAGGCGACGCCCACTGCCGTCCTTCCCGATTTACTTCCTTCATCACCCAGTCAAAAAAAATCTATCAGATTTGTCTGACATGACCTTCCTGCTGTGAATCCATGTTGCCTTGGATCCTGGGCACCGTTGGATTCCAGATGTGCCACTTTCTTTAAGCAGTGCCTCCACGATCTTACCAACTACTGAGGTGAGGCTGACTGGCCTATAGTTCCCCACCTCCTCCCTACTACTGCTTTAGTGTAGAGGGACATGTGCCCTCTTCCAGTCCTCTGGAACCACTCCTGTGTGGAGTGACACTGTGAACATGGCTACCAGAGGTGCTGCTAGCTGCCTTCGCAGCTCCCTTAATATCCTCGGGTGTATGCCATCTGGCCCCATTGCTTTCTCCACCCTCAGTTTTGTAAGCTCCTCCAGGACTTTCTCCACTGTGAATGGGCTGGTGTCCACCCCCCTTTTTGCATCTGTTGCCCAGCTGTGGTCCCTGACCCTTCCCCTCTTCAGTGAATATTGAACAGAAGTATTTATTCAGTATTTCTGCCATGTCTGGGTCTCCCTCCTTACACTCTCCTTCATTCCCTTTGAGCCTTACAATCCCCTCCCAGCTTTTCTTCCTTTGCTGATGTACCTATAGAATGTCTTGTTCCCTTTCTTCACCATCTATGCTAAACCCTCCTTGGTCCGCGCCTTTGCGCTTCTAACAGCCTTCCCCGCTTCCCTTAGACACTCTAGGTACACCTCCCTGTCTTCATCCCTTTGGGTCTCCTTATATTTCATGAAACTCGTCCTTTTAACCCTTACTTTGTCTGCCACTTCTTTCGAGAACCATAGTGGCTTCCTCCTTCTCTTGCTTATGGATACCTTCCTAATGCATTGGTTCGTCACTTTCACTATGGCTCCTTTCAGGTACCGCCACTGCTCTTCAACCCCCTCTCTTACCTCCCTTTTCTCCAGGGCTACTGTGATACATCTGCCCATTTCAGCGAAGTCCACCCTTTTGAAATCTAAAACCTTTGCCTTGTGCGAGTTGACCGAGTCCCTGTCCCTATGCTAAACCACACTATGTGGTGGTCGCTAGACCCCAGTTGTCCTTCTACCCAGATTTCTGCGATTCTGTTCCCATTTGTCAGTACTAGGTCCAGAATTGCCCTGTCTCTGGTGGGATCAAGCACTAGCTGCCTGAGACCTGCCCGCTGTAGGGAATCTAGGATGCCTCTGCTTCTGGTTGAAGCAGCTGCCTGGGTGGTCATATCCACGTCCGGCATATTGAAATTATCCAGCAGCAGAAATTCTCCTTTATTCACCATTTCATGTATTGTATTTCATCCACTAGCTCCCTGTCCACTTTCTTCCCCTGTGCCGGAGGCCTGTAGATCACCCCTGTGCATATTGCTACGCCATTGCCAGGTTCAAGGGTGACCCACAGTGCCTCGGCCTCCCCTGTCTATCCTCCACCTCTGTAGCCTTTATACCCTCTCTGACGTACAGGGCCCCCCTTTTTTTACCCCATCCCTCCTGAACAGAGCATAACCCAGTACATTTATGTCCCTGCCATGATTTGCAGTGTACCATGTCTCTGTTATTGCTGCTGTGTCCATGTCTGCCTCCACTAATAAGTCCTCCAGGTGTGGGATTTTATTTCCCAGGCTGCAGGCATTAGTTACCATGGCTTTCCATGTTCTGCAACCTATCCCCCCCTCTGTTCCTGTTTTTGCTCTCCTGCTTCTTCCCCCACCCCAATTATCTTTCCTATGTGGCCTCAATTCCTCTGCTTCTCCGTTTACACCTTCAGTTGTCCCTGTCATCAACTCATTTTCCTGCATGTGCCCACAGGAAGGTGATACTAAGTCTTCTGACACCCCCGGGCCAGTTTAAATGCTTGCTGCAGAAGCATTCAGACTTTTCACTTAGGACTAATGACTCCTTCCCTGATGGATGCAGGCCTTCATTCTTATACAGGCTCACATCTTTCCAGGTGGGGCCCAGTCACCCATGAAGCTAAAACCCTCCTTTCTACACCATTGCTTCAACCAGGAGTTGAATTTCTGGATGTGGAGTGACCTAGCCTCCCCCTTGCCATGGACAGGTAGCACCTCCGAGAAGGAGATGGAGTGCGCTATCTGCTTCAGGCCCCCCCAACCTCCTGAAATCTTCCTGGATTCTGACTGTCTCCACCTTGTCGCCCACCTGGTCATTTGTCCCCAGGGAGACAATGACATCCAGTTACTTCCTCTTTACTATTGCCCTTTCAATCCCATGGATCTGCTTCGCATCACTTCATGCAGTGCTTCCTGGAAGGCACTTTACCTCCCTCTCCCCCCTGCTTGGTGCTCCTAACTTCACTCCCGGACAATTGAGTCCCCCACCAGCAATAGCTTCCTTCTCCTCTGGGGTCCTCTTCCTCCTTGGTCTCAGCTGTGGTTGCCCTTGTGGGGCTCTCCTGCTCCTCCAAAACAGTGTAGGAGTTACTTAGCTAGAGCGGTTGGAGGATGTGCTTGAGGTCCCCATTCCTTCTCTCTCCCCCTTAGCCCACTGAGGTCCAACCACTCCTTCTCCTCGGCATCCTTTGAGGTTCAGGTTGTGGACCCGGTGGCCTCTGGGTTGGGGCGAATGTCCCCTATAACCTGGACAACTCGACAACAACTGTAATACTGTCAATCTGCAAGTGTCCAGCATTGAATACCTGACACCTTCTGAGGGCATCAAAATGGTGAATCAACTACACCCTCTTTAACTGACGTCTTCTTCTTAAAGGCATCATTCGTTTTTTCCTGCCCTACACCCACTGACAAATCAGCCACAGCTGGACTTCTCTGACAGGAACTGTCATCCCTGTCACTTTCCACAGACGTTGGGCCATACCTCCGAGCTCCTTATCCTTGACGGCAAGCTGTCCAGTGGCGGGCTATGTAGGACGAGCCCTTAGTGCTGCACGATACACCTCCTATATGTATCGTCAAGCAAGAAACCTGTCGCACATTCGTACAGCCTTGACTTTTGCAGGGTAAATGACAGTGAAGACTTCGTATGGCGAGAATCTCCATTGGACACAGAAACGGACAGTGGCATGGCCCTGTCCTGTGTGGGAAAAGAAGGAAAGCAATTCTTGCTCACTGGACCAACCGCTGCTCATGTTTTTCTCCTGATTTCAGGGACAAGGGTGCAGACATGACGGGACTTCTTGCCAGCTAAGCGCTGGGCTTCTTTACCACTACAGGTACTGTTAGCTGTGTGCACCTGCACAACCAACTCTCCGGGTCTCCATTTCACCCCTTTGTAGCAGGGGCTTCTGTTTTTTTCAGTACTCTCCCCGTAATTAAACTGAACATGTTTACATAGTGTGTCATGTAAGGTCCGTGTGATGGCGAAGAATCTATTGCTTATGGGGCCGGGAGGAGGAGTCTCGCTATCCACAAGCCTGAATGGGGGGGGGGGCTACTATGGCTTTTAAATTGCACTGTATTTTGCTGTCTGCCACATTTCTTTCTAGTGCCTTACAGGTTTAATATTAAGTTCGCTCAGTTCTGTTGGTTCCCGAGTGGAGGATCACCCTCGTACAGGCCCTGATCGGACTTACCGATTGAGGTTGCTGGCACCACACCAGTTTGACACGCTCATTGAGGTGGCTGCTGGTGAGGAACTTCAAACCACTGTCAAGTCCATTGTCTTTTAATTGTTAATGCTCATTGCACTGCAGGTTACAGTTTGAATAGTGTGGTGTAATGATATTCATTCCTGTTATGTTTTTTGTTATTAGTGTTAGATGTTCTAGGTCTTATCCATATTGTACTGCTGACAAATTATTATGTGGCTATGTGTTTGCCACAAGAGGGTACGTGATGTAAACATAGCACTACATGCAAATGGTTTGCCAATCCCAGGAAATTCGGGGGTGCAAAAGATCAGGTTATTATTAATTGTTCATCGAGGGTTTGTCAGGCATTCACCACTCCAGGCCTGTTGCGAATAACCCATACTGTTGTATAACGTGGAACGTTAAAGGGGCCCAGACCAAAGAAAAGAGGTATCAAATACTTAAGGACCTCAACGCACCGGGGGCAAAAGTGGCATTTTTACAAGAGACACATACACACACACTGGCACGCCAGGCTACATTCTGGAGGAGGTATGACAGGATTGAATAAGGCCCTGCCCCATTTGTTATGCAGAAAGAGTTTAAATGCAAAGGTCTGTTCTATCCTCTCCTTTTCTGTCTCTTCTCTGTCTGGTTGTGTAACCAAATTTTCTTGTGAGACCTAGGAACTGATCACTGACGTTCTGCAATTGTCTGCCTCTCACTATCTCTCTGTCTTCCCTTGCTGTTCTGTCTTTTCTTCCCCCTTGCATATCTGCAGTTATAAAAATATATGTGAATCTCTGTGTAAAACTGTATGTGAAACTGGGATCCCTTTCTTTAAAACTGTATATAGCTGTACTGTTGAAATAATTGCAAAAAACTATTTGGAACTCAAGGGGTTAAACTGAGATGGTGATGTGCAGACTTTACAGAGCTGTCAACAAGAGGTCAGTTCTGGGTCTTTATGTTCTTTTTGCTGCACCTGTAAGAACATTGGAAACGGACAAGCACATTCTGTGAAAAAACACTGACTCCTTAACGAGCTCCCTGCAAAGACTTGTTATAAAAAGAGCAGCAATGTTTTGCAAGAGAGAGACTGAGATTTGAAACTAAGAAGAAACACTCAGAAGGAGGACAGTTTTCTCTTTTTCTACTGCCTTTGTAAATAGTTATACTGAATAATTCTTATTTTTTATTTTGCTGTTATTAAGAAAAAAACGCTATTTGTGAATTTTGAAACTGTTCTTGGTTTTTCTATGCTTCCTGACCTGAGCCTCAATGACAGATGGTGTCAACCTAAAATGGATTTATGCCGTGCATACTCTAAGCCAGGAGCTTTGTGTGTGGTTGCTAGACCTGGTACCAGGGAAGCATAGAAGAAAGGTATGGATTCTGCAGCAGCAAGTGCAGGAGTGATTACCAGAAGAAGGGCAGCCAAACTAGCAGAGACAGAAGTCCAAGCTGAGACTGTACAGTCAGCACCAGCGATGGGGAAAAAAAGAACAGGCAGTGACAGGACCTGAAAGCCTGACTGCCTTTTTCAAATGGGCTGTACAACAAACAGAGACGGAGAAACAGAGAAGAAAGGATGCAGCAGAGAGAAAGAGATTCAATGTTTAGAGACATAGAGAAAAAAATTCAACAACTCGAGAAGCAGAGAAAAGAAGAGATGCAGTGACAGGAGCAGCAAAGAAGAGAAGACATGCGGCGATGAATGACTTGCAGGTTATCAAAGCTGGAGGATCTGGCACTGGTCCAGCAGAGCAACAAGACACAAAAAACTTAAAATACATTAAACTTACAAAATTGTGTCCCTCGGATGATATTGAAGTATACCTGACAACTTTTGAAAGGGTTGCCGCATCCTGCCAGTGGCCAAAGCAGCAATGGGCAATCAGACTGGTACCTTACCTGACACGGAAAGCCCAACTTGCCTACATCAACATGGACACTACATAGTCAGAAAACTATGACCTGGTGAAAAGAGAGGTCCTTAAAAGATACGACATCTCAGGAGAGACCTACAGGCAGAGATTTCAGTCTCTGAAGTGCAACTTAGTCGACAACCGTCGAGAAGCCTTCACCCAACTCAGAGAACTCCTTATGAAATGGCTCCAACCAGAGGGTAAAACAGTCCCACAGATCATCGACACATTTGCAATGGAGCAATTCGTCAACATCCTGCCTACAGATGTACAGCTCTGGGTAAAAGAACACCAACCAGAAAGTGGGGAAAAGGCTGTTTCTTTAGCTGAAGATTACCAAATGGCCAGAAAGATGCCGCAGCAGTGAGGTAACAGCCAGGCACCGGTAAGACGCTCTTTTTTTTCCCCATTTAAACTCCAAGTCTGATAACGCTGGTGGGAGTAACAAATCTGCACCCAAAGACTTTATTTTACTATAACTGTAATAAGCCAGGTCATATTGCAAGAAATTGTCATAGTAAGGAGTGTGACACTGGAGCAGATTTGTTCTTAGCAAATTGGGGCAAGTACTTAACAGATGTGAAGGTGGAAGATAAGATTGTGAAGGGACTTATAGATATGGGAAACAGACAGACCCTAGTGTTTATTGAAGTGCTGGGAAAACAATGTCCAAAAGGACCAGGTACTGGTGTCATCTGCATCCACAGGGACACTCGATACTATCCCACCAGCCAAGTGACTCTGATTGTTAATGGTGTGTTGCACCAAATGAAAGTGGGGGTAGTAAAGTTACCTGTACCTGTAGTTGTTGGAAGTGATTTTCCAGGATGAGTTAATCAAAGAGGGAGCTAATCCTGATGTTTCAGCAGCTGTGGTGATGAGCTCAGGCAAAGAAAATCTCAGATGGCGGGGACTCTTTTCCTTTTGCTGATTTTGATTCAGACTTGTTTAAGCAGAGCTCCAAGATTCAGAAATCCAGGAAAGAAAGATGACGCCTGAAGAAACAGTGGCAACAAAAGACTGATGGACATAAGAGGTTAACATATGAAAATGCTGAAACTAAATTGATCTCTGATTGTGATTTTCTTTCAGAACAAGCTAACAATGTTTCTCTCCAGGGTTATTGTAAGCAGCTGGGGGTGAAACCAAAACAGGATAAACCTATGTTTAAAAAATGTAATGGGCTACTGTACAGAGTTTGGGTTAAACCTCAGACACAGGACCAAATAGAAACAGTGGCTGTACCACAAAAGTATAGATCTGAGTTGTTACAGACAACACATGATAGTCCTATGGCTGGTCACTCAGGGAGGGATCGCACCCTTGCCAGATTGCTGTACCGATTTTACTGGCCTGGAATTCATGAAGATGTTGTTACCTATTGCAGTTCCTGTGCGGAGTGTTTGAAAGTAGCTCCGGTGACTAAAAAAGACAAGGTGCCCCTGGTGCCCCTACCCTTGGTAGATGTGCCTTTTGAGAGAATTGTGCTGGATGTGGTTGGCCCCTTAGACAAAAGTAAAAAGGGTAATCGATTCATTTTTCTAGTATATGACTATGCTGCTCGATACCCAGAGGCAGTTCTAATGTGTATTGTCACAGCCCCAAAAGTGGCATCAGAGCTTGCCAAACGTTTCAGCAGGGTGGGCATACCAAAAGAGATTATTACTGATCAGGGTAGTCATTTTGGTGCTGCATTACTGAAGGAGCTGTGCCGACTACTAGATATCACTGCCATGACAGCCTCCCCTTATTACCCTCAGACAGACAATCTTGTTGAGCATTTTAATCAGACCCTAAAACGGTTGCTGAAAAGGTTTGTAAAAGGGGAAGGGAAAGACTGTGACCAATACTTGCCTTACCTGCTTTTTGCTTACAGAGAAGTGCTACAGGCATCAACAGGTTTTTCACCATTTGAAATGCTTATGGTAGACAACTTAGAGGGCCACTAGATGTAATAGAAGAAACATGGGAAGGTAACCCCCATCAGAAACAATCTGTTACATCTTATATGTGTGCACTGAGAAAGAAGCTGGCAAAATATGTTGAAACTGCCCATAGTAATCAGGAAGAGGCCCAAAACCAGCAGAAGGTATATTATGACCATGCAGTAAAAGAAAAAGTTTTTGAGCCAGGTGAAAAGGTCTTGCTACTGTTACCCACTACAGAAAATAAACTCAATGAAGTGGCAGTGGCCTTATAAAGTGCTTAGACTTACTGACACAATTAACTATGAGACTGAGACCCCTGATAGGAAAAATCCTACCAAGGTATACCATGCTAACCTTCTCAAGAAATGGGTTGAAACAAACACCAAAAACTGTTTTGCTGGTTATACCAGAAACTGATAAAGAAGATATTGATGTAACTTATGACAGACTGGAACAGACCAACTGCTGATGCTGTAAAGGTGAATGTTTCCTTAACCTCAGAACAAACCACAGAAATGTTTAACTTGCTAAAGACATTTAACAGAATGTTTGCCACAGTACCAGGCTGAGCAAAAGGGGTTGGGCACGTAATAGTGACAAGGAGTGCTCGCCGTTATTAGACAAAAGACATACAGATTACCAGAGTGGTAAAGAGCTGACATGGTTAAGGAAATAAAAAAGTGAAAGAATTGGGTATCATAGACGGGTCAAGAAGTGCTTGGTCATCACCAGTGGTGATTGTAAACAAAAAAGAAGGGGGGTGTAAGAATCAACCTTGATTTTAGGAAACTTAATCAAGTGTCAGAATTTGACAGTTATTCTGTGCCCAGAAGAGATGATTTAGTAGACAGACTGGGGAGTGCCAAGCATATCAGTACCCTTGATCTCACCAAGGGTTACTGGCAGATCCCCCTAGCTAATGAATCCAGAGACAAAACTGCATTTGCCACTCCCATAGGATTCTGTCAGTTCACCGCCATGCCATTTGGTTTACATGGCGTACCTGCTACATTCCAGCGGTACATGGATGTAATTTTATCCCCTCACACTGGTTATTGTGCTGCATACCTGGATGATTTTGTGGTATACAGTCCAGACTGGAAAAGCCACCTGGAACACCTACGGGTTGAATAAGGCCCTGCCCCATTTGTTATACAGAAAGAGTTTAAAAACAAAGGTCTGTTCTGTCGTCTCCTTTTCTGTCTCTTCTCTGTCTGGTTGCGCAACCAAATTTTTTTGTGAGACCTAGGAACTGATCACTCACAGTTTTGCAATTTTCCGCCTCTCGCTATCTCTCTGCCTTCCCTTGCTGTTCTGTCTTTTCTTCCCCCTTGCATATCTGCAGTTATAAAAATGTATGTGAATCTCTATGTAAAACTGTATGGGAAACTGGGATCCCTTTGTTTAAAAATGTATATAGTTATACTGTTGAAATGATTGCAAAAAACTGTTTGGAACTCAAGTGGTTAAACTGAGATGCTGGTGTGCAAACTTTACAAAGCTGTCAACAAGAGGTCAGTTCTAGGTCATTATGTTCTTTTTGCTTCACCTTCAAGAACATTGGAAACTGACAAGAACATTCTATGAAAAAACATTGTCTCCTTAATGAACTCCCTGCAAAGACTTGTTATAAAAAGAGCAACAATGTTTTGCAAGAGAGACTGAGATTTGAAACTGAGAAGAAACACTCAGAAGAAGAACTGTTTTCTCTTTTTGTACTGCCTTTGTAAATAGTTATACTGAATAATTTTTATTTTTTATTTTACTGTTATTGAGAAAAAATAAAATGCTATTTGTGAATTTTGAAACTGCTCCTGGTTTTCATATGCTTCTTGACCTGTGCCTCGATGACAGGAGTGAGTGGGTAGGACAGGTATTTGCAACAAGAGTCAGTAATAAATGTGCAGGGGTCGCTGTTTTAATACATAGAAGCTTACCCTTCCAAGTGATCGAGCAATAGGTGGACCCATTAGGGAGGCACATCATAGTTGGGGATAACCTGGACAATTTGTAAATAGTCCTTGCATCAGTATATGGGCCAGATGTGGAAGAACTACATTTCTTTACATCACTGCTACCCAAAATAACAGCTATGACTAATAGTCCCACTATGCTGGATGGAGACTAGAATTTGGTACCAGTTAACACAATGGACAGGTCCAAAACAAGGTGGGTAGGTCTCTCCTCCACTCATAGAGCTTTTGAAAAGTTTGAGGACTCCCTGGGGCTAGTAGAGATATGGTGGGTACCACACGTTCTGGTCAGCTGCCCATGACACCTCTTCTATGCTTGATTTTTTTTGTTTGTTTGTTGGTGTAGCAGGAAATTCTTAGGGTCACTACGGAATGTGAGATGCACGCTAGGGTTGTCTATGACCACTCTGCAGTTGGTTTGTCCTTTCTGCCTCCAAACCTAACAGACAGTTACAAATTTGGAGACTAAATAAAAACTTGGTAAAGGACCCGCAGTGCTTAATAAAAATAAAGGAGTGCACCAAGCAGTACTTTCAGTTTAGCACCAACACAGTAGGTAATAGGCACACCTCTGGTGAGCCTTTAAATGTACGCTCAGGGGTGGACTCATTCACCTAGCATCTACCAGGAACATGAAGAGGGAGGCAGAGGACAAGCAGCTGTTGCAGAACATCAAAGGACTTGAAAGAAAGGTTGGGGGGGAAGGGTTGTTGCACTGCTCTGCTTCTCCAACCCAGTGCAGCTAGAGCCAATTATAGAGAACTGCTCCTGGAGCAAGTGGAGTTTGCAATTTTCTGGGCCAGTACCAAATATATTGGCCAAGGGGAAGAAACGGGGAGGCTGTTGGCCCTCAGGTTCAAACAGAAGGAAACTACTAGAGCTATCAACCTAACTAAATCAAAAACTGGCCAGCTCCTGTCTAACCCACGGGACATTGCAGCTGCCTTTGGTGAGTTCTGTACTGAATTATATGCTAAAGAAGCACCAGTGCCAGGGTCTAAGATCCAACAGTTTCTTCACAAAGCAAATCTTCCAAAGCTTGCCCCAGACCCCTTGGACAAGCTGGGCACCCCAATATCCGATTATGAAGTCAAGCAAGCAGCAACATCCCTCATGCTAGACAAAGCACACGGTCCAGATGGGTTTTCCCCGAATTTCTATAAAGCATTGTTCCAAGACATGTCTAGTCCCACTCACGCTACTTTTTAATGAAGCCAAGTCGAAGGGTGACATAGATCCGGCCCTGCAGGAAGCCATCATCTCCTTGCTCCCTTAACCTGATAAAAATGTAGCCCAAATGGGCAATGACAGGCCTGTCTCACTCCCAAACAGTGACTTAAAAATCCTTGCCAAAATTTTAGCGGCCAGAGTGAGTGCAGTGTGGAGTCTTCTGATAGGCCCACAACAGGTGGACTTTATGCAGGGCTGACTTGCTACTGACCACCTACATAAACTGGCACATATTCTCTCTGTATCCAGGGGTTCCCAACAACCAGCAATTCTTCTCTCCCTGGATACAGAGAAAGCATTTGACACAGTGTCATGGCCATTCCTTTTCACGACATTAAATGAATTTGGCTTTCCTTCCTCATTTATAGACTGGGTCAAATTACTATATTCACACCCGACAGCCAGGATCTCTTGTAATGGCATCCGCTCTCCTCCCTTTGCCTTACAAAAAGGTACCAGGTAGGGATCTCCCCTTGCCCCATACCTTTTTAACCTATATTTGGAACCCCTGACCAGAAAGATCACAGCAGATGGCACTATTAGAGGTGTCGCAGTGGGAGATTCCAGATACAGAATCTCCACCTATGCCGATGATATGTTGCTACATATAGAAGACCTCCTACACTCAGTAGCGGCTGCACTAACCCAGCTACGGGAATTCGGACAAGGCTTGGGGTATAAGCTGAATCTCTCTAAAACCTACATAATACCATTTAACCACCTCACCCTTAAACAACAAGTGACACAGTGGGGGTGAGCACTTGTTGCCCAGAAACAATCAAATACCTAGGTATTTTTATCACCCAGAGTAAGAAATCAGTGTTTACCAAAAGTCTAGACTTCCTGCTTACCCAGCTCAAACAAGACCTGAAACGATGGAATTCTCTTGTGTTAACTCTCTGGACTAGGATCAGCATTTTTAAAATGATATCCTCCCTTGACTGTTGCATCCACTAGGGATGATAAGATAAGCAATACCAAACACCTGGTTTGTCCATCTTAAAACTGCCCTCTCATCCTTCCTCCCTCTGGAGCAGCAAAACCCTGCACAGAGCATACCACAAATTAACTCCTCTGAAAGAACAGGGTGGGCTGTAGTTCCCTGATTTCGGATTATATTACCTTGCTATTCATGCAGGCCAATTCCTATGGTGGAGAACAGATGCTGAGCAAGCGGAGGTTTCTACCTTCCCAATAGAAGACAATGAAAATAAATCTGTGCAGGAAAGCTGGTATTAACATAAAAGACCTCCTAAATGTGCCCTATAATAAATTCCCCAAGACCTTGGAATCCACACTATTGGCACCTTGGTCCTGTTCTGCAAACAGCTGAGCACAAATCTTCTCCTAGAACCTGAACAACTCTTAACTGGAAATCCAAACTTTAAAATCCAGAATAAAACCCTCTCTGCAGATTTTCTAGGTACTGTAAGGCTTAATAATCTCAACATGCTATTGGATGGGAACCTCCTGATGTCCTACAACAATTTTTTTTTTTCCCTCCCGGTTCCCTCTATCCTCGGACCCGCTCCACCCGCTGCCCCCAAGCCTAGGCTTGCCCCCCCTTAGGTGGGGCTGCCGGGGGGCTTCCACTCCCAACAGACACTGTTGCAAAGCCCCAGTTTACCTGGCCAGGGCAATGGGAGCGGGACACCCCCTCGGCGAATGTCAGAGGCCATGGACAGCGGGGTAGAGTGGGTCGTCATGCCGGGTGGGTGTTTTTTTTTCCATGCTTGCTCCCTGGGGGCGGGGAAGTGCAGTGATGTCAAGGGTCAACCCTGCCCCCTCCAATGTGACAGAGCTGGACACGGCAGTACCCCCAGCCTCTGCCAGGGGGTCCGTAAAGCGCCGGACACTCTTCTCCTCCCTCCCCCCAGAAAAGGAGGCAGTCCCAGGATGCTCGATCCTTCTCCCCAGCCAGTCTTTCCAACTCCCGGTCCGCTCTCGAACCCGGTCATCGCGCTGCTGGAACCAACTGCTGCGCCAGTGGGCTGGCGTCCTGCAACAGTTTTGAACAGTGCATGACACCCTCTATTATACCTGTCTTCCCCTTTCTCCATATCCAGCACATGCTATCCACAGGTGGGGATTAGGGAACTTTGGCAAATGAGATGAACTGGGGACCTTGGTGACGCAACACCATGCTATCTCCTCAGTATACAAGAAGCTGTTAACCCTCACTATCTCTCAAGATAATGTCACGTGCTTATATTGGCAGTCTGAATTCCTGGAACTTTCTACATTGAGTAGCAGAACCACCACGTAGAAGCGTATCTATAGACTTTGAGGATATTGCAATACAGAATTAATCAGTCATAACCTGTACTACATACTGGTAAAAGTATAAAATGAACTTAATTCTGAGACATGTTCCAGGTGTAAGAAGGATAAGGGTACTCTGAAACATATCCTCTGGTACTGCTCAAAAGCAAAGCCTCTTTGTGATGAGGTTAGTCCTGTATGAACCCATTGCTGGGGACGGACAATGCTTTTACCCCCAAAAAAAAAAACACATCTTTGCTGGGTCTCAACCTAGACTCTGTCTTTGGTCAGAGGAAATTCCATATTGCTGTTATCGCAGCAATAATGAAGAAGCTTATTCTTAAGCACTGGTTGGATGAAGTAGTACCCACATACAAGGAATGGCAGAATGCAATTCTAGAGGCACTACAAATAGAACAAATGATATGTTATATGAGAAACGCATAGACTCTGTATCAAAAAAATGTGGGAGATACTTGATGTATTGCTTTTAACTGCTTCATTTTGATATACTAAGAGAAGATTTATGAAATGTATATATCTTGTATGTACTTAAACTAGAATCATAGAAGCTTGACGGCAGAAAAGGACCATACCGGCTCATCTAGTCTGCCCTTTTTTTTCCTCCTACACCTCCTCCCTGCCAGCCCTGCCCTCCCCCCAATACTCAGCCCCATATGCTTGTCCCATGCCCTCTTGAATTCTTCCACTGAATTAACCCCCACTACTCCGTCTGGTAGTCTGTTCCAAGGCTCCTCCACCCTCTCCATGAAGAAATGCCCTCTCACATTGTCCCTGTATCTTTTTCTATTATCTTTTTATCTGTTCTGTGCAATACTTTGTATCGTTGTCTCACAGCTCTGCCTGTTCTCTGAATGTTGAAGGGACAGGTGAACAATCTTTAAGCTGTATGTATTGTTCTGTTAGTTTTGTTTATGTTTCTTAAAGGAAAGCTGTCGTTTGCAGTGGCTCCCGCCCCTGCAAACCTTACCCTTCGGTTAAGCCTTTTTCAAAACTCCTTTTTTTCCTGTCCAGGAAAATAATATAATTTAAGAATGAAAAGTCCATGACAACCTGGAAATATGGCGGACTATCAGGGTGACTCCTTTAACTGTAAAGGTGCGACGCACGTACCCTGCGCTTCAATGCATTTGTGTTGACGTGAGTCTTGACACGCTGCTTACGGTTAATGGAGCAGCTCGATAGTCCGCCATACTCCAGTAGTGGACTTTTCATTCTTAATTGAATTATTTTCCTGGACAGAAGAAAAGGCACTTTTTTGAGAAAACCTGATCGGAGGGTAAGATTTGCAGCGGCAGGAGCCCCTGCAAATGACAGCTTTCCTTTAAAACTAATAAAAGTTTACTGTTTAAAAAAAAAAAAGTACCTAACCGCGCAGGAAATGCCCTCAAGTGACAGAGGAGGGTGGTGGATTGGGCTGGTATGTAGCCTGACATAGGTGGGCAGTGTCAGTGATTACGGAGGGGGGATATGAAAAAAAGCTTCATGAATAAGTTGTTGATTTTTTTGTTTGTTTTAACAGACCAAGATGACCGAACTAGCTGCACTAGCTAATGAAAGTTACCATAGCAACCACACAATATGGTTTGGTCACTACACCACCTCCACAATCATCTCTCCAGCTCCAGGGATACGGCAACTGATGAGGTACTAAATCAAAGCTTTCACTTATTTATTTAAAAAGCAGCTGACACCTTCAGGACAACTTTTAACAAATCATAATATTTAGACACAGTTCAGCTTGTGTTTCATGTTAGTTCTGTATTCCTTCTCCCCATTATTTATTACTGAGGTCATTTGCAGTAAAACAAAATCTTTGTTCCTGAAGAGTTATCTATCCCTGTTGCTTTCTCCCCACCTAAGGTCATGATGCACTGCTTGTGACATCACTGCTACTCTCATGGCAACAGACTGAGATGTTACAGAGGATTATGACTTGAAGTAGGGAGTATGCTATAAAGGCAGAGATGTACTCTAAGGGATAAAGATCATGTAGTCATGCAGATTTACTCAGTAATAAATAATGGGGAAGAGAAATATATAGAATATGTATGGAATGCAAGCTGAATTGTACCTAATTATTATGTTTTTCAAAGTTTTCTTTGAGGCGTCAGTAGCTCTTTAAATTTGAAATAATTGTGTGCTCCATTAAATATGCCCCCCAAGTTTTCAGTTTTCATCAGTATTCTCAGCTGTTTTTGAACCCTCATTGTCCCATAAGGTCAGGGGGCAGTGTCTGTCGCATGCTAATTCATCCTAGTCACAAGAAACGTGAAGTTACACAATGTGTGTTCAGGTGGCTTCATGGTGCTGAGACATGGAGCATCACTGTGGCAGCTGGTGACCTGAGTTCGCACCCCGATCTTGGGACGTCCGGACCGGAGGCCAGCAGGGAGGGATCAGAGGGTCCTTCAGATGCCTCCCTCTCAGATGGTGGGTGGTACTGCTCCCCTTGTGTTGCATTTCCAGGTATGCAGAGGTTCGCTTGGTGATATGGGTGACCACGCGCTGCTGAGCATCCCAGTCCCCGGGATGCTGCACTATAACGTGTACGTGAGTAGTGAGTGTTGCCCAGAGAATTTGAAAAGGGATTGCACAAGGTGTGCTAGACGACTGACGTCTCCTCTGGTGGCCCCTTCCCCACCACCAGGCCTGCAAATGAACTGGCCTACCACCTCACCGCCAGGCTGCTTGAGGCACTTTTCTCCTGATGGCAGTAGAAGGCCCCCGGACAAGGATAAGTCAAAATTTACCAGCCAGCGGAGGACTGGGAGGATTGGCAGTAGGTCCAGCAGCACAGGATGAGTCTGGCAGTAGTAGGGGGTGTGCCTTGTGGGGTACCAGGCTATGGGAGCACAAAAAAAATATGTGTGTTCAGAAAAAGCTGAGAGTATACTTAAAAACATGGGGACTGTCATAATGGATGGAACACTCCAGTAATTATTTCAAATCTTTTGCCATAGCAGATACAAAATTTTGAGAAAGGGTACCTTACAAGGCAAGTGAAGAAAGGCAATCTAAAATACAGAGAACCATACAGTAGCACAAACAGGTCTGAGTAAACATTTTTCATTGTAACATGCACTGCTGCTTTAATTAAAACAATGTTTTGCGCAAAACATTTTACAGTGGGCCTAATGCAAGTCTGTTGCAAGGGTTAGCATGATTAAAGGGGACATGAAATTTGTGCTAATTGGCAGCTGTTTATAAAAGTTCTTATTCTCAGGAATGATGTGCATTTCCCCTAAATTATCCATTTTTAATTGTACCTGAATAAAAATTGATACGTAAAACTATTTTACATTGTTTTGTTTTTTATGGGCTGCATTCTGATATAGTTCTCTTCATGGAACCAGTAATTTGGAGGTTTTACTATGTCACTGTTTGTGTACAAAATGTTAATTATGAGCTTTTGATCTACCAGAACGATGCTTAGAGTTCAGTGCACAAACCATGACACAGTAAAACCTCCAAATTACAGATTCTATGAAGAGAACTGTAACAGAATGCTGCCCACATGAAAGGAACAATTCTAAACAGTTTTTCATAATCACTTCTTATTCAGGTATAGTTAAATATGGATAATTTAGGAGAATGCATATTGTTTACAAGAATAACTTCATAAGCAGCTGCCAATTAGAAATGAATTCCTGTCCTCCTTAAATGAACTGTTAAATCAGCAGTGCATGATAGCAGTGAAAACTTGGACCTGTACATATTTATTTTATTTTAGAATGTGCATTCAAACAACATGGTCTTGCTATATTCTGACATATGCAGTGAGTCCCAACCTTCGAACTGCCCCAGAGATGAAAGAGTTAACTTTCCATGCCAGGCATGGAACGCTGAGCTCGAGCTCGGTTGAGACTCTGTCTGTTGTTCTTCAAACTCAAACCGTCAGATTCTTTACTCCGCCTCACTGAACAGTCGCTCCAGAGATTTCTCCTTCTGCTCGGTTCAATTTGTCGGTTAAAGTACCGCTTTTCTCGGTTTTCGACCAAATTTAAACCGTAACCTGTCGGTTCAGTCTCTGTCTGTGGTATTTGTGAGTACTAGATAGGTTTTATTTTATTCTATTCTGTGTGGAACTTGTAAGCGGTTTATCGGTTCGGTTTGAACCGATCAAGTTGTTTAAAAATCTTAATTGTCTTTAGAGTGTGTTACGGTTCTTATCGGTCTCTAAAAAACGGATTTTTATTACGTTTTCTATCGCTGTGACACGGTTGGGAACCCATAAGAGGGTCTTGCCTGGTGGATTGCCATAAAGGGTAAGTTTGGTTAGGACTGGCACTATGTCTGAGAAACCCAAAAAGAAAACCGACCCACTGGGTTTCAACACTGCAGTGTGTGGAAGTCTTTGCTGAGGCTGACCCCCACACCACCTGTGTTTATTGTCTGTGGTTTGACCACCTCAATGCAGACTGCCAGATTTGCAAAACTTTCCCTGCAGCTACCCTAGAAAAGAGAGCTGGTAGTCTCAGGGAAAGGGAGGCCAAAAAGTCCGCTGAACCGGATGGCCAGCCCGGTTCGGTTCAAACCGAACCAGAAGGAGTGCCCTCTGACCAGGACGAGACTTCTTCGGGCAAAAGGAGAGCCGATTCTGAGGAGTCGGTTCTGGCTAAAAGAACTAGAAAGGAAAAATCAGCTGGTGTGGAGCCAAAACTTTCCTCTCCAACCGCTGAGGAGATAGCCAAAGCGATCAAAATTGTTCAGTCGCTCGGAGCCTGACCCAACCGCACCATCAGGCAGGCGCCGGGTTCGGTGGTTCCACCGTTCAAGAGTATGAGTTAGAGGAATTTTATGAACCGGAGGAGGAGGAAGAGGAGTATGAGGAAAGTGAATGGATTTGAAAGTCTGATGTGCCCATTGACCCAGACATCTCCCCAGACAGACCTTCAGGGGTGTCTCCTCCTAGGCTTTCTGAGTCCCCCTCCCATTTCATGTTTTATAAAAAAGTGGCTGAAACCCTCCAGCTTCCTATGGAAGAAGCTGTGGATGACCAGGAGGAGCCTGACTATGTGGAAATGATGGATATCCCAGAGTCTAGGAGGCTGTCTATTCCCTTGCACAAATCTTTTGGGAAACAGACATTTAAAATTTTAAAGACTCCTAACACTATACCTCCTGTGGATAAGAGAATGGACAAGAGGTATACATTGTCAGGCTCTGACACGGAGTTCCTTACACAACAATGCAGCCATGTTGGAGTAGTGCAGGCTGCAGCCTGTGATAAGGCAAACATTCCCTTGGCTTCACACACCGGACAAGGACTCCAGGAGGATTGATGCCATGGCAAAGAAACAGTACATGGCAGCATCCTTGGGACTCAGACAGGTCAATTATATGGCCTATACTGCTAGGTATCAAAAATCCAGATGGGACACTGTTATGGCCCTAGCAAAACAGGTCCCTGGCCAGCTTGCCAAGGAGCTGGAGCAGGTGGCTGCTGATGGTATTGAGGCATCCAAGGTGCAATTCCATGCTGCAGTGGACTCCAATGATGTGTCATCTAGTGTCATGGCTACATCTGTGGCACTTCGAAGAATGGCTCGTCTCAGATGTACTAGCCTGTCACAGGATACCCAGACTAAGGCCATGGATTTTCCTGTTGTGGGTAATTCTTTGTTTGGGGAGCAGACAGAGAATTACATGAAGAAAATGGACGAATATAGGACAACCTATATGAGTGCACAGGCCAAGGAAAGGCAAGCCACTCCTCAAAGGCAGCATCCCAGGGGCAGGGGCAGGCCTTTTCATAGGCCTTTCTACCATGCCCAGGCCTCCTTCTGCTTATGCCCAGAGGGGTTCTTTAGAGGAGAGGCAGACGGGTACAGGCAAGCCTGCCTCCACCCCTCAGCCCAAAGCCCCTGCCAAACAGGCACCCTGATGGGGTTGCCAGGGCCGATTCTCAACTACTGAGGCAGGCTGGCTTACTTTGTCCAGGACTGGGAGTCTCTGACATCAGACAAATGGGTCCTGGAAGTAGTAAGCCAGGGACTGGTTCTCGGCTTCAGAAAGTTTCCAAAGATGAGAACCAGATCCTTTCCACCTGCAAATCCATCAGAGGCACTTGCCTTAGAGGCAGAGGTCTCCTTCCTCCTAGCTCTCAGAGCTGTGGAAAGGGTTTCACCCCTACACCAGGGCAAAGGGTTGTACTCCAGGTACTTCCTTACCCAAAAAGACAGAAGAATGGCGGCCCATCCTGGATCTCAGATACTAAACAAGCACCTTTTAAAACCAAAATTCAAAATGGTGACTCTGGGAATTATTCTACCCTCTCTAAGGCCAGGGGACTGGCTAGTGTCCCTGGACCTCAAGGATGCCTACTTCCATATTCTCGTCAGAAGCTCCCATTGAAAGTACCTCAGGTTCAAGCTGCCCTCAGGTCATTACCAGTTCAGAGCAATGCCCTTCGGCCTCCCCTCTGCTCCAAGGGTATTCACAAAATGCCTGGCAGTAATAGTTGCTTTTCTAAGAAGGCAGAAGATTGCCATCTTCCCTTACCTGGACGACTGGTTAATAGTAGGCCAGTCCCCAGACCAAGTCAAGTTACACTTACAGATAACTCAGCAACTGCTCACTTCTTTGGGGTTTCTTCTAAATCTTCCAAAGTCAGTTTTAGAGCCTGTCCCACTCCTCACCTTCATAGGTGCAGAGCTAGACACAGAAAAGGCCAGAGCCTTCCTTCCCCTGGACAGGGCAAGGACCCTGGTCTCTCTGGCCTCCTCATTCACCCTGCAGGTGTCTCGACCAGCAAGGCATTTTCTACAGCTCCTGGGGCACATGGCTGCTTCTACAGCAGTAGTGCAGGGAGCAATATTTCAGATGAGGGACATTCAGTTCCATTTGAGAGCCTTTTGGTCTCAAAGGAAGGACCCTCTGACCAAATTAATCCCAGTAACTGGAACCCTGATCCAGGCCTTACAGTGGTGGCAGGATCAGAACAATCTGAGACAAGGGGTTCCCTTTGTCACTCAGTCTCACTCTTTAATCCTTACTACAGATGCCTCCCTCTTGGGGTGGGGGGCTCACATGGGCGACCTCACCACCCAGGGCTTGTGGTCCCCCTTAGGAATCTCTGCTCCATATCAATCTGTTGGAACTCAGAGCAGTATTTCTAGCACGTCAAGCTTTTTCCAAATCTGTTCAGAACAAAGTTGTACAGGTCAGAACAGACAACTCCACCACAATGTGAAGCAAGGAGGCACCCGGTCTATGGCCTTGCGCACCGGAAGCAATGAAGTTGTGGTCTCTGGCTTACTCCCTGAACACCTCCCTCACGGCAGTTCACCTCCCAGACAAGGACAATGTCCTGGCAGATGCTCTCAGCAGGATTTCCCTTGGCCATCACGAATGGTCGCTGGACCCCCTGGTCTGGGAGGTGATATTTTCCAGATGGGGCACCCCGCAGATAGATCTTTTTGCAGCCCCAGACAATCACCAACTTCCCCTTTTTTGCTGCAGGCCCCCAGTGTTGGGCTCAGTCCCCCTGGATGCCTTAGTTCTCAATTGGGAAGGGAAGTTTCTCTATGCTTTTCCCCCCTACCCTCTCCTGTTCAGAGTGCTAGTCAAAATCAGATCTCAACCCTGCAAAATAATCCTGATTGCTCCAGACTGGGCCAGACAGCCCTGGTATCCACTCCTACTGTCCTTAGCAGTCCATCTTCCCCTGTGTCTTCTCAGGAAGTACAACCTGTTAACCTGTGCTCAGGGGAGGGTTGGGTACCCGAACCTCAAATCTCTCAATCTCAGGGCCTGGCTCTTGAAGAGTTTGCTAATTTACACTTCTCCCAAGGTGTAATGGATATCCTGATGGCTTCTAGAAAACCTTCCACCAGGGCTACTTATAATTCCAAATGGAAAAGATTTTCCATATGGTGCTCTGGGAAGCATATTTCCCCAGAATCTGCTGATCTGTCCACAGTCCTTGATTATATGATCCACTTAAATAGCTTGGGGCTGAGACCAGCTACACTGAAAGTGCATCTGGCAGCTGTGTCTGCTTTTATCTCAGCAGGTAAGCCCTCTCTTTCAGCTCACCCTGTATTCTCCAAGTTTTTCAAGGGATTGCTTTCACACCAACCTCCATTCAGGGACCCTGCCCTGCCTGGGACCTCAATGTTTGCATTGCTCAGCTTATGCAACCCCTTTGACCTTTATCTTCAGCAGAGCTAGTACTTGACTTGGAAGACTGTGTTTCTGGTAGCCATCACTTCTGCCAGACGCATAAGTGAATTACAAGTTTTGTCAGTGGAGCCTGATTTTATCTCCTTTCATAGAGATAAGGTGGTCCTCAGGACTAACAGGAAGTTCTTGCCTAAGGTGGTTTCAGATTTCCACCTTAATCAATCTGTGTCTCTTCCAGTGTACTTCACTGACCATTCCTCCTCTGGCGAGAGGAGGCTGCACAGTTTAGATGTGAAAAGAGCCCTTAGTTACTACATAGAGCATACCAAGGGTCACAGGTTTGACTCCCTCCAACTGTTCCTCACTTATGGTGAGGTTGGTAAAGGGAAACCTGCCACTAAAAGATCCATTGCCAGATGGATTGTCTCTTGTATCCAATTTTGTTATGAAAAACTGGGTAAGGTTCCTCCCTCAGGCCTGAGGGCTCACTCTACCAGAGGTACAGCTGCTTCCCTGGCTGCTGCCAGGGACATCCCTATTCTAGACATATGTCAAGCAGCTACCTGGTAAACAGTTCACACTTTTACCAAGCATTACTCCCTGGACATCCAGGCTAGGAGTGATGCTCGGTTTGGCACAGCTGTGCTTCAGAGCCTATTTCCTAAGTAGGTTCTGTCCCTCCTCCATATAGGTACTGCTTTGTAGTCTGTATATGTCAGAATATAGCAAGACTTCATGTTGTTTGAAGAAAAAATTACTCACCTTAGTAATGTTGTTTCTTCTAATGGAGTCTTGCTATATTCTGACCTCCCGCCTGCCCCTCTCAGAACCTCTGTTTTTGGGATGTGGGTGGGCAGTGCAGTGTTGGCACTTGGTAGGTGCCCACCTTTTGTTTTCACACCTTCTTTTCTTGGGGTGAGTTGGTGTTGTGTTTTTCATTTTTTGGGTCTCCTGACTTGAGTCTTTGTTTTGGGACCAAAAAATGTGTTTTATGTTTAGTAGCCAGTTGGCTAGTGTAGGTTTACAGCTTCCACACAGGACCTTAGTGAGTTTAGCTCGTAAAGATCTGACGGTTTGAGTTTGAAGAACAACAGACAGAGTCTCAACCGAGCTCGAGCTCAGCGTTCCATGCCTGGCATGGAAAGTTAACTTTCTCATCGCCGAGGCAGTTCGAAGGTTGGGACTCGCTGCATATGTCAGAATATAGCAAGACTCCATTAGAAGAAACAACATTACTAAGGTGAGTAATTTTTTCTTATCTCCTGACTTGTGTGATAATGTTTTTACCCATTTTGAATCAAGAGTTGCAACTTTTTTTTTTTTTTTTACAGTTGAAATAATAAAAGAGCACTCCTTTTAATAGTGGTATGGACCAGTTTTCATTGGTGCTCTCTGTTGTTTTTGAACACCCATAGTTTAAGATCACTTTTCTTGAGACTGTAATGAACTAACATGCCATAGACACTGCTCTCTGACCTTAAAGGGACACTGTCAACCCCTTTAGTCCTCAAATTTTCTCAAGTTTAAACTGCACTGGCTATGATTGCTCACATTTGCATTGTTTACATGCACACTGTAATTGTGTTCAAACTCCAGTTTCAGTGGACTCAGTGCTACATTCCTCAACTAGAAGCTCATGTAAACACATTCCGAGTTAGGTTCCTGTTTCAGTCTGAACCAGATTCAGCTGCAGTGGTTCAAGTACATAGATTATTTTGAACCCAGTTACCTTGTGCATGTAAACCTGATTGTGAATTGATTTATTTTGAACCCAGTTATCTTGTGCACGTAAACCTGATTGTGAATTGATTTATTTTGAACCCAGTTATCTTGTGCACGTAAACCTGATTGTGAATTGATTCTCTTATACTTAACATTGAAACTGCAGCAAAAGGAATGCAACAGCCGGCCCGGTGGCGCTGAGGCGGGAGCCGGGGTCAGCAGGGGGGAGGAGAGGATTGAGTATCCAGAGGACTGCTCTCCTCTCCTCGGGTGGGGATCAGGGAAGCATAGCTCAGCAGCGGCCCCCAGTGGAGACTGGAGGCACTGCATGAGTGGAGCGATGGGGAACTCAGGAAACTGGAAAACAGCTCCAGGGTCCGCCGGATAATGGCTGCCGATCTCCGACTCCACTGAAGCCCTCCAGGGAGCAATCTCTGCCTCAGCAGCTCCCCAGGACCCAATAGTGAGTGCGCTGGCAACCTCCCACTGGTGCCTTCCCCCTTGGAGGAGTGGGACCCACCCGGCGAAGGGTTACGCTGGGATACCTCGGGGCCAGCTGCGATGTGAGGACGGAAGGGACTCGAGAGAATAGTAGGGGTAAGTCGGGGGGTCTTGGCGGCCTGAAGGAGTGGGGGACACTGGAGCACATAGTGGGATAAATAGATAAAGGAAAAAAAAAAGGAATGCAACCAGATTCAAAATCCTCAATTGCTGTCTGTTTACATGCAATGGGAATCTGTCACCTTGTAATCAGTCCGGTTCATTCTCACCAGTCCAACAGCATGTAAGCCAAAAAGGATTACTATCTGAATGAATTGAATTGATTACAAAGTAATTGATTCCCAGCACATGTAAACATAACAGCTCTGTAGAGATTGCTGATATAGCTGGTTATTTGATTCTGATTCCATTTTTCTTTTAAAAAAAGTGAAAAACAGACTGTCCACCTTACTGGTGTTACCACATCAAAACATGCTTGTTTCTTGATCAACTCCCATTGCATCTTTCCTGGACTTGAGAACACCTCAACCCAGTCTAGACAATAAAGATGCAGTGGGAAGAGAGGAGACTGTCACATCCAGACTGACTGCAGTGTTTGGAGGTGTTCAGCATGTTCAGAAAGTATGCAGCAAGAGTAGATCAAGTATTAAAAACAAAACAAGGTTGGGTATAATTTCACAATTACCGTGCATTCCAGTTCCACTGAAAAATGAAACTGATAAAATAACCAACAACATCAATGAATTTTAGAGCTGGTAAGCGATCTTAAAATGTGGGTTTTCAGCTAGAAATACTATGATGCAAAAAGGGTTGACAGTGTTCATTTAAGTGACAACAGGTTTACAAAAAGAGTTGAGAATACTGATGAAAGCCTGGTTCCAGCCATGTTAAAAGGATTGCTTTGTTTATATTTCAACTGTATGAAAAAGCAGACTCAAAATGGGGGGAAAAAGGGTAACATATTAGTCTGAAGATAAGGGACAATCTGTTTTTTTTTTTTTTATATTATGGTTTTTCCTCCTGTCCCTGGCTGACCCTCCTTCCTGTCAGTCCTCTCAGCCCCATCACCCTATCTTCCCACAGGACATACCTTCTCTCAGAGTCCCCCATGGCTTGCCCTTCATGGCAGGGTGGTGGGGAATCCCTTGACCTGCCAGAATCGCGAGGAGCCTGAGTTGCGGGGTGCAGGGCTTGTGGAGGCCGACATTCATCCTGCCAGCCAGACTGATTTTTACTCTTTCGGTTTCCCTGAGAGTTGCCTCTCTTCCTGTCCCCACAGGGACGCCGGTGTTTAGGACTATATCTCCAGCAATATGCAGCTCAGCGTGTGCCCCCACCCCGTGTCCCATGCACCCTACCGTCTACACATTTGTAGGTGGCAGTGCTGCAGTGGGATGTGGCACCCTCCCCCTGGGAGAAGGAGAGCATTCTGTGGGAAGCTCGATCCCTCCCCCCAAGTCAGCCCCTGACGATCCAGGCTCGTTCCTGAACCCAGGTTGCCAGCATCGTGAACGGTAGCGCTATCGTTGCACCAACAGGCCAGCTGTATAAGGGGCATTCCAAAATAGAATAAAAATGTAACGGTCAAAATTTTCACCACTAATGTACACTGCTGCTTTAATCTGGCATACAGTCTCCCTTAGCACTAAAGTATATTGTTGGGGATAATCGAATAAGAAACCGAACTTCAAGCCAGCCTGGGCGTGCAGCGGTAGTG
The DNA here is from genome assembly GCA_016271365.2 of Neoceratodus forsteri. NCBI lineage: Eukaryota > Metazoa > Chordata > Ceratodontiformes > Ceratodontidae > Neoceratodus > Neoceratodus forsteri. The sequence continues at coordinate 381,298,819 of CM028134.1, read as the reverse complement.
TTGCCACTCGCTATGCCAGTGACTTAGATTGTTAAATGGGCTCATGTCGCTTGGGGGGGCTGGATAGAAGAGGGAAGATTTAAGATCCCAAGGGCAGTTCTTTTCCCTGGGGGAGACACTGCATCCCGCTGCTTGCCTGGTACCCGACAGATGCCAGATGGCAGTACAGGGGGAATGCACACTCAAGGTAGGATCTGCCCTCAGACTCTGATATGCCCGCGTGTGTGTCTCTGTGTGCAGGCATCATTGCATGACTGGCATTCCTCTGTGTGAAAACATGGAGGGAAAAAAACTCCCAGCAGGCAAGGTAATATCAGCACTGTCTCAGGCCCTGCACTACCAACTGGGGCACCCAGCTATCAGAAGCTGCTCCTGTACAAGTGGTGAAGGTATGTCCTGGAGAAGGTGAATCTGAAACAGCTGTGCTCTCACCTGGGATGCTGTGAAGGGAGAGAGAAAAAAAGACAGGCAGGTTGTTTTTTAAAGCTGGAGTGTGAGCATAGTGATTTGAAACGCAGGTGGTTGATAATCACATTTTGATTAGGGTTGCTGTGCATGTATTGTAGGTTAAACCACAGTCAGATGATGCGTTCTGGCCAGTGAAGTTTCAAGATTCTTTTTTGCCATTTTAAAGGCAAATGAATTTTCTAGTAAATTCTATTCACTGAATAAATGATGCATGCATATTTACAGACTGAAGTAAGTGCCTACTTTTCCTTCCTAGTTCTGCTACAGCCTACCTGTGTGGCCACCTTCATACTCTTGGAGGGTGGATGCCGGTCTTACACAGCCAGCACCCCCAGGGCACCCTGGAGCTTGAACTTGGCGACTGGATGAACAATAGGAGGTAAATCGCCGTAAAAAGTATCAATGAAACTGTAACAAATGTAACACCCAAGAAATGTGTGTTTTGTTTTTGTTTTGTTTTTTTTGTTTTGTTTTTTATTACTAGTTATGTTGTTTTTTTTTTTGTTTTTTTTGTAGACTTTATTTCTAGCACCGGGGGACCAGGGCATCTATCGGGTGTACCCTCACAGCCTCGGCTTCTACTCCCCGTCTTAAACCCCTTCCACCGGGAGTACAATGGCTGGGCCACCCCCCTTCCCAGACCCACTGATCTGTCCAACCCCCCGTTCACCCTCCCGAGGGAGGGCCACTACTTACCTGGTGACCTTTCTGAGATTAGAGGGACGGTTTCTGGCTGGGTTGAGGGTCTCGGGTGGAATGGTGGTCTGATGTTGGGATGTGGGCGTTGGTTCCCGGGGTCACCACCACCTCCCTAGGACCTCTGGGGTTTTTCTTGCTGCTTTCTCCCTGGAGTGCGAACATGCAATGATATCTGTGCACTGCTCTGCTGATGTCCACCGCTACTCCACCCCTGTTACGGCAACACTTCTTGCAGGGCCCCCCGATCTCCATCAGCGGCCACTGAGAAGCGATGCGACCCCTGCTACCCCCCCCACCCCGGGAGAGGAGAGCAGTCCTCCGGATGCTCAATCCTCTACCTCCCCTGCTGACCCCCGGCGGCCCTAGTCTGTTCCCAAACCCAGGTCGCCGACGTGGCTCGAGGTATGGCGTCCAGCGCCTCAACCCGCAGCGCCACTGGGCCAGCTTATTACTAGTTATGTTGTCCATAAAATATTTTAAGGGTATGGATACAGTTCACGATCCGCACTCTGGTAGTTCCACTGTAAGTGCTGATTCATCGGACGTCTTGAAGCTAAGCTCCTCCCACCACCCGGGCAGTATATCCCCCAACTCCGCCCCATGAATACAGAGCTTTCTTTCCCCTGGAAGAACAGGTCACTTCCATTGTGGCTGGCATTTAGGGTTTAGTAGGCCATAGGAAAAAACTTTATTTTCAAACTTTTTCAATTTAACTTGATTCCTTTGCTCAGTCCTTTCAACGACTTTGCTTGATTGATGAGGGAGCATTGGAAGCTGAGGTTCAAGTTCTGCACATGGTGCCAACAGATGTCAGTCGCCAACCTGAACAACATATGCCTGTACTGGCTGGGTGGGCAGCACAACATGACCAGATGCAGTTTCTGTCTCTCAGTGCTTCCAGTGTTCCTTGAGGATGGGAGGCACTGGCTTACTTGTGATAGCCTACAGAACGGGATCCAAAAGACTTCCCTAAGGGTTATGAGAAGGTCTCAGTGGCTGCTCGGTCTGCCTTGCAGCTTATGGCCCTGGAAGAGGAAACTGCATCCGCTGCAGTGGGCACCTTCTTGGTCTTGGCGCTCCTCCCGGCTGGGACCAGCATCAGAGGGTCACTCACGGAAGGGTTCCAGGAGATGTGTGTGGCCTTCCAGATCATGGGGAGAACCCTGCCCATAAAACAAAACAATGCTCCGTAGCTGACATACCGTGTCCACGTAGGACAGCCAGAGCACAAAGAAAAGGATGGCACCATCCACCATGTGTATTGTGCTGCAAAAGTATTTACTGAGGAATAGAAAGATCTTACTTCGAGAGGGCTCTTGCAGTAGGTAATTACATATTGGACTGATGCCGGCAGGTGTCAGGACCCCACGGAAAATTTCTAGCTAGCAGTGTCTGGCGGGGGACCTCCCCCACGTCAGGTGACTGACGTCAGTATAAAGGGGCGGTCCCCCACGCCCGTCTTCCAGTTCTTTCCCACCATTAGCTCATGAAAGCGCCACGCAGTAAAGTTCACTGCTCGTCAGTCTGTCGTTGGTAGTTCTACCATCGTCTTTTCTCAATTTAATTTGACTTTTAGTCAGTTTTTTCAGTGGTGTGTGTCGTCCCCTACACTTTCCGAGCACAAGGATAAGTGCGACTCGTGCGGCGCCCAATTCCCGCACAAGGACGGTCACTCCCAGTGCCTCTTCTGTCTGGGCCAGATCACCCCGTGGAGAAGTGCCAGCATTGTCTGAAGTTCAACGCCACCACCCGCAGATGGAGGCAGCAGTCCCTGGAGGCCCACATCCTTAAAAAGACGATGACCTCCATGGAGAAGGAGCTGAAAAAGCTCCATCAGGCGTCAACTTCCCCTGAGGGCCATCGTAAGAAGAAAGATGAGGAGAAGCACCAGGACCAGGACTCCTCGACCACCGCGACTTCGGCTGGAGTCGCCATATTAAAGGTAACATCCCCCCTTGGGGACCGCTGCACGAGCCTCCAAGACAGCGTCAACCCACCTGTCTGGCTCGCGCCCGAGCTTCCGGTGCCTCAGGCTAAGGAGGCCTCCACTCCCAGTAAGACCGCGCTGCGCGCTCATTGGTGTGAGTGGCCTCGCAAGCCGACGTCAGCTCCTCTGACGCCCGCCCGGAGAAGGCCTCTAAGTCGCTCGACCCTTCGGGGCAGTGCACGGGCTCTGTTCCGCCCTACCAGACCACTCTCCCATCACAGCCTGCCTCGGGCAACGGTTCCACTAAGTCGGACATTGGCTCCTCCGATGCCCACCTGGACTTCGCCGGTAAGTCGAACGTCGGACCTTCTGACGCTCACAGGGCATCAGAGCAAACGCCGGACCCCAAGCTGTCCGCCGTTCCCGGCTCCCCGCAGCCTTTGCTGCCCTCCAGGGACCCAGCGTCTCCTCAGCCTGACCCCGGGGATTTCTCCCCTCCTTCTCCGGGCGATGCCGAGGATCTTACCATGCTCCCGTCAGGTCTTCCTCCTGCTGGGCTGGACGGCCTGACGTCAGTTCCTTGGACGCCGGCTCCAACGCTGGTCCTCCCGTCACCGGGTGACATCCCTCTTCCTCTCCCAGATGCCATCCCCACACCGGGCCTGCTGCCTGCCGGGCCTCTGGTTCCAGGCCTGCCTGCTGGACATCCTCCTGGGCCGTCTACCCCGGTAGACTCCCCGGTTCCTGGGTATCCAACCCTGTCATATCCGACGCCATCATACTCGGATCCGCAGTATCCGGCGCCCCAGTACCCGATGCCGGCCTATCCGACTATGCAGTACACAGTGCCTCACTACCTGACGCTGGGTTTCCCACCGTTGGGTTATGGATACATGCAGTACGGGTATGCCCAATATCCGTATCCTCCTCCTCCTCCACCGCCCCCTCAACCACTGGTGGATTTAAAGGAGACTCTAGCCTCCTGGTGGGCTGAGGCCAAGGCTCAGCTCACCTGGGAGGTGGAGAGTCATCTCCCGACAACGGTACCGCTTCCGGTCCCCGTACGTCTGAGACGAGAGACTCCCTCCCCACCTCCAGATACCAGAGGCGAGCCCTCCGGTTCCAGGGCAGGGCAGGATACACTTCCCTGAGGGCTTCCCAAGGGGTGCATTCCTCCCCCGCACCGGGAGGAGGAGTCTTCTTCCTCCTCCTCGGACACCTCGGACGACTCCGATGGTTGTTCCGACCCGGATGACGAGCCTCGCTCTCCGGATAAGCCCATGTTGAGGACTCCTCCGAAGTCTCCTCCGGAGGATCCTTCTTTCATGGAGTTGCTGCGCAAAATCCAGGAGGTTCATCAGTGGCACTCCTTGGAGCTGGATCCACAGCGTAAAAAACTCGCTGCACATCTGGATCTGCCCGAGACCACTCCGACCTTGGTGCCACCCTGGATTGAGGCTCATGCAGACCTTGTTTCCACTATTTGGAAGCAACCGTCGGCCATAGCCCCTCTTCCTAAGAAGTCGGATAGGCTATATCAGGCTCCCGAGGGTGTTGAGACTCTAAATTCTCACCCTCGAGCTGATTCGGTCATGATTAGCACCGCTCACAGCCGGTCAGCTAACCCAAAACACTTGAGCTCGTCGCCACCTGACAAGAAGTCCCGCCTTCTGGACCAGTACGGGAAGAAGGTCTACGCTTCTTCCACTCTGGGTATCAGGGCCCTGAATTATGTCGGTCATATGGGGGATTACCAGAAGGCAATTCTTAGTGAGGTGGAATCTAAGTTGGACTCCCTTCCTGACTCTCAGGCAAAGCAGGAAGTGGCTGGTCTTGTCCGCTCTGCACGTTCAGCCAGTTGGCACATTCTTCGTGCCACGTACGATGCAGTGGACGCTGCTTGTAGGAGCTCGGCTTTTGCTGTGTGGTTGCGGCGTCATGCCTGGCTCCGTGTGTCAGGATTGGTCCTGGAAGTGCAGTCTGCTATCCAGGACGTGCCTTTCAGGGGTTCGGTGCTGTTCGGTAGCGATGTCAAGGACATCATCACCGATCTGCAGGAGAAGGGAACTGTACTGAAGTCTGTGGACTCCATGTACAAACCCCATCAGACACAGCGTCGTCCCTTTCGCAGACGTAATCGGCAAAAGGCGAAACCTCAGGGAAAGCGGTCCAATAAATGTCAGGCCCCTCCGGCTGCTAAGCCCCCCCGCCCAAAAAAGCAGCGGGAGCTTCAGCGGCGATGCTGCCTCACACCACCGGACTCCTTTCCTCTCCCACAGCCTCTGGGGTTCCCAGAGTACCGGTGGGAGGGAGGTTCTCCCTCCATCTTCCAGGTTGGGAGAGGATAACTTCAGACGCTTGGGTGCTCCAGCTGATCGCAGGACGACACTCAATAGAGTTTCTTCGGAAACCTCCTCGAAAACTACCCCCCAGGTCGTCGTACTCCCCAGATCACCTTCTCCTGGTTCAGGAAGAAATCTCCACTCTTCTCTTGAAGGAGGCAGTAAAGCCCGTTCCCCACCCCTCTTCGGGGGATGGGGTACTATTCCCATTTCTTCCTGGTCCCAAAGAAGTCAGGAGATGTGAGGCTGATTCTCGACCTCAGCTCCCTGAACCTGTTCGTGGAGTACAAAAGGTTCAGGATGCTCTCTCTACAGGGCCTCCTGCCCCTACTTCGGCCAGGACAGTGGCAGTGCGCTCTGGATATGCAGGTTGCTTACCTGCATATCCCTGTTCGCCCTTCCCACCGCAAATACCTTCGTTTTGTGTTCCAGGGGGACCACTACCAGTTCAAGACCCTCCCATTTGGTCTCTCCTCGGCGCCCCGGGTGTTCACCAGATGTCTTTTGGTGGTAGTGGCCCCTGCATACCCAGGAGTGGTTCTGATACCTGGACAATTGGCTCCTGGCGGCCCCATCCAGGGAGGAACTCCTGCGCTCCCTTTCCCTTACCCTGCAGGTTTTTGCCTGCCTGGGTATTACCGTCAACCAGACCAAGTCCCACTTGATCCCGTCCCAGAGGCTACAGTTTACTGGGGGCGATCTTGGACACCACCTCCGGCATGGCTTTCCTGCCACTGGACAGGGCGGCCTCGCTCCAGGCTCAGGTCAGCCTGTTGTCCAGCCACAGGCGGGTCAGTGCCAGGTTGATCCTTCGCCTCCTTGGGCTCATGGCGGCTGCGATTCCGACAGTCCCTCGCGCTTGGCTCCACATGAGAATTTCTCAGTGGACGCTTCGGTCTCAATGGGATCAGCTGGCGAATGACCTAGATCAACTAGTTCTGGTCTCCACTCCTATGGCTCGGGACTTGCAATGGTGGATGGTTCAGGAGAACCTTTGCCGGGGAGTTCTCTTCTGTCTTTCTCCCCCCTCCCAGACGCTGACCATGGATGCCTCGGGCGAGGGTTGGGGAGCCCTTCTCGGGCCTCACAGGACCCAGGGCTCTTGGTCCAAGCTTGAGAAATCTCTCCACATCAATGTGCTCGAGCTGCGGGCTGTGCTGTATGCTCTTCAGACTCTGTATCTGCTTCCTGGGCACCTGGCTATCCAGACAGACATGTGTGTGGTCTGGTACATCAACAAGGAGGGAGGGACTCGTTCTTACCCTCTTTGCAGGGAGGCAATGCGAGTTTGGGATTGGGCAGTGCAGCGCAACCTTCACCTCACGACCATTCACGTCCCGGGGGTTGAGAACACGTTGGCAGACCATCTCAGTCGGTCGTCTGCTCACGAGTGGGAACTGGATCAGGGGGTAGCAGACGATATCTTCCTACGTTGGGGAACACCACAGGTAGACCTGTTCACATCCCCTCACAACGCAAAACTTCCCGCCTTCTGCTCGCTCGCTCCAGGGCGCGGCATTTTTTGGGGAGACGCTCTGTCTCTAGACTGGACGGGCAGATTCGTCTGTGCTTCCCCCCGATTCTCTTGATTCCGAGGGTCTTACAGAAACTCCGCTCAGAAGGCGCTCAAATGATTCTGATTGCTCCTTTCTGGCCCAGGCAAGTTTGGTTCTCTCTTCTGCAACAGTATTCAGAGGAACTTCCTCTTCCTCTGTCGCAACTTTTGCTGACCCAAGATCAGGGGACCTTGGTCCATCCAGGCCTCAGGTCCCTTCAGTTGCATGCGTGGCTCCTGCAGACGTAGCTCAAGTCCAATTCGGGGTTTTCCCCAAGTGGCTGAGATTCTGGTGGAGGCCAGAAAACCCTCCACTAGATCTACCTATGCCATGAAATGGAAATGGTTCACTATCTGGGCCGCCTCCAAAGATTTCTAACCTTTCTTGTGCTCTGTGGGGCGGTTCCTGGATTACTTGCTGCACCTCTTCAATCTGGGTCTCAATCATTCATCCTTGAAGGTTCACATGGCAGCCATTTCGGCCTACCATGTCCCCTTTGCAGACAGAACGTTTGCTCAGCTGGAGGTCTCTAAGACCTTCCTTAGAGGGGTCCTCCACTTGAGACCCTCTATCCGGGTTCCTGCCCCTCCTTGGGATCTGAATTTTATTCTTGAGAAGCTTACTCTGCCGCCTTTCGAGCCGGCAGCCTCAGCAGACCTGAAGTTCCTCTCGTGGAAGACACTCTTCCTCGTGGCCATTACTTCTGCTCGAAGGATTTCTGAGCTCCAGGCCCTTATGTGCAAAATCCCGTATTTGATTTTTCACAAGGAACGTGTGGCTTTGCGTACAAACCTAAATTTCTCCCAAAGGTGGTAGCGGAATCTACACTGAATCAATCCATAGAGTTACCTGCTTTCTTTACGCAGCACTCCAATCAAGGGGAGTACCTCCTGTATACTTTGGATGTTCACTGGATTCTGAAATACTACACCAACAGGACGAAGGATCTCAGAAAGACCAATCAACTGTTTGTCTCTCTTGCTCATAAAAGAGAAGGCAATGCTGTTTCCAAGCAATTCCTGCCTAAATGGTTGGCTCACTGTATTACTTTCTGTTATGACAAGTACAGCAAGACCCTGCCGGGTCAGGTCAGAGGCCACTCCACCAGAGGGGTCACTACCTCAGCGGCTTGTTTCAAGAATGTGTCAGCGTCTGACATTTGTGCAGCCGCTACCTGGACTTCTGTCTATACCTTTATGAAACATTACAGTTTGGACATTGCTTCTTGCCGTAGAGCAGGCTTTGGATTGGCTGTTCTGCAAGGTCTCCTTTCCTAAGACCTTCACAGCCAGAGGGTCTACTTCTGAATAGTTTTCCTCCTCCCGTTTGCTTCTCCTTGTTCCAGACTGCTTAGGACTCAGTCCTATATGTAATTACCTACTGCAAGAGCACTCTCGAAGTAAGATGCAGTAGTACAGTTACGTAAGAACTTACCGTAACAGTAGATCTTCAAGAGAGGCTCTTGCAGTAGGTTATACCTTCCATCCTCCATCCCCCTAAGCTGTTTCAGCTCCTTTTCAAGGATGGGAAATATCCACTTCTCTCTCGGCTCGCCTTTTGGCCTTTGGCAGGAAAGAACTGGAAGGCGGGTGTGGGGGACCGCCCCTTTATACTGACGTTGCATCACATTGGTCACCTGACTTGGGGGCGACCCCCCGCCAGAGACTGCTAGCTAGAAATTTTTCCGTGGGGTCCTGACGCCTGCCGGCATCAGCCCAATGTGTAATTACCTACTGCAAGAGCCTCTCTTGAAGATCTACTGTTATGGTAAGTTCTTACATAACTGTACTTTATACTGACATACAGTGCCACCCAGGAGACCACCAACTGCTCAGAAATGGGCCCTACCAGTTTCGTGCATGTATGCTTCGACAAGGAGGCCTTCCTGGTTCACTAATGACCATTAAAAAGACAGACATTTAATGTGCTCATGCAGTTAATTCAGTCATGTGCGGCTAGTGCAAATAAATAAATGCTGCAAGTGAAACAGGTATAATAAAAATCCTGAACAAATTACGAACAGTTGCTGTTAGCTGTCAAATGACATCAGTTGTGGCCTTGGACATGGATGACTCCTATGCCCGTGCAGTGACAGTGGCCTTTGCCATGTGTTTCAGGGCCTGTCTGCATCTGTCCACCTTCATGGCAGACACCCAGCACAAACTAGCCAGTGTAGCCTTTTTGGGTACTGACCTTTTTGGCCCTAGGGTAAAAGGACATCTCACCCATACAGAGAACTCTAATGCCACCCTTGACTCTGTGGCTTCATCCCAGAAGCAAAAGTCTAAGAAGGCTTTTTTAGTACTAGCCCTTTCAGCCACAGCTCCCTCGGCAGCTGCTCCAGCAGTGGTAGTACCAGGCCTGACATCCAAAAATCAAGTTAAGTGGTCAGGGCGGGGGGGGGGCAGTGGTGCCCCTCTGGCGACAGTGGCCGGCACCCCCAGAAAAGCTGCACAGTGATAGGTTGTGGAGTGTCATTCCTCCACCTGTCCTGTCCCTCTCTGTGCTCCACATTGGGGGTTGGTTAAGTTACTTCTTGGCACGTTCGTCCACTATCACAGCGGACAAGTGGGAGCTAGTAGTGGTAGGCAGAGGGCTGTCTCTGGACTTTGAGACTCTCCTGCCTTACCGATTCCATGCTCTGTATAAGTACAGGGTGTTGCAGGACACGCTGTCCGCCATTTGAGAGGACATTGCCCAGCTTCTTGCAAGAGGAGCCATAGCCTGTGTCCCGGATGCCCTGGCCTGTCAGGTTACGCGTCCAGGTGCTTCCTGGTTCCAAAATGGATGGGAAGCTGGTGCCCCAATCCCATACTGGATCTGCATGATCTGAATCACTTCATGCAGAAGCACAAGCTCCAAATGGTCACTCTGAATCAGATCATTGTGTCTTTGAGCAAGACATCTGGTTTTGCTCCCTGGACCTTGCGGATACGTTCTTCCACATCCCAGTCCATCCATCCCACCACCGGTACCTCTGGTTCCATGCAGATGGTGTTTTGTCCCAGTTCCAGGTCATGCCCGTTGGTCTCTCTCAGTGCCCAGGGTCTTCATCAAGTGCATCGCAGTAGTGGTAGCCTTCCTGCAGCATCATGGTTTCAGGATGTAGCCCTAAATGGATAACTGGCAGCTGGCTGGACCGTCCAAAGAGACTGTTGAGAAGTCCAGATCTGCTGAGAGTTGGGTCTGCTGATCAACATGGACAGGTCTGAACTGGTACCATTGTTGGTGATCATTAATTGAGGCAGAACAAGACTTCCTGCAGGCCAGGACCCATCTTCCTGCAGACTGAGCACTGGATCTAACCTCCTTTGCCTGATCATCTCATGTTGGGTTCTTGCTCCCTCCTGGGGATTTCCTGCAGCTGCTGGAGTACATGGCACCCTGCACCTGCGTGGTCCATTGGGCCCACTGTGCACCACCTGCAGTGAGATTTGGGCCGTCAGTGGTCCCAGTGCCTAGGTCACTTGGACCAGCCCATCATAGTGACCCAGCTGATGTGGGATGCCATCCAGTGGTGACTGGTCCTGGAACATCTGGAGAATGGAAACCCGTTTGTCCACCCAGAACTGACCATCATGCTTATAACAGACACATCTGTGGTGGAATGGGGAGCACAACTGGGAGACCACAGAGCCCAGGGGTTCTGGCACCCAGGGAGTCCCGTCACCATATCAGCCTGCTGGAGTTCTGTGTAGTGCAGCTTGCTCTGATGAAATTCACTCCTCTAGTCAGGGTTCAGGTTGTGCGGGTCCAGATGGATGACACCACAATCATATGCAGCCTGAACAGGCAGGGTGAAATACACTCATTTCCCTTGTTTTGGGGGTTGTCTGCACCTGGACGCTCATGAGCAGCCTGGGTGTAGATCTCCTGGTGATCCATGTTGCAGGAGTGAACAGTCAGCTGGCAGATGCTCTCAGTCTGGTAAGAGAGATGTCAAACAAGTGGTACCTGTGACAGAATTGAATAAGACCCTGTCCTGTTTGTTATGCAGAAAGAGTTAAAAGCATGGATCTGTTCTGTTCTGTTCTTTTCTGTCTTGTCTATCTGATTGTGCAATCAAATTTTCTTGTGAGATCTAGGAACTGATCACTCGGACAGTTTCATGAGTCCCCCTCCTGCTATCTTCTTGTCTTCACTTGCTGTTTCTGTCTTTTCTTCACCTTTGCTTATCTGTGTTTATAAAAATATATGTGGATCTTTATGTGAAACTAGGTTCTCTGATTTGAAAATGTGTATAGCTGTATTATTGAAATGTTTGGAGAAAGCCATTTGTAACTCGGGTAAAATACTGAGATGCAGTTTGACCTCCACAAACTCTTTTGCAGAGTTGTGAACAGGAGATCAGTTCTGGGACACAATATTCTTTTCTGTTACACCTACAAGAAAAGAAACTGACAAAGTACAGATACATTTTGTGAGAAACAGAATGTCTCATAATGAGCTCAGGATGCAGAAATTAATTGCCAGGAAAAGACTTTTTATAAAAAGAGCAGCAGTGTTTTTGTTGGAGCGAGAGCTTGACGTTTAGAATTAGAGATACCCTCAGAGGAAGGACCTTGTTTTCTTTGAATTGCCTGTATAAAAGCTATCCTGCACAATTTTATATTTATTTACTTCATTGTGATTGAAAATAATAAAATGCTTCTTGAAAATGGTATAACTGCTCCTGGTTTTCCTATGCTTTCTGACCTTTGCCTAGATGACAGATGGTGTCAGGCTAAGTGAGATTTATGCCATGCATACTCTAAGCCAGGAGTTTAGTGCATGGGTACCAGACCTGGTACCAAGGAAGCCCAGAAGAAAGGTATGGATCCTGCACCAGGCGTGATTACCAGAAGAATGGCAGCCAAACTAGAAGCAGAAACAAAAGTTCAAACTGAGACTGTATAGCTGGAACCAGTGATGGAAGAAGAACAGGCAGGGACATGACCTGAAAGCCTGTCTGCCTTCTTCAAATTGTGGGCTACACAACAGAGAGAGAGAGAGAGACAGGGAAGCAGAGAAAAGAAGAGATGCAGCGACAGAAGCAGCAGAGAAGAGATGCAGCGACAGCAGCAGCAATGGTTGGACGCCTTGCAAGTTATCAAAGCAGGAGGATCAGGCACAGGTCCAGTAGAGCAACAAAACACAAACAACTTAAAAGACATTAAACTTACAAAGTTGTGTCCCTCGGATGATATCGAAGCATACCTGACAACTTTTGAAAGGGTTGCTTGGGCCTGTCAGTGGCCAAATCAGCAATGCACAATCAGGCTGGTACCTTACCTGACAGGTAAAGCCCAACTTGCCTACAGTAGGGGATAGTACCTAAATTACCTGTACCTGTGATTACTGGAAATGACTTTCCAGGATTTGTGGAGTTAATCACAGTGGGGGCAAAACCTGTAGTTTCAGCAGCTGTGATGATAAGCACAGGCAAAGAAAATCTCAGATGGTACAGACGCTTTTCCTTTTGGTGACATTGATGCAGACTTGTTTGAGCACAGCTCCAAGATTCGGAAATCCAGGAAAGAAAGATGATGCCTGAAAAAACAGTGGCAACAAAAGACTGGTGGAAATAAGGGGTTAATATATGAAAATTCTGAAACTAAACTGATAATTGATTGGGATTTTGTTTCTGAGCAAGCTAACAATGTTTCTCTTCAAGGTTACTTTAAGCAGCTGGGGCTGAACCAATGTTTAAAAAATGTAATGGGTTACTGTACAGCTTGGGTTAAACCTTAGACACAGGAATAGACAGAACACTTGATTATACCACAAAGGTATAGATCTGAGTTGTTACAGATAGCATATGATGGTCCTATGGCTAGTCATTCGGGGAAGGATCGCACCTTTGCCAGATTGCTGTACAGATTTTACTGGCCTGGAATTCATGATGATGTTGTTACCTATCAGAGCTCTTGTGCTGAATGTCAGAAACTAGCCCCAGTGACTGAAAAAAGACAAGGTGCCCCTACCCTTGATAGATGTACCTTTTGAGAGAATTGCAATGGATGTGGTTTGGAAGTGCTAAGTACATCAGTACCCTGAATCTCACCAAGAGTTCCTGGCAAATTACCCTAGATAAAGAATCCAGAGACAAAACTGCATTTGCCACTCCTGTTGAATTCTATCAGTTCACTACCATGCCATTTGGTTTACATGGCGCACCTGCTACATTCCAGCGGTACATGATGTAATTTTAGGTACTCACACTGGTTATTGTGCTGTTTATTTGGATGATGTCATGATGTACTGTCCAGACTGGAAAAGTCACTTGGAACACCTACAAGCAGTTATCCAATCTGTCAGAAATGCAGGTCTGACAATTAATCCCACCAAATGTGCATTGGGCATGCAGGAAACCAGATACTTGGGATATGTTTTGGGAAATGGAGAAGTAGGTTACATACATAGGTTACATAGGTTTGTTCAGAGCTCAGAAGACTTTAATGTCCATATAGCTCGCGTTACGATATTACTGATATCCCATAATATTACTTCCTCTCAGATATCTGTCCAAATTTGTTTTGAAGGCTTGCATGGAGCTACTTAATACCACCTCAGGTGACAATCCATTCCAGATTGTTACTGCTCTGATACTGAATCAGTGCTTTCTTTTCGTGGTTCGATACCTTTCCCCTAATGAACTGCCATTTATGTGCTCTTATCTGATACTTATGCTCTCGTAGCTTTAGACCCAGCTGCTCCCTCAAGTTGGTATCAGTGAGAGCCTTGAATACCATACACGTCTCACCTTAACCTACGGTATTCCAAAGTGTACATCCCCAGCTTTGTCAACCTGTCCTGATATTCCTCCCCCGTACGACATCAGTCATTCTTGTAGCTGTTTTCTGAACTCTCTCTCTAATGCCGCAATCTCCCCTTTATAACTGGGAGACCAGAACTGCGCACAGTATTCCATATGCAGCCGCACCAGTGACCCATACAGGGGCAGCAAGACCTCCCTCGCTCTGCTCTTAATGTGCCTGAATATACAGCTCAGAATATTGCCTGCCTTTTTGACCACCAGACTACAATGTTGCTTAAATTTTAAGTCATTTCAGACCCCGACTCCCTAGATCTCTTTCATCTTTGACTTCTCTTAGTGATTGTCCGTTTAGCTTGTAAGTGGCCCCTGGATTGCTCCTTCCAAAGTGCATAACCATGCACTTATCCACATTAAAGGTAAGTCTTGAGTCGTGTGCCCAGCCCTGCAGTTTTAAAAGGGTATCTTGTAATTTAGCAGTTTCCATGCTGTTATTTACTATATAGCCAATTCTTATATCGTCGGCAAATTTTGCCTCCCATACATCCCCCCCCCCAGCTGTCATAGACTGTATGTATACATTGAAAAGACAGGGGCCCAAGACAAACCCCTGTGGAACCCCACTCGTCACCTCCAACCATCCTGAGCTGCATCCCCTTATTGTCACCCTTTGTTTTCTGATAGCCAGGAGCTAATCCTTCTTGTTATGTTCCCCTGGATGCCGTGTTCTATCAGGGAGTCAACAAGTTCTCTATGCGGCACTTTATCAAAGGCCTTGGAAAAGACCAGAAAGATGACATCCACTGAACTTCCTTCATCCAGGGCCTTACTAACCTTTTCATAAAATCCTAAAAGATTGGTCTGACATGATCTTCTATGTTTAAATCAGTGCTGAGCCTCATCAATATTTCCTCTCTGCTGCATATCCACTTCTATATGCTCTTTTATTATCCCCTTCAATACCTTGCCTATTACTGATGTCAGGCTAATTGGGTGATAATTACTAACATCCTGCCTGGAGCCCTTCTTAAAAATGGGGATGACATTTGCTTGTTTCCAGGCACCTACTGCTATTCCCTGATCAATGGAAACCTGGAACAGGTATGTTAGTGGTTCGTCTAATAGGTCGGCTAGTTCTGTTATTACCCTGGGATGTATTTCGTCAGGCCCCATGGATTTGCCAGGGTTTAGGCTAAGCAATCTCTTTTGGATATCTTCCTTGTTAATTTTTAGTTTACTGTGTGTTACAAGATGCTGTTTCACACCCTTGGTTTTTATATTATAAACTGAAGAGAAGTAGCTATTATATTGTTCAGCCATCAGTTCATTATCCTGTGTTAAACTTCCATCTATTTGCTTAAGTGGACCAATCCCTTGTGGGTCTCCCTTTATACAACTAATATAGTTGTAGAAGGTTTTGTAGTTGTCCTTAACTTTAATGGCCAGTTTGAATTTGTAATCCCTTTTGGCTACTAAAATGCTTTTTTTACATTTTCTAAGGAGATATCTGTATGTACCCCAGTTCTTCACATGACCACTTTTCTTTGCTCTAACGTAGGCTCTGTTCCTTCTATTAATTAGTTTCTTAATGTTACTATTCATCCAGACCTGAATCTTCCCAGAACTGTTATATTTCTTTAAAAGTGGGATATGCTTATCTACTATTTGGTTTAATTTTCCAGCCACAGCATTACACATAAAAGGAACAGACCTATGTTGCATATCATGTTTCCTGTTCCATTTGCCAAAATCATCTCTAACCATGCTATAGTTGGCACTGCCATAATTTCTTACCAGGGTTTCACCCTTAACCCTAATATATTGCTTTTTGATGGTAAATTCTACCTTATCATGGTCACTAGTGCCAAGAGGGGAAGTGACCATACAGTGCAGGATATTGTTCCCCATGTTGCTGAGTACCAGGTCGAATAAGTTTATTTGCCTAGTTGCTCCCTGTACATATTGTTCCATGCCCATTAGACTGAAAATGTCCAGATACCTTGACTCTACTGCCTTTGCTGCTGTATAATTATCCCAGTTTATGCCAGGTAGATTTAAGTCACCCAATATTATTAATTTATCAGGTACCTCTACTTTTTCTAGCTTATCTATTAGCTGGTTATCTATATCTATGGGAGAGTCAGGGGGTCTATATATTACTCCAATAGTAATTTTGTTGTTGCCATCTGGAGAGACCCTAATCCAAATTTGTTCAATGCCCTCTTATCGCCTGAACCTCTAGTTCCTCACATATTATGTTATTAGCTACATAGATTGCCACTTCCCCTTCCTGCGACCAATTCTATCGCACTAATGTAGCTGGTAGCCTGTTAATCTGCCTATCCCGGAGATCATCGGTGTCCCACTGTGTTTCTGTAATTGCACATATCTGCACTTTTTCCTTTATTAATAACTGTACTAATTCATCAAACTTTCATACTATACTTCTAGCATTGATGTTTAAACATTTCCAGTTGGAGTCCTTATTCCTATCAGTTTTAGTTCTCCTATGCTCTTGGAAGTTAGCCTTACCTCCCATTTGCCCCCCAATTTTTAGTTTAAATATTTTTGTACTGCATTCATGATGTCCTGTGCCAGGATTCTTGTCCCCGGTCTATTAACATGCAGTCCATCATTGCAAAACAAGCTGGGGCTGGAAAAAGTGTTCCAGTGTTCAATTAGCGTCCGGCCTTCCTTGGAGCACCACCTTCTTAACCATCCATTTAATTGTCTGATGTCACTCATTTTAGCTGGGCTGGCTCTTGGGACAGGAAGAACCTCAGAAATAAGAACCTCACACCCTAAACCCTTAAGGATTTTTCCTACTTCCTCAAAATCCCTATGTATCTCAACTAAATTCCTTTTACCTAGGTCATTTACCCCTACTGTACTGTACATGAATGACTGCTGTGGGTTTAGTACAGTTTTGTAGTAATCCTGGTAGTAGCCCCCGAATACTGCTCCCGGGAGGGTGCTAACTGTAGTGTACTCATTCCTGTTCTTACATAAGATACGATCCATATTTCGCACCAAAGAATCCCCTACAATCAGTAAATCGCGAGGAGGCTCCACTATCTCTGTTGCTAGGATACTGGCCGTGTGCTGGGTATGAGTTAAAGCTTTATGTTCTGTCTCAGGTTTTTTATCCTCCTTCAGTGGTTCAAATTTGTTCTGCAAATCTAATTAAAAAGTGCCTCCTATATTTCGCCTGCCTTTTTTGGTGCCTTTCTGCACTTTGCACCATTCATCATCTACGTTTGTGTGTTCCCTTACTGAGCTATTGTTTGTGCCACTGGTTCCTGGTATAGCTATAGTTTCAGAGTCTTCCAAGTCTGTGACTATAGACAGACTTTCCCACAGTATTTAGCTCGGCAGTCTCAATAAATCTTTCTAATTTTGCAATATCCTGCTGAATTTGCATTCTATTTTGTAGGGACACTATTTCCTTTTGTAGGACCTCTATTATGGCGCATTTATCACAAATAAAGTCCTCTTGGCTCCCTCAGTAAACATGAGACATTCAGTACACACAATCATGGTTTCCATTTATTTTATGTGGTACTTTGTGCTTTACACAGTGAGATATTAGGGCCTACCTTTTAGAATTTGGTTTTCCTGTTACCGATATAAATATTGGGCCTGCTTTCCCTGTCTTCCCCAGCTGACACAGCCGACACACGCTGAACGCGCGTGTCTCTGAACGCGTCTCCGCTCGCCCTACTCACAGCAGGCCAGCTAGTTAACAGGAGAAAAGCCCCGGAAGTGTTTATCAGGGGTCAAGAGCTCCACGGGACACTCGCTCAATTAAAATAGTTATCTGCCCCAAATGTTATGAAAAACCGCCGCAATATGCGTTAACCTCTCATCCGAGGCTGAGGCACAGGGCTATATGGTCTCAAATATTTAAAAATCACTCTGCCAGCAACTTTGTAGTCCAGCTCGGCTCTACTGGACTACAACGCTCCCTTTCTACTTCCTGATTGTCAGGTAGTAGGGCTCAAGTAAAACACACACAAGTGCTTTTCTAAAACAGAAATGAGCATTCTACAGGGCGTATCTGTTGCTTGCCCCTGATCCCTCACAGCTCCTCTCCTGTGAATATTTAACACAGACTAGTCGCCCTGCTCGCAGCAGGCCGGCTAGTTAACAGGAGATATGCCCCGGAAGTGTTTATCAGGAGTCAAGAGCTCCACGGGACACTCGCTCAATTAAAATAGTTATTTGCCCCAAATGTTCTGAAAAACCGCTGCAATGTGCATTAACACCTCATCCGAGGCTGAGGCACAGGGCTGTATGGTCTCAAATATTTAAAAATCACTCTGCCAGCGAATTTGTAGTCCAGCTCTACTGGACTACAGCACTCCCTTCCTACTTCCTGATTGTCAGGTAGTAGGGCTCAAGTAAAACACACACAAGTGCGTTTCTGAAACAGAAACGAGCATTCTACAGGGTGTATCTGTTGTGTGCCTCTGATCCCTTACAGTTCCTCTCCTGTGAATATCTAACACAGACTGTTAGTAAAGACATAGATTTCTAAGATAGAAGGTGTAGCTAACAGTTCTGTCCCTAAAATAAAGAAACATGTCCGGTCATTTGTAGGGCTGGCTGGTTGGAGATTCATTCCCAACTTTGCCCAATTACCTATCCCCCCCAACTGAACTTACAAAGAAACAGTACCTGAATAATGTGTGATGGTCCCCAAAGTGTGAGGAAACTTTTCGGGCCATCAAGGCTGCATTATCTTCAGCCCCTCTTTTAAGAAGCCCAGATTTTAAGAAGCAATTTTTGTTACAGACCAGTGCATCAGAGGTAGGCCTAGCTGCAGTCTTGAGTCAACATATAGATGGGAAGGAACATCCCATTCTATATATCAGTAGGAAATTGCATGACAGAGAGAAAAGGTACTCCACCATTGAAAAGGAATGCCTTGCAGCAAAGTGGGCCATGGAGTCGCTTAAGTTTTATTTGCCAGGAGCGGACTTTGTGCTTATAATAGATCATAATCCTCTCTGTTGGCTTAATGAGGGCAGTTTTTATGCATGGGCTAAGTCACCTGCTGTTTAGAGGCACCTATGAATAAGGCACTAAGATGTATGTTTTTGACTGCTTGTTCATTGTCTGAGCTGGTGCTGCCCGAGTCCACTGAGTGATGCGAGTCTAGCCTTGCGGTACACTGCACACACACACAGACATTCACAACGTAGGTTTAATTAGCGTGATAAGTCAGTGTCAGTTCCAGCAAAAAAACAAGAAAGCCCATCCTGGCTCCCGCTGTGACCCCCTACCATCGTTTGACTTCCCTTCCTCCCTCCTCCCCATCTCCACTGAAAAAATGCTTATATCGAGTTGTCTCTTGCCCCCCTGCAGCAAATGTCCCTGCCTTTGACGTGATGCTGAACCTCTCCAATCAGCGGCCAGTTTGGATTTCAAAATCCCACTAGTGCCAAATTGCTTAGAGTGACCAGGGAATGCTGGGCCGGGTGTGCTCGGTGAATAAGAAGGCCGTATTTCAGGCTTCTTTTCTTTCTTTCAGACGGTGACTTGCCATTGATTCAGTTTGGACGGGCTGTGACACATCAGCACTGTTGAGACTCGGAAACATAACTCTTGGCACTGATGACTGACCACAGTGTTTTTGCTTTCTGAGAGCACTGAGCAGAATGAAGAGGTTTGATTTTTTGCTGGGTTTTCCCTCAGATAAGTGAAAATACCGAAGGATGCCAGCCTGCTGGCACAGCAGAAAGATTTACCACTGCGATGGCGGGTGTCTTGGGTTCGAGAACAGACTGTGGATGCTCGAGGGCTGGCCAGGGCGGGAGTGGATTGAGCAGCCACAGCATACTCTCCACTCCGGGGGGGGGGGAGAGATAGAGTGGCTGCAGGAAGTTTGATCCCCTGATGACTGGTCTGGGGCCAGTTACAGGAGCTTTCTTGGTTGCACTTAGTTTTTTTCCTGCGCCAACTCCCTTTAGTATAGATTTACTATTACCAACTCCACGCTGCCATGGATCACCACACCAGTGAAATTTGGGGTCAAAAGAATTTTAGGGGAAAGTGAGATTCAAACCCAGATTTTCAGGATCACAGGCGAGTGCAGTAACCACTACACTATGCTGGCTGCTGCCTAGCAAGCCTTTGGTTAGACACATACTAACATACTATTTGCCAGCAGATTAGGCCTTATGGTCTATCGAGTCTCCGCGAACCTAGATCCTTAGTTGGGTGCCTAGACCCTCCCATCCCTTGTGCTCCAGAAACCCCTATCATCCATCCCCCCTCCCCCCGGGACAGGCCATCATCTGATACATCCCCTTTCTGTGTCTGTCCCACCCTCTCTTAAAACCCTCCACTGTGGATCTCTGAACCAGCTCACCAGGCAGTGCATTCCAAGGGTCCACCACCCTCTCAGTGAAAAACCTCCTCCTCTGTGTCACAATAACTGATCCCAGATCATTTAGGCATAGAAACTGGTCTAAGACCAGGCACCTGTAAAACTGGTCTCAGACCAGCTCATCCCAGACCAGTCGTCAGGGGAACAATCTTCCTATACTGATAGAGTGCCTCCGGTTCGATGCTTCTGGGTAACCACAGGATGCACCGTTACCGGAGCACTTGCTAGTGCTGTCTCTTGGAGGGCGAGTCGGATGTGCAGTGTGGTAATCCTGCCGGCGTCCAGCCAACATGCCCCTGACAACACCAGAAAAACCTGTGCTCTGGCATGCCCAATGACGCTCTGCCCCCATGGCGGATCCGGGCCCCACAGCAACTGTACTTTGAGATCCTCCGGGGTTAAATTTGGGGGGCTACAGAGGCTCCACCCTGGGGGGGGTAATCCAGGGAGCACTGCGAGCAGGTGTTTCCAGGGTCTGCCTGCGGGTGGAGGAGCAGATGGAGTGGCCGCTGGAGAACTACATAAAGCATGCTAAATAAAAATATGTATAATATAAATACTGTATATATCAAAGGATTCAAAGAGTTTACCCACTATGTTACTAACTCCTTGTGTAAACATCCTGGATCAGGCTCAGTTAATGAACAAAGTTCAAGTGCCTCTTCCCACTTCAATTTGTACTAACTATCCTTGTAAGAGCCACCCAGTGGTCCTTTGTCACTGCGCAAACCTGACTGGGAATCCATTGCTTTACCATGTATTTCTTCAATGAGACACAATTTTAATGTTAGTTTCACTTATTTTCAGCTTTTTTAGTCTGAAGAAAATGATCTTTCACTGATTCATGCAACTCATGGCTGAGGCTGACTTAGAAATCCCTGAAGAAAATCCCACACCCTCCTCCATCTAATAGATGCTACCATGCTTTCAAAGTTTCTGCGTGTGCTCCAGGTTTCTTCTTGTTATGTTTCATCCCCAATTTCTGGCTTTGAGTCAGAGTCAGTGCTCATGCCTTGGCGGTTCCAAAAAAAAAAGGCAGAAATAAAACCATCCATATACAAATTGCTCCAGTGAGTTTTCAAACAGCAGTTGCACACAGGGTAGAGATGGTGATTAGTGAAATACCAAAGAGACTCCTGCCTGATTAACAAATCTGTAAAGAAACCACCAAAACTCCACAGCAATAAAACTGAACTATGTTCTGTGCAAAGGAGACCAGTTGGGCTCTAGCTAGGCAGTTGGTAAGTAGGCAGACACCACGGTAATGGCATTTGATTTAGCAGCCAAGACACCAAATATCCAAAGCCTGTAATACAGAAAAATGTGCACTAAAGAAACAGACAGCAATATCCATTGTAACCTGTCCTTTGCTGTGACAGTGATTCTTAACAAATACCATAATGTTAAATGAAACGTACATGACTGTCTTGTGAAGCTTGTCTACATCTTTAATTTTTATGATAAATTGCCAGACTTTTTTTTTTTTTTCACTTTAGTGCAAAGCACTGTGTCTTGGCTCTAGATGGTCCTGAAAAAGACCAGCAAATCGCATTTTGTTTTAGAAGCTGTGTCTCTAAAGAGAACATCACTGTTACAACAAAAACCATAAAGCTAGTGAACTTACTTTTTGAATATTTTCAGTCTAAAAGATTTCTGTGGTATGAGGAGCCTAGAAAGAGGGAAGACTGTGTGGGCCACCAGCCCTCTCTGCATACCTAACTGTATTTTTTTTTTTAAATCCTGTTACTCATCTATTAATTATTTTTTAATTCAACAGTAAATGCTAATTCCTTTCTGGTCTGCTGAGTGATTTAAATCTGTTTCATCACTGCCACTTGCACAAAATTAACCCAAGTAGAACACCTCCAATTTGTTTATGGAGATCTAACTTTTTCTAAACTATTTGTCTCACAACCCCTTAACATTGCCTAGTTACCCTCACTAGCATAATAAATCAAAATCCAAACCACCCGTATCATTCACGGGTCTGAACTCTGAACTCCTTTCTGTGTTGCCGAGCTAAATAACATGAAGGCCTGAAAATCCTCAAACTTCTCTTTAGAAGCGGGGTGGGGGGGGCTCTCATTGTTTAGGGGAGTGCACAATACCTCAGAGCTATACTAAGTATTCGAATAAGAATTTGATTCAGCTAAAAGCTGTATCTTGTGAGGTCAGCACTAAAAACGTTGTTTTAAGAATAAAGTGAATTGGAAAGCAACTGTTCCCGAAAATTTCACTTTCATTTCCAACATTTAAATAACGGTACAACACATTAAAAAGAATCTTGGCCATAAGCCAGAAAGATCTCACTCATAACATGGAGCCAGATTTGATGTTGCAATAACGTCCCATACCCAGCACATGCTGCTTCAATAAGCGTTTGTTTTCAGTGTGATTCTGGTTTCTTTTCCTCAGCACTGTAACAGGAAACATGTCGACAGGGCATTTTTGTCAAACCCCATCACCAATGCCTGCCAGGCTGACGTGCCAGCTCCCATCTTGGGTGTCGACGGCTTCACCCGTCCCTCCTTGCGGCCTACTGAATGCATTGACAAGGATCAGGAGGACAGTCCTAACCTCATTATGCAGAAGGAAGAGTATGTGGAAAGCTCCTATGAGAGATCCAGTTCCACTATATCTACGGGGAGTGAGGACTCAGTAGTGTACACACCAAGGTCCCCTCCTGAAGATCCATCATTCATCTCTATGATGCAGTAACTCCAGACTGCCATGGAGTTTGAGTCAGAGGATCAAGATATCACCAAGAGTAACTTGGTGGAGTTCCTGGAATTGCCTGATTCCCCACCCTTCTTTATTCCTTGTGTCCTACCTGCTTTGGAGGATGCAACTCTTGCTGCCTGGAGTAGGCCAAACATGATACCTGGCATACACAGGAAGGCAGATAATGTGTATCATGCCACCCCACTCCAGCCAGAGTCAGTGGTCATAAATGCTGCTCATGACAGCTCTAAGGTACTAAAACACTTTAATTCCTTCTCCCTTGGCAAGGAGTCCAGGACCCTAAATGTCTTTGGCAAGAGAACTTTTGCTTCTGCCACTTTGGGCCTGAGAATTGCAAATTATCAAGTGCATATGGTTAAATACCAAAATACCCCCTGGAGGAAGGCCAAAGCAGCTGCCCAAACCCTTCCAGAGGGTACCCGTAAGCAGGAGCTCTTGAAAGCTCTCCAAGCAGGAGCAGATGTAGGTATACATCTCCTACATTCTGCTTATATTTCTTATGCTTCTGCCAGGGCAGTAGCTTCTGGAGTATGCCTCAGGAGGCATTCCTGGGTAAGGGTGCCAGGCTTTGTGAGTGGTGTCCAACAGTTCATTCTCAGTGCCCCCTTGAGGATTTAAATTGTTTGGCACAGGTGTACAAGATATCCTCTCCAATCTGCAGGCCTTGGGCAGAACCCTGAAATTGGTGCATTCCCTTTATCACACTCAACCAAGGAACAGACAGAGGGTGCCTTTTCGTCCGGCCAGCAACAGACATGGTTCTACTGCCATACAACAGGATGAGAGTAGAGGAGCAACAGCTTTGCCTGCCCCAGGAGCCATCCCAAGTGCCCTCAAAAGTCCCTAGAGGTGGGGTTGTGGCTGCAGCCACAGCATCTGGCTCTGCATGACTCCTTCTATGACCCCCAGCCACCAGTGCCTCCAGGGGTGGCTGTTGGGGGTTGCCTCTCCCTCCACCTGGGCCAGTGGAGGATAGTAACATCAGATGCTTGGGTCCTGTAGATAATAGAATAAGGTTATGCTCTAGAGCTTCTGGAATTACCTCCAGACTATACACCAGTGCCTTCCCTTTATCCTCCAGAACACATTCCACTGCTTCTAGAGGAGATCCAAACTTTGCTCCAAAAAAGGGCCATAGAACATGTTCCTTGGGAACAAAGGAAAACAGGGTTCTATTCTCGGTACTTCCTAATCCCAAAGTGGACAGGAGATCTGAGGCCCATTGTAGATCTTAGAGACCTGAGCTTTTTCATCAAATACAAGAAGTTCAGAATGGTGACTTTACAATGCCTACTCCTGCTATTGCAAGTAGGGGACGGGATTTGTTCCCTGAATGTGCAGGATGCCTACCTGTACATCAGGATTTGCCCCTCTTACAGGAAATATCTCAGGTTTCTGTTTCGGGGGAACACTACCAGTTTAGGGTATTGCCCTTTGTCTTATCATCTGCACCACAGGTCGTTACCAAATGTTTAGTAGTGGTGGCAGCAGCCCTTTGCAAGGAAGGACTACATGTTTTCTCCTATCTGGATGACTGGCTTCTCAATGCTCACTCCAAGGAGCAGCTTTTTCACACCCTATCATGCACCAGACATTTGTTCAGTTCTCTAGGGATTATTGTCAATGTGCTGAAGTCAGTCTTAACCTCTTTGGCAGTGTCTTCAGTAGATGGGGCAGTCCTGGATACAGCCCAAGGCTTAGCCTTCCTGCCCCAGGACAGGGCTGAACATCTGATTGCACAGGCCCAGATGGTCTACCACAACAGGTATGTCACAGCCAGGACATTCCTGAGACTCCTAGGCCTGATGGCAGCAGCCATTGCCACTGTGCCACTGGCCAGATTACATATGAGATCCCCACACTGGACACTGAGAATCCAGTGGTACTAATGTACAGACGACCTAGAACAGAAGGTTCTAGAAGCTTCTTCACCTGTCCGAAAAATACTTCAATGGTCGATGGATCCCAGCCATTTATTGAAGGGGATTCCCTTCCAGATTCCTTCCCCGCAGCAGATTCGCACTACAGATGCCTTGGGGGCAGGCTGGGAGCACATCTGGGGCTTCATCACACACAGGGTACATGGACCAAAGTGGAGAGCACCCTCCACGTAAACGTCCTAGAAATGAGAGCTGTTCTGTATGGCCTACAGGCCTTCCAGACTCATCTACCCCGGGGTCTTGTGTTAATAAGAGGTGGCAGGGAAGGTTAAGGAGAAAAAGGCTGCATTCAAAAAGTATAAGGAATCACAGAAGGAGCACGACAGGGAACTGTATCAATTAAAGCAGAAAGAAGTGGGAAAGGCAGTCAGAATAGCAAAAGCCCAAACTGAGGAAAAAATAGTCAATTCAGTTAAAGAAGGGGGATAAAACCTTTTATAGGTACATTAGGGAACATAGAAAGGTTAAGGGAGGAATAGTGAAGATTAATAAGGGAGAGGGGAGGTGGGCAGAGGGAGACAGTGAAAAGGCAGAGTTACTGAATGAATAATTTTGCTCAGTATTCACAAAAGAAGATGAGGAGTTACCTAAACCAGACAATAGAAGCACTCTGGGTAGGGGGGTTGACACCAGTCCATTTACAGAAGAAGGAGTCAGTCCTGAAAGAACTCCTAAAACTCAAGGTGGACAAAGCAATGGGGCCTGACAGGATTCACCACAGAATCCTAAAAGAACTAAGGGAGGACTAGTGACACCACTGACCACATTTTTTAACAAATCATGGGAGGATGGGGTGGTACCTGAGGACTGGAGGAGGGCAGATGTGATTCCCCTTCACAAAAGTGGGAGCAAGGCAGAAGCGGGAAACTACAGACCTGTAAGTTTGACCTTAGTGGTAGGGAAAATGATGGAATCACTTCTGAAAGAAAGAATGGTTGAGTACCTAGAGGTCAGCAGGGCACAGGACCCAAAGCAGCATGGATTTACAGCAGGAAGGTCATGTCAGACGAATCTAATAGATTTCTTTGACTGGGTGACCAAAGTAATAGACCAGGGAGGGGCTGTGGGTATGGCCTACCTAGACTTTAGCAAGGCATTTGACACAGTCCCGAACAAAATATTGATAATCAAGTTAGCCAGCCTGGGTAGCAAACTGGCTGTACAACAGGACACAGAAGATAATAGTGAATGGAACACATTCCGAAGAAAGGGGTCACTAGTGGAGTACCTCTGGGGCTCAGTACTAGGTCCAGTCCTCTTTAACATCTTTATAGGTGACATTGCAGAGGGTCTGAGGAAAGGTATGCCTCTTTGCAGATGACACAAAGATCTGTAACAGAGTTGATGCACAAGGGGGGGTAGAAAGGATGAGAAGGGACTTGGCAAGGTTGGAGGAATGGTCAGACATATGGCAACTTAGATTCAACGCAAAGAAGTGCAAAGTAATGCACCTGGGAAACAAAAACCCAGGACAAGAGTACACAATAGCAGGGGAGGTACTAACAACAACAAAAATGGAAAAGGACCTGGGGGTAGTCATATCAGATGATCCAAAGGTGGGTAAGCAGTGTGAGAAGTCAGTAAGGAGAGCCAGGGGGATACTGAGATGCATAGGAAGGGGCATCACAAGTAGAAAAAGGGAAGTGGTTATCCCTCTGTACAGACAGTTGGTGAGACCCCATCTGGAGTACTGTGTGCAATTTTGGAGACCTCATCTACGCAAGGACATAGACAGGATGGAAGCAGTCCAGAGGAGGGCAACTAAAATGGTGCAGGGTCTGCATCAGAAACCATATGAAGAGAGAGACAGAAAGAGCTTAATATGTATACCCTTGATGAAAGGAGGGACAGTGGGGACATGATAGAAACGTTCAAGTATCTCAAGGGAATCAACAAAGTCCAGGAGGGTAGCATCTTTCAGAAAAAGAGATGTGTAAGAACAAGGGGGCACAATTTAAAGATAGAGGGGGGACGGTTCAGGGGTAATGTGAGGAAATATTTTTTCACGGAGAGAGTGGTGGACGCATGGAACCGCCTTCCTGGAGAGGCTGTGGGGTCTAAAACAGTGGAGGAATTCAAACATGCATGGGACAGACATAAGGCAATTATAGTGGGGGGTGGCAGGAAGTAGGCTGTTGGTTAACTAAAATCTGCAGCTTATCCAGTAGGTAGGAAAATGGGCAGACTGGGTGGGCCAAGTGGTCCTTATCTGCCGTCAAAGTCTATGTTTCTATGTTAATACAAACGGACAACATAAGCATGATGCGCTACATCAACAGGTAAGGAGGAACTTGTTCTTACACCCCTGTGCAGAGAGGCAATGAGAGTCTGGTGTTAGTCTCCAGAACACGATCTAGAATTGTCAGCAATGCATGTTCCAGGGGTCCAACATGCCCTGGCAGACAGACTAAGCAGGTCACAGTCCAGGATGCACGAGTGGGAACTGCTGACATCTGTCGCAGAAAACCTGCTCAACAGGTGGGGTTATCCAGAGTTGGACCTTTTTGCGTCCCCATACAACACAAAACTGCTGCGGTTCTGCTCGCTTGCTCCAGGGCCTGGCGGTTTCTAGCAAGATACACTGTCCCCTCTTGGTAGGGGAGGCTCCTAAATGCCTTCCCTCCCTTTCCTTTAATTCAGAGTGCTAATCAAGGTCCAAATGGAAGGTGCAACTCTGATACTCATTGCACCCCTGTGGCCTTATCAGATTTGGTTTCCCTTACTGTAGCAGTTGGCATGGGAGCCACCAATACCTCTTCCATTATGCCGGGGCTTATTGTCACAGGAAAAGGGAACCCTGGTCAATCCAGCCCTCAAGTCACTCCACCTTCATGCATGGCTCCTGAAGACAGCCATTGCTCAGTTTGGGGTGTCACAAAAGGTGGCAGATGTCTTGGTGGCTGCCAGAAAATCTTTTACCTGGGCCACTTATTCCATAAAGTGGAAGCAGTTTGCTTTGTGGGCCACTTCTCACCAACTAGATCCTTTTACCTGTCCGGTAAACCAGGTTCTGGTGTATTTGCTGTCCTTGTCAGATGCAGGCCTGCAATACAATTCTATTAAAGTACACTTGGCTGCCATTTCAGCTTTCCATGTGCCTATTGATGGCCTTACTGTTGCTCAGCTGGCAGTAGTCCATATATTTTTGAGAGGCATTCTGCACTTGCAGTCTCCTATCCGCAATCCAGTCCTGGCTTGGGACCTGAATTTTGTGTTGGAAAAACTTACTTTGGCTCCTTTTGAGCTGGCCGGGACTTGTGGCCTGCATCCTTGCTGGAAGCGTTACTTTTTAGTTGCTGTTACACGCCAAATGGGCTCACACATCAGAGACCTGAGCTATGAAATTCTTGAGCAGAAGTGCTCAAAGAATTTCAGAGCTTCCGGCTCTGATGTGTGAGCCTCCTTATTTGATTTTTCACAAAGAGAAGGTGTCTTTACGTACGAATTCTAAGTTTCTTCCAAAGGTGGTGTCTGAGTTTATTTTGAATCATACCATCCACCTGCCAGTTTATTTTCCTGAGAATACCAATCCAGGGGAAGCATTGCACCATACTTTTAGATGTACATAGAATACTCAGGTATTACATACACCGTAAGGACTGCAGGAAGTCGTTGCAACTTTTTCTTTCATTCGCCTATTCACCTCTGTATAGCTTTTTATTCTCTTTGAGTGCCCTGGCAGGTGGCTGTGGTCTCGGAGAGAATCACACTCCAGCTTCCTGCGTCCCTGTATTGCCGACCCGGTAAGTCCTCTATAGATTGTGCCCTCCACCCCGTGGCAGGGCCAGGGAGAGATGGCACCGCACGCCTCCCCCCGAGACCCAATCCAGATGCACCGGCCAACCCTCATGATCTAGGAGCCATCACAGACCCTGCCAGGCTCCATTTTCCATTTTTCTGTCGTCCCCCCTCCCCACTTCCTGACCCGTACGGCCCTCCAGCCACTGCCAGAGGGCAGTCAACGAGCTGGAGGACAGGTCTCCCTCCCCCCGAGAGAGGAGAGGAGAGGAGAGGAGTCCTCCGGACTCTCGATCCTCTCTCACCCCTGCTGACCTCCCGGCGGCCCGAGCTTGTTCCTGAACCCAGGTTGCCAGCGTGGCGTGAGGTGTGGCATCCAGCGCCTCAACTCTCAGCGCCACCGGACCAGCCTGGGAGCTCCAGTTTCTAAACAGTGCCTATCCAAATGGCTGACTAACTATTACTTTCTGTTACAGGAAGTACAGTAAGGAATTTCCTGGGGTGGTGCGTGGCCTTTCAACTAGAGGTATGGCCAGTTCAGTTTCCTGTTTTAAGAATGTGCCTGCTGCAGAGATCTGTGCAGCTGCCACTTGGAGTACTGTCCACACCTTCACTAAACACTAAAGTCAATCACTGACTAGCCTCTCCTCCTCAATAACCAAAAACTATGGGGTGGCCCTCAACTGGTTCTGGGCGCACAGGCTCCTAGTAAACTCAAACAAAACAAAGGCCATGCTGCTAGGATTTAAACCCAAGATCACTAAACTGACAAATACTCAATCTAACCTGACAGTCCTATCTCCAGATGGCCACACCATTGAAAGCGTTCCCTTTTTCAAATACCTAGGTGTAACCCTTGACCCTTCCTTAACTTTTCCACGTACATGCACATCAATAACATCTTACAGCGGATTAACCAAAAACTGGCAGCGGGCTTCTGTCTAAAGCATTACTTGAGCTCAGAGGCCAGGATTGCCATTGCTCAAGGCAACCTCCTTCCTCTCATGTACTACTGTGCCCCTATCTGTATTCATACTTCCTCCCAACTTCTAACAAGGCTTACTACCGTCTACAATAACATCTGTAGGTTTGTGCTGATGGCACCCTACTCCACCCACCATTGCTCCTTATACCCATCCCTAGACTGCCCTCTCCCCCAGGCCAGAAACAGCTATTTCCTCTGCTGCACCATAGATAATGCCGTCAGAAGCGGTGGCCTGTCCCTCTTTTCTTCCCTGATCAAACTAAATAACTGCCACCATAACCTTCAGACAGCTAGCGTCCCTCCTTTAGAGGTTCCACAGATATCTGCTGGCATGGGGAGTAAAGCCTTGTCCTTTGTGACGTCCACACTGTGGAACAACCTGCCTGCCCCCATTGGCTCTCTTGTCTCGCACCCAGCTTTCAAAATGCACTATAAAACTGCCCTGATGGCCTCTACCGCGTGTACCTGCCCCCTGGGTAATATAGGAAAATGCTGCCTCACATTCCTGATGTCGACTCTTCAGTTTTAATTCTGATGTATATGTGTCTGTTTAATCCTGTCGTGCTGCACTGAATAATTTGCTGCTAGTTACACGTTCTTGTATTTTATTTCTCTGTAACACTGCTGTATTTGCACATGCACTTTGTATCCCTTGTCCTACTTCTGTACCTTGCTGTACCTGTGTAATTGTATCTCCTAACTATATAACCTATGTGCCATCTCTATGGCCCAGGTTGTGCCTGAAAATGGTCCCTTGGATCAATGCGCTTACCTGGTAAACAAACAAATAAATTGCCTCCCGGAAAAGGGCAGGCTTTGGCCTAGTAGTGTTTCAAGGCCTTCCTTTTTTAGGTCTGTGGGCTCCAGCCACCCAGGAGCCCAAACTGTTATCAGTACTGCTTGGTACTTGTTCCATAGATGTGGCCTGATGAAAGAGATATCCTCAAAGAAGATAGAACAAATATGTATTTACCATAACAGTAGATCTTCGAGAGAGTCTCTTTCATCAGGACATGCATTCCCATCTTCCATCCCTCTGAGGACTTAGAGCTCTGTAACTCGTGTCTCTTTCTCCAGGAAGGTTACCTGCTGTGTCCTGCCTTGCCTGGTAGGTAGAGCCATAAGTTCTCTCCTGGTTCCCTAGAGGGAGGTCCACTGAGCATGATCTCTGGCGGGGAACTGAGGGTGGAAGGAGCCACCCACGTTTATGTGGGAAGTGCCAACGTAGGATGTCATCATGGGCGGCCCTTATCGGACTGCTTGTAAAAAGGTTCTGTATGGTCCTAGTGCCTGGCGGCTTTAGTTTATAGGTGTGGCCTGATGAAAGAGATTCTCTTGAAGATATACTATTACAGTAAGTATGTAACTGCTCTTTTGCCTGGATCCCAAAATACCAAATTTTATTCTGTGTGGCCCATTTAAATGAGAAAGTTTTCTCAAAGTCCCATGGACCAGTTCCACTAATTTTCAGTGCTTCAGATTTAGAAAAGTTTAATTTGTACCCCGAGATTGTACTGAACTCCTGTAACACGTCTGTTAAGTTTGGGAACAAAGTTAATGGGTCTCTGATAAAAAAATACAGAGTCATCGACATATAGAGACAGTTTTTGTTCGTTTCCACCTACCGTTATACCTGCAGATGTTAAGGGATTGCCTAACCCTAGTTGCCATGGGCTCTAAACAGATGGCAAACAACGGGGGGGGGGGGGACAGAGGACATCCCTGCTGTATACTTCGCGGGTTAGTGAGAAATAGCCCAAGTTAATTCCATTCAGCCTGACCAAAGCCTTTGATTGGTGTATAGTGCTGAGATAGTAGCCATTAATTTGGAGTCAAATGTTATTCTCTCCATGGTTTTTAGAAGAAACAACCAACCGACTTTATCAAAAGCATTTTTGGCATCCATGGAGATGGCTATTTGAAATGTCCTCTGCCTCGCCTGTGTAGAAATTATGTTCAACAATTTACAGATGTTGTTTTGTAGGTATCTACCAGTGATGAACCCTGTTTGGTTGGGGTGTATGACTTCATAATGACTTTCTGTACTGTCTCTGCCAATATCGACGTGAAAATGTAGAGATCAGTATTTAAGAAGGATAGTGGCCTGTATGACCCACATTCCATTAAATCCTTTCCAGGATTTGGCAGAACTGAGATTTGCACTAGTCTCCAAGACTCAGTTATTTGCCCCCATCCCCAGTACATCCATGCATACTTTACTTAATACAGGACTAAGTAATTGCTCAAAGGCTTTATAGCATTCGGAGGGGAGACCATCTAGTCCTGGGGGTTTCCCATTCTTAAGTTTTTTTATCTTATTTTGAATGGCTGCCTTCCCAATAGCTGTGTCCAATTCTTTTGGTTCTCTGTCTGGTAGTGTCAGAATAGTAATCTTAGAGAAGGCGTCTACTTTTTCTGGAAAAGATTCAGCTACTTCCTGGGTATATAGGTTCCTATAATAGTCCTGAAATATCTGTGAGATTTTTCTGGGATTCCCTGTAATCTCCCCTGTACGTTAGGGTTTTTTAACCTCAGCACTGCTCTATTCCCCCTGTTGTTTTCCTAATTGCTGAGCTAGTAACCTGCCTGCTCTAGTCCTTCATTCATTGTAGTTTTGCTTGATTATGCGATTTTTTTTCCTTCTAATTGTGTCTGAACTAGTACAGTGCGATCTTCTTCGGGGGTATCTCAGCCATCAGGTACCACCGTAGGAACTTCATCGTCGGTGAATGGGGAATCCACACGGACGATTTTCATCAGTACAGCTGGGCCCACTCACACCGTCATCAGCTGACATCGCCAGCTCTATAAAGGCATGGGCAGGCCCACGCCCTCCTCAGTTCTTTCCTGTCATCGACTAGTAAGCACAGTCACTGCAGAAGAGCCGTTGCAGTGTTTGTGCCATTTTGAGGCCTACAGCCTTTTTTCTACCAACCCTTAAAGTCTCTTTTTCAGAGATTTATTTTCCTTTTTCGTTTATGTTGATAGTGAAACCGTCGACTTTTCTCTTCTTTCGCTGCCGCTGCAGAAAGAAGATTGCCTCCAACAACGAGCACTCTGTCTGTGTCTGCTGTCTTGGGCCTGACCACGATGCTTCAGATTGTAAGTTCTACCAGCAGTTTAATCAAACTACCCTTAGGCGATGCAAAAAAGCTCTCCGACTCTTCATTGAACCAGCAGGTAGCCAGCTCTGAGTTGATGCTCTCCGGGGCACCCGCTCACCAGTTGCCACCCGGGTCCAAGAGCTCCAAGGTCCACCAGAAAGACAAGTCCTCGGGGAAGAGTCACAAAAAAGACCGGAACCATAGCTACCCCCCAAAGGTGGCAGTCCCATTCCCCATCAGTCTCTC
Organism: Neoceratodus forsteri; assembly: GCA_016271365.2. Lineage (NCBI taxonomy): Eukaryota > Metazoa > Chordata > Ceratodontiformes > Ceratodontidae > Neoceratodus > Neoceratodus forsteri. The sequence goes on along the minus strand of CM028134.1, from coordinate 381,265,927 downwards.
TTCCTTCAGGGGCTTTTAAATCGACAGCTCGGCCTTGACAAAGAGACCCTGCTGTCCAGGTCCTGGATTCACTCCAGACCCATACCAACAGCTTCTCCGCCTGTTTGTATGGGTGCGAAGCCGTCGAACTCCGGGTCATTAGCTCAATACTCCGTCAACGACAACCTCTTTCATGGGTGCCATTTCTTCACCTTAGGCGATGGGCTTGTCGGGTCAGCCTGCTGGGCCACCGTGCCATCAACCCCTCCCCCAACGACCATGGACTCGAATGAGGTTCTTGTCCACTTTACTAATGTTATAGTGCAGCAGTTCGCTGCCTATAACAGACTGCCATCGCTGGCCCCGTCGTCGACTCCTTCGACCCCTGTCCATAGGCCCAGGGAACCTCCTCCCGGCACCTTCGACGGCTGCTTCTTCACTGGTTCTCGATGATGATGTCAACGTTGAGGATAAGTATCATTCTGACCTCATGTTACCAGATGAGGTAGAGGAGGAGGAGGAGGACCAGTACTATACTTTAGATAAGTTCACGGCCTTCTCAGTTAGTGAGGAATCAGTCAAGGATACCCCGAGGTCTCCTCCAGAGGATACCTCTTTTTATGGCATTATGAGACAGCTCTCTGCCACCATGGGGTTTCACACAGAGGAGGACGATGACACCAGAAGGGACCTGGCAGACTATCTGGAAATTCTAGCGTATCCCCCTAGAATCATCTCTCCTATGCTTTCTGCCCCAAGGAATGCTACTACAGCTGCATGGCACAGACCAGACATGGTGCCAGCTATGCCTTGCCGGTCAGATAAGCTCTATAATGCTCCTTAGGGCACCCTTATGTGGCTGCCCAGGCTGAGACAGATTCTGTGGTCATTAAGGCTGCTCTCAACAGGTCCAAGTCCCTAAACGCCTTAGCTCCTTGCCCCCAGATAAGGAATCCCGTCGGATTGACCCGTGGGGCAAGCGGGTATATGCCTCCTCTACCTTAGGCCTGAGGATTGCCAACTACCCTTCTCACATAGTGAAATTTCAAAACACCAAAGCCAGGAAGGGCAAGGCTGTGGCTCAGGCCCTCCCTGATGGTACCCAAAAAGCAGGAACTACTGCAGTGCCTCCAAACCATGGAGGACATTGGCAGGCGCCTCCTCAGGGCCATCTGTGACTTGTCGGACACTATTGCCAGGGCAGCTGCCACTAGTATTTGCCGCTGCAGGCACTCTCAGCTACATGTGTGTGGTTTTGCAGCTGATGTGCAAAACAAAGTTCTAAATACTCTTTTCATTGGCACAAAACGTTTTGGCCCACATGTCCAGGATATCATAAATGACCTACAGGCCTCAGGCACAGCCATAAAATCTGTGCACTCCCCTCTACCACACTCAGCAGCGGGGTAGGGGATGTTCTGCTTTTCATAGACGAGCTGCCAGACCAGGCTCAGGTTCTCGTCCCCAAGCTAAGCAACGAGCCCAGTCCTCCTTCCCTGCCCTCTCTCAGGCCAGAACCACTGCCAAGCGTCCTAGACCCGCGGCCCTTACTGCTTCAGCAGGTGCCTCCTCAATCTGACTCCTTGCCAGACCCCCCTCCTCTGGTCCAAGCCCAGGAGGTCTCAGGAAGACCACACCCCTGGTCGAAGCGCTGGGGAGTGAGTTTGGTAGTGGACACACCAGATCCACAGATTCTAACATGAAGTGAATGAACCTGTTATTTGTAACCAATAAATCTTTTGAAAAAGAAACAAGGTATCCTTGCTTCATTTGCACTTGGAGTGCAGAGCAACTTTGGACTTCTGGGCCTGATGGCTACCACTATTCCCACTGTCCCACTAGCCAGACTCCACATGCATACACTTCAGTGGACCCTCGGTGCGGTGGGATCAACGTCTGGACGAGTTGGACCAGCTAGTCTTGGTCTCCTCCCCTGTCCGCAGGGTTCTGCAGTGGTGGAAGGACCCCTCGAACCTTCTGCAAGGGGTACCCTTTCAGATTACTGCCCCACAACAGATCCTTACCACAGATGCCTCAGGACTCAGTTGGGGGGCCTCACCTGGGTCCTTTTATAAACCCAGAGCTCCTGGTCCCAGTGGGGCTCTGCCTTGCACATCAATGCCCAGGAAATGAGAGCGGTGTTCCATGCCATGCAGGCCTTCCAGGATTATCTGACCCCGGGCCAACTGCTGGTGCAGTTGGACAACCTGGGCGTTGTCTATTATATCAACAAGCAGAGTGGGACACACTTCTATCCCCTCTGCAGGGAGGCTGTGTGAGTGTGGTACTGGGCTCTAGAACACAGAATGACACTCTCGGCAGTCCACGTACCAGGCGCTCTAAACTGCCTGGCGGACAGTCTAAGCAGGTCTCAGTCCAGCATGCACGAATGGGAGCTTCTCTCATCCATAGCAGAAGATCTGTTTGACAGATGGGGGTCATCCAGAATTGGACCTTTTTGCATCCCCACTCAACGCAAAACTGACCAATTTCTGCTCGCTAGATTCAGGGCCTGGAGTTTTCTGGCAAGATGCATTGTCCCTCTCCTGGAGCAGGAGGTTTCTGTACACCTTCCCTCCATTTCCTCTAACATAGAGAGTGCTGCTCAAGCTGCAGATGGAGGGAGCCACCATGATCCTGGTAGCTCCATTCTGGCCTCACCAGATAAGGTTCCCTCTACTTCAGCAGTTGGCAGAGGAGCCTCCGGTCCTTTCTGCCCCTCTGCAAGAATCTGCTGACCCAGGATCAGGAGACCCTGGTCCATCCCAATCTAAGGTTCCTCTATCTGCATGCGTTATTCCTGAGAACGTAGCTATTGCCAAGTTTGGGGTCTCTAGTAGGGTAGTGGACGTCCTGGTGACCGCCTGTAAACCCTCTACCCATGCCACTTATGCCATAAGGTGGAATTGGTTTGCCATCTGGGCTACCAAGCATTCCCTAGACCCTTTCACCTGTTATGTGAAGCATGTCCTGGACTACCTGATTTCTTTGTCCGACTCAGGCCTCCAGTATTCATCCCTCAAGGTCCACCTTTCGGCTATTTCTGCCTTTCGAGAGCCCGTGGGTGACTGCATGCTTGGTCAGCTGGATGTTTCCCGTACCTTCCTTAGGGGCATCCTGCATCTGAAACCTCCAATCCTTTCTCCTCTCCCGGCTTGGGATTTGAATTTTATTTTGGAGAAGTTGACCATGTCTCCTTTTGAACCAATTGCGACTTGCAGTTTGCACTGTCTCTCTTGGAAAGCGCTCTTTTTAGTTGCCATTACTTCCACTCGAAGAATTTTAGAGCTTCAGATCCTCTAGTGTGAGGAGCCTTATTTAATTTTTCACAAAGACAAGAGTATTTTTGCACACAAATCCTTAAGGTGGACTCAGAGTTTACACTCAGTCAGTCTATTCACCTTCCAGTTTATTTTCCTGAGCGTGCCAATCCAGGGGAAGCACTACTCCATACGTAAAATGTGCACAGAACTTTGAAGTATTATCTGCTTCGGACTAAGGAATCTAGAAGGTCTAAGCAACTTTTTGTTTCATTCACCCCAGGCAGACAGGGTGCTGCTGTTTGTAAGCAATGTTTATCCAAATGGTTGGCTAACTGCATTGTGTTTTGCTATAACAAGTACAACAAGGAGTTGCCTTGTGCTTTGATAGCTCATTCCACCAGAGGGATGGCTACCTCAGTGGATTGTTTCAAGGGGGTCTCAGCTGCCAATATATGTGCAGCTGCCACTTGGAGTACTGTCCACACCTTTACCAAGCACTACAGTCTGGACATTGCCTCAAGAGCCCATGCAGGTTTTGGCAGGGCTGTTCTGCAGGGACTTCTGTCTTAAGCTTACGGAGTCCTCAGATAGTCCAGATCTTACTTTGAGAGGGCTCTTGTAGTAGGTAAATACATATAGGACTGACCTGACAGGTGTCAGGACCCCACGGAAAAATTTATAGCTAGTAGTCTCTGGCGGGGGACCGCCCCCCACATCAGGTGACCAACGTCCTGCAATCGACCTGTGAAAGTTCCTCGCGGTAGAGTTCCATCGCTCGTCAGTCTTCCATCTGTCAGTTTTACTGAACCTTTCAACCGTTTTTCTCGATTTTTGCATCAAACGTCCGTGTATGTCATCCCCGACACTTCCGAATCACATAAAAATAAGTGCGACTCGTGCGGTTCCCAACTGCCGCATAAGGACGGACACTCCCTGTGCCTCTTCTGCTTAGACCTGGATCACCCTGTGGAGAAGTGTCAGCACTGCCAACAGTTCAATTCAGCCAACCGAAAGCAGAGGCAGTGGTCCTGGAGGTCCATGGTCTCAAGAAAAGATGGCTTCCATGGAGAAGGTTGAAGAAAGAAGTTAAGGCGAGCTACCACTTCCCCGAGGCCACAAGAAAAGAAGGACAAGCACCCGAGCAGATCTCCGACGGCTCCTCCGCGCACTCCAGCTGGAGTCGCAGTTCTTAAGGTAATGTCCCATCCGGGGACCGCCTTGATCAATCGCCTTGGCGGTGCCCAAAGACAGTGTCGCCCCTCCCATCAGGCTCGGGCCCCTCGGGTGCCTCCAGGGCAAAGGAGGCTTCTGCTCCCAGGAAGGCTGCTGCCACGCAGCCCTCTGGGTCGAGCGGGTCCCCTATGTCAGACGCCGGTGCCACCGATATCCGCCTAAACAGGATCGATAAGATGCCGGCTCCTTCGGGAGGGCACACGGTCCCTCGTACGCCTGCCAAGATCGCATCCCCAGTGTGACCTGTGTCGGACCAGAGTTCCAATAAGTCGGACGCCGGCTTCTCCGATGCCCGCCCAGATCCTGCTGATAAGCCGGACGTCGGCTTCTCTGATGACTGCCCAGAGAAAGAGCCTACGTTGGACCCCTTAGACCAGTCCAACGTTCCAGGCTCACCACAATGCTTTCCGTTGCCCTCTGAGGCCCTTGCATCTCCTCTGCTGGATCCCAAGGATTTTAACCCTCCATCCCCGGTCGACACGGAGAAGCTCAGTATGCTGACGTCAGGGCTCCCTCCTACAGGGCCGGACCTTCTGACGCCAGATCCTCAGATGCCGGCTCCGACGTCAGCCTACCCGACACCAGCCGACGTCCCTCTCCCAGACGCTGCTCCAACGTCTGACCCGATGCCCACGGGGCCACCTTTACCTGGCCCACCTGCTGGGCCTTTCCCAGGGTCTTCTGCTCCGTCAGAGCCCCTGGCACCCGGGTATCCGACACTGCTTAATCCGTTGCTGCCCTATCCGGTACCGCAGTATCAGACGCCGCAGTACCCGGCACCACTTTATCCAACACTGCAGTATCCGGCGCCTCAATACCCGATGCTGGGCTTCCTGCTGTCGGGTTACAGGTATTCACCATTTGGATACCCTCAGTATCCGTATTCCCCTCTCCTCCTCCTCCTCCACCGCCCTCACCACTGCCACCGGTGGACTTGAAGGAGAGTCTGGCTGCCTGGTGGGCCGAGGCCAAGGCTCAGCTCACCAGGGAGGTAGAGAGCCATCTTCTGGTGCTGGACCCTGCACAGGATCCCCTACGCCGGAGACGGGAGACTCCCTTCCCCTTACCCGACACCAGAAGAGAACCCTTGCGCGCCAGGGGTTGGGAGGATATGCTTCCCAGAGGGCTTCCCAAAGGGACCGTTCCTCCCCTGCGTTGGGAGGAGTCTTCCTCCTCTCCGTCAGAGACCTCTGACTCAGACTCAGTGGGATGCTCCGATCCTGATGACGAGCCTCGTACTCCAGATCATCCTAGGCCAAGGACTCCTCTGGAGGATCCTTCCTTTTTGGAGCTACTGAGAAAGATCCAGGAAGTTCATCAGTGGCAGTCTCTGGAGCCAGATCCACAGCGCAAGAAGCTCGCTGCCCACTTGGATCTGCCCGAGACCGCTCTAACATTGATTCCACCCTGGATTGAGCCTCACACAGACCTTGTTTCCACTAGTTGGAAGCAACTGTCTGCGTTAGCCCCCCTTCCGCAGAAGGCAGATCGGCTATATCAGGCTCCTGAGGGAGTAGATTCTTTGAATGTACACCCCAAGGTGGACTCGGTCGTGATTAGCGCTGCTCACGGCCGTTCTGCCAACCCCAAACATCTCCGCTCGTCTCCACCTGACAAGGAGTCCTGGCTTCTGGACCAGTATGGGAAGAAGGTGTACGTTTCTTCTACCCTGGGTATTAGGGCCTTGAACTATGTGTCACATATGGGGCACTTCCAGAAGACAATCCTGAGTCAGGTGGAATCAAAATTGGACTCTCTTCCTGAGTCCCAGACCAAACAGGAAGTGGTTGACCTTGTCCGCTCTGCTCGTTCGGCCAGTCGGCACAAGCTTCGTGCCACCTACGATGCAGTGGACACAGAGGGACGGAGTTCGGCTTTCGCCATAGGTTTTTGGGGTCATGCTTGGCTCCGGGTGTCAGGATTGGTCCCTGAAGTGCAATCTGCCATTCAGGATGCGCCCTTCAGGGCTTCAGTGCTGTTCAGCAGCGATGTCAAGGACATCATCACCGACCTACAGGAGAAGGGCACTGCACTCAAGTCTGTGGACTCTCTGTACAGACCCCCTTAGGGACAGTGTTGCCCCTTTCATCGACGTTCTCGACCAAAAGCGAAACAACAGGGCAAGCGGGCCAGCAAGCGTCGGGCCCCTCCAGCAACCAAGACTCCACCGCCCAAAAAAGCTGCGGGAGCCTTGGCCGCTGCGCAGCCCCACCCCTCCTGACTCCTCCCCTCTCCCACGGCCTCTGGACACTCCAGGGGAACCAGTAGGAGGGAGGTTCTCCTTCCATCTACCGGGTTGGGAGAGGATTACATCAGATGCTTGGGTGCTCCAACTGATAGCAGAAGTTGAGTTTCTTCAGAAACCACCCCGAAGACCACCCCCAAGTCATCTTACTCCCCGGAACATCTTTCTCTGGTCCTGGAAGAAATATCCTCCCTTCTCGTGAAGGCGGCGATAGAACCAGTCCCCACCCATCTTTGGGGGACAGGTTACTATTCCCATTTCTTCCTAGTTGCAAAGAAGACAGGAGACGTGAGGCCTATTTTAGACCTCAGTTCCCTGAACATGTTCGTGGAGTACAAGCGTTTCAGAATGCTCTCCTTGCAGAGCCTTCTGCCACTTCTTTGGCAGGGACAGTGGCTGTGCACTTTGGATATGCAGGATGCCTACCTGCACATCCCCATCCACTCTTCCCACCGCAAATTCCTTCAGTTTTATTTTCAGGGGGACCACTACCAATTCAAGGCCCTCCCATTTAGTCTTTCCTCGGCTCCCCAAGTGTTTACCAAATGCCTGTCTGTGGTAGCGGCCCACCTGCGTACCCAGGGAGTGCAGGTATTCCCGTACCTGGACGACTGGCTCCTGGCGGCCCCTTCCAGGGAGGAACTTCTATGCTTTCTTTCCTTTACCCTGCAGGTTCTCACCAGCCTGGGTATCACCATCAACCAGGCCAAGTCCCATCTGGTCCCTTGCCAAAGACTCCAGTTTATCTGGGCGATCCTGGACACAACCATCGGCAAGGCCTTTTTGCCTCCAGACAGGATGGACACCCTCCAGACTCAAGCACGCCTGTTGTCCAGTCGCAGAAGGGTTGGTGCCAGGTCAGTCCTTCGCCTCCTCGGGCTCATGGCAGCTGCTATCCCGACAGTCTCTCACGCTCGGCTCCATATGAGGATTTCTCAGTGGATGCTTCGGTCTCAATGGGACCAAACACTGGATGACCTAGACCAGGAGGTTCTAGTCCCCAATCCCATGGCCAGGGACTTGTAGTGGTGGATGGTGCAAGAGAACCTTTGCCGGGGAGTTCACTTCAGTATCGACCCCCCCCCCAGACATTGACAACAGATGCCTCAGGGGAGGAGTGGGAGCCCAGCTAGGGTCTCACAGGACTCAGGGCAGCTGGTCCAGACTCGAGCAGACTTTACACATAAATGTGCTTGAACTCAGAGCCATCCTGTATGCTTTCCAGGCTCTGCACTCCTTCATTCTTCCTGGTCACCTAACAATCCAGATGGACAACATGTGTGTAATCTGGTACATCAACAAGCAGGGAGGAACTCGTTCCTACCCTCTCTGCAGGGAAGCAATGAGAGTTTGTAGTTGGGCTGTTCAGCACAAATGTCACCTGACGGCAGCTCATGTTCCGGGAGTAGAAAACACGTTGGCAGACCACCTCAGTCGGTCTTCAGCCAGAACCCACAAATGGGAACTGGATCAAGAGGTAGTAGACAACATCTTTCTGCTCTGGAGAACCCCTCAGGTAGACCTGTTCATGTCCCCTCAAAATGCAAAGCTTCCCGCCTTGTGCTCGCTCGCTCCAGGGCAAGACATTTTCTGGCGGGATGCTGTGTCTCTCGATTGGAAGGACAGATTTGTCTATGTCTTCCCTTCCATACCCTTAATCCCGAAGGTCTTGCACAAGCTCAGAACAGAAGGAGCCCGGATGATCCTCATTGCTCCATTCTGGCCTAGGCAAATTTGGTTCTGTCTTCTGCAACAATTTTCAGAGTAACCTCCGCTTCCTCTTCCTCTGTCACAGCACTTGCTGACCCAGGATCAGGGGACCCTTGTTCATCCAGGTCTCAAATCCCTTCAGTTGCATGCGTGGCTCCTGCAGACGTAGCTCAAGCCCGGTTCGGGGTTTCTCCGCTCGTAGCAGATATTCTGGTGGAGGCCAGAAAGCCTTCCACCAGGTCGACCTACGCCATGAAGTGGAACCGATTTTTGATTTGGGCCTCATCAAAGGACTTTGAGCCTTTCTCCTGCCCAGTTGAAAGAGTCCTGGACTAGATGCGTCATCTCTTTGTCCTGGGTCTCAGTCATTCCTCTTTGAAGGTCCACATGGCAGCAATTTCGGCCTACCATGTCCGTTTTGGAGACAGGACTTTCGCTCAGTTGGAAGTCTCTAAGACTTTCCTCAGAGGGGTTCTCCATTTGAGACCCCCCATCTGCATCCCTGCTCCACCTTGGGATCTGAACTTTGTTCTTGAGACACTTACTCTGCCTCCTTTCAAACCGGCAGCCTCAGCAGACTTGAAGTTCCTCTCTTGGAAGAGACTCTTCCTAGTGGCAATTACTTCAGCTCGACAAATTTTCGAGCTTCAGGCCCTGATGTGCAAAATCCCATATTAGATTTTTCACAAGTAACGTGTGGCTCTGCGCACCAACTCTTAAGTTTCTCCCTAAGGTGGTAGTGGAATCTACGCTGAATCAATCCATTGAGCTACCTACTTTACACAACACTCCAATCAAGGGGAGTACCTCTTGCATACTTTGGATGTTCATAGAATTCTGAGATACTATACCACTAGGACTAAGGATCTCAGTAAATCGGATCAGGTTTTTATCTCCTTTGCTCACAGAAGAGAGGGCAATGCAGTTTCCAAGTAATGACTATCTAAATGGTTGGCTCATTGTATCACCTTCTGTTACGACAAGTACCACAAGACCCTGCCGGGTCAAGTCAGAGGTCACTCCACTAGAGGAGGCTTGTTTCAAGAATGTGTCAGCGGCAGACATCTGCGCAGCCGCGACTTGGACTTCTATCCATACCTTTACGAAACTCTACAGTTTGTACATTGCCTCTTGCTGTAGAGCAGGCTTCGGGTTGGCTGTACTCCAAGGTCTTCTTTCTTAAGACCCGTTCAGCCAGAGGTTACATTGGTTGCATAGTTTTCCTCCTCCCAAGTGCTTTTCCTTTTTTCCAGACTGCTTGGGATTCAATCCTATATGTAATTACCTACCGCAAGAGCCCTCTCAAAGTAAGATAGTACAGTTACTTAAGAACTTACCGTAACAGTAGATTTTCGAGAGAGGCTCTTGCAGTAGGTAATGCCTTCCCGCCCTCCACCCCCCTTAGCTTTTCAGCTCCTTTTCCAGAAAGGAAATATCAACTTCTCTCGTCTTTTCTTTTTGGCCTTTGGCGGGAAAGAATTGGAAGGCGGGTGTGGGGGACCGCGCCTTTATACTGATGTCGCATGATGTCGGTCACCTGACGTCGGGGCGGTCCCCACCAGAGACTGCTAGCTAGAAATTTTTCTGTGGGGTCCTGACGCCTGCCGGGTCAGTCCTATTTGTAGTTACCTACTGCAAGAGCCTCTCTCGAAGATCTACTGTTACGGTAAGTTTTTACGTAACTGTACTTTCTCAAGGCATTCTGTATTAAGTTTATGAAGGTCCTTGCCTGGGCCTGTTGGTTTACATCTCCTGTCTTAAGTTTATGGAGATCCAGCCTCCCAGTTTAGCTGTTCCTACCTCTCACTGCTTGGGACTTGTCCCTTCGGTGGTACCTGATGGCTGAGATACCCCTGAAGAAGATAGAACAGTTATGTAAAAACTTACCATAACAGTAGATCTTCAAGGGGATCTCAGCCATCAGGTCTGTTTCCCTTCCACCTTCCCCCAGTAAGGGGCTCCTGTTCAGGACCTGGCTATTTGCTGTATCCATTGTTTTATTCGGAGCCTGATCCCTTGCTCTCATTGGTTTCCCGAGACTCTAGCCTCGCTCCCTTCATCTCCAGAGGGCAAGAACTGAGGAGGGCGTGGGCCTGCCCGCACCTTTATAAGGTTGGCAACTTCAGCTGATGACGGCGTGGTCGGGCCTTGTTGTACTGCTGAACATCTTCTGTGTGGATTCCCCATTCACTAACAGTGAAGTTCCTATGGTGGTACCAGATGGCTGAGATCCCCTCGAAGATCTACTGTTACAGTAAGTTCTTACGTAACTGTTCGGTCTTGTTTCTTCTTCTCCTCCAGTGCCTCCACCGGCATTGGTGCGTCAGGTGCCGTTAAGCACCCCAGGAATCCCACCCCAGGAGGAGAGCATCCGTTGGGCACTTGATCCTCCTTCCCCCAACTGACCCCTGGCAGCCCGAGTCCATTCCCGAACCCGGGTCACCGGAGTAGTGCGAGGTGTGGCGTCCTGCGCTTCAACCCTCAGCGCCACTGGGCCGGCCATTTAGACATATTTTAATGTTCAGACTCCTAGTCCTGAATCCAGCTCTCTAAGCTGGATTGCCTTGCTGTTCTCTCTCGCTTCTGCTTTGCAGAATAGGCAGTGGTTACTCCCCTCACTACAACTTTCAGGGAGTCCCACCTCATGACATGTGTGACTTATACTTCGGGATTATTTATGAGGTAATCGTTTATAGTTGTTTCTACTTTCTTCTTAAAATAAGAGTTATTAGGGAGACCTACATTCATTTGACAATTAGAATTTCTTAGGGTGGGGGCAATTTCCAGCTTTAAACTGACCAGGGCATGGTCCGAAATAGTAAGAGGTACTGTGGTACAAGATTGGACAGCACTCATCCAGTCAGTAGATGTTAGGAAAAAGTCAATATGAGTATAGCAGTTGGGTGTGTCTTAATGGGAGTAGTAGCCGGGCTCAGTGGCACAGAGAGTTGAGGCCACACCTTGTGCCATGCCGGCAACCCGGGTTCAGGAACAAGCCAGGGTGGTTGGAAGTCAGCTGGGGGGCAGGGGGAGAGGATGTGAGCCAGGCTGCCAGCTGGCAGTTCTCCACTTCGGGAGAGAGTTCTCAGCTCTCTCGGAGCTTGGCCGCCCCCTGGTGGTGGGTGCCGCTCCGAGAAGTGCCAGTGCTAGGCCGAGGGAGGGTGGAAGAGACCTGGCACTGGAGCGGTGGTGCTCATGTGTGCCTCCACGCGCATGCTTCACCGCTTCTGGGGGTCTCGGGAACAGGTTACATTACGGGGAGTAATGGAGGAAATAGTGGGGGTCACCGAGGATGATGTCTCCAGACCAGCTCAGGGGATCTGCCAGGGTGCGCATTGCACCTCAAGACCCCAGTGGACCCTGAGACCGGTAGGGTTGACAGACGACGAGGGTGACCCGCCACAGGAGGATAAAGAAAGTTGTAAAAATAAATAAATAAATAATGGGGAGTAATCTCTCAGAGGTCCATTTATGAACCTCCAGGCCACTATAAGCCCTAGTTCATCTGTTAGTCTATATATTACTTTTCCAGCCTGGCTTCTAGCTTCCATTTCTCCCTGTCTTTTCAGTCTTTGTGAGATGATAGCGTTGCAATCCACCCCAATAATATATGTTATTGGGGTCTCTAACTACTTTTGGGTACTTGGCTCGGGAGTTTTTATTTTCACTGTCTTCATTTGTGGCATGTATGTTTAAGGGAGCATACCTTGCATATCTATAAAAGCCTCATAATAGAACATATCTGTCTTCCAAGTCCTTACCTACTGCTTCAATTTGTATGGGGCAGTCCCTCCATATAAGGATGGCTATGCCTCTACGGTATGGATGCACATCTCAGGATACAGCAAATACTTCCCCTACCCATTTCTTTCTCAATTTTTCATGCTCCGCTGGGGTTAAATGGGTTTCTTATAAGCAGGCTATCGTCACTCCAGTTTTATTGAGTTCCTGGAGTATTCGAGAGCGTTTTACAAGTCTATTTATGTCTAATGTTATATGTGAGCATGTGAAGATCTGCCATAATGAGAACCCTATCTTACTCCTGCTTTTCTTAGAGGTGTGATTTCCCACACTTCCCCCGTCCCCCTGACATGCTATATCCCCCTTCTTTGAACTTTTATCGAGGTTACTTAAGTAAAAATAATACTCACATGCAGTGAAACAACTTCATAAATGCAACAATATGCCATTCAACTGGAATGGCTATAACTTTTAAATTTTCCTCTAACCTTCTCTGACCACCTTTCCCCCTTCCTTCTTGGCACCCAATTTCCAACCACCTGTCTGATTTTAATTGGTAGCTAGTAGTCTAGATTTTTAGTTTACACCAAACCGCTTATGGAGGCACTCCTCCAGCAGTAGGTGCTGTGTCTCCCGTAGAACTAGCGAAGCTGTTATAACCCCTTCCTCCAGCCTGAGGTCTTCAGAAAATGGTTCTCGATGGAGATCTGAGGCCCAACATGTCTAATTATCGAAATGTAATGTTCATTGTTATGGGTGGCCCCGCCCCTTCAAAATGATCCCTTTATGTATAATATGGTAACTTTATAAAAAGACAAGAGTGTATTGCAGTCATCCTAATGAGAGAAAAAGTAATAAGCTGCTGGGTTGCTTTCGTCCCTTCCCGTACATGTCTAATAAATGAAGGTCAGGACGGAGTACAGCGACCCACAAGCCAGTCCTCTATTTAATTGTTCAGAACACACACCCAGCCTGACTGTATAATGTATCTGTAATTCCCTCATATTCTTCAAGAAATGGTCTGTCCTCCCCTCCCCTCCCCAGAATTCTTCATATTATTGCCCACTCTTTCTATATTATTAATAACCTGGCCACAACAAATATTGTATCAAACCATCTGAACCCTGAATAATCCTTAAATGTACTATATATTTTTTATATATATATATATATATGAAGAGAGAGAGACTAAAATATCCAGTATAATTATCTGTCAGTCCACGTCTTCATTAGGTGTTGTGATTCTAGTGTAACTCCTGGGCCTTACTATCAGGGTACCGAAGGTCTGTATAAACGAGAATAGCACCCTTCTCCTCCATGGTTTGCAGTTCTTATATTAACATTGATTTGACAAGGAAAAGTCTTTGTATTGACAGGCCAGTACTGTCATTACTAAAGGAAAAAAAGGGGAGGTGGTCCCCTTTCAAATGTAATTTCGAGATGGATGGTCCAGCAAAACACAGATCAGCTTGGTATAGAGAGATGGTCTCCAAGCAGTCTACTTTACAACCAATGGAAAGTGACCATATCTGTGGCGATGACTTTCTTCAGCTGTCAGTGTTGGTCTGGTTCTTATCGGTTCATGGGCTGTTAGTCTGCTGCGGGTTGGGCTGCGGGTTTCATGATGAGGATGGTAATTTCCCAGTTGTGCTGGCTGAGTTTGCGTGGGCTGCTGCCAATTTCATCCTCAGGCTGGAGCTAGGAAAGTGCTTCCCATGGCACAGTTCCTGGATTTGCTGTATTTCGGAAACATCCACTTCCATCTCTCCAGCTCCTTTAGCTGTAGGGGGCTTATGATGTTGTTGATTTTTATTCCCATCTTTTGACATCTCCCACAGTCTCATACACTTTGATGCCCCTTCTGTAAAGATTTTTAGTTTGGCTGGGTAGTCAGTGCAACATTTACCCCTTTGGTTCACCATTCTTTGAGCACCCTGAACCATTGTCTCCGATGTTCCATTATAGAAGGGGCATAGTTGTGTTCGAAAAATAATCTATGATCCCCAAACAAGTCCTCTTTCTTTGCCCAGGCTTTGCAAAGATTTCCTTCTTGGTCCGATAATCCAGGAAGGCACTAATAACAGATTGGGGGCAAGCTTTAGGGTCCGATGGTGGATCTGATAGATCCCTATTATATTTAGTTTGTATTGTACATCCAAGTTAAGCACCTCCTGTAGGAAACTGTCCATAAAGTCTGTCATATTGCCAATTTCTGTTTTCTCAGTAATGCCATGTACTCGAATAATTACTGTACGGGAGTGGTTTTCTTAATCTTCAGTCTTCTGGTAGAGCTATTGTTCTCGATCTTGAAGTTGGAGAATAGACCCATTTTGTAGGTCAGTAGTATGGTAAGGGCCAAGACTTGTTTTTCAAGTTCTTGAGCCTTCTGTTCTTGTTTTATCTCGTTGTTGGCCACTTTGCTGCAGATGTGGCCTGAAGTATTGCCAAGTCGGTGGAGTTCTACGTAGAACTTGCAGGAAGCAATAGTAAAATTTTCTTCCTCCTTGTCAGTCTCACTCCCTGTGGCTGAGTCATGCAAATCCACATGCCTCGTGGTTGATTAACTTTGACTGCGGGCCCGTTCCACTAATACTAGTTTTTTTCTGTTTTTGGGTCCTACAGGTGGCTGCTTTTGGTTTTTGTCATGTTGCCATGTCCAGCTTCTTAGTTATATGGAAGCAAACCAAGCTTTTCCTGTGGGATGATGCAGACAAAAACACTTTTATTACTTGGGCTGGTGGGAGCTCTGAAGAGTCATGTCTCCATAGTACGGTGACATCGCCAGAAGTCACCAGTTCGGGTCAGTTCTGAGTCATGTCACGCACATGGGGGAGGGACACCTGGTCATGTACCTGAGCAAGAAGCTGCTGTCCAGAGAGGAGGCCTATGCCACAGTTAAGAAAGGTTGTATTGGTATAATGTAGGCTCTGCAAAAGCTGCAGCCATATTTGTATGGGATGGTGCTCACACTGGTCACCAATCACAACCTCCTCACATAGCTCCACAGGACCGGTGGGCAAACCCCAAATTGTTAAAGTGGATCCTGGTGCTGCAGTCCTATAAAATGGACTTTAGGCACCACAGTGGATCACAGCATGGTAGTGCAGATGGTTTGTCTGGGCAGTAACCAGTGGCTCGGTAAAAAAAGAGAGGTGCCTTAAATAACTAATGAATTGTTAAGCGAGGAGAACGGGTGTATCATATGGTGTAAACCTACTAACGAAAAAAAATCTTTTAGGTTCACTAAAAGATGCCCTTAAATTTTTCTGAGGGATTTAGATGTAATAGATCATGTAATACCCAGGAATTTTGTTTTTTAATTTTACTAGTTACATTGTCTGTAAAATATTTTATTTGTGGGGTATATGGGGACAGTTGAAAATTGCCTCCTACTGCAGTCCCAAGCTGTTTGTGTAAGCATTCCTAGGTTCTCACAGAAGTTGGGTGGGGACAGCAAGAGTTCCTGTTCTTTTATTTTGGGTAAACATCAAAGGGCTGGGCCCCTTTCATCTAAAAGAGGCTACATTTTGACCATAAACAAATGGCTGGTCCAGCCAGATGGCAGCCTGCTAGGCCATGAGCTGGAGGAAAAATGCAAGCTGAAGCAAATACTCAAATCTGGTTTAGTGTAGCTTTGTGGTGGAAGTGGGCTCTGAGATCAAAGGAGGGTCCAATGTGTGATGTCAGAGAGGCATGGCTAATGATAAGGGTAGTGGGCTGGTCAAAGGTATTTTTCTTGTATGTTTCTCTGGGTAGTCAGTTGTTCTGGGACATTGGACTTGTAATATCACATGTTCGAGTCTGCTAGAACTCACAAGTTCCTAGATGGGGATAAGCTTCTTTTGTTACTTAGAAATTTAGTTACATTTCAGTTAGGTTTTTCTGTGTGTCCTCTGTCTTTTCAAATGTTTTATTTTTATCTCTGTAGAATACTGTATTCCCCAGAGTGTTTAGTGTGTATAAATAGAATAATAGATAGAGGACTATGTATTATAAGGCAGTAAGACCATCGAGAGGTTCCTAAAGTCCCCAAACCCTCAAGATGGTCTGACTGCCTTATAATACATAGTCCTTTAATTGTTATTTTTTTGTAATATATGGACCTCATTGTAGAGATTTCTTTTTCTGATGTGCTTTTTGTTAAACGGGCTGGCCCACCGCCGCACTCAGCACGCGCTGTCTCTGAACTGCCCACAGCACTAATGAGTGTCCCATCACTCGTTTCAAAAAAAATTTGGTTTCCCTTAATTTAGTAGGCAGTCCTACCTTTCAGCTTTTTTGTCGTTCGGGAAACGCAGGGTGAGTGACATAGTCATTATTTGTTCAAAAAAATGAAAGTACAAATTGAACAGATTCCTCTCGCTAAGCAAGAGGAAAAAGACGCCATGTTTTTCATGCTGTTATGCCCGCCTACTAAAGAAAAGCCGCCAGTGGAGATGCCGCCGTCGATGCGGTTGTGCAGGAAGGGACGATGTGACCATGGCAACTGGGTTTGTTGGCAGGAAGATCTGGACATGCGCTCTGTGATTGTAGTGATAATACTATCATTGAGAGCTGAAACTGTAGTATTATCAGCTCTGAACAATAGTATTATCAGTTTGGAACGATGGTATTATCACTTTCAGTACTGTGCTATTACAAGAAGATTTTTGTATGGGATGAGATGGTATTATTAGGCCATCTCCATATATTACAATTCTGTAACATATGTAAATATCATGGAATATTAAATTTTATTTTTTTATATTTCACGCTTTCTGTGACTGAGTTTTTAAAGTCATAAATAAGGTGGAGTAATTAACAAATCCGTGATCCATTTTCAAAGAGACAGGCTACTAAGGTGTCTAAAGCAAAGTGTTCTCAGCTGTGACTAAAGTGATGGGTTGTTTACCTTTTAGTAAACATAGAAACATAGAATTTGACGGCAGATAAGGACCGCTTGGCCCAGCCAGTCTGCCCATTTCCCTGCCTACTGGATAAGCTGCAGATCCTAGTTAACCAGCAGCCTACTTCTTCCTACCCCCATCCCCTAGAATTGCCTTATGACTGTCCCATGCATGCTTGAATTCCAACGCTTTTTTTGACTCCACGACCTCCTCCGGAAGGCCGTTCCATGCATCCACAACCCTCTCTGTGAAAAAATACTTCCTTAAATTCCTCTGAGCTGCCCCCATCTTCAACTTGTGCCCCTTGTTCTTGCACACCTCTTTTTGAAACATGCTACCTCTTGGACTTTGTTGATTCCCTTGAGTGCGTGAAAGTTTCTATCATGTCCCCCCTCTCCCTCCTTTCCTCGAGGCTATACATATTAAGCTCCTTTAGTCTCTCTTCATATGTCTTCCGGTGCAGACCCTGCACCATTTTAGTTGCCCTCCTCTGGACAGCTTCCATCCTGTCTATGTCTTTGCAGACTGGGTCTCCAGAACTGCACGCGGTACTCCAGATGGGGTCTGACCAGATGTCTGTACAGAGGGATAATAACTTCCTGTTTTCTACTGGTGATGCCTCTCCCTATGCATCACAATATCCCCCCAGCCCTCATTGCTGCCCTCTCACATTGCTTGCCCACCTTTAGGTTATCTGATATGACCACCCCCAGGTCCCTTTCCATTTTTGTTGTTGTTAGTATCTCACCCCCCATTGTGTACTTCTTCCCTGGGTTTTTTTTCCAGGTACATTACCTGCACTCTTAGCACTGAATCTAAGCTGCCATACATTTGACCATTCCTCTGACCTTGCCAAGTCCCTTCTGATCCTTTCCACCCCACCTTGTGCATCAACTCTGTTGCAGATCTTTGTGTCATCTGCAAAGAGACATACTTTTCCTTCCAGTCCCTCTGCAATGTCGCTTATAAAGACATTGAAGAGGACTGGTCCTAATACTGAACCCTGCGGTACCCCACTAGTAACCCCCACCTTTCATCAGAGTGGACTCCATTTACTATTACTCTCTGTGTCCTATTTTCCAACAATTTTACCCAGGCTGTCATCTTGGGACCACTCCCAGGCTAGCTAACTTGTATATTAATCTTTTGTGTGGGACTGTGTCAAATGCCTTGCTTACTGTTAGGTAGGCCATGTCCACAGCCCCTCCCTGATCTACTACTTTGGTCACCCAGTCAAAGAAATCTATCAGATTTGTGTGGCATGACCTTCCTGCTGTGAATCCATGCTGCCTTGGGTCCTGTGCCCTCTGGCCTCTAGATACTCGACAATTCTTTCCTTCAGAAGTGATTCCATCATTTTCCCTACCACTGAGGTTAAACTAACAGGTCTGTAGTTTCTGCTTCTACCTTGCTCCCACTTTGTGAAGGGATCACATCTGCCCTCCTCCAGTCACCGGGTGCCACCCCATCCTCCCATGATTTGTTAAACAGGGTAGTCAGTGGTGTCACTAATTCTACCCTTAGTTCTTTTAGAATTCTGGATGAATCCCATCAGGCCCCATTGCTTTGTCCACCTTCGGTTTAAGAGTTCTTTCAGAACCCTTTCTTCTGTAAATGGGCTGGTATCAACTTCTGTATCCAGTGTGTTTCTACTGTTTGTTCTAGGTACCCCCCACTCTTCCTTTGTAAATACTGAGCAAAAATATTTGTTTGAGTATCTCTGCCTTTTCACAGTCTCCCTCTGCCCACCCTTTATTAAGCCTCACTATCCCTCCCTTGGTCTTCCTTCGCCTCCCTGATGTGCCTATAAAGGTTTTATCCCCCTTCTTAACTGAGTTGGCTATCTTTTCCTCGGTTTGGGCCTTTGCTGTTCTGACTGCCTTCCAGCTTCCTTTTGCTTTAACTGATACAGTTCTCTGTCCTGCTCCTTCTGTGATTCCTTGTACTTCCTGAAAGCTTTCTTTTCTCTTGAACCTTCACTGCCACTTCCTTTGAGAACCATAGTGGTTTCTTACATCGTTTAGTTTTGTTTATTTGCTTCACACAAAGGCTTGTTGCCTCTGTGATGGCAGTTTTTATTATTCCCCATTGTTCTTCCACCCCTCCTTCCTACCCATTTGCTAGTGCATTCCTTAGGCACTTACCCATTTTGGCAAAGTCAGCCCTCCTAAAGTCCAGTACCTTTGCCTTTGTATGGCTTGACTCTATTGCTGTGTTTATTGTGAACCATATTGTTCGATGGTCGCTAGTTCCCAGATGGCTACCCACTTCTACATCTGTGATCTCTCTTCATCTCCCATTTGAGAGAACCAGGTCTAGATTGCTCCCTCTTGGTGGGCTCCAATACTAGTTGTCTAGGCATGCCCCTGAGGCATCTAGAATAACCCACTCTTGAATTGGCTGCAGCAACTGCACTCAGTTAACATCTGGCATATTCAGATCACCCATCAGCAATATCTCCCCTTTTTTTGCCATACTAAGTATACTTTCTATCATTTCCTTGTCCATTTCCTCCCCCTGAGAAGGGGGTCTGTATATAACCCCTGTGCGGATTGTGGTGCCATTGCCGGTCTCCAAATTTACCCACATTGCTTCTTCTCCTCCCTGTTTTCTCTTTTGTTCTGTTACTTTGATTTCTTCCCTTATGTGTAAAGAGCTACTCCTCCTCTTTTACCCTCTCCGTCTCTCCTGTAGATAGTGTATACTGGTATGTTTACGTCCCAGTCATGGTTTTGTGCGAACCATGTTTCTGTGACTGCCACGATATCCAGATGTTCCTCCTCCATCAAGGCCACTAATTCAGGAAGCTTGTTACTCAGACTACGTGCATTGGTACTCATTGCTTTCCATTTTTTGATGGCTTTACTTTCTGTTGCAGCATCCCCCACTGACCTTTCTACCTGGTCTTTTCCCATTTAGTACCCTGTTTTGTATGGAGAGGCTGGGATTTTCCTGCTGCTTATCAGTGCCTCCCCTTGACTAGTTTAAAAGCTTGCCAATGAAGCATTTAAACCGATTGCTCGAAAAGACTTGTTCCCTTCCTGGACAGATGCAGACCATCCTGCCAGTATAGGCTGGTGTCCCTCCAGGTGGAACCCCAGTCCCCAATGAAGCCAAACCCCTGTGCTCCACACCATTTTTTCAACCACTCATTAAACTGCATGGTGCAAAGTACCCTTGCCTCACTCATGCCATTTACAGGCAGCACCTCTGAGAAGGATACTGTGTGTGCTACTTGTCTTAGGCCCCTCCCCAGTTCTACAAAGTCCTTCTGCACTGCTCTAATCTCATGTTGAGCCAAGTCATTTGTCCCTAGGTGGACAATGACATCCAGCTCAGACTCCCGTGCAGCTGTTCTCATGATCCTGAGGATGCGCTTCCTGTCCCTACAAGCCATGGCACCAGGCAGGCACTTCACTTCAGTTTTCCCTGCTCCCCCCAGTTCTATCCCCCTAATAAAGGGTAGTGTACTGTGTGAGCAGTGGCTTTGCTGGGATTCGGACCTAAAGATACCCCGAGTGAGAGTAAGGCTGAGTTGTTGCAGCATACCAGGGTGAACATTCAGGTGTTTAATGGGTTATGAGGACTGGCAGCATGATGCAGACTGAGTTCTGGGAAAGAATCAGTCTGTGACAAAAACCTACGTAGTGTTTAGTAAAACTTGCCCATTTTCCCTTTTGCTTCCTCAGTGTACATACCTACACACGCAGATGTATCGGAACACCCTCTAGAAATGGTAAGAGTCTTTTGACTGGGCCAACCCACCTGCTGCTGCCACAGCAGCTGCATTATTGCTTGCAATACCAGCAACCAGAGTTCACGTCCTGAACACAGAGCTTTGGTGGGCCAGCGGGACAGGATTGAGTGCCCCTGAGTGGGATTTCCTGCTTGTCCCTCTGTGATACCACCACTTGGGTGATCGCAGGTGGTGGTACAGCCAAGAGACACGGAGCAGGATGGGTGGCACTGGCTGGCTGTGTGGGGAGACTGAAGGAAGATCTTTTTTTCTAACTTAAATGCCAACCTGGTCAGCAGTAGAAGATATCTTTGGACCGCAGGCTAAAGTTGATGGCCTCGAGCCACTAGTGAAGCCAACCCTTGCATGACAGCAGGTGGAAGAGTGTGACAGGGAGCTCCTGACACTCTTGAGGACCGACCTTTTCTTAAATCTGTTGCAACCGTTCTTCTATTTCTTAGCCTAATCTATACTTTACAATTTCTAGTCCATAAGGCTGGCCACCTGTGGACACCCCACTTCCCTTTCTTTACTATGCTATAGTGTCCTCTTTAATTCTCCTTTTCCCTCTCAGGTCCTCATACAGGGAGGTTATTGTTGTGACCCCCGAGCTGATATAAAACAACAGGCTGTGTTCATCGTTGTTGGATTTAGTATGCAACGACACTATATCATAAAATACATTTTTATATATATATATATATATATACACATACATACATACATATACACACCTTGTGTGTATAAAACCTGTAAATGTTGAAAATACCGTAGCACTAGGTGTTTTTGATAAAGGTAAAAAGTTACTAGGGGACTGTATGATAAAAATTAAGTTAGCTGCGTTATTTAAAGTGCATGTAAATTGCTGTAAACTGTACAAGTCTGAAATGTTGTGATTTGCATATATCCCATGATGCTTTGCATTTGGGAAGTATGTGTGATGTTGTGTTTTCTTTGAAACTTAGGTTATTGTCAGTACCTTTTGGGGTAACCCTTGTTTCAGTGCTTCTGCACTGAGGTTCTTTGTCTTCAGTTTGTTTTGTTTTAAAACAGGCCCGCATAAGGGAGGCTGAATCTCAGCTGATAAGTTAGATCAGTGAATCAGTAGGTGCTGGCTAAGTGCAGAGGAAGGACATTCATAGTCTGTTGCTGCAAACTGATGTATTGAAGAAGGGATATGCCATTGCTGAAGGTTATCTCTGTATTTTGAATAAACATCACACAGAGACTGTGTGTTGAAACTGAAGTTCGGTGTCTGGTCCATCTGTTATTCCACTACCCCTCCACAAAGAGGGGGAACAAGGCAAATGACAGCTACAGATGAGCATGAATGTTGGAGGTAGTCTGGCATCTTGCAGGGTTGTGGATATCATGACTTTGGGGCCTGATGGCACTTAACTGTATTTTCCTGGCAGGTACCGTGTTTTGGCTTTCGACCATGATCTCTTCAGCTTTGTGGATCTCTTGTTTGAAGAGTGGCCCGTGGTGCTCATCACCAACCCTAAACCCACTCTCTACAGCAACCCTGGGCAAGAACCTCTGGGAAGGATCCGACACTCTACACATATCAGGTAGGTCGGGGTGGGGGGGAGAGAGAGTGTGTGTGTGTGCGTGTGTGAGATGCATGCATATGCGAATATTTAAGTGAAGTGTTAGGTCAGTAACAAGTCTTACTTATCTGGCCTACTTGCGTACTCTGTCAAGGTGATACAGTCAGACTTAGGTAACCAAAAGATCTGTAATCAGCTGCTTCATAGAGGATGTTCTCAACTTTCACTTACCCTTAGACATTTGCCTTGTTTACATGCACATTGTAATCAGGTTCAGATTCCAATTTTAGTGGAATCGGCCCTGCACTCCTCAACTGGAAGCTCATATAAATTCATTTCGAGTTAGGTTCCTGTTTCAGTCTGAACTGGATTCAACTGTAGTGGTTCAAAAGCATTGATTATTTTGAACCTGGTTACCTTGTGCAGGTAAAACCTGATTGTGAATTGATTCTGGTATACTTACTGTTGAAATTGCAGCAAGAGGAATGCAACCAGATTCAAAATGCTCAATTGCTGTGTGTTTACATGCAGTAGGAATCGGTCACCTTGTAATCAATCCAGTTCATTCTCATCAATCCAACAGCATGTAAACCAAAAAGGATTACGATCTGAATGAAGTGAATTCATTACAAAGTAATTGATACTCAGTACATGTAAACATAGCAATTAAGAAAACAAGAACACAACCTACCCCTCGGCATAGTGGTAGGGCTACTGCACAGAACCAAGGTTTGGGAATGAGCCCGGAACATCAGGGGCCAGCTGGGGGGGAGTGAGGGACCAAATGGGCATTCTTCTCCAAGGGAGGGCAGCAAACTCTATTGCAATACTGCCATGTGTGAAAAACAGTGCAGTCTGGGCAACTTGTGGGAAGGGAGGATGCTGGGTGGTGCCCTCACTGTTGGAGTCCAAGGGAGTAGGGCACAAAAACATGGAAAAACCCCGAAGCATACAGGATGATGCCCAGTGATCTTGGGCCCTGTCCTCCCAACTGGCCACTCCACCTCTTGTCCTAGAGAGCCGGAGGGGGCAGCTGAGTAACCCCCCACCCCCCAAATAAACCACCACAGGGCAGGATGTGCACAATGTCACTGTGAGGCTAGAGGAAAGCACCAGAGAAGGGATGGGACGGGACACAGCTGCATGTTAGGGCAAGGACTGCACTGTGAGGTTGGAGGTAAGTACCAGAGAAGAGATGGGACAGGGCTGGGAGACAGGGCAGGAGCTGCACTGTGGCACTGTGAGGTAAGTAAGTGCCAGAGAAGGGATGAGATGGGGCTGGGAGTCAGGGCAGGAGTTTCACTGTGAGGTTGGAGATAAGTGCCAGGGAAGGGCTAGGAGTTGGGGCAGGAGCTGCATTGTGGAACTGTGAGGTTAGAGGTAAGTATCTGGGAAGGGATGGAACAGGGCTGGGAGACAGGGAAGGAACTGCACTGTGGCACTGTGAAGTTGGAAGTAAGCACCAGGGAAGGGACGGGGCTGGGAGTCAGGGCAGGGTCAGCACTGTGGTACTCTGAGGTTCGGGATAAGTGCCAGAGAAGGGCTGGGACAGAAGTCAGGGCAGGAGCTACACTGTAGCACTGTGAGGTTGGAGGTAGGTACCACAGAAGGGATGGGGCTGGGAGTCAGGGCAGGAGTTGCACCGTGGCACTGTGTGGTTGGAGCTAAGCACCAGAGAAGGGATGGGGTGAGGCTGGGAGTCAAGGCAGGAGCTGCACTGTGAGGTTGGAGGTAAGCACCAGGGATGGGATGGGATGGGACTGAGAGTCAGGGTAGGAGTTGCACTGTAGCACTGTGTGGTTGGAGGTAGGCACCAGAGAAGGGATGGGACGGGGCTGGGAAGCTGGGCAGGAGCTGCACTGTGGCACTGTGCTGGGGTCGGTGTTGTTCAGTGTCTTCATCAATGACATTGGGGATGGCATTAAGGGCAAAATGTGCCTATTCATGGATGACCGCAAGCTCTGTGGGAGAGTGGACACAGCTGAAAGGATACAGGACCTACAGGAAGATCTGGAAAAGCTGGGGAGGTCTGGAAACGCTGGGAAGGTGGTCCAGGATCTATCAGCTTGGCTTCAATGCCAGGAACTGCAAAGTTATGCATATTGGAGCCAACAAGAATCCCAGGACAGACTACTACATGGGTGGAGTCCAAGTATCTGCATCAGAGGAGGAGGAGAATGACCTAGGAGTGATGATCAGTAGTGACCTGAAGCACTGCACGCAGTGCAAGAAAGCAGCAGCAAAGGCAGACAAGATGCTGGGATGTATATCTAGGGGGATCAGTAGTAGGAGAGAGGAGGTTATACTGCCCTTGTACAGGTCACTGGTAAGGCCACATCTAGAGTATGGAGTGCAGTACTGGTGCCCACACCTCAAAAAGAACATTAACCTGCTGGAGAAGGTCCATTGGAGGGCTACAAAGATGATAGTAAGTCAGCAGGGTAGGGAATACAAGGAGAGGTTGAGGGCACTGAACATGTACTCCCTGGAAGCTGGGGGGGACATGATTGGTACCTTCAAGTGCTTGAAAGGGATAAATAATGTTGATAAGGAGAGTCTCTTTAAGCTGAGTGGCAACCATAGCACTAGAGGGCACAGTCTTAAGCAGGAGGGTGGGAGTTCAGGAAGTACTTCTTCACAGAGAGGGTGGTGGACACTTAGAATGCACTGCTGGAAGAGGCCATCTCGTTGAAGACAGTGGGCAGCTTTAAGAGAGGCTGGGATAGGCATAGGGGGAAGGTAAGGATCATGGGTAGGGAGGATGGGAGGTGAGGGAGGGAGGGAGGCAGGGACATTAGCTCAAGCTGTGGACCCTGCAATAGAGCAGACTTGATAGACCAAATGGCCTTCTGCTGGCTTCTTCGTATGTGAGGTTGGAGGTAAGCACCAGAGAAGAGATGGGACGGGGCTGGGAGACAGGGCAGGAGCTGCATTGTAAGGTACGTAAGTGCCAGAGAAGGGATGAGACAGGGCTGAGAATCAGGGCAGGAGTTGCACTATGACACTCTGAGGTTGGAGGTAAGTACCAGAGAAGGGCTGGGATGGGGCTAGGAGTCAGGGCATGAGTTGCATTGTGGAACTGTGAGGTTAGAGGTAAGTATCAGGGAAGGGATGGAACAGGGCTAGGAGACAGGGAAGGAGCTGCACTGCGGCACTGTGAAGTTGGAGGTAAGCACCAGAGACAGAATGGGGCTAGGAGTCAAGGCAGGATCAGCACTGTGGTACTCTGAGGTTGGGGGTAAGTGCCAGAGAAGGGCAGGGATGGGAGTCAGGGCAGGAGCTGCACTATAGCACTGTGAGGTTGGAGGCAGGCACCACAGAAAGGATGGGACAGGGCTGGGAGTCAGGGCAGGAGTTGCACCGTGACACTGTGTGGTTGGAGGTAAGCACCAGAGAAGGAATGGGATGGGGTTGGGAGTCAAAGAAAGATCTGCACTGTGAGGTTGGAGGTGAGCACCAGAGAATGGATGGTATGGAGCTGGGAGGAGTCGGGCAGGAGCCACACTGTGGTACTATGAGGTTGGAGGTAAGCGTCAGAGAAAGTTTGGGAGTCAGGGCGGGAGCTGCACTTTGGCATTGTGAGGTTGGAGGTAAGTACCAGAGAAGGGACGGGACGGAGCTGGGAGTCAGGGCAGGAGTTGCACTGTGAGGTTGGAGGTAAGTACCAGAGAAGGGACGGGACGGAACTGGGAGTCAGGGCAGAAGCTGCACTGTGGTACTGTGAGGTTGGAGGTAAGCGTCAGAGAATGTTTGGGAGTCAGGGCAGGAGCTGCACTGTGAGGTTGAAGGTAAGCACCAGAGAAGGGATGGGATGAGGCTGGGAGATAGAGCAGGACCTGCACTGTGGCATTGTGAGGTTGGAGGTAGGCACCAGAGAAGGGATGGGATGGATGGGGCTGGGAGTCAGGGCAGGAGCTGCACTGTGGCATTGTGAGGTTGGAGGTAAGCACCAGAGAAGGGATGGGACGGGGCTGGGAGTCAGTACTGTAAGGTTGGAGGTAAGCACCAGAGAAGGGGTGGGACAGGGCTGGAAGTCAGTACTGCAAGGTTGGAGGTAAGTGCCAGAGAAGGGATGGGACGGGGCTGGGAGTCAGTACTGTAAGGTTGGAGGTAAGTGCCAGAGAAGGGATGGGATGGGGTTTGGAGTCAAAATGCCAAACAGAGAGGAGTTGAGCTCTTCTGCCACTCCTTGATGGTGAGCCAGGGAGGTTGCTTTGCCATTAGAGTTACACTGCATGCACCACAGTGGGATGTGGGTCAGGGGTCACAGTAGGAAAAGAGGAGAAAACCTGTCTGCCATCTAGATGACAGCTGCGGCACTCTTGACCCCCGAAGAGTGATCATCCACAGGATAGCAGTTGGTGGGACAGAAGGCCACCAGATGTCCAGCCGGAGGTCTGGAGAAAAATAAAAAGTAGATAAATACATTAAAAACATGATCGGCAGGGACCGACTGATGGCCCAGTGGATAGTGCAACTTTGATACAAGTGGAGCTGTGCTGTGCATGCCAGATGGCACTGCGTAGTGCCAGACGTGTTTATATTTGGGCAGAGATTTACAATCAAATAATATAGCAAGCAGGATAAGACAATGTTATTTTCTAAGTTTCAAAGCCTAATCGGGGGGGGGGGTTGCCTTTGGGGAGGGGTGTTTAGAAAATGATTTTTCCTTTAAAATATGCAAGGAAATATATAAATTATGTGCAATACAACTCAAACTCGATCACTGTAATACTCTGTTCAAAGGACCTTTTTTGTTTCCTGGCACTAACAATTTTTTATTCTCCCACCCCCACCATTAGGATATTGGCCTTTTCCGTTTCAAGAATCACCTCAGTCCTTGTCAGTATTGATGGTGTGTATTTAGGTAATGCTGTTCTAAGTTCCGGACCTCTCTATGTGCTGAAGTGGGACCCCAAGGCCTACGTTGAAGGCTTGCATTACATACAAGTGAAGGTGCAGGTGAGAGTCTATACCTTATACATTTTAGTGATGGCCATGAATTTCCCATCTTCATGGTAATTGTTAGGCATTTATTTGTGATAGCAGTAGTACTAGATGCAGTAAAATCCTTCACCTACTGTTGTCTCAAATTTCTTTTCTTTCTCAGGATGCAGCAGGAAGAACCAATATCACAGAGCATGAATTTACACTGGAAGATGATCTTCCCTTGAGATTTGGACTTCTGCAGTCTTTTATACTCCTCACAGACCATTATGTTTTGGTAAATATGTTTTTGTTAATAATAAAATGAAGTTAAAGAAGGTCAAAACTGTTCAGCATTGCTGACTCAAAGGCATGCTGTTTCACTGCCACCTGGGAAATGGGATTCACACATGAGGCTCGGTATTACACGCTCGGGCCACCTGACATGCTGAGCGCATCACAGGGCCAAGGTACTTGACATCTGAGGACAAAACAGCATTTTGTTGGCTCTAAACATAGTGCCTCCCCCCCAGCTGGAAGAAGAATGCAACTGTGGTAGTCCCAGTGTCGTGACAGGGGACAGCAAAACCATATGGAAACGTACTACCCCCAATGCCCAGCAGCAGCACACTGCCGTGCAGGCGACCCAAGTTAGGGAAAGGAAGACACTGGCTAATACAAAAAGGTCAGCAGCTGCTGCAGAAACTCCTAATTATAATTACCCTTCACATGTTATTTAATTTTGAAAGACCCGTGACAACCATAATTTTGGCCGAATCACCCACAGTCATCTTGCACACACCGGGTGGCTTCCAGCATGTGAGGTATGCTAATGAGGGCTACTAACTCTGCCTTTATTTGGTAGCTTACATTAGCATACCCCTCGCACTGGTAGCCACCCTGTGTGTGCAAAATGACCACTGGTGGCTTGACCGCTCGCAGCCATCTCACTCAAGCAGGCGGCTTCTGGATCATGGGGTATGCTGATGAGGGCTACCGACACTGCCATTAGTTGGAAGCCCTCATTAGCATACCCCATGCACTGGAAGCTGCTTGGTGTATGCGAGATGGACTTGGGTGACTCGGCCAACATGATGGTCAGCGCAGGGTCTTTAGAAATTAAATAACACATATGAAAGGTAATTAAACATTTCTTTTAATAGCTGACCCAATGGCAGGGAGGGCTGAGGTGCTGGATGCCTTACCTCCTCCCACGCCGGCGACCTGGGTTCTGAAATGAGCCTCAGTCGTTAAGGGTCGGCTGATGGGAGGAGGGCAAGGAGCTTGATCAAGCTGCCGCAAGGCAGCTCTCCTCTACTAGAAAGGGATGTGGGGTTTCCTGGCTCTTGGCTGCCACCAGGTGGCAGCGCCAAGCCACAAGGGAGACCTGGCATTAGGCCGGGTGGGAGGAAGGGGCCGTCACCAGAGCCACAAAGCACATGCATGCCTCTACAAGCATCCAAAATTAGTCTTCTGCATTCTGCAGTTCCATGCTGTGTGTTGAGGAGGTGCGGGATGGAGGAGCAGTTAGGGATTTTTCGATCGGAGTGACTGCCAGGTGCTTTACTACAGAAAGACATGGACGGCACCAGTATGGCATGGGTAAGGAGGCATTACTGCTTTCAAATGATCAAGGTATAGACGCTAATCACACCAATGCATAAACTGACAGCTGTCTCAGCTGACAGCAACTCGATCTTCTCTCATTCCCCATACTTTGTTACAGAGGCAGAGGCAGTTTTACAAAAAAGCATACTCACAAGACGTATGGATTTTGACATAATGCATTGCTAACAGAGTGTCGTGGGGAAGGGGGGAACACAGTATGTACACCTAGTAATGTAGTTTTCCCTTGCAAAATTGCTGCAACTGTACTGTACTGCAGTGTGTGAGTCACTCCTCTGCCATACAATGATGTCAGCGGGAGCAGAAGCCCAGCAGCTGAACAGCAAAGGCAAGTGCAGCAGGGTTAAAGCAGGGCTCAAAAACAAATGCAAAATATGGAAGGCAGAGTAAACCTTGGCCAAAAATAACAAAAGCACACACCATTTCAGGTCTAGTACTGCATGTAATAACTACAAGCTGTAACTTTTGTCCCATCATGGAAGGTGCTCTTTAAAGCAACAAAAGTAGGGAAATGTGGCAATTAGGGTTTCCAACCCTAACTTCCCACCTCACCAAGCAGAAAAGGACAAGCCCACACAAGCAACTACAAACAGCCATCATCAGGTAAGACAAACAACATGACAACTGTTTCTAGAAAACACAAATGCAGTAGCACTAATGTGCTACCTTTGTGGATTTGTATGGCTGCATAAGCACAAGCCCACAGGGGCATGTGCTTATGCACCCGCACCTGTGTGTGTCTGTCGTACAGCATGTTCTCCAGACAGAAGGCCCCATTGGGCCTGCGACTCTGTAGAGAGAGGTACTCATGCATGCTGTACAAGGTACCTTGCTAGATAGCATGATCTTCTGCTGTGTGGTTTTCTGTATGGAGCTGCGTAACTGAAAACTTCCTACCCCCTTGAACAGTTTCTAGATCCACTGCTGAAACCATATTACCCACATTGCAACAGTACCTCCATCTGCATAGCAGCAGGCCCCACAATGGCCTGCCCTTCTTGAGCCAAATGTTGGAGTGTATGTTTTACACCTGTGGGTGAAGAGGTGCAGGTCCTTCAGGGGCCTGCATTTCTGCAGACAGAAGTACTGTTTCAATTTTTGTATCTGAAAACCTGCTGCTTCATTGAACAATTTCTAGATCAGCTGCTGAAACCATGTTACCCACATTGCAACAGTACTTCCATCTGTGTAACAGCATGCCCCACAGAGGCCTGCCCTTCAGGAGCCAGAAGTCGGTGTGTACCTGCACTACGTGACCCTCAGGAGCCAGCAGTTCTGTAGACAGAAGATCTGTTGCAGTTTTAGTATCATGGATTTTGAGACTCCGGCACTTCTGCAGACGGAGGTCGGCATATTTGTGTTTTCGGTCACAATCCATTCTTTCACCCAGACAAATGAGACAGACCATGTGCTTAGAGGAAATGGCCACAGCCACATGTTTATTAATATGAGTCAATTAGAACTGGATTGGTAAACTGACTGTTAATATCACTCATATAATACTGACGCGGGGTAAAAGTGCACTTCTGTGTTAAAGTTCAAACTTTGAGGGGTAATAACTATTGGAACTGTTTAACGGATTTGCATGACACTTGGCATGCATAATTTCTAGGGGTTGGTGTCTTGACCCGCCGAATATGGTGGGAATCTGTTGAGTGGTTCCTGAGATATAAAGTGTTGAAAAAAACAGACAAATCAGGACTTTTTTGTCATCCTGGATCTGAGACGTGGCTGTATGTTGTAGGCTGAAATTTTTAGAATAGGAAGGATTTGGGTCACAGATGTTCCTTTTGAAGGTTTGGTGAAAAAATATTAATCCGTTCAAAAGTTGTTAAACGTTTAATTTCCCATTATTTACTATGGGAAAAGTTGTGTTCAGCATGAAAATGGGATTGAAAATGGGTTTTATTTTCAAAAACTGGTCATTTTTGTTTGAAAATTGGTAATTTTTGTTCAAAAATTGAGCATTTTTTGTGAAAATTGGGGCATTTTTGTTCGAAAATTTGGCATTTTTTGCAAAAATGGGGCATTGTACAAAAATTGGGCATTTTTTGCTAAAATGGGGCTTTTTTTCTCCAAAAATGGGGCATTTTTTTCAAAAAAGGGGCATTTTTGTGAAAATGGGGCATTCGTTTCTGAAAATGAAGTACTGTTGGCAGAAATGGAAGCTTCCCATTTTCAGAAGCGAGGGATCGTTTTCGAACATTTTCATATTGTTTTTGAGAAAAAAAGTGCTTTCAAACATCATGAAGTCTTGCAGTATTCTGACATTATGCAGTTAGCCCCAGCACTTGAACTGCTCGGAGAGGAAAGAGTTAACTCTATGCCAGAGCATAGAACGTTGAGCTTGAGCTCAGTTCAGACCTCTGTCTGCTGCATTTTGAAGTGTAACCGTCAGATTCTTTACTCTGCGTAACTGAACAGTCGCTCCGGAGATTTCTCCTTCGCTCACTGTTCGGTCCGGACTAAAAAAGTCGGTTTTACCGATACTTTTCTTTCTTTTTCAGTTCAGGTCCTTGTCTGTGGTATAGTAAGTACATAGGTAGTGGACTTGCTTAGGAAAACTTTGTGGAAATTGTAAGCTTTTCAACTGGTTTGGCAGAACCAGTTCCTGTATTAGTGTGTGTATTTGTCTTTTTCTTTCAGGATTTAGTGTGAGGTACCGGTCTTTATCAGTTTAAAAAAAACGCGTTTCATCATTTTTTTCGAATACCCGTAACACGGTTAGAAACCGATAAGGGGGTTTTGCCTGGCTGTTGCCACAAAAAGGGTAAGTGTTAGCATGGCTTTGTCTGAGAAACCCAAGAGAAAAACCAGGCCCACTGGGTTTCAACACTGCAGTGAGTGTGGGGAGGCCTTTGCTAAGTCTGATCCCCACACCACCTGTTTACTTTCTTGGTTTTGACCACATGGAGTCAGACTGCCAAATTTGTAAAAATTTCCCTAAAGCCACCCTGGATAAAAGATAGGGCAGGCTTAGGGAGAAGGAGGCCGAGAAGTCCGCTGACCCGGATGGCCAGCCCGGTTCGGTTTCGACTGAACCTGAGGAGTGCCCACTGACCTGGGGCTACCCTCGGCTGTAACCACGCAGCCATCCTGAGGGTCGGTTCGTGAAAGAAAAGAAAAGATAAATTGGCCGGTTCAGATTCAGAACTGCATCATCCGACCGCCGGAGAAATCGCCCGGGCGATTAGCATAGTTGAATCGCTCCATCCGGTTCCGACTGATTCGACGCCTTCGGGCAGGCGTTCGGTTCGGCCGGTTCCTCCGGTTCAGGATTATTCCCCTGAAGATTTTTATGAACCGGATTTGGATGGGGATGATGATTATGATAATGAGGATGATGATGGTGCGGAAGGTCTGGATGAGCCCATAGAACCGGACATCTCCCCAGACAGGCCTTCTGGTGTTTCCCCTCCTAGGCTTTCTGAGTCCCTTTCCCACTTTATATTTTACAGGAAAGTGGCAGAAACCCTCCAACTCCCTGTGGATGAAGCTGTTGAGGAGCAAGAGGAGCCTGACTATGTGGAGATGATGGACATCCCATAGTCTGAGGTTGTCTATTCCCCTTCACAAATCTTTTGGGAAACAGACACATAAGCTGCTTAAGACTCCAAATTCTTTACCTCCTGTAGACAGAAGAATGGACAAGAGGTACATGTTGTCAGGCCCAGGTACGGAGTACTTGTACCAGCAATGCAGCCATGTTGGGGTGCGCAGGCTGCAGCTTGTGATAAGGCTAACATACCCTTGGCTTCACCCCGATAAAGACTCCAGGAAGTTGGATGCTATGGCTAAGAAACAATACATGCAATCTTCCTTGGGACTCAGACAGGTTAATTACATGGCCTGTGCAGCCAGGTACCAGTAGTCCAGATGGGACACTACTGGAACTGGCTAAACAGGCCTGCCCCCCAGCTTCCCAAGGAGCTGGAGGAGGTGGCTGCTGATGGGATTGAGGCATCAAAAATCCAGTTTCATGCTGCTGTGGACTCCAATGATGTGTCATCAAGAGTCATGGCTACATCTGTGGCTCTTCGGAGACTAGCTTGGCTCAGATGTACTAGCCTATCACAGGATACCCAGGCTAAGGCTATGGGTTTCCCTGTTATAGATAATTCTCTGTTTGGGGAGCAGACAGAGAATTATATGAAGAAGGTGGATGAGTACAAGACCACCTACAGGAGTGCACAGGCCAAGGAAAGGTAAGCAACTCCTCGAAGCAGCAAGCTAGGGACAAGGGCAGACTCTTTCACAGGCCTTTCTACCAGGCACAGGCCTCCTCTCCTTTTTCCCAGAGGGGGTTCTTCAGAGGGAGAGGGAGAGGCAGAAGGGGAATGAGCAGGGCTGCATCCTCCTCTCAAGCAGACACCCTGATGTGTCAACCCGGGTCGACTCCCCAATCCCTGTAGGAGGCAGGCTGGCCTACTACTCCCAGGACTGGATGTCTGTTACCTCAGACAAGTGGGTCCTGGAGGTAGTAAGCCAGCGACTGGCCCTCAGCTTCAAAAAATTTCCAAAGCTGAGGGTCAGGTCCTTTCCACCTGCAAACATCTCCGAAACCATTGCCCTTGAGGCAGAGGTTTCATCTCTACTGGCTCTCAGAGCCATAGAGAAAGTTCCTACACTTCACAGAGGCAAAGGTCTGTATTCCAGATACTTCCTTACCCCGAAAAAAACAGGGGAGTGGCAGCCCATCCTAGACTTAAGATACCTGAACAAACATCTACTAAAGCCAAAGTTCAAAATGGTGACTCTGGGAATAATTCTTCCCTCTCTAAGGCCAGGGTACTGACTAGCCTCCCTGGACCTAAAGGATGCCTACTTTCACATTCCCATTAGGTGCTCCCACAGAAAGTACCTCAGGTTCGAACTGCCTTCAGGTCATTACCAGTTCAGAGCAATGCCCTTCAGTTTATCATCAGCTCCAAGGGTATTCACAAAATGCCTAGCAGTAGTAGTGGTGGCCTTTCTAAGGAGAAAAAACATCTCCATATTTCCATACCTGGACGACTGGTCATGGTGGGTCAATCTTCAGACCAAGTCAAGTCAGATTTACAAGTGACCCAGCAAGTGCTCACTTCTCTAGGATTTCTCCTCAATCTTCCCAAGTCAGTACTCGAGCCAGTACAACTCTTGACCTTCATAGGGGTAGAAATAGATACTGTCAAAGCAAGAGCATTTC
The DNA here is from genome assembly GCA_016271365.2 of Neoceratodus forsteri. NCBI lineage: Eukaryota > Metazoa > Chordata > Ceratodontiformes > Ceratodontidae > Neoceratodus > Neoceratodus forsteri. Next base: position 381,231,847 of record CM028134.1, on the reverse strand, counting down.
TTTCCTTGGCAAGGGTAAGGGCCGTTACAGAGCTGGCCTCCTCCTTCCACTTTCTGGTGTCTCAACCAGCAAGGCATTTTCTTCAGCTTCTGGGCCACATGGCAGCATCCACTGCAGTGGTCCAAGAGGCCAGATTTCAGATGCGGGACATCCAATTTCATTTGAGGGCTTTTTGGTCTCAGAAAAAAGATCCTCTAACCAAGCTTATTCCAGTGACTCAGACCCTGATCCAGGCTCTCCAATGGTGGCAGGATCAGGACAACCTCAGGCAAGAAGTCCCATTCATCACTCAGTCTCATTCTGTGGTTCTTAACACGGATGCATCTCTCCTGGGGTGGGGAGCTCTCCTGGGAGCTCTCTCGACTCAGAGTGTGGTCCACTCAGGAGTCTCTTCTTCACATTAATCTTCTGGAGCTCAGGGCAGCGTACCTGGCTCTGCAAGCATTCTTGGAATCAATACAGAACAAGGTGGTTCAGGTCAGGACAGACAACACCACCACCACCATGTGGTACATCAACAAGCAGGGAGGCACTCGGTCTACGGCCTTGTGCACAGAATCCATGAAATTATGGTCTCTGGCTTACTCACTACAGACCTCTCTGGTAGCAGTCCACCTTTCAGGGAAGTACAGTGTGCTAGCAGATGCATTGAGCAGGATTTCCCAGGGCCATCACGATTGGTCCCTGGATACCCTAGTGTTAAAAGTGATATTTTCAAGGTTGGGCACTCCAGAGATAGATCTCTTTGCATGCCCCAGATAATCACCAGCTTCCTCTCTTCTGTTGCAGACCCCCAGTCTTATGTTCAGTCCCTCTGGATGCTCCGATTCTGGATTGGGAAGGGAAATTTCTGTATGCCTTCCCTCCTTTTCCTCTACTGTTCAAGGTCCTGGTCAAACTAAGGTCACAATCTTGCAAAGTGACACTGATTGCTCCAGATTGGGCCAGGCAGCCTTGGTATCCCCTGTTGCTGTCCCTAGCAGTACATCTTCCCCTATCTCTTCCCAGGAATCACAACCTGTTAACCTGCTCCCAGGGGAGGATCTGGTATCCCAACCTTTGGTCTCTCAATCTCAAGGCATGGCTATTGAAAAGTTAGAGTATGCAAATTTGCATCTGTCTCAAGGGGTTCTGGACATTCTCAAAGCTTCTTGAAAACCTGCCACCAGAAAAACGTATAACTCCAAATGGGAGAGATTCAGCATTTGGTGTTCTAAGAAACATATATCCCCAAATACTGCTGATCTGTCTACAGTTCTTGATTACATGGTTCATCTTAATGGCTTAGGCCTCAGACCAGCTACCCTCAAGGTACATTTGTCAGCTGTGTCTGCTTTTCTGTCAGTGGGAAAACCCTCCTCACTGGCATCTCATCCTGTTTTCTGTAAATTTTTCAAGGGTTTGCTTCATACCAGTCCTCCCTTTAGGGATCCTACTCCTGATTGGGACCTTAATGTTTGCAGTGCTCAGCTTACGCAACCCCCTTTTGAGCCTTTGTCTTCAGCAGAGCTTAAATACTTGACTTGGAAAACTGTGTTTCTGGTAGCTATTACCTCCGCCAGACGAATCCGTGAATTGCAAGCTCTGTCAGTGCAGCCTGATTTTATCTCATTCCATAGAGATAAGGTGGTCCTCAGAACCAACAGGAGGTTCTTACCCAAAGTGGTTTCAGATTTTCAGCTGAACCAGTCCATGACTCTTCCTGTGTTCTTCACTGATCATTCTTCTTCAGGAGAGAGAAGATTACACAGTTTGGATGTTCAAAGGGCTCTTAGCTACTACATTGAGCATACTAAGGCTCTCAGGTTTGACTCCCTCCAGCTGTTCCTTACTTATGGTGAAGCAGGAAAGGGCAAACCTGCTACTAAGAGAACTATTGCCAGGTGGATTGTCTCTTGTATACAATTCTGCTATGAAAAGCTAGGCAGAATACCCTCCTCAGGCCTGAGGGATCATTCGACTTGAGGTACAGCTGCTTCTCTGGCTGCTGCCAGAGTTATACCCTTATTAGAGATATGCAAAGCAGCTACCTGGAAAACAGTCCATACATTCACCAAGCATTGCTCTCTGGATATCCAGGCTAGGAGTGATGCTCGGTTTGGTACAGCAGTACTCTAGAGCCTATTCCCAAAATAGGTTTGATTCCCTCCTCCATGGAGGTACCGCTTGGTAGTCTGCATAATGTCAGAATACAGCAAGGCTTCATGTTGTTTGAAGAAAAGATTACTCACCTAAGTAATTGTGTTTCTTCTAATGGAGTCTTGCTGTATTCTGACCTCCCTCCCTGCCTTCCCTCTCAGAACCTGGTTTTTGGGATGTGGGATGGTAGGCGCAGTGTTGCACCTCAGGGGTGTACTTGGCACTCTCCCTCTTTAATCGGGGGGAGTGGGTTATGGTTATGATTTGATAATTGTTTTGTTCACTACCTGGTTTTTGTTTTGGATTTCTCGACTTGAGTCTTTTGGGGATCCAAATATTTGATTGCTTTTTGGCTAGTAAAAATTTTTACAATTTCCACTTATTTATTGATTTATTTCAATCTAGGATTACAATACCTTTGAGCTGAGGCTCTTTTACAAAGGTTCCACGTCAGCGTGTGCAACAGTCATCATTTTTAGTTACAAACATAAAGTCACTGACTTACAGACATGTACAGTAATAACCAGTACAAAGACTTGAACTATGAGCAAGGCAGAGGTCGTTGGGGTGAGTGAGGGTAGGAGATTGAGGGGGTAGGAGTGCAGGGGGTAAGGGGAGTATGGGAGGTGGGTGGGGGCAGGGGCAGGAGTGGAGATATGGGGGTGGGCGAGGGTGGAGACAGTGCAGCCAGGGGCCTTGTCGAGGGAATATGCCAGGTAAGGTGTTAGGGGTGCAAAAACTGATTGTAAGTGCTGGGTGCTGGGGCATGTACAGCTGGAACGGTGGAAATGTTAAGATGGGCAATTGCAGGATACAAGCAGTGAGAGGCGCAGCTTGGACTTGAAAAGACTTAGTGTTGGAGCGGTCACTATGTCGCTGCCAAGAGAGTTGAGCCAGTTGGATGCCCGATAGGCAAATGATCTTTGTCCTTGGGTCGTGCGACATCGTGGGATATGTAGTAGATGGGAATTGGATCTCCTTGTAGTGACATTCCTGTGTCTAGGCTTAAGGAGGGCACAGACACCAGGTGGGGCAAGTCTCATTATGATTTTCTTGGCCGTGATGCAGGTTTGGTATTTTATGCGTTTGTCCAGTTGAAGCCATCCAGATTGGGAATAAAGGTCACATGTGTGGGTATGGCGATGTGAGTCAGTGATGAGACGACAGGCCTTATTCAGAGAGGTTGCGATACGTTTGAGAGCAGTGGTAGTTGCAGACCCACTTAGTTAGTTTTAGCTCATAAGAATCTGACGGTTACACTTCAGAGTGCAGCAGACAGATGTTTGAACTGAGCTCGAGCTCAGCGTTCTTTGCTGTGGCATAGAGTTAACTCTTTCCTCTCTGGAGCAGTTCAAGTGCTGGGGCTAACTGCATAATGTCAGAATACAGCAAGACTCCATTAGAAGAAACACAATTACTAAAGTGAATAATTTTTTCTTTTCAACCATTTTCTCCAATTTTCGCATGTTATGAAGTACTGTTTGTGGAAATGGATGCATCCCAGTTTCATAAGCCAGGGAGCATTTTCGAACATTTTCGTATTGTTTTCGCTAAAAGGGTGCTTTTTCGACCATTTTCTCCAATTTTTGCATGTTATCAAATACTGTCTACGGAAATGGAAGTGTTCCATTTTCATGAGCGAGGGAGCGTTTTCAAACATTTGTATGTTGTTTTTGCAAAAAAAAGGTGCTTTTCTGACCATTTTCTTCAATTTTCACATGTTTTCCAAAGATGTGGTGTTGCCTAAGAAAATTGTCTAGTCTGCTTTCAAAACCATTCTGTTTATTTTAAACATTTCTCCGCTTCCACAGTGACATACTAATACATAGAAAAGCATAAATCAATGACAGTGTAGCAGTGGTGTGGTGGGTAGCACACAGAGCTGCAGTTTGAAACATCCTGGGTTCGAATCTAACGAGTTACACTTTTATTCGTAATTTAAACACTGGCAAAATGTCTGTTTTTTTAGCTCATTTCTTCCAATTTTTTTTATTGATGTGCCACTGATATTTCTTAATAACAAATCATGTTTATATAACAGAAAGAAGGTACAAAATTATACTATCTTGATGGACAGATGGGAATTTGGACCCTGCACTCCCACTGTGACTTATGGATACTGTTCTACTATCTGGATGTACGGATGGGAGCACAGGGTCCTGTTATACTATCTGGATGGATGGGGACCCTGCACTTCCACAGTGAAATGAGTATAAAATTATGCTATCTGAAAAAGAAGGGAAATTCATTGCAAAAATGTTGTTAATGCATCAGTTAGGGTGAATACCATAGCAACAAAAACAGGGAAATGAGGCATTAGGGTTTCCAACCCTAATGCCCCACCCCCAGCGTTCCCAACCCTATCATCCCACCCTCCGCACACCAACAGGTGTTTGGGTGTGCCATGGGAGTCGTCAGGCTAACTCTCACCCCATTGTCCTATACTGTAGCATGTAAGCTTGTTTACATGTGGAATGGGAGTGAGGTGGGCCCATCAACCATGGCACTGACGCCTGACGGTGTGTGGAAAGGTAGTAGTGCTGAACCGAGTGGGCGTTGAGGTTGGAAACAACTGCCTTTTGACATTAAGCCAACTAGATACATAAACAAAGTTTTACAGTAATATATAAATATGTGTGTGTGTGTGTGTGTATATATATACATATATATATATATATATATGTATATAGTTATGACAATTTGGTGTGATGTGTGCATCAGGGTAGTCTCAGCTATTGAATTAACCAATTTAATTTACTGAATATGTACATATAGGTCCTTTCTCCCTTCCCTTTGGAGGGGGCTAGCATAATGATTACCACCTCGCGAGGCCCACAGGCTGCCCAGGCATGAGAGGTGGCTCTTAATAGGCCAGTCTCTAGAGCATCCTTCCCCCTCCGAGGGCGCCGCTGACTGGTGACCTTCATCAGAAAGTTATCCTTCGCCTTTAGCTGGCACCCCTCCTACCAGCCACCAAGGCCTCACCTCTCACCAGCCTCCTGGCCCGCCTGAAAAGGAACGACAACCCTGTTAACCCCCCTGTACAGCATTGCATGACTACTATGCTGCCAATCTGCTGCACTACCCTGCTGCTGTCATGCTTACATGACTGCGACAAACCTGCCTATCTACTCACCTATGTCTACTAACTACTCCGCCAAAAAAGGTGAAAAAATGAAAAACCCAGTTGAGATGGGGATGGTAAAATTCCTTCCCGACCCCCTAAAGTGATCCCCCATAGTGGGGCAACAGGTTCACTAACCATGATTTTGTACTTTTGCGAGGGGAGGGATTGCAAGGGTGTCTGCTGCAGGTAGGGGCAAACGAGGGCAGAGCCTTCATTGCAGCCACTTAAATAACCAGAGCCGCTCCTACAAGCAGGTAACAGCTCCCACCTCCAGGGAACCCTATTCCTGCCTAACCATGCTCCTAGTGAGTGGAACTACCACCTATGCATCTGGGTGTCATCCAGGGTGTTCCCCCAGACAAACTTCACCTGCAGCTATCCATTACAGTTTTTGGCATTGTCTTTTAGGTCACAAACCTTTCCTTCACCTAGACAAATGAGACAGACCATGTGCTTGGAGAAAATGGCCACAGCCTTGTGTTTATCAATATGAACCAATTAGAACCGGATTGGTAAACTGTTAGTATCATATGAATGTTATGTACAGTCGTGGCCAAAAATATTGGCACCCTTGCACTTTTTCAAATAACTCACAGTTCCTCTAAACATAAGTTGAAATTAACAACAGTACAGTATTTGGTCTCCACAATTCTTTATTTCTCTGTTAATATTACAGAACCTTTGTTTTTGATTCAGAATTTAATATATCCTTTTAAATCAGAAAATGAAAAGAAACGGCATTGACAAAATTATTGACACCCTAGACTTAATGTTTGGTAGCACAGCCTTTAGTCAAAATAACTGCAATCAACCGCTTCCTATAGCCATGGATGAGCTTCCTGCACCTCTCTACTGGCAGTTTGGCCCACTCTTCTTGTGCAAACTGCTCCAGTTCTCCCAGATTTGAAGGGTGCCTTCTCCCAACTCCTGTTTTCAGATCTCTCCACAGGTTTTCAATGGGATTTAGATCTGGACTCATTGCTGGCCACTTCAGAACAGTCCAGCGTCTTGTCTTGAACCATTCCTGGGTGCTTTTTGAAGTGTGTTTGGGGTCATTGTCCTGCTGGAAGACCCATGACCTTTGGCGGAGACCCAGCTTTCTGACACTGGGTTCAACATTGCGCTCCAAAATGGCCTGGTAATCTCCAGATTTCATGATGCCATGCACGTTCAAGGCACCCAGTGCCAGAGGCAGCACAGCAACCCCAAAACATCACTGAACCTCCTCCATGTTTGACTGTAGGGAAGGTGTTCTTTTCTTTGAAGGCTTCATTTTGTTTTCTGTAAACATAGAGATGATGTGCTTTACCAAAAAGCTCTAATTTGGTCTCATCTGTCCGCAGGACATTCTCCCAGAAGGATTTTGGCTTGTTCAGGTGTGTTTTGGCATACCCCAGTCAGGCTTTCTTATGTCTCTCTCTCAGCAGTGGGGTCCTCCTGGGCCTCCTACCATATAACCCCCTTTCATTGAGTTGGTGACAGATGGTGCGAGTTGAAACTGTCGTACCTTGTGTCTGAAGGTCAGCTTGAATCTGTTTGGCAGTTGATTGAGGTGCTTTCTCCACCATTCGAACAATCCTGCACTGCAATCTTCGATCAAGTTTTCTCTTGCGGCCACGTCCAGGGAGGTTGGCTACAGTGCCATGGCCCTTAAACATCCTGATAACATTACATACGGTGGAAACACAGGAACATCAAGGTCTCTGGAGATTGATTTGTAGCCTTGAGATTGTCCATGCTTGGCTACAATCTTCTGTCTGACCTCCTCAGACAATTCTCTGGCCGTCTTTCTTTTCTCCATGCTCATTGCAGTACACACAGTGACACAAAACAGGAGAATGAGTCCTTTTCTCTATTCAAACTGGTTGAATGAGTGATTTTTATATTGCAGGCACCTGCAACTCACCACAGGTGAGTTCAATTCCAAAGTGAAGGAGAATCACCTGCTTGAAATCTAATTATTTCTAACTACTTCTGAAAGGTGCCAATAATTTTGTCCGGGCCATTGAAGGATTTCTGTGTGGAATAAGCGAAGACTTAGTAAATTTTTCTGCTTTTTGTGTTTTATTCCACTGCAAACCAAAGAAATACATATGTGGATACCAAAATATTTTTTAATTTCAACAATTTTCTGGAAGGAATGGTGCATTATTAGAAAAAACTGCAAGGGCGCCAATATTTTTGGCCATGACTGTATGTGTGTATGTATATAATATATAGTTATAATGGCACAGTAGTGCCACTATAGTTAGAGTGAAAGGTAACTTCTACGTTAAACTTGAATTTTGGAACCTTAATAATTTTGGAACTGTTCAACGGATTTGCATGACATGTGGCATGCATAATCTCTGGGGGTGGGTCTCTTGACTTGCCAAATTTTGTTTGAATCCGCTCTGTTGTGTGGTTTCTGAGAGTGTTGAAAAAACAGAAAAATCTCTTTGCCCACCTGGAGCTCTGAAATGGCTTTAAGTTGTGATCTGAAGTTTTCAGGGTAGAAAGCCTACAGATGTGCCTTCTGAAGTTTTGGTGGAAAAATATTAATCCGTTCAAAAGTTATTAAACTTTTAATGTCCCATTATTTACTATGGGAAAAAATAGATGCAAAAGTGAAGGAGCTTTTCACACACTGTCATCCAGTTTTGCGTACTTTGCACCTTAATAACTTTGCAACTCTGCAATGGATTTGTATGAAATCTGGCATGCTTAAGCTCTAGAGGTAGGTCTCTTAATGTTGTAAATTTCATGTGAATCCGTTTTGTGTTTTTTAAGATATTATGTCTCAAACATTCTTAAACCTACATGTTTTATTCCCAGTTTTGCAGTCTTCCAGTTTTGCATATTTGCACCTTAATAACTTTAGAACCCTTAAACAGATGTGCATGACATTTTGCATGCATAATTTCAGGGGGTATGTCTGTTGGTGTCGTAAATTTCATATGAGCCTCTTGTGAGATTTGTGAGATATTGTGATGTTTTTTTTTTCCATTTTGACTAACAGTCCTCCAGTTTTGCATAATTTGTACTTTAATAACTGTGGAGCCCAACAACAAATGTGCGTAAAATTCTGCATGCATAATTTCATGGGGTTGGTCTGTTTAAGTGTTTAATTCCATTTGAATGGCTTGTGTGGTTTTGAAGATACTGTGTCTCAAATATCCTTAAACATACATGTTTTTCCATTTTCGCAGTCATCCAGTTTTGCATACTTTGTACTTTAATAACTTTGCAACCCTTCAACAGATGTGCATGAAATTTTGCATGCATTATCTCATAGGGTAGTTCTGTTGATGTTTTTAACTTAGTTTGAACTGCTTAATTGTGGCATTGTTTGCCGAAAGAACTAGGGTACTGCTGCAGTTTGCCACACTACTTTTCCAGATATGTCTGTTTCTTTGTCACCTCATTACTGAAAAATGGTTTGCGCTTTTGGGCTGAAATTTGCAGGGTAGAAAGGGCTTGCCCCGCAGATGTGCCGTCGGCTGGTTTGGTGATACAATTTACATCAGTTCCATAGTTATAACATTACAAAGTTTAGAAATTTCCCATAGGGTAACATTGTGGCGATCGTGGTACCTTTCAGTGGCTATATCTCGAAAACGGTACGAGATAAGGATTTTTTTTTGCTAAACACGGCTTAGTACACCTGTATGTGTACTAAATATGCATGCAGGTTGCCAGACCACGATTACAACAGTGCTGAAATTGTTTCCAGTGTTCCTACAAATATTGTGCCATTTGTAACACAAGGGTTACTTGGAATGTCTGTAGCCCTGTGCTGTGTCTCTACAGTTATGGATAGATGGGAGTGCAGGTTCCAGAGGACCCTGCACTCCCACATATGGATACCATTATGCAGTTCTGGGACCACAGGGCCCTCCATTATGCAGTACTGAAAGCGCAGGGCCCAGAGGGCCCTGTACTCCCACAAGGACATGAGAGTTACTTACAATGTCTCCACACTTATGCAATATGTATGCATCAGAGCAAAATACACTATAGGCTGATGGGAACACAAGGCCCGGAGGGCCCTGCGCTCCCACAACCATATAAGAGTAAGATTACACTTTCTCAAAAAGTAAGGAAATTCATTGCAAAAAATTTCATTAATGCATTAGTTAGGGTTAAAGCAACAAAAGTAGAGAAATGAGGTATTAGGGTTTCCAACACTAACACCTCACCTTACCAACCCTACCACCCCACTGTGCCTCATTCCCTCCACAGACCAACAGGTGGTGTGCCTTGGGGCGCCGGCCCTAACTCTCACCCCATTCCATGTGTAAGGAAGCTGAGATGGTACAGTATAGGATAATGGGGTGAGAGTTAGGGCCGATGACCCCAAGGCACACCCAACACCTGTTGGTCTGTGGGTGGTGGGGTGGTAGGGTTGGTGTGGGGGGTGAGGTGTTAGGGTTGGAAACCAATACCCATACTTTGTTGCTTAACCTAACTAATGCATTAACAAAGTTTTGCAATGAAATATAATATAGGATATGCCATGCAGTTTCCGGCTGAATATCTCCAATATTTATTGAGAAGCTGGTGAAGTGTTATCACGAGTGGCTAAGCCACGAGTGATGTCATACTTCACACGACACAAGAATAAATATCGGAGATATTTCAGCCCGACCCATGGCATATTCAATTTATGCTATGGTTTCACTGTCTTTTTGCGCTTTGTGATCTGCTTTTAACTTTATTTCAAGTTTTTTTTATTTTTATTTTTACAGTTTAAAATGTTGGGCTCGAGGAATTTGAAGATTGTATTGGGTAGTCTGTTTCTGATTGGCCATTAGACCGTGGGAAAAATGGTGTGATTGGATGGAGGTGACGGGTCCCACGTGGGATGTGTGTTGTGATTGGTTAGAAGTAGGTGGGATGTGATTGGTCGGGGGGGCATGTCTGTTAGGGTGTGCATGTGTGTGTGATTGGTTTCTTCGTTGATTGGGTGGGGTATATGGAGATTGCACAGTTTCGTCAGTTGCCGGCTGTAGGGTCTTGAGGAGTGTGGCTGCACGTACTTGCTCTGTTTTCAGATGACGCCATGGATGTTCGAGCCTGTATGGATGTTGGCGGAGCAGCGGGTCATCGTGAAAGGGTTTGAATTGGAGTGTGTGGTATTTGGCGTGCTTTTGGGGGATCGCAGGTGTCCGGTACCTGTGGATTTAGTAAATCGGTCACGTTGTTAGAGCCAGCGATGAATGTGGTCTGCTTGGTGACACGAGGTGAATGAAGGATCGGTCGTGTTTTTATATTAATTGTGGCTATCAGCGGGACCTTTGGATTTATTTTTATTTAATTTTTTAAGGGACAGTGGAAGGCTGTCTTGTGTTTTTGGATAATTTTCTTTATTGTGGCATGGCTTGGATTTTTTATTTTCTTTGACGTTTCTTTTTTTGGGTGGGTCTTCTTTTTTAGTATAGAAAGTCAAGGACAACTGGATTTTGCAGCAAGAAAGTTTTATTTTTAAAACCAACAAACAGTGCAACAGGATGAGTGCAATGAAAGGTAAGGGCACATTTTATTGGATTAAGGGTTGCTAGGGGTGTTAGGGTAAGGCTCAGAATTTGTGTTAGTTTAAAGTTTTTAGAAGCATTTTGTTAAGATATGCAAACTTAACTTTATTCAGTAAAGAAACAAACTTTTTAAATGGCAAGAAACTATTCTGCTGTAAGTTATTACACTACTACTGTTGTATTTCTGTTAACTGTTAGAAAGTTGTGTACACTTTTTTTTGCTTTTTAGAACAAAGGTTTCAGTAATAGTCTTTGTATTGCTTTTTTTTAATAAAGTCCACATTGTCTGATGGGTAGTCCAGAGTTCCTTTTTTTTGGGTTTGGCTTTGGCTTTGGCTTCTGCTGTGTAGAGTACTAGGATATAAGTCCACATTGTTTATTGGGTAATTTGCATGTGTTTCTTTAGGTTTTCCAGACGGTGGTGGGGTTTATGTCATTCTCATTGCAGTCTTTTTACCTGTGGAAGAAGGAAGAAAATACTAGTGATGGTTTTTGAAAATGTTTACTGGATGTGGACCTGTGTGATATTTTGGGGTGGTGAGGCATTTTGGGGTTTGGGTATTGCTAATGGGGGCTACAGATGACATGTGTTGAATTATTTTTCAGAGGCTATTTTATTTTTTATTTTTTAAATGGCTGGGTTTGGGTGTGGGTTACCTTTGTAGTTTAATCACTGTTACTGCCGGAGTCTTCAATCACATAGATTCTTTTTTTGCAACCTTTGGTTTATCTGTGGGTGGATGCAATGTTTATTAGTGTTATGCAAATGGTTCTACAATGTATTTTATTGAGATGGGTGGGTAGGTGGGGTGAGGGCTGCTTTGCACTTACCTTGATTTAGTTGTATGGTGATGTTTTTGGCATTGAAGACTGGATTTGTAAAGTATGTTTCTAGGCTGCTTCGGGGCCTGCTGCTGTAGCTGCTGGATGCACAGATGTTGCTGGAGGTAGATAGATAGATATGGTGTGGGTTGATAAGAGGTTCAAACAACATGAAGTCTTGGGTCCAACCTTCGAACTGCCCCGGAGATGAGAGTTAACTTTCCATGCCAGGCATGGAATGCTGAGCTCGAGCTCGGTTGAGACTCTGTCTGTTGCTGTTTGAACTCAAACCGTCAGATTCTTTACTCTGCCTCACTGAACAGTCGCTCCGGAGAATTTCTCCTTTGCCCGGTTCAATTTGTCAGTTAAAGTACCGTTTTTCTCGGGTTTTCGACCGAATTTAAACCGTAACCTATCGGTTCAGTCTCTGTCTGTGGTTTCGTGAGTACTAGATAGGCTTATTTTTGTTATTATTCTGTGTGGAGCTTATGGCATTAGGATCGGTTCGGTTTGAACCGATCAGGTTGTTAAAAAACTTTATTCTGCTTTTAGAGTGTGGTAACGGTTCTTATCGGTTCGAAAAAACAGATTTTATTACGTTTTTTTCCATGACCCGTAACACGGTCAGGAACCGATAAGGGTGTCTTGCCTGGCGGATTGCCGAAAAAAGGGTAAGTTTTTGTTAGGACTGGCCATGTCTGAGAAACCCAAAAGAAAAACCAGGCCCACTGGGTTTCAACACTGTAGTGTGTGTGGGGAAGTCTTTGCTAAGGCTGATCCCCACACCACCTGTGTTTATTGTCTGGGGTTTGACCACCTCGCTTCAGACTGCCAGATTTGTAAAAATTTCCGGCAGCTACCCTGGAAAAAAGAGTTGGTAGGCTCAGGGAAAGGGAGGCCAAGAAGTCCGCTGACCCGGATGGCCAGCCTGGTTCGGTTCCAGCAGAACCAGAAGGAGTGCCCTCTGACCAGGGCGAAACTTCATCGGGCCAAAGGAGAACTGACTCCGAGGAGTCAGTTCCGGTTAAAAGAACAAGAAGGGATAAATCAGCCAGTACGATCCACAAGTTCTTTCTCCGACCGCTGATGAAATAGCCAAAGCGATAAAGATTGTTCAGTCGCTATCCCCGGTTCCGACCGAACCGGCACCATTAGGAAGGCGCTCGGTTCGGTCGGTTCTCCGGTTCCGGATTATGATTTAGAGGAATTTTATGAACCGGAGGAGGAGGAAGGAGAGTATGAGGAAAGTGAGTGTGATTATGAAAGTCTGGATGTGCCCAATGACCCGGACATCTCCCCAGACAGACCTTCAGGAGTGTCTCCTCCTAGGCTTTCTGAGTCCCCTTCCCATGTTATGTTTTACAAAAAAGTGGCTGAAACTCTTCAGCTTCCTATGGAAGAAGCTGTGGATGACCAGGAGGAGCCTGACTGTGTTGAAATGATGGATATCCCAGAGTCCAGGAGGCTGTCTATTCCCCTTCATAAGTCCTTTGGGAAACAGACAATAAAAATTTTAAAGACTCCTAATTCTATACCTCCTGTGGATAAGAGAATGGACAAGAGGTATACTCTCTCAGGCTCAGATACAGAGTTCCTTACCCAGCAATGCAGCCATGTTGGGGTAGTGCAGGCTGCAGCCTATGATAAGGCAAATATACCCTTAGCTTCACACCCCCCTGATAAGGACTCCAGGAGGATTGATGCCATGGCAAAGAAACAGTACATGGCAGCATCCTTGGGACTCAGGCAGGCTAATTATATGGCCTATACAGCTAGATATCAGAAATCTAGATGGGACACTGTAATGGCTTTAGCTAAACAGGTCCCTGGCCAGCTTGCCAAGGAGCTGGAGCAGGTGGCTGCGGATGGTATTGAGGCATCCAAGGTGCAATTCCATGCTGCAGTGGACTCCAGTGATGTTTCATCTAGAGTCATGGCTACATCTGTGGCCCTTTGTAGGATGGCTTGGCTCAGATGTACTAGCCTGTCTCAGGATACCCAGACTAAGGCCATGGATTTTCCTGTTGTGGGTAATTCTCTGTTTGGGGAGCAAACAGAGAACTACATGAAGAAAATGGATGAGTACAGGACCACCTACAGGAGTGCTCAGGCCAAGGAAAGGCAGGCCACTCCTCAGAGGCAGCATCCCAGGGGCAGGCCTTTTCATAGGCCTTTCTACCAAGCCCAGGCCTTCTCTTCTGCTTATGCTCATAGGGGGTTCTTTAGAGGGAGAGGCAGACGGGGTACAAGCAGGCCTGCTTCCACCCCTCAGCCTAAAGCCCCTGCCAAACAGGCACCCTGATGGGTTTGCCAGGGCCGATTCTCCACCATCTGTAGGGGGCAGGCTGGCTTACTTTGTCCAGGACTGGATGTCTTTAACATCAGACAAATGGGTCCTGGAAGTAGTAAGCCAGGGACTGGTTCTCAACTTCAAAAAATTTCCAAAGATGAGAACCAGATCCTTTCCACCTGCAAATAATTCAGAGGCACTTGCCCTAGAGGCAGAGGTCTCTTCCCTCTTGGCTCTCAGAGCCATAGAGAGGGTTCCACCCCTACACAAAGGGAAAGGATTGTACTCCAGGTACTTCCTAACCCCCAAAAAGACAGGAGAATGGCGGCCCATCCTGGATCTCAGATATTTAAACAAGCATCTTTTAAAGCCAAAATTCAAAATGGTGACTCTGGGAATAATTCTACCCTCTCTAAGGCCAGGGGACTGGCTAGTCTCCCTGGACCTCAAGGATGCCTATTTCCATATTCTCATCAGAAGCTCCCATCGAAAGTACCTCAGATTCGAGCTGCCCTCAGGCCACTACCAATTCAGAGCAGTGCCCTTCGGCCTAACTTCTGCTCCAAGGGTGTTCACAAAATGCATGGCAGTAGTAGTTGCTTTCCTAAGGAGAAAAAGGATCTCCATATTTCCATACCTGGATGACTGGCTCATAGTAGGCCAGTCACCAGACCAAGTCAGGTTACACCTACAGATAACTCAGCAACTGCTCACTTCTCTAGGTTTCCTGCTGAATCTTTCAAAGTCAGTTCTAGAGCCTGTGCAGCTCCTCACCTTCATGGGGCAGAGCTGGATACAGTAAAAGCAAGAGCCTTCCTTCCCCTGGACAGGGTAAGGACACTTATTTCCCTGGCCTTTTCATTCACCCCTCAGGTGTCTCGGCCAGCAAGGCATTTTCTGCAACTCCTAGGACACATGGCTGCCTCTACAGCAGTGGTGCAGGGAGCAAGATTTCAAATGAAGGACATTCAGTTCCACTTAAGAGCCTTTTGGTCTCAGAAAAGGGACCCACTGACCAAACTAATTCCAGTGACTCGAACCCTGATCCAGGCGTTACAGTGGTGGCTGGATCAGGACAATCTAAGACAGGGAGTTGCTTTTGTCACTCAGTCTCATTCTCTAATCCTTACTACAGATGCCTCCCTCTTGGGGTGGGGAGCACACTTGGGACCCCTGACCACCCAAGGGTTGTGGTCTCCTCAGGAATCTCTGCTTCACATCAATCTATTAGAACTCAGAGCAGTGTTTCTAGCACTTCAAGCTTTTTCCAAGTCTGTTCAGAACAAAGTAGTTCAGATCAGGACAGACAATACCACCACAATGTGGTATATCAACAAGCAAGGGGGCACTCGGTCTACGGCCTTGTGCACAGAGGCAATGAAGTTATGGTCTCTGGCCTATTCCCTGAACACCTCTCTTACAGCAATACACCTCCCAGGCAAGGACAATGCCCTGGCAGATGCTCTCAGCAGGATATCTCAGGGCCATCACGAATGGTCCTTGGATCCCCTGGTTTTGAAGGTGATCTTCTCCAGATGGGGCACCCCACAGATAGATCTTTTTGCAGCCCCAGACAATCACCAACTTCCTCTCTTCTGCTGCAGGCCCCCAGTGTTGGGCTCAGTCCCCCTGGATGCCCTAGTTCTCAATTGGGAAGGAAAGTTCCTGTATGCTTTCCCCCCTTCCCTCTCCTGTTCAAGGTGTTAGTCAAAATCAGGTCTCAACCCTGCAAGGTGATTCTGATTGCTCCAGACTGGGCCAGGCAGTCCTGGTACCCTCTCTTGTTGTCCTTAGCAGTCCACCTTCCCCTATCTCTTCCCAGGAATTACAACCCATTAACATGTGCTCAGGGGAGGGTTTGGTATCCAAATCTCAAATCTCTCAATCTCAAGGCCTGGCTCTTTAAGAGTTAGAGTTTGCTGATTTGCACCTCTCTCAAGAGGTTATGGATATTCTAAAGGCTTCTCGGAAGCCTTCCACCAGAAACACTTACAACTCCAAGTGGAAAAGATTTTCTATATGGTGCTCTGGGAAATGTATTTCCCCAGAGTCTGCTAGCCTGTCCACGGTCCTGGACTATATGGTTCATCTTAATACCTTGGGGCTCAGACCAGCTACACTAAGAGTGCATCTTGCAGCTGTCTCTGCTTTCCTTTCAGCAGGTAAGCCTTCTTCCCTTTCAGCCCATCCTGTATTCTCTAAATTTTTCAAGGAATTGCTTCATACCAATCCTCCATTCAGGGACCCTGCCCCTGTTTGGGACCTTAATGTTTGCATTGCCCAGCTTAGACAACCCCTTTGAGCCTTTGTCCTCAGCAGAGCTTAAGTACTTGACTT
The DNA here is from genome assembly GCA_016271365.2 of Neoceratodus forsteri. Taxonomy (NCBI): domain Eukaryota; kingdom Metazoa; phylum Chordata; order Ceratodontiformes; family Ceratodontidae; genus Neoceratodus; species Neoceratodus forsteri. The sequence goes on along the minus strand of CM028134.1, from coordinate 381,215,619 downwards.
GGAAAACTGTTTTCTTGGTGGCCATCACTTCTGCCAGGCATAAGCGAGTTACAAGCCCTGTCAGTGGAGCCTGATTTTATCTCCTTCCATACAGATAAGGTGGTCCTCAGGACTAATACCAAGTTTTTGCCTAAGGTGGTTTCAGAGTTCCACCTTAACCAGTCTATGTCTCTTCCTGTTTTCTTCACTGACCATTCCTCCTCTGGGGAGAGGAGGCTGCACAGTTTAGATGTGAAAAGGGCCCTTAGCTACTACATAGAGCGCACTAAGGGTCACAGGTTTGACTCTCCAACTGTTCCTCACTTATGGTGAGGTTGGTAAGGGAAAACCTGCCACTAAGAGATCTATTGCCAGGTGGATTGTCTCTTGCATTCAATTTTGCTATGAAAACTAGGTAGAACCACCCTCAGGCCTGAGGGCTCACTCTACCAGAGGTACAGCTGCTTCCCTGGCTGCTGCCAGGGATATTCCTATCTTAGAGATTTGTCAAGCAGCTACCTGGAAAACAGTACACACTTTTACCAAGCATTGTTCTCTGGATATCCAGGCTAGGAGTGATGCTCGGTTTGGCACAGCAGTGCTTCAGAGCCTATTTCCTAGGTAGGTTCTGTCCCTCCTCCATGGAGGTACTGCGCGGTAGTCTGCAATTTGTCAGAATACAGCAAGACTTCATGTTGTTTGAAGAAAAAATCACTCACCTTAGTAATGTTGTTTCTTCTAATGGAGTCTTGCTGTATTCTGACCTCCCCCCCGCCTCCCCTCTCAGAACCCTTGTTTTGGGATGTGGGTGGGCAGTAGCAGTGTTGGCACTCGAGAGGTGTCCCACCCCTTATTTATCACCCCTTTTAGTTTGGGTGGGTGGGTGTTGTGTTTGTTTCATTGTTTGGATTTCCTGACTTGAGTCTTTGTTTTGGGACCAAAAAATCTGTTTATTATATTTAATAGCCAGTTGGCTAGTGTAAGTTTACAGCTTCCACATAGGACACTCAGTGAGTATAGCTCATAAAGATCTGACAGTTTGAGTTCAAACAGCAACAGACAGAGTCTCAACCGAGCTCGAGCTCAGCGTTCCATGCCTGGCATGGAAAGTTAACTCTTTCATCTCCGGGCAGTTTGAAGGTTGGACCTCACTACAGTTTGTCAGAATACAGCAAGATTCCATTAGAAGAAACAACATTACTAAGGTGAGTAATTTTTTCTTCCTGGTTGTTCTCCTTGATTATGTAGTATCGAAGATATTTGTTTTTGCTGGTCATCGTTTAGTTTACAGTTGTTGTTTATGCTTACAGTACTTTTGTGGCCAGTTACTTGCATTATTTCTATTGGTGGGACTCCAGCATCGTTTAACTTTTGGACTAAGTGCTTTCCTGCTGAATGATTTGCAAGGCACTTTTCTGTAAAAATGTTGCTGTTAGCTAACATCTCTTTTACTGTTGTTCCAATTTTGTTAATGACGAGTGGCTGATTTTTGAACCAAGATGCTGATGTTTTGTACAGTTGTTGATTGGTGTTTATAGGTAGGAGGAATGGGGTTTCTTCTTGTAGGCAGACTGCTGGTCGTTGGGCTTTGTATACTCTGTAGTTGGATACTGGGCATTTTGTCTCATTCTGTGGGTTGCTGTATGCTCTCGGTTTAATTCTACGAATGTCCTTTGGGTTTTGGCCAGTTCTTGTTTTTGTGCATCACTCTCCGCTGTATTCTAGGTACTCAATGTTGTTTGCATCTTTTTTTAATGTGACATCTCCCCATTTTAAGTCCCTTACTTCAGTATTTCAATGGAGGCCAAAACATGTGGTACAGCTTAGCCACATAGTGTTGAGTAGGGCTTGGGGTTTTAAGGACCTAACTGCTGATTTTCATAGAGAGTTTCAATTATTTCACCAGTTAGCTCTTCAGCAGCGTGTTCTCTGCATCCTTTGCCTTGCTCTTTTAAGTTCTTTTGTTTGGCAGATAGGACTTGTCTGTTTTTTAAGAATATGAGGTCTGTTGACAATGAGGCTAGGTAACACTTTGCTCGGAGGTGCCTTTCTATGTTTTGAAAGTGGGAGCGTAGTGTCAATGGCTCATATGGTGTTTTGTCTTTTTTTTTGTGGCTTCCATGAAGTATTTGGCTAAAATGATGTTTAGTTCATTGGGTGGAATGCTGTTGATGCTGTGTTCTTCAAAGTAGTTGTCCGCTAGATAGTACTGTATTAGCGAAACATCTGCTGCCATTTTTTTTGTAGTATTCTTGTTTTTATGTACGCTTCTATTTCTAGTGTTGTGAGGTCATGCGTCGTGAAAGCTGTGCTGTCGGTGGTTTTATGGCTCTTTTCTGTTGCTATCTGTATTGTGTACTCTTCCAGTAGAGGGTCGTCTTGTGTGAAGGCTTCTATGAGGTTGTCACACACTACCTCAAAACTAGTATTTCCTGAAGTCATTTTTTATATTTTTTTCTTCAGAGGAAGTGTTTTTGTTGGTCTTTTGTTCGCCCGCTAGATGTGCTCTTCGCAATGGTTAAAGCTTGAATGGGAGCTTTTAGAATTGTACTGTTTGTTTGTGAGAGAATGTCTCGTGCTGGTCTTGTCGTACTAATAGGGAGAGTGAGCACACCTAAATGTTGTATGTGGTTGGTGGAAAGAGGACTCGTGCAGATTGTGCTTTGCCAATGAGAGTGTTTTTGGGGGCTTTGCTTATGTAATCTTTTCCTAATTATGTACCATGTTGTCCCAAGTGTGTAAGTATGTAATTTCCTGTACTCTCCCGGGTCGTACCTGAAAATAGGCAAATTGTCTTGTCTAGTGTACTTACCTGGTTAACAAAAGCTAAATAAAATAAAAAAATGTGCAGTACTTATCTGGTTATTAGCTACAGTGAGAATAAATGATATACAGTGAGAATAAATGCAATATTATCACTGTAGGTCTGTCCAGGCAAAATTACTGCTGTTACATGCCACTTTTTATCCTCATCCAGATTGCATAAAAATATAAACCCTAATACCTCATTTCCTCACTTTTGTTGCTTTAACCCTAATGCATTAACTAAGTGTTGTGCAGTGAATTGCCTTACTTTTTGAGAATGTGTTATCTTACCCTTATACGGTTGTGGGAGCTCAGGGCCCTCCGGGCCTTGTGCTCCCATCACTCTATAGTTTGTTTGCTCCCATGCATATATATTGTGTAAGTGTGGAGACACTGTAAGTAAGCCTCATGTCCCTATGGGAGTGCAGGGCCCAGTACTGCATAATTGAGGGCCCTGTGGTCCCAGAACTGCATAATGGTATCCATATATGAGAGCACGGGGCCCTCTGGAACCTGCACTCCCATCTATCCGTAACTGTAGAGACACAGCACAGGGCTACAGACATTCCAAGTAACCCTTGTGCTAAAATGGCACAATATCTGTAGGAACATTGGAAACAATTCCAGCACTGTTGTAATCATGGCCTGGCAACCTGCGTGCATACTTAGTACACCTACAGGTGTACTAATATGTATATAAGTGTATGGACCATTTGGCATGACTTGTGTAGCAGAGTAGTCCCAGCTAATGAAGTAATCAAACTATTTTACTGAATATATAGGCCCTTTCTCCCCCTCAGAGGGGACCGACATACTGATTACCACCTCGTGAGGCCCATGGGCAGGGGTCGACCTTAACATTGTTTTACAAGCCCAAAACCTAGTGCAAATTGGCCAAGGTTAGTGCAGCTAACCCTCTACTTGGCCATCTTGACTAGTGCAGGTTTTCCATGGCTGTTGATGCAATAAAGAACTTCCATACTTTAGCAGGCTCTAGTGCTCATGCTAATCTCCCTCAGTGTTACAGATGGTCTAGCTAGTGTGGTAAGCAGAGCATTAACATACATGTGATATGTCCATCTGGCTTAAGAGGGAGATTTGGGTCAAATTAGGAGGGAGATTGGCCTGCCAACTTGCTTAAGAGGGAGCTTTGGGTCAAATTAGGAGAGAGATTGGCCTGTTAGTAGGGAGATGCCGTAACATCATGAGTTTGTCCTTAAATGGCATCAAAAAAATAAGAAAAAAGTCATTACAAAAATTTTATGTATTTCATTTTGTCAAGAATAAGCACTAAAAAGAATAAACAACTAGTTGTATAAAGTTATCAGATACATTGTTCATCACTGATTTAATTTTTATGTGTCTTTATCTGCCCAAAAAACATGGATATTTTGGACAGAATTTTACATAAGCAGATTTTGTTTCCCAGGAGGGAGGGAGGGAGTTCAGTCAAAAAAACAGGAGTCTCCTGCGTAAAGAGGGAGATATCACATGTATGCATTAAGAGCTGCAGTTATCTGGCAGTTCAAGAGTGGGGTCCCACAAAAGACTCAGTGCGAGTCATTATTACTCCACTGTTAAGACTTTCAGCTAGTGTGCAGGGTGTGATCAAGGTAGAGTGCTGTTAAGTAACTAACTTCCATTTTTCTGAATGTGTCTCTGTCTGACAATTTGTCCCATATTCTTAATACCAGTGCCCTTAATTTCCTTACATTTTGAGTGTCTGTATCCAACATTTCAGTGACAAAATGCTAAGTGGTATACAGGGTCTGCCCTGTAGGTGGTGAGTTCTATCCCAGCCTCACCATAGCTGCTCCCTCTCCCCTCCAAATCTCTTTGCACTTTCCCTGGACACCACTGCAGACCAGAATGTGAAATGACCATCCATAGATCCATAGCTGTCATAAATGGCAAGTTTTTGGGTCCCCAGTTCTTCTAACTGGTCCATACCAGTCAAAGACATCCATGCAGTCCGACTCTTATTCCACCCAACATGTTCCAAAAACAAAATTTTGGAGCATGTATGGTACAAAAATAAACCCAAATAAAATAAAGAATTTAAAAGATTAAAATAGGCATTCTTGGAGTGCATAGATCATCCTCTATAGAAATAGAGGTAGTGCAACTTCATGCCCATGTACTGTTTCCCTGGGCTAATGAAGGGATGATGTTTTAAAAAAATATATGTTATTGTCGGGGCAGAGCATGTTAAAATCAATACTTTTAAAATAAAAATATTAAGTTTTCCATTTCTTAAGCCCCTTAGGTTTGTGTGGTCCCTCTCCAAAGAAGTCCCAGAGGTGCCCTGGCTCACTTGACACTGTATGAAAACTTCCAGAAGTGCTGTTGTAGTATCATCTGGCTGGCTGGGGGCAGAAAGTAGAAGAGAGGAGGCCACAATACAAAACAGTGGGGGTGCACTATGTGTAATGGCATTGCGGTCTTTTTCTTTTCTGCTGGGGCAAGAAGCAGTGAGCAGGATAAATGTGCAATAATCAGAGTATTTCTTGGCTTGCATTTTTCCTATATACGTGATCAAAATTTAATTTACCTTTACAGTTGTGGGCTAGTGCAGCCATCTGCGGGCTAATACAATTTTGAATCAACTTGTCCTGCTGGCTGGTGCAAAAAAATGTTAAGGTTGATCCCTGCCCATAGGCCACTGAGGCATGAGGGATGGCTGTTAATGGGCTACTCTCTAGTACACCTTCCCTCATCTGAGGGCACCGGCAGCTGCTGCCCTACCTCAGATAGTTATCCTTCACCTATGGTAGCACCCTAGTGGTACCAGCAACCAAGGCCTCTCCTCCTCGAGCCTCAGGGCCCACCTGAAAAGGAGCAGCAACCCTGTTAAACCCCTCCCCCGCCCTGTACAGTACTGCACGACTACCATGCCGCCACACAATGAGTGTCCTACTGTATTTAGATGTTCATCCCCTACCAGGCACATCATGCCATGGCTTCCTCCACACCATGCCATAGGTCAGCTAAAAATCGATCATTCCCTAAATCTAATAGGTGCACCCCGTCTTTAGCATACAGTTGTGGGACTTTTGCCAAAGTCCTATCATGCTGCAGCACCTGTCCCCCAATGAAGTCCATGGTGTGACGCATAGCCATATCAGTCAAACCATGCAACCTCTTATGAGCTTAGTGGCACTCTGCCGCATTAGAGACCACATTAGCTGTGTCATAGGCCACTCACCCATCATAAATTTTCTCACATCCTGTTCCGCAATGCAACGGACTTCATGAGTCCCAAATCATTTCTGCCAAGGTAGATGACAAGCACGTCCAGCAGGCCATTGTGTCGAGCCTCAGCTGTGATCTAGGGGGCAGTTCACCCCACTTCTTTCCACTTCGGCCTGTTCAATGTATCCGTACCCTCTGGGGATGGAAAAAGAGATCCTCCCCCCTTTTTGAAGCTGACGTGCTCTCTCCATTGCCAGGTGGACACATGAGTGGCCACATATCCACACTCAGTTTGCCTGGAAATCCTAACGTGCGAATAAAACAGAACAAAAAAGATTAAAGTAACTGTAGACGCACATATTTTTCAAATGCTTGAGACCTCCACCACCCCAGGGACTGTATCTGTGTGTGTGTGTGTCTCCACCCTTCTTCCCTAGCATGTGAAGCCACCTGTGTTCTGAATGAGTGAGTATTCAACTCCTGAATCACCATCTTTAACGCTTATAGGGCCTTGCCCAGCAGATGCCTGAAGTGGAACAATGTGATGGGGAACCATCCTCGTGGCAGAAATAGCCCCAAAAAAATCAGCTTCTGAAATGGGTGAAACCCACTCGGGATATCCCATTGCACCACAGGAGGGAACCTGGGGCTGCCCTAGCAGCCCTGACCCCTTGTCCTTCTTGCTGCTTTGGAATCAGTTAAAACACCCCTCGGTGGTTACCATCACATCCTCACCACTCATTGCCACAGGCAAACCTGATGATTGGCTCGGCTGAGTGATTTTGGACACCCTAAAAGCCTCACAGAAGGCCACTAGGAAGGCTGTATGAAACCGCTGTGCATGCGAAGCCGATGAACAAACCTTAGGTTGGACAGTCATAATTTTAACCAGCAACGCTGGACCAATCAAGCTCCCCATTTCCCCGTTTTTGGGATCCCCTCAGGCCTATCCCTCCAGCATTTTATGTACCCGAAAGGACCATGTTGTGTCCCACACCCTTGTTCTCTTCACAAACCAGGCATTCCCTGCCAAGTGTCACCCAGTGTTGCCGGTGTAGAGCCTTAGTGCTTCGCTTAGAGGAGGTGTTTGCACAGCTGGTCTTCTTGTACCAGTCAAGGAGCTTCCCAGCCCAGCTGCTGCCGCCTCACCCCCCTCTGATATGCTGCCTTCATGCTGGGCACTAGTGAGCTCTTGAACAACTCCCATTCTTCTGGATCACCAACTCCCAGAGATAGTGTGAGACTTCCCTGGGGTACATTTCTGCATCTGGAGCCAGCTGTCAAAACCTGTTCCACTGTAAACGGAGAAAGAGTGTCAGCCACTTTGTTGTCCATACCAGGTACATGCATTGCCCTGAAATTCTTGATCTTCTTGGATGAGGTCTTCATTCATTCACACTAATGGGACTACACCAGAGGCGCTAGTACCCAGCGGGAGCCAAACATCTTTAGGAGGGCTGGCGCCGAGGTAGGACCGCGCATGTGTCGCACTGTGAGGCTGGCTTGTGCCTGTATGGGCCAGGGCCGGATTAACCATAGGGCAGAAGGGGCAATCGCCCTGAGCCCCCCTAGTTTGAGGGGCCACTGACTGATTTCTTTTTTTTTTGCTTTTTTCCTTTTACTTTTTTTCTTCTTCCCTGACTCCCCCTGTACTTTCCCACTGTGTGTGACTAAACCTCGTGGTGGGGAGGGAAGTAAATTGTCTACTGTTCCTTTGCCCCGCCACCTCTACCATCCAAACAGCTGGCCGTTTGCGGTATTTTTGTTTCCCCACGGACATTCTCTGGTGAAGCACAGCAGTTACATGTTAGCCAATTAAATTGTTCAAACTTCCAATATGGTCCGTTGATGATTTGCACCCCGCCCCCCCCCCAAGACAAGATCTTTTCAGTCCCCCCCAGCCCTCAGGTCTGTGTATCATGCATGGTGGTCCCGTCATGCTCACATGAAGTAAGTCCTGCCCAGATCAAGAAAACTCATTCCCTCTCAGAGCCGCTGAATGCTGTCGTCATCGAAAGAGACTGTCTCTCCCTCCTTTCACTAGGCTCACTGTCAGACTGGCCTGGTGGTGGCTGTCGACTCGGTCATCAGGTCTTGAGGTCCAGATCCGGAAAACAGCTGAATCATGCCAAAGAGAGTGAGACTGTTGAGCAAGGCAGTACAGAATGCGCCCGCGGACCACCGCCACATCATGTGGTGTCAGACTGAGAGAGAGTAAGACTGTCAAGTAGGAGCCGTCGGCGGCAAGGAGCGCAGGCAGTCAGCAGACTCAGCACTCAGCAGTGAGGTGGACGGTCAAACCCAAATCACCACCAGGCAGTTATTTATCAGGTAAAAAAAATGTGTTTATTTGAAAAAATTCTAAATCAAATGATGTGACTTCACTTGTGAGAACTTAGAGTTAGAAGAGGATGATAAGTCATACTATAGTGAGAGAGGCAGTGGGAGAAATTCAGTCTCTTATTAGTCATTACACCAGCCAGCTTCACCTTCTCTTAATCTTCCCCCAGCGCTTTGTAACTCATTTGTCATCATGCCAAAGAAGATCATACTATAGAGAGGGAGTAGGAGAAATTCATCCTCTCAGTGCAGCCTTCTCATAGTGTAGCCAGTACTGTTCCTACCATAAATGGATGTTATGCTGCCTGTAGCCTCCCCACAGCTGCTGGATACAATTAAGCCTTCAGTCTTCCCATAGCAGCTGCATACAGTCAGTGTAGCCAGTAGCCTTCCCTACAGTGGCAGGATACTACATCCTGCAGCCTCCATACAGTGGCTGGATACAATGCAGCCTGCAGTCTCCCCACAGTGGTTGGTTGCAGTACAGCCTGTAGCCTCCCCAGAACAGCCAAATACTGTGCAGCCTGCAGCCTCCACAGCAGCTGGATATAGTTCAGTCTGCAGCCCACCACCTCAGCAGCTGAATAAGGTGATACTGTGCCTGCAGCTTTCCAACAGCAACCGCAAATTATGCTCCCTGCAGCCTCCCCACAGCAGCTGTCTACAGTGCAGCCTGCAGCCCCCGAACAACTGGATACAGATCAGCCTGCAGCCTCCCCACAATGTCTGGATACACTGAAGCCTGCAGCCTCCCCACAGAAACTAAATACCATGCAGCCTGCAGGCACCCAACAGCAGCCGGATGCAGTGTGGCCACTAGTCTGCTCACATCAGCTGGGTACAGTGCAGCCTCTCTACAGAAACTAGATACAGTACAAACTGCAGCCTCTCCAGAACTAGAGGCAGCCTACTGCTTTGCCACAGCACAACAAGCATGGGATATCTTCAAAAATATTAACCATTATTTAGTACTCTTAAGTATTCCTAATAAAAGGAAATACAATAGCAAGGGTAAAATACCCCTGTGGTTTAATAATTCTATTAAAAAACAGATAAATCAGAAAATTAAACTTTTTAGAAAACTTAAAAAAAGCTCTCATTCACCTAATGACACTTTGTTACATAAATACAGGATATCTGTTAAAAAATTGAAATATTCAATCAAAATGGCTAAAAGTAAACTTGAATTTAAATTAGCTCATACTAAGTATTGTCACAAATCACTTTTTTCTTATATTAATAAAAAAAAGGGTAATTTTAGGTCTATTGGTCCCATTATTCAAAATGGTTCTCGACTAACTGATGTCAACACATCTAATCTTTTTAATAATTTTTGTTCTGTATTTTCTCATCAAACATCTGCTACCCGTAATTACTCTCATCAAACTGGTTTCCATAAATTTACTACAACTGATATTTTACTGGCCTTAAAGAAATTAAAAAGAACTACAAGTCCTGGACCAGATAATATCCACCCATGGTTTCTGATTGAAACCTCTACTAACATTTCGATTCCTTTGTCGCTCATTTTCAATAAATCGCTAGAAGAAAACTCAATACCAGATGATTGGCGCACAGCTCCTGTTACCCCAATATTTAAAAAGGGCAACAGGGGCTGTGTTCAGAATTATCGTCCTATCAGTTTGACTTCCGTGGTTGGTAAAGTAATAGAAAGGGTCATGAAGACACTAATTGAACAAGAATGTGAAAAACTCAGTATCCATGACTCTCTTCAGCATGGGTTCACTCCTAAACACTCATGTACCACAAATTTGTTATCTTTTCATAATAATATAAGTGCTTTACTGGACGCGGGTATCCCTTCTGATATTATATTACTTGATTTTAGTAGAGCTTTTGATAAAGTACCGCACAATAAACTTATAATTAAAATGCACAATTTGGGCTTTTCTTCTGATATTGTCAACTGGATAATCTGATTGGCTGACTAATAGGACCCAGAGGGTTAGAATTAATGATGCATTTTCTGTTTTGGGTAGGGTGTCGAGTGGTGTCCCTCAGGAATCAGTATTGGGTCCTACATTATTCAACCTCTTTATTAATGATCTACAACCTGGGCCTAACAATTACATGACTAAATTTGCAGATGACTCTAAATTAGGGGGTAAAGTTAATAATTATGACAACATGGCATCACTAAAGGCTGATCTGGAAAGATCTGTGCTTTGGGCAAAATAAAATGACATGCACTTCAATCTAGATAAATGCATGGTCATTCATTTTGGCAAAAATTATCCAAACTATGAATGTCATATTAATGGATTATTACTTCATTCTTCTAATTGTGAGAAAGATTTGGGTATTTACATCAGCAATAAACTTGCGTCTAGGGATCACTGCACCAAAATTGCACACATGGCTAATGGGCTTCTGAGGCAAATCAAGAGAGCATTTATTAACCATTCCGAGCAATGCCTTATTCCTCTCTTTAGGGCCTATGTTAGACCATATCTTGACTATGGATCCCCCTTTTGGAACCCCAGCCTAAAAGGCAATATTGCTATTCTGGAACAGGTCCAAAGGAGAGCAACAAAAATGGTACCCAGACTAGCACAGCTGGACTATCAGGACAGACTCCAGGCTACTGGTCTGTTTTCACTTCAGAACAGAAGATGGAGAGGCGATATGCTCTTAGTCTTTAATTTGCTCGAATCACCAGATCTTATGAAACAATGTGGGTTGCTATTTTCCAATAGGAGATTAGTTCTAAGACTACACAATAAACAGTTAGAGGTTAAACCATATAACACATCTAGAAGAGGTAAGTTTTTCACAGTAAGGGCACCACGTGTATGGAACTCTCTTCCTCAGGATCTAATTGAGGCCTCTAGTGTTCTTAGTTTTAAGAATAAACTTGATGCCTGGATTTGGGAAAATTATTAACATTTGTCCCATGCTGTGTGGGGAACAGTCTCGATGGGCTTTGGCCTTCTTCTGTTCTGTCAAACCAAGTAATACCAAGTAGATACAATACAACTAGCAGCTCCCTCCCAAAAGCAGCTGGAAAGTGAAGCTTGCAGCCCCCAGAGAACCTGGCTACAGTGTAGTCTGCAGCATCCCCAGCAGTTGGATATAGTGTAGCCTTCCACAACAGCTGGATGCAGTACACTTTGCAGCCTCTTCACAGCTGGGTGTAGCCTGTATCATTCCTACAGCAGCTGGATACAGTACAGCATGCAGCAGCCCCCTCTGCAGCTGGCTACTGTGCAGTTGGCAGCCCCCCCCCACACCATCACAGTATAGTAACTCATTTATTAAATATTTTCTTTCCCCCTATCTAGTCAGGCAGTGAGATGTTGTAGAGGGGCCAGTAACGCACGGCTGTGCTTGAGTGCTGACACTCAGTGTGAATGTACTCCAGCCATCCAACTTCAAACAATAGCCTTCTATTTCCACCCCAAGAATAGCATTCAGAGTAGCTGGAAAGCTCTCCAAATGCATTTTAAGGCATCAAAAATCATTCGGCTTTCGAAGGCGTAGGCAGCCTCGAACCCCTAGCGTATTGTTTAAGTCACAGGAGGCCCCACAATTCAAAATTGGCCAGGGCACCACAACTTGTTAATCTGGCCATGGTATGGGCTATCTCGGCGTCTACCCTCCAACTGCCTCAGTTCCTCTCTGACCGAGGAGGTGCAGCGTAAACTAACCTAGGAAACACCTAACCTAATCTGGGCATAAGGTAGCCTGGATGACCCGTGTAAGAAGGGTCTATTCAATAGCGTCTTCACAGCCCAAGCCAATGAGGGAGTGAAGACCTAGACGCAGGATGAGTGAGCTTGGGGATGGTGCGTGGGTGGGTGTGTGAATGAATGGTGAAGACTCCATGCAAGAAGATCAAGAATTACGTTAGGTATGTAATTTCCATATCTTCCTGGACTAAAGGTCTTCACCATTCATTCACACTAATGAGAGAGTACTAAGCTAAAAAACAATCCCCCGAGTAGGGCGGCAGGAGACAGAGTTCACTCAGGACAGAAGTCCATTAAGGATTGTCCTGCCGAAGGAAGTGTGCTGTCTACCATGGACATCCAGAGCATTGTGCTTCACAAGGGTGTACACTGAGCTCCAAGTATCTGCTTTGCAAATATCTGCGATGGGTACGTTACGAATTTCTGCCAGGGATGCTGCAGCCGCTCTGGTAGAGTGGGCGTAAACCCAGCCTTCCAACTTCACCTGCACTATCGAGTAGCAGTGATGAAGACATGCCACCAACCACACAGAAATGCATCTAATGGCAACAGGCTGACCCAGTCAGGCCATGCTGAAAAATTCAAAAAGATGCTTGAATTTGAGAAACTCTTTAGTTCTGTCGATGTAGAATCGTAGAACCCTCTTGACATCCAGAGAGTGAAGGTTGTGTTCCCCTTCATTCTGGAAGTTGGCAGAATAAGTGGGAAGAACCAGGGGTTGATTAAGGTGAAATTCCAAATGACCTTGGGCAGGAATTTAGGGTGAGTATGAAGTACCACCTTGTCCTTGTGAAAGACAGTATATGGAGGATCTGTGACCAAGGCATGAATTTCAGAAACTCTGCGAACTGAAGTAACGGCCACTAAGAAGGCAGTCTTCCAGGTCAGAAACTTCAAGCCACAGGTGGCTAGAGGCTCAAAGGTTTATGGGTGAGCATATCTAGCACGAGGTTGATATCCCACATGGCCACTGGTTTCCTGACCGAGGGTCTAGTGTGTAGAATACCCTTGAGGAATCTCTTGAGAAGCGGTAACTGAGCAGCAACATGTTCTGCACTGGCTCATGGTAGGCAGAGATTGCGTAGAGGTGTGTATTCACTATTGAGTATTGCAGTCCTGCATTTGACGGGTCTAAAAGGTACTCCAACACCTTATTTGTTGGGCAACAAAATGTGTCCAGCATGGACTTTTTTGCAAACCAAATGGAAAATTGCTTCCACTTAGTCATGCAAGTTTCCAAGTGGAACGCTTGCGTTAAGGGGATTTCCGAGATCCTTGGAGAGACCACAGACCTACCCACTTCTATATTCTCAGGTAGCCAGGCATGGAGATGAGGGGAGCGCAGGTTGAGATAGACCATGGATCCCTGTGTCAGGAAGTCCATCCGAAGAGGAGCTTCCTGGGGGGGGGGGGACTTCTGACAACCTGTTGATTAGTGGAAGCCATATCTGATGAGGCCAATGGGGCGATGATGCTTATCATGGCCCCCTGTGCCTTCAGCTTGAGCAGCACCCTCTGAACTAAAGGAAGGGGAGGAAATGCGTACAGAAAGTGTCTTGTCCACCGCAGTCTGAATGCATCCTGACAGAAAACGTCAGGTTCTGGATTTCTGGAGCAGAATAGAGGCAGTTTTGCATTGAGTGGGGATGCAAAAAAGGTGCAGATCTGGACTGTCCTGCTCGTCAGATGGCAATTGCATGCATCTGGGGCGAGCGACCATTCGTAGCAACCCACCTCCAGCCTGCTGATGTGATCCGCTAGGTCGTTCTGAATTCCTGGAAGGGTATCGTGCTCGAGACATCACTCCTACCCCTTCATGGCCTACCTGCACAGAGGGTAGGAACCCACTCACTGCTCATTGATGTAATACATCACTGCCTTATTGTTTGTCTGAAGGAGAATACCTCGTGGTAGAGGACATCCTTCAGGACTTGGAAGTGTATAGGACAGCTCTCATCTCTAAGACATTTATGTGACGATGACTCCTCCTGGCTCCACACCCTCTGAGTGCGGAGGTCTTGACAGTGAGCTCCCCCACCTATCAGAGATGCATCTGTGGTGATGGTAATCTGAGATGCCAGTGGGGCAAAGGGTAGACCTTGTAGAAGCCTGTCTTCCTGTGTCCACAATGCAAGTGATCTTGTCAGAGGTTTCATCACCTTCATGTGGAAGGACTGAGGGTGCGTGGTCGGAGACCACCATGTACTGAGTACCCACTGTGTGGTCCTCATGTGGAACCGGCCAGAGGCACTTATGAATGTGGCAGCAGCCCCGAGGCACAGCATCCGCTACATGGATTGCGCTCATACAAGGTTACTCTCTGTGAAGAAAAGAGCCATCCAGACAAAATGGGTCCCCATGACCCCTGGGAGGAAGGCCCTCACTAGGAGGCGACTGGGGGGGGGGGGGCACTATGAAGAGAAGCTGAGAGGCTTAAAACTGACTTTTGCAGGGTCGACAGTACCTTCATGGAAGTGTCCTTTATGTCCAGGGATGCGAACCAGATGTGCCGCTGAAGAGATGGTAGAAGAGTTTTTACGGAGATCATCCTGCCCTGAACAAAGACCTATTTTGTTTCTGAGGTCAAGACTAGGGCGCCTGCCGCCTGTTCTTTTAGGGACCAGAAGACTACGATGAAGGCCCTGAATCTCTGAGGTGAGAATGTCTGACTATGAAGTGGGGAGACTGTGCTGCCGCTTGGGGGGACTCTTAGGGGAGTCTCCGATAGGTTGAGGGAGTACCCCTTCCAGAAAATCGAGGGAACCCACTTGTCTATTGTTATAGACTGCCATAATCTGAAAGTGAGTCAGACAATCTCTCACCGCAGGGTGAAGTTCCACCTCTAGCAGTTGAGATGGAACCCAGACTAATGTCTCAGAGAGTGGCACTTGGCACTTTTGGGCCCTGTGCCTTGAGTTGCATTTTCTTTGCAGCTGATGGGGTTGAACTCTGAAAAGACCCCTTGGTCCCTACCTCGTAGGACTGCTTGTTGCAAAACTGACAATGGTTCTAGCCCCCTTGAGGGGTGGAAGGAGCCGGTCCAGCTGTTTTGAAGGCAGCTACTTGAGTGCCGAACAGGTGAGAATAATTAGAAAATCCTGATGTTCTAAGTCAGGAGAGTCGCCTGACACAGATCCCAGCAGTAGCTGCCCTGGAGGCAGAGTCATAGACCTCCACAGAGATTTTGTGGCAGCGACTGCTTGTTTCTACAAGGTGTCAATCCATCAAGATTCCCTATTGACAGGATGAGCTGTGGACCCCTGAGGGAGAACAGCCTCATCATTCTCTACTCTGACAACCATAATATCTGTAGAGGGTTGTGAGCTAAAAAGTGTCCCTCCCTGGGGCATCGAAGGAATCAGAGCTGGCCTTCCCCACACCGCATGTGACAAGATGTCAAGGAGGGTGGGCAGAGGGCGCAATGTCCTTGAACATGGGGAACTCGAGATGCTAAAGCCCCCCTGGGTCTACATCGGAGGTCTGCAGAGCCAGGTCAGAACCAATGTCCTAAGGAGAGACTGAAAAGACATGGCTTCAACCAGGGTTCAGTTGGGATAAGGAGTTCACATCCAGACTGTAAAACAAATCATTTTACCATTGTCAGAATGATGAGGTCCAGATCAGACTCGTCATGCTCCACTTCTGCCCCATAGAAACAGGAAATGCCCCAGCAAGGCCATCCTGGGCAAGGGATAGACCAGAGGGCATCTGAGTCCTGAAATGAGCCTGCCCCCGAAGACTCCGACGCCACACGCGGCACCATAGTCAGCAGCACCGATGCAGAGGGTCCCGGAGAACAGCCATCCGTGGAAGGAGGTGGAGGGGTGGTAGGCACATGGGATCAGCGTAGACAGTGTCAGCACTGGAGAAGGCACTGAACACAGATCCTGGACCGAAAACCCCAGCAGCGCCAAAGCCCGAAGGCCTCGGCACCGGAACCACCGACAAGAGCAAACGAGCCAGTGCTGAACACACTACTCAGAAGAGCTGCCCAAAGATGAAACTGTCCACGGAACCCAACCCCGGGACAGAGAAGGGCCCCAGTGAAGAGAGTCCTGTTCGTGAGAGCAGAAGCCACAGGAAACCAGAGGGCTCTCGACTACCTAACGGACATACCAGAGGAGCAACCTCAAGGGTGCCATTTCTTCCTCTTCCGACGGGAAGAGCTCAAGGTCAAGCAGTGCTGGGTTCCCGACCTTGATCGAGAACGGGCCCACTTCTTTGCATCTGCAGGAGGACTGTCTTCCCTCCCGGACACCAGACTGCCCGTGGTTTGATCCCCCCTCCGGAGAGGGCAGTGGACCAGACACAGCCCTGCTGCCGGAGTAGCCTTCTGAAGAAGAATCCCTACCATTGCTGAGACCGTCCAAGGCCGACTCTGTCAATGGGCAGTACTGAGAGAAATCTTCTTTCTTCTTTGTTTTTTTTTTTGTTTTTTTAAAACAATAAGCAAGAAAAACATTTAAAATTAATGAACTGAATGACTAAAAGCTGCTGTCGTATAGACGAGAAGTTTGACTCCCGGTGGGCAAGCATCATCGTCACTGAAGTGCATTCAATGGCGGGAGAAAAGGAACTGAGGTGGTTGAAGGGTCAATGCCATACAGGCACAAGTCAGCCTCGCGATGTGCGTTCCTACCTTGGTGCCAGCCCGCCTGATGATGTTTGGCTCCCTCTGGGTCCAAGCACCTCCAGCTTAGTCCCATTAGTGTGAATGAATGGTGAAGACTTTTAGTCCAGGAAGATCTGTATATTCAAAATCAGAATTTCAGTATGAACACTCTCATCAGATTCCCCATGGGGCCCTTTCCCCAGTTGCCCATTAATGTTATAGACTACACCTACAGTGTTCCCCATTCATTAAAAGTGAGAGGCAGGCCGCCATGCTATTTCAGAAGGCCGCCTCTCTATGACCACCTCTGTTTAATTGTGGCTGTCACTTTAAATCCTCATACTCAGAGTTCGCGCGAGCACGGGTACATGGAGGAGTGGTCATGGCAACATGGGGCTAATGCTTCATGCATTGAGGAAACCGTGCGTCCTTGAGAACAAAGAGAAAGCCAGCCAAATGGAGTCCGGCACGATCTGTGTATATGCGCGCAGCTGCAGTAACGGACGATGCAGTCGGGTCTCTCACCAATCATGAGGGATATCTTCTGGTGTGTCAGATGACCACTGGAATAACAGAATGTTCAAACGCAGGATCTAGTGAGGGACCATGCTCGAGGAGTGATGGCACAGACACCCTATCAGTGGAGCAGCTACATCACTGGGGTAAGTCCCATCTCGGTAGTCTGCTGCCACTTGAAGATTTTTGCCATTGTGTTTGTGTGGTGGAAAGCATAAGGATCGATCATTTCTGATGAGACATAGTTGGCAATTGTGACTGAAATTCTGTCAGCAGCCAGCTTAGTTTCATGCAAAACTATAATACAAAATAGTTATTTTGCTGAAGACTCTCATAGAAAACCTATCTCTGTATATTTACAAGGCTGCAATAAGTGAAGGTGCTGTGTGGGGAGAGATCGCTAGCTGCCTCTTCATCAGACTACCCATGCAGCTCTGATTCATTTGCTATTGAAGTTATCTGCATTAAGGAAAAAATAAAAGTTATTTACTGGGGTGGCTCAAAAAAAGTGCACAGTATTGTAGAGTTTTGGTGGTGGTGAAATACTTGGAACAGGATTTGGATTGGATAGTTTTGTGGCCACTACGCTCATTTCTTGACTAGTACCCATCTTTGCCCAGAGTTGTGGTGAGGAAACACTTTAAGCAGGAGTCTGCTTGTGTTGACCCACCCAAAAAAAAATATGAAGACCTAAGGGATTATAGTTTTCTGACCACTAACACCCACAGATCATTCCATGTATAGTTTTGTGACCACTACACTCATTTCTTGACTAGTACCCATCTGAGGTGTTTGCCCAGGGTTTCTGTTGACACTACCCTTTCTATGTGAACAGTGGTATTGTTTGCCTTCTAAAATTTATATCACAGTCCACCTGTCTTACACTTTAACAAAACTTAACTGTGTGTGTCAGAAAAACAAGCCAGGGGGGGTCCCTTCCATGATCTAACTTTTTTTTATACTGACTCTAACCTGTCCCTGTTTTTCATAATGTGCACTGTCTTCTCCTAATGTGTGTGTGGGTGTTTTCTTCCAAACTACTCTGACATATTTGATAAACAGAAATATTATTTGTGTGTGAGGGGAAAAAAGGGCTGCCTGCCATCTCCATTGTTGCGCCCCCGCACCTGTCAGTCCCTGTCCTTTGCTGTTGAAGTTAGCTGCATTGTTATTTACTGGGGTGGCTTAAAAAAAAGTGCACAGTATTATAGAGTTGCGGTGAGGAAACACTTGAAGCAGGAGTCTGCCTCTGTTGAATGTTGACCCACCAAAAAAAAAAAAAATATCAAGACCTAAGGGATTATTGTTTTCTGGCCATTAACACCCACAGATCATTTCATGTATAGTTTTGTGGCCACTACACTCATTTCTTGACTAGTACCCATCTAAGAGGTATTTGCCTTCTAAAACTTGTATCACAGTCGACCTGTCTTACAGTTTAACAAAAATGTAACTGTCTTATCAGAAAAACAAGCCAGGGGGATTTCCATGATCTAACTTTTATTATACTGGCTCTGAACTGTTCCTGTTCTTCATAACGTGCACTGTCTTCTCCTAACTTGTGTGTGGGTGTTTTCTTCAAAACTGTTCTGAAATAAAATTGATAAACATAGGAGACATTATTTGTGTGTGAGGAAAAAAAAACAGGGCTTCATTGCTGTGCCCCACTAGACCAGTCTGTCAGTCCCTGTCCTGCCAGTACGTGTGTTCCTTTCTGAGGCATTCTGTGTGTGCTAATTGTTGTTTACCAATGTACTTACAAAAAAAAAATAATAACTTGTGTGTGAGGGAAAAAAAATGGAATCCAAACGGTACGTCCAGTGGGTCTGTCAGTCCCTGTCCAGCCATTATCAAACTCTCATTCTGTTTTACTGACAAACAACACACTCAGAAAAAAGCTTTATTAAAATAATACACAATGCAGAAACTAACTAACTTTGGTTTCAAATTAACTCAAAAACGGAAACATCCTGATCAAGATGACAGTCGTGAGATCACAGTGCCAGTTGGTCCAGTCATTATCGATGTCCAAGAGTCTCCCTGCACCTCCTCCTGTAATACAGAAAAAAACACCTCTAAGCATAGAGCAACAGGTTTTTACACTGGCTGGCTTAACAAATACTGTTGGTTGCAGTACAAAGAAAATGATGGCATGTTTTATGTATTTTGCATAAAACATAAACAGATGCCCAAATCAGGAACAGTTTGGATAATCTGTGGGTGCAAGACATTCTGAGAAGATGCTATAAAAAGGCATCAGAAAGGTTCAGTTCACGTTGTTGCTTCTGAACTGGAAGCTAACTACAGAATTTCAGCTTCAAAAGGTGGAATAGAGCAGGCAATGCAGCAGGCCCTAACTCTGGAACAAGAAGTTTTTGTGGCATCCCTTCGTTACATGTACTGGCTAATAAAAAATGAGCTGCCTCACACAACGAAATATGGCTCACTGCTGGATCTCGTCAAATTATTGGGATGCAATTACCTAGACAATATACATATTGATGGTGCTGTTAAATATTGTTCTGATAGAACTGTCAGAGAAATGGTTCTCTCTCTGGGTGAGGTGGTCAGGAGATCAGTTCTTACAGATTTGAAGGCCGCCAAATTTTTTTCGTATTTGGTGGACGAAACAACTGATATTGCTGTTATGAAGCAGCTCATTTTGTATGGTATGTACTGCAAAGAAGGGAAACCCAGAGTTTCTTTCCTGGGAGTTGAGGAACTAATTGATGGAAAGGCAATACAATTGTTAAAAAAAAAAATACTGGAGTTCTCTGATCACAATCAAATCTCGGTTGATCACCTTGCAGGGTTAGGCAGTGATGGAGCAGCCGTTATGTTGGGCAGGCAAAACGGGGTGGCTAAAAAGCTGAAAGAAGTCAGCCCAGTTCTTGTTGAAAATCACTGTATGGCTCATCAGGAGGCCTTGGCTGTGAAGGCAGCAGCAAATGAAGTGAACGCCATTAAAAAGTTTAATCAAACACTAGATCACTTATACAGATATAATGAAAATTCTGCTGTTCGCATAGCTGCCCTGAAAGAAATTCAGCAGACAATGAAGAACCCTGTTTTAAAGCCTAAACAGACAAAAGCAGTTAGGTGGTTGTCCCATGATGCAGCATGTGACACACTAAGGAAGATTTTCCCATCCGTTGTTACGTCCTTGCATAGAGAGGCCTCTGAAAGGCATGATCCCCAAGCTGTGGGCCTAGTAAAGATGGTGGAAAACTGGGAGTTTTTCTCTATTTTATGCATGATGTGTGACATACTTCCACGCCTTAGCATCTTATCTAAATGCTTTCAAACATCAGCTCTGAATTTTACTGATATAAAGAGTCATTTACATTCCACTTTAGAGATTCTTAGGGCACGCCTACTGGTACCTAGTCAGTACTTCTCCGTTTCACCTGAACTAGTACTTCTGAATGATAATGGCCTGAACTTGCCATTTAGTGAAGCACAGTTAAATCGTTTCAGAACCTCTGCGCATGACAACTTTATTAGGTCCCTAATTGCTCAAATTGAGCAGAGGTTTCCAAGCACAGAACTTTTGGATGTGTTCAGTATCTTTGACCCCAGCATGATACCGGAAGGTGATATTGAAGAGTTGGAAGGGTATGGTAGTGATAGCCTTGACATTATTTTTGGTCAGTATGCTACTGTTGTGGATGTAGATGCATCTGCACTGGAATGGGCTTCCCCGAGTAGTCTCATGTTCACGGAAAAGATGGCCTTTAAGACTATTTCTGATGTGCTGCACGCTCTAACTAGTAAGTATGTAGACCTGTATCCAAACATATCTACTTTGGCAGAACTGGCAATGATAATACCAATGTCGACTGCAGATTGTGAGAGGGGGTTTTCTGCACTGAATCGAATAAAAATGCAGGAACTAAATAGATTAGGTGCCAGTGTGCTAAATGCACTTATGCTTATCTGAAGCTTATCTCAATTGAGGGCCCTGATGTTGAAAATTTCCCTTATTTGGAAGCTGCAGCTCATTGGGCAGGACTGCGAAACTGAAGATTAGATCTTGGCCTTGCAGGCACTAGTAAAGAGATGTAGTATGGCTGCACCAAAATGTCAGGACTCTCACAAACTGTTGCCTTGCCTGCAAATAGAATGCAGAAGTTCTCCAGTATGTCACATTTTACCACACTTTTCTTTTGCTACTGCACACTACCCAAGGTCTCCAGATCGTCATAGTACTCCTATTTCTTGCTTCTTATGCATGTAATGTAATGCACCCCGTGACTGACTCTGCCCACCAGTAGCTCCGCCCCCAGTGACCTTGCCCCCTGTGGCTCCTCCCCATTACCACCACTCTATATTTTCGCGCAATGTAGAACACTGCACCTTGCTGTTTGTCCTAAATATCACCCGTTTGTTGCAACACTGCCCCCCCAAATCACTAGCGCCATGATGATGGAAAAGAATTTGAGGAGTGTAACCTTGCAAAGCAAGCCAGCCTCCACCCACCACTGGGGCCACAGTCCTATGCACCAGGCCCCATGAAAGTAAGCACCGAAGCCCACACCCCCAGATGCATCCGAGTAAAGCTCCAACTCTTGGCTTATGACCTCCACAGACTAAATGGCCACGCCATTAAAACATGACAGAAAGGTTAAGCAGACTTTGAGATCGTGACACAAGGACTCAGTAACCCAAAACCTGTGATGGGGTTTGCTTCTGCCTGCTTTGTACTTGGCCAGTCTACGGAGGAAGGTTCTCCCCATTGGCATGGTTTTGCATGCAAAAATCAAATGCACTTGCAGCTGTTGCAGCTCTCTCAAGGTGAGCGTGCGTGGCTGCACCATCTTGTGCAACAACAGTCGAACTGCAGTGATCTCAGGCAGAAGGGGGAACTCTGTAATGATAAAATTGATTTCAATACTCAAAAAAGACAAGCACATACTTGGCCCCCTCCATCTTACCATGCACTAGTGGTACCCCCAAGTCCTTACACACAGAAGGAAACACTCACATCAGATCTTCCCTGTATCAGTCTTCACCATTCATCACTGGTGGGTTCAAGCCAAATGCACAGGACCCCATGGGAAGCTTTTGCTTTAAGAAAAAGGTTTACTGCTGTAGGAGGAGGGACAATGTCGGGAATGGCACCGCCAACTAGACCAACGCGTTGTGTGGCGCTTGCAGGTTGGCCAGTAACTGACATCCCCTCCACTACCTCAGTTCTGCTCTTTCCACCATCGAGGCAGCTGGTACTCCATGGGACAGCGACTCCTGAAGAGAATCAACTGCGTCACTACCGTTTGCCATTTCTGCTTGCTCAAAAGTTACTCGGCGCTGCATTTCAACACCATTTTCAGCTCCGTTTTATTATTTTCTAACAAAAAAGTTTAGTATGCATCAAGTCTTTCGTTTTCGTTCTTTTTCTGTTGTCTGTTCGGTTCCATGTTGGGTTCGGGGCTTAAAAGTTTGAAGGCGGGGACTTCCCCCATGCGTCAGTGACCCTTTGGAAGTCTGTTCGCCGTAATGGACCCTCATGACTGGTGCTTCACTTGTCTAGGGCTGAATCATTATATGGACCATTGCGACGCTTGCTTCAGTGTGGACTACCGCACTCTTGAACTCCGCGCAACGAGGTTGGGACGCGACCACCCAACCTTCAGTGGCAAGTGTTGAATGAGGGCCCTAAGACAAGGACTTAGGCCTGTCCCCCAGGGGGCCCCCCCCACTGCTACACACACTGGGAGAGAGCAGGCCGCTGCAGATTCGCGTCCCACTGAGTCGGGCATCTGGGGGAGCGATAGAGAGAGTGGTCAGCATCTTCCGGGAGGTCGGCTGCTGACCACTCCAAGTCTGGTTCTGCTTCTGGGAACCGGGCGACCCCAGTGTCGAGGTCTCTGCTACATGTGGGGCCTACACCGGTGCTCTCTTCGGGGCTTTGGAGGGTGCAGCTGTGGCTCCTGACACTGATTCTGGTGTCAGTGAGCAAGGCTGGCACTCCGATGCCCCGGAGTCCATTCCCAACACTGCCCTCGGTGCTGGGATGGGCCAGGTGACTGGGGTTGCCTCTCTTGGAGTCTCTGTGGTCTCGTCCTCAGATTCAGAGGACAACCCCGGGGGACCCAGACTGGCAACCCAGCTCTCCAGAGCAGTTGCCTCCCAGATTCCGATCGAGGATTTCTGTGGGATCAGAACTTGGACTTGACACTGTGTGTGGCACTGCTCATTCCTCTGCCAGTGCCGCAGTCGGTGCCACAGAGGACTCCGGCGCTATCCTCGGTGCTGTCTCGGGCGACGATGCCAATTGCGACATCGTGCCCAATGACGGTGCTGTGGGTGGTGACAGTGCCACAGTCGGTGCTGCACCTGGCAACAGTGCCGCGATCAACGACGTCCCCCATGTTGGTGCCACCTCTGATGTCAACGTTGAGGTTGATGTCAGTGTCGGTGTCGGGGCTATGTCTGGGGATGGCGCCATGGTCAGTGTCGCTATAAGCCGCAGTGCCGTTTTCAGTACCGCATCGGGGCATGTCTCTTTGGAGTAGGCGGATTTCAAGCGACGGGTCTTTGTTGGGTGCCACTGTAGAGTTGGGGGAGCCTGAGGCCAACCCTGGTGCTGGCTTTTCTCTCCCCTCGTCCTTGACATCAGTCACCAATGGGAGGCCTCACTCAAGGGGCAGGTCTGTGTCCTCTCCTGCTGGGTTGGGGGGCCGGTCCATGCCTCGCTGTTCCCAGGTCATCTCGGCCACTGTGCTGTGGAATAGGAGTGCTGGTCCGAGCACCCCTTCCTCCTGCAGGGGAATGGAGTCTTGCATTGGGTTGGGCTAGGGGCCATCCTGTTGGGCTCACTGGGCTCTGATCTCTCCACCCGGGGTCTTCTCCCCTTGGGTTTCCCCCTGCTGGCTTGGGGACGGTTGAGCAGCAGGTATGGTCTGGACAGCGCATCCCCCGTGGTAGAGGGTTTCCACTGGTGTCTGCAGCCCTGTCAGGGAGGGTGCGGTCTTTCACGACCATCCTGCCCAGCTCTCGCCCTCTCTGCAGCCTCCCTCCATCCTCCCAGGTGTCTTGGGTCCCTTGGGGCCCCTTACCTGGGAGCAGTGTAGGGCCACAGCGAGTGCTTTCCCAACATTCTGTAGGGCCATGGATGAGCTGCTTTTTGCAGCTTCTCAGGCAGCACCATCATTTCCCTTTGCGGAACCCCTCCACATTGTTGTCTTCCTCCTCTGAGGAAGTGGACTCTCCATCATATTGGTCATCTAATGCTGACTTCACAGAGTATTAGCGGTTCCTGGTGGCGATGAAGAAGGAGCTCAATTTAACCCCAGTGCTATGACACAGTACTGTGTGTGTGGCTATTGTGTTCCTTGGAGAGTACAGCCAAGAATCCTTAATGATCCCCCATGGCCTCAGCCCCTTGCAGAGGAGTCGTACAGTGCCTGGCGGTCATCTGCTTCCGTTTCCCAGCCCCTGTGGACTGTCAGTGCCGGTATTGCTCTCCCTCAGTTGAGTTGTACCTATTCACTGTTTTTCTCAGATGAATAAACATTTTTTAGTAAAAGTTTTACCCTCTGGGTCTCCAGGGTCTTTGCCCCACCCTTCCTCCTGGGTGTCTGCACCCAACAAGATACCATCCTCCGGATGCAGACTCTGCAGAGTCCGACTGCTGGGGGCAGACGGATTTTTGCCTCTGTGCATCTCTTGTTGTCTGTCG
The DNA here is from genome assembly GCA_016271365.2 of Neoceratodus forsteri. Classification (NCBI taxonomy): domain Eukaryota; kingdom Metazoa; phylum Chordata; order Ceratodontiformes; family Ceratodontidae; genus Neoceratodus; species Neoceratodus forsteri. Next base: position 381,190,784 of record CM028134.1, on the reverse strand, counting down.
CAGCACATCAGGCACACATGGTGGTCTATGAGAGGCGCCTGTGGGCCGCGATGGTATCCTTTCTGTCAGCCTTGCCTGATGACAAGGCAGCCATGCAAGCTATTGCCATCACCGCAAGGGGTCTGGAGCTAGTGAGACACCAGGCACAGGCGTCATGCGATGCCAGTGTGGTAGCTTCCAGACTGATGAGATCTTTGGTCTGCATTAGGTGGACAGCATGGCTTTGCCTTTCCATGGTTGTCACCCTTGGCCCGGCATAGGGTGACTGCCTTGCCTTTCGAGGGGGCCCAGTTTTTCACCCAGGCGGGAGCTGTCGGGGTGCCATCCTTCTCCTGCTGGTCAGGAGACCCGTCGTGGCTCTCAATAGTAGCAGTTCTGGCAGACCCGTGATGGGCCCTCTCCCCTCATGACTCCCCCACGAGGGGCTGAAGGCATCCAACCTTCAAGGAGGTACCGGTCCACTTTGTGGGCTTGGTACTCACCCACCAGTGATGAATGGTGATGATTGATACAGGGAATTTATGTAAATTACATACCTACTGTAATTCTTGATCTTCCTGTATATCTTCACCATTAATCACTGTTTCCCACCCACCATCCCCTCATGGGCCTCAGCCTCTGGGCAGTGCCTCCTCCCTGCTTGCCCTCCTTCCCAGTTGAGGTCAGTTGTGGGCTCAGTCCCATTGGTACCTCTGGGCTCCCTGCTGCTTCTCTGAAACAACAGGGACCCACTTGGGGGGCATGTAGGGGCTCTGGACTCTTTTTTTTTTTTCTGTGAATGCCCGGGGCCCTTTTTGCAGTGAACGGTCTGCAGATCTCTGTTAGAGCTCTGTTGTGGACCCCCCACATCTGGTGGGGTCCTTCCATTCCTGGTCTCTCTGCTGAACTTAGGGCTCCGGGGCCCCGCTATTTTCTAACAGTTCTTTAGGGCTTCAGGTTATGGGAACCTCCCTGAGGTCCTGTCCCAATATATCCCCTCCCCGGTAGTGCTGTGAATTAGGAATTTTATCCTTCTCCACCCCAGGTCTCCTTTGGGCGCTGAGGTGATCTCTAGCTGGGGAGCTGTCTTTTTCTCAGTCCCCAGCCGTAGACAGGAAGGGGAGAGGGGGCGCTAAATCCTTGTGTTCTCCCTAGGACCTGGGAGGGTATTTTTGGCCTGTCAGCCATGTCTTCTGTCAAACCCGTCTTGTGGGTGAGGATTAAAATTCCCTCTCCTTTTGAGATGCCCCAGGTTCCTGAGCTAATGCTTTTCAGGCTCTCCTACACAAAACAAAAAAAGATAATGCTGTTTTTGTTTCACAAGGGGGTGAAACCGGTCGACTTAAAGATACCCTGGTCCACAAGGGTTCTGGAATGTGGGAGTATGGTCCATCCTCCCACTGCGCCTCCTTCTCCCCTTCCTCCTCATCCTTCATTCTTCATTCTTTCTTCTTCCTTATCTTCCTGCCCAGGGGTTAGAGCCCTAACCCAGACCCAGCTAGGCTCTATCCTCCTTAAGAATCTGTCCTCTCTTATCAGGTTATTTCTTTTTCAGTTTATATCTTTTCGTTTTACTATTCCTTTAAGCTCCCTTGCACACCTTCCACCCTTGTTTTCTTTTTTTCTGTTTTTCCTCTCTGGCAAACAGAACTCAGGTAGTGGAGGGGGACAATGTTGGTTACTGGCCAACGTGTCATCCTCAAGGGGGTAGCGCTGTTCCCGATGTCTCTCCTCCTCCTATAGCAGTAAAGCTTTTTTCTTAAAGCAAAAACCTTCCCGTGGGATCCTGCGCCTTCAGCTTGAACCCACCATTGATGAATGGTGAAGATATATAGGAAGATCAAGAATTACGGTAGGTACATAATTTACATTTGTGCACAGTGGTCCTTTGCTGCCTTACCAACAAACAAGAAATCGTCCAGGTAATGGACGAGTTTTGTTCTCCCTGCCATCTGAGTGGTGGCCCCATGCAGAAAGGTGCTGAATTGTTTGGACACCACATGCCACGGCACAACCCACAGACATGCAGTTGTCAACGTAATACTGGCCCTCAAACTTCATGCCCAGTAAGTTCCTGTCCTGAGGGTCTCCAGGCAAGAGTCGAAAAGCTGATTCAGCATCACAGGACACAGTAATCTGGTTTCTTAGCTACCTCACCGACCGCTCATAGAGGATAAAGGTTGATGGCTGTCTCTCAAATGTTAAAAGCGTTTTGGTAGGCATGCCACAAGGCTCTGTTCTTGGCCCCTTCCTCTTTAGTCTATTCATAAACAGACTCCTGGAGGTGTACCTGACATCTAAGGTGCTCCTATATGCTGACGATGCTGGTACCTACACCAGTAGTGCACAACAGACGAAAATAGGTACTGACCTCCAAAATGACTTTGAGTCTGTGGAGAAATGGTTTGTGCTAAATAAGCTGGTCTTAAACTACAAAAAACAAGATTGTGCTGTTCTCAGGGCCGCAAGTGCAAAAAATGATCCCTCCCCTAGTCATCCTAAACAATAAAGGTGAAAAATTGTGACAGGTTGAATCTTTCAGATATTTAGATGCGACTCCGGATGACACGTTATCATTCACTCTGCATGTGGATAATATTGTTAGCCTTGCCAACAGAAAGTTAGGCGCATTGTTCAGGAACCGCCTGAACCTCATCACTGAAGCCAAGCATTTCATGGAGTCCTGCACAGTCCTAACCAGCATGAACTATGACATCCCAGTCTATGCCGCAGTTAGTGACTCCGTACTTAACAGAGTTAGAGCAGTGATTAATAAGGCTTGTCGCTATGCACTTGGGGCTTACATTTTTATTTATTTATTGAAATGTTTCACAAAGAAGGCACGCTGAGCAACAAGTTGCTCGTCTCTTGGTGCGACCTGGGGTAGGGTAACATGAGGATATTATACCGAGATTTGATACACAATATAGATATACAGTTGATTACATTCAATAAAGTGAACAGACTATACAGAAGTATTGAAAAGGAGAAATGCTAACAGGCATGAACTAGTTGGATACAATGCTAACAATCGTGAACCAGACAGATATAGCACAAATATCTTTGGCAAACACTTGGTGGGACATAGTTTTGTAGTTAGAAAATGACTGGATAGAATTCAAGGAAGTTGAACTAGGGCAACGAGGGCAAGATTGCGAGGAGAGACACAGATGGAACAAAATTTGCAAGGTGTAACAAAAGTGCAAGGTTGACTATAAGTCATTAGAGATTAAGGGAAGAGAAGGGCCTGGTCCCTCCAGTATGCTGTGGACCCTGCCTGCACAAGGCAGAGCTAGAGCATGACAGGAGGGAAGTAGGTTGTAGGCAGCAGGGGTAAAGCCTGACAGGAGGGAGTTCCAGATTTTGGGGAAGCAGTGGGAGAAGCCTGATTGGCCTATGAGGGTGGTACGACGGGAGTCAAGCAGGGTGAAAGTATCCAAGGATCTGAGGGAGTAGGAGGAAGGCCGGGAGGGAGGGAGCATGAAAGGTAGGAAGGAAGTACACCAAGTCAAAGTTTGGAAGTTAGCTTGGCACAGTGAGCCTGGCGTCTGTTAGCAAGTGGGGGGAGGGACAGGACATGGTAAAGATCACAGTGATGGGTTCAAGATGGGGCGTCAAGAATGAATCGACAGGAGGAGTTGAAAAGAGAGAGTCCAATCTGGTAAGGGAAGATGTGGGAGTGGCACCATAGACTACATCACAGTAGTCAAAAATGGGGAGGTTCATCTTCTGGACAAGTTCTCGCCGGGCCGTAGGAGGGATGCAACTACGGTTCCCGTAAAGGGCTCTAAGCTTGGGGTGCAGTTTTTTCAGAATGGCATCAATATGGCCAGAGAAGCTGAGGTGTTGGTCCAGCCAAACCCCAAGGTATCTGAAAGAGGGGGTGTCCTCAAGGATGGTCCCATCAAGGATATGGAAAGAGGATAAGTAGTGGAGCCTAGAGAGTCTCTGCTTAGTGCCGAAGGTCATGGAGACTGTCTTTTTGGCATTTAGAAATAGTTGATGTGAGACAAACCAGAGCTGAACCTGGTGGAAGTCATGCTGAATAGCGGTTGCTACATCGGTGGTGATTTTGCCAGAGGTGAACAACACGGTGTCATCGGCATACATATGGATAGAAGAGGAGGGGGAGCAGACTGAGGGAAGGTCATTTAGGAAAACAGAGAAAAGGATGTGGCCGGGCACAGAGCCCTGTGGGACTCCTGTGGAGATTGGGAGGGGTGGAGAGATTGCATTCTGAATCCTGACTGATTGTATTCTGCCTGTGAGGTAAGCTCTAAACCACGTAGGAGCAGGAGTAGACAAACCAGCAGCCTTAAGGGAGTCAAGAAAGAGGGCATGGGAGACTGTTTCGAAAGCCTTGGCGAGGTTGACAAAGATGGCAGAGGTGATGAGGCCATTGTCCATCCCAGTATCGATGGAGTCAGTGAGCCTAAGGAGGGAGGTGGTAGTGGAATGGTTCTTCCGAAATCCAGATTCGAACGGGGTGAAGAAGGAGGAGTCAGTGAGAAAAGAGGTCAGTTGAGAGAGAACCAGCTTTTCTTGGAGCTTAGCAAAGGCGGGGAGGAGGGAGATTGGGCAGTAGTTGGCAGGGGAGGAAGGATCGCCACCCTTAGGGAGAGGGAGGACCGCCACATGTTTCCAGGACATAGGGATGGAGGAGGAAGTAAAGGAGAGATTTAGAATTAGAGAGAGAGGGTAGGCAATAGCAGGGGCTGAGAGGTAGAGAAGTTTTTAAGGTCAAAGTCATCCGGAGAGGAGCCTTTTGAGGGATTGAGAGAGAGGAGGGCAGTTAGTGTCTCCTCAGGGGAGATGAGACAGAATGAGAAAGGGAGATGGGTACGGGGGGCCGGGGTTGAGTGGTAGGTGAGGGAGAATGAGTGGAGGCGAGGCTTGAGGGGAGGGATTTTAAAAGGGTTGAGGCACTGGAGGTGTAGTAGGAGTTGAACTCCTGAGCCACTATGCAAGGTTAAGACTCTAGTGTGTTGTTTATATTAAGGGGGGGGATGCGGGATGTGAAGGGAGGCAGAATAGTGAGTGGACTACTTTTCAAAATTTGGAGGGGGGAGTTTATATTATTGAGGAAAGAAGGTTTAAAATATTCAGACTTGGCAAGTCTGATTGCTTTAGTACAAACGTTTCTTAGCCTGCAATAGTAAGTGTTGATGGGAGCCTAGAGGCCTTGTTTGCTCCACGCTTTATCACGCTCCCTGAGGCAGGTCATTAATTCAGGGGTGATCCAGGGATGATGGATACCTCAGACTCTAGTGAGTTTGAACGGGGTATGGAAGTCCCAGGTAGCTATAAATCAGTCTTTGAAGTATGTGAGGGCTTGGTCGATGGAAGTGGTGGATGCAACTGGGGACCAATCAGAATTGGATATATCATTGAGGAGAGGGTTTAAGTCAAGGGAACTGAAAGAGCGGAGTTGCAGGATTTTATGTGGCTGTTTAGGTCTGTGGACCTTCCTGACCGCGAAGATAGGGTGGTGATCACTGAGGGCATCCGGGAGGATGCCAGATTGATGACTCTGTAAGGGTGGGAGGTGAGAGCCCAGTCTAACAGTGAGTGGTTTGGGGTTTTGTGATTTAGTCGGGTAGGCTCTCAGATGGACTGGGAGAGATTTAGAGCAGAGATATCACTTTGTGTCTTAGAAGTGGTTGATGACATCCAGTTTAGATTTACATTACCTAATACATAAAGCTCACCTTTGTGTGAGACGGAAGCTATAGAGGAGATGAGGTCAATAGATTCAGAGGGCTTGATACCTGGGCGACAGCAGATACCAGCAATAAAGATAGGGGAGGAGAAAGGCAGGGCAGTATTTACTACCAGGGCTTACCTGCTTGTCCGTAGTTGCTCCCTTCATAGCTTGGCTAACTGGCTCCCCCGCCATGAAAGGCTAAGATACCAGACCTATCTGCATGCAAAAAAAGAACTATTGAGCTTTACACAGTTAGCAATTCGTAACTTTTTCCGCCCAGTTAACAACTATTACACAACCAGGAGCATGTCTAGGAATACCTTAGAAATACCTTTCCAGAATACTAGCCTAGGCAAGTGCTCCTTTTCAGTAAGGGCATCTTTGTGGCTCAACAGTTTGCCTGAAACCCTTGTAGGACTCCCTAAAATTGCCCAATTCAAGAAAGCGCTGAGAGACTAGAACTACCTAAAAGTTCATGCACCTGTTACAAATAATTTGGTCCCCTTGGCTCATTTTTTATCTCCCCATTGCTTATGAACTATTTTGTGTTCTACAGGTATCCAGGGCTTCCAGTGCTCACTGTTGATTATACTTCCTTGGAACTGCTGTTTACTGTATTTGCCCAGTTCTTATTCATAACACTCTAGCTGAGCTGCTGGTTTGTTCTGCTGACTACACTCCCCGTGAGCTGCTAGTACTGTATTATTACTGTAATGAACTTGAGATTACAGTTTTGTGTATCATTTTCTTGTTGCAGACGTGGAACCTTTGCAAATGAGCACTTGTGCTCAAAGGTGTAATCCAAATGATGAAATAAATCAAAATATTAGACTTGCCAACTAATGCCCCCTTTCCAGACCCCTTCACCACCTTAATGGCTGTGTCAAGTAATGCGTACAGCACTGCAGTGTCCTCATGATCAATGTGCTGACTGACCGAATCGCCCTCCAGGTAAGACAAGTGATTCATAAGTCTGAACTTCCCCAGCACCTTCTTTTGCACCAGGCCTGTCAGAGGTACCTGGAGATGGGGGGTATAGAGGTTGCTGAAATGTCCCACTAACCCTGTCTAATACTACTACTTTCTCAAGTTTTGCTCTAACTACATCCTGCCAGTCCCTGGTAGATTTCAGGTTTTCCACCTTGCAAGCACCACTTTACCGGATCCTGAAACCCTGCACAGAACCCTCTGCCAGTGACCAGGCAACCCGTCTATCCAGGTAGCCCTCCAACCAACACTCAACATGCTCTACCGTTATTGGGGTTGAAAGGTTTTCCCTGCAGGCTAGTCCCTTTTGTGTGCTGTACAAAAGGGTGGCTCCATCCATAAGCAAAGCACTCGTGCTTATATTTAGAGGCCTCCACCTTACACATCCCATGATTGTAATGCTAATACTGCCGCCTTCCCCGAGCTCCCTGCTGCCGGACCACTGCTCGCTGTTATAAAGCCCTGTCTTGAGGACTATGTATGGAGAACCAGGAAGCCACTGTCCAAATGCTGTACCCCCCTGACCTTTGTGGCCCACAGAAGAGGAAGATGCAAGGCGCCCCCCCCCCCGCCAGACCCTGTTGGGATCATTTTCTTTCCTTCTATGAAACTCCATCCCCATCCCCCTTCGATCCATGATGTGCTGTAGTAACTCCACGGACACTGGGCTTTTTGCAGGCACAGTTCAGTCAGCAGTCCTGCATAAATGGCAGAGTCCACCTGCCAGTTCGCCCAGTTGCGTCGAATAACTACCTTACATTTCCGTTCTACCCCATCCCTTTTTTCCTTGTCCATCTCTGAGTCTTTTTCAACTTCTGGCTCTTTGGGCCTGTTGAGCAGTGTAAACATGTCCACGAATTTACCACCTGCAATCTGTTATCACACTTTATCAGACAGGTGTGACCCCTTCAGTTCAGCAATGGACTTGTACAACCCCTGGGCCATCTGCGCCAGTTCCCACCTCTCGACTGCCCTGTCCGCGCCTCCCACAGGTGCCTCCAGCTGTTTCTTCTTTTTCTGCCATCGGGGCCAACAAACTGTCCATCTTCTGGCGGGGGCTATGACAGGTGGCGAGGGCTGTGACAGGTAAGGGAGGGACAGTGGGGGAGGAGGCTGGGGCAGCTGCAATGTAGGGTGCTATCAGCACACTCAGGCAGACTTTGATAGACCAGTTGGTCTGTTTCTGCTGGTAGATTCGTATGTTCTACAGTGTCGATGGAGTAATGGGAGAGGCCACTGGCTGTGGCAATGGGCTTGACCCCCCCCCCCAGCTGTGGCTGATTGCCAGGCTGTGGGACGAGAGGGAGTGGCAACAATGGAATGGGTAAACCCAGCTGGCATACCAGCAGTGGGGTTACTGGGATTGGGCCTGGGGCAGGCAGTGCTGGCTGCAGAGCCAAGGGACCCGCCAGCAGCCCCAGCGCTGGCAAATCCTTTGGTTATAGCAGCATGGGAGAGACCTGGAGATGGCACGTAGGGTAAGGTACCGGCCCCGGCTCTGAGACGGGACGGTCCCAGATGGATCGGGACTGGTAGCTGTGGTACCGGATGTAGGGACAAGGAGTCGGAGCCAGTGTCAGTAAGGGCATCAGTTCCAGGGCTGGTAGTTGTGGCTCCAGTTGGGGGTGAGAGACAGCAGGACAAGGATGCCAGGTCTGGAGATGCTGGTGCCAGCAATGGTGTCTGTGGCACTCTCCTTAGCCCACCTGGCAGAGGCATCCCTCTCCTCGATTTCCTTGTTTTTTGGGGGCAGGATACCCAGAAGGTTTGCACAAAGAAGTCTCCTAATTACTCACTGGATATGCGATCAAAATCAAGCCTACCTGGCAGAGGTTGTGCTGGCACTGGCTGATTGGTGTTGGCCTTACTCGACCTTCCCTGCCTGACCTCTGTCTGCACAGCAGCTGGAGGTTCCTGAACTGGCATGGATGGCTCCTGCCTTGGCTGCTCTGTTGGCACCGCCAGGTTGGGCCCACTGGGGTTGCCAAAGACTGAATCCCACCTTCCTCTTCCTCTCTCCTGTACCTGGTCTATTAGTTGTTGCTCAAACGCAGCGCTTGTTCCGGGCCTTGCACTTGCCATAGTGAATCTCGAACTGGAAGGACAAAAACACAGCCATGCACATGAACACCTCGTTTCCTGTTCAGGCCTCTGCCTCATCTGCACCACCAAGTAAACAGTGGTGTAGAACAGAATTAACTAAAGATGTTACAAGACCTACCCAGCTATCACTTCCCCTTCCCTCATGTATCAGCCCCCCAACTGTTCCCCACTTCCCACCTTGGTGAGACTTTGAGTCCCAAAACCTTTTTTTTTGTTAAATAACCCAGGCAAATAATTGTTAAATGTTTTTTTTTTTCTTTGTTTGTTTTGAACTCCACGCTTGGATCTCAAATCACAACCACCTGCCTGTTAAGCAGCTGCCGGAGAACACTGCTCTGACCAGAGTCCCCATCCGGAATCAATTCATCGATTAATTAATAAAGCATCTGCATACACAGGCTAATCCTGTGCAGAAGTTCCAGTGTAATCGTGCCTGCACACATGGAAATTCCAAGTTAAATTTAGCATCATTTAGTAGTAGTAGTTTTATTTGTTTTTGGCGCCCCTCCCCGGAGGCCCAGGGCACCCATTACAGTATAATATAACAGTACAATCAACCAATACTAATACAGACGATCATCATGATACGAAAGTAAAAACTCTAAAACCATAAATGTAATTAAATCAACTAAAATCAGTTCATATCCACAGTGGAACCAAACACCTGAGCAAACAGGCAGGTTTTAAGGCTTTTTTTGAATACCTCTGCCGATGGGGCTTCCCTCAGAGCCCTCAGTAGTGAATTCTACATAACCGGTCCTGCCACTCCAAAGGCTGTGTCCCCAGATGTTACAGGTCTACTCTTGGGGACCACCAGGAGGCCCTCATTGGAAGAACGGAGAGAGCAGTGGGACAGTATGGATGTAGGAAATCACACAAGTAGCCCAGACCCAGCCCATGCAATGCCTTATAGGTTAACAAACCGATCTTACAGGAGATGCACCACTTAACCGGCAATCAGTGCAGTTCCTACAGCATTGGAGTAATGTCACTTGACCTAGGAAGGCCTGTCAACAGTCTTTCTGCTGCGTTCTGCACCAGCTTCAGGCATTGTAGCACACCTCCACTGACCCCAAAGTAAAGGGCATTGCAGTAGTCTAGACAAGACGTCACGAAAGCATGCACCAGCGAAGACAGATCGTCGGGGAGACAACGGAGCGAATCCGGCTGATATTTCTAAGATAGTAGAAACCAGTACAGATGACTGCCGACACCTGAGCCTCAAATGCCAGCCCTTCAACCAGAATGATGTCAGTGGTCCAGATAATATTTTGTACTGGGAAGTATTAACTGCTAGCTTCTTCCACCTGGTTGATAGTATTTTCATTTAACTGATAGTAATAATACCATCCATTAACTCGTCTAACCCCTCCCCAACCTCTACACCAAGTCTCAAACTCACTGGGTGTCTGCAGTCATGGACTCTTCTCTGTCTCATATACTGTGGTGTCTTAATATACTTCTCTGCTTACTGCCATATAATGCTGTACCTCTATTTTCAGTATTTTTTTCCATGTTGCAGCTATCCTTCTGGCCAGCCGCTGAGCCACTCCTGAATGGTCTTCTGCACTGTACACAACTAATGCTGATGCTGTTTTTTGGCCCCAACCTGTCAATGTGTGGATACATAGCTGGTACCATTGTATGATGCTGCCAGTTGTGAGCAAATGTACCAACATACTGCAAATGTGCAGGGTGGGAAACAAATTCCTAAAATCAGAAAGTGGGAGTAAATCTTGCAAAAATGGTAGTAAAATACTCCTTTACTCCCCTTATCTGTTCCATTGAGTGACGTCTAGATTCTTCACCTCTTGGGCAGTATCAAAACTAGAGGTACCGAGACGAAGATTCACTATCTTCTCTGACACTGCCAGTCCCCCCTTCCTACCCGACTCAAGCACCAGTACTTCAGTCTGATCAGGATTGAGTCTCAGCCAGCTCGGGGACATCCAGCCTTGGATCTCAGCCAGAGATTTGTTCGGCACATCCACCGCCCCTTGGTCCTGGGGTGCAAAGGACAAATAGAGCTGAGTATCATCTGCATAACCGTGAAACTCAACTCCATATTGCCTAATGATCTTGTTCAGGGGTAGCATATACACTGAAAACAACATGGGCAAAAGGATCGATCTCTGGGGTATCCCACAGTGTAGGTCCCTTGGGAGCAATGAGAAATTACCCATTACAACCCTTTGAGACCTGCCCCAAAGGAAGTACTCAAACCAGCTAATAACTTTGGTAGTGCGTTATGCATATTCCATGAGACGGTTCAGTAGGACCCATGGTCAATGGTGTCAAACACAGAGGAGATATCTAGGAATACGAGAACTGATCTCTCTCCTCTATCCCTTGCCATAAGCAGATCATTGTGCACTGTGATCAGCGCAGTCTCAGTGCTGAACCTTGACTGAAACCTCGACTGGAGAGGCTCATAAATATCAAAGGTCTCCAGGTGGGTCTCTACCTGCAATGCAGCCACCTCCTCAATAAACTTACCTATGAATGGCAGGTTAGAGACAGGCCTGTAATTCACTAGGACATCCAGGTCCAGAGTTTTTTTCTTTTTCAAAAAGGATCTCACCAGCGCCCTTTTTAGTTCAGCTGGAAAGACCCCCTCTGACAAGGAGCATTGGACGATTCCAGCGAATACTGCACCCATTTACTCTGCACAGCCCACAAAGAGCCTCATTGGGCCCAGGTCCAGTTCCCAGTAGACTGGTTGCAGCCCTGAGAGCACCCTGATGACCTCCTCCATTGTTACTGTCCGAAACTCACTCCATGACCACTGACAGCCCTATGACAACCATTCCCCCCACTGATGGATACTGACTGTCTAGGAGAGGAGATCCCCACCCTAATAGAGGACACCCTGTCTGAGAAAAAATGAGCAAACCCCTCACATTTTGCAAATGACGCAGCTTTCATGGGTCCAAACAGGCCAGGTGTAAAAGCCTGTCTACAGCTCAAAAAAGCTGAGTTGGTTGGTTCTTTCCAGCTGCAGTTTCTCTAGACACGAATTCTGCCTTCTTACGAGAGATTGCCCTTTGATACTCACTATAGTGAGTATTCAGAGCCAGTCTGTCCTCCTGAGCCCTGAACCTCTTCCAACACCTTTCTAGCCCTCCATCCCCGTAGCTTTCATCGACCTTAGCTCGCCGCCATACCACAACGAGCCAAGACGCGAAAGCAAAGGGCGGACACAAACTGGAGCTGTCAGTTTGAAGGCTGCCATGACAGCTCTATTGTAGGCTGCCACTGCTTCCTCCGTACCCTTAGCACAGGCCACCCACATATTCGAGGTGTCATGTACTGCCTAAAGACCCTCAGGGTTCAAGCCTCTCAAAAGGCGATACCTGACTACCTGCACAGGGGGTGTGCTGCAGAGGGGTGCCCTGAACTCTAAACTGATGGTGCAATGATCTGACCAACTGATAGGGTCAATCCTGAGGTTCTCCACCTCCAGCCCCATGTGGAACACCAGGTCCTATGCATGCCTGTGTTGACGAGTTCCAGCAACAGCTGCTTGTGCCAGGCCCAGAGCTAACATGCTCTGAGGGAACTCCTGCCCAAAATGTGAGAGCTGGTCATTGACCCACACATTGAAATCGTTGAGGATAATCCACCTTGGTGACTCAAATAGCCGGTCAGCGACAAACTCCACAATCTCCCACAGAAAGTCCCCCTCACACCCAGGTGGACGATATATGAGGAGGACTCTGCACCCAGCTCCTGGACCTCTGTACACGGACACACACTCAAAAGATGAGGTGTCCCCCACAGAATGCACCACCATTCCCAGTTCAGTTCTAAAAAAGATGGCTACCCCTCCCCCACTGCGATCCTTCCTTGGGCAGTGCACAACGGAGAAACCAGACAGCACTGCCCCCTTCAAAATTGAACCAGTGTCATCACCTAACCATGTTTCCGTAAAGCATGCCTGGTCAACTTAGGAGCAAGAAACGAAGTCTGCAGTGATAGTGGCCTTATTTCTCATCAACCTGGCATGGCAGAGCAATGCATTGTCCAAACAGGATGAGTATTGGTGGCTGGCCCATCGGCTGCCTGTCCATTTGGTATGGGGGGACAGGGACTAAGTATCTGCCGCTCCTCTCCAATCTCCATCTAACCCCAGGGCATCTCCTAGTCCACACTATCCCAGTCACCCCCCAACCCTTTTCTCATCCCATACCAAACAATCCTGTGACGCCTTCTAAAAATCTCCAACCCCCTGCATCAACTGTAGACCTCTGCAGGAAGGGGAGTGTCCCAGAAAGGATGCAGTGCATACAGCTGGGATGGGGAGTAAATGATTCTACCCAAAGGCTCATGAAAGCGCATTATGACAGACAAATAGTATCAGCTTAAAACTTTAAAAGAAGCCTGCTTACTTATCCCTCACTCACCTTAATCCTAAAACACACTCACACAAATACAATTACAATAAATTATGACACTACACTACACTACACACACATACAGTCTATCCTAACCACTCATACAACCCCAACCCACCCCAATAAAATAACTACTAAATACAATATATAAGGAGAACCCGGTACTAAAAAAAAAAAGTCCAGCAATATCCTAAATAGTTAAACTTTGTGACATAAAATTCAGATTAAATAAATTCTAAATTAGGTGTAATCCAGACAAATAAATTGTTAGTTCAGAAACCAATTCAAGTCCAAGCCAGGGAAACCATAAAAGAATATGAGCTGAGGGACTGAAATTATGGAATTTGAGAAGTTTTCCTTGCTCTCACCAAGGAAAATAATCCACAGACTCAAGTCCAATAAAATAGGATACAGACTCTGGTCTCCCACTGCAGGGTTTTTCATAGTCCATATACTCAGCACACAGCATATAGTAAAGTAAGTACAACCAGAAAAAATAGATGGGAGGACAAAAGACCCAGGCAGGGCAGAAAGTGTGGATGCTCTCACCAATCACAACTTTGAAGCAAGAGACTAAACATCAATTTTAGGCATTACTAATCCAGTCGGCTAGATAATCTTAAAATACTTACCACCAAGGTTTCAGGGATCATGCTTTCTATGGGCTGACAGCAGACCCACCAAAGTTGACACAGTCAATCAATACCAGGCTCTGGCAGGTGAGTCCTCACTCTCCTTCCAGCCCAGAAAACAGGGCTGGACTAGTCAACTCACAATTTAGCAGTCGGCTCACAAACCATCAGTGAGACGAAATTCAGCCTGGATCCTCCAGTGACCTTGGCACCATGGGAAGTGTCCCGCTCTTCAGCACACTGCAATCACAGGGAGAACACTTCCACACTGACTCCACTCCTGCTCGGAAAGTCACTTCTCCTTTACCACTGTAGTTGGACAGGAGCTGGGTAAACTCCTAGAGAGAAGCTCCGCAATGCTCTGCTGTTACTCCCAAAGTGAAAACTCTGTTCCTCTCCAAAGAGAAAATGGAAAACGCAATGGCAAGCCAGAAGAGGGCAGGGATCTGCCATTCCTGTCAGGCTGTCTGGATTCAAATGAAACACTGTGGGGGACCAAAAAATAACACGTAATGATCACCTGGCAAGATTGTGGCAAATCTGGTGCATCCGGTTGCTGGCTGGAAGGATAAAGAGGGTGTCGACCCTAGTGAGGCAATTTTTATACTATCGAACTGATGATGTCATCCAGGAGGTATATCTAAGGTAGAGCTAATCCTCTCTTAGGAGACCATGTTGTAGGGATTTAAACAATCCATCTCATTCACCGCAGTTCTAATAAAATACCTGCTTTTTTTTTTAATTACCACGGCCTGAAAACATTTAATTCCATGCCAGGATTTGAACCCCTCATCCTTTGCCTACAAAACAAACGCACCTTTCATGTGCCACTGGGCTGCAGGACTGGTTAGAGCATCTATAATGATGTATCAGCCTGGATGCCTTTACATCTGCTTTAAATCTCATGGATACGACATTTTAACAATAGACATTCATAAAGAGTACAGGCTGTTAAGGGGGGAGGCGGGATACCCCTGCCCCCCCCCCCACCGCCACATGGTGTGCCTGCCACATGCCCTTCCATGTGACGGTCGGTGTTCTGAACATTGACCACTAGGTCGCTACTGCCTGTTACTTGCTTTCTTCACCCTATAATCCTGTGCCCCCTCCCTTACCTCCCACCTCAGCACCAGGCTCAGTGCTAAAGCAGCTAACCAAAAAGGGGGCACTCCATGTTTGTGTGGCGCTTCATATTAGATCCTTTTAAGCAGCTACCCTTTATTTTAAACTCATCTTTCTAAATTGCTTGGGGCAACACAAAAGTTTCAATAGCTCTAAACCTAGTAGGACATTTATTCTGTGACTTTTCAGCTTCATATACTGTACGTTTGATAAATTGCTAAAACCCATCTTAATTTTAGGAAACATGGATTTTCCGATGCAATGCTGCTAGTGTACAGTATGTGGCAGCTGCTGCATGCTGCCATCTGCCCATAATTGCTTCCTCTTTCCCTGAGAGTGTGATTTAATTGTGGCTGCTACATCAGTCTCCTATTATAATAATGTCACCAGTTTTTATCAATCAGATATTATCTATGAAATCCTCACACTGACTTCAAAAAATATTTTCCAGTAGATTCCTTCTCCTTTGAAATCCATTTAAATGAACTTAAACTTTTAGTGCCCATTTTTATGGGCTTGTCCTATCTGACCGGGAGAGCCAAAACCCGGGACACTGGCTAAAATACAGCACCTCAGTAATATCAAACAGAAATAAAAGGTGCACAAAGAAAGTCAAAAGACATAAGTAAATGCTCAGTGATTTATTGTGCCTACCGACAGTAAGAACAGTACAAAGCCCCAACACTTCGAACCCCTGAGGGTTCTTCCTTCTATCTTGTTGCATTATTACTTAACACATAACATTCTCGTTTTCAAGTTTACTGCCCAAAACTGTGGAACCTAACCTGGTAGAGTTCTATTTTATTCTGGCTAAACTCCCTCCCTTCCCTGAATTTCTCCCCCTGAGGCCACCTCCTGGTTCAAAGACCATCTCTCTGGCCAAACTCAACAGGTCAAAATCAATGCCACCCTCTCTTCCAGTAGACCAGTCCAAACTGGCGTCCCACAAGGGTCCATTCTTGGCCCCTTACTCTTCACTTTCTTCCTAAACTCCCTCCCTCATTCCTGCAGTGGGAAGCTGCTGCTGTATGCAGACAATGCTGTGGTTTTCTGGAAACACCCCCAACCACACTCACTCCAAACCGCCCTCCAGGGCTTCGTCAGAGAGCTTGAAGCCTGGTTCTCTGAGCACCGCCTAGTACTGAACTACAGCAAGATGAAATCCATGATCTTTGCACACCGCCAAAGCCCACTCAGCAGCTGCCCGTTAACTATCCTGAACTCCCTAGGCGTCCTGCTTGAACAGGTCTCCTGCTTCAGATATCTGAGTATCACACCTACCCCCGAAACCCTGAGGTGTTGGAAGTAATGAACCTAGAACCCCTAACCCTTAATATTCAATCTGATCTTACAAAATGGAATTCTGCAATATTCTCTTTCCATCAGAGAATTGACACAATTAAAATGAACATCCTACCGTGCCTTCTGTATCTTATCCAGAACCTTCCCAGTTTTCCTTCTTCCTTTTATCTCAGATCTTGGCATAAAATGATTTCAACTTATATATGGGGTCAGGGTCACCCTAGGATCAAGTTATCTATTTTGAAACTTTCTCTGGTGGGGGGGGCACACTTCCTGACCTCACTTTATAGGCTACTGCAGTGTTTCTGCGGACCATTCTTATGTGGCTGGCAAAAACTACCAGTCGCCCTGGAAAACTCTGGAATTTCAAATTAACGATTTATTTCATATACATAAAATACTCATCATTGGAAGACCGATCTTTACCACCTAAAGCCTTTACTAAAATAACAGCTTATACATACCAGACATGGAAGAAACTGAAAAAAATGAAAAATATATGCCCCACCTATGAAAACTATAAATTAATTGCAGAGGAAGAGACATTCCTTTCAAATTCTATAGACCTTGCTTTTATTAATTGGAGGCGGCTCGGTTTATCCCACTTCTATCAGTTTCTATCACCTCAGGGTATTAGTACTTTAGTATTAGTAGGTATTTAACTCCATAAAATCTTGATTTGAATTACGTTAATCAGACCAATTTCACTATTTCCAGGTACGTAACCACATCTTAAGACATCCATATATTCAACCCAATCTCCCGAACCCACTAACTGGGCTACTAAAAATATTTGATGGGGCTCTGCAGAGGGGCTTGGAGAGCCATCTAATCGGGAATATTTGCCGGGCTCTTAGGGAGGAATTAACATTAAATACAAATTCCATTTTGAAGGAATGGAATAGGGATCTTGACCTTGAAATCTCCTGGGAGGACTGGTCGGTGGCCACAATTCATGCCATCAAAATAACCTCCTCACCTACGTGGCATGAATTTGCCTGGAAATGCCGTGTAAGATATTTTCGTTCACAGGCAGTCCTCAGACATTATCTACCAGAGAGATATGGTCACTGTTGGCTTAATTGTGGCTGTCATGAAGCCTCTTTGGGTCATGTCTTCTGGTTATATCCTTATATGATGCCATTTTGGATTTCACTTCAAGATGAAATCACTAAATGCTTGAAGGAAAATGTTGAACTCACAGCAGAAAAGGTTCTGTTGTCAGTCTACCCCAATCATTCTCCATCTTGGTGTAAAACACTTCTGCCAGTCTTCTTATTGGCACCCAAGAAGGCTGTAACTAGAAGATGGATGACTGATAAAATACCTACAATATGTGAGTGGAGATCTATTATGAAACAGATATATTGTACTGAAGGTCTTAACTCTAAGACACAACACAAAGGGCCAATCTGTATGTTAAAATGGCAGAGGTGGATCATTTATCAGGCCTCGGTTGACCCAGAATTCTCTGTCGGCTGCGAATGAAAGAAGATGTGGAGGGGGGGAAGAGATTTTGGGAGAGAAGAAATTATGCGCAGTATAATGTATAACTTTCAGTGGGCTCTTATCAGGTCCTTCTTGTAGCTGAGTTTGGTAAAGAAGGATAAAAGTGTATCCTAAAGGCAACCGCATCAGGGTCCAGACTGGATGTAACTAGTGAAAATTTTGTGCTGAATACTGCAACTATATATATATAGTGTATGGTGGAACGCTGTTCCGCATGGAAACCCATGCCTGGAACAGCGTTGTTGTCCTTCACTCGGTGCGTCACGATCTTGTTGTGCTGCACCCAGTGCGTCACCGGTGCAGCACAACAAGATCGAACACATTCGCGCATGCGCAATAGAGCGGCGCGTGCGGCAACACGGAAGGCGGCACTTTGGCGGCAGACACAGAAGTAAGCTTTTTCCCCAGTGTTCGAGTGGTATTTATAGTTGCCCATCACACTATAAAGATTGTGTATGAGCAACCATACACAAACAGGCAGTTTTGCGATCTTGAGGTTTCGTGGTAGCGGACCTCTCGACTCACGCTCTCGGGGTCTCAGGTTACCACGGAAACCTCTCGGCTCACTAACTGCCTGTTTTGTTGTATGCTTGCGCATACACAATCCTCTATATATATAATATGAATCCCAATGTGCTGTAATGATCCAGTCTATTTTTTTCTGTAAAAGTAGCAATGATACTAATTACTCAAGGTATTGTGTATTTAATGCATGTGCAAAAAACTTCAATAAAAATTAAAATAAAAAAAAAAAAGATCTCCAAGTGTCACGCTTGACACCTCCCTCACCTTCCACACGCACATTCAACATGTCTCCTCCTCTGTTAACACCAGGCTAGGAATCCTATACAGGCTTAGGCACGTCCTGTCCCCGCAAGCTCTATGTCTGGTGGTGTTTTCTTCTGTCCTATCATTGGTGGACTACGGCATTGTGATCTATGGGTCTGCAGACCGTACAGCCCTACACCATATCAACCTAGCCCTCAATAAACCCTACCGCCTGGTCTCTGGTAGTGCCAGATTAACCCACACGTGACCTCTACAGGCTTATGGGTTAGCTGAACTTTTGAAGATAGACTTAAGTATCACACATGCCTCATCACTAAAAAGATTCTTCTGAAGCTAGCGCTCAGTGGCCTCCACCCCCTCATCCAACCTGTACCACACCGAAGGGCACCAGACACTCTTCGAATTCATCCCTCCTAGTTCCCCACTGTAGGACCTCACTAGGGCAAAGGTCCTTCTGCTACCGAGCACCCCGTGGCTAAACAACCTCCGTCTCCCTGGTCCCCAGTCTCAGCCAGTTTAAAGCTGGCTTCATGACCCTCCTCCTTAAGGCCGCAGCCTGTGACTGCAATTAATTTCATTCACCTCCCTCCCTGCATCTGATAAGAGGCCAATATTACTTTGGTTGACCTAGTACAGCATGGAAACCCTCTAGAAAGAGACATACGTGTTAGATTGTACCTCATATTTATTCTACAGGTCCTCAAGTTTGCTGTATAACACTTGACTCAGGGTTCCTTTTTGACCCTGCGATACTGTAACGTACCAAATTTATATAACCATGTTTGATACAGGATCTAAGTTAGGGTCCTGACTCTGTACCTAACAATGTAAATATCCCCGTGCTGTATGACCGATGTATTGTACTGTTACTGTTTGTTTACCCTCTTCTCTTTCTGACGTGGAGCCTTTGCAAAGGAGTCTATGACCCAAAGGATTGTAATTCCGATTATCTTCAATAAATAAATAAAACTACAAAATGAAGACCAGAGGAAGCCAAACCTGGGATGCTGTCCCCAGCTAGCAGGCCCGCCATGTGGCAGTCGGGGTTCTCCACCGACCACACTTTTGGGCTGAAGACCCCTGCCATTCTGGCTCCTGAGCCAAACTGAAATGGGCAAAAATGAGAGAGCTCTCCTCCTCGATGCTTTGCTTTTTTTGTTTTTGTAATTAACCCAGCATACCTCTGGCCACTTCTACAGCAATTCCTGCAGCTTCCTCTACAGCCTTCCTATTCCCCAAAATTGCCCATTTCCAATCCATTCTATAACTGTTATTTTACTACACACCTCTGTTTCCTTTTTTTTTTTTTTGGTTTGTTTTGTTAGTGGAGGCTGTGAGAACCAAACCTAGGGCCATTGGCATCCAAGCCCTTGTAGACCATTACTACCTGAAGTCTTTCCCACTTGCTTCTTCAGCTCACTGATCTCTCGAAACTTGAGCTAGTTATCTGCTGCAGGTAGGACAAAAAGAAGGCAGAGCCTTCATTGCAGCCACATACATGACCAGAACCCCTCCTACAAGCGGGCAACAGATCCCACTTCCTAGAAACCCTACCTCCTGCCTAACCCTGCCCCTAATGGATGGAACTACCGCCTGTCCAGGTGTCATCCTGGGTATTCCCCCCAGATAAACTGCCCTGCAGCTATCCATTGCAGGCTTTGGCAATGGGGATCACTACAGGAAGCCAAAACTAATTTCCCCAACCCACTATTGCCTGAGCCCAGAATCCCGAACCACCAAATCCCGACAGTGGGATTTGCTCTCCCAGTTTGTTATATTAATTCCAGGGAGTCGAAAGCAGTCGCCCCGAACACAAAAACATGCAAAATCCACTGTCAGGTTTTGTGTTCAAATTCGGGCTCAGGCAACAGTGGGTCGGGGAAATGAGTTTCGGGTTTTCGTAGTAGACCCCTGACAATGACTTAAACTTGCAACTGCAGAAGCGCAGGCCCGTCAAGTTTGGTATGTCTTACAGTGTGTATGAATACCTGAGGCTACAGAAACACTGGCCCCTTTTGGGCCTGCACTTCCACAGACAACAGAACTCTTGTAATTTGGATATCTTGGCTTTATATCTGTGGCTGCAGGGGCCTGTGCTTCTGCACACAGAAGCAGTGTTGTGATTGGGTATCCTGGATTTCTATCTGCAGTGACAAGTGAATATGCATGTCTTGCAGTGTGCATGCTTTAGATACAAATCCATGAAGGTAGCACATCAGGGCATTTGTGTAATCTGGAAACAGTTGTATGTTTGTCTTACCTGATGAAGGTTCTCTGTGGTTGCTTGTGGGGGGCTTGTCCTTTTGTTACCTGGGGGGGGGAGTTAGGGTCGAAAATCCTAACACCACATTTCCCTGCTTTTGTTGCTTTAAGTTGAACCCTAACTGGTGCATTAACACAGTTTCTTGCTGTGTGTGTGTGTGTGTGTATATATATATATTATATAATATAGAGGATAATGGATATCTTTCCTGTCGGTAACGTTATGAACCTTGAGAGCGAAGCTCGAGAAGTTCGGTTGCCAACGGCAACCTTGAGATGAACCAGCACGCTTGTTACTGAGGGGAAAGGTATCCATTATCTTTTGTAGTGTATGGTGGCACACCACACTGTCATAAGCTGTGAAAGTAACACGGAGACATCAAATGGCCAGCCAGCCGGGCCTCCCCACCACCACCAACCACGCAGTCTAGTAATCACACGGAGATCATCTAGTGGAAGTGTAAAGTTTTTTTGTTTTTTTTTACTTACGGTTCAAACAGGGAACATGAAACAGTAAACGAGGAGCCGTGACATTTAACAAAGTAGAGCAACTCACTCTCGCTCTCATTTTCACCGCCACGGCCGATTCCTAGTTGTATAACACGCATGTGCTAGCACAGTCAGTGTTGTTATGCTGTAGTAGCTACATAGCCAGTGCAGCATAAAACCTACAATGACATAGCTACTACAGCATAACAATGTTTTGAAAGTGATGGATTTTTGTGAATAACATTCCATCATGTACTATATATAAAATGAAACAAAATGTTACCTCAATTGAATAAGTGGAATTGTCCATTTTTCAAATTTCAACCTCATTTACAATGTACCTTATGTACTGATGTTATAACAAGCTGTTTCATATTTCCTCCTTGCCCCAGAATGCATCTGGAAATGAGCTGGTACCAGCTCAGTATGCCCTTCCTGGTAAAACTTTTGAAATAAAGCATGGCACTGCATCAGCTGCACAGATTTATAATACCAGGATAGCCTGCGATGTAGCATCTCAATTTCAGTGGAGGTCCCACTTCTACTCAGTTTCAGAGCTGTATGGACTGCAGCATATGAACATCGGGGGCCCGATATTCAAATATGCGCAAAATGGAGTGCAAAGATTTGCACTGTGCTTTGCAACTGCCCAGGTGCCCGAAGATACTATATTCAGTCAAATAATGTACTAGCGCTGTTCGACTAAATATTGGGCCATATCGGCCCAACGCTAAGCCACTTAGCGCTGCCCCAACAGGGCTCCCAAAGTATGCTGCCAGAATGGATAGTGCTGGAGCATCATTTGCAATATTCAGAGGGACCCATGCAAATGAGCTCATTTGAGCATACAGGGCACTAAGGGACCATTTGCATGCCCATTATGGGATCATTTGCATGGGTAGCGAGGCAGGTTAGCGAAGCGCCACCTTCCCAGTTGCCTGGTCCCAGACATGTACATATCCCTGGTGCTAGTTGTGTGTCTCCCCCAACCCTCCTGATCGCCATCCCTTGGCATAAACAATATGATCCCTGCTGCTAGTGGTCCCCCCCCACCCCATCACCATCCCTAATGTAAATTATATGATCCCTGGTGTTAGTGGTGGCCCCCCATTCCAACCCGATGTAAATAATATGCTCCTGGTGCTAGTGGTTCCCAAAACAAATCTCAGCATGGAGTACAAAAAATCCCAACCTCCTGACCTCCAGTGGTCCCCCCCACCACCACCACCACCGCGTTACTGGGCACAATCCCCAACCACTCACCTAAGCATTATCTGGCACAGCCATCCTCACACCTCCTCGGCCAGCTGCCATATATACAGGCAGGTAGCATGACTCTTGTTTATAGGACAGGGTGTGTCGATTGGGGGTGGACCACTGCACAGAGAGCATATTATTACACCAGGGATGGCGATCGAGGAGTCACTGCACAAAGGATCATATTTATGTGAGGGAGGGGGCCACTAGCACTAGGAATCATTTTATTTACGCTGGGACGGCGATTGGGGGTCACTAACGCCAGCAATCATATTATTTACACCAGGAAGGGATGTTGATCGGGCGCTTGCACCAGGGATCATATATTTTACAGCATGGGCTGGAGATCAGTTGGGAGGGGGGCAGGGATCACAGGGGCGGTTATGCTCCCCCAGTGGCCAACTAGCTAGGTGGCTGCATTACCTTCAGCAGCCACTAGGGTTATCTGGAATTATGTCAGGGCTTTTTTAGGCGGTATTTGCATTGTGCAAAAGGACCACGCTAAATCCTTTTGCGTAGTGCAAAGTCTCTGAATATAGGGTAGCTCACATATTCGTGGCCACGACACTCCCCTTGCCCACATGCATACATTGTTTTGTGTGGGCCCTAACCCTCTTTGCCCATACAACAGCACCTTTTGAATATGGGAATCCAGCACAAACGCCAGTTTGCTTGGGCAAAGACTCATTAGCACCCGCACAGACTTTTGAATATCGGGCCCCGAGTACTTTGGCTCAAAGGTATGCCATGAGACAGAGGCTCTGGGGACTTTTCAAAATAGGATCTCCTAGTTGCAGGTTTGGAGCCAATCTAGATAATGCGGGTGTGTCAGAAGGCGCCAAGCAGAATTACCAAATTAGAGCCTGTTTTATCTGTGTATGGAAGAGATCAAGATTCAATGTTTATATACTAAAGAAACATTGAGTTGTGCCCATGTTGTCCTTTGGGGGGGGGTTGCCACCTCCACCCTTATGGAACCTGGTTAGATTCCACAATATTGTAACGGAATAGGGTGTGGCTGTGGCTGGGCTGGACATTTTTATAGTTAGGAGGAATGTCATAAGAAGTGGGGATGTGGCCAGCCTGCTGGCAGAGTTGAAGCGCTAGCATTTATGACACCAGTGACCCGGAATCGGGAGCAAGCTCAAGTCATCGGAGGTGACTGGGGGAGGGGGGAGGAGGAGGAGGATTGAGTGTCTCAGAGGATGCTCTCCTCCTCTTCCAGGGCAAGAGGTTTTCATTCTCCATTGCAGTGCTGCCACCTGTGCGACCATAGGTAGTATAGTAGTCAAGAGGTTCAGAGGTCCAAAGGATTGAAAGGATGTCATGGTCATTAGAGCATGACATGTCTTATGTGTGCATACCATTGATGACATGACACGCGATATCTTCAGGAGAAAGCGAAAAAGTGAAAATCGCCCCAGCTACCACAACAGTGGACCCCAGTATATTTAGGCCCTGCAACCCTACCTCGGTGCTGCCTGACAACACAAGAAAATTGGGGTTCTAGGGACTTGGATATGTTGTTCATCCACACTGTCTGGCAGGTTCCTTGCCGCTTTAAATCTTGCCGGAAGGTCTTCAAGCTGGCTCCTCCCACCCACCCGGGTGATAAAACTCTTGGCTCCGCCCCATGACGCCAGATCTTCCTTACCGCTTGGAAGCTCAGGTTCCCTCCTTAACGCTCTGCGTATAGACTGGATCCTAATTCTTCGGTTCACCTGAAAATAATTGTAAAGTTTTCAGGACTTCGGTCTGATTTCTCCCTTGCGGCTGCGATGGACAAATCGACTCCCAGATTTCGGCGGTGCCCATGCGGGCAGAAAATGTCCAGGATGGATCCGCACTCCACGTGCATCTACTGCCTCGGCCTAGATCACGACCCACAGGCCTGCAAGTTATGTCGTTCGTTTTCGGTCAATGTCCTGGAAGACCGCGCTGCCCGGTTACAGCTTGGGCGCCCCGAGAAGCGCTACTGCCGGTGAAGTCCAAGGAGGCCCGTTGGGCGGTGTCTGCGGCGGCTGGCTCGGCTGAGCAACTCGAGCAGATGATCGCCCTTGAGGAGGAGGCGGCCCAGGCCACATCCTCATCTTCCTCAGTCGAGGCATTTATCCCGCTCTCTCTGGGATCCTCCTACACAGCTTCTTTTAAGGAGCTTTGCCAATCCCTTTCAATGAAGGGAGAGGGGCCATCGGGACACTCTTCTCAGTCCAAAAAGAAGAACTCGAAAGGTAAGTCCCACCATCGGCGTTCGTGGGAGTGGGAGAGGTCCCCTTCCTCAGACAGTCAACACTCGACTTTGGCCGAGGTTGCGGCTAAGGCCGCTGGCTTCACGGTGTCCCCGTCAGGTCAGCCGGCCGAGACACCCGTCGATGCGGTCAAGATTTTTCTCGACCTGTCGGACAGGCTGTCGACTGGTGAAGCCGACAACCCTTCTTCATCGGTTCCCCCGGTGGAGACCGAGGACTTAGCTGCGCCTCCTGTGCCAGAGTACCCGGTCAAGGCTCCCGAGCCGAGGGAAGAGCGGGTGTCCCTGCCCCTTCCCAGACCCCCTTGGAAACACCGAGGGTCTCTGTCTCGGTCTCGGACCTCGTCTTGGTCCAGCCGATCCCGCCAACATCGGCAGTCTCGGCACCGAGGTAAGCAGCGGCGTCACTCATCCTCGTCTTCCTCCTCGAAAGAGGAGCGGCTTCGGCGCATATTGCGTCGACGCTACGAGGACTTAATGTGGCAGCAGTTACTTTTGTCCGGGAACAAGCCAACGCCGTTGCCTTCCCTGGCCATCAAGTGGCTGTCACCCGAAAGGCCGAAACAACCCCTCGCTGTAGTCGAAGTGCCCAAGCCTGGGCCAGTTGTTCAGCCGAAACCAGCTGCCCCACCGATTGTGGTGGAACCTCCGCCTTCACAACCGAAATCGGGGGCGCTGACCAAGGACTCTCGGTCGGGTCAGGGTCTGCCCACAGGTTGTTGGTCACCCTCACTCCCGACCGTCCTCGGCAGGTGGAGGGTGGCTCAGGCCCCAGGCAGCTCTTTGCAGACTCCTTGGAATCCGACGATGACTCTTCCCTGTTTTCCAGGCCCCTTGACCTGGAGTCCTCCGGGGGGGCAGTCGATGGACGCGAGCCCATCATCGTTTATGGGTCTGCTTTGGCTCATCTCGGAATCCACCGGGATGCAGCTCGAGCTCATATCCAAGAGGGCCAAGTATCCCCTGACGGAGATGCTGGACCGAGGGGATTCACCCACGGAGGCCTTTCCAGTGGCTGAAGCCATTGTTGGCTCAGCCTTGGAGCTCTGGCAGCGGACGACTTCCTGCTCTGCGCCTTCGGCCAGGATGGCCAGGAAGTATGCGGTCCCTACCGGCTCTTTGTCTGGTTTTTCGGAGCACCCCTCTGGGGAGGGGTTAGTCATCGATAGCGTTTTCCGGCGTTCCGGGAACGCTGGGGATGTGGATAAGCCCCCCCATCAAAGAGTCCAAAAAGCTGGACTATGCCGGGCGCAAGGTGTACGCTGCGTCCTTCCTAGGCCTCCGCCAGGCCAGCTCGGTCATGCTGATGGCACACTTCTCCCACGCCCTCATGGGCTCCCTGGATGAGGTGATCCCTCATCTCCCGGCTGACCTGCAGAACACGGTCAAGCAGGTGCAGGACCAGGGAAGGGCGGTGACGAAACAGCAGCTCCAAACGGCTCTGGACATTGGAGCCTCCTGTGCCAGATCAGTTGCGGCCGCCGTGGCCATGCGCCGCAGAGCATGGCTGAGGATATCCACCTTCACGGCGGATACCCAGTATAAACTGGCGGACGTCTCCTTCTTGGGGACTGCCCTGTTCGGCCCTGGAGTGGAAGGCCACCTCCAGCGGATCAAAAAGCCCAATGCTACCTTGGACTCTGTCACCTCCGCCCAGAAGGACAAGGGCCGTCATCAGTAACATATGTCCTTTCACCCTTCTGCACCTGTGGCATGTCTGGCCCAACAACACCAGCATCAGGGCCAGCAGACTCGCGCTTGGTATCCCAAAACCAAGCCTGCGGCTTCCTCTAACAGGAAGCAGGGAGGGAAAGGCCCAGGAGGTCCCTCGGCCGGTCCCTCCTCCAAGTCTGCCCAGTGACGGGTTGAGGGGTGTCGCCCCCAGCCTCGTCACTCCCCCGGTCCCCCCATGGGGGGACGGCTCCGCCACTTCCTTTCCGCCTGGTCCGCTATCACCTCGGACCGCTGGGTGTTGGAGGTAGTAGGAAAGGGCCTGCCCCTGGAAGTCGAGCAGGCCCCGCCCTTCCGAGCCGTCTCCCCTCAGGGGTCTACGGGGTCCGCAGCCTCTCTGTTGGCTCACTGAGCCGACATTGCCCTGCTCCTCGAAAAAGAGGTGATCAGGAAGGTGGCGGATCCTCCACCAGACCCGGGGTTTGTGTCCAGGTACTTCCTGGTCCCGAAACTGATGGGGGGCTGGCGCCCCATTCTAGACCTGCACGACCTGAACAGGTTCCTAAGGTCTCGAACCTTCAGGATGGTCACTGTGGCTCAGATCATTCTATCCTTGGAACGAGGCATGTGGTTCTGTTCTCTGGACCTCCAGGACGCGTTCTTTCACATTCCAATCCGTCCGTCCCACCAGAGATTCCTCCACTTCAGGACAGAGGGATCCCTCTACGAGTTCCGGGCCATGCTCTTCGGCCCTTCCCTAGCTCAGGGTCTTCACCAAATGCATGGCAGTGGTGACAGCATTCCTCACGGCGCTTGAAGGTCCGTGTACCCCTACCTGGACGACTGGCTGATTGCAGCCTCCTCCAGAATGGAGGTGGAGGCGGTCCAGAGATCTAGCCCTCCAGGTTTGCTCTCAGGTTGGCCTCCTCATCAAGCGAGGCCAGGATTTCGTGCTAAAGCAGGTGATACACAGTTCATCGGGGCAGGCTCGACTCTCTGACAGAGCAAGCTCCGGTGGACAGGGCCGAGGTTCTTTCCTCCTTGCCCAATCATTTCAGGTTGGGCAGTTACATCTCCGGGACTTCCTGTGCCTCCTGGGCCTCATGGCGGCCTGCAGAGCGTGGTCCGTTGGGCCTGTTTGTACATGCGTCCCCTTCAGTGGGAGCTGGCCAGCCAGTGGTCACAGCACTCCAATCCCTTGGATCAGCTAGTGACAGTGACCCAGGGGATGTGGAACGCACTCCAGTGGTGGACCATTCCAGCACATCTGCAGGAGGGCATCCCGTTTGTCCGCCCCGAGCCGACGGTCTCTCTAATGACCGATGCTTCTCTGATGGGTTGGGGTGCCCATCTGGTGGAGCACAGAGCGCACTGCCTCTGGTCCCCTCGGGAGTCCCGATGCCACATCAACCTGCTGGAGCTTTGAGCGGTTGCCTAGCCCCTCACCGCCTGCCTCCATTTCTATGGGGTCAAGTGGTCCAGGTCCAGACGGACAATACCACGACCATGTACTACCTAAACCACCAGGGCAGGACCGCTCCATGCCTCTGTGCGGGAAGCTCTCCGCATTTGATCACTGATGCGCAGCCTGGGCGGATCTCCTTGCCATCCATGTGGCAGGAGCCTCCAACATTCTGGCCAATGCCCTAAGCTGGATAGGGGCTGCGTCCCACGAGTGGTCTCTCCTGCCCGAGGTAGTACAAGATCTGTTCTCCCACTGGGGTATGCCTCAGGTGGACCTGTTTGCCTCCAGGGAGAATGTGAAGCTGAGACTGTTTCATGCCGCCCCCTCCAGCAGGGCTCGCTGCAGGGGATGCCTTCTCGAGGCCGTGGACACCGGGCCTCTTCTATGCCTTTCCCCCATTTCCCTTGATCCACAAGGTGCTTCTCAAGGTGAGGAGGGACAAGGCGCAGGTGATTCTGGTAGCCCCAGACTGGCCCCACCAGTTCTGGTATCCAGATCTCCTCAGTCTCAGCTCCAGGCTCCCGAGGCGGCTTCCAGCCTGCCCGGACCTGATCTCAGTCAATCAGGGGAAGGTATTCCATCCGGACCTTCAATCCCTGCACCTGACGGCCTGGTTCCTGGCGTCTAGAGTTCCAGGCCTTGGGTCTTTCCAACGAGGTCCTCAACGTTGTTGAGGCATCCCATAAGGAGTCGACCAGGAAATGCTACGCCTTTAAATGGAAGAGATTCTCCACTTGGTGTCAGGGCAAGGGCCTGGGCCCTTCCTCCTGTTCCTTGGCAAGCATTCTGGACTACCTGTGGTCCCTTTCTCAGCAAGGGCTTCGGTCGACTACCCTCAAGGTGCACCTGGCAGCCATCTTTGCTTACCGGGCACAGGCCGGGAAGCAGTCGGTGGCGCAGGAGAAGGTGGTCGGGCGCCACACCTGGCAGACCTGCAGCCAAGCGGACGATAGGCAGGTGGGTCACCTCCTGCATAGATCTCTGCTATAGGTTGGCGGGCATGGAGCCTCCCAGAGGTATAAGAGCTCATTCTACCTGCCATACCGCTGCATCGGTGGCTGCTTCCAGGGACGTCCCTATCCAGGAAATCTGCAGGGCTGCTACCTGGAAGTCAGCACACACTTTCATTACCCATTACCACATCGACCTTGAGTCACGCCGGGATGCTGGTTTTGGGGCCTCGGTTCTCCAGTCATTATTCCCTAAGTAGGGGGTGTGTGCCTTGCCTCCCTCCTCCCGGAGGGTGCTAGGAGGCTGCCAGACAGTGTGGATGAACAACATATCATGTCCCTAGAAATACAGGTTACTCACCTGTAACAGGAGTTCTAGGAATGGTATATGTTGTTCATCCACACGACCCACCGCCTCCCGGCTCGACGCACAACCTGGCTTCCAGCGGCTAGATCTGGGCGCATGGGGCGGAGCCGAGAGTTTTACCACCCGGGTTGGTGGGAGGAGCCAGCTGGAAGACCTTCTGGCAAGATTTAAAGCGGCAAGGAACCTGCCAGACAGTGTGGATGAACAACATATACCATTCCTAGAACTCCTGTTACAGGTGAGTAACCTGTATTTAAATCCCCCTACCCTGCCCCAGGCTCGGGGGAGCAAGGAAAGGCTAAATGGAGGTACGACAGCTACAAGTGAGGGGGTGCAGGGGAAAGGTAGGCATTAGGTGCTCTGGAGGGAGGGTGGAGGCTGGAGATCAAAGGGGGCATAAATTAAAAAAAAAAAAAGAAAGTAGGGATGCTGTGCCCCTGAATGTCACCCCCCTCGCTATGGGTTTGCCCTGGTAATAGTTCTGTGTTCTAACCATCAGACCACTTCACTTTTCTTTTGCAGACGGAAGCTAGCTGCTGTGACACAGATGGTTTTGTGTGTGTGTGTGTGTGTCTTCTGCAGAGGTGGCTACTTACCCTTTCTCACAGCTGGGTGACTGGTGCCACTGAGCCAGTCGGCATGGAGAGGAGCAGGGGCATATAGGAATATGGCACTTCTCATGGTCAAACATAAACACTTCAGCATTCAGGTCCCTCAGTCATGTCATTTTTCCAAAGAAGGGAGCTAATCTGTCTACATAACTGATGTGGCAATAGGAGGAGGTGAGCACTGCTAGCAAGCTGTCCTGTGTGAGGGTTAATATGTTGTATATTTATTTCCCAGGGCAGGGTCATCTTCTTCTTGATTGTAGCAGCTCACATCGCTCTCATCATCGTCTTTAGGTACCTGAAGAAACCTGTCCTGAAAGGTAAGGGTACCAGTGGTCTGCTTTCAGTCTGGATGTTACAGTCCTTATTAAGGCCATTCTCTGGTGTTTCTGAAGCCCATGTCAAAGGTTTCATTTTTTTTGCCCAGTACAAAGTGATTATCTAAACATTTAAAATCCACAAAATAAACCATGGATTTCCATGCGTTTTTTGAGTTGCATGGTAAAACGTAATGCCTCTTGTTGGAACAAATCAGTAAGGATCTGATGAGTTTTAATGTTTAACATCATTGTTTTACTGTGAATGAAAAAACTGAAACAGGGACACAACATTTGTCATGGTGTATGTATTCTTTTTTTTTCCATCAGTGCAAATATTAGTACCATTACAGTGACATTCTTTTTTTTTTTTGTCAGCTCTGTTTCTCACCCTACCTCACACTCCAGCTGGGTCGCTTGACTAGCCTGCTGTTCCCATCTTCCTGAAGTCCTGGCATCTCTCTGGGACCATGCTCCTGTCTCTTGCCACTACCCCCGAACCTCCCGTCGGATCTAAACTCCCCAGGAGCAAGGGATGCCACTCCTACTTGGCACACTATCTCATAGTGTCTGGTGGGGGAGGACGAGAGGAGAACCCAAAGGTCGTCAAGGACCCAGAATTGATGTGGTGCTGTGCCCGTAGACCCACCTTCGCCTACCAGTGAAAAGGGGATATTTTAACTGTACTCCCCCCCCCCCATTGGCCCAGCAGTGCAGTGCACTCCAGCACAGCACGTGAGCGCTCACGCCCGCAGGAGCACCACCACGGTCGTCCCACCAATTTCCTGGACCCGACTGCTGAATTACTCCTAGTCACCACTAGAGGACTCCAGTCAGCGAGGCCTTATCCCTCCTCCCTCCCAGGAAAGGAGAGCTGTCCTCCGGACGCTCGATCCTTTCCTCCCCAGCCAACCCGATTCCGCTCCCGAACCCGGGTCGCCAGCATGGCACGAGGAGTGGCGTCCAACACCTCAACCCTCAGCACCACTGAGCCAGCCTACAGTGACACTCTTGACCTAACATTTCAAAAAGTGTGGGGGATTAATGTATGTTTGTATGTATGCATAAAACCATGTAAATCCCATGTAATTTTCATAAAAACCTTTTGATAAGTGTAAAATATGGTTGTGAATGTAGCAAAAGAAAGATAGATAGGGGTTGCCCTGCTGCTTTTGGCTGTATCTGCTTTCAAAAGTTGCAATGTCAGAGCTGGTCGAATCAGGACAAAAGTAAAAATCCCATTAAAAGTAAAGCATGCTGAGCCATTCAAACAATACAAAAGTAAATACTAATTAATGGACCTTAATATAAAAGTAACAAAGTACATAGGATTTATGAACAACAGAAGACAGAATTGTCAGTTGAGAATGTCTGCCTTTACTCAACAGTAATATCGTTATACCCTTTTTATGTTGGCTTGCCGTGCAGGTGCAATTAAACATCTTGCGGTAGTAGCAGATTTCGGAGATGTGTCAGTGTGGGCGAATGCAGGGCACGCTTTAGTAGGTGCGTCCCATATTCCCCAGTGAGCCAGCATGCAGACACTGACACAAGAAATATGTAAAGTAGACAAAACTTGTAAAGAAAGTGTCGCTGCAATCAGAGACAAGCTCGTCATGCAGCGGCACAATAACACGCCTCCCGACATGCCTGGTTTGCTGGTGAAGCGTTGGAATAAACATGGTGACAGCGTCTGCCACTGTCTCTTACATGAACCCTATAAAGCCGACTTCGGGGGTGCCCAATCCCCCTGTCGGCATGTTAAATACATCCACAAAGATTGTGTGGCACACTGGGAGCCCAACCCAGTGTGCCTCTGTTTTACAAAAGCCAACTGCCGTTGGCATGTTCCTGCCCCCACCCGCATTGTGTGCCACACTGGGAGCCCACCCCATGTGGCCAACATCACCCCCTAAGTCACCCATTGTGCCCAACATTTTCTCATACCTGAAAAAGAAAATGGTCCATGATGTTTTATTTTATTTTTTAATCTGAAACAAAGAAAATGGTCCCTCATTGTGTTTGGTGCCCCTCCCCAACCTGCACCCACCCTCTGCACCCTGCCTCCCACCCCTCACCCCATACTTACCTCTGGAGGCTGGCGTTGCAATCTTCGGTGGAGCGGGAACACGTCTGCAGTCTTCGAAGCCAACCACGAACTGAAGAAATGCCGGTAAGCTGTATAATGGCATAAATGGGGGTTCAACTTAGGTGGATATCTCAGCCATTTTTTAGAATTTGTCCTCCAAATTTTCAGCATGGGATGCTTGGGACCCCATCTCATGAACACATGCACTGACATCTCGTTACTTCGCCCTGAAAGGTCATTTCATGGTCACTGCTCAAAATCACCTTTCAGGACCGATTAACGAAACAACAGTGCCACTGTTCATGAGGTGGGGTCCCAAAAACCCTATCTTGCAAATGTGGTGAAAATTCCAAAAAATGACCATGTTACAAGTAAAAGGCTAGGCAGTTTCAGCGCACGTGAACTTTGACAATTGTTAATATTTTCCTCTAGATTTTTCAACATTGCCATTTTTCACACCTCCTTATGAACAGTACAGCCATCATTTTTCATATTCTGCCCGAAATGTGTTTTCGCGCTTGTGGCATACAATGGCGCGGTCGCTCTGCAAAATCAATGTTCAGGACAAATTAACAAAATCACAGTAACACTGTTCATGAGTGGAGGTGCCAAAATGCCTATATTGAAAATTTGGTACAAAAACAGCCCCAAAATAATTGTGTCACGGGCGTGTGTTGCACAGTTTCTATACACGCTCATGACGTCACCAGTTTTTCATATTTTCACTCCAGATTTTCATCATTGTCATTTTGTATACCTCCTTATGAACGGTACAGCTGTCATTTTTCACATCCTGCCCGGAATGTGTTTTCGCAACATGTCACCAATGGCACAGTCGCTTGGGAAATCAATGTTCGGGACAGATTAACAAAATCACAGTGACACTGTTCATGACTGGAGTTCCCAAAATGCCTATGTTGAAAATTTGGCTAAAAATCCCAAAAATAATTTGCATTCTACAGGCGTCGTTGCTGTTCTATACTGCGCTCATGAGTGTCGCAATTTTCATATTTTCACTCCAGATTTTCAACAGTGCCATTTTTTTACACCTCCTCATGAACAATGCAGTTGTTGTTTTTCACATCCTGCCCGAAATGTGTTTTCGCACCTGTAGCGCCAAAATGCACAGTCGCTGTACAAAATCACCTTTCATCAAACTAACTCATAGTGCCACTGGTCATGAGATGGCGTCAAAAATGGCCCATGTTGAAAATTTGGAGTGAAAATACCAACAAATGCTAGGGGCATTAGGGTTTCCAACCGTAATGCCCCACCCTGTAGAGACTGACAGGCGTCAGGGATGTGACTTGGCATTGTCAGCTCTAATGCTCGTGCCATTCCACCCCCACCCTGCAGCCAGTGACAGGTGTCGAGGTGTGCCTTGGACTCTTCGGCCCCGAAGTTCACCCCATTCTCCTATACTGCACCTATATCAGCATATTTCCTTGTGGAATGGGGTGAATGTAAGGCCTGAAGACTTCAAGGCACACTGGAGCACTTGTCGATGTCTACGGGGTAGGGTGAGGTGAAATGGCATTAGCATTATGGCCGAAGACCCAAAGGTACATCCCGTGCCTGTCACTCTCTGCAGGGTGGGCTGGGGCCGGGGCCCGCTCACTACTTCACCGCCAATTGTGCATCTCTCTAACTCCTGCACTACCAATGCCAGTGCCGGCAAGCCAACATTCGGCATTGACAAATGCTTGTTTATCTTGTAAGTGTCTAAATTCTTTTAAAAAAGATTTTAGCATATTACTCTCTGCTATATTGTATCATTAGATATGTTATTCCAGAACGCTACTCTCTGAGTGAACCAGCTCTTCTCTTCTCTTCTTAGACTACAGAAAAACATGTCCCCTTCTAATAAAACTGTTACCTTTAAAACAGCAGTACAACAAAACTGGGCAAACAACTTAACCCTACCATTTTTTAACTGTAAAAGGTACCAGGCATCTTTCAGTTGTATTTGGTAGTAAAAATGTCTAATTCCACCAATGTATGATAGCATAATTGACATGGCGAGGGGTAGGATCGAGAAAATTAAAAAAAAAAACTCATGGTGCTTGCAGCATAGGAGGTACTTAGAAAAGTAGATTGGACAGGTATGCTTATATTTGTGTTGTCTGGAAAAATGGAACTTTTAATAAAGTTCAGTTAAATAAAAAAAATGTAATGCCAGCCCATCAGTGCTGCGGCATTGTTGCCACTCTTGGCGCTAGCAATTCTGAGTTGTGCCCCAACTTTGGAGCATTGATGAGCCACTAGGAGAAGGGGCGAGCACCCTAGCAGGCACTCCTGCTGCACTGGGGGATAGGGGGAGTTAGTCAGACTTTGCTGCACTTCCGCCACCTGGGTGATCACAGGAGGTATTGCAGCCGAGTGCTTACAGTTACTTGGTGGTAGATTGCCAGGCTAAGCTCCAGGTCAGTATGTCACAGCTTTCTTGTTCCCGTTACCAACACCTGCGGGGACATCACAAAGTATGGAAAAAAAAAAAAAAAAAAGAACGTGTAGGATAACATATCTGTCACTTGCTCATGGCCCTGCATCACACTTAGTCTCAACTAGGTCTTTGTAAGCCCATTGAGTGGTTTTCAACTGCCCTCCGCTGGCCCCGCCATGGGGGAGGGTAAGCTGTGAGGATCGGACCAGGGTGGGGTTCTTGAGGCTGGGTATAGTGGCCAACCAAGATCTGGATGGGGCAGTCCAGGGGGCAGGAGCATATTACCAAAAAAAAAAAAAATACTTTTTGGCAATATCTTTTATGGGACTAACAAAAAAATTATTATAAAGATCTGACCTGATGAAGACCATTTATAGTACCTCTCAAAGCTAGTCTGTCTCTTAAAATTTTTATTTTTTTGTGTTTTCCTTTTCTCCCCATTACTGGTGCTGCCGCATCTACCCAGGGTGACTCTCAGCCCTGTCCCAACCCTTCTGTGGTGCTTATCTCGCAGCTTCCGCACTATGGTGGTTCCATCCGGGGTTCTCTCATTCAGCTGCTCCCTTCAGTACATCATGTGTGGGAGTGTAGTGTGACTAGTTGGATAGGCAGTGCCTGAGAGGTTGCTAAGGCTGCAGAGTGCACATGTGCACCTACGTGCATGACCGTGCACTGGAGCCAGGCAGCATCCCTCTGCTACATCACCAACCCACTGATCTTCTACCTGCGGTCACCCAGGTGGCAATGTACTAGCAAGGAGTGCAACCCTCCCTTCGCGGAAAAGAAGAGCATCTGCTGGGATGATCAATAATCTTTTTTATTTTCATTCCTTGTATCACTCATATAGCGACCCGCTCCCTGCCAATCTTACCAGACAAACTCAGATCCCATCACGGTAGAGGCCTTTCATCCAAGTGGTAATTGGTGTTAACCATGAACTCACAGAGCGGGTTAGCTCCACGACTCACATTGCTGAGCTGTTTAAACATCCACAACTATTCGACTGATTGGGGCCTGTGCATGCTGGACCCCAGTGCCGCTGGTCAGTGGTGATCAGTTGATGGACCTTGGAGCGGGGGAACCAGGAGTGGAGTGTGGGGTGGCAGTAATGGCACCCAAAAGCAGCACATCTATGCTTTTCCACTGACAGGGTACCTCTTCTGTCATCGGGGTTGGGGCTAAACTAATATGTGTTTGCTGTAGAACGGCTGCAAGGTTTTCATTTTTTATAAGGGTGATTATCATCAGAAAAAACAGATTCCTAGTTCAGCCTTTTTCTTTAAGTGACATCTTGATTGAGAAGCCTAACACTCACTGTCTGTTCTTTTCCCACCTCCACAGAGCCACCAGGACTGGTAACTGAGGCCTGCTTTTCACTCCACACTTTCAGCAAAACCAACACATTCTACTATCCTGTCCTTCTGTTCAGTGTCTATACGGTTGTGGGTAAGGGTGAATTTTATCTGTGTTATTAAATATTGTAGAAATAAATTCTAATTTACATGCAAGTCTTATAAAAAGTTCAATTGCCGTGCTGCTGGGCAGTATAAATGCAGGGTGATGATGTGATTGTATGCTGTACATTGAGTTTTGTAAGGTTGGAGCTAAGGTCACACATGAAATTCAATCTCTGAGAGAAGCACGTCATTACTCTCGCCAGTCTTCTCAGAAGGGGTCAGTCATTAGTCAGTCTAGGGGCATGGATGCAAAACATCTTGCTGCTACCTGAATGATCATTGTTGGAGCCTCAGAATCCCCCTCTGGGGTCAGTGTGGACAGATACAAAGGGTGCAGCTTCTTGGTATGTGCACAACCCTGCTGGCTGAGCAAGAAGCCACATCAGTGTTGACTGTAAAGGCAGCCACTTGTCTGACATCCACACTGGAAGGAAGGTGCGGTCCACCCCGAAGGTGATGCGGTATTACATTGCGCTGCCATGCTGATGACGTGGGTTTGGAAGCAAGCCCTGGAAGTTGCATAGGGGGGTAGGCCAAGGCCGAGAGAGCTGCCGCTTGGCAGAGCATCTTCACTGGAGAGAGTTGGCAGTGGATTCTGCCACCCACAGTGACCCCCTGTGGCTGGGCAAGGGAGCTTGCTTCTGCCACAGGGTGGATTGCGAATATGCAAGATGGCTAGAGGCACTGCCTTCGCCAAGGAAGGAGGGAGGAAAAATGGAAGGAGGAAAAATACAGTAGCTATCTAAAAAAAATGTCTGG
Source organism: Neoceratodus forsteri (assembly GCA_016271365.2). Classification (NCBI taxonomy): domain Eukaryota; kingdom Metazoa; phylum Chordata; order Ceratodontiformes; family Ceratodontidae; genus Neoceratodus; species Neoceratodus forsteri. The sequence continues at coordinate 381,153,881 of CM028134.1, read as the reverse complement.
GTTCAGCCCGAAAAGGGCAGATCCCTGGGGATGAGCTACCAGTTGGGGAAGTAAAAAGCTATATGAAGAAAGAAAGGTGCATCCGTAGCAACCCTAATCTCAGACCTGCCCCCAACTGAAAGTTTCCTCCCAGGTTTCTCCCACACCCCTGAGGACGCCTCCACTTTGGGACATCATGACTCTGATGTGCACAACTAATCATGCTGTCCTGCCCATGCCAGGTAGTGTCCTTTTTTCACACAGGTCCACCAGACACACTGCCACTTATATTCACCCCACTACAGGATCTAGATAAGTATGGAAGTAGTACACACTACCCCCTTAGTCCTGCAAACTGTACTTATTTAAGCCAAATCTGACTTTTTAAATGGAACATTTTGCATTTTCTGGGGAATTGCTACTCCCTTACAAAAATTCCAGATCTTGCCATGGGTCACCCACGTGGCAGTATAGCATTGGGAAAGCTGGACCCTGGTGACCAGACTTACTCCCAAACCTAGGATCTGTGTGCCAACTCTAATAATACCCCTGCTCCAGATGGCCATCTGTTGACCCTGATATTCAGGGAGGGGGATAGGAACTGGAAGAAAAAAGGGGGAGAATGGGAGATTTATTTCTAAATGAAGACTGAATTGACCTTTTTACCCCAAAAAAGGCTGTCCCCCAAGTAGGTTAGGAATGAACTGCATTACAAATGCAGAGAATACCGTGGGCCTGATTCGCAAAGCCCTACAGGTTTTTTTTTCTCAATTAAAATGTTCTTGAAAAATAAATTACAACATAACTGATAATAAATAGCATAAAATATGTACAATTATAGTCCATCACAACAACATATTAAATAAGTTGTAATGCTTGACATGGATAATATAAAGTGTTACTTTACTAAATATTTAATTGATTATTCATATACTAGTTAGTTTCATGCTCAGTGTTACTATATAATAATTGGTGACCCCTGATATCAACTCATTTTTGAGAGTAGTAGAAAGCCGTACCAACTCAGTCAGTCATCAGAATGGGTTGATACGACTTTCACAGTCTCGTGCCAAGTTATTCAAACAACATGAAATCTTGCTGTATTCTGACATTATGCAGTTATCCCCAGCACTTGAACTGCTCCGGAGAGGAAAGAGTTAACTGTATGCCAGAGCATAGAACATTGAGCTCGAGCCCGGTTCAAACCTCTGTCATTGCACTTTGAAGTGTAACCATCAGAGTCTTTACTCCGCCTAACTGAACAGTCGCTCCGGAGATTTCTCCTTCGCTTACAGTTCGGTCCGGTCTAAAACGTTGGTTTTACTGATACTTTTCTTTGTTTTTCGGTTCAGATCCCTGTCTGTGGTACAGTAAGTGCATAGGTAGTGGACTTGTGTAGAAAAATTGTGTTGAAATTGTAAAACTAGTTTTTTCAAACGGTTCAGCTGAACCAGTTGTTTGTAATTGTGTTTTAGTGTGTGTATCTGTCTTTTTCTTTTAGGATTTTAGTGTGAGGTACTGGTCCTTATTGGTTCTAAAAAAAAAAAAGTGTTTCATCATTTTTTTTCAAACACCCATAACACGGTTAGGAACCGATAAGGGGGTCTTGCCTGGCTGTTGCCATAAAAAGGGTAAGGGATAGGATGGCTTTGTCTGAGAAACCCAAGAGAAAAACTGGGCCCACTGGGTTTCAACATTGCAGTGAGTGTGGAGAGGCCTTTGCTAAGGCCGATCCCCACACCACCTGTGTTTACTGTCTGGGTTTTGACCACCTGGAGTCAGACTGCCAAATTTGTAAAAATTTCCGTAAAGCCACTCTGGATAAAAGATTGGGCAGGCTTAGGGAGAAGGAGGCTGGGAAGTCCGCTGACCCGGATGGCCAGCCCGGTTCGGTTTTGACCGAACTTGAGGGAGTGCCCACTGACGTGGGTGATAACTCCCTCGGGCAAATGGAGAGCCGATCCTGAGGGGTCGATTCCGGTGAAAAGAAAAAGGAAACAAAAATTGGCCAGTTCGGATCCAGAACCGCATCATCCGACCGCCGAAGAAATTGCCCGGACGATCAGCATAGTTGAATCGCTCAGTCCAGTTCTGACTGATCCGACGCCTTCGGGCAGGCGTTCGGTTTGGTCGGTTCCTCTGGTTCAGGATTATTCCCTTGAAGACTTTTATGAACCGGATTTTGTGTGGGATGATGATTATGATGATGATGATGGTGTGGAAGGTCTGGATGAGCCCATAGAACCAGACATCTCCCCAGACAGACCTTCTGGTGTTTCCCCATCTAGGCTTTCTGAGTCCCCTTCCCACTTTGTTTTACAGGAAAGTGGCAGAAACCCTCCAGCTCCCTTTGGATGAAGCTGTTGAGGAGCAAGAGGAGCCTGACTATGTGGAGATGATGGCCATGCCAGAGTCCCAAGAGGTTGTCTATTCCCCTTCACAAATCCTTTGCAGGGTTTTAAATAATTGATTAGCAGTTTTTTTCTTGGGACAATACTAACTGTACAGAAAGTATTTATATAGATTTTCTAGAAGTGCTGTGTTTGTTAAACACAGTGAGGCAAGAGCTATGCATTTTCACAAAGATTTAGCACTTTTATGAGCAAAACGCTAATCAATTTTTAGAGTTAAATAAATCCCTGCTTTGGGAAACAGACACATAAGTTGCTTAAGACTCCAAATTCTTTACCTCTCGTAGACAGAAAAATGGACAAAAGGTACATGTTGTCAGGCCCAGGTACGGAGTACTTGTACCAGCAATGCACCCATGTTGGGGTTGTGCAGGCTGCAGCCTGTGATAAGGCTAACATACCCGTGGTTTCCCCCCTCCCTCCGATAAAGACTCCAGGAAGCTGGATGCCATGGCAAAGAAACAATACATGGCATCTTCCTTGGGACTCAGGCAGGCTAATTACATGGCCTATACAGCCAGGTACCAGAAGTCCAGATGGGACACTGCACTGAAACTGGCTAAACAGGCCTCCCCCCAGCTTGCCAAGGAGCTGGAGGAGGTGGCTGCTGATGGGACTGAGGCATCAAAAATCCAGTTTCATGCTGCTGTGGACTCCAATGATGAGTCATCAAGAGTCATGGCTACATCTGTGGCTCTTCGGAGACTAGCTTGGCTCAGATGTACTAGCCTATCACAGGATACCCTGGCTAAGGCTATGGATTTCCCTGTTGTAGATAATTCTCTGTTTGGGGAGCAGACAGAGAATTATATGAAAAAGATGGTCGAGTACAGGACCACCTACAGGAGTGCACAGGCCAAGGAAAGGCAGGCAACTCCTTAGAAGCAGCAAGCTAGGGGTAGGGGCAGGCCTTTTCACAGGCCTTTCTACCAGGCACAGGCCTCCTCTCCTTTTTCCCAGAGGGGGTTCTTCAGAGGGAGAGGCAGAAGGGGGATGAGCAGGGCTGCATCCTCCTCTCAGCCTAAGGCTCCTGCCAAGTAGACACCCTGATGTGTCAGCCCGGGTCGACTCCCCAATCCCTGTAGGAGGCAGGCTGGCTTACTGCTCCCAGGACTGGAAGTCTGTTACCTCAGACAAGTGGGTCCTGGAAGTAGTAAGCCAGGGATAGGCCCTCAGCTTCAAAAAATTTCCAAAGCTGAGGGTCAGGTCCTTTCCACCTGCAAACATCTCTGAAACCATTGCCCTAGAGGCAGAGGTTTCATCTCTGCTGGCTCTCAGAGCCATAGAGAAAGTTCCTACACTTCACAGGGGCAAAGGTCTGTATTCCAGATACTTCCTTACCCCAAAGAAAACAGGGGAGTGGTGGCCCATCCTAGACTTAAGATACCTAAACAAGCATCTACTGAAGCCAAAGTTCAAAATGGTGACTCTGGGAATAATTCTTCCGTTTCTAAGGCCAGGGGACTGGTTAGCCTCCCTGGACCTAAAGGATGCCTACTTTCACATTCCCATCAGGTGCTTCCACAGAAAGTACCTCAGGTTCTTTTTTTTTTTTTTTTTTTCCCCCTCTGTGTTTATCCTCCTATCGTACAGAGACCCCATTCTTCAGGATCTCAATGTGGACCCTCCTCAGAGCCTTCTCCGGATCGTCCTCGTATATGGGAGCCCCACTCTATAGATCCTAAATGCCCAGATCACCCCCGGTGGGGTGGAGGAGCCCCAGATCTCCCCCTAACCATGGTTCAAGTGTGCACCTTGCTCTGGACTTACCGGAGCCTCCGAGTGCCGTCCCCCAGGATCCGTCTACTGGTGCCACGGTGCGATCTCCTTTTCTTTTTTTCTCTCCACTCCCCTAGATGCCAGCATGAAATGGGGTTCAAGGAGCCAGGAGACGGCTGGGGCGTGCCTCCTGCTCCAGCCCCTGCTGGCGTCAGGCGGTCCGTTCCTACTACTCTCTTAACACGCTTCCATGGCTCCCTTAGGTGGTGGTAGTGCGGTGGGAGCTTGCAGTCCACCACCCCCGCCCCCCAGAGAAGGAGAGCAGCCGTTGGGTGCTCCAACCTTATCCACCCCTGCCGACCCCCGATGACCTGTGCAAAGTGCCTCAGGTTCAAACTGCCTTCAGGCCATTACCAGTTCAGAGCAATGCCCTTTGGTTTAACATCAGCTCCAAGGGTATTTACAAAATGCCTAGCAGTAGTAGTGGCCTTCCTAAGGAGAAACAACATCTCCATATTCCCATACCTGGACGACTGGCTCATAGTGGATCAGTCCCCAGACCAAGTCAAGTCAGATTCACAAGTGACCCAGCAAGTGCTCACTTCTCTAGGATTCCTTCTCAATCTTCCCAAGGCAGTTCTCGAGCCAGTACAACTCTTGACCTTCATGGGGTGGAACTGGATACTGTCAAGGCAAGAGCATTTCTCCCCTTGGCAAGGGTAAGGGCCATTATAGAGCTGGCCTCCTCTTTCCACCTTATGGTGTCTCGACCAGCAAGACATTTTCTTCAACTTCTGGGCCATGTGGCAGCCTCCACTGCAGTGGCCCAAGGGGCCAGATTTCAGATGAGGGACATCCAGTTTCATTTGAGGGCTTTTTGGTCTCAGAAAAAAGATCCTCTAACCAAGCTTATTCCAGTGACTCAGACCCTGATCCAGGCTCTTCAATGGTGGCAGGATCAGGACAACCTCAGGCAAGAAGTCCCATTATCACTCAGTCTCATTCTGTGATTCTTACCATGGATGCATCTCTCCTGGGGTGGGGAGCTCACCTGGGAGCTCTCACAACTCAGGGACTGTGGTCCACTCAGGAGTCTCTTCTCCATATCAGTCTTCTGGAGCTCAGAGCAGTGTACCTGGCTCTGCAAGCCTTCTCAGAATCCGTGCAGAACAAAGTGGTTCAGGACAGGACAGACAACACCACCACCACCATGTGGTACATCAACAAGCAGGGAGGCACTCAGTCTATGGCCTTGTGCACAGAAGCCATGAAATTATGGTCTCCGGCTTATTCTCTACATACCTCTCTGGTAGCAGTCCACCTTCCAGGGAAGGACAATGTGCTAGCAGATGCACTGAGCAGGATTTCCCATGGCCATCATGAATGGTCCCTGGATCCCCTAGTGTTAAAAGTGATATTTTCAAGATGGGGCACCCCAGAGATAGATCTCTTTGCAGCCCTAGACAATCACCAACTTCCTCTCTTCTGTTGCAGACCCCCAGTCTTGGGTTCAGTCCCTCTGGATGCTCTGATTCTGGATTGGGAAGGGGAATTTCTGTATGCCTTCCCCCCTTTTCCTCTACTGTTCAAGGTCCTGGTCAAGATAAGGTCACAATCTTGCAAAGTGATCCTGATTGCTCCAGATTGGACCAGGCAGCCTTGGTATCCCCTGTTGCTGTCCCTAGCAGTTCATCTTCCCCTGTCTCTTCCCAGGAATCACAAACTGTTAACCTGCTCTCAAGGAAGGATCTGGTATTCTAACCTTCGGTCTCCCAATCTCAAGGCATGGCTCTTGAAGAGTTAGAGTATGCAAATTTTCATCTGTCTCAAGGGGTTCTGGACATTCTCAAAGCCTCTCGAAAACCTGCCACTGGAAAAACTTATAACTCTAAATGGAAAAGATTCAGCATTTGGTGTTCCAAGAAACACATATCCCCAGATACTGCTGACTTGTCTACAGTTCTGGATTACATGGTTCATCTTAATGGCCTAGGCCTCAGACCAGCTACCCTCAAAGTACACTTGTCAGCTGTTTCTGCTTTTCTGTCAGTGGGAAAGCCCTCCTCACTGGCATCTCATCCTGTTTTCTGTAAATTTTTCAAGGGATTGCTTCATACCAATCTCCCTTTAGGGATCCTACTCCTGCTTGGGACCTTAATGTTTGCATTGCTCAGCTTATGCAACCCCCTTTTGAGCCTTTGTCTTCAGCAGAGCTTAAGTACTTGACTTGGAAAACTGTGTTCCTGGTAGCTATTACCTCTGCCAGACGATCAGTGAATTGCAAGCTCTGTCAGTGGAGCCTGATTTTATCTCATTCCATAGAGATAAGGTGGTCCTCAGAACCAACAGGAGGTTCTTGGCCAAAGTGGTTTCAGATTTTCATCTGAACCAATCCATGTCTCTTCCTGTGTTCTTCACTGATCATTCTTCTTCAGGAGAGAGAAGATTACACAGTTTAGATGTTAAAAGGGCTCTTAGCTACTACATTGAGCGTACTAAGGCACTCAGGTTTGACTCCCTCCAGTTGTTCCTCGCTTATGGTGAAATGGGAAAGGGCACACCTGCTACTGAGAGAACTATTGCCAGGTGGATTATCTCTTGTATACAATTCTGCTATGAAAAGCTAGGCAAAATACCCCCTTCCAGCCTAAGGACTCATTCGACTAGAGGTACAGCTGCTTCTCTGGCTGCTGCCAGAGATATGCTCTTATTAGAGATATGCAAAGCAGCCACCTGGAAAACAGTCCATACATTCACCAAGCATTACTCTCTGGATATCCAGGCTAGGAGTGATGCTCGGTTTGATACAGCAGTACTGCACAGCCTATTCTCAAAATAGGTTCAATTCCCTCCTCCATGGAGGTACTGCTTGGTAGTCTACATAATGTCAGAATACAGCAAGACTTCATGTTGTTTGAAGAAAAAATTACTCACCTTAGTAACTGTGTTTCTTCTAATGGAGTCTTGCTGTATTCTGACCTCCCTCCCTGCCTCCCCTCTCAGAACTTGGTTTTTGGGAAGTGGGATGGTAGGAGCAATGTTGCATCTCAGGGGTGTGCTTGGCACTCTCCCTCTTTAATCAGGGGGAGTGGGTTATTGTTATGGTTTGGTAATTATTTTGTTCTGGATTTCTCGACTTGAGTCTTTTGGGGATCCAAAATATTTGGTTGCCTTTTTGGCTAGTAAAATTTAACAATTTCGACTTAGTGGGGGTAGTTAGTTAGTATTAGCTCGTAAGAATCTGACGGTTACAATTCAAAGTGCAGCAGACTGAGGTTTGAACCAACCTCGAGCTCAACGTTCTATGCTCTGGCATAGAGTTAACTCTTTCCTCTCTGGAGCAGTTCAAGTGCTGGGGCTAACTGCATAATGTCAGAATACAGCAAGACTCCATTAGAAGAAACACAGTTACTAAGGTGAGTCATTTTTTCTTACGGCATTTTTAGGCTCGCACTCAACTGCTTTTGGTAGCTTGAAACACACTGCGTGCCGGTTTTCAAACCAGCAACTGTCACAGAAAGGAGCACATAAAGTTTACTTACTGGGCTGAGTAGAATAAGGAAAATATTTCTTACAGATGCTGATAATGTACAGTACTCCCAGGAAACAGAAAAATACCAAGAGCAAAGGGGTCCTTTGCGAGCAGCATAGCGTAGGTGGCTAGCGACATGCCTGCCCGCATTTTGGCTCACTGTTAACAGGTTCTAGCACCAGTTATTATAAAAAATTAAACATATATAACTGTGTGCTTATGAGTTTTGTTTTTTTTTAAACTCCCTCGGTGTGTGATGACTGTATAAACCTCTCGAGCTTCGTTCTCGAGGTTTTATAGGTCATCACGCACCTCGGGAGTGTAAAAAAAAAAATCTCATATTACACAGTTACATATGCATTATTCTCTGTATATTCACTGGTAAGCCCATTTATTGCCTGAACTGATACTACTTTCAAATCCTGTAATAACTTGGCGTTTCAGCCAGTTAAACTGAAAGTGAAAGCCGCCGCCGTCTTACGCTGACAGAAACAAAATACCACAGAAAGGACACTGGCAGTGTTTTTTTTTTTTTTTTTCCGTTAACCACACAGCACTAATCCAACCAGCAACTATGTAAAATAAAGTATGAAGTGCTACATTACTAATTTTTTTTTTACACACCCAAGGTGTGTAATACCATAACAACTCATACCTCGCACTCATAGTTTATGTGGTATTACACACCTTTTCTGCAAAGTATAATATTTTGATTTAAAATTCAGTTGCCATCTTTCAAAAACAGAAATCTTCAGCATGATTTATAATACTGATATGTTTCTATGTACAGATCTTATTCAAGGATATGTCACTCCATTTAGCCACATCATGGAACTGTAAGCCATCGGCATCAAGACCACCTGGAAATTTTTGCAGACTAGGGTTTGCCCATGTCGATGTGCGTTGTTGGCACCTATATAACTTGGGCATCCCCAGCATGCCTCAGTTCTTTCTCCTGCCATCTGCCACTCATTGGTCCACCGCTGCTTAACAATGCCATTGAATTTTTGCAAGTATTCGCTACCGATGCTGCTTCTAGGTTTATTTTATAACTTGATTTTTATGACACCACTGAAAGACTAGGAACCACTGTCCTTTATTGCCATTTCAGCAACGTTAAAATTTATAAAGACGATAACCACTCTCTTTGTATTCATTGCCTTAGTACAAACCACGACATTAAAACCTGCACAGTTTGTCACGGTTTTAACCAGGCAACCAGGAGACATCACAAGAAAGCTTTAGAAGACTTTCGTTTAATTCAGGAAATGGAGAAACAGGTTGCAATGAAGGCAGCTTCACCATTGTCAACCCCTTCTGTTCCCAGTTTTCTGTCAGCCTGTCGATCTCCACGGTCAACAGTGGCCATCACTGATTCGTTGAAGAAAACAGATAAGTCTTTGATGTCAGCAGAAAAACCACCATTCTGAGAAGGATAAGCATTAAAGAGGAGGACGCTTCTTCTGACCATTCCCATTTGCCTATAAGAGGGGATAAGTCTACAAATAAAGACGACTCCCAGGCTCCGGCCATGGGACCTGCCCCCGCTGTGTCTCAGACACCAAGGCCGGGTTCGGTGTTGGCTTATCCTCCCTGTGACCCGGGGTCTTGCAGCCCATTGCACCATTGGGCACTGTCTCATCATCAGCTCCACCATTGACAACCCCTTCTGGCTCAATCAGTGCAGAGGCATTGCGTCAAACAATGTCAGAGCTGTTTCAGTGCCTGCTGCCACTGTTGGTGCCTGCTTTATCCGCACCGCTGGCTGGCTAGCCCACCGTTGACATTACTGTCAACAGTTCAGTTTTCTATCCCTGCCTCTGTGCTGGGTTCAGATAGGCCACCATCAATGGGATTCCCATTGTTGATTCTTCCTCCATTGTTTTGCTGTCCTGTCAACCCTCAGCCTCTGACAGTCATCATCGATGAACTGGAATGCAATCCAGAATTCATGGAGGAAGAGGAGGTCATGAATGAGGAAGGAGCAGTCGTAGATGTGATTGACTCAAGCTCCATTCTGTCCTCTTGCTCAGAGGAGAGTGAGAAAAACACACCTAGATTTCTCCCTAAAGACACCTCTTTTCATGCCTTCCTTTAAAAAGGTTCAGGCTAAACTTGGGTTCCAAGCTGAAGAGGAAAAGACTTTATGAGTTCTTGGAGGTTTCAGCCTCTCCAGCTGTGATTATACGTCCTGTGCATTTTGCACTTGAGGATGCTACTTTGGCAGCCTGGCACAGGCCCACTCAATTGCCTGCAGTCCCCAGCAAGGTGGCTAAACAATATCTGGCCCATTCTACAAAGCCATATTATTCTTCACAGTCTGAAACAGACTCTGTGGTACTTATGACTACTCTTGACAGATCCAAGACACCCAAACTCATGAGCTCTCTTTCTCCAGACAAGGGGTCACGGAAGCTGGATGTAATGGGGAGGAGAACTTTTGCTTTTGCTCTTCTGGGCCTAAGAATTGTTATCATGCATATGTGACTAAATATCAGAATTGCCTATGGAGGACAGTGGCCACCCTGGCTGAAAAAATTGCCTGATGGCCAGGACAAAATCCTGGCTCAGTAAACCATAGCAAATGGCCAGGATGTTAACAGGCACCTACTCATATCAGTCTATGATGTCTGTGATGCTGCAGCCTGGGCTGCTGCCTCTGGGATTTGCCTCCATTGCCACTCTTGGCTAGGGGTGGCTGCTTTTTTCTCTGATAAGCAGCAGCATGTTATTAATGCCTCTTGCAGGGGTAAACAGTTGTTTAGCAATGATGTTGAAAATGATTTACGGGATTTACAGTCTACTAGAATTACTCTTAGATCTTCTTCAAGTATATCTCTTGCAGCAGATCACACCTTATGAACTATAGCTGCCTGGCTCAGGACCACATGGACACATTTTGGCTAGCAGTCTAACTGGAGCCGCCCACAGCAATGTCATCAGGTCAGTGTCCCCCATATAGCAGTGAGCAGCCCCATGCCCTCCCCAGTTCTTTTCCCACCATCTGCCATCGTACTTCAGACTCCACGGAGCTCAGTCCCTTCAGTCGACCACCATCTTTCTCAAAATTTCTGAATTTAGTTTTTTCTTACTCTAGTTTTTATCACTGTATTCCCTAAAGTGATTCTCCTTTTCTTTTTGTTTATGCCCGGATCCAGTAACCTCTTCCATCGCTGTAGCTGCGGACAGAAGATCTAATAAGGATTTTCATAAGGCCTACGTCCACTGCCTCGGCACTGACCATGACATTCAGGCCTGCAAGATCTGCCGCAGCTTCAGCCAGGCTACCTGTAATTGTCAAAAGGAGCTTAAATCTTTCCTTATGGAACAGAAGTTCACCGCCTTGGAGAAGGAGCTTCAGGCTCGGGGCCCCTCTGCTTCCTTAGCCCTGTCCTCAGGCTCCCACTCTGTCTAAGCCGTGAACAAATCGTCGGGGAAGCATCGCCACCGGGAGAAAGACCAGTCCTGACAGGAGGGTTCTCGGTCGCCACGCCCAGCAACGACTGCTTCGGAGTTGTCTTCCAATGTTGGCCATGGCAGCCCTCTCTGCCAGCACTCCTCAGCCTGGCAGTGCTTCGTTGTCAGTGGGCCTTTCTCTTTTCCCACCGACGAGTACCACTGCCTCCCTCACCCTATCTGCTACAGTGCGGACTTTGGCAGTGCGGCCCGTTGGCACCTCCAGCGCTGGCCCTTCATTGCTGGTGTTTCCTCCTCTACTCCCGCCGATGTGCCTGCCCCTGCTGAACATCCCTCCACCTCCTCAGGGGCCACAGTCAGGGAGTGAGGCTGACCTGCTGGTGTTCGGAGTTGGTCGTGTGTTGTCAGGCACTAGGCGTCCCTCTTCGACGCCTGTCACTCTCCCTATGACATCGGGGCTGCAGGCCCCTCAGTTGGTCCCTCAGCCTGTCCATATCATGTCTTTGCTTCAACCCTCACTCCCGATGTCAGGGCTTCAATTCCCCCTGTCGAAGCCACAGGGAGTTGCACCAACGACAGTGACCATCAATGTCCAGGCTCTCTCTTCTTCTACTGTCCTGGACCTAGAGCAAAGGGTTGTCCTGCCTTAAGGATCATCACCGGAGAAGCCTTCGGCGCTATCGCATCACATATCATCGAGACCTGCCCCTTCTTGTTCGTCTATATCATCAGTGCCACCCTCTGAGCCAGGGAGTGATGAGAACTATCGCCCTGACTTCCTCCTTCTGGATGAAGAGGATGAGGAAGACAAGGATGCTGAGGCCTGGACTCCCTCTAGCACCTCCACAGTCTTCTTGGCGGGGAGGATTCTTCTGTTATGTCCAGTCCCCGGACAACCCTCCATCATTACTGTGATGTGGCAACTGCAGGCCGCCATGGGGTTTGATGGTATGGAGCAGGATGTTACAGCAGAACCTGGCCCACTATTTGGGCCTACCTGAGTTCCCTACTATTATTATCCCTCCTTTGATTGATGCATATGAGGATGCCACCGTGGCAGCTTGGTATAGACCGAACCTGATCCCCCATTCCCAGTAAGGCAGACAAACTATACCAGGCCTCCTCTGAGAAGCCCTTTTTGGCTGGGCCCCTCAGGCAGATTAGGTGGTTATAAACATGGCCCATGACTGATCCAAGAGGCCCCAGCACCTTAGCTCGCTCCCTCCCTCCAGACAAGGAGTCCAGGATGCTGGACCTCATGGGCAAGAGGGTATTTGCCTCTTCCATTCTGGCGATAAGGATCCTTAATTATGTGGGCCACATGCTTAAGTACCAAAATGATCTCTGGGAGAGGGCCAGATCAGCTTCCTGGTCCCTCCCTGAGGGTCCCCAGATGCTGGAGCCACTCAGTGCCACCCAGTCTGGTGATGACGTGGGTAGTCATCTTTTGAGTGCTGCCTATGATGCCTTAGATGCCTCATCCAAGGCCTCTGCGGTGGGGATTCACCTGATGAGGTACTCCTGGCTCAGGGTTTCTGGCTTCACCACTGATGTCCAACAGTCCATCTTGAATGCTTCCTTTATGGGCTACAGGCTCTTTGGTGGAGACATACAGGACATTCTTAATGACCTGTAGGCCTCAGGAAGAACCCTGTGGTCTGTTCACTCCCTCTACCACACCCACCAGAGGAGTGGCAGAGGTTGCCTTTTCATTATGCCACCCAGAGATCTAGGTCTGGCACCAAGCAGCCTAGTAAACACAAAGCTACAAGAGTCCTGCCTACCCCCTCCTCCACCACAGGAAAGTCCTCAAGGGGTGGAGGAGTGAGCCTTGCCACAAGCTTAGCATCAGCCTGACTTCTGGCCTGATCCTCTCCATCCGGTACCCCAGGATGCGGTGGGGGGGGGGTCGTTTCTTTCTCCATCTAGACAAGTGGCGGGAGATCACGTCCAACACCTGGGTGCTATAGCTTATAGAACAAGGGCATGCTCTAGAGTTTGTGGAGATGCCTCCAGAACTCCCTCCAAGACCTTCTTCTTACTCCCCAGAACATGTTCACATGCTGCTGGAGGAGATCCGGATGTTACTGCAAAAAAGGGCCATAGAACCCATTCCCGTGAATCAGTGCAACACGGGGTTCTACTCCCACTTCTTTCTCATCTCCAAGTCCACAAGGGACTTGAGGCCGATCCTGGACTTGAGTAACCTGAACTACTTTATCAAGTAGAAGTTCAGAATGGTCAACCTTCCTAGCCTGTTGCCCTTGCTCCGAGAGGGAAACTGGTTCGTTCCCTGGATATGCAGGATGCATACCTGTACATCTGGATCTGCCTTCCCCACAGGAAATATCTCAGGTTCCTGTTTCAAGGGGAGCACAACCAGTTTAGAGTCCTCCCTTTTGGCTTCTCTTTGGCACCTCGGGTTTTCACCAAATACCTAGCTGTGGTGGCAGCAGCCCTCAGGAGGGAGGGCCTTTACATCATTCCCTGTCTGCATGACTGGTTGCCCAGAGCCTAGTCCAGAGAGCAACTGTCCTTGACCCTGGTGCATACCCTGCAGTTATTCAGCCAGCAGGGGATCACAGCCAGTCTGTCCAAGTCAGTACTGACTCTAGGTCAGCGGCTCCAGTACATAGGAGCCATACTAGACACAGCCCAGAGCTCCACCTTTCTGCCCACAGACAAGGTGGAGTGTTTGATAGTGCAGGCCCAGGAAATTTGTCACAGCCAGTATGTCACAGCCAGGACATACCTCAGACTCCTGGGTCTCGTGGCTGCTGCCATTGCCATGGTTCCCTTGGCACGGCTACACATGGACTTTGAGGGTACAGTGGGATCAGTGGACCGACAGTCTGGATCAGATGGTCCTTGTCTCTTCTCCGGTCAAGAAGGTTCTCCTTTGGTGGATGAAACCCAGCAATTTACTAAAAGGGGTTCCATTCTTCATACCCTTCCCTCAGCAGATCCTCACCTCGGATGCCTTGGGGATGGGCTGGGGCACTCATCTGGGTCCTTACCAGACTCTGGTGATGTGGACTGCGCTTGAAGCTCAACTCAAGATCAATGTCCTTGAGATGAGAGCCATCCTCTATGGCCTGTAGGCCTTCCAGTCTCACCTCTTCCCAGGCCCCCTGCTAGTGCAGCCGGACAATGTCAGGGTAGTACACTACAACAACAAGCAAGGGGGAACCCATTCTTGCCTCCTACGCCAAGAGACAATGAGAGTTTGGTACTGGGCTCTGGAACATGGCCTAGAGCTATCAGTCATCCATGTTTCTGGTGCCCAAACCATGCTGGCAGACAAGCTAAGCCAGTCACAGTCCAGAATGCACGCGTGGGAGCTGCTCACCTCGGTAGTAGAAGACCTGCTCGATAGGTGGGGTCACCCAGAGTTGGGCTTTTTTGAGTCCCCACTCAATATAAAACTGCCGCTTTTCTGCTCACTCAATCCAGGGCCTGGAGTTTTCTGGCGAGACGCATTGTTCCTCTCTTGGAAAGGAAGGGTCCTTTACACCTTCCCTCCCTTTCTTCTGATTCAGAGAGTGCCAATCAAGCCCCAGATGGAGGGCGCTACCCTGATTCTGGTGGCTGCTTTTTGGCCTCGGCAGATTTGGTTATCACTGTTGCAACAGTTAGCAGTGGAGGAGGAGGAGGAGGAGGAAAGGAGGGAGGGAGAGAGAGGGGACATGATAGAAACTTTCAAGCACCTCAAGGGAATCAACAAAGTCCAAGTGGGTAGCATCTTTCAGAAAAAAAGATGTGCAAAAACAAGGGGCACAATTTGAAGATAGAGGGGGGACGGCTCAGAGGCAACATGAGGAAGTATTTTTTCACTTAGAGGGTGGTGGACACATGGAATGGCCTTCCTGAGGAGGTCATGGGGTCAAAAACAGGGGAATTCAAGAATGCATGGGACAGACATAAGGCAATTCTAGTGGGGGGGTAGGAGGAAGTAGGCTGTTGGTTAACTAGGATCTACAGCTTATCCAATAGGTAGGGAAATGGGCAGACTGGGTGGGCCAAGCGGTCTTTATCTGCTGTCAAAGTCTGTGTTTCTGTGGCACCTCCGGTGCCCCTTCCCCTGTGCCCAGGCATACTGTCACAGGAACCGAGGGTCCTTCTTCATCCGAACCTCCGGTCTCTTCACCTGCATGCATGGCTCCTGAGGATGTAGCCACTGCCAGGTTTAGTGTCTCACATAAGGTGTCCAACATCCTGTGGCTGTCAGAAAACCTTCCACCAGAGCGATTTATTCCCTGAAATGGAAGTGCTTTGTTTTATGGGCAGCTTCTCATCATCTGGACCCTTTCACCTGCCCGATGAATGAGATTCTAGAGTACTTGCTGTCCTTGTCAGATGCTGGCCTGAAATATTCTTCCCTAAAGGTACACTTGTCTGCCTTATCAGCCTTCCATGTGTCCATTGAGGTTCGTATGGTAACCCAGTTGGACGTGGCCCGTACCTTTCTGAGAGACATCCTCTCCCATTCATAACCCAGTGCTGGCCTGGGACTTTGTTTTGGAGAAACTTACTTTGGCTCCTTTTGAACCTGCTGTGACTTGCGAGCCCTGCACTTTCTGTTGTGGAAAGCATTATTTTTGGTTGCTATTACCTCTGCTCGTAGGATTTCCGAGCTTCAGACACTCGTGTGAGCAGCCCTGTTTGATTTTCCACAAAGACAGTGTCTTTGCTTATTAAGCCTAAGTTGTTGCCAAAGGTGGTGTCCAAGTTTACTCTGAATCAAGCCATCCACCTTCCTGTTTATTTTCTGGAGCATGCCAGTCATGGGGAAGCATTACTCCATACCTAGGATGTACCTAGAATACTCGGATATTATGTTCATCACATGAAGGACTGCGGGAAGTCCTTGCAGTTGTTTGTTTCTATTGCCCCTGGGAAAGAGGGTGTATCAGTTTCAAAACAGTGCCTGTCCAAATGGTTGGCCAGCTGTATTATTTTCTGTTATAGGAGGTACAGTAAGGAACTTCCTGAAACTGTCAAGGGCCACTCTACCAGAGACATAGCCACATCTGTTGCCTGTTTCAGAGGCGTCTCAGCAGAGATCTGTGCTGCTGTCACTTGAAGTACTGTCCACACTTTCACTAGATACTACAGTCTGGACATTGCCTCTAGAAGGAGGGCAGGTTTTGACCTAGCAGTGCTACAGGGCCTGCTGTCATAGGCTATTGCCTTCTAGCCACCCCGGACTGTTTTCTCCTCTATAGTATTGCTTGGGACTCGTTCCTAAGGTGTGACCTGCTGCAAGAGATGTCCTCGAAGAAGACAGAACAGTTATGTAAGAACTTACCGTAATAGTAGATCTTAAAGAGAATGTCTTGCAGCAAGCCATGCCATCCCTTCCTCCTTCCCCTTTCTCTGTGTTCCTGTCCTCTCTTTTTCCAGGGTGGTGTACTTTCTGTCCCACACGTTCCTTTTGGCGGGTCTCTCTGGCTGTCTCTCTGTTCCCTTGGGAGTGCGTCCTCGGTGGATGGTCTCCAGCGGGGGAACCGAGGAGGGCGTGGGACCACCCACGGTTACTTAGGAAGACGTCAACGTGATGACATCGCCGTGGTTGGCCCCAGTGTGACTGCTAGCAAAAATATGCCCATTTGGTCCTGGTGCCTGGAGGCTCTAGTTTCTAAGGTCTGACCTGCTGCAAGAGATTCTCTTGAAGATCTACTGTTACAGTAAGTTCTTGCATAACTGTTCTACCCCTTAATACTATAAACCCAAAGCCCCGGGGTTGTGGTTCTTTTCACAGGTCTTATGCCCACCTAGGTCATGGTTCCCAGAGGCCTCGGCCTTCCACTTCCCAGGCTAAAAACTTGCCCTTTGGAGCCCATGTGATACTTGGAAAAGGTCAAACCATTACTGGCACCCCCACCACCCTCAGTGCATTTTGATTCCCCTCCTCCTCTTCCTCTGGCGTCTTTGGCTCAGGATGCTCTGGTAGAGGGCCATACTGCCATCTTTCTATCATCGTGGAGGGAGATCACAAAAGATGCTTGGGTACTGGAGGTGGTTCAGCACAGACACACCTTTAAGAGCTCCTTACTGATTTTTTGAGCCGGAGGTGCTAGGACCCTATGGGAGCCAGAACTTTTCAGGAGGGTTGACGTCAAGGTAGACTCTGCGCACGCGTGGCACCACAAGACTGATTTGCACTGCATGGCTTACCTCAACACCAGCCCTCAACCACCTCAGTTCCTTTTTTCCCACTGTCGAGTGTACTTCAGTGATGACGTCACTTACCCACTGGGAGTCAGAACTTCACATCAATATGACGACAGTGTTCAGTTCTTCTCAGGTTTTAGTGTGTAAAGTTAGAGTTTATTTTTTCCCCCATACATATTTTTGTGGTATTTTGTCTTTTTCTCCCCGATCCGGCCCCCTACCTTGGACGCTCACGCGCATGTGGAGGCATGCACATTCCGTGTCTCAAGGTGCCCTCCCTTTGTATCACCCCCTGCCACCTACGCTAACCACCAGACCTCCGCCCAGTGGCAGCGGGACTATGGGGGGTGGCGACCACCCTCAGGAGAGGATAGCTGCCTTCCGGCTTACTCAGTCCTTCTCCGACCCTTCTGCTCCGTGCTGGCACCCCAACGACCCAAGCCCATTCCAGAACCCGGGTCGCCAGCATAGCGCGAGATAAGGCATCTCGCCTCAGCCCTAAGCGCCACTGGGCCGGCATTCTGAGTTTGTTATTTTTGTGTCAGTTTAGTGAATTTGCAAAAATATTTCTCTTAGTCTGTCATAGTCCTGCTGAGTCAACGGTCAACAGCCATGGACAGTGACAATAGGGAGCCTCCTCAGGCAAGCTGGTCTGGCAGCAGACCCATGTCCAGTCCACTTCCCCCTTTGAGGGAGGGTTCTGATGACAGGCGATCCTGAGACCAGGAGGAAGAACAGTTCTCCAGGAAGCACAAAAAGAAGCGGGCCCGTCTCCGATCTTGGCACCACTCAGCCTCAAGTTCTTCCTCGTCTCGTGAAGGGGGAAGAAATGGTATCACTAAAGGTAACCCCTGCGAGGTCTGCCGCGAGGTCCTCAATGTCCTGGAGCTGAATGCCCTCTTAGGCTCTGTGCATACCTCTCAACCTTTTGTCCCCCAAATGTGGAACATTGCCTCTCAAAATGTGGAACAAATGAGCAAAATGTGGAACACTTAATCAAATGTTTACCTAGGAAGCTCAGAACACTGTTAAAATGTTTTCATTTATGTTCAGAAAGTCTGTTATTAATTGAATAATATATTTTTTGCATTATTTACTTCAGATTTTTGCTTTATAATGTTAATACTGAATGTGGGACAAGTCCTCACAATGTGGAACAGGGAGCTTTTGTGAAGTAAAATGAGGAACATTCCTCATAATGTGGTGCAGTTGAGAGGTATGGCTCTGTGAGCATCACTGGGGGGAGGGGCAGGGTTCTGTTCACGGGAGGTAGAGGTCTCGGGCTCAGAGTCCCTCCCTGTCTTTTTGTAGGGACTCCAGTGGGCATTTCCACCACTGGGCAGTTCTTATGGAGCAGTGGGTGCAACATCTCGCTCATTTCCTCTGCCTGCGGAACCAGTCCCTGGCCCTTTGGGGCTGGTGGCACTGGAGCCATAACCTGAACCTTCAAGCTGGGTAGAGCATTTGACTCCAAAAACAGCCCCAGCCCTCTTGTTGGTGACCTTGCCACCAACTGCTGTCCCATTGGACGCACCCCCATTCAGTGTCACTGTGATGGGACTGGCCATGGTGCCTTTGCCAGTTACTCCGGTGCTGGCTGGATCATTGGCAACTGGCGCTGATGCCGGGTTTAGGTCTTTTGGGGCCTTTGCTGGCATTGGTGCCACCCTCTGTGCTAGGAGATCTCCCAGTGCCAGATTCAATTCTGGACACAGTCCCACCTCAGACACTGGCTCCTGGTTACTTGGGGCCAGTGTCACCAGTGTTGCCTAGGCCTCGTTCTGGTTTGGGGAACTTGTGATCCTCTCCCCTACTTGATCCTCTTTCCGGTTGGGGGGTGATGAGTCTTCCCCAAACTCATTATTTTTGAGGGCGGTAATGACTCCTTCTGTAGCCTGGAGTCTTCAGACCCAGGCCCTCCTCCTGTTCCTCAGGAGGCTTTGTCTTTTCAGGCTTTACAAAAAAAAATATGCATGCTGCACTTGATTTTGAGCCTTCTTCTGTTGACCCAGGTAAACGTTTCAGCATTCAGTGGTTAAACGTCTCTACCATGCTGGTCAGTTTGGTTCCCCCTCTTCCTTCAGCATTTGAGACCCTATCAGATGCAGTTTGGAAAAGGCCTGCTTCTGTTGTCTGTCTGTCTGTCTGTCTGTAGGCAGATAGATAGAAAGTACACTGTGCCTAAGGACAGACCAGTGTATGTCTTTCAGCCTATAGCTAATGCTGTCATTACTCTCGCTGACAATGACAAAGCCATTCTGCCCCAAGAGGTCACTGTACATCCTATTACATGGAGTCGTGCAAGTTAGACACTGTGGGTAAGTGAGCTTTTGCTGCTGCTACCCTGGGCATGAGAATTGGAAGCTACCAAGGGTATTTTTCCAAATACAAATATAGCCTTTGGACCTCACTTAAGTCTCTTGTAGAGTCCTTACTTGACTCTGAGACTAAATGGAAGATCCTGCAAACTGTGACTCATGACATTGGCTCTAACAGTCATCAGCTTAAAGCAGCTGTGGATGTCTTTGACACTGCTTCTCGCTCTGCTGCCATGGGCATTTGTATCAGAAGGCACTCCTGGCTTCATACTTCCAGATTTTCACAAGATGTCCAACAGCAGGTTATGAATGTCCCATTTGATGGCACTTATCTGTTTGGAGAGCAGATGGAGAAGTCTCTTGAAGTCTTCCAGAAAACTAGAACAGCTCTAAAGGCTTCTAAACAAGCCCCTGCTAGTCATCAGAGAGGGAAAGGAAGATGTTTCACAGGCAGTCCTTTCGAGGGAAAGGTAGGGGAGCTTGAAACAAACCTCAGTCTCAACAACTGCAAAAGAAGGTGCAACCGAAAGTGCAAGCGCCGAAAACGCCTGGTGCCGCCCTCTGAAGTTCCGGCCACGGTCCTGCCTCAGCTGTCTGAGGTGGACCTCACCTCCCCAGTAGGAGGGGCACCTGAACCAGTTTTACCGTCAGTGGGATTCCATCACAACAGACAACTGGGTTCTCAGGATCCTCTGAAAGGGAAACTCTCTAAACTTTACAGAACTCCCTCTGAACTGTCTGCCCAGAAGACAACCCCAGCCGGCCAGGTGGCACTGAGGGCTGAGGCGCTGGACAGCTTACCTCGCAACATGCCAGTGACCCAGGTTCGGAACGAGCTCGGGCCATCGGAGGTCGGCAGTGGGGGGAGGGGGGTTGGAGTTGGGTGTGAGCTGCTGCAAGGCTCTCCTCCTCCGGGAGGTGTGGTGGCTACCTCGGTTAATGGCTGCCTCCTGGTGGAGGCCAAGGGCAGCTCAGGCCTAGAGGGTGCCAGGCATTAGGCCAATGGCGTGGGAGATAGGGTCATTACCGGGGCCGTAAGGTGCATGCGCGCCTACTCCTGGGGCCCCTGGGAGAAAAATGGAAGGGGAAAACCACTGGCAGCAGGATGAAGATTGACACGCCGCAGGTGCCACTCCTGGACCGGGCATAAGGTAAGCCCCAGTGATTCCAGGAGATGGGACTGAGGGAGTCAATTGGATGGGGGCCGGTGGCTAAGGTGCAAAAAATAGCTGTGATTTAAAAAAAAAAAAAAAGACGACAACCCCTTATATCGGCTCACATGACAGAGCTTCTGGCACAGGAGACTGCGTGCGTTTTGAGCAACAGGGCAGTGGAGATAGTGCAACACAGGCTTCTGGTTCTCGTATCAAAGAAATGAGGGGGCATGTGCCCCATTCTTGACCTCAAAATTTGAACAAATTCATGGATTGAGAGACATTCAAGATGCTTTCTTTGGGATCTCTGCTTCCCTTTCTGAAATCTCCAGACTGGTTAGCCTCCCTAGGTATGCAGGACCCTTATCAGCATATTCCAATGCATCCCAGCCACTGTAGATACCTCCGATTCGTTATGTTGGGTCAGCATTATCAGTTCAGAGTCCTTCCCTTTGGGCTATCCTTGGTGCCATGAGTCTTTATAAAGTGCTCTGCCATACTTGCAGCGTACCTGAGAAAATTAGGACTCCAACTTCACCCTTGTTTAGATGACTGGCTGATAGCCAGTTTGTCCAAGCAAGAAACTGAACTAGCAGTGGCCACGGCCTCTCATTTCCTTACCTCCATGGGAGTTCTCTTGAGCCTAGAGAAATCTCATCTTCAGCCTTCTTAGTAGCTCATGTTTATAGGAGCTTTCCTGGACACTAATAAGGCCCAGGCCTTTCTTCCAGAGAGCAGAAGGCAGGCCATCTTTCAGATGGCACGCGACATAATGGAGCGCTAATCTGTTCAAACACACTCCCTGCAGCACATGCTGTGTCTGATAGCCTCCTCAGTGTTCACAGTGTCTCTGGCATGATTTCACATGAGAACGACTCAGAGGATGCTCAGTGCATAGTGGTCGTAAGCATCACATCCTGAAACTCACCCCATTCTGGTGACCAAGCCCCTGGTTCAGTCCTTTGCATGGTGGACAGAGGAGAACAGCCACCTCCGTACTGGAGCCTCAGGTGATTATCACAACGGATGCCTCCCTAATGGGATGGGGAACCCACTGACAGGGTCTCCAAACACAGGGTGTCTGAGACCCATCCAAGACTCCTCTCCACATCAGTGTGTTGGAGATGCGAGCTGTTTTGTATGATCTGAGAGCCCTGGTGGACCTAGTCAGCCACAAAACAGTCCTCTTGCAGACAGACAACAAGTCAACCATGTACTACTTCAACAAACAAAGAGAAGCACACTCTTACCCTTTCTGCAGGGAGGCAATGAGAATGTAGGAATGGTGCCTCGTGTAGGGGAATTTGCCCCAAGCAGTTTACCTCCCAGGAGTACAAAATGCTCTGGCAGACGAACTCAGCTGGACAGAGACCGATTCTCACGAGTGGTTACTAGCTCCAGATGTCGTGTGATCACTATTCAGTGAGTGGGGAACACCAGATGTGGATCTTTTTGTGTCTCCCACTCAATGCCAAACTGCCTCGATTCTGCTCCAGAAATCCAGGATATGGAGTTTTTGTGACAGGATGCATTCAGACTACAACGTCAAAATATCTTTCTGCATGCATTTCCTCCAATCTCTGTGGTGCAGAAGGTTCTCTTCAGACTCCAGGAGCATGAAGGCAAGGTGATTCCAATCGCCCCCTACTAGCCTCAACAGATATGGTTTCATCTTTTGAGCAGACGGTCAGTCAGCACATTGAGGGTCCTCCCACTCAGAACAGACTTACTGATTCAGGGTCACCTGGTCCATCCCAGCCTGTGCTCTCTTCACCTTAAGTCCTGGCTCGTGAATAAATAGAAGTGAACAGGAGCAAGGTATCTCAGAGGGTCTCTGAAATACTTTTGGCTGCCTGTAAACCTTCCACCGGGAAAACGTACACAGCTAAGTGGAAAAGATTTTCCATCTGGTGCTCCAAAACCCACATGAACCCTTTTCGGTGCCCACCTGACAAGGTTCTGGAGTACTTGCTGGACCTTTCTGATGCTGATTTGCAGTATTCCACAGTCAGGGCCCACTTGTGTGCTGTATCTGCATACATTAAGCCCACTGTTACCCTCTACCTGACTCATCTGCCACTTCTTAAGAGGGTTCCTAAGGGCATTTTACACACAAAGTCCCCCATATGGAAGCCGGTAGCTGCCTGGGATATCAACCCTGTGTTGGACATGCTCACCAAAAGCCCTTTGAGCCTCTTGAGACATGTGAGCTAAAGTTCTTAACATGGAAAGCAGCTTTTCTAGTGGCCATCACTTTGACTTGCAGAGTCTCTGAAATTCATACCTTGGTCACAGATCCTCCGTACACTGTTTTTCACAAGGAAGAGGTAGTTCTCCGAATGCACGCTAAGTTTCTACCAAAAGTGGTGTCGGAGTTCCATCAGAATCAGCCTCTAGTACTGCCCACTTACTTTGCCAATTTCCAGAACAAAA
Organism: Neoceratodus forsteri; assembly: GCA_016271365.2. Taxonomy (NCBI): domain Eukaryota; kingdom Metazoa; phylum Chordata; order Ceratodontiformes; family Ceratodontidae; genus Neoceratodus; species Neoceratodus forsteri. Next base: position 381,130,744 of record CM028134.1, on the reverse strand, counting down.
GAGAACACATTTTCCTTTCTCTGGATGTTAGGGGAGTCCTGAAGTTTTACCTAAACAGGACTAAGGATTTAAGACGATCCAAACAGCTCTTTGTCTCCTTCAATCACAGTTGAAAGGGACAACCTGTTACAGTCAAGTGCATTTCTGCCTGGACTGTGAACTATCTATGCCACTGCTATGCCATGACACAGGTCAAGCTGGAATGACAAGTACGTGCCCACTCTACCTGGGCAGTTGCCATATCTCTGGCAGAGATTCACAGTGTACGTATTGGTGATATTTGCAGAGCTGCTACCTGGGGCACAGTGCACACTTTTGTTAAGCACTGTGCCTTGGATGTCCATGCCAGGCAACATACTTCCTTTGGCAGGACTATCCTGAATGAACTCCTGTCCTGAGTGAGTCTCAGCACCTACCGCCTAATCCAAGGGACTTTGTCCGAGCTTGGTCTCTGACCCATTGGTTGTGAATCAATGGTGAAGACTGATTCCTGGGAGATGTGGAAATTACATACTTGCCATAATGCTTGATCTTCTAGGAATATCTTCACCATTGATTCATATGCCCACCCACCATCCCTGGGCTCATTCCAGTCTGTTTGTTGGTCTTCACTCCTTGTTCTTGGCTTGGGCTTTAAGACACTGTGTTACTGGTTTGTTTACCCTTCTTTCATGGGTCACCAGGGCTATCTTATACCCTTGGGTTTACTGCATAAGTATTAGTTACGTTATGCTGCACCACAGTAAAAAAGGTGCTGAGGCAGTTGAGGGCTGTTGCCGAAGTAAACCATGCAATGCAAGCCAGTCTTGCAGTGCCGTGCATGCACACACCTTACCTCAGTACCAGCCCTTCAGTAAAGTTTGGGTTCCCACAAGATCCTGGGGCCCCTATCTCAGAACCCATTGGTGTGAATCAATGTTGAAGATATTCCTGGGAGATAAGAATTATGGTGAGTACGTAATTTTAATTTCTTCCAGTAACTCCCATCCCCCAATTGCCAAACCATTACTCTCCAGTATATCTTGCCCTTTTGCTATAGCTGGTTCAATCCTTGTTCCACAGAAGGGCTGTACAGTTGGTCCCAGTTTAAGAAATAAATCAAGGCAGGCCGGCCCGGAGGCACTGAGGGTTGAGGCACTGGATGCCACACCTCGTGCCACGCCAGTGACCCAGGTTCAGAAACGAGCCCGGGCCGTCGGTGGTCGGCGGGGAGGGAGAGGATTGAGCATCTGGTGGACAGCTGTCCTCTCTCGGGAGAGATGGGGTTGTGCTCCCTCCAAATGACTGCCCCCAGGTGGAGGCCTGGGTGAAGTGCAGGTTTGTGGGGTGCACAGAAAGGGTGGGTGCTAAAGGACTTCGGGACGGTGCCACCTGTGCATGCACGCCTGGCATGTGCGCCCAGCAACAGGGTTCGTGGAGAGAGAAAATGGATCCTCAGCTGCGGAATGAAGCCCGACTCCCTGCAGGCTCCACTCCCGGTCTGGGCAGAAAGGTAAGCCCTGGTAATTCGGGGATGTCGGGGCTGGGTGAGTCGGTCTGAAGGGGGCATAGAGGACAGGAGCATAAATAGAATATGGAAAAAAAAAAAAAAAAAAGAAATCAAGGCTACTGTGTCTGTTACCTTCTGGTTCCAAAATAGACAGAATTTAAGGCCAATATTAGGCAGGAGTATTACTTAAGACTGAAATGCAAAAGCCCAACACTCTGTGTCCCAAAACAGATTGCCCAACACTCAGTATCCCAACACTCTGGATTTGCCTACGGCAGAGTTTGTAATCTAAAATAAGGAGGGTGCGGGAGGCAAAGCCAAAAAAACCTCTGCCGCGGGGCAGTTCCTGAGTGTCGGACAATCGGTTTCGGGATACCGAGTGTCGGGCTTTTGCATTACAGTCTTACACAGTGTATCCTACTAGGCGCCTACTTCAAGATCTAAACCTCTTCACAGAATACAAGAAGTTCCCAGTGGTCTCTCTACAGTGTCTCCTGCTCCTACTATTACAGGAGGATTGGATGGTTGCTCTAGACATGAAGGATGCTTACCTTCACGTCAGGATATGCAAGTCACACAGACAGTATCTGTGGTTCATGGTCCAGGCCTCACACTACCAATTTTGTGTTTTGCCATTTGATTGGTATTCTGCGCCGTGTGTCTTTTACCAAAGTATTTGCCATGAAAGAAACAGCCCTGTGTAGGTAGGGTCTGTATGACTTCCCTTACACAGATTATTGGCCCCGTCTTGGGATGCCATTGTATGCACACTGTTGCGGGCCTGTCAACTGTTCGACCAACTGGACATACCAGTCACTGAGCCAAAGTCGGTTCTCACCCTCTGCCAGGGGTTCAGTACATAGGGGCAGTTCTGGACACGGGTCTCGGTTGCGTGTTCCTGCCATTGGACTATGCCACAGCGCTGGTGGCACAGGCACAGCTGGTTACCTCCCGTGATTATGTGTGGCTTACATGTTGATGCTGTCTGTTCAGATTAATCATCCTAATAGCGGCTGCCATCCTGACTGTTTTGGTGGCCCGCCTCCATATGAGGATCCTGCAATGATTCCTCAGAGCTCAGTGGGCTCAGCACTTGGAGGAGTTGGAGCATCTCATACATGTCACTCCTCCTCTCCATCGTTCCCTGCTCTAGTGGTTGAATCATTTCAGCCTAGAGAAAGAGTCACCACTCCTGAGGTCATTCCCTCTGCTGGTGATGACCACGAACGCCTCAGGTCTAGGTTGGTTGCTCGCTCATTTGAGCCCCTTCACAACCCAGTGCCAAAGGGGCCTTCTAGATATGGTGCTTCACAGCAACAGTCTGGAGATGAGGGCTGTTCTGCGTGCCCTACAGGCCTTCACCACCCTTCTTCTGGGGAATCAGCTGTTGATTAGCATAGACGATATGTCAGTGAAGTACTACTTCAGTCAACAACGCGGGGATCATTTGTACACCCTCTATGGGGAAACAATGAGGGTTTGGAACTGGGCTGCTGAACACGGCATAGTTCTGTGAGTCGTGTTCTTCCCTAGGACCCTGAACAAACTGGCAGATCACTTCAGTTGATACCATGTGCTGTGCCACGAATGGGAACTCTTGGACCCCATCATGGATGACGTATTCAAAAAATGGGGTTGCCGAAGATATATTTGTTTGTATCTCCATACAGCACAGAACTGCCAAGTTTCTGCTCGTTCACTCCAGGGCCTGGAGATTTTTGGCAAGCTGCATTGTCCCTCTGTTGGAAAGGAAGTTTCTGTATGCCTTTCCCCCATTCCTTCTAATACATGGTGTTCTGGGAAAGCTGCAGGCTAAGCATGCCACCCTGATTCTGATGGCTGTTTATTGGGTCAGATAAATTTAGGTTTCCACCTATGATCTGGTGCATCTGGATCTTCGATCCCTGCTCCTTCACACATGGCTCCTGAGGACATAGAGCTCTCCCACTTCGGGGTTTCTCTGGCATGACTGATGTTCTCTTGGCAGCTAGAAAGCCATTAACCTGGCACATTTAATCACAAAAATGGAAATATTTTACTGTGGGGTGTGCTGGGCGTGCCCCCATCCCTTTACCTGTCCAATTCCAAAAGTGCTGGATTACCTATTGTCCCTTAAAGATTAAGGATTTGGGTATTCCTCAGTAAAGGTCCACATGGCCACAATGTCAGCTTTTTATGCCCTCATCGAGGCCAAGACTGTGGCCCAGCTAGAGGTGTCCTGTAGATTCATAAGGGGTATCCTCCTTCACCATCACCACCACACCCTGTGCTGAGATCCAGTTCCAGTGTGGGATTTTAATTTGGTCCTAGAGACAATCACTGCACCTCCCTTTGAGCCTGTGGCTACTTGAGAGCTGTGCTTCCTCGCTTGAAAGACACTGTTTCTAGTGGTGATAATGTGTGCCAGACACATCTCAGAGTTACATGCTCTGGTTGCAGATCCTCCATTTATTAATCTTCACAAGGATAAGGTTACCTTACATACCAGTCCTCATTTTCTGTCAAAGGTTGTGTCTGAAAGCACACTAAAGCAGACCATAGACCTTCAGTATACTTTTCCTGTCCCACAGATAGTGGGGAGTGTCATTTACATATGCTGGACGTCTGTAGGGCACTGCATTGATACCCAGATTGTACAAATGTTTGTAGAAAATCCTCTCAACTGCTTTTTGCATTTTTGTTTTATTTATTTATTTATTGAAGTCTTAGATACACCTGTGAGTGGATGCTCGTTGAGAGGTTCCATGTCAAATACATTAAACAAGGCAAAAAAAAAAGACTGAGGACAAATTTACAGATAGTACAACAAGAGTTCAGCAAACAGATAATGAGAGTATTAAAGATAACGGGTACAAAAAATCCAGCCAGGAACAGGTAAGCTGCTGCATTGTACAAAGTATGCCTGCATCAGTAGGAGGAGCAGGAGAAGGAAGGGGGAAGAGGGGCAGGGTAAGCACGACAGTGTGGGAAGAGGCAGGGGTTTGACTGGGACAGAATAGAAATTACACAGGAGGTTCGAGGGATTGCTTAAGTGCCAGGGTTTGCCTATCCCAAGGGATAGGGACTGGGAAGTGCTGGTGGTAATCGGTGCATGGGGTGTCTAGTGGGAGCACCTACAGGAACTCCTGTCAATAAGGTGTCGGCACAGTCTGAGTTTGAAGGATCTAAGAGTAATAGTGCCAGAGATATCAGGCGGTAGCGCATTTGTCCAGAGTGATGCCCGGTAGGAGAAAGCACGTTGTGCCATGGATGTGTGGCATCTGGCACATGGAAGGTTTGTGTGGAGGAGCTCCTGGTTTGTCTGGTGTTTAGCGGCAGGGACAATAGGTTCTGAACTCCAGGAGGAAGCCAGTTTAGCATAGCCTTTTTGTCGAGAAGGCAGATTTGATATCTTATTCTGTCGTTAAGTTGGAGTCAGCCAGCACAGGTCTAGAGTTCGCAGGTATGGGTTAGTTTAGGTGCATTTGTAAGCAAGTGGCAGGTTTTATTTAGGGCAACAGTGATGCATTGGTGTGCCATGTCAGTTGCAATCTGTATACTACCAGACCATAATCTATAAGGGATACAATCGAGCTGTTAATTGCCAGATTCAGTGCTTCATGTGTGAAACAATGCCTGTGTCGGTTGAGGATGCCGATTCTGATGTTGTTGGCTTTGGCAATGTTGTCGATGTGCTGTGTGAAGGACAAGGAGAAGTCAATTGTAACCTCCAGGTATTTGAAGTGTGGGACCAGTTCCAGGGTCCTGCCACTGTCATTCCATATTGCCAAGAGGTAGTTTTTTAGATTGTTTTGGGCTGCTGCGTAGAGCATGGTTTTGGTCTTTTTGTAATTCATGACCAGCTTTTGTTCTTTGAACCGTGTTTCGGCTGATGCGAAGCAGCTTTGGCGATCTGTTTCGAGGAGTTCTGAGTGCAGGTTGCTGGCAAAGATTACCGTGTCATCAGCGTAAAAGAGCATGCGGCATTGGCAAGCAGGCGGTAAGTTGTTTAAGAAGACACTGAATAGCATTTGCCTCCCGAACGGTGGGCTCACTGATTTCTAAACAAGGCCTGTCCAAATGGCTGGTGGTGTGTTCTGTTTTGTTACCAGAAGCATGGTAAGCTGCTTTCTGGTCCTTTTCATGCTAATTCCACCTGCGGGGTGGCTACCTCTGTGGCTTGTTTTCAAAATGTGTCCACTGCTGACATCTGTGCTGCTGCCACTTGGAGTACTATTCATACTTTCTCTAAACATTACAGTCTGGACATCGTCTCTTACAGATATGCTAGCTTTGGCCTCAGTGTTCTGCAAGGCTTGCTTACTCAGAGTCATTAAGTCCTGCTTTCCTCCCTCAGTGCTTGATGCTGGTTGGGAATCATTCTGCAATGTGACTCAATAGAGGGGAATATCCTACCATAACAGTAGATCTTCGAGAGAATCTCCTCCATTGAGCACAGCTGTCCCTCCCACCTTCCCCCTTTGTTGGGTGATGGTTGACTACACTGCCTGCTGTTGCAGGCTGTTTCTCCTCTGATGCACTCTATGGCATCCATACTCGGGTTTCCATATCCTCTCCTGTGTGCCTGGTTTGGTCCTGGTCGTTTTGGTCCCTGCTAGTTCAATGATCCTCCAAGCTTGTCTCTAGCAGGGAACTGAGGCATGCTGGGGATTGTGACAGGGAGATCCTGCCACTCTTGAGGACCGACCTTTTCTTACTCTGTTGTAACAGTTCTTCTATTTCTTAGCCTAATCTATCCTTTACAATTTCTAGTCCATAAGGTTGGCCACCTATGGGTACCCCTCCCCTTTCTTGACTATGCTATAGGGTCCTCTTTAATTTTCCTTTTCCCTTTCAGGTCCTCGTACAGGGAGGTTATTGTGGTGAACTCCACACTTCTGGTAGTGTTCCTTTCCTTTTAAGGCTTGCCAGAACGTCTTCAAGCTGGCTTCTTCCACCCTCCCGGGTTGTAACTCCCTCGGCACTGCCTTATGACGTCAGATCTTCCTTTCTGCTGGAAAAAGAAGGTTCTCTCCTTACCACTCTTCACGCTGAGTAAACCCTTTGCTTTCAAACCTTCTTTTTTTCAGGCGATTTCTCAATCTCTGACATGGACGACTTGAAGTCCGCACCAGGATTTAAGAAGTGTGAATGTGGGCAGAAGATGTTCCGGATGGACCCCCACGCCATGTGCATCTACTGCTAGGCCACGAACATGATCCCCAGGCATGTGGCCTCTGTCACATTTTGCATTCTTCAACTTTATAAGACCGGCATGCTCGGCTTCTCTTAGAGCGCCCAGATGAATGGGATCCTCCTGTTTGCTCGAAGGATGCCCGACGGGTGGTCTCTGCAGCAGAGGAGTCCACTGAACAACTCATGGCTTTTGAAGAGGCTGCGGCTCATGCTGTAGAGCGTGCATCTTCTGCTTCGGCCTTTGTGCTACTTTCTTTTGGTGCCACCCTCACAGGAGCATTTCACAATTTGTGCCAGTCCCTTCCCACCTTTGGGCAGGGCCCCTCTAAGGGCAGAAAATCTAAATCTTCTAAGAAGGAAACTAAAAAGAAGTCTGGCTATTGATCATGGGATTGCAAGTACTCTCAGGCCTCAGATTCCTACACTTCTCTGGAGGTTTTTACTACGGTCGATCTTACTTCGAGTGGGAGCTCTTGCAGCAGGTTATTACAGTTAGGACTATTCCACAGGCACTAGGACCACCCGGTGAAAAACTTCTGCCAGCAATACCAGCGGGGACCGCCCCCGATGCCGGCCCCGGCCCGACGTCGGTCAGGGTACAAGAGGGGGCAGACCCAGCTCCACCTCAGTTCTTTCCCGCCGCGTATCCGCACGTGAAGCTTGCTTCTGTCTGCGACTATCAGTGAGAACAAGAGAACTTCTAGCAAGATTTTGGCGTTTTTTCGACGGTTATTATTCGTTTACCGACACCGGCGTCGAATGCTCGCTGCCATCGTTTTGCATTTTTCCTGCTTTTGTGCTGTGTTTTTTGCTCGGTGTTTGCCGCTTCCAGTACCGACGTCAGCCCTCTTCCTCCTCGGCCGGGTTCGATGTCTTCCCGGGCTTCGGTGTCCCCTGAGCATTTGAATAAGTGCGACTGCGGGCAGCAGATTCCCGCTAAGGACGGGCACCGGCGGTGCATTTTCTGTCTCAGCCCCGACCACGACACTGCTAATTGTGCTGACTGCCAGGCCTTTACTAGCCGGACTTGCATCCGCCGCCTGAAAGCCCTTAAGGCCTACCTCCTAGAGCAGAAAATGGATCTGCACTCTTCGGAGGGGAAGAAAAAAGAGAAGAAGCGGCACAGTAAGGAGTGTAGTCGGTCCCGACACCGGTCCCAGTCTTGGTCCAGATCGCATTCACGGCCTTCTCCAAAAAAGGCCCATCCTTCGGGGTCTGGAGAATCGCTGAAGTCTTCCCAGGCTAAGGCCGGCCCGTTGGGGGAGAAGCCAGCCAAGCCGAAGGTGACTCCATTAAGGGTCATCGCCAAGTCCTTGGAGGTACCTGCTAAGGCACTGGCGCCGCCTGCTAAAGGCATGCCTCCAGAGGTTAAGGACTCTCCGGCGTCCCCTGCGTCACCCGGTAGTAGGGTCCCTACACCGGCGGCGATCCGAAGAACTAAGGACCCGGGTCGGTAATGGAAATACCGATGTCCCCGTTGCCCAAGTCCTTCTCCTCCCCCCTGGGCCCTCAGGAGAGCTCTCCTTCGCGTCCTGCCACTCCGGAGCCTTCTTTTCCGCAGCGTGCGGCTGAGATTTTCTCCAAGGATGAGCTCAAGCAGCTTTTCTCTTTTTGGTAGGGGCAGGTCCAAAAGCGGACCTCCCCGTCGCCGGCCCAGACACCGGTACCAGATCCTGCGGGAGAACCACAGCCGGAGGGTGAAACTTCTCCATTGCGGTCACTGGAGCGCCGTCCTTCACCCCCTTCCAGGGCTCCTTCCCGCTCTAGTTCCGAGGACCACCGACGTCGCTCTAGGGTTTCTAGTGACCGACGTCAGTCTCGGTCTCGCTCCAGGAGCCCTTCTCGCGCTAAGCGGGACCGCTCCCGTCAGTCTCCTGACCGACGTTGGTCATTGCTCCGTCGCCGGTCCAGGGACCGGAGTCGGTCTTCGGAGCGTCGTCGGTCCCCTAGTCACCGACGTCAGCGCAGGCATGATCATGGGGTAGAATCAGACTATTCCAAATCGGATAGTCGATCCTCCTCTTCTTCATCGACCTCTTCTTCTCTCAGTCTCAAGCGCTCCCCTGAAGAGAAGGACCTGCCTTGCTTGCCTCCGGACGATCATTCCTCTATGGACGTCATGAGGCACATCCAGGCTTCCAACGAGTGGGACACGGAAGACCTGGATCCGGAACGCCGGAGATTGGCTAAATACCTGAGGCAGAAGGAGCCGAAGCCCCTGGTTATTCCTCCTTTGGTGGATACTTTCCAGGATCTTACTAGATCCATCTGGATGCATCCGGCCTCCATCCCGGCAGTTCCGAATAAGTCGGATAGGCTCTATAAGGCCCCGAGGGCAGAACCTTTCCTGGCAGAACACCCTCAGGCCGATTCATCGGTGATCATGGCTGCCCATGACAAATCTCGGCAGCCGAGGTACCTCAGCTCCCAGCCTCCTGACCTGGAGTCCCGATACCTGGATCAGGTGGGCAAAAAAGCTTATGTTGCCTCCACCTGTTCCATCCGCTCCCTAAATTTCCTCATGCATATGGTACAGTACCAGAATGCGTTATAGGAACGAGGACTTGAGCTGACACAGGCCATGCCAGACTCTGATAAGAAGAATGAGCTCCTGGCCCTTTTGCAGTCGGGCTCAGACGTAGGCTCTCATGTGCTGAGAGCCTCGTATGACACTGCGGACATGGCAGCCAGGGAGGCCGCCTCTGGACTATGCCTTCGGCGCCATACCTGGTTGAGAGTCTTGGGCTTTCACCAGGATCTGCAGTCCGGTATCCGGGATTTGCTCTTCCAGGGTACCGCCTTGTTTGGGCAGGAGACGGAGGCTTTGATCTCCCGTCTCCAGGAATCGGGTAAGTCGATCTGGTCGGTCCACCAGATGTACCGTGGCGACCAGCGACATCCACACCGCCGTCGGCCTTTTCGTAAGTCCTCAGGCAACCAAGCTTCAGCCTGCAGAAACCAGCAAGGGCAGAGAGGTGGCTTCCGCAGAAGATCCGGGAACCAGCAGTCTGGTGGACCTTCCACCCGTGGGCCCAAGTCCTCCCAGGCCTCTCTCCCAACTCCCGGTTCTGCCCAATGACTCCCTTCTGCCCCCCCCCCCTTCTGACAGAAGTTAACGGGGAGCCGGTTGGGGGCCGCTTCTCCCTTCATCTCGAAGGGTGGAAGTCTATCACCACGGATCAATGGGTCTTAGACGTTGTACGGAGAGGACACACCTTGGAGTTCACAGAGTTTCCTCCACACACTCCACCAAAGCTCTCCCATTATCCTCCTTCTCACATCCCACTATTAGAAGGAGAAATTCAGACCCTCCTGCAGAAGAGAGCTATAGAGAGAGTCCCCTGGGGGCAGCGGGGCCAGGGGTTCTACTCCCACTTCTTTCTGGTCCCAAAAAAGACTGGGGACCTTCGTCCCATCTAGATCTCAGTCCACTAAACCTCTTTATAGAGTACAAAAGGTTCAGGATGGTGACTCTTCAAGGTCTCCTTCCCTTGCTGCACCAAGGGGACTGGCTCTGTTCTCTCGACATGCAGGATGCATACATGCACATAGGAGTCTTCCCTCCTCACAGGAAGTTCTTGAGGTTCCACTTCCAAGGGGAGCATTTTCAGTTTCAGGTGCTCCCATTCGGCGTCTCTTCCGCTCCGCGAATCTTCACCAAATGCCTGCAGTGGTGGCTGCGCTCTGAGGCGGATGGGACATTATATGTTCCCTACCTCGACGATTGGCTTCACGCCCCATCAAGGGACAGCCTCTTACGCTCTCGGAGACACTTATATTATATTCCGAGAGCTGGGGATCACCCTGAACTTAAAAAAGTCGTCCCCAGAGCCCAGCCAAAAGCTCGCCTTCATAGGAGCAATCCTGGATTCTGTCCAGGGCATGGCCTTTCTCCCACAGGACAGGGGGATTCGCTTGCGAGAATTGGCGGAACGGATTTCTATAGCACCTCGGGTTCCGGCCCGGAACTTCCTCAGCTTATTGGGGCATATGGAGGCGGCCATCCCAGTCACGCCCTTGGCCCGCCTCCACATGAGAGTCCCACAGTGGATGCTCAGGGTGCAGTGGGACCAATGCTACGACGACCTGGACGCTTTAGTCAGGATCTCGGAGCCAGTCAGGAGAACATTGCTTTGGTGGTTAGACCCCAGCAATCTGGAGAAAGGGGTCAGTTTTCGTCCAGAGCCTCCAGGTCAGACTCTAACGACGGACGCCTCGGACCTGGGCTGAGGGGGGGCACACCTGAGTGTTCATCAAACGCAGCGGGTTTGGTCACCCGAGGAATGGTCCCTCCATATCAATGTGCTGGAAATGCGAGCGGTCCTCTATGCTCTTCAGGCGTTTCGGGAGGATCTGGTACCGGGCTCTCTTCTAATTCAGACGGACAACATGGCAGTCGTCTTTTACATCAACAAGCAAGGAGGCACTCATTCATATCCTCTTTGCAGGGAGGCGATGAGAGTCTGGTACTGGTCACCGGAACGGGGCATTCTACTGTCTGCCATGCACGTTCCAGGCATCCTAAACAATCTGGCTGACAACCTCAGCAGGTCTCGGGCCAGAGCACACGAGTGGGAGTTGCTACAATCTGTAGCGGACCAGCTCTTCGACAGGTGGGATCTTCCGAGCTGGACCTCTTTGCGTCACCATGCAACGCCAAACTGCCAATGTTTTGCTCGTGAGAGCACGCACCTGGAGTTTTTTGGCCAGACACGTTATCCCTTTGCTGGGCAGGGAGGTTTCTTTATGCCTTTCCGCCCTTCCCTCTCATTCAGAGGTTTCTGCTCAAATTGCAGGCCGAAGGGGCCCGGATGATCCTTGTGGCCCCCAACTGGCCTCAACAGATTTGGTTCCCACTTCTGCAGCAGTTATCCCAGGAACCGCCAATCCCGCTGCCGATATGCTCGCAATTGCTGTCCCAGGACCAGGGGTCTCTGGTCCATCCGGATCTCAGGTCCCTGCACCTTCATGCTTGGCTCCTTCAGACGTAGCTCGAAACAGATACGGGGTTTCCCCGGAAGTGGCGGAGGTTTTAGCGTCCACAAGAAAGCCCTCTACTCGCTCCACTTATGCCATGAAGTGGAAGCGTTTCTGTCTTTGGGCCTTGCCGCAACATTTGGATCCCATCACTTGCCCTGTGAACTCCACTTTGCAGTATCTCCTCTCCTTGTACGAGAAAGGCCTGAGTTATTCCTCTATCAAGGTGCACATGTGGACAATTTCCGCCTATCATGCTCTCGTGGGAGAGAGAGAGCATTGGCGCAGATAGATGTAGCCTGCGCCTTCCTTAGGGGAATTCTACACATGAGACCTCCCATTAGGGACCCTCTCCCATCCTAGGACCTCCTTTTTGTGTTGGAGAAACTCACCCTCCCTCCTTTTGAGCCCGCAGCGAGTTGTGAGCTGTGTTACCTTTCTTGGAAAGTTTGTTTTTTGGTTGCTGTTACTTCAGCTCGAAGGGTTTCCGAGCTTCAGGCTCTGATGTGTAAAGAGCCCTATTTAGTTTTTCATAGGGAAAGATTTTCCCTCAGAACTAATCCTAAGTTTCTTCCCAAGGTGGTCTCGGAGTTGACCTCAACCAGTCAGTTGATCTTCCAGTTTATTTTCCTTCCCTTCCAATGGGGAGGCTCTCCTCCACACATTGGATGTCCACAGGTCACTGAGGTATTACCTCAGCAGAACAGTTCAGCATTGTAAATCGGAGCAGCTCTTTGTGGCTTTTGCGCTCATCGCTTGGGTCAACTGGTGTCCAAGCAAACTATCTCTAAATGGATAGTCCGTTGTGTCTTGTTTTGCTACGAGCATCACAATAAACCTCTGCCGGGCCCGGTTAGGGGTCTCTCCACCAGAGGAGTGTCAGCTTCTTTCACCGCTGTGCGGAATGTCGATATCCAGGACATTTGTGCGGCCGCGACCTGGAACTCAGTGCATACTTTTATCAAGCATTACAGCTTGGATATAGTCTCCAGACGCCGTGCTGGCTTCAGCCTAGCGGTTTTACAAGGGCTTTTGTCCTAGGGCTTCTGGAGTCAGCATATTCCTCCTCCCGGGGTCGGCTACCTCCTTGCTGTGGGACTGCTTGGGATTCAGTCCTAGCTGTAATAGCCTGCTGCAAGAGCTCCCACTCGAAGTAAGATAGTACAGTTACGTAAGAACTTACCGTAACAATAGATCTTCGAGAGGAGCTCTTGCAGCAGGCGCTGCTTCCCTCCCGCCTTCCCCCTCGGAGTGTGCAGATCTATTTTCTTTCCTTTCTCGATGGTAGGCTTTGCCTCCTTCTCTTGTCAGGCCTTCTGCTGGGTACTGGCGGGAGAACTGAGGTGGAGCTAGGTCCGCCCCCTCTTGTACCCTGACCGACGTCGGGGTGGGGCCGGCATCGCGGGCGGTCCTCGCTGGTATTGCTGGCAGAAGTTTTTCACCGGGTGGTCCTAGTGCCTGCGGCATAGTCCTAACTGTAATAGCCTGCTGCAAGAGCTCCTCTCGAAGATCTACTGTTACGGTAAGTTCTTACGTAACTGTACTATCCTTTGGCCCAGGCTGCTGGCTCCACGGTCTCCCCGTCGAGCCAGTTAGTTGAGATGCCCCTCGACCAACTTGTCAAGATTTTTCTTGACCTGGTCAGTGTGTCTCCAGATGAGGCCAGTACCTCTCTTTCCAGGACTGTGGTCCAGCCTGTCAGCTCTCAGGGTAAGTCGGACCAGCCTGCTGATCCAGTCCATACCCTTCGGGATCTGGTAATCCAGAAGGATCCTCGGATTTTGCCAGCTCCCTCTGAGACCCGCCATCAACATCCCTGACAGTCGAGGTTTCAGTCCCGAAGCCAAGAGTCGAGCAGCCCACGTCGGCATCGGTGTTCCCACTCTTGGCATTCGGGCAAGTGGCATCACTGGTTCTCGTCTTCTTCCTCCATGGATGAGGAGAGGCTCCACTGCAAAATGCATCAGCTCATGTTTATCGGGGTTAAGCTGGTCCTGGTCCCCACCCTGGCTCTTCCGTGGCTTATGCCACCTAGGCCTCAGCCTATCTCAGGTCCTCCCACCACCACCACCACCAAGGGTGCCCGTACTGCTTCCAGGCTTTCTTGTCAGCAGTCGGTCAGCATGACTCCTGACAGTCCCTGTAGGGTCAGTGGAGACTCTGGTGATTGACCATTTTTCAACAAATCCTCGGAGTCTGAGGGCTCCTCCCTACACTCCTGTCCATTGGATGCCAAGTTGGGAGAGGATTTGTCCATGGAACATGGTCCCACTTCTCTCCCATGCCTGCTCTGCTTAATCTTGGAATCTGCAGGTCTTCAGATTGAGCCCGTCCAGAAACTGGCCAGGTACCCCTTGACTGAGATTCTCAACCGGGGTGACTCCCCTGGGGAGGCCTTCCTGGTTGCTAAGGCCATTCTTGGACCCAATCTGGAGCTTTGGCAGCACCCTACCTCTTGCCCTGCGCCGTCGGCACAGATGGCCTGCAAGTATGTGGTCCCTACCAGTTCCCTGTCGGGTTTCATGGAACACCCTCGGCCGAGGGTCTGGTGGCCGACTCGGTCTTTCAGCATACCGGCAGCATTAGGGACATGAATAAGCCTTCCAGCAAGGAATCCAAGAAATGTGATCATGTGACTAAGAATGTCTATGCAACCTCTTCCCGCAGCCTTTGGCAAGTGAGTTCAGCCTTTTTAATGGCCCACGTTGCACAGCTCATGCCCTCTTAGGCACCCTTGATGAGGTGCTTCCCCAGCTCCCGGCTGAACTGTAGACCATAGTCAAGCAGGTCCAGGACCAGGGCCAAGTGGTAGCTAAGTAACAGCTCCAGACGGCCATGTATATCGGTAACTCCTGTGCCCGGTCTGTGACTGCCGCGGTGGCCCTGCACCACAGGGCTTGGCTAAGGATCTCAACCTTCATGGCAGATACCCAGCACAAGTTGACAGATGTCCTCTTCCTTTGCACTGACTTGTTTTGGCTGTGGGTGGAAGGGTACCTTACTAGCTTTGAGAAGTCCAGTGCCACCCTGGACTCTGTTACCTATGCCCAGAGGGATCCCAAGGACTCTAAGGTCCAAAGGAAGAAGCCCTTTTGGCCCCTCTCTGCTCCTGCAGCCAAGTCGTCCCAAACCCCAGCTAAGCAGCAGGCCCAGGCTTGGTGTCCCTGGCCATAGTCGGTTGGTTGTCCGGAAACCAGGGGGTTGAGCTCCTGCTGCTTCCTTAGCCATCTCTCCTCCGCCTCCAAGCCTGCCCAGTGATGGGATGGGGAGTGCCTTCCCCATACCCGTCCTGACTCTCCTGGGTCCTCCCATAGGGGGGCCAGCTCCACCACTTCCTTTCCACCTGGTCCGCTGTCACCACGGACAGGTGGGTCCTTGAGGTGGTCGGTCAGGGTCTACCTGTAGAGTTCGAGGCTTACCTGCCTTGCCGAGCCTGTGCCCCATGGGAGGACATGGTGTCCGCCGACATGCTGTCAGCCCTTTGGGAAGACATTGCGCAGCTCCCCCAGAAGGAGGTAGTGGCTTCTGTCTCGGATCCTCCAGAACACCCAGGGTTTGTCTCCAGGTACTTCCTGGTGCCCAAAATGGATGGGAGGAGGCTGACGCCCCATCTTAGATCTGCACGACCTGAACAAATTCCTTCGGCCACGTACTTTGAAGATGGTCACTCTGTCTCAGATCATGCCATCTCTGGAGCAGAACATGTGGTTTTGCTCTCTGGATCTTCAGGACGCGTTTTTCCGTGTCCCAATCCGTCCGTCCCACCGCCAGTTCCTCAGGTTCCACGCGTAGGGGATTCTCTACGTGTTCCAGGACATGCCCTTCAGTCTATCCTCAGCTCCCAGGGTCTTCACCAAATGCATTGCAGCGGTGGCAGCCTACTTGAGGTGCCGCAGGGTCCAGGTGTGCTCCTACCTGGATGACTGGCTTATAGCGGGTCCCTCCAGGGAGGAGGTGGAGCGATCCACGGACCTGGCCCTCCAGACCTGCTTGTTCCTTGGCCTCCTGGTCAGCGAGGCCAAGTTGGAGCTCGTACATTCACAGGTGATACACTTTATTGGGGTGGAGCTCCACTCTTGCAGAGCCAGGGCTTTGCTTCCAGCGGACCAGACGGATGCTCTCTCCTTCTTTGCCCGATCATTTCAGGTTGGGCAGTTGCACCCTGCTCGGGACTTCCTGCATCTCCTGGGATACATGGCGGCATGCACTAGCATGGTTCATTGGGCCCAGTGGAGAATGTGCTGTCTGTAATGGGAGCTTGACCTCCAATGGTCTCAACACCAGAGCCACTTTGACCAGTGACCCAGTTGATGTGGGACGCCCTCCAGTGGTGGTTAGTCCTGGAATATCTGCAGGAAGGAACTTAATTTGTCCACCCGGAGCCAACGGTCACCATCACAACTGATGCCTCTCCAATGGACTGGGGTCCCACCTGGGGGACCACAGAGTCCATGGACTCTGGACCCCCAAGGAGTCCCAGTGCCATATCAACCATTCAAGGTCAGGTTGTTCAGGTCCAGATAGACAACACCATGACCATGTACTACCTCAACAAACAGGGCAGGATGCACTGCCTTCCTGTATACAGGGAAACTCTCCACATCTGGAACCTCATGCTCAGTCTGGACACCAACGTCCATGTGGCTGGTGTCTCCAACCAACTGACAGACGCCCTCAACCGTGTGGGCAAGGCATCTCATGAGTGGTCCCTTCACGTGGAGGTAGTACACAGCCTGTTCTCCCAATAGGACACCCCTCTGGTGGACCTGTTCACCTCCAAGGAGAACGCAAACCTGAGGCTTTATTGTGCCCACCCCCACCCAGCAAGGAAAGCTGCAGGGGGGATGTCTTCTCAAAGTCCTGGACCCCGGGCTTCCTCTATGCCTTCTCTCCGTTTCTTCTGATCCACAGAGTGCTGACCAAAGCCAGGAGGGACAAGGTACAGATGATCCTGGTGGCTTCGGACTGGCCATGCCAGTTGTGGTACTCCAATCTCCTCAGCTTCAGCAGAAGGCTTCCATGGCATCTTCCTCTCCTCCTGGACCCGCTCTCTTATAGTCAAGGGAAGGTACTTCATCCGGACCTTCAGTCCCTGCACCTGACAGCCTGGTTCCTGAGCGACTAGAGTTCCAGGCTTTGGGTCTCTCCGAAGATGCCCTCACTGTGTTCAAGACTTCTTGGAAGGAGTTGACCTGAAAATGCTGTGCCTTCAAATGGAAGAGGTTCTCCATTTGGTGCCAGGGCAAGGGGCTTGACTCCTTATCTTGCCCGGTGGCTAGCATTCTCAACTGCGTCTAGTTACTGTCTGTCGGGCCTCTGGTCAACGACCCTTAAGGTGCACCTGGCAGCCATCTCAACATACCAGGCACAGGCGAAGGTGATCTGGCACTTTTTCAAGGGTCTTGACCATATTTCCCCTCCAGTGCATAAACCACCACCACCACCTTGGGACTTGTTGCCGGTGTTGGCAGAGCTCGTGGGCAAGCCATCTGAACCAGTGCACAGGTGTGAAATGTCTCACCTGTCGTGGAAGACCACCTTCCTGGTTGTTATCATGTCAGCCAGAAGGATCAGTGAGCTCTGTGTGGTCTTCCACAGGGACAGGATGTCCTTGGCCCCAACCCAAAGTTCCTCCCGAAGGTTGTGTCTGAGTTTCACCTTAATCAGGTAATCAGTCTCGTGGTGTACTGTACCAACCACCTCTCGGAGGCCGAGCACAGGCTCCACACTTTGAACCTGTGGCTAGTGCTGGCCTACTATAAGGAGCCCATAGCTGGATTTCGGGGAGAGGTTCGCCAGCTATTTGTCACCTACGCTGAAGCCTCACCTGGCAGACTGGCAGCTAAGCAGATGATTGGCAGGTGGATTGTATCCTGAATCGACCTCTGCTATAGGTTGGCAGATAGGGATTCTCCCGTAGGGCTAAGGGCTTATTCCACCCATCATACTGCTGCCTCAGTGGCTGCTTCCAGGGATGTTTCTATCCATGCAGGGCTGCTACCTGGAAATCAACACACACCTTCATTTCCCACTACCACATCAACCTTGAGTCACACTGGGATGCTGGTTTTGGGGGCTCAGTTCTCCTATCTCTATTCTCTAAACAGGGGGTGTGCACTTTGCCCCCTCCTCCTGGAGAATTGCTAGGAGTCTGCCAGAAGTGTGGATAATATCTCATATCCATGTCCCTAGAAAAACAGGTTACTCGCCTGTAACAGTAGTTACAGGAGTGGTATATGATGTACATCTACATGGACCCACTCGACCTCCCCCCGCGTGTGCAACAGCGGTCTTGCTTCTAGTGGGTAAGATCTGATGTCACAGGGCAGTGCCGAGGCAGGTACCACCCGGGTGGGTGGGAGGAGACAGCTTGAAGACGTTCCGGCAAGCCTTAAAGGGAAAAGAACACTGCCAGAAGTGTGGATGTACATTATATACCACTCCTAGAATTACTGGTACAGGTGAGTAACCTGTTTTTCCTTTTCTCCTGTATCACTAGCAGTGCTGAAAGAGAGAGACGATGCTGTGACCCTGGCAAAAGATGCTGCACTGACCATGGTGTAGGCCCTAGACCCGGCATCAAGCACAGCCCCTGTGGTCTGGTTGTCCCTGGTCCTGGCACTGCAGGATAGGCCCCAGTGCCGCTCCTGGCACTGTGATCAGGGAATAGCTCTGGGGTTGCCACGGACACGGAGGACAGCACAGGGTGTGATGATGGAGGTGAACCCATCTCCAAGCCTGTTGTCAACTCTGAGCCCAGCACCAGAGGCAACGGTGGCTCAGGGTCTGATGATGGTCTGGAGGCAGTGTTCTCACTGGAGCTGTTAGCTTACACCGTGATCGGTGGGAACTGAGACTGTCTTTCAGGGACTGTACATATCTGCTGTCCGCACCTGAAGGGCACCAACCAGGTTGTTCCTTTGATGTAGGATGACCCCCACTTGGGCAGTCCAGCCAGGCTGTGCCCTAAAAACAAGGTCCTCTATGCAACCCTGCTGACCAGGTGGAGGTCCCAGAGACCCTGTGTAACTGTTCCCTCCTAGGCCTCTGCCACTCTTGAAAGAGATACCCCTGTACATTGACCCTCAGGGGCCAATTACCTGGGAACAGCCCTGAGAGATTGTTGGTGCCTTAGAGCAACACCATAGTGAGTACAACAGGGCCCAGTTTCAGCCAATCTCCTGGCACCAGCATCCTCTGGTTTAAGCACCTCTTTTCTGTCAGCATCCTCCTCAGAGGACAATAAATCCTCACTCCACTTGTTCTCGGCTTCTGAGTTATCCTGTGTACCAGCGATTCCCGGTGAACATGCTTGAGGCAGTGGAAGCTGGCTCCTATACAGGTCTCGATCCGGTATCATTGCCATTGGTACTTCTCAGAGCTTTCGGTGATGGCTGTGTAGTCATCCCTTCCCGGCCTAGAGTCTCCGAAGATGCATCAAGGAGAACATGGAGACATCCCTTCTCTTGTGCTACAGCCCCCTGGGACCTCATGCTTTGGTACTGCTCACCCCTGAGATCTGCAGATGCAGTACCTCACCTCTCTTCAGGGCTAGAGGTGTTACAGACCCCTTTGGGGCTGAAACGCTGCATGCTTTACCAGCCTCTTGAGGCTGGCTTTGCTCAGACAGATGCCTTAGGCATGAAGATGTTTATCTCGGTATGTGTAATGATGTGCATTGCAGCACACCAGGCACATCAGGCAGCCTTCACTCTGTGCCTGTGGTTGCATATGGATCAACTCGTGCAAGCCATTTGCCTTTCTCCTCGAGGCCTAGAGGTGGCAAGGCATCAATTAAGGGCATCATACATTGCCAATGAGATGGCCTGCAGGCTTACGGGATCTGCAGTCTGCCTCAAGCGGGCAGCATGGCTTCGCCTTTCCAGACTGGCATCTTTGGCCTGGCATAAGGTGCTAAACTCACACTTCTAGGGAGCTCACTTTTTCTCTCGTAGGGTCACACGAGAGTTGTAAGGGTGCCCTCCTGCTCTTGTTCCACGTGAGTACCTACATGATCCTGACCAGTTTTGGGTCCCGCCAGACCTGTAAGGAGCCCATTCCTCAGATGCTCCCTCATGCAGAGGGCTGAGGGATTTTGTTTCCCTCAGGGTGAGCCAGCTCCTCCTCCATGGAAAACAGAAGCTTGGTATTTGGACCCATAAGTGGGAATCAGTAGTGAAAATGGATTCCTAGAGGATATGAAAATTATTAACTTACTGTAATTGTTGATCTTCCAGAATATCTTCACCATTGATTACCATGCCCCTCTCAGACAGAGCCAGGGCCTCTGGGCAACTCACCTTGCTAGAGTTGGTAGCACCTCAGTAGGTACTGGACATCTCCCAAGTCATACACTCTCTAAGGGGTCTCTGTGTGTTTGTTTCTCTCTTTTTTTTTTTTTTCACAGAAAAACGGATGAGTCAGGCACTCTTCTGAGTAACCCCCCTCAAAAAAAAAAAAAAAAAGCTCAAAACTAGGCTGAGGGTCTTCAGGCCCTCAGACCACCTATAAAAACCCTTAAAATATCCATATTGATTGCTAAATGCAACCTGTGCTCCTGAACAATATCCACTCTAACCCCACTTGGCCGTTCTCTGCATGTGGTAGGTGCTATGCACCATATTTGATCTAGTGCACTAGCTCTTCAATACAGGGTACACCCTGGTAGTTGCAGGAGAAGCTTTTTTGTTTTGTTTTGTTTTTTTGTTACTGCTATGTTTTTCTGACCATGTCAGACTGCTTTGGTGGGTATCCCAGGTCCTGTTATGTGTTGGTGCCTTAGCCCACTACTCTTAGGGGTTTCTGGAGAGATGAGCACATCTCAGATCCTTAGGTTATCCAGCCTGGCAACTCCAGATGCGTCACGATCCCCCTTTCTTCATCCCTGATGTAAGACAGACGGACATAACCAACGTACGAGTTAACTACCTTTCTGATGGCAAGGAATTGTCCTCTTTTTTCCGGGAGTCTGTGTAATTTTTCCTTGGGGTTTCTGCCATCTCATTTATAAGTGGGTCTCATTCTGGGCATCACGCTTGTGTTTCTTTGCCAGAGCCACATGATCAGGACTGCTGCCTTTTTTTTTCCTTTCCACTGCCCATTCCCTGCCTGGCTAGTGGTGTGAAGCTCTGGCTCTAAAACTCTTCTACTCTTGTCCCACCTAGTGTGCCCTGTCCTTATTAGCCTAAAGTTGATAGTTAGGTTTTATTGTGGAGGTTGTTTTTATTCCTTTATTCTTTTACCTATCCCTTGAGCTAGACAGTCTCTATCTCTCTCTTGATCTTCCAGGAATCAATCTTCACCATTAAGTATACAATACCCAGAGGGTCTAGCGACCCCTAGCATGAGCGACCCTGAAGCATGGGTGTGACGGGGCAGGAGTGTGGCATCTAGTTAGGTGGCATCTGGGGTGTCGACGGAGCATCCACAGGGAGGACCGCAGGCAATGTTGCTCAGAACAGCTGGGGTAAGAGCATCACCGGGGGGTTCAGCACCAAGTAAGATACAGTAACAGAGTCTTCAGAGGTAATCAGTATCCAGAAAGGTGATGGAATCATATAGCCTAACTAGGGGGGAACCCCACCAAATGTAATTAAGTAGTAGGGAATTAAACAAGGTACCCTCAAAGGTAAAAGCAAGGGGAAGCAGCTAAACCCTATCTAGGGTAACCCTGGGTTAGAAAGTTCAGGTTGAAAAAGCATCACCATATAG
The DNA here is from genome assembly GCA_016271365.2 of Neoceratodus forsteri. Lineage (NCBI taxonomy): Eukaryota > Metazoa > Chordata > Ceratodontiformes > Ceratodontidae > Neoceratodus > Neoceratodus forsteri. The sequence goes on along the minus strand of CM028134.1, from coordinate 381,109,392 downwards.
CTAGGTTGGGATAGGCCACATGCAGAAAATGTGGCGGGCTAGAAATTGTTGCAGACAACAGAATAGATTGGAGGGAGAGAGATGGAGGGGAAACAGGAGGGCAAACTAGACAGGACAGCAGAGGAAGGATTGTGAGCTGTAATGATGTGGGGCAGCAGTCTTTATGGAGATATTATGGAATGAAGGGGATGCCTGGTGTGCAGGAGCCTGGAGCAATTAAGTTGAGAGGTACATTGGCTCAGACAGGAGTTGGAACACAGGAGATGGGGAAGCAGAGAGGATCAGCAGGGACTGATAGGGCAAGTAGTAGCTGCCTCAGGGCACAGTGGTAATAGGCATGAGTCAGGAAATAATGGAATTACACAGTGGCCGAGAGCATATCCTCATCAGGGAACATATGGCACTGCCAGAACCAAGGGGAAGGAATGGCAGCTGGTAAGGAACAGGGGAGTAAGAGGTTCTACTTTAAGAAGGATATGGGGAACAGGGGATAGGTATCTGAATGAGATACCTACATCTAATAGATACACAGTACTGGCAGAGATAGGGAACCTAGGGACTATAGGAGGAAGGCAGGGAACCACAAGGACACAGGTTAGAGGCGGGGGGAGAAGGGAACATCTCAGAAGGTCAAACAAGGCATGGAAGCCAAGGGAGGGAAGAGGGAGGAAGTAGCTCAGAAGGGGTGGGGGGATCCAGAAGGGAGAAGAGAACAAGGAGGGAGTTAGAGAAGGGAAAGGCGTATTAGGAGCAAGGATGGAGAACCAGGGGGAGAGAGAGGATCAAATGGGAGTGAAGAGGCAAGAGGAGGGAGAGTTGCTGGTATGTACAAGAAGACTCCAGAAAAGGACAAGGAAGGATGGGGGGGGTCGGGGTATGGACACACAAACACCAGAAAGGTAGTGGTCTTCAGGGATTCAGTAAGAAAAGGTATACAGTGGGGGAGAAAGGAGGACCCACGGAACAGCATGCTGGTAGCTTGCATGCTGGGATGGAGGTGGGGAGAGCAACACATAAGATCAAGGAGGTGGTAAGGGAGACAGGAGGGAAGCCTGACTTGATTGTACACCTTGGAACCAGTGATCTAGCAGGTGAGACGGAGGTGGTGGTACAGAACAGATTCAATTAGCAGGATCATGCAGGGTACAGAACAGATTCAATTAGCAGGATCATGCAGGGTACAGAACAGATTCAATTAGCAGGATCATGCAGGGTACAGAACAGATTCAATTAGCAGGATCATGCAGGGTACAGAACAGATTCAAGGGATTAGCAGGATCATGCAGGGAGTCTGTGAACTTGCTGGCCTTTTCCGAAGTAATTCCAGTCCCCATGGCCAGCACAGTTAGGAATAGCAGATTTCAGTGAGTGGCTGGGTGCTTGGTGCAAAGAGGAGGGACAGTCCCATAGGGAGTCGGGGGGACATGATCAAAAAGGATTTTTTGCCCAGACAGACTGCACCTTAGTTGGGAGGAAGGAAAATATTGAAGGACTGGCTGGGGGAATATTTGGGAAAGGAACTTGGTTTAAACTGCTGAAGGGGGGAAGGGGTCAGAGGGCTCACACAAATCAGAAAGGGGAGGTCAAGCCAGCCCTGTGGCACTGAGAGTTGAGCTGCTGGAAGCCGCACCTCGTGCCACAGACAACCCAGGTTTGGGAACGGACTCTGGTCGCTCAGGGGTTGGCAGGGGGAGGAAGGATTGAGCATCCGTAGATAGCTGTCCTTCCTTCGGGGAGGGGGGGAACAGTGCGGCTCGCTTTAGACCGACACCCAGCAGTGGCTGAGTGTCAGCACAGGCGCGTGGTCCAGAGCAGGGGTGGGCACCCATCCAGGGCATATGGCTGCTTCCATGGAGGCGGGGGCAGCTACCTCGCCCATTGCACAGTTTGGGTGCCCAGGGGAAAAAAAGCTGAAAACAGCCGGGAACCGACAGGGTCCATGAAGACCCGACACATTCGGGTCAGAGTATGAGTTCCCTCCAAGGGAGGGCCAGAGCAATCCATCAGCTATGTGGAGGAGCCATAAAGTATAAATAAAAAAAAAAAAGGAAGGTCAGTGGACCCCCCAAGGCAGTAACAACAGAAGGGAAGGAGGTAGAAGGGGGCAGCTAAGAAGAGAGGGGTAGGAGGAGGGCAACCCAGGACAATTTTATTAAACAGAAGAGACGAGTTATCATAAGGACAAAGTGGAGGGTGGTATCACTGAATGCCTGCAGTCTCGGGGCAACAAGATGGCAGAAATGCACGTCCTCTTAGCAGAGGGTAAGGTGGATATAGTGGCAGTCACCAAGACCTGGGCTACAGCACACCATGACTTGGATCTCTCAATCCCAGATTACAAGCTGTACAGAATGGACAGAGTGGTAAGCAAAGGAGGGGGGTGGCAGCGTACATCAGGGAGGGAATAATTTGCATGAGGGAAGTGGAAAATGAAAAGGGGAAAACAGAAACATTGTAGCTGCAGTTACAAACTAGCAGAGGAAGAAAGATCAAGAAACATAGACTTTGATGGCAGATAAGGACCACTTGGCCCACCCAGTCTGCCCATTTCCCTACCTATTGGATAAGCTGCAGATTCTAGTTAACCAACAGCCTACTTCCTGCAACCCCCCACTATAATTGCCTTATGTCTGTCCTGCATGTTTGAATTTCACTGTTGGGGTCTGTATTTATTTTCTCCCACAGTTTGAGGGTGGTGTACAGACTGCCCAGCCAGACTGAGGACAAGGACAGGGAGCTGTGTTCCCAGTTCAGGAATGCCACAGGAAAGGGGGAGATGATAGTGATAGGGCATTTTAACCTGCCTAAAGTGGACTGGGGTACTCCCCCCACATCCTGCGCCAGAAATCAGGAAATCCTAAATGCAATCCAGGACGGCTCCATGACTCAGTGTGTGACTGATGCTGCCAGGGAAGGGGCAGTCCTGGACCTAGTGCTCACAAATGTGGCACACGTACAGGAGATAGAAGTTAAGGAACCACTGGCTAGAAGCGACCACAGTACAGTGTGGTTCAGTTTGGACATGGGCAAGGATGACATCCCTACCAAAACCAGAGCATTGGACTTCAAGATGGCAAACTTAAAAAAAAAATGAAAGAACTGTTAAGGGAAAACCTGGAGAACATGGAAGAGGGCTTGGGGGTGGACCAATTATGGGCCATCATTAGGGGGGCCATTCAGATGGCCACGAGCAGCTGTCTCAAATTGTGGGGGAAGAAAATGAATGCAGCCCCCCCCCCCCCCAAAGCTGGTTCAGTGAGAAGGTGGCCAGAGGATAAGGGAAAGGAGAGCAGCCTATAGAATATTCAAAAGAAGAGCAAAAGGAGAGGATGAGGAAGAATACCGGAGGCTGGCTAAAGTGGCAAGAAGGGAGGTGCAGCAGGCAAAGGCACAGAAAGAGCTCCAAATAGCCGAGGGAATAAAGAATGAAGAAAAGGTCTTCTTTCACTACATAAGTGAATGGAGGAACAAGAAGTACGCCATTGTTAGGCTGAAGAAGGGGGATGGTTGGTTAGAGGAAGATGGAAGCATGGCAGAGGTATTAAACGAATACTTCAGTTCCGTCTTTACAAAGGAAAAGGATAGATAAGTGCCACGTATAGGGAGAAGGAGGGAGGGAACCGGGGGTTAGGGTGATTGGGATTGAAAGAGTGAGAAAGGGGCTGATGACTCTGAGGGTGGACAAATCACACCCCAGGGTGCCGAAAGAGTTGGCAGACGATCTGGTAGGGCCGTTGGCTGTTATCTGCAATTGATCTCTGGAGTCAGATGTGGGTGCTACAGGAGTGGAGAACGGCACATGTGGTGCCGCTCCACAAGAGCGGAAACAAAGATGACCCAGGTAACTATAGGCGATAGTATGTAAACTCATGGAGGCCATACTAAAGGAGGGGCTGGTGAAGTACATGGAGGAGAATGGTCTGCAGTATGATAGACAGCATGGGTTTGTGGCGGGCAGATTGTGTCAAAGAAAACTGACTGAGTTTTTAGATTGGATCACGAGGGCAGTGGACAAAGGCCAGGCAGTGGACATCATACACCTAGACTTTAGTAAGGCCTTTGATTCGGTGCCACACAAAAGGTTGATAATGAAACTGAGGGACCAAGGTAGTGGTTGGGGGTGAGTTCTCCAGCACCAGGGAAGTCACCAGTGAGGACCCGCAGGGATCGATGTTGGGGCCAGTGTTGTTCAGTGTCCTCATAAGTGACATCGGGGAAAGCATTAAAGGCAAAATGTGCCTGTTTGCGGATGGCACTAAACGCTGTAGGAGGGTGGACACCAAGGAGGGAATACACGACCTAAGGGAGGATCTTCCCTTGTCAATCTTCACCATTCATTACTGCTTGGGTTAAGCCGGAGGCACGCACCTGCTACGGGAGTTTTTTTTTTTTTTTTTGAGTCAGCTCCAACGGCGCCGGCCGAGGACCGACTGCGCATGCGGCCGTCAAGAGGTGCCGCAGACCTCCTCCATCTCAGTTCTGTTTCTCCCGCCATCAAGGCTGCACCTGCTGCTGTGATGGCGTATAGTTTCTGGGTTTTCAACCCTAGACTCCTCATTTCCTCAAGTTTTCACTCGACGCCCGTATACCGGTAAGACGTTCCTTTCTTTCTATACTGCGGCTGCCGTGCTTTATTGCCTCTTTTCCTTGTTTAGTTCGTGATCATGTCCGGTCCGGGAGCAAGGCGAAGTCAAAGACGGCCACTCCCTATGCATCGTGCTGCTGTGGCCGGCATTTTCCGCCTCGGACCGGCATGATGTCTGTCTCCGCTGCCTGGGACCCAACCACGTACATGGACGCTGCGTAATGCTTGTTTCTCCATGGACCGTCAGGTCCTGAAGTCCGCTGCGATTCAAGCTCGGTAAGGCCCCGCCGACCTTCGGGACGGCACACCAGGGATTCCCAGGTAAGGCCCTAGGCCTCTTCCCTGGTCCCTCCCCGGCCTATACGGTCCGCGGAGGAGGAAGCTTCCTCCTCTTCTCTTGCTGAAGAGGAAGCTTCTCTCGCAGTGTCGGGGGAACGTCGTGGTCCCTCCCGGGGCCGTGACGGGGACACCGCCTCGGCAGTCACCTCCTCGGAGGTGCAGGCTCCCCCAGTGTCGAGGCCCACGATTTCTGGGCCTGGCACCAGTGGACCGCCGCCCGCACCGTTGATCCTGGCGCCGCAAGCGTGCCGTGATCGAGACGGCGCCAGGCGGCGCCGCCCTGGCCTTCGGGCCGCCTGGCTGGCGCTCAAGGCCTGCTTAAGCCTGCAGTAGCCGGGTTAGTCCGACGCCGAGCGCGCCATGGCCCTAACTGGCGGGGTAGGGGAGCCAGGACCGCCTGGCTGTCACGAGTGGGCTGGGGCCGTCCGGGCGCCGTCTCCTGGCACCGGGCGCTCGTCAGGCGCTCTGCTGTTCGGGACCCTGGGGTTGCCAGCATTGAGGTTCTGCTGGTCTCGCCCTCTCGGAGACCGATGACTCAGATGTGGGACTATCCTGGCACCCTGACTCTTCGGGGTCAGGGTCCCGTGGCACAGGGTGCTAGGGCGGCAGCGGCCCCTTCCTCTGTCCCCTCTCCTGCCCTTCCTGAGGGCCCTCGGCTAGGGGTGGCCCTGGGTCCCAGGGGGTGATGTGATGGGGCTGAGGAGGAGGCCCTCCTAGGGGCCTGTGACAGCTACCTCCCGGTGCTGCTGCTCTCTCAGGGTGAGGGAACGCTGCAGTCGAGGAGGAGGCTCTCGAGTCCGAGGGGTCGAGGGGGGGACTGTCATCTCGGTCTCCCGGCCACCCCTCGTGGGGTGGCTAGGAGCCGTAGCGCTGAACCCCGCCCTTTCCTCTTGGCGTTGCTGTGGGCTGCCCTTCTGGATCCATGCAGTCCCGGGTTCATCACAGGGGAGGTTCCCCCCCGGGCTCTTCCAGGCATCGCATTCTCAGGGTCTCGTCTTGCGGCCTGGTTTGTTGTCCGGGATCCTGCCAGCTCGGGCTCCGTTCCCCGATTTCAGAGCCCTGGCAGAGGTCAGTTGCCTTGTCATAGGTGCCCTTCTCCAGTATCTCACATCCACTCCCCGCCTTCCAGGCCATGTCGGTCCCACGGGTCCGCTTATCCTGGGAGCAGTTCAGAGGCTCTGCAGCGCCTTCCCTCATACGTAGATACATGCATGAGCGGTTCTTTTGACCTCCCCACCGCCGGGAATCTTCTGAGATTCCGAGCTTCCATCATCCTCGCCTTCCTCCTCTGAGGAGAGGAACCCTTGCTCATCTTTTTTCGCGACGCTGATTTCACGGAATATCAGCTATTCCTCTCGAGGATGGTGAGGGATCTTCTAATCTCTTCGTTAGGCGAGACAATACTGAACGGGAGATGCGTGAATTCCTTGGAGAATTCAGTGCCCAGCACCTGGTGGTACCTTCCTGCCTATCCTCCAGGAGGCGCGCTTCATCCGCTCCGCAGTCGCCAGTCGCCCCTTTCTCCAGCCCCGCAGACTGGTCGTCAAGGTATTGTGCCCTCGAACTCTGGTACCCTACCCAACCCATCCTCGGGTTTGGTTCACCTAGACTCTTCCGGCGTCCCTGGCGCACTAATCGTTCAATCGATTCGGATTCCTACAGTTCATCCGTTGGGGGCGAAGAGGTTCTCTCTTCTGTGGCGGTGGCTTCAGCATTGCATCACATCAGGCTCACCACGCTGCCTACATCGGCATCTGTGGTCGATGCTCTCCCAGCTCCTAGCATCAATGCCTGATACAGAGCAAACCAGACAGGCTATTGCCCTCCGCTATAGGCCTGGAGCTGGCAAGACACTGCTGTTGGGCATCTTATGACACCAGTGAGGTGGCTTCCAGGCTTGCGGGACAGCGATCTGCATTAGGCGGACGGCATGGCTTTTGTCTATCAAGGTTGTCACCCCTGGCCCGGCGTAGGGTGATGCGCCTGCTTTCCGGGACCCGCCTTTTTCTCCAGAGCTAGAGACTTCTACAGGGCTTCCTCCGCTCTCGTCCTCGGGGCACCGCTTAGCTCTTCTCCCACTTAGGCTTCTTCTGTATTAGCCAGGTCTTCCTTCTGTTTCTCACCAACAGGAGGCTGAGGTCTTGTTCCTCAGGGTTCTACCCCTTTTTCAAGGGGAGGGGTGGTCATCACTCAGTAGATGAATGGTGAAGATTGACAATGGAAGATATGAAAATTACGCACTCACCGTAATTCTTGATCTTCTTGTATCTTCACCATTCATTACTTATACCCACCCACCTTCCCCAGTGGCTCCTCTGTATGCTCCCTCCTGTCCTCGCTCCTCTTTCCCTTGGCCTTTATGCCAAAAAAAACAATAATTTTTTTCTGTTTTTTCTCCCATTCTTGTGAATGGATTCTTTTTTTCCTCAAGGTAGGGGGGAACGAGCACGGCTGCAATTTCTTTTTAATTCTGAGGGAACTCTTTCTGACTGCCCTATGGTGCGATTCTCACCTTCTCAGGTCATGTACTCACAGCCTGGTGGCCATGCCCTGTCTTGGACTCTCCCAAAGTTTGAACTCTGCAGGTATTATTGTTATTCAAGCTTCTCCAGCTGCTGACTGAACTTGTTAGCTTCAAGCTTCTGTCTGCCTTGTCCTAGCAAGTCTGATTGAGTTCCTCTCTACTTTTCTTACAAACTGCCTTCGAGAAGGCATAGTCTTTCCATACTCTTCTGTGTTAGCACTTAACAAGGTGCTAAGGAACTTAGTCCTCTTCCTGGATGGGCGCTTTCCGGAACAGGTTCTGCTCGGACAGTCTAGGAGCCCTCAACTAGGATGAAGGACTTGGCATGTTGAGAGTTCAGAGAGTCTGCCCTCACTTGGTCTGTTCAGGAGGTTCGGTGGAACCTCTCCTCAGTCCTAGCAACTGGGATTCTTGTTCTTATTAGTTTCGAGCCCATAAGCCTCTCAACCAACAATGCTCGATGGGCACTGTTCTCCTCCTCAACATGCCTCTTTCTTTCTTTTCTTTCTTTCTTCTTTCTTTCTTTCTTTCTTCTTCTTCTTCTACTTTCTCTCTCCCTCTCTGTTCCTCCCTAGAGCCGCTTCGGAAGGAGGCCCTGCGGTCCCTTAGGTAGGAATTCTCTCCCTCTGTCTATTCTCCATCGGCTTATTCCTTTTCAGTTTATTTCCTTCCTTTTTCTATCCCTCGGCCTCTTGCCTCACTCTCTTTTTTACACTTTATTTTAGCCTCTCTGGCTACCAGAACTGAGATGGAGGAGGAGTCTGCGATCACCTAACAGCCGCTCAGCAAGTGTGCCGCAGGCACGCCGCTCCGAGGGCGATCGCTGTTGGAGCTGACCCAAAAACCGTAGCAGGTGCGCGCCTCCGGCTTAACCCAAGCAGTAATGAATGGTGAAGATACAAGAGAAGATCAAGAATTACGGTAGGTACGTAATTTTCATATCTTGCCAAACTAGAGAGATGGTCAGGAATCTGGTAATTTTTTTTTTTATTATTATTATTATTTTTTTTTTTTTTTAAGTTTTTCTAAGATTTCTTTGGGGACATTATCTGGGCAGAGGAAGCCCCTGTCTCCAGTAAATCTGTTGTGCTAGCTTTCTGTTCTCACCCCCTCCCACAGAATATTTATCTTACATGCCCTACCTTTTGTACTTCCCTTACAGCTTCAAGTAAAATTGGCTGCAGAGACCACTCGTTGGGCCAGAGTCGGACACTCTACCCCTGTGTCCGAAACTGCAGGTACTGCTGAAACACAGAGAAGAGACCCCTCCGAGGTCTTACAGCCAGGAATGCTCTGTCTGCCTATTAAACTTTGTGCCTTTTTTGCACAGGGACAAGAATTTATTAACTTGGATACCGTGTCTGTTCTGCTCAGTTAGTTAGTTATTGCATAGCTGTTTAAAATTTCTTTTTTTTTGTGCTGACTTTTCCATTAGCAGATTATATCTTTTAGCCACTAGAGGGCTGTACAGTGCTTAATTTACTCTTATTAGGCCATTCCTCCATCTGCTCATTATGCAATTCTGCCACTAGAGGGCTTTGATAACCACACCAAAGTTGCTAAGATTTATACAGTGTCTGCTCGCTCCTACACCAAAATTGCTGGCCCAATAAAGTAGACCTACTTTAATGTCTTTGGACTTAATCCAAATGTAATACTAAGACAAAAGTTGTTAAACTTTATAAAGTTTCTGTTCACTTCTACACCTAAATTGCTGGCCTTATAAAAGTGAATCTGATTGCAGGACCCTTACTCTAACACCTTTTTTCTGTTTGTTTTACACTAATGATAGCCAGTCAAGCCATGTTAGTGCTGACTCTCAGCCTGGTTCTACTATCCCTGAGCGTACTCACAATCGGTGTTTCACCGGACCTATATCTGCAAGGGAGTATAGACCCTGATGACTTCACTTACTCAAACATGATAATCCAGCCAGATAGGTACATTGAGGATACCCCAGCACTCCTCCCAGGATTCCTTATCTACTCCACCACGGCATCAGCAGCAAAATGGTGGTGTCTCCATGGTTATTTAATCCCTCCTTTTGTACCTCGTAAAGTATGGTACCTGGTATTATTAGCCCTTATGCTGCCTGGAAACGTTGAGCTCAACCCAGGTCCTATTCCCAGCCAACTATCCATAAGCAATGCCGGTTATGGCACTAAGGGTCTGCACATAGTTCACCTAAATGTTAGAAGTCTGCTCCACAACCATGCAGAACTTGCTGCTTGGGTCGACAGCCACCAGCTTGATGTCCTATGTATATCGGAGACATGGCTAAAGCCCTTGATACCTGATACCTACTCCCTAATTACAACTTTCTATGGTAGGATAGGCCACCCCCTAAATGTGCTGGGGGGGTGGCGGTCTATTTCAGAAACCACCTTAACCTGTCACAGTGACTGATAACTGTACTTCTACATGCGAGTCACTACATACCATCCTAACCCTAGGGGCAAAGAAGCTTCACAATATATGTGCTTACAATCATCCCAAAGGTGGACAATCTGGCCTGGAGGATTTACTGAACCACAGTACCTCAACAGCTGGGCAGAATGAACTACTCATCCTCGGGGACATGAATATAAATTAGTTGAGTAAATTCCATGGTACCCTTCAATCCCTGGTGCAGAGTTACAGTTTACAACAGGTCATAACTGACCTGACAAGAGTGTCACAAAATAATGATTCTAGCACCCTCATTGACTGGGTCATGATGAATCTTTTAGATAGAGTTGTGGCTGCGAGGACTGTGCCAGACACAATAAGTGATCACTCCCCGGTCTTCTGTGTATGGAGCCACTCAGTAATTCCCATATCTCCCCCATGCTATATATAGTTAAGGAACTATGCAGATCTAAGCCAGGCTCACTTTCTACATGATGTCGCTATGATTGACTGGTCCCCTATTTACTGGGCCCATAACACTGATGTCGCCCTCAACCTTTTTCCAAGCAAGTTTTTATCACTTCAGGATAAGATACCCCTCTTCGCACTCGCCAGGTAAGCAGTAAGCAATCCAAATGGTTGCACAAGGACTTACTCGCATCACTCAAAGCTAAGGACAAATGCTAGAGAAAGTTCAAAACTTCGGGCCTCTAAGCAGACTTTCATTCCTATAGGGAACAGCGCACAAAGTGGAAGAAGCAAATCAGGCTTGCAAAAAGCCAGTACTGCAAGGGATTATTGGTGGATGCGGCTGGAGACCCCAGGAAATTTTGGTCACACGTAAAAACCTTCCTCAGATCCAAGCAAACCCACACTTCAAATGACATGATACTGAATGGAGTCCACTGCTCAGATCCACACACAATAGCAAATGCGTTCAACAATCACTTCTCAGACCTCTCCAAATATACTACTGCCTTCCCCGCTGCACCCTCTACTCCTGATATCCTCTCCCCAAAATGTACGCCAGCGGGACGTGCCATTCTGCTTTAAAGCTGTCTCCAAAACAGATGTACTCAAGTCACTCAGTGCTATATCAGACAGCACTGCAGTTGGGTCTGACTGCCTGGAACCTAAGCTCTTCAAGCTGGCTGCCCCTTTCGTTGCAGGGCTCCTATTTAAAATCTTCACTATGTCCCTTAGTGAAGGAGTAGTGCCAGGTATCTGGAAAATGGCCAGAATAACGCCGATCTTTAAAAAAGGTGACAAGAAGGATTTAGTGAACTATAGACCAGTAGCAGTATTATCTGTCTTAAACAAAATCCTGGAGAAGCTCATCGCAAGACAGGTAACAGAGCACTTAGCTAACCTCCTATGCCCTACTTGCTTCAAATTGTACTCTGTATTTTTTTTTTATTATTTATTTATCAAGTCTAGGATTACAAATACCTTTTGTATGTTCTTTGATTTCCTGTACTCTCCCGGGCCGTACCTGAAAATAGGCATTTGTTTGTCTAGTGTACTTACCTGGTTAACAAAAGCTAAATAAATAAAATCCCTGGGTTTCTCTGCACAGTCTGTGAACTGGTTTAATGGCTACCTATCCAACAGGACACAAGTTGTAAAGTTCAACACTGCAACCTCTGACAAAACAGTCATTAATGTTGGGGTACCACAAGGATCCATCCTAGGACCTCTTCTCAATCTTCATTAATAATATAACGAGAAATGCCTCCTCCTGCTCATCGCTGCTGTACGCTGACAACCTCATTCTCTATACCAGCTCTGATAATGTACTTACTCTCAACCACAATCTTTCGGGGGACTTCCTAAATGTACATCCTGGATCAGTAACCATAGGCTGGTTCTCAACATTAGCAAGACTCAGGCTATGCTTTTTGGTTCGCCTGCCAAACTAAAAAATAGTCGTGATCTCTTCAAAATAGTAAGTGTGAATGGTACCCCTTTGGAAGTGGTAAACTCGTTTAAATACCTGGGGTTTCTACTCGATGGATCCCTTAACTATCAGATCCATATTACCACTGTGTGTAAGGCGGTCAGTACTAAGCTAGGGTTAGCTTACAGAACTAGCTACGTTCGTACCCCTTCTGCAAGTTTGGTCATTGCCAGAAGAATTCTTCTCCCATCCCTTGCATATGGGAACTTCAGTCTACAGCAGTGCATCTAAAACCTCCCTACACAAATGGGACATAACCTATAGTATATTATAAAAAGGGTCTTAGAATTGGAGCTTTCTGATTCACTGCACACATTCTAACAGCCATATGTTAATCTTTTATTAACATGCATGTAGAACTTAGCCATATGCTGAACAAGGTTTAACACTGTTTAAAAGCATGTTTTATTATAATAGCAATAAGGTACTCCTAGGGATTATGTTAATGGTCAGTTGATCACCCTCTGGGGCATGTGGCACTCGGCTACACCTCATGCCACAATACACCCTTAGAAGGTGATTAACAGACCATTAACATAACTCTTGGTCATGCCTTATTGCTTAAATAATATATGTTGTTATGCCTCTGCATCCCCTAAGTTAAAACATCACTGCCTGCTCTATGCAGACCTTAATTGCCCCTCTCCTGTGGTCCACCGGCTCCTTGCTCTTTGGGCCCTTCTGGACAGAATCCTGAGGTCCAGTATGCCTAGCTCTCTTGCCACTGCACTCACCCCACAGACCACCTCCTATGGTCTTTGTTCTGCTGATCTTTCCTTACTCCACATTCCCAGATGTAACACTTCCAAAGGGAAAACAGGTTTTTCCTACGTGGCCTCGTTACTGGAACTCGCTGCCCCTTGAAATACGCCAGTCACCTAGCCATGCCTCGTTTAAAAAGAGGCATCGCTCTCTGCTTATTGAGAGTACACAGTGCAATTGTTTTAAACCACCCTAGATTCCTGACTCCCTAAGCTATTACTGTCTCTATGTCCTCCTCCAGTACTTATACCTCATAGTTTCTACTTGTCTTACCACCCCTGTCAAACAACATGAAGTCTTGCTGTATTCTGACTAACTGCAGTTAGCTCCAGCCTTTAAACTGCCCCGGAGAACAAAGGGTTAACTTTCTATGCAGTGCATAGAATGCTGAGCTCGAGCTCAGTTGAGGTCTCTGTCTGCAGCCCTTTGAAATCCAACTGTCAGATTCTTTACTCCGCCTCACTGAACAGTCGCTCCGGAGATTTCTCCTTCAGCTCGGTTCAGAAAGTCGGTAAAGTGTCGGTAAAAGTTGTCAGTTTTAAGCCGAATTTGTTCCGCTTAGTCGGTTCAGCCTCTGTCTGCGGTACCGTGAGTACTAGATAGGTTTTACCTAAATTCTGTGTGGAAATTGTAAACTTGTTTGATCGGTTCAGCTGAACCAATCACTCTTAGTGAATTTCTGTTATTTTACTTAAGAGTGTGGTTACTGGTCCTTATCGGTTCTTAAAAAAACATGTTTTGAACGTTTTTTCCCCAACACCCATGACACGGTTAGGAACTCATAAGGGAGTCTTGCCTGTCGGTTGCCATAAAAAGGGTAAGTTTGGTTAAGTTGGCCATGTCTGAGAAACCCAAGAAGAAAACCGGGCCCACTGGGTTTCAACACTGCAGTGACTGTGGTGAGGTCTTTGCCAAAGCCGACCCCCGCACCACCTGTGTTTACTGTCTGGGGTTTGAACACCTCGATACAGACTGCCAAATTTGTAAAAATTTTCCTAAATCTACCCTTGAAAAGAGATTAGGTAGACTGAGGGAAAAGGAGGCCGAGAAGTCCGCTGACCCGGATGGCCAGCCCGGTTCGGTTCCGACCAAACCAGAAGGAGTGCCCTCTGACCAGGGCAATACTTGTTTGGGCAAGAGGAGAGCCGATCCTCAGTGGTCGGTTCCTACAAAAAGGAAACACAAAGAGAAATCGACTGGTTCGGATCCAGAGGTTCATGTTCTGACCCCCAAAGAAATAGCCAGAGCAATTTGGATTGTGGAATCGCTTCGCCTGGTTCTGACCAATCCGGCATCATTTGGCAGGGGTTCGGTTCGGTCGGTTCCCCCGGTTCAAGATTATACCCCTGAAGATTTTTATGAACCAGAGTTTGAGGAGGAGGGGAAGTTCGAAGATGATGGTGACGATGGTGAAAGTCTGGGTGTGCCTGTGGAACCGGACATCTCCCCAGTCAGACCTTCTGGTTTTTCCCCTCCTAGGCTTTCTGAGTCCCCTCCCTACTTTCTGTTTTACAGAAAGGTGGCTGAAACCCTCCAGCTTCCTATGGAGGAGGCCATGGAGGATCAAGAGGAGCCTGATTATGTGGAAATGATGAACATCCCAGAGTCCAGGAGACTGTCTATTCCCCTCCACAAATCCTTTGGAAAGCAGACACTCAAAATCCTAAAGTCTCCCAATACCGTACCTCCTGTTGACAGAAGGATGGACAAGAGGTACACACTATCTGGCTCAGATACGGAGTTTTTATACCAACAATGCAGCCATGTTGGAGTAGTGCAGGCTGCTGCCTGTGACAAGGCAAGTATTCCCTTGGTTTCACACCCCCCAGACAAAGACTCCAGGAAGATTGATGCCATGGCAAAAAAGCAGTAAATGGCATCTTCCTTGGGACTCAGGCAGGCAAACTCTATGGCCTGTACAGCCAGGTACCAGAAGTCCAGGTGGGACACTGTACTTTCACTGGCTAAACAGGCCTCCCCCCAGCTAGCCAAGGAGCTGGAGGAGGTGACTGCTGATGGGACCGAGGCATCGAAAGTACAATTTCATGCTGCTGTGGACTTCAATGATGTGTCATCAAGAGTCATGGCTACATCTGTGGCTCTTCGGAGAATGGCTTGGCTCAGATGTACTAGCCTCTCACAGGACACCCATGCTAAGGCCATGGATTTTCCTGTAGTGGGTAATCCTCTGGGGAGCAGACAGAGAATTACATGAAGAAAATGGACGAGTACAGGACCACTTATAGGAGTGCTCAGGCCAAGGAAAGGCAGGCAGCTCCTCAAAGGCAGCAGTCTAGGGTCAGGGGCAGGCCTTTTCATAGGCCTTTTTACCAAGCATAGGCCTCTTCTCCCTTTTCACAGAGGAAGTTCTTCACAGGGAGACGCAGAAGGGGGATGAGCAGGGCTGCATCCACTCCTCAGCCTAAGGTCCCTGCCAAGCAGACACCCTGATGGGTCTGCCCGGGTCAACTCTCCTATTCTAGTAGGGGGCAGGCTGGCTTACTTTGTCCAGGACTGGATGTCTATTACCTCAGACAAGTGGGTCCTGGAAGTAGTAAGCCAGGGACTGGTTCTCAGCTTCAAAAAATTTCCGAAGATGAGAGCCAGATCTTTTCCATCTGCAGGTCTCTCAGAAACCCTTGCCCTAGAGGCAGAGGTTTCATCTCTTCTGGCCTTAAGAGCCATAGAGAGAGTTCCTACCCTATACTGGGGCAAAGGTCTGTACTCCAGGTACTTCCTTACCCCAAAAAAGACAGGGGAGTGGTGACCCATCCTAGATCTAAGATACCTCAACAAACATCTTTTATAACCAAAGTTCAAGATGGTAACTCTGGGAATAATTCTTCCCTCTCTAAGGCCAGGGGACTGGCTAGCCTCCCTGGACCTCAAAGATGCCTATTTTCACATTCCCATCAGGTGCTCCCACAGAAAGAACCTCAGGTTCAAGTTTCCCTCAGGCCACTCTCAGTTCAAAGCAATGCCCTTTGGTCTAACATCAGCCCCAAGGGTTTTCACAAAGTGCCTGGCAGTAGTCGTTGGCTTTCTAAGAAGGCAAAAGATTTCCATCTTACCATATCAAGACGACTGGCTCATAGTGGGTCAGTCTCCAGACCAAGTCAAGTCAGACCTGCAAGTGACCCAGTAAGTGCCCACTTCTGTACGATTTCTTCTCAACCTCCCCAAGTCAGTTCTCGAGCCAGTGCAGCTCCTTACCTTTATAGGGGCAGAGCTGGATACTGTCAGAGCAAGAGCCTTTCTTCCCCTGGAAAGGGCAAGAGTTCTTATAGAACTGGCTTCTTCCTTCAGCCTTCAGGTATCCCGACCAGCAAGACATTTTCTTCAGCTGTTGGGCCACATGGCAGCTTCTATAGCAGTGGTTCAAGGGGCAAGATTCCAGATGAGGGACATTCCGTTCCATCTGAGGGCCTTTTGGTCCCAAAGGAAGGATCCCCTTACCAAACTGATTCCAGTGACTCGGACTCTGTTCCAAGCCCTTCAGTGGTGGCAGGATCAGGACAATTTAAGGCAAGGAGTCCTATTTGTCACTCAGTCTCATTCAGTGGTCCTTACCATGGACGCTTCCCTTCTGGGCTGGGGAGCCCATCTGGGGCCCTCACTGCCCAGGGCTGTGGTCCCCTAGGAATCCCTTCTCCATATCAGTCTCCTAGAACTCAGGGCAGTTTTTCTGGCCCTGCAAGCTTTCTCTCAGTCAGTGCAGAACAAGATGGTTCAGGTCAGAACAGACACCACCACCACCATGTGGTACATCAACAAGCAGGGAGGCACTTGGTCTACGGCCTTGTGCATGGAAGCCATGAAGTTGTGGTCCCTGGCTTATTCCCTGCAAACCTCTCTGATAGCAGTCCACCTTCCAGGGAAGGACAATGATTTAGCAGATGCACTGAGCAGGATCTCACGGGGCCATCACTAATGGTCCCTGGACCCTCTGGTCTTGAAGGTGATTTTTTTCCAGGTGGGGCACTCCAGAGATAGATTTCTTTGCAGCCCCAGACAATCACCAACTTCCTCTCTTTTGTTGCAGACCCCCAGTCTTGGGCTCAGTCCCTCTGGATGCTCTGATTCTGAACTGGGAAGGGAAATTTCTGTATGCCTGCCCTCCCTTTCCTCTACTGTTCAAAGTTCTAGTCAAGATAAGGTCACAACCTTGCAGTGATTCTGATTGCTCCAGACTGGGCCAGACAGCCTTGGTACCCCCTGTTGCTGTCCCTAGCAGTCCATCTTCCCCTGTCTCTTCCCAGGAATTACAACCTGTTCACCTCCTCTCAGGGGAGGATTTGGTACCCCAATCTTCAGTCTCTCAATCTCAAGGCATGACTCTTGAAGAGTTAGAGTATGCATATTTGCATCTGTCTCAGGGGGTTCTGGATATCCTCAAAGTCTGTCGAAAGCCAGCAACTAGAAAGACCTATAACTGCAAATGGAAGAGATTCAGCATTTGGTGTTCCAAGAAACATATTTCCCCAGACACTGCTGAATTGTCTACAGTTCTGGATTATATGGTCCATTTGAATGGCTTAGGCCTCAGACCAGCTCCTCTCAAGGTGCACTTGTCAGCTGTTTCTGCTTTTCTGTCAGTGGGGAAGTCTTCCTCACTATCATCCCATCCTGTGTTCTGTAAATTTTTTAAGGGATTGCTTCATACCAATCCTCCCTTTAGCGATCCTGCCCCTGCCTGGGACTTAAATGTCTGCATTGCTCAACTTATGCAACCTCCCTTTGAACCTATGTCCTCAGCGGAGCTTAAGTACTTGACTTGGAATACTGTGTTTCTAGTAGCCATTACCTCTGCCAGACGTAACAGTGAATTGCAAGCCCTGTCACTAGAACCTGATTTTCTCTCCTTTCGGAGGGATAGAGTGGTCCTTAGAACCAATAGATGGTTCTTGCCCAAAGTGGTTTCAGATTTTCACTTGAATCAGTCTGTCTCTTCCTGTCTTCTTCACTGATCATTCTTCTTCAGGAGAGAGGAGGCTACACAGTTTAGATGTTAAAAGGGCC
Organism: Neoceratodus forsteri; assembly: GCA_016271365.2. NCBI lineage: Eukaryota > Metazoa > Chordata > Ceratodontiformes > Ceratodontidae > Neoceratodus > Neoceratodus forsteri. The sequence goes on along the minus strand of CM028134.1, from coordinate 381,091,818 downwards.
CTTAGCTACTACATGGAGCGTACCAAAGGTCACAGGTTTGGTTCCCTCCAGTTGTTCCTCACTTATGGAGAAGTGGGAAAGGGCAAACCTGCCCCCAAGAGAACTATTGCCAGGTGGATTGTGTCTTGTATACAATTCTGCTATGAGAAACTAGGAAAGATTCCACCCTCAGACCTGAGGGCTCACTCCACCAAAGGTACAGCTGCTTCCCTGGCTGCTGCCAGGGATATTCCTCTCTTAGAAATTTGTCAAGCAGCCACCTGGAAAACAGTCCATACCTTTACCAAGCATTACTCTCTGGATATCCAGGCTAGGAGTGATGCTCGTTGGCACAGCAGTACTTCAGAGCCTATTCCCAAAGTAGGTTCTCTCCTCCATGGAAGTACTGCTTGGTAGTCTGCAGTTAGTCAGAGTACAGCAAGACTTCATGTTGTTTGAAGAAAAAATTACTCACCTTAGTAATTGTGTTTCATCTAATGGAGTCTTGCTGTATTCTGACCCCCCTCCCTGCCTCCCCTCTCAGAACCTGGTTTTTGGGAAGTGGTGGGCAGGTGCAGTGTTGCACCTCAGGGGTGCTTCTTATACACCCTCCTCTTTTGGTTTGGGTGTTTGTTTTATTGTTATTCTTATTTGGATTGGTTTTTGGTTTTGGGTTTCCTGACTCGAGTCTTCCTTGGGAATTCGAAACTCTTGTTGCCAGTTGGCTAGAAAAAATTTTACAATTTCCGCACAGGGTAGTTAGTGAGTTTTTTGCTCGTAAGAATCTGACAGTTGGATTTCAAAGGGCTGCAGACAGAGACCTCAACTGAGCTCGAGCTCAGCATTCTATGCACTGCATAGAAAGTTAACCCTTTGTTCTCTGGGGCAGTTTAAACGCTGGAGCTAACTGCAGTTAGTCAGAATACAGCAAGACTCCATTAGAAGAAACACAATTACTAAGGTGAGTAATTTTTTCTTCCTACCCCACCTCTTACATATCTTCCCCGCACACACCTTCTCCCCGCGAGGTCTTACTGCCTCAGTCTTTCCTACCTACTTGCTCCCTCTTTGGTGTCCTGTTATTTATGTTATAGCCAGTTTTGTAGAATAGAGTTGATGCCTAGATTGTTAATCAACTGTTATATGTGCACTTACCTTTGTTGTGCTTTGATATGTGAAATGTCTGTATTGTCTCCTGGTTACACCAATTTCTCAAACCGATATCCATTTTTACTATATTCTTAAATGCTATAGTAAAATATGCACTTACTTTCACTTCTGATCTGAAGTACATCAGAATGTTCCTCCAGTCACCTTAAATCGCTCAAATTGTTATCCATTTTAATTGTATCCCTAACATGTTGTACTCCTATATTGTACTGTATCATCACTGTTTTTTCCTGTTGATGTTGTAACCTCCCAGTTCGTGCCTGAAAATAGTCCCTTTTGTGTCTAGTGCACTTACCCGGTTATCAAAAACTAAATAAAATAAAAATAAAATGCCAAAAAGTGCAAAGTGATGCACATAGGGGCCAGGAACCCTATGGCAGAGTATTACATAGCAGAGATGCAGGCAAATTCTTTCAAAGAGGAAAAGGATCTGGAGTGGTGATTACAAGTGACCTGACACACACCTCCCTGTGTAAAAAGGCAGTGGCAAAGGCTAACAGGATGCTGGGGTGTATTGCAAGGGGATTCTAAGCAGGCGGAGCGAGGTCATTTTACCACTGTATAGGTCACTGGTGAGACCACATTTAGACATTAGGTAAGGCATCTTTACCTTAAGAAGGACATCAACATGCTGGAAGGGGTTCAGAGGAGAGCAACGAAGATGATAAGAGGGGCTACAGGATAGGTTCTACGAGGAGAGGCTGGGAGTCCTGGGGATGTACTCCCTGGAGGAGAGGAGACAGAGGGGGATATGACAGAGACCTTCAGGTACATGAAGGGAATTAACAGAGTGCAAAATGAGGGTCTCTTTAAAATAAGAGAAAACAACACCACTAGGGGGCGCAGCCAAAAATTAATATGGGGGGGATTCAGAAGGGATGTAAGGAACATTTCTATATGGAGAGGGTGGTGACCACCTGGAATGAGCGGCCAGAGGAGGTGGTATCAGCAAAGATTGTGGGAGCATTCAAGAGGGCCTGGGACAAACACAAAGGGAACCCTTGGGACCAAGGAAAGGGGGGGAAGCGGGAGGGGTGGTTGGGGGGGGCAGGGTCAGTGGCATATGTGTCAGACTAGACCCTGCATCATTATGAGCAGACGCAATAGACCAGATGGTCTTCTTCTGCTGGCTCTTTTCATGTGTTCGTATATATTATTGGTGGGTCTGTGCCAGAAACACCAGGACCCTGTGGGAGCACGTGCCTTTAAAAGCTTTGGAGGCAGGGGAGTCGACATCGGAGACAGCGTCGCCCATGAGACAGACTTACGACATGGCGCTTATGGACTGGCCAGTTACTGACTCCCCCTTGCCTCCTCAGTTCTGTTCTTCCCACCATCGAGGAAGATACTCCGTGGGAGTATTCACCATTTTCTACTACGTCACGGCCTTCAGTTCTGTTCATCACTGCTAGGTCGACGCCATATAGCTTGTTCAACCTTTCATTGATGCCTTTTCTTCTCCTATCCCGCTTGTGCAGCACTAGGCTCTATTTTGCAAATTTTTGTTACTTTCTGTGAGTCGATCATGTGAAGATCCCAGGTCCTAAAAAACAGAAGAAAACCGTCAAGAAAACGGATTCTGCCCCCATACATTGGAGCCCTTATGGGAGAAATACGTCTGTTCAGGACTGACATGATTGTTGCTGGACCTGCCATGGAGCGGACCATGACATGGACCACTGCGACACCTGCTTCTCAGTGGACCTTCACACCTTTGAAATCCATGCAGTGAGGTGGGGACGGGACCTCCCCACCTTCGGAGGCAGGTGGTAAGGTCTTTGGGCTCTTCCCCAAGCCCCTCCTTGGTACTGTACATACAGAGGGAGACCAGGCCTCCACTAGTCCTTATCTCGCTGAGACGGAAGGCCTGGGGGAGGGGTTCGGGACTGCCTGCCCCCCCCCCCCAAGGGGCCGGTTGCACACCTCTCCCAGTCCGGTATTGGGTGCCCGGAAGCCCCCAGTGGTGGAGTCGCAGCTATGCACTGGGCCTATGCCAGTGGGTCCCTTGGAGCCACAGTCCAGCCACTTCGGATCCTGGCATTAAGGCCATTGCCAGTGAGCAGGGCGGTGCCGTCTGCACAGCCTGGTCCCCTCCTGCTGCCATTCACGGCTGTGGGAGAGGGAAGACCTCTGAAGCCAGCCGTCCATTGGAGATCTTCTGGATCTCATCCTCCAAGTGGTCGGATGATCCAGAGAGTGAGGACATCATTGATCCTGACTGACTTCCTGGCCCAGGTGAGGAAGGAGACCTTTCTGGGCCAAGCAGTGGGCCTTTAGTATCCGCAGTGGCATCTAGGGGTTCTTCTTGACCTGGTGTCGGCCACGGCGCTGCCTCCCCAGTGTCCCACAGTGCCGCTTGCAGCACTGGGGATGCCTCTGGAGCTGATTACAGCACCAGAGGAGATAGCGCACCTGGTGCAGCACCAGGTTGGGTTCCAGTGCCGTTTACAGTGCCACTCCCAGTGCCAAATCTGATTCCAGTGCCATTTGAGGTGCTGAGGGGGTTCTAGTGTCATTCGTGGTGCTGGATCTCCCTTGCTCCAGGATTCTGCTGTTGAGAATGTTTATAGGCAGAGCCCCCTCAGGTAAGGTGGGCGTTGGTAGTTCCCAGTTGGCACCACACTCCATGTCTAGAGTGGCTGGGGGCACTAGCAACAGTCGTAGTGCTGACTCTGGTCTTCTGGCCCACTGGAACCACCTGGGCCTGAGGGATGGCGGGGATAGGGACCACTCTGTGGGACCTTTGGCTCCAATCTCCCCACCTGGGGGTTTCCCCCCAAGGGCACCATCCAGATCACCCCCCTCCAGTTGGGCGTTCCCGGGTGGACGAGATGCACAGCCCCTTCCCTCAGTGTAGGTCACCTGTTCACTCTCGTAGCCCTGGCAGAGGACCTGGCCTGGTCCTTTACAACCCACCTCCTCCTCTGCCGGTCTCCCCCCCCCCCAGGCATTTTTGGTGCTACGGGACCCATGAGCTGGGAGCAGTTCAGGGCTTCGGCGAGTGCCTTCCCAACCTACCTGAGGGCAATGGACCAGGCTATCTTTTGATCTAAAACCCTGGCACCGCTGCCCCCTGAGTCCAGCTCTTCCTCTTCTTCCTCCACTGAGGAAGAAGTCTCCTCTGCCCACCTCTCCTCTGATGCTGACTACACCAATTATCAGCAGTTCCTTTTGGAGATGATGAGGGATCTGTGACAGTTCCACTTTTCCAGCCACAGTCCTGCACGTCTGATGCTGTCCTTCCTTGAGGAGTACATCTGTGGCCTCAGCCATTTGTGGAGGTGTCAAGAGATGACTGGCTCCATCCTTGCACCCCCTCTCCAGCCCTGAGGGATGCCCAGTACAGGTATTGCACATCCCTGGGATCTCCAGGAGCCATGCCATACTCCTCTTCTGGGGTCCAGCTCCTGGACACTCCCTCTGGCCATAGGCACCCACTGCATGACTGCTCCCCAGAGTCGGACTCAGCTGAGTTCAGCATTTGTGGTTATAGGGTTTTCTCGGCAGTCCACACCATGTTGTATATTGCTGCACACCGGGCATTCTATGGCAGGCACCTGTGGGCGATGCTAGGTCAGCTCCTAGCATCTCTTCCAGATTGTGTGGTGACCAGACAAGCCATATACCTTTCTGCTCAGCTCAGGGTCTGGAGCTGGAGAGACATGAGGTGAGGGCGTCCTACGATGCCAACGAGGTAGCCTCCACACTAATGGGAACTACAGTCTGCGTTAGTGGATGGCGTGGCTGCGTATTTCACATTTGCCATTCTTGGCCCAGCATAGGGTGATTGCCTCCCATTACCAGGGACCCACTTCTTCTCCTGTAGGGCCAGGCATGAGCTTGTGGGCATATTCCTGCTCCCAGGCCACGGGAGCCTCCACTTGACCCTGACCAGTCTCTGGCCTCACCAGGCTCGTGAGGGGCCCCTGCCTCTCTCTCTATCTTCCCCACGAAAGGTTGCGGGAACAACCATTTCCCTCAGAGTTTGCCAACACTACCATTTCGTGGTAGCTTGGTACTCAGACCCACCAGTGATGAATGGCGAAGACTGAGTCTTGGAAGATATGAAAATTACGTACTTACTGTAATTCTTAATCTTTCAGAATATCTTCACCATTCGTCACTGCAACCCACCCACCTTCTCCCACAATGACCAGCTTTCTGGGCAGTCTTCATCTTTCCCCTTCCTTTCAGCCTTAACCCCTTTTATGTGAAAAAAGGGGAGGGACATTAAGGGGTAAACTCCTTTAAGGACTTGTTCCCTACACACGCACCTGTGTGGCCATTCAAAAAGACAAAAAAAAAAAAAGAAGCGGGCTTTTACCTCAAGGTCGATTCTTGCCCCAACCCCTTCCCTTAGCTTTCCCTTTGTTAAAAAAAAAATATTTCTGGAAGGACTTATACTGGGTCCTTGTTTCCCTTTTTTCCTTTCCTTAAAAAAAGAAAAGAGAAACTGAGAACCTTTTTATACCAAGTGGGCTGTTCCAGCCTTTGTCCCCCCCAAACATCCTTTACGCAAAGGGGATCTATAGTTTTTGCTATTGGATAGCTTTTTCTCATCCTTCTTTGGGACAAGGCCTTGCAGGGGGAGCTGGCGCCCTATGGGCTAAGAATTTTGGGAGTTGTAGCCCACTTCCTTTACCAGTTCAGCTTCTTCCCCTTGCAGTCCACCTCCACAATTGTTTCAGTGACCTGTTGCACCTCTTTCTTAATCCCCTATTTTAGGGATGTTTCTTCCAGAGACAGAGAGTTAGGAGGAAGGGAATCCTTTCTCTTTTTGAAGATCCCTGTTCCTGTCTGTTGTCCTTGGTGAGGACCCCTTTTCCCGGTAATTTTTCCCTCTCAGGCGTTGTAATGTAATCTCTCTGAGCTCCTTATATCTTTTTGACATAGAAACTGAACATTTTAAGACACTGCTGAGCCCTAGGTCAGCTCTTTCAGACCTTTGAAATTGGAGGCTTGCATTCTCCCATATTACGTTTTGGTCATATGGGACTTCTATTCCTTAACCTATTAGGGTTCTTGTTTCCTCTGATAGACAACTATGGCAAGCTATGTTTTTTTCTCAGGGCTCATAGGGTTTTTCTTCTGCTTCAGGGAGGCACTCCTTTCCTTGCAGTCCACTCCTCCAGCTGGACCTTGACATTTTCGTGGACCATGCTTTCCATTTAGGAGTCAACTAGCCTCAGAGGGCATCAGCCATGTTTTACTATGGCGGAGAGCAAGCCATCTCTTCTGACGCTCTTGTTTTCGACTGAGAATTTGGGGTCCCTGCTGTTCTTTCTCTCTCCCTCTCCCGCCCAGTTGCCCTGGTCATTCTTAGCCACTTTGAAGACCCTCCTCCCAAAATCATCATCTTCTTTGGTTGTTTTTTATTCATTTATAGTGTATGGTGGAGTGTCATTCTAACATGCTTTTCATATCAGCTGAAACCTTGTTGTACCACAGTTCAAAGGTCATGGAACGCGATTGTACCCTTCTGGGGTACAACAGCGTTCTAGCTGATTTGAAAAGCACATAAGCCATAGGCAACGGAAACTGCAGGATCAACCAGACAGAAATTTACTGTGGCGGCACGATCACGCGACGCTGTAACTCAAACAAACCCCGCAGATGTAGGCTCAACCAGATATGAAAAAAACATGTAGGATCAACCAAGTTATATTAAGTTATACTAAAAATACAACTCAGGATCAACCAGATATTTTAAATTACTTACAAAATCAAAAAACAATTCCTCACAGTAACTCCTCTCGCTTAGTGAGAAATATGGCTTTTTTTTTTTTTTTTATAATCCTTCTCACATGCAACTGGCAGCCAGTGGAAACCTGAGCTAGAGATGTAGGAATGTCTGCTCCCTAACAACCGCACCACTGACCATAGCAACCAGCCTTAAAACCTGGAATAAAATGCAGCAGCATAAATTTATTTTTCTATAACAAAAAAAAGATCCAACTTTTTTAATGTTACTTTTAGGGGCACCATACACTGAAAAATACTGGATGTGCAACTCTGTGCATGAACAGTGTATTCTGCTGCCAAGGGGTTCTGATTTTCATGGACCTCAGAGTGAATGAGAACCCCTCTGTGGCAGAATACACTGGTTGTGCTTAGTTGCACATCCAGTATTCTCTATATTCCTTTTATATCCTATATCCTTTAGTCTGTCTCTTGGGCTCCCTTGCCACAGCCCTTCTGTTTTTCTAACCCTTTCTTCCTCTCCTAGGTGAACAGAACTGGGGAGGCAAGGGGGCCGCCGTCGGTTACTGGCCAGTCCACGAGCACCACATCATACGTCTGTCTCGTGGACAGCGCCATCTCTGACATCGGCCCCCTGCCTCCAAAGCTTTTAAAGGCATACGCTTCCATGGGGTCTTCGTGCCTCCGGTACAGACACCAGTGATGAATGGTGAAGATAGTCTGTAAGATCAAGAATTACGGTGAGTACATCATTTTCATTTTTTCTCTCCACTTTGTTTCTCTCCTGATGAACAGAACTGAGGTGCTGAGAGAGCTGGTGTTGGTTACTGGCTGTAACACGTAGCACCACATGAGATACATAGGTGCCATCAGTACCTCATGTCAGCTCTCTCCCTGCAAAGAAATTTGCTCCCATGGGGTCAGAGTGCCTCTGGCCCCAGACATGTAAGTGGTAATCAATGGTGAAGATATTCCAGAAGATAACAATTACGGTAAGTACATAATTTTCATTTTCTGAGGTCTCTACTCTAACCTGATGCTAACCAAGCACCATGTTTGCAGGGCCAGTACATGAAAAACCTACCGAGATAACTTTACTGTATAAAATGATAGTACTTCTAAAGTATGTTCATGTCCCTTTATTGAATTTTACTTTGTTCCTTAAAAAAATTAAAAATAAAAACTGTTCCAGGTCCCTGGTTTATTGGGGAGGTGATTGATGGCCATGTGGGAGCCTGCTTTACCTTCGGCGTCATCGTCAGTGGCCATTTTCTGGAAGGAAGCTTGACGTTTGTGGTGGGGACCATGCAGGTAAACTTCAGTTTTACATCTACGTGTTTGTTGCATCTGTGTTGTATTGTAAAAAAAAATTAAGTGTCTCTGCCATTTCTTTTTTTTAATTACTTTTTCTAGGGGAATGGATACAGTTCACAATCCACATTCAAACAACATGAAGTATTGCTATATTCTGACCATTGCAGTTAGCCCCAGCCTTTAAACTGCTCTTGAGAACAAAGGGTTAACTTTCAGTGCTGAGCTCGAGCTCGGTTGAGGTCTCTGTCTGGAGCCCTTTGAAATCCAACCGTCAGATTCTTTACTCCGCCTCACTGAACAGTCGCTTTGGAGATTTCTCCTTCAGCTCAGTTCGAAAGTCGGTTAAAGTGTCGGTTAAGTTGTCGATTTTACCGAATTTATTTCAGCATAGTCGTTTCAGTCTCTGTCTGTGGTACCATGAGTACTAGATAGGTTTTGTTCTGTTTTTCTGTGTGGAAATTGTAAAGTGTTAGATTGGTTCGGCTGAACCAATCATTTGTATTGAATCCTTGTGTTTTAGAGTGTTGGTTACCGGTCCTTATCAGTTCTAAAGATAACGTGTTTTGAATGTTTTTTTTCCATCACCCATGAAAAAAGGGAGTCTTGCCTGCCGGTTGCCATAAAAAGGGTAAGTTGGTTAGGTTGGCCATGTCTGAGAAACCCAAGAAAAAAAACAGGGCCACTGGGTTGCAACACTGCAGTGAGTGTGGGGAGGTCTTTGCTAAGGCCGACCCCCACACCACCTGTGTTTATTGTCTGGGGTTCGAACACCTCAATACAGACTGCCAAATTTGTAAAAATGTTCCTAAATCTACCCTTGAAAAGAGGTTGGGTAGACTGAGGGAAAAGGAGGCCGAGAAGTCTGCTGACCCAGATGGCCAGCCCGGTTCGGTTCCGACTGAACCAGAAGGAGTGCCCTCTGACCAGGGCGATACTTCTTCGGGCAAGAGGAGAGCCGATCCTGAGGGGTTGGTTCCTACAAAAAGGAAACACAAAGAAAAATCGACCGGTTCAGATCAGAAACAGACACAAAAAACCCTGAGGTCTCCCAATTCTCTACCCCCTGTTGACAGAGGGTTGGACAAGAGGCACACACTATCACGCTCAGATACGGAGTTTTTATACCAGCAGTGCAGCCATGCTGGGGTAGTGCAGGCTGCTGCCTGTGACGAGGCAAACATTCCCTTGGCTTCACACCCCACAGACAAAGACTCCAGGAAGATTGATGCCATGGCAAAAAAAACAGTATATGGCATCTTCCTTGGGACTCGGGCAGGCAAATTATATGGCCTATACAGCCAGGTACCAGAAGTCCAGGTGGGACACTGTACTGGCACTGGCTAAACAGGTCTCCCCCCAGCTAGCCAAGGAGCTGGAGGAGGTGGCTGCAGATGGGATTGAGGCATCAAAAGTTCAGTTTCATGCTGCTGTGGACTTCAATGATGTGTCATCAAGAGTCATGGCTACATCTGTGTCTCTTCAGAGAATGGCTTGGCTGAGATGTACTAGCTTTTCGCAGGATACCCAGGCTAAGGCCATGGATTTTCCTGTAGTGGGTAATTCTCTGTTTGGGGAGCAGACAGAGAATTACATGAAGAAAATGGATGAGTACAGGACCACTTACAGGAGTGCTCAGGCCAAAGAGAGGCAGGCAACTCCTCAAAGGCAGCAGTCTAGGGGCAGGGGCAGGCCTTTTCATAGGCCTTTCTACCAGCCACAGGCCTCTTCTTCCTTTTCACAGAGGGGGTTCTTCAGAGGGAGAGGCAGAAGGGGGATGAGCAGGGCTGCATCCACTCCTCAGCCTAAGGCCCCTGCCAAGCAGACACCCTGATGGGCCTGCCCGGGTCGACTCTCCTATTCCAGTAGGGGGCAGGCTGACTTATTACTCGTCCAGGACTGGATGTCTATTACATCAGACAAGTGAGTCCTGGAAGTTATAGGCAAGGGACTGGTTCTCAGCTTCAAAAAATTTCCGAAGATGAGAGCCAGATCTTTTCCACCTGCAGGTCTCTCAGAAACCCTTGCCCTAGAGGCAGAGGTTTCATCTCTGCTGGCTTTAAGAGCCATAGAGAGAGAGTACCAACCCTACACTGGGGCAAAGGTCTGTACTCCAGGTACTTCCTTACCCCAAAAAAGACAGGGGAGTGGCGACCCATCCTAGACCTAAGATACCTAAACAAACATCTTTTAAAACCAAAGTTCAGGATGTTAACTCTGGGAATAATCCTTCCCTCTCTAAGGCCAGGGGACTGGCTAGCCTCCCTGGACCTCAAAGATGCCTGTTTTCACATTCCCATCAGGTGCTCCCACAGAAAGTACCTCAGGTTCGAGTTGCCGTCAGGCCACTATCAGTTCAGAGCAGTGCCCTTTGGCCTAACTTCAGCCCCAAGGGTCTTCACAAAGTGCCTGGCAGTAGTAGTTGCCTTTCTAAGGAGGCAAAATATTTCCATTTTTCCATATCTGGATGACTGGCTCATAGTGGGCCAGTCCCCAGACCAAGTCAAGTCAGACTTGCAAGTGACCCAGCAAGTTCTTACTTCTCTAGGATTTTTTCTCAACCTTCCCAAGCCAGTTCTCGAGCCAGTGCAGCTCCTTACCTTTATAGGGGCAGAGCTGGATACTGTCAAAGCAAGAGCCTTTCTTCCTCTGGAAAGGGCAAGAGTTCTTATAGAACTGGCTTCTTCCTTCAGGTGTCTCGACCAGCAAGGCATTTCCTCCAGCTCTTGGGCCACATGGCAGCCTCTACAGCAGTGGTCCAAGGGGCAAGATTCCAGATGAGGGACATTCAGTTCCATCTGAGGGCCTTTTGGTCCCAAAGGAAGGATTCCCTTACCAAACTGATCCCAGTGACTCGGACCCTGATCCAAGCCCTTCAGTGGTGGCAGGATCAGGACAATTTAAGGCAAGGAGTCCTATTTGTCACTCAGTCTCATTCAGTGGTCCTTACCATGGACGCTTCCCTTCTGGGCTGGGGAGCCCATCTGGGGGCCCTCACTGCCCAGGGGCTGTGGTCCCCTCAGGAATCCCTTCTCCATATCAGTCTCCTAGAACTCAGGGCAGTTTTTCTGGCCCTGCAAGCTCTCTCTCAGTCAGTGCAGAACAAGGTGGTTCAAGTCAGAACAGACAACACCACCACCATGTGGTACATCAACAAGCAGGGAGGCACGCAGTCTACGGCCTTGTGCACAGAAGCCATGAAGTTGTGGTCCCTGGCTTATTCCCTGCAAACCTCTCTGATAGCAGTCCACCTTCCAGGGAAGGACAATATGTTAGCAGATGCACTGAGCAGGATTTCACAGGGCCATCACGAATGGTCCCTGGACCCTCTGGTCTTGAAGGTGATTTTTTCAAGGTGGGGCACTCCAGAGATAGATCTCTTTGCAGCCCCAGACAATCACCAACTTCCTCTCTTTTGTTGCAGACCCCCAGTCTTGGGCTCAGTCCCTCTGGATGCTCTGATTCTGAACTGGGAAGGGAAATTTCTGTATGCTTTTCCTCTACTGTTCAAAGTTTTAGTCAAGATAAAGTCACAACCTTGCAAAGTGATTCTGATTGCTCCAGATTGGGCCATGGTACCGCCTGTTACTGTCCCTAGCAGTCCATCTTCCCCTGTCTCTTCTCAGGAATTACAACCTGGTAACCTCTTCTCAGGGAGGATTTGGTACCCCAAACATCAGTCTCTCAATCTCAAGGCACGGCTCTTGAAGAGTTAGAATATGCAGGTTTGCATCTGTCTCAGGGGGTTCTGGACATCCTCAAAGCCTCTCGAAAGCCCGCCACTAGAAAGACCTATAACTCCAAATGGAAGAGGTTCAGCATTTGGTGTTCTAAGCAGCATATTTCCCCAGACACTGCTGAATTGCCTACAGTTCTGGATTATATGGTCCATTTTAATGGCCTAGGCCTCAGACCAGCTACTCTTAAAGTACACTTGTCAGCTGTCTCTGCTGTTCTGTCAGTGGGGAAGTCTTCCTCACTATTATCTCATCCTGTGTTCTGTACATTTTTCAAAGGATTGCTTCATACCAATCCTCCATTCAGAGACCCTGCCCCTGCCTGGGATTTAAATGTTTGTATTGCTCAATTGATGCAACCTCCCTTTGAGCCTATGTCCTCAGTAGAGCTTAAGTACTTGACTTGGAAAACTGTGTTTTTAGTAGCCATTACCTCTGCCAGACGTATCAGTGAACTGCAAGCCCTGTCAGTGGAACCTGATTTTGTCTCCTTTCATAGGGATAAAGTGGTCCTTAGAACCAATAGAAGGTTCTTGCCCAAAGTGGTTTCAGATTTTCACCTGAACCAGTCTATGTCTCTTCCTGTTTTCTTCTCTGATCATTCCTCTTCAGAAGAGAGGAGGTTACACAGTTTAGATGTTAAAAGGGCCCTTACCTACTATATAGAGCGTACCAAGGGTCACAGGTTTGATTCCCTCCAGCTGTTCCTCACTTATGGAGAAGTGGGAAAGGGCAAACCTGCCGCCAAGAGAACTATTGCCAGGTGGATTGTGTCTTGTATACAATTCTACTGTTAGAAACTAGGAAAATTCCACCCTCAGGCCTGAGGGCTCACTCACCAGCAGCGGTAAGCTTGCTTCCTGCTGCTGCCAGGATATTCTCTTAGAAATTTGTCAAGCAGCCACCTGAAAATAGTCCATACCTTTACCAAGCATTACTCTCTGGATATCCAGGCTAGGAGTGATGCTCGGTCTGACACAGCAGTACTGAGCCTATTCCCAAAGTAGGTTCTGTCCTCCTCCATGGAGGTACTGCTCATAGTTCGTAGTAGTCAGAACACAGCAAGACTTCATGTTGTTTGAAGAAAAATTACTCACCTTAGTAATTATGTTTCTTCTAATGGAGTCTTGCTGTATTCTGATCTCCCTCCCTGCCTTCCCTCTCAGAACCTGTTTTTGGGAAGTGGGTGGGCAGGTGCAGTGTTACATCTCGGGGTGCTCCTTTTACACCCTCTTCTTTTTGTTTGGGTGTTTGTTTTATCATTATTCTTATTTGGATTGGTTTTGTGGTTTTGGGTTTCCTGACTTGAGTCTTCCTTTGGAGATCCAAAACCCTTTGTTGCCAGTTGGCTAGTAAAAATGTTACAATTTCCACGTAGAATAGTGAGTTTTTGCTCATAAGAATCTGACGGTTGGATTTCAAAGGGCTCCAGACAGAGGCCTCAACCAAGCTCAAGCTCAGCATTCTATGCTCTGCATAGAAAGTTAACCTTTTGTTCTCCAGTGCAGTTTAAAGGCTGGGGCTAACTGCAATAGTCAGAATACAGCAAGACTCCATTAGAAGAAACATAATTACTAAGGTGAGTAATTTTTTTTTCTGTCAGTTCCACTGGAAGTGCTGATTCATCAGACATCTTTAAGCAAAGCTCTTCCAAGCAACTGGACAATATATCCTTGGCTCTGTCCTATGATATCAGATCTTTCAGCTGGAAGGAACAGGTCTTCTCCTGTGCAGCTCTGCTTGCGTTAGAAAGAGGATTACTTTGCATATTGGCAGTTTCTTTGAATATTTCTTTGACATTTCTACTCTTCAAGCAATTCTTCAGCTACTTCACTCCAGCTTTGCTTTGGGTAATGATGATCAGATGGACACAAAAGGAAGCTAAGCTGTCCCACAGCTCCAAATTCTGTCTCACAAGTTGGCAGAAAATGTCAAACACAGACCCGCACATGTTTTGCATTTATTGGTTAGGAACACTGGACACTGTATCTGGCTGTAGCCTTTGCCAGGTGATGCTTCCAGTCTTGCTGGTGAATTGCATGGCAAGGCTTCTAGGTCCGCAGGCCAACAGGGATCCAAAGGTCCAATCTAAGAGCTGCAAGAAGGCCTTAGCTGTGACGGTGGCAGCTGCTGAACTGGCGGCCCTGGAAGAAGAGGCAGCAGCTGCTGTGGTGGGCACCTCGTCAGCCTTGGCGCTGCTCCCGGCTGGGGCCAGCGTCAGAAGGGCCTTCTCTGATGGGTTCCGGGACATGTGCTGGACCCTCCAGTTCTTCAGGGAAAGCCATGTCCACCATGATAAGAAACATGAGCGTCAGCGGCTCCAGTCATGGGATCAGGAGAGACTGCAGTCCTCCCACTCCCTTGACTTCCCTGAGCACTGGACTCCAGTTGAGCACCCTTCGGTTGAGGGGTTGGGCGACAGCTCCGTGGTGCCCCCGTCAGGCTTGTTGGCCTCGACTCTTGTTGAGCAGGTGGTTGAGATTTTTCTTGACCTGTTGACTGCTTATTGGAGGAGATTGATGAGGAATTGATCTCTCAGACCCCGATTCTTGTGGTCCTCACCAAGGAGGACATTAGCTGGTCAATGTCCCTGATCGGTTCCATGTCAGTGAACATGGCTCAGAATATGGTCTACACCGACCCTCTAGGAGCCACTCCTTGATATCAGTCCCCAGGTTGCAGTCGAGGCACCATTTGCACTCTCAATCCTGCTCTACTGGGAGATGCCACCATCAACATTTCTTGACCTCAGGTGAGGAGAAGCACCACTGCAAGATGCAGAGGCACTAAGAGGAAGTCCTCTGGCAGCAGTGGACCATTGTGGTGTGTGGTCGGGTGGGTCTCGGTCACCTGGCAGCCGCCAGTGATGCCCAAGCGAGTCCACCTTCAACAGATGTCTCCGGCATCTGCCTCTCCATTCTTGTGGGTGGAACCACCTTCACTGCAGCATTTGGTGGGAGCCCAGACCAAAGACTCCCGTGCTGCAGCCTGCTTTCCAGGCAGGCTGTTGGTGGAAATCACCCAGTCGGAAGACACTCAGGTGGTCCGTGGTGGCAAACGGTCGAGGGACGTTTTTGAGAAGTCTTCAGATGGATTATCCATTTTAAAAAGATTTTTTTTTTTCAATTTTAAAGGAGCAATATAGTTCCATTGCACAGCATATCTTGACATGCAGTTCAAAGGGCAAATTATAATGAAGCCTCCTATACAGCACTGTTATATACATTCAAACACATAAAGTATTACAGTGGCTTCTGCAACCGCCCGTATAAATCCAGTCTTTCTTGATCTATTCCCTTTTGTGTAGTCACAAAATTTTCTTCCCCTAATGTGACCTCCCTAAACCCAGTAAGATCCCTATGGAACAATATCCAGGCAGTGATCCATAACCCAAAGTAGCCACCCATTCTATGTATTTGAGGATTTTTTCCAGCTTAAGTGTTAATGCTGCTGTCAGTTTCTCCATGGTATAGGTTTCCTGTACCACATTTGCCCAGTCCCTTTGTGTGGGAGGTTCTGGTTGTAGCCATCTCCTGGTTATGGCTTTTTTGGCTGCAGTTAGTACAATTGTGCTTGGTGGTGTTTCCCTTTGATGTGATCTGGAAGCAGCAGTGGGAGAGCTAATTGTGGAGTAAGGTGTCCCATCCCAAAGAGCAATGCTTGCTCTGCCTCTCACCAGTACTGATAGAGGACCAGACAGTCCCAGAGTATGTGGAAATACATCACTGGAGTATGGCCACATTGCCACCAAGACATGCCCCTTGGGTGTCATACTTGCCAGTTATAGTCAGAATATGGTTAAAACAAATGATGGTTTTCCAACCATATTCTGTCTGTATGTGGGAATGTGTGAGTTTATGTTGCTAGAAGCAAAGTACGGTCTAGTCTGCCTCTGATATCTCTATTCCTATTTCTCCTTCCCAGCCTCTGCATATTGCCAGCATGATTGTGGTTGGAAGCTGTTGTACTGCCCTGTATGTGATCGATATTATATGGTCAGGAGTCTGATCCTTCATTACCTGGAATACCAGTTCTACTAAGGAGTGAGTTAGCCCCCATCCCATTCTAGCCACAGTCTGGCATGTGTATAATGATGACACACTTGCAGGTAATGAAAAGTAATCTAACCTAACCTATGCGCATAGCGCTGTTGGAGTTGTTGAAATGAAATAAAGTTTCTTGCTTCAAAAAACTGAAATATATGGGAGTGCTCGTTTTTCCCATTGTAGAAAGGTATGGTCCATAGTGGAGGGTCCAAAGTGGGGATCATGTGCAAGCATTTAAAAATATCTGCTATTGTGTTTTATTCTGAGTTTTTTTTTTTATATACTCCTCCTATTATCTACCCCCATGTCATTTGGACTGAATAGCAGTAAGTGGGGTCATGTAGGGGCTTCCAACAGTTCCACCACATACCAGTGCAAAAGGCATTGCGTCATCTAGCCATCGAAATGCATGTACCCAGTGCGCTGCCAAACAATAGTCCTGAAGGCTGGGATGTGCTCCTTGATCTTTACTAAGCTGTAATTTACAATAGGCAATCCTCAGTCATTTACCTGACCAGTGGAGCCATGAGATTTGTTTATCCCACTTGTTGAACTCCTCTCTGGAGGTGTGTGGAAGAGATTGAGAACTCTTGGCAGAAGATTCATTCTGACTGCATCCATGCAGTAACAAGGGGGATGGGAAGTGGAGCCCATCTCTGGTGATATTCCTGAATGTGTTTAAGAAGGTCATAATTCAGAGAATATAGTTGGGATAATTTTGTGGAAACATAACGTCCAAATACCTAGTAGCAGGCCTATTCCATTTAAAGGGGTAAACCCATTTGACCTGTTCCAGTGGGTCATAACCCACCTGCAGGACCTCTGTTTTGTCTGTGTTTAATTTGTAACCTGACAGTTCTTTCATCTCTTTCAGTTTCTCAAAAGTGCTGATAAAGCTGCATCTGGAGAGCGTAATGTAAAGTAGTCATCAGTATAAAATATCGCATTATGTTCTGTCTCTCCCATCACTATCTTCTTGATCTGGGGTTATCTCGAATAATTTGTGCCAGTGGTTCCAAATAGATGGCAAACAGAAGGGGATAATGGGCAACCCTTATGGGTTCCCTTCATCAAGCCGAACCAATCCAATGCACCATTAACTTTTACTACTGCTTGGAGCTCTGTATATGGGGACTGAATGACTGTTCAAAAGAGGTCTGGGAATTGGAACTGCTTCAGTGTGTATTGTACAAATTTCTAGGACACTCACTCGAAGGCTTGATGTGCATCCATGTTTAATAAAAACATTGGAGTTTTGGTCTTAGAGTAGTGATCTAGGAGGTAACGGGGCAGTTTAATATTATCAGTGGTCTGCCTGCTAGAGACAAAAACCCACCTGATCTTCATGTATTAATAACTTCTCTAGTCTGGTAACTGGGATACTAGCAAAAAATGTATAGTCTTGGTTCAGTACCGAGACTAGGTGATAGGATTCACAGTGGGTGGGGTCTTTATAGGGTTTTAGAATAGCTGAAATGTTGGTGTATTGCCACCTGGGTCATCCATGTTGTCATGTGCTTGCACCTTCTGCCAGGCTTCTAGTCAAGGAACTGACCACCAACAGTGGCCAGTGTCATTTAGGGCTCTCCTATGTGTCCTTGGAACCAATTCAAAAATGGACTAAACACCCCTTTACTGATATCCTGGACAAGGACGATTGGAGAGGGTCACCTTTCCCATGACTGAGGGCATCTTGGGACTGACCCTCGAGTTTTGGCGGTATCCTGCACCCTGCCCGGCACCCTCCACACGAATGGTCAGCAAGTATGTGGTCCCTACAGAGTCCCTTTTGGGATTCTTGGACCACCCCTTGGTCAAGGATTTAGTCTCGGAATTAACCTTCCAGAAATGTGGAGGCCAAGGGGACGTGGACAAGCCCCCCCCCCCAACAAAGAGTCAAAAAACTTGACCATGCGTCTAAAAAGGTCTACGCCACCTTCTCATTGGGTCTGCATCTCTTTGGTTACTCCATGTTGGGAGTGATGGATGAAATCCTCCCAGGTTTCGAAATGGGCACCCGACCACCAAATGCAGGTGGATTTCAAGTTGGGTAGGTACAGGTTGCTGTGTTGTGCACCTTTAAGCCAGGACAGTGGACACTTAGCTGCAGTTTCCAGGATGGCTGCTGAAAATTGCCAAAAGTGAAACCTTTGTGAACCTTTTCTGACCTACCCAGGTCCACCTTGTAAATGAGCGTGTTTCAATGGTATTTCTCCTGGTAAAATAAAGATGATTGATTGATTGATTGAAAGGATGCTCATGACGAGCACCACCAGGGAGAGGAGGATCTGCAGCACACCACGAGAGTACACCACATGAACAAGCAGCCACTGAGCATCGAGAAGGGAAGACAGAGTTCTCGTTGGCACCATACTTAGTTTAGTTTATTGTTCTAGGAATTATTACCTTTGAGCCAAAGGCTCTTTTACAAAGGTTCCACGTCAAATTAAGTACAAACAAAAGGTTACATAGAGTGGCACTACAAATTGTGTTGTGACAATAGCAAACAAACATAGACAGTAAAATATCAAAACATTTGTGCAAGGACAGGTAATACCAATAAACACTTTTCATACAAAAAAAAATCAAGCCAGGTGAGGGAAAAATCAAGTTAGGGAAGTGTACAGATAGAGAGGGTAAGAGAAAGGGTGAGAGGAGCAGACAATAGCAAGAGAAAAAAGATCCTCTTACAAGCCTTTGTCAAGTAATGGACAAGGGTGGGAAAATGAATAGATAAAGATTTAATCAAGGCAGTCACAGGAGTTGGAGGCGGCAAGGTGAGAGTATAGCCTAGATTTAAATGCACCTAGAGAGGTAGAGAAGGTAATAGAGGTGCTAAGGGCATTTAGCCAGCTGGGGGCACGATAGGCAAATGATACTGAGTCAGTCATGGGAGCTGAGCTCCACAAGTTAGTACCACAATCTAATGTGGTCGAGTCATTGTCAGGAATTTGGATCTAGAAGTCCAGCGAGCCATGCACCACAGGAAAAAAAAAGTAAAGAAGGCCTGCCTGCCCGTATGCGAAGATGCTTGCTCTCACTACTCACATACAGCCCGGGAAAAGAGAAAACATCTATCAAGTTGGCCGTTTAAAGCAGTTCATCATTACCTGGGATCAGTACACACTACTGGGTTGGCTGCTCAGACCTTGGGGTGGGGGCTGCAGTAAATTAAATAAAAACAAATTCTATAGCTGCTGTTTTAGTGGAGAGGATGGGTGAAGAATGTGTATAGGGTGGGATAGGGGAAGTGAGCTGTGTACCATTGCAGCAGTGCTGCAAATTAAATAAGTGCTTCAGAATATTAAAATAAAAAACAGAAACACAAGTAAGTCTGTCTTAGTGCAGCCTGAGTAAGGCAGTCCAGCAACTCAGCAGTGAAAGAGCTACAATGTGGTATGTAGTGAGAAAACAACTGGGCAGTTACACTCATTCTTCTAGTCAAGTCTGTCAGTTCTGCTACTATTTCTACTACATTGGCCCATAAACCAGATAAAAGACAAATATTTTCAAACTTTATAACCTAGAGTCACTGACTGCAGTCTGCAGACTGGTGGTGGGGGAACAACATTGGTGCTGGCTGCTCGCGCTGAAACCTGCAGGGGAAGTCACTACTGTGGACTAAAGTGCAGGTCGACGTCTGTTCTATTCTGCTGTGCTTGCCTTGCTGCCTGTGATGTGGAATATTATAGTCTGGGACCTAGGCTTATGTTGTGTGGCACCTCCTTGTTGTCTTTATTTGTATAAATATTTTTGTGCTGGGCTGGTGAAAATCCTGTCAGGCCGGTGGATTTTTCCAGTCACTAGCCCTGCTGGCTAGTGGCTGAAAAAGTTTGTTTCAACCCCTATCCTCCCTCAGCTCTCTGCCGACAAGCAGGTGCTGTGAAATCGGTCAGAGACCAGGGTCAAGCGCTTGCTAAACAACAGCTCCAGAAGGGCCTTGGACTTGGGTGATTCCTGCACCCATGTTATGGCAGCGGCCATTACAATGCATCGTAGGGCCTTGTTGAGGCTCCCCACCTTCACAGCAGACACTTGGCACAAGCTGTACACAGCGAACACTCAGCACAAGCTGACCAGTGTCCCCTTCTTGGGCACAACCACTATGGCCCAGGGGTGGAAGGTCATCTCACTAGAATTGAGAAGTCCAGTGCCATCCTGGATTCTGTGGTATTGTCCTAGAAGGACCGTAAGGCCCAGAAGCCTGAGAAAAATACTTTCCATTATAGGTCCTTTCAGCCACAGTAGCCTGGGCAGCAGCCCAAGCAGGGGCAATACCAAGCCTGGCACCCCAAGGCCAAGTTCACCAACCGGGGACCAAAAAGAGGCAGGGGAAAAGGTGCCTCTCTAGCCCCAGCAGTCAGTGACCCCTCCAAAGCTGCCCAGTGACAGGTTGGGGGTGTCATCCTTCCGTCTGTCCAGTCCCTGACCTAGCTCCCAGTGGGAGGTCGGCTATGCAAGTTTTGGCCACATTGGTCCATCATTACTATGGACAAGTGGGTACAGGAGGTGGTAGGTAGAGGGTTGCCTCTCAGTGTTGAGTCCCTCTCACCTTACAAGTCCTCAGTGTTGCAGTACACATTGTCTGCGCTGTGAGAGGACATCGCTCAGCTCCTTGTGAACGGGGCTACAACCTATGTCCTAGATACCTTGACAAGTCAGGGGTATGTGTCCAGGTACTTCCTAGTCCTGAAATGGACCGGGGGGTGGGGCTGGCTTTCCATACATGATCTAAACCAGTTCATATGGAAGCACAAGATCTTCAAAGAATCAATCTTAACTATTCATTCCCACTTATGGGTCTAAGCCGGAAGTGCAAGGACCCAGCAGAAGCAAAGAGTTTAGCAGCCCAGAGGACCAGTATTGGCGTCGATCCCACCCACGAGGCAGGCGTAGTGATGCCATGCCCACAGGTCGACCAGTAACCAATACTGGCCCCCTCCCTTCCTCATTTCTGTTCTTCCTGCCATTAAGTGTGCACTACGGGAGATTAATCACCGAAACTGCATCATCTTTTTCCTCAGTTCATCACTGCCTTCATTCGATGCTGATCTGTTCTCTGCACTGTTTTCTCTGTGACATTTATCATTTCAGTGTTTCTTTTTGTTACAGTTCGGTGCCAGGCTCTTTTTCTTTTTTATTGATTTTTCCATGTCTCCATGTCTAGTCCTGAGAAGCATAAGGTCAAGAAAGCCAAACAAGAAGAAGAAGAAGAATTGTGATGGCCTCCCATGCATCGGTGCTCCTGTGGAGGGGCCACACTGCCATTCAGGACTGGCATGACACCTGCTGGGCCTGCCTTGGTGCAATGCTTGCTTTTCTATTGACTGCCACACCCTTGAAAAGCACACGTGGAGGTGGCACCATGACCCCCCACTTAGAGGCAGGCATCACGCCAGGGATGCAGAGGTAAGGTCCCTGGGCTGTTCCCCTGAGCCCCTTCTCAGTATTATATTTACTGAGGAAGACCAAGACTGTCCACATGCTTTCCTCAACGAGACATTGGAGGCCTTGGAAGAGGGGTCGGGAGGACAGTCAGCTTCCTTTGGGAGGCCGACTGTGCACGCCTCCCAGTCTATCAGTGGACATTTTCAGTGTTGAGGCCAAAGCTATATGCTTGGTCTACACTGGCGGGCAACTCTGTGTTGGCAGCTTGGTACAAGACCGGCACCAGTGAATGAGACTGTGCTAAGTGAAAGACCAGGCCTCCCTCCGGCACCATTCGTGGTGCCACAGTAGGGAAGGGTTCTGGAGCCAGTCCCTCCTTAGGCCTCATGGTTACTATCATTTGTGAGAGAGAACTCATCTGTAGACCAATTTAACCGGGAGCTGAAAACCCACTTTTTAAGCAAGCGTTCCCAGAATTAGATAATTAGTGTTTATTGGATTTTATATATTACACATGTATTGTTTTTAAATGTTTATATTTGATGTACAGCGCTTTGGATCATAATGAGAATTGCACTTTATAAATAAAGTTGAAGATTTCTTTCCCCGAGTGGTCAGTTGACCGGGAGGAGGGTGATGTCACGAACCTTGAGCCTGAGTACAGGGCCGGTGAGGATAGAAGCTTTCCTTAACCTGGTTCCGAGTCTGCCTCGGGGCTGGGTGTCTCCTCTGGAGTTGCCCCTCAGGCTGGCACTGGGACCACTTCTGGCATCATTCGCGATGCTCGTTCAGGTTCTAGTGCCATTGCTGGTGCTATTGATGGCACTGGGACCGGACATGGTGTCAGGTCAGGGCTGACTTTTCTGGGGGCCCTGGCCTACAGTCTGAGCTTGGCCCTGGGGGCAGGGTTAGTACTGGTGAGAAGATGAGGCAGGGCACTGGGCCTGTGGCTCACCCCTTGTTCAGAGGTGACAGACTCTGGCAGGGGTTGCAGTGTTGGTCTGGGGCCCGGCTTCTCTTCAGAACTGTCTGGCCTTATCACTGGTGGAGATCAGGGCCACCCTGTGGGACGCATACATTTCCAATCTTCTCACCTGGGGGTTCCCCCAAGGGCACCATCTGGACTGGTCCACAGATGTTGATCATTCACAAATGGATGAATTTGCCAGGCCCTCTCTCTCTGGGCGAGGTCCCCTGAGCATTTTCACAACCCTAGCAGAGGGTCTGGCCTGGTCATTCAGGACTCTACCCCCCCCACCTTCTCTCACAGGTATTTCTGGTCCTCTGGGGCCCATAAACTGGGACCAACTCAGGTCAGAAGCTGGTGTGTTCCACCAATTTCACCTCATAGGAGATCAGACTATTTTTACACCTGAGGTCCCTGTGCCACCACTACCTGAATCCAGCTCCTCCTCCTCTCCCACTTCCTTCTCAGAGGAAGTGGATTTTTCAGTCCATCTCTCCTCAGATGCTTACTCCTGGTACCAGTAGTTCCTTTTCGGAGATGATGCATGAGCTGAATCTTTGCCATTTTACAGAGACAATACTGCTTTCCTGGTGCTGTCATTCCTGGCTGAATATAGTAATGTCATCACTCTGTGGCCCCGCCCATTTACAGAGACATCCAAGAATGTCTGGCTCCATCCTTTTGCTCCTTCTTCAG
Organism: Neoceratodus forsteri; assembly: GCA_016271365.2. Classification (NCBI taxonomy): domain Eukaryota; kingdom Metazoa; phylum Chordata; order Ceratodontiformes; family Ceratodontidae; genus Neoceratodus; species Neoceratodus forsteri. The sequence continues at coordinate 381,068,824 of CM028134.1, read as the reverse complement.
CTCTTGGGGACATCCAGCACAAGTGTTGCACTCCTGCAGGATAGCCAGGTTTTATCCTTCATTCCACCTTCTGGGATTTTGGTGCTGCACAGACTCTGTCTGAGCCTTGGCGGCCAATGCATGACCACTCCTCCTGAGACCAACTCTGTGGAGATCAATGCTTGGGGCACAAGAATGTGTTTTTTTTTTTTTTTTCCATTATGTATTTTATGTGTTTTTTCCTCTTTTCGGCCGCCCCAGTCCCAGAAGCGCATGCGCGCATGTGGAGGCATGTGCACGCTGTGTTCTGGGATGCCCTCCTTCAAACAACATGAAGTCTTGCTGTATTCTGACTATATGCAGTTAGTCCCAGCACTTGAACTGCCCCGGAGAGTAAAGGATTAACTCTGTGCAAAGACATAGAACGTTGAGCTCGAGCTCGGTTTTCAAACCTCTGTCTGTGGTACTCTGAAGTGTAACAGTCAGATTCTTACGAGCACTAAACTAACTAACTCAAAGAAAGAAACTGTTTCCAAAATTTTGTTCCAAGTGGTAAAACAAAGCTTTAGGGTTAGAAGACTCAAGTCGAGAACACCCAAAAAGAACACAACAGGTAGTGGTTTACCAAAATGCTTAATAACAAACCAAAAGAAACCCCCTAAGAGATGGGGTGCAGCACTGTGCCTGCCCACCACATCCCAAAACTACTAGGTTCCAGGAGGGGAGGCAGGGAGGGAGGTCAGAATACAGCAAGACTCCATTAAAAGAAACAACATTACTATGGTGAGTAATTTTTCTTCAAACAACATGAAGTCTTGCTGTATTCTGACCATATGCAGATTACTAAGCAGTACCCCTTGGAGGAGGGAGTTAGAGAACCTATTTTGGAACACGCCTGCAGCACAGTTAAGTTAAACTCTAGCATCACTTCGTGACAGAATGTCCAAAGAGTAATGCTTGGTAAAGGTGTGAACAGATTTCCAGGTAGCTGCTTTACATATCTCCACTAATGGAATGTCTCTAGCTGCTGCGACAGAAGCAGGTGTACCTCTGGTAGAGTGAGCCCTCAGGCCTGAGGGAGGCTCCTTCCCAAGTTTAGAATAGCAGAATTGAATGCAAGAAACAATCCACCTGGCAATAGACCTCTTGGTAGCAGGCTTGCCCTTTCCCACCTCACCATAAGTGAGAAATAATTGAGAACAATCCTTCCTATAGGTTTTAGCATGCTCAGTATAGTAACTGAGAGCCCTTTTCACATCTAGACTGTGTAGCCTCCTCTCTCCAGAGGAAGAATGATCAGCGACAAAGACAGGCAGGGACACAGACTGGTTCAGATGAAAGTCTGACACCACCTTGGGAAGGAACTTTATATTGGTATGAAGGACCACCTTATCCCTATAAAATCAGGTTCCACTGATAAGGCCTGTAGTTCACTGATCCTCCTAGCTGAGGTAATGGCTACCAGAAATACAGTTTTCCAAGTCAAATATTTCAGCTCAGCTGAAAACAAAGGTTCAAAAGGGGGCTGCATAAGCTGTGCAATACAGATGTTCAGATCCCAAGAAGGAGTAGGCTCCCCCGGAAGGGAGCATTGACATGGACCAAGCCTTTGAAGAACTTCTAGAAAACTGGATGAGAAGCTAGGGTAGAGGCCTTACCAGCCGAAAAAAAAGCAGACACAGCTGCCAAGTGTACTTTAAGAGTAGTAGTAGTAGGAGCTCAACGTTCTATGCCTTTGCATAGAGTTAACCCTTTACTCTCTGGGGTAGTTCAAGTGCCGGGGCTAATTGTATATAGTCAGAATACAGAAAGATTTCTTTAGAAGAAACAACATTACTATGGTGAGTAGTTTTTTCTTACTTGCCACCCCCTCCCGCCTGTGCTGCTACCGGATCTCCATCCGGTGGCAGCGGAACTACGGGGGGGGGGTGATAACCACTCCAGGAGAGGAGAGTTGACATTAGGTGCTCGATCCTGCTCCACCCCCCTCATGCCAGCACCCCGATGACCCAAGGTCGTTTACGAACCTGGGTTGCTGGTGTGGTGTGAGGTGTGGCGTCCAGCACTTCAACCCTCAGTGCCACCGGGCTGGCTGGGGCAGAACTGTTTTTATGGTGGCACGCATCATGATGTGCATGTCTACACATCAGGCACACCAGGCAGCTTATTGCAAGCACCTGTGGGGGGATGCTGAGTCAGTTCTTGGCATCCATGCCGGACTGCAAGGCAACCAGGCAGGCCATTCACCTTTCTGCCGAGGGCCTGGAGCTGACAAGGCACCAAGCAAGGGTGTCTTATGACTCCAGTGAGGTAGCTTCCAAGCTGGTTGGAACAGAAGTCTAAATTCAGTGGATGGCATGGCTTTGCCTCTACTGGTTGACGCCCCTGGCCCAGTGTAGGGTGCTCAACTCGCAGTACCAGAGGCTCATTTCTTCTCCCGCGGGGTCAGATGTTTGTTGGGGCGCCTTCCTTCTCCCAGGTCACGGGAGCCTCCGCCTGCTCCTGACCAATCTCAGGTACTGCCAGACCTGTAAGGAGTCCCTGCTCCCCAGTAGTTTCCCCACATAGAGGGCTGAGAAAGTATAGTTTTTCTCTTAGGGTGAGCTAATTCCTCCCTTATTTTGGGGAAAGCTTGATACTCTGACCCATAAGTGGGAATGAATGGAGAAGATTGATTCAGACCCCAGGAATCCCACACTTAAGTTTAAAAAATGTAATCATTCCCCTGGAATGATCATCCTGGAGCTTTTGAATTAATGCAGATTATGAAATTTGGAACAAAATTCAAACTCTGCTCTGTGTGGTCACACTCACCCTCACCCCTGCCCTCCATCGTTGAGAGCAGCCATCCCAAATTCTTCTCTTCACTTCTGGTCGGTTCACAGTTTAAATTTATTTTATGCTATTTAAATATTTTAGTTCACATCCAATACTCTGCGTTAGTTGAGGTCTTATCTGTATTATTTGTGCTGTTTATTGTGTATCTTCATCAAAGATATCTCCTCTATTAGGCCACACCTTTGGAACTACAGCTGTTCTAACCCCAGGAATTCTTCAAAATTCCTAACTCTTTGCAGTCAGCTTTTAAAGTAGAACTGCCCGGAGATAGAACGTTATGCTAATGATAGAACCTATGGAGATAGAACAGCAGGAGGAAGGAGCTGTTTGAACTTTACAACTCTACTGGACTAAAGAACTGGAACTCTACTACCAAGAACTTCATTTTAGGGTAAAAACAAAACAAAAAAAACGTGTGTGTTTGTCTGAGTTGGGTCAAGGAATTGTTATCTGTGCAGTTAGCTAGGTGAAAAAGAAACTGTAAATTAGGGGGAGTGGCTTAGAGAGAAGGAAGCCAGGTGTTTGCATTTAAAAACTGACTTAGCTTGTGGCAGAGAACAGCAAGAGGAAGGAGCTGCTGTTAGAACTTTACTGGGACCAGGATCAGACAAATCAGTTTGTGAGCTGGTGGTCAGTTTGGCCACTAACTTTCAAAATCTGGTAGCCAAACCAATATTTGTAGTGGCCATCCCCCTTTTTTTTTTTTGCTATCTCTTTATTGTTGCCGGCTTCCTTCCAGAGGCAGCCCCCAGCCCAGTCCCCCGACGTCCACCATTCGGCGCTAACCCAGTCCAAGGGCGTACCCCCCACCGGAGACTGGATTCAAGGAGCCAGCACTGTGGCTGGTGGCCATCCTTTTTAAGGGCTCAAAAACCACTTTGTAGGCTGGTGGCCAAGCTGGCCAACAACGTTGAGAATCTGGTAGCCAAACCAATTTTTGAAGTAGCCGTTGGCCACCTGGCTACCTGATTTGTCCCACCCTGAGTAGGACTGTATTGCTTTCCTTCCCTCCAACCCTCCACCCTTAGCCGGTTCTACCTTTATAAGCACAGGATTTGACTGGCAACAGGAACTTCCTATTTGGGAGCAGGAAGGCAGTGATCACAGAGGCACAAAAACTCACCATCCTAAAATGAAAAGAGCAGCTCTCCATCCCCCCTAGCTGCTGGAGGTCTGACTCTGAGCAAGTAGGAAGAAGACTACTGAGGAATACAGGAACTTACTGTCCCAGAACAGGAAGATCAAGAGCTTTAAGGGCACAGAGGCAGTAGGAAAGTAGGGAGAAAAAAAATTACATAAAAATTAAAGAGAGAGAGGAAAGAGTAAGTATACAAAGCAACAGTTACAGGGCCACAAATAAGACATGATGGGAGTGGTGCAGTGCAGTGGCTGTAGAGCAGCAATCTTCTGGGAGACATTCCGGAGGATTCGGTGTTGTTCCATCTGCAGGCACCTCTCTGGGCTGAGGGAGGAGGTTGCTCATCTTCAGGCTGAGTTGGCCAGGATTCGGGGGACCTCATTTCCCACCCAGGGCCACCACCGCTGCCTCAGAGGTTGCCAAGAAAGAGGAGCGGTTAGACCACAGTGGGCTCAGGGAGGATGAGGGTGGTGGAACAGAGGCGCATCCCTCCAGTTGTACCTCTCCACAATTCATATGCCGTTCTGGCAGAGTGTGGTTCCTCTGCGGAGGCACCCGCAGTGGAGACCAAGGAGGATGCTGGGAACCTCCACAGAGGAGACCCACAGGAGGGTGGCATGGGACCCCACAGGGGAAGTAAACAATTCCTGGTGGGGGACTCCATTGTTAGGAGGTTAGAACTGGGGGAGGGAGTGGAGAGGGATGTAAGGCCTGGCGCCATAGCTTGGAGGACAGGGAGCGAATCCTCAGGATCGCAGGAGCAGCTGCATGGAGGAGGGAGCTGGATGTCATTGTCCACCTAGGGACAAATGACCTGGCTGGAAGAGAGATCAGAACAGTGCAGGAGGAGTTTGTGGAGTTGGGGAGGGGCCTTAGTCAAGTAGCACGTACGGTAACCTTCTCGGAGGTGCTGCCTGTCTATGGTATTTGTGAGGCTAGGTTGCTCCGCACCATGGGATTCAATCAGTGGTTGAAAAACTGGTGCAGAGCTCAGGGTTTTGGCTTCATTGGGGACTGGGGTCCACCTGGAGGGATGCATGCCTATACTGGCATGATGTTCTGCATCTGTCCAGGAGGGGAACCAGGATCCTAGGTGATAGGTTTAAATGCTTCATTGGCAAGCATTTAAACTAGCCAAGGGGGGAGGCACTGAAAAGGAGAAGGGAAATCCCAGCCCCACCCCCCCCCCCCCAAAAAAAATCAGGGTAATTAGTGAGGTAAACACCAAAACAAAGAAGTCGATAGGGAGAAGGGCAGGGGTAAATTGAGAAACAGACAATGGTAGTAAGGACATGGATGGGGCCAAAAGGGGTAAGGCCATCAAAAAATGGAGGGTAATGAGTACCAGTGCCCATAGTCTAGGTAACAAGCTCCCTGAACTGGTGGCCTTGATGGAAGAGGGATGCCTGGATATTGTGGCAGTCACAGAAACATGGTACACAGAGAACCATGACTGGGATGTCAACATACCAGGGTACACAATCTGCAGGAGGGACAGGGAGGGTAGAAGAGGAGGAGGAGGAGCAGCTCTCTCTGAAAGGGAAGGGATCAAAACAATGGAACTAAAGGGTAAACAGGGAGAAGAGGAGGTGCTGTGGGTCACCCTGGAGACTGGAAACGGCACCACAGTCCACACAGGGTTGTATACAGACCCCCGTCTTGGGAAGGAAATGGACAAGGAAATGATAGAAGGCATCCTTAGGATGGCAGAGAAAGGGGAGATATTGCTGGTGGGGGCCCTGAATATGCCAGATGTTAACTGGAGCACCTTTGCTGCAGCCACATCCAAGAGCAGGGTCATTCTCGATGCGCTACAGGGAGCATGCCTCACACAGCTAGTGTTGAAACCCACACAGGAGGGAGCAGTTTTAGACCTGTTACTCAAATGGGGACGGAGAGAGGATCTCAGATCTAGAAGTGGGTAACCATCTGGGAACAAGTGACCACCAAACAGTGCGGTTCACGATAAACTCAGCTGTAGAGTCAAGCCACACAAAAGTGAAGGTACTGGACTTCAGGAGGGCTGATTTTGTCAAAATGGGAGAGTGCCTCAGAAAAGCACTAACAGATAGGCAAGAAGGAGGTGTGGAGCAACAATGGGGAAACATCAAAACTGCCATCTGAGAGGCAACAAGCCTTTGTGTGAAGCGAATAAACAAATCAAAATAAAAAAAAAACACTATGGTTCTCAAAAGAGGTGTCGGGGAAAGGTTAGGGAGAAAAAGATAGCATTCAGAAAGTATAAGGAAACACAGAAGGAGCAGGACAGAGAACTGTGCCAGTTAAAGCAGAAGGAAGCGGGAAAGGCTGTCAGAATAGCAAAGGCCCAAACTGAGGAAAAGATAGCCACCTCGGTTAACAAGGGGGATAAAACCTTTCATAGATACATTAAGGAGCAAAGAAAGACAAAGGGAGGGATACTGAGGCTGAATAAAGAGGAGGGTGGGTGGGCAGAGAGGGACAGTGAAAAGGCAGGGATACTGAACGAATACTTCTGCTCAGTATTCACAAAGGAAGAGGAGGGGGAAGGAGGTACCTAATCCACTCAATAGAAGTACTCTGGATGGGGGGGTCGATATCAGTCCTTTCACAGAAGAAAAAGTTCTGAAAGAACTCCTAAAACTGAAGGTGGACAAAGCAATGGGGCCTGATGGGATTCACCCCAAAATTCTAAAAGAACTAAGGGGAGAGCTAGTAACACCATTGACTACCTTTTTTAACAAATTATGGGAGGATAGTGTGGTACCTGAGGACTGGAGGAGGGCAGATGTGATTACCCTTCACAAAAGTGGGAGCAAGACAGAGGCAGGAAACTACAGACCTGTTAGTTTGACCTCAGTGGTAGGGAAAATGATGGAATCACTTCTGAAGGAAAGAATTGTTGAGTACCTAGAGGCCAGTGGGGCACAGGACCCAAGGCAGCATGGATTCATAGCAAGAAGGTCAAGTCAGATGAATTAATCGATTTCTTTGACTGGGTGACCAAAGTAGTAGACCAGGGAGGGACTATGGACATGGCCTACCTAGACTTCAGCAAGGCATTTGACACAGTCCCGCACAAAAGATTAATAAACAAATTAGTCAGCCTGGGAGTGTGTCCCAGGGTGGTAGCCTGGGTAAAACATTGGCTGGACAACAGAACACAGAGGGTAATAGTAAACGGAGTCCACAGTGAAGAAAGGGAGATTACTAGCGGGGTACCAAAGGGTACAGTACTGAGTCTGGTCCTTTTTAACGTCTTTATAAGTGACATTGCAGAGGGACTGAAAGGAAAAGTATGTTTCTAGGATCGTGGATACATCGTTCATCCACACTTATTGGCGTGTCCCCTTCCACTTTAAATCTTGCTGGAAGTCTCCAAGCTGGCTCCTCCCACACACCCAGATGGTACATACCTCAGCTCCACCCCATGACGCCAGATCTTCCTTTCCGCTGGAAGATACAGGTTGCCTCCCTCGTGCGCACACATTTCGTAGGCCCTGGCTTTCAAAACTTTGGTTTTACCGAGATTAAAAATCGTTTAGTTGTAATCACCTTTGCATCATCGATCATGGAGGAGAAGTCTTCTCCCGGATTTCGCCGGTGTCCTTGCGGCCAAAAAATGTTGCGCACCGATCCCCACCTCACGTGCGTCTACTGCCTCGGTGTCGGCCATGGCACCTCGTCCTGCAGCTTCTGTTTGGCCTTCCATCCCAATGTCCTGGACGACTGTCTTGCACGTCTCAAGCTAGGGAGACCGGAGAAGAGGAACCCTTCGGTGAAGTACAAGGAGGCTAGGTGGGCGGTTTCCGTGGCTGCGGGTTCTGCTGAGCAATTGGAACGCATGCAGGCATTCGAGGAAGAAGCCACTCGTACTGCAGACTCTCGCAGCTTCTTCGTTCCACTCAACCTGGGCTCCACCTTATCGGGCTCCTTCAGGGAGTTGTGCCAGTCTCTTCCCACCTGTGGAGCAGCGCCCGCGGGCTCGTACTCCTCCCAATCCCGTAAGTAGGAGAAGGAACCGAGCAAGTCTTTGTCTCGGCGAAGGTGCTGTTGGGACCGAGAGAGAGTTCTCAGTCCCAGGAGCATGCGGTCTCGACCTCAGTCGAGATTGCTTCCTTGGCCGCAAGTTTCACGGACCTTCCATTGGGCAAGTTGACTGAGGAAACGGACGATGAGGTCGAGATTGTTCTCGACCAAATCGACCCGCTGTCGCCGGTCCCAGTCCACAACTCTTTAGAAAGGACTCCGGTCCTTGTCTTCCCCGATAAGGAGACCCAGCCAACCGGAACCCCGGGTATCACTGGTACCGCTGGTGTCTCCCAAGCAACTGAGTCGGCCTGCCCGATCTCTGTTGAGATCTAGAACCCCTTCATCTGGAAGGCCGAGGAAGAGCCATAAGCGCTCCAAAAGAGGCGACGCCATCAGTTGTCCTTGTCCTCCTCAGATGAGAAGAGGCTCCAGCGGAAACTCTGTTGGTACTACAAGGATCTTATGTGGCAGAAACTGATTTTGTCCAGGCACAAGCCGACTTCGACTCCTACCCTGGCCATTACTTGGCTTTCGCCTCTTAGGCCGAAGCCACTCTCTTGGAACCGAAACCTTCGGTTCCCATGCCCGAGGGGCCGGCGCGACTGCCTGTTTGACCTAAGCCGACCTCTCCACCGATCGTGGTGGAACCGCCACCTAAGCAACCTGTGGGAGGGGCTCCTTCCAAAGAGGACCAACCAGACACCGGGCTTCCCCGAGGTTTGTCAGTCACAGTCACCCCGGACCGCCCTCGGCAAGTAGAGAGTGATTTGGGCGGCAGGCCGCTGTACCCTGACTCCTCGGACTCTGATGTCACCAGGCTTCACTCTCATCCTGGGGATGATGAGTCGTCCGTTGACCTAGGGATGGAGGAAGGTCCTTCCTCCTTCCAAGGGATCCTTTGCCTCATCTCTAAGTCCACAGGGATGTCCCTGGAACCCATCCAGAAAAAGGCGGAGTACCCTCTTACGGACCTCCTTAAAACAGGGAATACCCTGACGGAAGCCTTTCCTGTGGCTGAGGCCATTGTTGGTCCGGCACTCGAACTGTGACAGCATCCTGCCTCTTGTCCAGCACCAGCTGCCCACATGGCCCACAAGTATGTGGTTCCCATGGGGTCCCTTGCGAGATTCACAGAGCACCCTTCGGCCGAGAGCCTGGTGACCGCCTTTGTGTTCAGGCGTACTGGCAGTTCTGCCAACACTGACCGACCTCCTGACATAGAGTCCAAGCTCTTGGATCATTCAGCAAGGAAGGTCTATGCAGCTTGGGCCTTCATCAGGCAAGTTTGGCCGTCATCATGGCACACTTCTCTCATGCCCTTCTTGGGTCGTTAGACAAAGTCCTCCCACACCTCCCCGCGGACATGCAGACCACGGTCAAGCAGGTCTGAGACCAAGGCCGAGCTGTGGCTAAGCAACAGCTCCATACGGCCCTGGACATTGGGGACTCTTGTCCCCGTTCGATGGCTGCCGCAGTTGCCTCTCACCGCAGCGCTTGGCTGAGGCTCTCCTCCTTCCTGGCGGATACTGAGCACAAGTTAGCTGATGTGCCCTTCCTTGGGACCAGCTTGTTCGGCCTGGGAGTAGTCGGTCACCTCCAGCACATTGTGCAGTCCAGTGCCACCTTGGATGCTACTTCTGCTAAGAGTTCTTCGGGCAAGAACCAGCAGAAGAAGAAGAAGCCCTTTCGGCACTCTTCCCCTGCGGTTCAGCAGTCCTCCTTCCAAGGCGGACAGCAGCATCAGCAGCAGGCTCAAGCTTGGCGCCCTTTGTCCAAAGCCTGGATCCCAACAGACCCGTAAAGGAGGCCGAGGCTCAGGTCCTGGAACCTCCTACTCCAAGCCTGCTTAGTGAGGGGTTGGGGGCTGCCACCCCTTCTCCCATCATGACAGCTCTGGGTCCTGCCATGGGAGGCCAGCTCCGCCACTTCCTTTCTGCGTGGTCCGCTGTCACTTTGTACAGGTGGGTCCTTGAAGTGGTCGGTCAGGGACTGCCTCTAGAATTTGAACAGTACCCTCCTAGCCAAGCCAAGCCCCTCTGGAGGAACGGATCTCTGCTCACAGCAAGTCACCCCTTTTCGAGACGACATTGCCCAGGTCCTCTTCAAGGAGGCAATAGCTCCCATGGCGGATCCACCAGAAGACCCAGGCTTTGTCTTCAGATACTTCCTGGTGCCCAAGCAGACGGGGGGCTAGCGCCCCATTTTAGATCTCCATGACCTGAATCAATATCTCGGGTCTCGCACCTTTTGGATGGTCACTCTGTCCCAGAGCATACCATCCTTCAAGCGAAACATGTGGTTTTGTTCACTGGATCTGCAGGACGCATTCTTTCACATCCAAATCCGTCCGTCCTATCAGCGGTTCCTCCGCTTCAGGGTCGAGGGGACCTTGTATGAGTTCCGAGCCATGCCGTTCGGCCTGTCATCGGCCCCACGGGTCTTCACCAAATGCATTGCAGTGGTGGCTGCCCATCTACGGTGTCGGGGGATCAGAATTTACCCCTACCTCGACGACTGGCTTCTAGCAGGTCACTCTCTGCAGGAGGTGGAGCGATCCAGGGATCTGGCCCTCCAGACCTGCTCCCAGCTCGGTCTCCTAATCAGCGAGGTCACGTCGTAAATTGTGCCTTCTCAGGTGATGGGCTTCATCGGGGCAGAGCTCGACTCTTGTCAAGCCAGAGCAGGGCAGATGTTCTTTCCTCCTTTGCCCAATCATTTCTGGTTGGGCAGTTGCGCCCTGCCCGGGACTTTCTGCGTCTTCTGGGTTACATGGCGGCATGCACCTCGGTGATCCATTGGGCCCGGTGGCACATGTGCCCCCTTCAGTGGGAGCTGACCACCCAGTGGTCTCAGCGCCACGGTCAATTCGAGCAGCTGGTCACTGTAACCCAGAAGATGTGGGATGCTCTCCAGTGGTGGACCACCCCAGACTGGTTACAGGAAAGGATCTCGTTTGTCCGCTCCGTGCCGACGGTCATCCTCACGACCGATGTCTCTCTCATGGGCTGGGAAGCCCACATGGGGACAAAAGGGCCCACGGGCTCTGGACCCCCGAGGAGTCCTGATACCACATCAACCTGTTGGAGCTCAGAGCAGTCAGACTGGCACTGTCAGCTTTTGCTCCTCAGCTCCGGGGTCAAGTGGTTCAAGTCCAGATGGACAATACCATGACCGTGTACTACCTCAACAAACAGGGTGGCACGCACTCCCATCTGTTGTGCAAGGAGGCGCTCCGCATCTGGACTCTCGTGAGCCGGTTGGAGGTGGATCTCCTAGCCATCCATGTGGCAGGAGCCTCGAACCATCTGGCGGATGCCCTCAGCCGCTTAGGCCAGACATCCCACGAGTGGTCTCTCCATGCAGAGGTAGCTTACAGCCTGTTCTCCCACTGGGGCAAACCAGTAGTGGACTTGTTTGCCTCCAGGGAAAACACCAAGCTGAGGCTCTTTCATGCCCGCCCCCTCAGCAGGGTTCACTGCAGGGGGATGCCTTCTCGAGGCCGTGGACCGCAGGCCTCCTCTACACCTTCCCTCCATTTCCCTTGATCCCCAAGGTGTTCCTCAAGGTGAGAAGGGACAAGGCGCAGGTGATCTTGGTAGCCCCAGACTGGCCACGCCAGTTCTGGTATCCAGATCTCCTCAGCCTCAGCTGCAGGCCCCAAAGCAGATTTGTACACGCCCGGACCTGATATCACTCATTCAGGGGAAGGTGTTCCATCCAGACCTTCAATCTCTGCACCTCACAGCCTGGTACCTGAGCAGCTAGAGTTCCAGGCTTTGGGTCTATCAGCCGATGTCTACTCTGTGGTGGAGGCATCTAGAAAGGAACTGACCAGGAAATGTTATGACTTCAAATGGAAAAGGTTTTCCATCTGGTGTCAGAGCAAGGGCCTGGACTCTTTGTCCTGTTCCGTGGCTAACATTCTCGACTACGTTTGGTCTGTCTCCAAAGGGGGTCTACGGTCATCGACCCTCAGGGTGCACCTGGCAGCCATCTCCGCTTACCGGGCGTGGGCCGGTCAGCCGACATTGGCGCAGGAGACAGTGGTCAGGCGCTTTTTAAAGGCCTGGATCACATATCCCCTCCGGTGCGTGAACCTCCACCTCTGTGGGATCTACTGCTAGTACTGGCAAAGCTCATGGGCAAGCAATTCGGATCTATGCACAAGTGTGAGTTGTCACACTTGTCGTAGGAGATGGCCTTCCTGGTGGCTATCATGTCAGCCAGAAGGTCAGGGGGGCTCCAGGCACATTCGGTGGACTCCCCTTATCTGGTCTTCCATAGGGGCAAGGTTGTCCTGCGCCCCCAACCGAAATTCCTTCCGATGGTGGTGTCAGAGTTTCACCTTAACCAAGTGTTGACTCTGCCGGTTTACTATCCTAACTACACCTCGGAGGCCGAATAGAGGCTCCATACTTTGGACCTAAGACATGCTCTCTCCTATTATAAAAAGAGGACGGCAGAAATTCGGGGAGAGATTCGCCAGCTGTTTGTCACCTACTCTGAAGCAGCTTCTGGCAGACCTGCAGCGAAGCAGAGTATTGCAAGATGGATTACATCATGCATAGGTCTATGGTATGAGTTGGCGGACAAGGAGTCTCCCAAAGGGATAAGAGCTCATTCTACCCGCCATACTGCTGCATTGATGGCTGCTTCCAGGAACATCCCTATCCAGGAAATCTTTCCGGCTGCTACCTGGAAGTCAGCAAGCACCTTCATTATCCACTACCACATCGACCTTGAGTCACGCCGGGATGCTTGTTTTGGGGCCTCAGTTCTTCAATCTCTGTTTCCTAAGTAGGAGATGTGCACCTTGCCTCCCTCCTCCCAGAGAACTGCTAGGAGTCTGCCAATAAGTGTGGACGAACAACATGTCAACAATCCTAGAAGAAGAGGATACTCATCTGTAACAGTAGTTCTAGGAGTGGTATATTTTTGTTCATCCACATGGACCCACCCGACCTCCCCAGCTGTGGATGCATACAACCTGGTTTCCAGCGGGCTAAGATCTGGTGTCATGGGACGGACCCGAGATATATACCACCTGGGTGGGTGGGAGGAGCCAGCTTGAAGACTTCCGGCAAGATTTAAAGTGGAAGGGGACATGCCAATAAGTGTGGATGAACAACATATACCACTCCTAGAACTCCTGTTACAGGTGAGTAACCTGTTCCTCTTTGCAGACGACACAAAGATCTGCAACAGGGTTGATACACAACGTGGGGTGGAAAGGATGAGAAGGGACTTGGCAAGGTTGGAGGAATGGTCAAATGTATGGCAGCTTAGATTCAGTGCAAAGTAATGCACTTGGGAAACAAAAACCCAGGGGAAGAGTACACAGTGGGGTGTAAGATACTGACAACAGCAAAAATGGAAAGGAACCTGGGGGTAGTTATATCAGATGACCTAAAGGTGGGCAAGCAGTGTGAGAGGGCAGTAAGGTGGGCTGGGGGGGATACTGGAATGCATAGGTAGAGGCATCACCAGTAGAAAACAGGAAGTTGTTATCCCTCTGTACAGACAGTTGGTGAGACCCCATCTGGAGTACTGCGTGCAGTTCTGGAGACCTCATCTCCGCAAAGACATAGACTGGGTGGAGGCTGTCCAGAGGAGGGCAACCAAAATGGTGCAGGATCTGCACCAGAAGACATACAAAGAGATACTAAAGGAGCTTAATATGTATACCCTTGAGGAAAGGAGGGAGAGGGGGGGACATGATAGAAACTTTCAAGTACCTCAAGGGAATCAACAAAGTCCAAGAGGGTAGCATCTTTCAGAAAAAGAGATGTGCAAGAACAAGGGGGCATGGAGGGCGTGGCTTGCCGAAATCAATGGCGGACGCTTTTTAGCCTGCTCACGTCAGCATTCCTCTTAAAACGCTCAGTACTGGCCTCTGATCCCAGTAAAAAAAAACTAAAACGATCTGAAAGGGCACTGGAGACTGATGGCCGTTAGCAAGTCAAAAAATAAGCTGGCAATACCCAAATTTTTGACCGCTACGTCGAGAGAATTGCTGCCGTGCTCTGAGGCCTGTGATGGCACCGGCAGTCCTACCGTGAAGCAACACCACCTGTTGGACGCTGCTGCTACGTCCAATCTGTAGAGAACACTAGCCAGAATGCTAAATACAGTAAATCAGATGCAATACGAGATGAAGGCGGACTTTACGAACATTGCTGCCCAACTCACTCATCTCCAGACGGTGGTCACTGGGTTGTCTGAAACGACAGCGGGGCATACTACCCAGATCTCGGAACTACAGCAACGGGTCAGTGACCTCGAGGACTCTCGGCAGGCCATCTCAGGTGAACGTAGCAAGCTGAAGAGGATGGTGGCTGAGCTGAATGCCAAAATAGACGACCAGGAGAAAAGGGCCAGGTGTTCAAACCTACGTATAGTAGGTCTACCGGAAGGTGTGGAGAGAGCCAAACCCGAAGTGGGCCTGCACAAGTGGGTGGTGGAGCATTTGGGCCTGGAGTGTGAGGCGGAGGACTTTGAGGTGGAACAAGCCCACAGAGTCGGCCCCCCTCCCAAGCTTGGAGACAGGCCCAGGCACTGTCTTATTAAAAATCTTAGATTTGTAGACAAGGAATTTGTCCTGTGGAAAGCCAGGGAGAAAGGTCCCATCTCCTTCCAAAATGCTAAAGTCTCTGTCTTTCAAGATTTTAGTCGCAAGATACAGCTTCAGCGCCAAAAGTTCAACTCAGTCAAGTCCAGGCAATATAAGCGGAGCAAACCCTTTGGCTTCATGTACCCTGCCAAGCTTCACCTCGAGAGGTCGGGCAACCTCCACTCTTCTTTACATGCTCCAGGGAAGCAGAATGCTGGCTGGATGAAGAGGAGCGGAAGCAGAAACGGGCCTGCTCTCCACGAGACCGGGGCAGGGGGGTTGGTGGTGAAGCAGTAGACTGAGAGATTAACTTGTTCTCCTTTGCCGGTATGATATTTTGCTCTGGGTTCCACGCCTCATGGCTGGCTATTTTCCTTTTCTTCAGAACTTTAATTAAAGGAGGTTTTTGACTCCAGACTGGCTGCAGGCTGGTGAGCCGTTCTCCTTATTAACCTTATCTGGACTAATTCCGGGCAGCGTAACCCCCCCGACCATGCCTGGGGGCATGGGTTTCAGTGGGAGGCCGCTGAGTTTAGGCCCAACTGTATGAGCACCTTTGTGACGTCGACTTGGTGATTTAACACCTGTAACTATGGATTTCAGTCATTTTGGGATACTACAAAATTGTACTATGGACCTTATGTACTAGATGATATTAATGACGGCCTGTTTTCCTTTCTTCGCTATCTGTTAAATCTTAATTGTTTGCCCGTCTTTCAGGGAGGCTTAATACCAGATTTGCCAGTTCATTTTAATACTAACCTCTAGTTCAGTGATATTCTCAATATATTGTTGGTTAGTTATAGCCAATTGTTTGTATGGGGATTTATTCTGGGCATGTTTGGGCCCTGAATATGGGGGGTGGAGGTACCAGTTGTGGGGTTTGGTGTGGGCTGGGATACGGGAGGGGGTTGGAGGTGCCGGAACCATCAGTGGTGGGTTAGTGCGCTGTGTTGCTAGTGGTGTAGTCCAGCCCCCCAGTTTGGCCATTTGTGGGAGGGGTAGAGGAGCGGGGGTTTGGTTCAGTTACAGTGGGGTATGATAAGTTTGTTAGTTTGTTTACAAAATGTTAAAAATGGGAGTGTTGTGGTACAGCATGCACAGTTGGATGATTCCGCTTGCTGGGGAGCTGACGGGAAAATTATGAGGCAGCTGCTGGGCACGCTCTGTATACCCTGCTTTATGGGCTGAGCTTCAGTAGACTTCCACTTTCAATCAGCGACAATGGCTAGCTCCATCAAGGTTGCCACGTGGAACGTGAATGGCCTGAAAACGATCATGAAACGGAAGGGTGTGATGCAGGAAGCCAAGAGAGCGTGGTGGCAAATCATTCTGCTACAGGAGGCACATATGTCTGCAGGGGAGGTGGTAAAATCAGAGGCCTTTGTGGGTGGGCAGTGGGTTTCTTCCACCTTCTTGGCCAGGGGTACATCGGTCTGGTTCCCCATAGGATCTGGGGCCCACATCATGGGATGGTTGTCAGATCCGTGGGGGTAGGTACATATTGGTTCAAGTATCTCTGCCTGGCATAGGAATAATTTCTGTTGGCTCAATATATGCCCCAAATATAGAGGACCCTGGCTTCTTTCAGCATCTTGCTCTGGATATGGGAGGGCCCCTGGGTTATTGGAGGGGATTTCAACTGTGTCCTCGACACCATCCTGGATCGCTCCAAAACCACCCCAGTGCCCCTTTTGAAAAACGCTATAGCCGTGGCTGAGCTGGAGCGGAAGTTTAGT
Organism: Neoceratodus forsteri; assembly: GCA_016271365.2. Taxonomy (NCBI): domain Eukaryota; kingdom Metazoa; phylum Chordata; order Ceratodontiformes; family Ceratodontidae; genus Neoceratodus; species Neoceratodus forsteri. The sequence continues at coordinate 381,052,509 of CM028134.1, read as the reverse complement.
CTGGTGGACACATGGTGGCATAAAAACCCTGCCGGACGTGATTACAGCTTTTATTCACATGCACATCAGTACTATGCCTGGCTGGACAGGCTCTTGGTGAATCCCTTCCTTATCCCCCAGATTTCCTCAGTAGACTATTCCACTATTGTGATTTCAGACCACGCTTCGTTCACTCTGGAGTTGGCACCCTTCAGCGCTTATCCTGGGGCCAGGCAGTGGAGGTTGGATCCCCTCCTATTAAAAAACCCTGAGTACCTCTCAGCCATGACTGGTCATATTAAAGAATTTTTACATTTTAATGGGAGGGGAATGACTTCCCATAGCTGCAGATGGAGGCCCTGAAGGCATACGTGCGCGGCCAATCCATAGCCTTTGCAACCCATCAGAGGAAGCGGGGGGGGTGGAAGCTAAACCGGTTGAGGGAAATTGGAAGCATGTGAGGGCTGCCCATACAGCACCCCACTGGGACCCTGTATGGTGTGGTGCAAAACTGAAGTGGCAATTCAACATAGGGCCAGACTGGAGAGGCGATCCTTCTTTCAAATGTTGGGTCCTATTTTGATGGGTGCGGGGGGGGGGCAAACTGTTAGCCTGGCAACTTCGCTGTAGGAAAAGTGAAAGAACTGTCAACCAGGTCCATGACGACTCTGGCACACTGAGGCAGGAAAGGGATGCTATAGGAAAGGCCTTCAGTTCCTTTTACAATAAGTTCTACACATCGGAGGTATCTCCCAGTGCATCAGACTTTGACAACTTCTTTGCTAGGGCCCCCATCGGGGTATTGAAGAAAGAATGTGCAGCCACTCTAGACTCAAGCATTTCAACAAAAGAAATTCTAGAGACCATTAGATTCTTCAAGGGGGGAAGGCATCTGGTCCTGATGGATTCTCCATCGATTTCCTAAAGACCTTCTCCTCAGTGCTGCTAGACCCACTACATGATATGATTGAGGAGGCATTGGAAAGGGGCGAGTTACCCCCCTCCACATGGTCTGCCACGATCACAGTTCTCCTGAAGCCTGGGAAGGATCCCATCTGGTGCTCTTCCTACCACCCTAGTTCCCTTTTAACTGCTGACTATAAAGTCCTGGCAAAGGTGTTGGCTACTAGGCTGGACCCCATTCTCCCTACCCTGGTTCATGGGGATCAGGCCAGCTTTGTTCGGGGGCGTCAGGGTAAGCACAATATTCGGTGAACGCTGAACATTATACACAGGTGGGAGAGGGCCAGGCGGTTCCATGGTGCCGCAGTGTTGGCTTTAGACGCTGAAAAGGCCTTTGACTTTGTGGAGTGGGGGTACTTATTTGAGACAATTAAAAGGATGGGATTCGGTCCCCACTTCCTTTCTTGGATACAGGCCCTTTATAATAACCCGTATGCCCAAATAGCAATTAATGGCACTATCACACCCCCATTCCGGTTAGGTAGAGGCACTCTACAAGGTTGCCCTCTTTTGCCACTGCTCTACATGCTATCTTTGGAACCCCTGGCAGCTGCCTGGAGGAGTTGAGGGGAGATACGGGGCTTCAAGGGTGGAGGGTCTGAGCATAAACTGGCCCTCTATGCGGATGACCTGTTATTATATTTGCAGTGCCCTGCTCAGGATCTTCCACTGGTGCACCATCTCCTGTATGAGTACGGCTGTCTTTCAGGCCATAATATCAATTGGTCAAAAAGCGAGCTTCTGCCAGTAGGTTTGAAGGACAGAGTGCTTCTCATTGACAGCCTGGGGGGATACAAATGGTTTACAGTATTAAGTATCTGAGAGTCACAATCTCTGCTAAATTAAACGCCCCATATAAACTAAATTACAAGCCTTTAATGTCTAAAGTCTCAGATGATTGTAAGCGTTGGGCAGCCCTCCCCCTGTCTCTGTTTGGTCGAGTGGGTGTGGTTAAAATGTCCATATTACCCCGGTGCCTTTATCTGTATCAAGCCCTTCTGTGAAAGTGCCCATTTCTCACTTTAGACAGATGAATGCCATCTTGCACAAGTTTTTGTGGAAGGGGAAAATAGCCAGGATTAAGAGAACGATCCTTCAACTGCTGGCCAGAGGGCTGTCTTGGGCTCCCCTTTTTTAAGGGTTATTACTGGCGCGGGGTCCTGGCTGGATCTGGAAGAGGAGCTGCTTAAGGGCATGCTCAGGGGGACATGTTATCCATGGCCCTTATATTTGACCCAGCACTCTCGTGCTCTAACCCCCTCACTGGTAACCTGATAGAGATATGGAAGCAGGTGCATAAACTGATAGGCCACCATAATAAACCCACTATCAATACTAGCCTTTTACAGACAGCCAGAATGAATGGTCTATGCACTGTCGAATTGACCCAAAGATTGCTGGCATGGAAACGTAGAGGTTTAGCATTTGGATACCAGCTTTATGAAGAGGGAATGTTTAAAAGTTTCCACACACTGGGGCAGGAGTGGGGGTACGGGCAGGAGACTTTATTGTCTACCTGACCATTAGGCAGAGGTGTGGTGATGCCTAGAGTTCAGGGGGGAATTGGGCACCCCACTCTCCTTTTGAGGAGATGTTTTATCCTCAGCCGGGATCCAAACCCTTGTCTATCTATTACAATATTATACGGAACTATTCTATACAGGCATCTGGATCATCTAGGGACAATTGGGGTCGGGATTTACAACTATTAATCGATGATGGTGTCTGGGGGCTAGCTACCCAGCACTTACTGGTATGTTCCAACAGTAATAAGCTGAGGCAGGTACAACTGAACTTTATGTACAGAGCCTGTTACACCCCTAGGAGGTTACACAGCAGGGACCCCCAGAAGTCGAGCCTTTGCCCTAAGTGCGTCTCTCAGGAAGGTGATTTTCTTCACCTTGCCCTTACCTGCCCCAGGGTGGCTCACTTCTGGCACAAGATGCATCGAATAATGAGCAACATATTAGGTTATAGGCCTTCTAAGTCTCCACTGGAACTGCTGTTGGGCACTGAACCCCGCTATCCGGGGGAGGGGGGGGTCTAATGCTCCTTTATGGTCATTAGCTCTTGTCATTGCCAGGAAGATGGTGGTGCAATCCTGGATGGCACCCTCTCCACCCACCGTAGCACAATGGGCCAACAACATTAAATCTTGCTTCCTACCTGAGAAAGCACAACTTTGTGCCACAGGCAAACGGACAGTATGATCTCAGCCATGGGGGAGGGTAGATTCCCAGACTAACTCATCTCCCTTATAGAGCTCTGCCAGGGTATTAACCCTTCCTGCTCTTATGTTTGTCTCCCCCATCTTATTCCAGACCCCCTTCAGACCTCCTTCTTATAATATTCCTGAACTTGCCTTGGTTGGTGCTGGGTTTAGCCTGCACTGAATCACGCTTAATATTATAAATGTGACAATATTCTTAATGTGATAATGTATACTCTCTTTCTGGATGATGTGCCTTAGTACAAGTATCTAACAAGCTATATACTTTTCTAGGGACATGGATATGTTGTTCATCCACACTCATTGGCAGGTATCCTTGCCGCTTTAAATCTTGCCGGAAGGTCTTCAAGCTTGCTCCTCCCACCCACCCGGGTGGTATAACTCTCGGCTCCGCCCCATGACGCCAGATCTTCCTTACCGCTTGGAAGCTCAGGTTCCCTCCTTAACGATCTGCGTTTGTGACTGGTTCCTATTTCTCCGTTGCGGATTTAAAATAAGTTTTGCAAAAGACTTGAGTCTTCTATCCCCGCTGCCATGGTGGACAAATCGACTCGGTTTGGAGATGCCCATGCGGGCAGAAGATGTCTCGGACGGATCCACACTCCCGTGTGTCTACTGCTTAGGCCTTGAGCACGACCATGAGCTTGCGACTATGCTCATCTTTCTCGGCTTCGTCCTCGAGACCGTGTCTGCCCGATTGCAAACTGGGCGCCCTGAAGCGTTTCCCTCTCGTGAAGTCCAAGGAGGCCCGTTGGCGGTGTCCGATGGCGGGGTTTCAGCGGATCAGCTCGAGTGATGGTCGCCTCAGAGGAGGCGGCAAGGGTCGTATCTTCCTCGACGGCCATGCATTTATCCCGCTCTCTCTGGGTTCTTCCTACACGGCTTCTTTTAATGAGCTTTGTCTGTCCTCTCCACTAAAGGAGAAGGGCTCAGTCTGCTGGACCTTATTCTCGGTCCAAAAAAGAGGACGGGTAAGTCCCTCCGCCGACGCTCTTGGGAGCGGAAAGGTCCCTCTCCCGGGCCATCGACCGTCGGCTTGGTCGACCGCTCGGCTTCGCCACTGGCCTCACGCGTGTCCCCTGCCAGGTCAGTTGACCAGACTCCCACCGATGAAGTCGAGATTTTTCTGACCATTGGACGGGCTGTCGCTTTAGCAGCCGAGATTCTCTCTCCTGGTTCCTCGGGAGGAGTTGAGGATCCTGGGCTCGCCTGTGCCTCCGGGTTCCGGAGCCTCGGATGGACCATCCGAGCTGAAGGAGTGCCGGTTCCGCCGACACCTCCCCACACCACCTCGGAAATTCCGGGATCTCGGTCTCGGTCTCGGACCTCTTCAGCGGTCCAGCCGATCCCACCGCCATAGGCGGTCTGGCCCTGCACCGCTGTAAGCGTAAGCGTCGTCATTGCCGTCTTCCTCCTCCTCGGATGAGGAGGCGTCTCATGAAATTACGCTTTGACGGTACGAGGACCTTATGTTGCAACAGCTCCTCCTGGCTGGAATAAGCCGACCCCGCCGCCTTCCCCGCCATTATGGCTGTCACTGAACGGCCGACACAACCCTCGACTTATCCGAGAGCCTATACCCAGGCCGTTGTTCTGCCAAAACCAGCTGCTCCACTGATTCCGTGGAACCTCCGCCTCCACAGCCACCATTGGGGCCCGCACCATGATTCTCGGTCGGCCAAGGGTCTACCCCACTGGCTGTCAGTTACCCCACTCCCGACCTCCCACCTCGGCAGGTGAAGGTGGCTCAGGCCAGAGGCAGCTCTTCGAGGACTCTTCCAAGTCCGAAGATGATTCCTCCTTTTCTCCTGCGACTGACTTGGAGTCTTCAGGAGGTCAGTCAATGGACGATAGCCCGTCGTCTTCCTAGGACTGCTTCGGCTCATCTCGAGTCTACCGGGATGGAGCCTCGAACCCGCTCCAAACGGGCCAGGTATCCCTCACGGAGATTCTGGACCGAGGTTCTCGACGGAGGTCTTCCGGTGGCCGAGGCCACAGTGGGTCCGCACTGAGCTTGGGCGCCCTGCTTCCTGCTCCTGCGCCCGGCCAGGATGGTCTAGGAAGTATGCGTCCCTACTCGTCTTTGCCTGTTTTGAACACACCTCCTGCTGAGGGGTTGGTTACCGAGCGCTTTTTCCGCGCGCCGCAACGCCAGGGATGTGGACAAACCTCCTGACAAGGAGTCCAAGAAATTGGACTATGTCGGGCGAAAAGTCTACGCTAAGGCCCTTCTCTCGGTTTCTCGCCAGGCCAGTTCGGCCGTCCTCATGGCACATTTTCTCATGCCCTGTTGGGCTCCTGGATGAGGTCATCCTCATCTTCGCCCGATCTGCAGACTACGGTTAAGCAGGTGCGGACCAGGGCAGGGTAGTGGCCAAACAGCAGCTCCAGACTGCTTTTGGATATAGGGGACTCATGTGCCAGATCGGTGCGGCCGCGAGTGGCTATGTCGCTGGCTTGGCTGAGGATATCCACCTTTACTGGATACCCAGCACAAGTTGGCGGATGTTCCCTTTTGGGGACTGACCTCTTCGGCCCTGGGGTGGAAGGCACCTGCAGAGGATCGAGAAGTCCAATGCCACCTTGACTCGGTCTCTTCCGCTCAGAAGGACAAAGGCCGCAAACCACAGCCTAAGCTCCTTCGCCTTCTGTGCCCCCGCGCCCGGCCCAGCATCGCCAGGGCTAGCAGGCTCGGCCTGGCATCCCAAACCCAAGCCGCCGGCTTCCTCTAACAGGAGCAGGAGAAAGGCCCAGGAGGTCCCTCGGCCGTCCTCCTCCAAGTTTGCCCAGTGACGGGCTGAGGGGTGTCCCCATCCCCGTCACTCTACCCTGGGCTCCCTGGGGGGACGGCCCGCACTCTGCTCCGCTGGTCCGCTGTTACCACGGGACAGGTGGGTCTTGAGGTGGTGGAAGAGGCCTGCCTCTGAATTCGAGCAGGCACCACCTTCAGAGCCGCCGCCTCGGGGGCTTTGGGATCCCCAGCTCACTGGCGGCTCGCCGAGCCGACATCGCCTCCTCCTCCAGAAGGAGGTGATAAGAGAGGTGACCCTCCTTCAGACCCAGGGTTTGTGTCCAGGTACTTCCTGGTTCCGAACGGACGGGGCTGGCGCCTATTCTCGACCTACACGACCTAAACAAGTTCCTAAGGTCTCAACCTCAGGATGGTCACTCTGGCTCAGATAATACCATCCTGAACGCGGCGGTGGTTCTGCTTCCTCTGGACTTGCAGGACGCGCTTTTTCACGCCCCTATCCTCAGTCCGTCTCACCAGAGATTCCTCTGCCCGAGCTGAATGATCCCTCTTCGAAGTTCCAAGCCATGCCCTCTCGGCTTGTCTCCAGCTCCTGTGGTCTTCTACCAAATGCATGGCAGTGGTGACAGCATTCTCAAGTGTCGCCGAGGGGTCTGGCACTTTACTCTGGACGACTGGCTGATAGCAGCTCCTCCAGAAGGGAGGCGGAGGTCCAGAGATCTGGCTCCAGGTCTGCTCCTCAACTGGGCCTCCTTATCAACGAGGCCAAGTCGGAACTCCGAGCCAAGCAGGTGATTCTATTCATCGGGCGCAGCTCGACTCCTTCGAGCCAGAGGCTCCCCGTGGACAGGGCCGAGGTTCTTCCTCCTTGCCATCATTTCTGGTTGGGCAATTGCGCCTCTGCCCGGACCTGCGCCTCTGGGTCTCATGGCTGCCTGCACCAGCGTGGTCCGCTGGGGCCCGCTGAACATGCGCCCCTTCAGTGGGGACTGGCACAGCCAGTGGTCACAACGCCATGATCCTTGACCAGCTTTCGGTCGGTGACACGGGATGTGGAACGCCCCAGTGGTGGACTGCTCCAGATCATTTGCAGGAGGGGCATCCTGCTCGTCCGCCTCGAGCCGACGGGTCTCTCATCGACCGCTGCCTCTGATGGGTTGGGGTGCCCATCTGGGGAACACTGGGCTCATGGCCCTGGTCCCGCGGGAGTCCCGATGCCACATCAACCTGTTGGAGCTCCGGAGCGGTCCGCCTAGCTCTCACCGCTTTGCTCCTGCCTCCGGGGTCAAGTGGTCCGAGTCCAGACGGACAATACCACTACCATGTACTATCTAAACCGCCAGGGCGGGACGCGCTCCATGCTTCTATGCAAGGAAGCTCTCCAGATTTGGTCACTGTGGCGCAGCCTGGAGGCGGATCTCCTAGCTCATTCACGTGGCAGGAGCCTCCAACACCCTGGCCGATGCCCTGAGCCGGATAGGGGCTGCATCCCACGAGTGGTCTCTCCTGCCAGAGGTAGTACAGCATCTGTTCTCCCTTTGGGGCACACCTCAGGTGGACCTGTTTGCTCTCCATGGAGAACGCCGGCTGAGTCTGTTCCATGCCCGCCCTCAGCAGGGCTCGCTGCAGGGGATGCCTCTCGAGGCAATGGACCCAGGCCTCTTTACGCCTTTCCCCATTTCCTTGATCCACAAGGTGCTTCTCAAGGCGAGGAGGGACAAGGGCAGGTGATTCTGATAGCCCCAGACTGTCTCGCAGTTCTGGTACCCAGATCTCCTCAGTCTCAGCTCCAGGACTCGCGGCAGCTTCCAGCTCGCCTCGACCTGCCCTCAGTCAATCAGGATGTGTCCCATCCGGACCTTCAATCCTGCACCTGACGGCCTGGTTCCTGAGCTGCTAGAGTTCCAGGCCTTGGGTCTTTCCGACGAGGTCCTCAATGTAGTTGAGGTGCCCTGTATGAGTCGACCAGAAAATGTTATGCCTTCAAATGGAAAAGGTTTTCCATTTGGTGTCAGGGCAAGGGCTTGGACCCTTCCTCCTGTTCCTTGGCAAGCATCTTGACTATTTATGGTCCCTTTTCTAGTCAAGGGCTTAGGTCGACGTAATTCTAAGGGTGTGCACTCTGGTAGCTATCTTCTGCTTACTGCTGGCTGGAAGCAGTCGGTGGCGCAGGAGAAGGTGGTTCGGCGCTTTTCAAAAGGCCTTGATCACATTTCCTCCAGTGCGGGAACCCCACCTCCGTGGATCTACTGCTGGTACTGGCAAAGCTCATGGCAAGCTTATTCAACCTATGCACAGGTGTGCTCTTCACCTGTCGGGAAGACCGCCTTCTGGTGGCTATCACGCCAGCCAGAAGGATGGGAGAGCTCCAGGCGCTTTCCATCAAGTCTCCTTACCTGGTCTTCCACAGGGACAGAGTTGTCCTGCGCCTCACCAAATTCCTTCCGAAGGTGGTGTCGGAGTTCACCTAACCAGGTGTTGACTCTGCCGTGTTCTACCCCAATCACACCTCGGAGGTTAATATAGGCTCCATACTCTGACCCTAGAAGGGCGCCTCATATTATAAGGAGCGACGGCTGAAATTGGGAGAGGTTCGCCAGCTGTTTGTCACCTACGCTTGAAGCACGCAGATTCGGCAGACTCTGCAGCTAGCGGGATGACAAGCAGGTGGGTAACCTCCTGCATAGATCTCTGTTATAAGTGTGGCGGGTATGTGGAGCCACCCTGAGAGGATAGAAGAGCTCATTCTACCCACCATACTGTTGCAACGGTGGCTGCTTCCAGGGACGCCCCTATCCAGGAAATCTGCAGGGCTGCTACCTGGAAGTCAGCAAACACCTTCATTACCCACTACCACATCGACCTTGAGTCACGCCGGGATGCTGGTTTTGGGGCCTCGGTTCTCAGTCTCTCTTTCCCAAGTAAGTATTGGGGGTGTGCGTCTTGCCTCCTCCTCCCGGAGAACTGCTAGGAGTCTGCCAATGAGTGTGGATGAACAACATATCCATGTCTTAGAAATACAGGTTACCACCTGTAACAGGGAGTTCTAGGAATGGTATATGTTGTTCATCCACACGACCCACCACCTCCTCTCGCGGCTTCGACAAGACAACTGAGCTTCCAGCGGGCCAGATCTACGCCATGGGGCGGAGCCGAGAGTTATACCACCCGGGTGGGTGGGAGGAGCAAGCTTGAAGACCTTCCGGCAAGATTTAAAGCGGCAAGGATACCTGCCAATGAGTGTGGATGAACAACATATACCATTCCTAGAACTCCTGTTACAGGTGAGTAACCTGTATTTTTGTAGCGTGTTCTGTATGTTATCTGTGAGCTGATTGTACTTCTTGTGTCATGTGTATCTATCACACTCTTAATAAAATATTTTGAAGAAAAAAAGAACAAGGGGGCACAATTTGAAGATAGAGGGGGCATGGCTCAGAGGTCTTGTGAGGAAGTATTTTTTCACAGAGAGGGTTGTGGATGCATGGAACAGCCTTCCTGAGGAGGCCTTGGAGTCAAAAGCAGTGGGGGAATTCAAAAATGCGTGGGACAGACATAAGGCAATTCTAGTGGGGGGTAGGAGGAAGTAGGCTGTTGGTTAACTAGGATCTGCAGCTTCTCCATTAGGTAAGGAAATGGGCAGACTAGGTGGGCCAAGTGGTCCTTATCTGCTATCAAAGCCTATGTTTCTATGCTAATGAAAGAACCCATCATTGGCTCGTGCCATTTATTCACATGCTGCTTTTACTAACTGCTGCATTCTATCACCTCCTCAGATTTCACTCTCTGCCTGCCAAGTCAAGACGCCTCGGAGACTTCTCCTCACAGTCTTTCCTAAGTGTTTACTTAGAAAAACTTAAGTATTTCTTTAATTTCTTTCCTTTGCTGCGTTTCTACTTTTTAGTAATAATGCTAGTTTTATGTAGAATAGAATTTATTTTTTGAGGTTCCTCACGGTTCGATATAACTGCAGAGGAACCGGGGGTTTCTAGATAATTTGTTTTAAATCTGCTTAGTTTAGAAAATCTCTTCATATATTTTATATTTGTGGGAACTGATATTTTCGGTTCGTTTTCCTCGGAGCTCGGTTTTCATTGGAAAATACTTGGTTTAGGAACCGAGCGTAACCACTATTTAAAGTAAAAGTTTGACAGGCTTTTTAAAGTTAGCAGTCTAATTTTTGGGTAACGTTTTTAAGAATGTCAGAAAAATCAAAAAAGAAAACTGGGCCTCCAGGGTTCAAAAACTGCACTCGGTATGGTGAGGTGTTTGCCAAGGCAGATAACCAAGACCAGTGTGTAGTTTGCTTTGGTGAACCCCATTTCACAGCTGACTGTGAAATTTGCAAGTCTTTTCCACATAAAATGATTGAAAAATGTATGGAAAGATTTAGAAAGAAGCTGGCTTCGTCAGGACAGGGAGATCAAGGCTCTGACCAGCCTATCCCTTCTAAAACCGCGTGGGAAACTGCTGATCTGAAGCAAAATACCCCTGACAAGGGTGAACCTTCTACCGGAAAAAGAACTGGAAAATCAGTTGGAACACTGGTTCCCACAAAAAAGCTAAAGAACACAAAGCACACAAAACCCCTGGCTGGAATGCCAAAAAGGACTTCTGTAGTGCAAAGTAAGATGCCAACACCTGGGGCTATTGCCCAGGCAATAAAAGTGGTACAGGCTCTCCAAGGAGTTGTACCGGTTCAAACCCCAGGAAATCTTACTGCATTCTGACATATGCTATATGGTCTCACCATAGAACTGCCCCGGAGCCGAAATGGTTAATAGAACCTATGCTAATGATGGAATGCTAGGCTCAAGCTCAGTTTTCAAACAACTCTCTCTGGAATACATCCTGCAACCGTCAGATTATTTACTCTGCTTGCCTAAGTAAGACGCCTCGGAGAGATCGCCTTCATCTTTCTTGAAGATTTTTATTTTCTCGTTTTTTTAAAGTACCAGTTATTTCTTTTCTTTTTTTTTTTTTTTTTTGTATTATCTATTTACCTCACCGACACTCCGGTGTCTGCCTCTCCTTTGGGCCTCCTAGTGCTCCACTAACCCCCGGCAATCCTCTTCAGGAGCTCTCCCATCCACATATTGCAGCCGACCCCTGAGTTTGTCCGGGCATATCCCATTGCCGGGTGGATCCCCCTCCTTCAAGGGGGAAGGCACCAGGGAGGGGGAACCCAGCACATTATTGCTTCACTGCCCCGGGGGCGCTGCTGTGGAGGAGGAGGCTCCCAGAGGTCCGGCAGCGTGGAGGACGGAAGCCATCATCCGGCGTGTTCCGAAGCTGTTTTCCGGTTTTCTTGAGTCCCTCCTGCACCGCTATTTGTAGTGTCCCTGGTCTCCACCAGAGGCCGCTATAGAGCTGGGTTATCCCCTAATCCATCACAGGAGAGGACAGCAGTCCTCCAGACACTCAATCCTTCCTTCCCCTGCCAGCGCCCTGAGTCCGTTCCTGAACCCGGGTCGCTGGCATGATTCGAGGTGTGGCGTCCAGCGCCTCAACCCTCTGCGCCATCGGGCCAGCTTCTTTTCATTTTTAAAGCATTATCTTTGATATTACAGGTAGATTAGTCTAGATTTAGTGTTGTTTCAGTAAGTTATTCGGTTCCTTGCCAGTTCTTCACAACCGGGAAGAAACCGAACTTTTGTTTATATTTTCTTAGGTAAATATCTTTAAAACTCATCTTCTCTGGGCCGTTTTTTTTTTTTTATTTACATTTAATTTGGGCTGGGAACCAGGGTAACTCTTGGTTTTCTCTTAAGTCGCTAAACTGACTGCAAAAAAAAAAGACAGAAGTCTTTGTTTACAAGTGTGCGTATTTGACTCCGAGAAACCCAGTTCAGGTTTTTTTTTTTTTTATGTTATGTCACAACCCAAGAAAAGAACCAGCCCTACGGGTTTTCAACATTGCACTGAGTGTGGTGAACCATTTGCTAAAGCTGCACTTAATTCGTGTTTTCTGCCTAGGGTTTGACCACCTGAATGCAGATTGTGAAATTTGTAACAACTTTCCCCAGTCGATGCTTGATAGGTGATTAAACCGACTGAGGGAAAATATGTCCAGTAAGGGTGCTGACCCGGCCTCGGATAAACTGACTCCTTCTCACTCTAAAGAAAAATCCAAGGAACTGGACGAACAGCCCTCTGATATGGGTGAAGTTTCCCTGAGAAGAAAGCAAACCACAGAAACTGCCACTGAACTGGCAACATCTGCTAAAAAGGAGAAGCACTTGGGGAAGGAACCGCAGCCGACAAATCTGCCGTTTCCTATCGCTGAGGAGATTGCTAATGCCATCAAGACAATCCAGTCGCTGCAAACCGGCTCCTCGGTTCCGCGACCCGGTTCACATCATCCATCGGTTCAAACTTTGGGTCCCTCCTCGGTTTCCAGTTCCTTTGAACATTACCCTGATATTTATGGCAGTGATAATGACGATGATGAAGGGGATGATGATGAGGATTTTGGGGAGTTCCCTGAACTGGATGTTTCCTCTGATCCTCAACGCCCTGACTCCCCCTGATAAGGGACCTGAGGATTTTACCTATTATTTTGCTTTCATGAAGCAGGTGGCACAGACTCTGGACCTCTCCACCCAGGAATCCTCAGAGGAGGAGGAGGAGGAGCCAGATTACAAGGAAATAATGGATGTACCAGCAACTAAGAGGTTGCTACTACCCATCCATGAGTCCCTAAAGAGACAAGCCACTAGAGTTTTGCAAACTCCCACTTCAATTCCCCCAGTGGACAAGATGATGGATAGGAAATACTGGGTGGTCAAGGCTGGAGCTGAGTTCCTTTTTGGGCATCCCAGTCATGAAGGGGTGGTGCAGGCTGCTGCATGTGACAAGGCAGGCATTCACCTGGCATCACACCCACCTGATAAAGATTCTAGGAAGATGGATTCTATGGCCAAGAAGTCTTACCTGGGTTCTTTTCTAGCCATTAGGAAGGCCACTTACATGGCTTATGTTTCCAGATACCAGAAAAGTCTCTGGAATACTGTTTTGGAGATTGCTAAGGCCTGCCCTGCTCCCATGGCATCTGACCTAGCTGAGACTGCAAAAAGGGGCATAGAGGCTTCCAAGTATCAATTTTGGACAGCAGTGGATGCCAGTGACATTGCAGTCAGACTGATGGCAACTTCAGTGTCCCTACGGGAATTTGCTTGGCTAAGGGACACTAATCTATCCCAGGACACCCAGGCGAAGGCCTTGGATTTTCCTTGCGAGCCCACATCCCACTTTGGTGAGCAAACAGAGGCCTACATGAAAAAGATGGATGAGTACAAGGTGGCTTACAGGAATGCTGCTGCTAAGGAAAAGGCAGCAACATCTCAGAAGTACCAGAGTAAAGGGGGTAGGGGTACCACCCACCCACTACAGACCTTTCTTCCAGATTCAGGCTCTCCCAGCCTATCAGCCACAGAGAGGGTACTTCAGGGGCAGGGGCGGAAGGGGCAGCAATCGAGCTGGCCCCAGTTCCAAGCCAAGTGTACAAGCAAAGCAGACCCCCCCTGAGGGGTCTGCCAGGGTCACCTTCCCATTCCTAGTAGGTGGCAGGCTGGCTCACTACCTCTAGGCTCTGAAATCCATCACCACAGACAAGTAGGTCCTGGATGTAGTGAGCCAGGGTCTTGTTCTCAGCTTCAAGGTCTTACCCAGGCTGAGAGCGAGATTTTTCAGACCTGCCACCCCATCAGAAGCAGTTCTGTTGGAGGCGGAAGTAGCAAAACTCCTTCAAGAGAAGGCGGTGGTAGGCCAGCCTGGTGGCGTTGAGGCGCTGGATGCCACACCGGCGACCCAAATTCAGGAATGAGCTTGGGCCACCTGGGTTGGCAGGGAGGGAGAGGATCATGCATTGTAGGACAGCTCTCTCCTGGGGAGTGATCTGGGAGTCTCCGTAGCAGCAGCGGCCCCCGGTGGAGATCAGAGGTATAGGCTGCATAAAGGAGCTAAAACTAGGGAGGAGCAAGACGGACATCGACGGACATTCGTCCAGACGTCCTTGCACAGCTGGACTCTGGGGCAACTCTAAGGAACCCCCCCCCCCAGTCCTGGTAGGCAAAGGTAAGGCCAGGGACCACCTCCCCATGCCCAACGTTGAGTGCGCCAGCTGCCTCTGTTGCTGCGTCCACTCCCGAAGCCTGCCCAGATTTCAGATGGGTCGTTGAGGCGGTATGGCTGTCCCACCTGGGGGGGCTTAAATCTGGGGGAATAGGTACCGGGTGGTGGAACGGAGCTGGCAAACCGGACGGCAGGACTGAGCCTACGACAGAGCGAGATGGAAGGTGAGTTGTGCACCTACACCAGAGAGAATCTAGGATGGGGTGTACACAGAGTTGGAAAAAAAAAAAAGAGAGAAAGCGGTGGAGCCTGTTTCCTTGGCCCAAAAGGAAAAGGGACTCTACTCAAGATACTTCCTCACTCTAAAGAAAACAGGGGAGTGGCGACCCATACTGGATCTCAAACATTTAAACAGGCATTTGACAAAGCCACAGTTCAAAATGGTCACTCTGGCTACCATTCTCCCTACACTCGGGCACGGGGATTGGCTGGCATCCTTGGACTTAATGGATGCTTACTTTCACATTCCTATCAGGCAATCCCACAGAAAGTACCTCAGTTTCAGATTGCCATCAGGCCATTACCAGTTTAGAGCCATGCCTTTCGGCTTGACTTCTGCTCCGAGTGTTTACAAAGTGCTTAGCACTAGTGGTAGCACACTTAAGGAGGCAGGGAGTTACAGTCTTCCCATACCTGGATGATTGGCTAGTAGTAGGCCAGTCCCCCCAGCAGGTCAAAGATGCACTGACCACCTCTCAGGATACCCTGCAGTCCTTAGGCTTCCTGGTAAACCAAAAGAAGCCAGTGCTGAGACCAGTTCAGCTCCTGCAATTTATAGGAGCAGAATTTGACACACTAAGAGGAAAGTCATTCTTCCCTCAGGAGAGGGTGGACAGCCTCATACAATTGGTCATCTCTTTCCAGCTGCATATTCCCAGACCAGCAAGGCACTTTCTCTAGCTGTTGGGACACATGGCTGCAGCAACAGTGCTAGGTTCCAGATGAGGGACATCCAGTTCCATCTCAGATCTCAATGGTCGCAGAGAAGAGATTCCCTGTTAAAGATGGTGCCAGTCACAGGAACTCTTCTTCAAGCACTCCAGTGGTGGCAGGAAAAGGACAACCTCAGAGAAGGTGTGCCTTTCCTTCAGCAGCCACCATCAGCAGTGCTAACAACGGATGCCTCCCTCCTAGGATAGGGTGCCCACCTGGGGGAGCACACCGCACACAGTACTTGGCTCCAGCAGGAGTCTCTGCTTCACATAAACCTGCTGGATCTCAGGGCAGTTTATCTAGGCATGCAGTCCTTTGCCTCAGTGCTGCAGGGCAAGGTGGTTCAAGTCAGAACAGACAATACAACCAAAATGTATTACATCAACAAGCAATCAAGGGGGCACAAGGTCATCCCCCCTTTGTACAGAGGCCATGAAAGTATGGAATTTCGGGCCAGCCCGCCAGCACAACAATAGTGCTACCGCTTGGGATGCCAGTGACCCATGTTCGGTAGCAAGCCTGGGCTGCTGGAGGGACAGCTGGGGGGGAGAAGGATTGAGCACCCGAATGGTCACTTTCCTTCTCGGGGGGGAGGGATGGAGGGCTGCAGTCCCCACTGCTATACCGCCACCTGGGTGACCACGGGTGGTGGTGCAGTCAGGAGACACAGTAGTGCAGGGAGGGGCGGACATGGACCAAGGGCCTGGAGCGGAGGCACGTCTCTGTGTCCCTTCATCTCCTTGACCCTCCTCAAGTGCTGGTGTCTGCAGGGGTGGGATCAGAAAACAGAGAAAAGCCCCACGCCTGCGTGTGGAGATGGACCCCTGCACCATTGACTGGAGGGTTTTGGAGGAGAAGCTGCTAAGCTGCCACTCCCGTTAAGGTAAGGGGGGGCTGGGGAGACCCTCTCTACTCCACCAGGGGGTGGGAGGGAGACAAACTGAGCACGTGAAGGTTCTGAGAGTGGCCCCAGAGAGTAGATGTCCTCCATCCTCTGGCGCAGCCTGAGCGGACACATTGGGGGATCCTGAGGATAGGTGTAGGTGTGGTGTCTAAGGGGGGCATAAAAAAAAAGAAAGTGTAAAAAAAAAAAAAAAATATGGAATTTGGCCTACTCCCTGGGGATCTCCCTGTCAGCAGTTCATCTCCCAGGGAAGGACAGATGCCCTCAGCAGGATCAACCAGAATCGCCACGAGTGGTCACTAAAGAGGTAAGTCCTGCAAATTGTGTGCAGAAGGCTGGGCACCCCAGAGGTGGACCTCTTCACAGCCCAGACAATCACCAACTGCCATAGTTCTGTTGCAGGCCTCCTGCAGTGGGCACAGTGCTTCTGGATGCACTACTGTTGGATTGTACAGGGAAGTTTCTGTATGCCTTCCCTCCATTTCCCCTGTTGCTCAGAGTATTGAACAAGCTTAGGGTTCAGCCAGCGACAATGATCCTCATAGCTCCAGACTGGGCCAGGCAGCCCTGGTATCCACTGCTCCTGACCCTGTCAGTATCCAGACCAATCTCCCTCCTCAGGAGGCAGCAACCTACTGACCTCCTCACAGGGCAGGATCCTTTACCCCAGTCCCTCAGGCTCAAGGCTTGGCTCTTGAGGACTTAAGAGTATGCTGACCTACACCTCTCTGAAGAGGTTCTGGAGATCCTCAGAGTTTCTAGAAAACCCTCTACTAGGAAAATTTACACCTCTAAATGGAAGAGGTTTTCTATTTAGTGCCAGTAAAAGCATACAGACTGTAGCCAGGCTGGCTTGCCAGTCATTTTGGATTATCTGGCACACCTTCATTCCCTCGGCCTCAGGCCATCTACCCTTAAGGTACACCTGGCAAGCTGTTTCTGCTTACCTCTTAGCAGGTGAGGGTTCATCTCTGGCTGCTAACCAGGTATTCAGAAAGTTTTTCAAATGTCTTTTACACTCCTGCATGGGACCGCAGTATATGCATTGGCCAGCTAATGTAGCCACCCTTCGAGCCCTTGTCTTCAGCAGAGCTTAAATATGTGACATGGAAGACGGAGTTCCTGATACTTATCACCTATGCCAGGAGAATTAGTGAGCTCTAGGCCCTGTCCACAGAGCCAAATTACATCTCAGTCCATAGGGAAAAGGTAGTCCTCAGGACTAACAGGAAGATCTTACTTCAGGAGGTTTCCTGCAGTAGGTCTTCACATATAGGACTGTACCCCCTGGCAAAGGACCGCACTGCAAACTTCTAACTAGCAATCTATAGCAGGGGACCGCCCCCGGCGTCACATGACGAGACATCAGTATGACTGTATATAGGAGGCGGTCCCCACGCCCACCCTCCAGTTCTTACCCGCTGTCGACCTGAATTCGTTGGACCTCGTGGTGAACTCAGCTTCAGTCGACCGCCATTTTACATAAGTATTTCTGCGTTTTTCCTGTCCATTTTCTTTAATTTTGTTGCACGTCTTCGCACAAAATTAAAAAGAAGTGCTCTCAGTGCAGTGCTCCAATCCTGCACGGGGACGATCACTCCAACTGCGTCCTCTGCCTGGGCCCCAAACACCAGGTGGCTGATTGTGAGATATGCCAGTCCTTTAACCAGGCCACGTGCTCCCAGTGCCAGAAGGTCCTCGATGCCCATCTCCTAAAACAATGCTTTGCATCGATGGAAAAGGAGCATCAGGAGCTGAGGGAACATTCCTCTTCACCTCAGAGAAAAAAGAGAAGCACTGGGAACGGTTTCCCTCTACTCAGCGTCGCCAGACAGCCAACGCCACTTCAGGTGTGGCCTCCACATCAGTGAGTAGTTCTCCTCATAGATCTCCATCCGCCCCTTGGCAGATCGGATGCCCCCCGCCTCGGGTCAGTGGGTAGCAAGGGGATTCCTCTCCAGAGCACTTGCTTTCTGGGCCTGCCGACAGCTCGCCAATAAGTCTCCCTCCGGCTTTGCTGCCAGGTGTATGGCCTCGATCGATAAACCAGACTGCAGCTCCTCGGCTGTTGTCCACTCAACCACGACTGATAAGTTGGACATCAGCTCATCCAATGCCCACCCGGTCGAAGCCAATCAGTCGGTTGCTGGCTCGTCTGACGACCGCTTGGCTCAAGCTCTCCCATCTGATCCTTCCTTGGTTCCCAACATCGCATAGAGCCAGCTTCCAGGCTCCCCTGCATCCCACGAAGTTCTCCCTCCTGGGCCCCACTGACCCAGCCCGACCTCTCATTTTCCCATGGACCTCCGGGACTCGAGTTCTGCTGTCAAGGAGACATCTGCTATGTTGGGCCTTCAAACTGAGAGTTCTGCTTCCCCAGCAGACCTGTCAATGGGGTTATTGATTCACTTACCCCCCTCACCCTTCTCGGATCAGACAACAGGCGTCATTCGACCCCCAACGCTGGGCCAGTGTCCTGTTCTAGTCCCTACTGATTTGGGGATGGACTCGGGTCTTTATGCTCCGATGCCTGAGCCCCCTCCTGGCCCATCAGGGATCCTTATAGAGATCCCAGGCCTGCCAACAGACCCGCATGCTCTCAGTGGTTCCTCGGCACCGCCACCTTCTGGGCCTTTAGCCCCTCCGCCATCGGGCCCCTCTGGCAACTACCCCAGCTATCCTCCGCCACAGTTCCCATACTACCCGACGCCTGGAGGGCTGTCGCTGGGCTACCCATCGCAGGTGCCAACGCCAGGGTACTAGACGCCGGGCCACATGTACCAGGGGTGCAATCCTTACCCCTACTGGTATCAGACTCCTGGCTACCCCCTTACTGTACCACAGGGTACCCAGGCTACCAGCCTCCACCACCTCCACTGCCTCCTCCTCCTCCTCCTCCTCAGCCGGTACCACAAGGGACGATTATGGCCTGGTGGAAGGATGCCAAATGCTAGCTCCTCCAGGAGCTAGGACAACCCCATCTGGTCATACCTGCCACCCCAACCCACAAGGCAGTGACGAATAGCCCATCCCCAACAGACCACCTGTCATCAGACAGGGACTCGGGCAGATGTCCAACCGGGGTTTTCTCTGGAGCTAAGACCGCAGAAGCGGTACCAGACATGACCTCCCTACCAACAGACTGTGTCCTGACTCCAGGGGATCCCCTCCATCTTCCGACTTGGACTCTGATTTCGACTCTGTCAGTCATTCAGAGCCTCATTCCCCTATAGAGCCACAACCGAAGGAATCTCCCAAATCTCTGCCGGAGGACCCGGCCTTTGCGGAGTTCCTCAGGTCCATCCAGCAGGCCTGCGGTTGGGCATCTCAGGAGCTGGACCCCAAAAGGAAGAGGCTCGCAGAACATCTTGACCTAACTAATGAGGACCCCCTCCCCATCCCACCATGGACGGGGCCGCACGAGGACTTAACGTTGACAATATGGCAACAGCCGTCCTCCATTCCTGCAGTTTCGAAGAAAGCTGACAGGACCTATCACCGCCCCGCCCGAAGGGCATGCCATTTAACAAGTCAACCTAAGGCTGACTCTATAGTTATCGCTGCAGCCCATGATAGATCGACTCAGCCGAAGCACCTGAGTGCCTCCGCACTGGACAAAGAGTCCAAACAGATGGACCAGTATGGCCGCAAGGTATATGCTTCCTCCACCCACGCCATTTGGTCTCTAAATTATGTGGCCCACATGGTGTCCTTCCAGAAGTCTGCTTTATCCAACTTGGAAAAGGAACTACAAGCTATTCTGGATGAGGACCTCAGAAATAAGCTTCTGGAAAAAGTAAGACTCAACAAATCTTCCTGCCACTATGCTTTGTGGGCCACCTATGATTCAGTTGATTCAGTGGCCCGATGCACTGCTACGAGCATTTGTTTGAGGCATCTTGCTTGGCTTCGGGCTTGTGGGACTGGCACAAGATGTCCAAAGCACTCTTCTGGATGTCTCCTTCAGGGGTTCCATCCTTTTTGGAGGCGACGCTAAGGACATAACGGAGCTACAGGAGAGCTGCAAGTCACTTAAGGACGTCTGCTTCATGTACCGCTCAGGCCAAAAACTCAAGCAGCCTTTTCGTTGCCCCCAGAAGAGGTGGAATAGGCAGAACCAGGGCAAGTGCCATGCCACTGGTTCTGGTGCCCAGACTCCCCACACAAAAGGCTGCTGAAGGTGGCAAAGTGGCCCTCCCCACTGTGTCCTGACTCGAAGGGATCCCCTCCACCTCCTCCTGTTTTTCAGGAGGAACCTGTGGGGGGTTGGTTTGCCCTCTACCTGGAAAGGTGGAAGGCGATAACTGCAGACACTTGGGTATTCTAGCTTATTGCATGAGGGCACTTAATCGAGTTCCTGGACAGACCCCCAGATAATCCACCAGACAAGTCCCACTACCAGTCAGGCCACCTAGGCCTCATTCTGCAGGAAATCCAAGGTCTGTTGGAAAAGTCAGCTATAGAGCCAGTTCCTTCAGGGCAGATAGGAAGGGGTCATTACTCCCACTTCTTCCTTGTGCCCAAAAAGACAGGAGATTTGAGACCCATTCTAGATCTCATCCTGCTCAACCTCTTTGTGGAATACAAGAGGTTCCACATGATAACCCTCCAGGGACTCTTACCCCTGCTCCAACAGAACCAATGGCTGTGCTCGCTGGACATGCAGGATGCTTATCTGCACATCCCTATCGTTCAGGCCCACTGCCGTTTCCTGAGACTCTTCTTTCAGGAGAACCATTATCGGTTCAAGGCCCTCCCTTTTGGCCTTTCCTCCGCACCTCGGGTGTTTACCAAATGCCTGGCCATGGTAGCTGCAGTATCCCTTACCTGGACATCTGGCTGTTGTCAGCTCCGTCTCAGGACAGTCTGATGGCTTCTCTTTCCACCACCCTGGGCCTCTTTTCCAGACTTGGCATTACTGTGAATTATCCCAAGTCTCAACTCTCATCCTCTCAGCGCCTCCAGTTCATTGGAGCGGTGCTGGATACGGGTCAGGGCAGGGCCTTTCTACCTATGGACAGGGCGGAAACTCTAATTCAACAGGCTGCGTTGGTGTCCAACTCTCTTTGGACCACAGCGCGATCCATCCTTCAACTGTTGGGTCTCATGGCGGCTGCCATCTCCACATTTCCTTTGGCCAGACTGCAAATGAGGGTGACCCCAGTGGACCCTCAGGGTCCGATGGGACCAGCGACTGGACGACATGGACCACAGGGTCTTAGTCTCCAACAGCTTGAAGAAGGATCTCCTCTGGTGGCAAGATATATCTAACCTCTCCCTGGGGATCCTCTTTCTTCCCCTGTCCCATTCTATGACCCTTATGACAGATGCCTCAGGTCAAGGTTGAGGAGCCCACCTGGGAGACCATCGAACTCAGGGGAGATGGTCTCCACAAGAGGAGCATCTACATATAAACATTCTGGAGATGAGAGCTGTGCTCTGCGCTCTCCAAGCTTTCCAGTCCCTCTTGCTTCCGGGAACACTCCTAATCCAGACCAACAACACTGCCACGGTCTTGTACATCAACAAACAGGGAGGTACCCAATCGTACCCCCACTGCAGGGAGGCGATGTGGGTGTGGTACTGGGCAGTCCAGCATGGCCCGTCTCTGATAGCAGTCCATGTTTCAGGAGTTCACAACGTCTTGGCAGACAGTCTGAGCCGCACTGTCGCACGGGCTCACAAGTGGGCGCTAAGGCAGGACGTAGTGGAAGATCTCTTCAATCAGTGGGGTTAACATAGAAACATAGAATGTGATGGCAGATAAGGACCGCTTAGCCCACCTAGTCTGCCCATTTTCCTACCTAACAGATAAGCTGCAGATCCTAATTAACCAACAGCTTACTTCCTCCTACCCCCCACTAGGACTGCCTTATGTCTGTCCCATGCATTCTTGAATTCCCCCACTGTTCTTGACTCCACGACCTCCTCAGGGAGGCTGTTTCACGCAACCACAACCCTCTCTGTGAAAAAATACTTCCTCACATTCCCTATGAGCCGTCCCCCCTCTATGTTCAAATTGTGCCCCCTTGTTCTTGCACATCTCTTTTTCTGAAAGATGCCACCCTCTTGGACTTTGTTGATTCCCTTGAGGTACTTGAAAGTTTCTATCGTGTCCCCTCTCTCCCTCCTTTCCTCAAGGGTATACATATTAAGCTCCTTTAGTCTTTCTTCATATGTCTTCTGGTGCAGACCCTGCACCATTTTGGTTGCCCTCCTCTGGACAGCCTCCACTCTGTCAATGTCTTTGCAGAGATGGGGTCTCCAGAACCGCACACAGTACTCCAGATGGGGTCTCACCAACTGTCTGTACAGAGGGATAACAACTTCCTGTTTTCTACTATTGATGCCTCTCCCTATGCATCCCAGTATCCCCCCAGCCTTCCTTACTACCTTCTCATATTGCTTGCCCTCCTTAAGGTCATCTGATACAATTACCCCCAGGTCCCTTTCCATCTTTACTGTTGTCAGTATCTCACCCCCCATTGTGTACTCTTGCCCTGGGTTTTTGTTTCCAAGGTGCATTACCTTGCACTTCTTTGCATTGAATCTGAGCTGCCATACATTTGACCATTCCTCCAACCTTGCCAAGTCCCTTCTCATCCTTTCCACTCCATTTGGTGCATCAACCCTGTTGCAGATCTTTGTGTCATCTGCAAAGAGACATACTTTTCCTTCCAGTTCCTCTGCAATGTCACTTATAAAGACATTAAAAAGGACCGGTCCCAGTACTGAACCCTGCGGTACCCAACTAGTAACCCTCCTTTCTTCACTGTGGACTCCATTTACTACTGCCCTTTGCATCCTGTTGTCTAGCCAATTTTTTATCCAGGCTACCACCTTGGGACCCACTCCAAGGCTGGCTAACTTGTGTATTAATCTTTTGTGTGGGACTGTTTCAAATGCCTTGCTAAAATCTAGGTAAGCCATGTCCACAGCCCCTTCCTGGTCTACTACTTTGGTCACCCAGTCAAAGAAATCTATTAGATTCGTCAGACACAACCTTCCCATCGTGAATCCATGCTGCCTTGGGTCCTGTGCCCCACTGGCCTCTAGGTACTCAACAATTTTTTCCTTCAGGGTTGGCCAGAAATAGACCTCTTTGCCTTCCCATCCAGCGTAAAACTACCCAGCTTTTGCTCACTCATTCCCGGGTGTGATGTTTTGTGGTGAGATGCGCTGTCTCTGTCCTGGACAAGGAGATTTCTGTACTCTTTCCCTCCCTTTCCAATTCTTCAGAAGGTTCTGCTGAAGCTTCAGCCAAAGGGGGCTCACATGATTCTTATAGCCCCCTCTTTGGCCTCGGCAGATTTGGTTCCCTCTGCTGCAGCAGCTGACACTGGAATCCACGGTACCACTTCCTCTCTCTCACAACCTTCTGTCTCAGGAGCAGGGCAGGCTGGTGCATCTGAGCCTCAAGTCTCTCCACCTGCATGTGTGGCACCTTTGGACATAGCAGTTGCACATTTTGGTGTCTCTTCTTGAGTCGCTGAGGTTCTAGTGGAGGCGAAGAAACCCTCAACTAGATTCACATATGCTATGAAGTGGAAGAGATTCTCTATCTCGGCCATGGCCAAGAGCCTGGATCCATTCTCTTGTTCGGTCCCCCAGGTCCTTGAGTACCTCTTGCACCTGTCTGATTCGGGCCTCAGTTATTCCTCTCTTATGGTCCACCTTTCTGCGATTTCTGCCCACCACCATGTGGTGGGGGGGGCAAAGCCCTTGCTCAGTTGGAGGTCTCCAAAACCTTTCTTAAGGGGATCCTCCACCGTAAGTCTCCGGTCCGTAATCCTTCCCCATGGGATATAAATTTTGCTTTAGAGAAACTTACTTTGCCCCCTTTCGAGTCAGTAGCAAGTTGCGACATGTGCTGTTTGTCTTGGAAAGTGCTCTTTTTAGTCACTATAACTTCAGCTCGTAGGATTTCAGAGCTTCAGGCCCTCGTTTGTAAGGAGCTGTATCTGATTTCCACAGAGACCGGGTGGCTCTGCGGACTAACCCTTTCTTTCTTCCGAAAGTAGTCTCAGAATTTACTTTGAACCAAGATGTTCAATTGCCGGTTTATTACCCAGAGTATTCCAGTAGGGGGAATACCTCTTGCACACGTTGGATGTGCACAGGATTCTGAGATACTATATCTCTAGGACCAAGGAGACGCGTAAATCTGACCAGTTGTTTGTGGCTTTCACACCCAGACATCAGGATACGGCCATTTCAAAACAAGGTTTGTCTAAATGGTTGACTAACTATATCTCATACATCTACCAGAAGTATGAGAAACCCCATCCGGGGAAGTGAAAGGCCACTTGACATGTGATATGGCTGCCTCAATGGCCTCCTGCGGAATGTGTCCGCTACGGATATTTGTTCTGTGGCTACTTGGTCTTCCATCCATACTTTCACCAAGCATTACAGTCTGGACATCGCCTCTAGGCATAGGGCTGGTTTTGGCTTCACTATCCTGCAAGGCCTCCTGTCATAATCAGCTTTCTAGTTGGCAGACGTTTCCACCTCTCGGAACTTAGTCTCTGACTTCTTTTTCTCAACTGCTTGGTATTCAGTCCTATAAGTGAAGACCTACTGCGGGAACCCTCTTGAAATAAGATATTACAGTTACGGAAGAACTTACCGTAACAGTAGATCTTTGAGAGAGGTTCCTGCAGTAGGTCTAATTTTCCTTCCCACATTACCCCAGCTCCTGCTTTTTTCCTCTCCTTTCCTTTCCCAAGGCTTTGTTTTTCAGTAGCTCCAGGCTCCAGGAGTTGTACTCCTTTCTCTCTTTCCCCTTTTCAATGTCTTCCGGCGGGAGAACTGGAGGGCCGGCATGGGGACTGCCCTCTATATACAGTCACACCAGCGTCCCATCACGTGACACCGGGGGCAGTCCCCCACTATAGATTGCTAGCTACAAGTTTGCCGTGTGGTCCTGAGACCAGGGGTTGCAGTCCTCCATGTGAAGACCTACTTCAGGAACCTCTCTCGAAGATCTACTGTTATGGTAAGTTCTTACGTAACTATAATTTTCTCCCCAAGATGGTGTTGGACTTTCACCTGAATCAGTCTGTCACTTTTCCAGTTTTTGTCACTGACCATTCCAGTTCAGGGGAACGTAGGCTGCATAGCCTGGCTGTTGAGAGCCTACCCTGTCAGAATAGCGCTACATGGAATAGCGCATGCTTACACAGCGGTCTATACTGCTCTACCACAGACAGTGACAGGGGAATTACAGCACTATGCTGTAGGTGCTACCCTGGTCGCTGTCCGTGTTATTATTTTTTTTTTTTTATACTTCCTTTATTATGGTAGGCCCGAAAGGGCTTGAGAGATCATGTCCATACAGATAGATCATACATCTGTTACATAGGTACATAAAACATATCTTGATGACATCACAGTGTGTACCTACACATTAGCTTTTTACTGAATAAAATCATTTGATGATCTAGTTAAAGTAAACTACATGTTCTTAAAGATCTATCAAATAATACTGCAGATGTTCTTATCTATTACTACTCGATGGAGATATTAACAAACTGTACAATGCACTGCATAAAATAATAAAAAAATATATTTCCTTTCTTATTTTTATAAATTCTAAATGAAAGAGAGAGAGAGAGAGAAGGGAGAGGGGGCCCAGCTTTGCCTAATTAGGCATCTAAATGTAAATGAGGCTCATACAAGAGCCATCTAGTCCACTTGTTTTGATACGAGTGGGTTTGTAGGTGAAGGCTGAATGTAATACTCTCCATTAAGTGAATATTATCCACTATGTCTGTCCAATCTGCTACCGGGGAGGGGGGGCTCTCTGAGCCCATTTCTTAGTAATGGCCTTCAAAGCAGTTATCGTAAGAACTGACCATAAATATATTGCCTCTCTTCCCCGTATCTCCTTTGGTCCAAGACCTAAAACCAAATGTTCAGGACCCAGGGGGAACTGAAATTGGAAAACTTCCTGGAGGTGGTGTTCTATATTGGACCAGTACTCCTGAAGTATCTGACATGTCCAGAAAATGTGGGCATGTGAAGCTGGGGAGATCCCACATCTCCTCCAGCAGTTCGAACCAACTGTTGGTGCATAGTGCACCACCTGTGCAGGAACTCGGAAGTACCTAGCTTTCAGTTTCCATCCATATTCCCTCCAAAGGGGGGCTTCTGTTGTCCGCCATGTAGCTTGCCACACAGTAGTCCACTGTTTCTCTGAAAGAGTGATCCCCAGGTCTGTTTCCCACTTAAGTTTAAGTTTTTCAATAGGAAGGGTCTGATATGGTAGATACCTTTGATACAATAGGAATATGGCTCCTTTCCCACCCCCCTGAAAACCAAATACCCCGGAACCCCCTGAAAACCAAATACCCCGGAAAGAAGGGTCCTCCACCTCCACCTGCAACTGGGCATACGTCTTCTAAAGGGCAAGGACATAGTCTCTGATTTGGTAGAATCTTAGATTATCTCATGGGAGAAGTCCAAATGTCTGCCTGGCTGCCTCAAAGGAAATAGGGTTATCTGCTGATAAAATCTGATAACGAGAGTGAAATCCTTTCCTGGCCCACTGTTTAAACCATGAATCCAAGGTGGCAGCTGGGAAGAGGGGGTCATAAGCCCACCATCAGAATTTCCACAGTTGATTTCTTATGGGACCATGGGTTATGTCTCTCCTTCATCCTTCCAGGACAGTCCTAGTCCCTGTATAACAAGATTCAAGTACCCCAACATCATCATGAAATAGGCTAGCCGGAAGGGGAGGGACGGCCTCAACTGCCAAATCCATTCTCTTCCAATGAGAATCAAAAACGAGGACTGCCCCACAGGAGAGCCACCCGCATTTGGGCCACAGCCCACTAACCCTGTAAGTTAGGGAAGGCTAGCCCACCATGGGCCTGTGGGGCATACATAAGGCCTCTACAAATCCTAGGACGGTCTTTGGCCCAAAGAAATTTGAAAAATATGCCCTGCCATATGTTTAAATCTCTTTGAGAGACTTGACAGGGTACACATTGAAATAAGTAAAGTAACCTTGGCGGGGCATTCATCTTTAGTGCCTGTGTCGTAGAATATATAGATAAGGGTAGGAGAGCCCATCTCTGGATATCCATCCTTAATTGGTTAATCAAAGGGGATAATTAAGTTCCAAGAGGCGGTGGTTGCCAATCCCAATCTTAATCCCTAGGTAACTCATCTGATCTAGGTCCCACCTCATGGGATATCTGTTCTTTAATTCTGGGGAAGGAGTAAAATTGCAACTAAGTATCTCTGTTTTAAAGCAGTTCAAATTGTATCCGGAGAGGGAGGAAAAATTCCTCCAACTGCTGAAACAAAGCAGAGATAGAGGAGTCAGGTTCTGTAAGGTACATAAGTACGTCATCGGCATATAAAGCCAGTTTATGCTCAAAGCCATTCAATGTTAATCCCTTTATATTCCCATTCTCCCTGATAGACTGAGCAAGAGGTTCTATATATAATGCAAAAAGCAATGGTGATAAAGGGCACCCCTGCCTTGTACCTCTGCAGAGTTTCAGAGGCCTAGAAATGTGGCCATTTGTGCGAACATAGGCAGTTGGGGAGTGGTATAATTTGCTTATTAATTGTATAAATTCTCTCGGGAATCCAGACCGGGAAAGGGTTGCCCCCAAAAAGCTCCAATCAACTCCATCAAATGCTTTTCCAGCGTCAAGACTCATTAATAGTGCAGAAGTAGCAGAGTTGTTGACATGGTCAATAAGGTGCGTGGTTCGCCTCAGATTATCCTGAGCTTGCCTACCCGGGACAAATCCATTCTGATCTAACTGTATGAGATGGGGAAAATACTGTTGTATTCTTTTAGCCATAATGGAAGAAAAGATCTTATAATCAGTATTTAAGAGGGAAATTGGGCGATAGGAAGCACATCTGGAGGGGTCCTTTCCCGATTTGGGTATCACCAAAATCAGTGCTGTGGCCGAGGAGGGTGAAGCCGTGCCCCTATCCCCCAAGACCCCAGAGAATACTCTCAAAACAAGAGGCTGGAGCAAGTCTCTAAAACATTTAAAAAATTCCACTGGGAGCCCGTCAGTTCCGGGGCATTTCCCTGTCTTCAGGGCTCCCACTTGCACTTTTAAGTCCCTCCGTCGATATCAGGTGCATCTTCACTTTTGCCTGGTCTGGTGAGAGGGTTGGTAATTTCAGGTTATGTAGGAAAGATTCTGTCTTCCCGTCAGGTGGGGGGGGGGGTCTTTTTTGATATAACTGTTCATAGAACTCACGAAAAGTCTCAGCTATCTCATTTGTTTTATATACCACTTTCTGATGTCCGGGGTGCAACACGCTCATGATTGTGACCCTTACTCTTTGTGCTCTCAACCTACTGACTAATAATCTAAGTGACCTTGAGCCCCCCTCATAGTATTTCTGCTTTAAAAATAATTTCTGTTCTACCTGATCATCTAATATTTAGCCCAATTCCCCTTTAAGAGTCTTAAGTTGCTGTGCTACAGTTCTGGAGTATTTCTGTTTTTGCATTCCCTCTGTTTGGATTTGATCACTGAGGGTCTTCCGTCCCTCTCTCTCTCTCCCTCCCCCCTTCCTTACAGCAAGTTGTATAAACTTCCCTTGGAGAACAGCCTTGGCCGTGTCCCATAAGGTGGCACATGACATTTCCTGCCCTTCATTTTCTGTTAGAAAACACTGGTATGTGTCTATGATCTGTTCCTTAACTGCCGGACCTTTAAGCAAGGAGACATTAAGTTTCCAAAAAGTATTTCTTCTAAATCCTCCCAGATCCAAACTCGTATAGAGCGGAGCATGATCAGAGAGGAGAAAGTCCCCTATCCAGGTATCCTGTACCCTAAAAATCTCATCTCTAGGTAGCAAGTAGTAGTCCAATCAGGAATACATATTGTATGTGGCAGAAAAATAAGTATAGTCCCTTTGTTTGGACACTGGTAATGCCAAACATCTAAATGCCCAATTCTCCAATTAATTTATGGACCTTTCTTTGCCACCTGATGGGACTTTCTCGGGATCTGGGAAGTGGTGTCCAGGGCAGGATTCAAGGTCAAATTCAGGTCTCCTTCACATACCAAGACTCCCTCCGCCCACTCCTGGAGAAGAAGAGAGAGAGAACGATCTATAGACCCCATAAGGGGTATCCGGAGGGAAATACATAGAAGCAAGTGTTATTAATTGCCCCTCTAGTTTGCCCTTCATGAGAACATATCTACTCTCCCCATCCACCTTTACTGCCAGTTTTTCAAAATGGGACTTGTGTGGAATAAGTACCATAGTACCTCTACGTCTGCCCTTTTTTATTTGAGGAGGCTGCCACCTCCTTAAACCCCAGCTTCAGGAATTTACTGTGCTCCCTCTCAGATGTGTCTCCTGTAGAAGCACAAATTCTGCTGTCGACTTTCTAAGCTATGCTAAAATCTTACTTAGTTTAACTGGACTTGTGAGACCATTTACATTATAAGTGCATATCACCGATCCAACATTAGCCATTATGTTTTAAAATAAGAAAGAAAAAAAATAACACAGTAGTCAAGACAGGCTCCCCAGATCTCCCTCTCAGGATCCCCCTCCCCCAAAAACGTTGCAGTGTGTCTCGATCCTTGAACAATTTCTTAACTATACAACAGTCATCATTGCCAACTGGGCAAAAACCTTTGTGGTTTATAATTGTATGACTTCCTAGGTGGAAGATCCAGATTTATAGGATCTTTGTCTGAACTCCCTTCCCCATTGTGGAAAGGGAATTAAGAGGGGGTATATGTATATGCCCTCCAAGTGGAGGGCTCCCCCCCAGAGCTTCAATGATGGTAATTATTATTTAGCTCCTTACACCGTGTGTCAGCAACTGAACCAACTAAAAATCGTGGGCCCAAACCGCCCTTGACACCCCTAGTGAAAGGACACCCTGCCTGTTCAGTACGAGTGTTACTTAGTCAGGTTGTTTCTATCAGCAACATATAAAACTGTAGGCCAATCGACTTATGCTTTGTAAAACAATATAAACATACTTTACTAAATCCTGGTCCCTGATAAGGGAGTATTGGGTAACATAGCTGCCCCTAATCAGAAGGGCCACCAATTAGGCCTTATAAGGAGCCCCCGTCCACGCACAGGTCCGAGTAGGAAAGCCATAGAAATTAGGGTGCAATATACCAATCACCTGATAGCTCCCATTTTTGAGGAGTTAGTAAAATAATAAAGTATCTATGGAGACCTAGTAAGTCCCGGTCATAGGCACATTTAGCAGCTTGAGGACTGAACCTCAGCAACACATCTCCAAATTGCCCCGAAGCCAAGCCCTGCAAACGGAGGGAAGTTAGCCACCCGAAGTGAGGCCCAGCCCCAAAGACTTCCTTGAAGAGGTTACCAATAAAGGCCCTATAAGCCCCCTGCAATCCAGCTGAAACCTTTGATCTTTGTGCCTCATTGACCACTGCTTAAGTCAGATCACCTAGTTAATACTTCCAAATTGTGTGAGGGAGACATGAATTCTTGACATGGCTTCTCCACCCACACCCAACAGACCCAAGAAGCTCCCAGGCCCACTCAGTGTCCCCGATGAGGGAACCACGTCTCCCTCCCCCAACCATCAAACCACAGGCTGTGTAGATACAGAGTGGTATATTTTAAAAACTAGTACATCCTGACATTATAGAATTTGTTCAGTTGAGTATTTTGTACTCCATTTTAAATTAGGTCAATCTCAGAAACCTCTTGTAAAGTCAGAGATATTTCCAATGTCCACGTAAAGTTAAGCCTGAGCAGATCACAAGAAGCAAATGAATGAAAGATACTATGTCTGAAAGCGTTCAGGTAATTTGGGAGTTTGCTTCTTCTACGGCATTGTTCATTTCTGGCACAGTCGGTGTTGGCTCATTATTCGGCCCTCTCGACCGTTTCTTACTGCGTAGGAAGTCCCACAAGGAGGAAGCGGTCGTGTTGGCCTTTGCACCCTGTCTTTTAGTTCCACTGTAGGCCCAGTCTCTGGTCTCCAGCTGTCTGCGTTGTGGTAGATTGGCCTCCTCTCCCTGGGGTTGAATGCCCACCGAAATCAAAACGTCCCCTGCTGCTTGCAAATCTTGAAAACGTCTCATACCTTCAGCCATCTGAACCTTTAAGCATGCTGGATATTCAACGAAAGCCCTGGTATTCTGCTGCTGTAACTGTTTAACCATTGTAAGTACTTTTCTCCTTTGGGAAAGCAACTGTGGTGTAGTCGTAGTCCAAATACAGTCGAGTGTCCCCAAAGTGAATCACTCTTTTTGACCATGCTAACTGCAAAATCTCCTCCTTCACTCCATGGTCCAAGAATGCTAGAACTACCGAGCGTGGTTTCGTCTTGGGGTCCCAAGGTTTTGGAATCAGGGATCTATATGCGCTAGAATTATATTGAGAGCTTTATCTGGAGGGAGATTAAAAATCTTGTGCAGAAATGAGTCTATAAAAGCAGTCATTGCGCCAGTCTCAGTGCCTCGGGAGCCCGTGGATCCGCGTTATTCCTTCTATTTCTCTCTAGTTCTTCTAGCATGCTTCAAGTTGTTGAGAGCGATGGTGTAAGTCCAGAACGGCTTTGTTATGCACATCAGTGGTAGTAGTATAATCCATTAAGGTTTCCTCAATTTCCCCAGCTCGTTTGGTTAATATGGCAATCTCTGTACATTGGTCTGAGACCTTAGCTTCTAATCGCTGGAGTGTCTGGTTGATTTGTTTCAGGGTTTGGCAAAATTCTCTAGATGTGATCATGCACTCAGCTTCCTCCCATGGGGTTTCAACGCTTTGCCCGAGCGCAAGACTCTGGGATTCGTGGGCCCTCTCGTAGTCAACCAAAGCTGGCATTTTGGAGCTTTTACTTGCTTGATTCATGGAATTATCCCTCCAGCGATGTTTCAGAGGCATCAGATAGTCTAAGATTTGTCTTTTAGTTGACAGGATGATGGATTAAGGGCTAGATGCCTGTGGATTGTTTTGTCGATTGGCGAAGCTCGCTGTTTAGGCTGCCATTAGGCGGGTGTCCCAACCGGAAGTCCGCTGTCCGTGTTACTAGTACCCTGCACTGGTCGCTGTCCAGGGTACTAGTAGCTGGGTCAAGTGCTGGGGAATGGAGAAGGCTGGCCGAGCTGCTCCCGTGGCGTGGCGTGGAGTGATAATGCAAGAGCAGCTCCGACAGAAAGGTGGTGGAGACCAGGGTGATAATCCTGATCTCCAAAATTTTAAATTTTTTCAATATAATCCATCTCTGACTCGGAGTTGATTATTTTAATTATGGGGGGTGCGGGGGACAGAGCCCCCCACAAAAATAATGATTTTCAGTGGTAGCGATCGCGAACCGTACTTGCGATCGCTACTACTGGCGCTGATGTTGTTGGAAGGCATTGTCTCCAGCTGCTTTTGATGTGAGTGCTTTTTGGACAGTGCTGTTTTTTGACAGCGCTGTTCATACAGGCGCTGTTCTGACCTAGTGCTGTCAAAAGGGCTATCAGTTACTACTTGGATCATACTAAGAGTCCTAGGCAGGATAGTACTCAGCTCTTCCTGACTTATGGAGAGGTGGGCAAGGGCAAACCTGCCTTGAAGAGGACCATTGCACTATGGATTGTTGCCTGTATTCAATTCTGCTACAGCAAAGTAGGCAAAGAGCCTCCTGTGGGCCTTAGGGTCCACTCTACAAGGGGTACAGCTGCTTCTACAGCAACTACAAGAGATACTCCTTTGTTAAAAATTAGTAAAGCTGGAAAACTGTTCACACATTTACCAAACATTGTAGCCTGGATACCCAGGCCAGACGTGATGCCAGATTTGGTATAGCAGTACTGCAGATCCTGTTTCCTAAATAGGTTCTCTGCCCTCCTCCAAAGGTACTGCTTGGGTAGTCTGTATATGTCAGAATACAGTAAGATTTCCTGAGGCTTGAAGAAAAAATTACTTACCATAGTAATCTTATATCTTACTTCGAGAGGGCTCTTGCAGTAGGTAATTACATATAAGACTGATGCCGGCCGGCGTCAGGACCCAACGGAAAAATTTCAAGCTAGCAGTCTCTGGCGGGGGACTGCCCCACGTCAGGTGACCGGCGTCATTGCGGCGTCAGTATAATGGGGCGGTCCCCGCCGCCTTCCAGTTCTCTCCCCGTTAGCCGTGTAGCCTGCTGCCGCCGTAAAGTTCAACACTCATCAGCTCTCTCGCGGTAGTTTTTACTGTCATTTTTCGATTCTTCGATTTAAATCGTCAGGCATTCGTCAGTGTATGTCGTCCCCTACACCTTCCGAGCACAAAAATAAGTGCGACTCATGTGGCGCCCAACTCCTGCCCAAGGACGGCCATTCCCAGTGCCTCTTCTGTCTAGGCCCGGATCATCAGGTGGAGAAGTGCCAGCACTGCCTAAAATTCAACGCTGCCACCTGCTGACGGAGGTAGCAGTCCCTGGAGGCCCACATACTAAAGAAGAAAATGTCCTCCATGGAGAAGGAGTTAAAAAAGCTCCGGCAGGCGTCCACTTCCCCCGAGGGCCATCGTAAGAAGAAACACAAGGAGAAGCACCGGGATAAGGGTTCCTCATCCACCATGTCTTCTTCAGGAGTCACCATGCTACAGGTAACATCCCCTCCGGGAGTCCGCTCCGTGACGGCTACCTTGGAGGCTTCCAAGGTGGCATCGGCCCGCCCGTCTGGCTCGCACTCGGGCCCTTTGGCGCCCAGGCTATTGGAGACTCCACCCCAGTAATCCGCCACCGTCGGCGCCTACTGGTTCAAGCGGCCCGTAAGCCGGACGTCAGCTCCTCTGATGCTGCACGGAGACGGTCTCTAGGTCGCCTTCAACCCTTCGGGGCGACACACGGCCCCTCTTCTGCCCAACTAGGCCGCGCCTCCTTCGCGACCTGCCTCGGGCGATGGGTCCGATAAGTCGACATCGGCTTCTCTGGAGTCTGCCCGGATTCCACTGATTAGTCGGACATCGGCCTGCCCGACACCCGCATAGCAGCTGAGCCGACGCTGGACCCTCCCACGTCCGCTGTTCCCAGCAGCCTTCACTGACCTCCGGGGACCCTGGGTCTCCTCAGCCTGACCCTGGGAACTTTTCTCCTCCATCCCCCGGACGATGCCAAGGTTCCTGCTACACCCCTGTCAGGCCGTCCACCCGCTGGTCCAACTGACCTGCCGTCGGTTCCCTGGACGCCAGCTCCGCTGCCGGTCTTGCCGACGCCAGGCAACATCCCGCTCCCAGATGCCGCTCCAGCGACGGGCCTTCCGCCCACCGGGCCTCCTGCTCCAGGCCCGCCCATGGGCCCTCCGGCAGGACCGTCTCCAGCAGACCCCCCCAGCTCCCAGGTATCCGACGCTGTCTTACCCGGCTTCGCAGTATCTGACACCCCAGTACCCGACGCTGGCCTATCCGACACCGCAGTACCCGGTGCCTCAGTACCCGACGCTGGATTTCCCGCCGTCGGGTACAATCAATACTCATATCCCCCCCCCTCCTCCTCCACTGCCCCCTCAGCCGCCGGTGGACTTGAAGGAGAGTCTGACCTCCTGGTGGGCTGAGGCCAAGGCTCAACTCACCAGAGAGGTGGAGAGTCATCTATAGGCGTTCAGGTCAGGCTTGAGTATACAGGTGTGCTCCAAACAATTTTGATGTTGCCACCATTTGAGTTGTTCTTTTATACTAATTTCTAGTTTGTTATTTGATGTTATTCTAACTCCCTATGATGTCATGCCTATCTGCCACTTGTTTGCTCTCAGTCCAGCTTTGATCCTGTCTGTACCTTAAGCTGTTTTACCCACTGTTGGAGCATGTAGCTCTTGTATATAACCTTGACTCTGTATTTGTTTCATGGATACCTTGTAACTCTCCTGGGTCATACCTGAAAATAGGCACTTGGCTGTCTAGTGTGCTTACCTGGTTACCAAAAGCAAACAAATAAATAAATGTGATACCTGCACAGGCAGGAATTCCAGTCTTGCTAGACTATCTTATCCATTTGCATTCCTTGGGCTTGCAACCCACTACTTTGAAGGTCCATCTGGCCTCTGTATCTGCTTGCATCTCAGCTTGGAAGGGTGTCTCCATGGCATCCAACCCTATTTTCAAAAGGTTCTTCAAAGGTCTGGCCCACCTGCACCCCCCTCCCCCCAGGGAACCAATGCCAGTGTGAGACCTTAGCGTGTGCATTGCCAAGCTCATGGGTCCCCCTTTTGAGCCAGTGGCATCAGATCACTTGAAGTATGTCACCTGAAAAACGGTGTTCCTAGTGGCCATCACTTCAGCCAGAAGGATTAGTGAGCTTCAGGCCTTGCGCATTGAACAGGACTACATCTCATTCCATGGAGACAATGTAGTGCTTAGAAGCAACAGGAAATTCTTTCCCAAAGTGGTCTCTGAGTTCCACTTGAATCAGTCCATTACTCTACCAGTCTTTTTCACCGAACACTCCAGCTCAGGTGAATGAAGACTCCATACTCTCGATGTCAAAAGAGCTTTGGGCTACTACATGACATACACCAGGGATCATAGGCAGGACAGACTGCAGCTGTTCCTGACCTTTGGGGATGTGGGTAAAGGAAATCCAGCATCTAGAAGAAACATTTCTCGCTGGATAGTACAGTGCATCCAGTTCTGTTATTCGAAAGCTGGAAAGAAGCCCCAGCAGGACTAAGGGCCCATTCCATCAGAGGCACAGCTGCTACCTTGGCAGCTGCCAGAGATGTCCCACTGTTGGAGATCTGCAAAGCAGCTACCTGGAGGACAGTACACACCTTTACAAAACATTATCGGTGGGACACTTTATCTCAGAATGATGCCAGGTTTGGCACAGCAGTGTTGCAGAGCCTGTTCCCAAAGTAGGTTCTCAGCCCACCTCCAAAGGTACTGGTTCTTAGTCTGCAAAAAGTTAGGAATATTGAAGAATTCCTGGGGTTAGAAGAAAAAAATTACTCACCATAGTAATCTTCTTTCTTCCAAGGTGTTCTTCAGTATTCATAACTCTCCCACCCTGCCTCCCCTTCTAGAATCAGTGGCCTCTACACCCCAAGCTGAATAACAGTCTGAAAGGGTGCCACACACTGGCATAGCTTGCTTCTGTTCCCCATTGGGCATTGTTTCCTTCTTCAGATTCTCTGACATTCAGAAGGGTTGTTTTTTTCCGGGTTCTGAGTTTAGTTAAGGTAGGTTAGTTATAATCGTTAATAGAGATCTTTTTGGATGGGCCTTTCCTTGCAGGCTCTCCATGAAATCTGGGGTGTTTATAGAATGCAGAAGTTACATAGAAACATAGAAGGTGACAGCAAATAAGGACCGCAAGGCCCATCCAGTCTGCCCATTTCTTTTTCTACCTTATAAATGTGCCATCAGCCTTTGCTCTGTCAATTACATATCTATTCATACTCCTCTGTATTGCTTCCTTATGCCTGTCCCATGCCTGTTTGAAGCCCTGCACTGTATTCACATCCACCACTTCCTGAGGTAGGCCGTTCCATGCATCCACCACCCTTTCTGTGAAAAATAACTTCCTCACATTACCCCTTAATCTGCCTCCCTCTAATCTCATGCTGTGTCCTCTTGTCCTGCTATTTTTCTTATATTGATGGTAAGTTGGTAAGGGCAGCATTTGAATAAGTGGCACGAGCCAATGATAGGTTCTATCATTAGCATAACGTTCTGTCTCCGAGCAGTTCTACTTTAAGGGCTGACTGCAAAGAGTTACGGATTTTGAAGAATACCTTGGAAGAAAAAAGATTACTATGGTAAGTAATTTTGTCTTGGGTACTAGGATCACACAGAAACTTTTGCTAGCCAGGGTCCGCCCACGATGATGTCATGCATTAGTGTCTGTATAAACATGGGCAGCCACATTATCCCTCAGTTCTTCCTGGACCATATCTTCACCATTGATTCACACTGATGGGTGCTGGGCCGGAGATGACAGGACCTCGCGGGAGCCAAAAAATCTTCAGGAGAGCCGGCACCAAGGTAGAGTGCTCACATGCACAGCTCTGCAAGACTAGCTCGTGCTACATAGCCTGTATTGGCAACAGCCCTCAGCCACTTCAGTTCCTTTTTTCCCCGCTGTTGAGTGCACTTCAGTGATGACATTGCTCGCCTGCCAGGAGTCAGATATTCACGTCTATATGACAACAGTGTTCAATTCAATCTGTTTATAGTTATAGAGCAACTGTTTGTTACTTCGTCTGTCAGGTAAAAAAAAATCTTTTATCAGTTTTGTCTCAGCCCTACCGAACAACAGCCTATGACCGTGGATGGTGATGGTAGGGAGCCTCTTCAGGCACACTGCTTCTTCAGTGGGGCCATGTCCGGTCCACCTCCCTCTCCAGGGAAGGGTTCTGATGACAGATGGTCCTGTGTTCGGGAAGGGGGGCAGTTCTTTCACAAACACAAAAAGAAACAGGCCCGTTCCCGATCCCGGTCAGGGACCTGGCATCACTCGACCTTGGATTCTTCCTCTTCCTGTCAGAAGGAGAAGAAACAATACTACTCATGGTCGCCTGCTGGTGTGAGAACTTCAGCCACCTTGGGACTTGTTGCTGGTTCTGGCTGTGCTCATGGGCAAGCTTTTTGAGCCTATTCACAAGTGTGAAGTGTCACACCTGTTGTAGAAGATGGCCTTCCTGGTGGCTATCATGTTAGCCAGAAAGGTCAGGGAGCTCCAGGCACTCTCGATGGAGCCTCCATATTTGGTCTTCCAGAGGGACAAAGTCGTCCTGCACTCTCACCCAACGTTTCTCCCAAAGGCTGTCTCAGAGAGTCACCTTAACCAAACGATGAACCTCCCAGTCTTCTTCACAAATCCATCTTCAGATGCTGACTGTAGGCTCCATACTCCTGACCTGCAGCGAGCACTCTCCTAAGGATATGATCCTTAATGGAACTCACTGCAACAATCCTCAGACCATTGCAAACTTCCTTAATAATCAGTTCTCAGACCTAAGTAAATTCACATCCTCCTTCCCCATCACACAACAAGTGTCCCCAGCTTTTTCTAGCAAAGTACCTGGGCCCCCTCCAATTTCATTTTAGAGCCATTCGCTCGAAGGAGGTAACACAACTTCTTAAGTTGATCTCTAATAGTACTGCCACAGGCTCAGATTGTATCGAGCCTAGACTACTAAAAATAGCTGCCCCTTTCGTTGCCACACCTCTGGCCAAAATTTTTACCCTTTCCTTGTGTCCCTGACATTTGGAAGATAGCAAGAGTCACCCCTGTCTTTAAAAATGGGGACCCCAGTGACCCCTCGAACTATAGGCCAATAGCTATCCTGTTGGTGCTAAACGAAATCTTAGAAAAACTAATCGCCACTCAAACCATAGAATTTCTTACCAAGCATGACCTTCTAACAACTGCCTAGCACAGCTTCCAAAAAGGTCACAGCACCTCTACTGCCCTGCTTAAATTTACCACTGATACTCTCACTACTATGGACATGGGTCTTCTAACAGGGGCTGTTTTCATTGACATGATGAAGGCTTTTGACCTGGTGAACCACTCCCTTCTCCTCGTCACCCTGCAATCTATGGGATTCGCATCAAACGTAGTTAGCTGGTTCAACAGCTACCTATCAAATAGGGTCCAGGTTGTTAAGTTCAACTCATCTTATGCGGATAAGGCTACAGTGAATGTTGGAGTACCCCAAGGCTCTATCCTAGGATCACTTCTCTTTTCTTCTCTATATTCATTAATGACATTACCTCCAAACTCTCTGCCGCCTCCTCCTCCTTACTCTATGCGGATGACATTGTCCTCTATACCAGTGCGAAAAATGTATCTGACATCAATCTACGGCTTTCTGCTGATTTCCAGCACATTCAGACCTGTCTCTCAGATCATAATCTTGTTCTTAATGAGACCAAAACCCAGTCCATGCTATTTGGTACCCCCTTGAAACTCAAATCACACCCAAACAATTTTAGGGTCTCCTGCCTAGATGGCTCATCCATTGGCTTAGTTACCTCTTTTAAGTACCTGGGAGTCACTCTGGATCAATCCTTAAACTTTGAATATCACATTTCGAACACATGTAAGTCTCTGAACTCCAAACTAGGAGTAGCTTACTGCACTAGCTGTGCTTTAACCCCCTCAGCGAGACTAGCTATTGCCCAAGGCATACTCCTACCGACCCTAACCTATGGGGCATCTTCTTACGCTGCCATACCTAAAGCAAATCTCCACAGGTGGGACGTTGCCTATAATAATATATGCCGGTACGCTACCCTGTCCCACAGGCAGAAACACCACTGCCTCCTCTACTCTGATCTAAATTGGGTATCTTCAAATGCCACCAGACTCTACTCCATTGGCTCTACTGTAGACTGTATTATGAGGTCTCAAACCCCTAAATCATTGGCAGAACTGCTCACTCCACAAACCTCAAACTATGGACTGCGCTCAACTGGCAAATCCCTCTTGTGTATACCAGAATACACAACCATCAAAGGTTCCAGTGCTTTTGCCCACCACGCTTCTCGGTTGTGGAACTCTCTCCCCCTAGATGTCCGTCATACTCCCACTCATGACACCTTTAAAAAGCACTCCATCACTACCTCATCTCATCTGACCAATGCTCCTGCTTTAAACCTCCTTAGCTCCCTGTCCTCCTCCCTGGCCACAGCCCAATATCCTCCCTCTGCTAAACTCCATCTCAGTGTCTCTTCTCTTATGCCTCTCCCCAGGTGTACCCCCTACTCACCAGGCCTGCATCTCCTATACTAACCCTGCTCCTAACCTAGTCTATCTTAGCTTGCCTACCCTCTGCATTTCTTTCCCCCTTGCACTTATTTGTTTCTGTTCTCATATTCATGTATCAGTACAACTTGCCTACCCACCCTTGTGTAGTTTATCTCACCTGTCCCCATCCACACCCACTACTTGCCTTGGCTGATATATCTCTGAAGCTTGCCCTACCACAAACTTAAATAACCTCAGTTCTCCTATCCCCTGCATCAAACCTCCCTTGCACTTATCAGTTATGTTTCTCATATCTTCCTTTGTCTGTTTATAAAATTGTCGTCCTCCAGGGTCATATCTGTAGCATGCCTATTTTCTTCTTTTTGTGTCATACCCATGTATCTCTTATTTTATACTTTGTAACTATATTGCCAAATTGTATCATCCAAATGCTATAACTTTAATACTTGCTCTGTACCCTACTCTCAAAACCTTGTATACTGTTTGTGCTGCATAACCCACTGTGTAACACCATAGTTTGTACCGTGCTGAAACTATCTTTTGTTGTATTTATGTACTGTTTTACCCTGTAACCTCCTGGTTCATGCCTGAAAATAGTCATCTCTATGGCTAACGCACCTACCCGGTTAACAAAAACTAAATAAATAAAATATGTAGCATGCATGGATGGAGTTCAGGGTGAGGCTTACCAGCTCTTTATGACATACGCTGAAGCCGCGCCTGGCAGACCGGGAGCTAAGAGGACTGTTGTCAAGTGGATTACGTTCTGCATTGATCTCTGTTATAGGTTGGCTGGTAGGGAGCCTCTTGTAGGGCTCATTCCATCAGACATACGACTGCCTCAGTGGATGCTTTCAGGAACATCGCTGTCCAGGAGATCTGCAGGGCTACCGCCTGGAAATCAGCACATGCCTTCATTTCCCATTACAGCATCAACCTTGAGTCTCGTCTTGATGCCGCATTTGGGACCTCGGTTCTCCAGTTTCTGTTTGCCAGATAGGGGTATGCTCCTTGCTCCCTCCTCCCAGAGAACTTCTGGAAGTCCGCCAGCATGTGGATAAGTGAACCATGTCCACACCCCTAGAAAAATAGGTATATGGTTCACATCCAACCTCCTCTGGCAAGTTGGACACAGATCCTTGCTTCCAGCTTGCAAAGATCTGATGTCACGGGGCGGAGCTGAGGGATATTCCACCTGGGTGGTGGGAGGAGCTTTGCTTAAAGATGTTCTAGCGAATCAGCCCTTAAAAAAGAACTGCCAGTGTGTGAATGTGAACCATATACCACTCCTAGAACTATGGGTACAGGTGAGTAACCTATTTTTATGCACCATCTAAACTGAATCAGAAATATAAATAATAAAGACTACTACCTTAATATTATGGGAACTAGAGGTCACAATTACACATACCGCATAAAGTAATAATTTGTTTTCATTCTGACATGTTAGATTTCTTACTTTCTATCTGGTTGATCCTGCATCCCTCCACCCACCATCCTGCTGAACTAACTTTCCCCCACAGCCAGCCCTGTGATGATGTGAGAGACAGGCTAAGCCATGGGGGGCCTCTGTGTGCCGGCAGTGAATAAAGTAAGTTAATGCTCTACAACGGTGCATTTTTGCACTAAGTCTACCAGTACTGATCATGCAGACTCAGCATGATTGGTGACGGTATGCCCTCTGTACGGTGACACTATTACATCGAGCACATCGATGCCGACAACATCAACAGTTCACTGTAATAGTCTGCCCAAGACCCCGGCACTCTGTCCTCAGTTCTGCACCCTCTGCCTGAATCAACTCTGACTCAGAGTTGATAATCTATAAGTTCGGAGGGGGCAGGGAGCAGAGCGCCCCATAGAAAAGGAACTGGGTCTCCTTTCGGATTTATGTCAACCGCAACTTGCGGTCAATATAACTCCGTCGCTGTGATGTCGGTCAACGAAATAGTTGTCGAACCAGCATCGTAGATCCCTGGTAGACTAAGCATGAAAATGCGCTGTAGCAGAGTAATTACTTACTTTATTCAGTGAGAGCACATAGACTTCCTGCATGCTTAACCCATCACTCATGTCTTCACAGGGCTGGCTGCCAGGGACACTGAGAGAGTTAGTTAGGCAGCATGGCAGGCAGAGGAATGCAGGTTCAACCATATAAAAACTGAGGAATCTTAACAGGTCAGAATGCACAAAAATTATTCCTTTATGCGGTCTGCTTAATTGGAACCTCTAGGTCCCACACTATTAAGCTGAGGGTTCCTCTTTAAATTTAAATTTTTTTTGAAAACTTTACTGCCAAGTTCTCTAGTACCCCACCACCATTTTTATTTACATACATTTTTTTCTATAAATTTTATGTTTTTCCAGTTTTTCTTTACACACTTTAGCTCTTGTACATTGTTGAGGTTATATTTGGAGGTATACGTAGGGTTGGTTTATCTTTCTTTATGCATATCAAATTTTTGAGTGTTCTTTGTTGGTATTATGTTATCTGTTTTAAAGTACACAGTGGTATATATCTTTAAATGTATTATTCTGTCCTTGCTTCAGAGCAGAATGACATCAAAGAGGAATACCATCCTGATCTTATCCTCCCTGAGGAAGAGGATGAAGAGGAAGATGTTGATGTGGAATCGTCTGACAGGTCCACTGTCTCCTCCAGGAGTGAGGAGTCTGTCAAGCACATTCCCAGGTCTCCCCCCCCCCCCAGAGGACCCCTCCTTTTTCAACATTATGAAGCAGTTCTCCTCCACCATGGGTTTCCAAACTGAGGAGGAGGATGAGACTTAGGAGGAATCTGGGGAATTTCCTGGAGATCCATGAGTCTCCACCCAAGGTAATTACTCCTTTGCTGCCAGCCCTGAATGATGCTGCCATGGCAGCCTGGCGCAGGCCCAACATGGTACCAGCCATGCCCAGGAAGGTCAACAAGCTCTATCAGGCACCTCAGGGTTGCTCTTCTATGCGGCCCAACCTGAAACAAACTCAGTGGTTATCAGTGCCACTCATGACTGAATTAAGGCCCCTAAGTACCTTAGTTCCCTGCCTCCTGACTGTGAGTTCAGGAAATTGGACCTCTGAGGCAAGATGACTTTTGCCTCGGCCACCCTCGAACTTCAGATTGCCAGTTATTTGGCTCATCTTATTAAGTACCAGAATGCTCTTTGGAGGAAAGGCAAGGCCGCTATACAGGCCCTCCCTGAGGGTTACCAGAAACAGGAGCTTCTTAAAGTACTTCAGCCCTCAGAAGATGTCAGTAAGCATCTCCTCAGAGCCACCTATGATATGGCTGATACTGCAGCCAGGACAGTGGTCTCTGGCTTGGCAAATCATGTCCAACAAAAGGTGTTGAATGCCCCTTTTGTGGGTCACAAACTTTTTGGTCCAGATGTGTAGGATATTATCAATGAACTGCAGGCCTATGGCAGGGCTATTTGGTCTGTCCACTCCATGTACCATACCCAGCCCAGTAGTAGGCTGAGGTCCTCCTTTTGTAAGGTCTCTCACAAGTCTTGTCCCGGAGCCAAGCTTCAGGGTAAGCACAGAGCCAGCTCCTCCTTGCCTGCCCCCTCTTCCACCTCTGGTCCCTCTGCCAAGCAATCCAGAAGAAGAGGTGCTTCCCCCGGCAGCCGGTTCAGCCTCCAACTGACTCCTTGATAAGATCCCGCTCCTCCTTCCCCAAGCCAGGAGGTGGTGGTGGGAGGTCAGTTCTCCCTGCATCTGTCTCATTGGAGAACCATCACAACAGATTTATTTATTTATTGATTTAGTGAAAAGTTTCACCAGGAAAGGCACACTGAACAATCAAGATTGCTTATCTCCCGGTGCGTCCTGGGGGAGAGGGTAGTGGAATGCTAACATCAAACAATACAAGTCACCAAGGAAGGCTAACACAATGTGTAATAAAATCTGATAGGTCAGACAATTGTGAAGGGCATAAACATCAGGAAATTGTACAAATCAACTCACAAATCATAAGAAGTGCTTTTAAAATATTGCAGTAATAAGGAGTACAGTTTTGTGCTACGGCATTGGTTTTCGGATGAGACTAAGTCTAATAAGTGTGTACAGGAGAGACTTGACAAGTGGAGAAGTTTAGGGTTGGTGACAGACTGAGTAGGGTTAGTAAACTCCTGAGGTGAAAGGGTACTAGATTGGGTCAGCTAGGGGAAGGGAAGGATTGGAACAGTGGGGAA
Organism: Neoceratodus forsteri; assembly: GCA_016271365.2. NCBI lineage: Eukaryota > Metazoa > Chordata > Ceratodontiformes > Ceratodontidae > Neoceratodus > Neoceratodus forsteri. The sequence goes on along the minus strand of CM028134.1, from coordinate 381,008,742 downwards.
GACAAATAGCTTGGATGGAGAAAGAGCACCTCAGGTAGGCTAATGGGAAGAGAAGCGAAGTTAGGTGCAGGTAGAATTTGGGGAGACGAAGTTATGTAGGGATGAGGAGATGGATGCAGGAGAAGAGGAGTGCCTTATCTGGTGGGGTAAGGAGTTCCAGATTTTAGGGAAGCGGTACGAGAACGCTGACTATCCTATGGTGGTAGTTCAGTAAGGGACTGTCAAAGTGCGTGAATCGCTAGAACTGAGTTAGTGGGGGGGAGGAGTGGTTAAGATGGAGGAGATGTAGGAGGGGAGAGTGCCAAACCACAATTTGGAGATGAGTTTGGCACTATGTGAGAGGCGTCTATGGTCAAGAGAGGGAAATGCCAGAGAGCGGTACAGGTTGCAATGATTGGGGGTGGAGTCCAGAGCAAACTGACAGAAGGCATTGAAGAGGGTATTCAATCTGGTTAGGGAAGTCTTAGGAGCAGAGCTATATACTGTGTCACAGTAGTCGAAAATCAGTAGTATTATTTTCTGGACGAGCTCACACCTGGCCAATAGAGGTAGACAACTACAGTTCCTGTATAGGGCGCCAAGCTTGTGGCGCAGCTTTTTCAAGATGGCGTCCACATGTCCAGAAAAGCTGAGGTGTCGGTCGAGCCAGACTCCAAGGTACCTGAAGGAGGAAGTGTCCTTAAGAGTAATCCCGTCAAGGGTGTGGAAGGAGGACAGGGAGGTTAGCCTAGAGCAGGGGTTCTCAAATGGTGAGGCCAGCCTCCCTGGGGAGGCCCCTGTTCCAGGGGAGGCTCAAGCAAGTCTGAAAAAGTACTGTATTTAAATTGAGTTTTATATACTTTGTGTGAAGAGATGATGCAAACTGAAAGAGGATAATAGTAGGTGAATTTAATGTATTTATTTACCAATAGGTGACAAGGGGAGGTGAATGAAAGGCTCATTTCAGGTATACCCAGGGAAGGGTAGGGAGTGAATACATTTCAAAAGACAACTGAAAAACAATCAAGAAATATACAATGAACAATAGTGCAAATAAATATGAACAATAAACTAATAATGAGTGGTGGTAAATGATCAATTTGTAGCCTGATGGCAGACCAGCCCAAATACAAAGGTTGAGCACAGATGTGCTAACAGCAATAGCAGGAAGGAGCAAAGTCATCCCTAAGAAGTCGCTTAGGAACAGGGAAGGATGGGGAGATGCAAAGTATGTAGGAAGGTTATTTCATATAGAGAGGAAACAGAGAAAGCAGTCTGACCCATGAAGGTACTGCAGCAAGGGGTAACAATGGATCAAGAATTAAAATCGCAGAGTACGTAGGTTGGCCGGGGGGAGGGGTTACAATAAGCTGAATAATAATATTTGTTTATTCTATTTGTTATTCAGATAACACCTTTGATCACAGGAGTTCTTTTTCAAAGGTTCCAAGTCAGTATAAGACAAAGAACTGAATGTGAGCCAAGTACTCAAAGGGGTTTCAATTTATTCATGGTGTACTGCGCAAAGTACAGTATGTTATTTTTCTTTGGGGAGGCCCAAGATTATTTCAATTTTTGGGGGAAGCTCAAAATCTTTTCCATGGATTTGGGGAGGCTCACTGTGACAAAGTCTGAGAACTACTGGCCTAGAGAGTCTCTGCCTAGTGCCAAAGGTCATGGAGACTGTCTTCTTGTCTTTTAGGAAAAGTTGATGAGAGCATAACCAGTGCAGAACCTTATCGTAGTCATGCTGTAGTCTAGTTGCTACATCGGAAGGAGTTTGGCCGAAGATGTATAGAACAGTGTCATGTGCATACATATGAATGGAGGAAGATGTACAGACTGTCGGGAGTTCATTTAGGAAAATGGAGAATAGTAGCGGGCCAAGCACGGAGTCCTAAGGCACACCAGTAGTAATTTAGAGTAGGGGGATATCACACCAGCATTTCTAACTGATTGTGTCCTGCCTACGAGGTAGGCTCTGAACCATTTTGCAGCAGAGTCTGATAGGCCTGCTGATACAAGGTTACTTAGAAGGAGGGTGTGGAAGACCATGTTGAAGGCCTTGACGAGATCAGCAAAAATAGCAGAGGTGATTAGGCCACGATCCATCCCTGAGAGGATGGAGTCTGTGATTCTAAGGAGAGAAATTGTGGTTGTGTGATTTTTCCAAAACCTAGATTGGAAAGGGTGTGAAGGAGGAGTCTGAGAGATAGGAGGAATGTTGGGAGAGAACCATGTGCTCCTGTAATTTTGCAAGGACAGGTACAAGCTATATTGGACAGTAGTTCCCTGCAAGGAAGGTTCACCACCCTTAGTTGCATTAGGTTTTGGGCAAGTAGGTCATTTCGTGACTTGCCTAGGGTTGTAGACAGCCAATTTTGATTGAAATCACCCATAATATATAGTTCACCTGCAGATGCGTGTGACACAATGATGGTGACGAGATCAGTGGCGACGGAGGAGTGGAGGCCAGGGCGACAGCAGACCCCAGCTACAAAGATGGGGATGGAGAAAGGCAGGGGTAATCTTAGGATTAATGCCTCATATGCAGATGGGACAGACGTAGTTAGGATAGTAGTGGTTTGGATTGTGGAGGAGGTGTAGATTGCCACTCCTTTTCCCCTGGCAGCACAGTCTTGGCAGGAGATGGTATACCCAGGGATAGAGATCGAAGCGTCGTGAATTTTATTATTTAGCCATGTTTCTGAGAGGATGAAGATGTCCGGTGTAAGTGAAAATATGAGTGCCTGTAACAGCTCAAGTTTAGATAGGAGGCTACGTATATTAAAGTGTAGTCGTCTAAGGTCTCGTGGGAGGGAAGGTGAGCTTAAGGAGAAGGGGCTAGGGCAGGTGTTTAAGAAGTCAGGGTTAGTGGAAGGGATGGGACCAGGGTAGGGGTTAATATCTCCAGCGGATAGGAGTAGGAGAGAGAGATGATGATGAAATGGAGTTTGGGACTCTTGTACCCTGGCCTGAGGGTCTTGGGGGTGGGGGAGGGCCTTGCAAGGGCAGGGATCACATTTTTAATTGCTGTAGTAGGGCATAGGAATTAGGCACCGATGTGGGTGATGCACAAGGTGAGAAAGGAAAATGGGACCACTTTTGACTGAAAGGGGAATGGAATGACCTCAAGGGGGAACATAGGATCTTGCAGGGTAGGAAAGCGGAGGAGTATTAGGTGATGGGTGTGGGAGGAAGGGGAGAGTGGATAGAGAGAGGATGAGAAGGAAGGTAAGGAGTAGACAGGGAGGACCAGTTAGCAACAAGAACATTGGTATGGTTTAGTTGACTAATAGTATAGTGAAAAATTGTTCATATGAGAACAGGCTCTGGGAGAGAGGAGACAAAAATAATTGTGTGTGGCTAAGTGCCCTTTATTGGCTGAGATGTATTGTGAGCTAACAGGAAAAGTCCACATGTAGGATTATTTGCAATCTGTGTCACGTGACCACCTGTAACTATATAAGCGGTTCTAGGGACATAGATATGTTGTTCATCCACACTTATTGGCAGGTCCCTTGCCGCTTTAAATCTTGCCGGAAGGTCTTCAAGCTGGCTCCTCCCACCCACCCGGGTGGTAAAACTCTCGGCTCCGCCCCATGACGCCAGATCTTCCTAACCGCTTGGAAGCTCAGGTTCCCTCCTTAGCGCTCTGCGTTTTTGACTGGTTCCTGAAAAGTTCGGTCTTCAAATTTATTAAAGCATCCTTGAATCTTCGATCTTTCTTCTTCGCTGGGGCGATGGCTTTTCCGCCCCAAGAGACGACGTTAGTTCCTCCAGGAGGGACTCAGACCACGTGCTTCTTGCCTGGACTTGGATCACGATCCTCGGCTTGCAATTTTTGTTCTGACCTTTCGGTCAGCTCCGAGGACCGCGCCTCTCGCTCGGGCCTGACATCCGTAGTTTTCCGCCCGCAGTCTCCATCGGACCGGCAGGTGCCCGCTTAACTGTTTCTCTGCAGTCTTATCCTGCTGGGAAGGGACGGGTTCCCTTCCTCTCCTTCGCTGTGAGCTTATCCCGCCTCCTGGATTCCTTACATTCAGCTTCGCTCAGGAGTTGCCATTCCTCTCTCCAAGGGAGAGGGAATTCTGGCCTGTCTCTCGCCTATGTCTAAAGGGCCGCGAGTGGGTCTCTTCGCCGAGCGGAAGTTTTCCTCCTCATTGGCCACGCTGACTTCGGGTCGAGTTCGCTTCGGGCCTCTGGCCTCACGGTACCTTCCGCTGGGTCAGCCGTTAAAATCCCTTCGACGTTGCTCTAGCTCTCGACCCATCTTTCGGGGTCTGCTGAGGATTTTTTCCGCTGGGCCTGGAAGTCGAGGCTCTGTCCTCCACTTCGGGTCGACAGCCCTCAGTCCGTCTCTTCCGAAGTCGAGGGAGGAGCGGGTGCTCCCTGCTTTCCCAGGCCCGCCTGGTTACCCCGAGGATTTGGGTCTCGGTCCTCAGTCTACTCTCTCGGTCTAGCGCTTCACGCTGATTCTCGGGCGTTTTCGGTCAGAACACCAGGTTAAGTGGTTTGGCCGTTTTTCTCGCCCCTCCTCGGATGAGGAGCGTTTCGGCGCTGTTGGCGTTGGTGTTATGAGGAACTTATGTGGCAACAGCAGCTGTCTGGGTTTCAATCGATTCCGATTCTTTCTCCAGATAGCAAGCAGTCGCCGCTTGGTCGGCAGCCATTCGAATCGGTCGAGGAGCCTTCTCCAGGACCGGTGGCTTGCTCGACCCTTGCTGCCCCTCCGCCTTCGGCGGAGTCCAGGCCGGACCATGGCCTGTCCAGGTCACTCTGTTCCCTCACTCCTGCCCACCCCCGTGGACGAAGAGTGCTCGACCCGCGCAGCTTTTACAGACCCTCTGAGCCTGGAGCAGGCTCTGCCATGTTGCCTCACGGGAGGACCCGGCTCTTCCCAGGAACATCCAGTAGACTTACAGCCCATCGCCTTCTAAGGGTCTACTTCAGTTCATTTCAGAGTTTACTGAATGCAGCTTGCCCGCCTCCGATCGGGCCTTACCCCTTCTGGAGATTCTGGATCAAGGGTTCTTCCACGGAGGCCTTCCCAGTGGCTGAGGCTATTGTGGGCCCAGCCTTGGAGCCGTGGCGGCGGCTCACTTGCCCTGCTCCTGCCAGGGTAGCTCGGAGGTATCCTATCCCGGTCGGTTCTCTGCCCGGCTCGGAGCACCCGGCTGAACGGGTAATTACTAACGACGCTTCCAATGTCTTGGAAACACGGGAGTGGACAGACCTCCGACAAGGAGTCCAGAAGGATGGACTATGTCAGGGCGAAGGTTTACGCTGCATCCTCCCTAGGCCTCCGTCAGGCCAGCCTCGGTTGCACTGATGGCACATTTCTCCCACACCCTTTGGGCTCCCTGGACGAGGTTCTTCCTCATCTCCCAGGTGACCTGGACCACGGGTTCAACAGGTGGGACCAGGGTAGGGCGGTGGCGGGCAGCAGCTCCAGACGGCTCTGGATCTAGGCGACTCCTGTGCAGATCGGTGGCGGCCGCAGTGGCTATGCACTACAGGGCGGTGGCTGAGGTTAACATCCTTCTCCTTGGAAACCCAGCACGATGTTGGCGGACATCCCCTTCTTGGGGACTGACCTTTTCGGCCCTGGAGTGGAGGGGTACATCCATGGGCCCGAGAAGTCCGATGCCACTCCGTCAAGGGCAGCCGTCAGCCTTTGCGTAAGCCCCTTTGCCCCCTGAGCCCTGGAGCCCCCCCCTGGCCCAGCATGAGGGCCAGCAGGCATGGGCTGGGCGGCCTGTTGCCAAACCAGCGTCTTCCTCCAAAAGGAAGCGGAGAGGTAGGAAACCAAGAGGCTCCTCGGCTCCCTCCCCCTCTAAGCCTGCTCAATGACGGGCCAAGGGGCATTGCTCCGGCCCCGTCGTCCCAGCCCAGGTTTTCCCGTTGGGGGACGGCTCTGCACCTCGTTCTGGAGGTATCTAGGGTGGATCCTGTCACAAGTTGCGAGCGGATCCCCTTTGAGCCGTTGCCCCACGGGGAATTTGAGTTCACTGCTCCTGTGTCGGTCGTCCAACATGCCTGGCTCTCTGTTAGAGATGATCAGGAAGGCCGTGGACCCCCCCCCCCCAATTCAACCCTGGGTTCGTGTCCAGGTATTCCTGGTCTCTTACGGACGGGGGCTTGCGCCATCCTCCCAAGACGCCTGGTTGGTCTCTCTTCTGCAGACATTCCATCCTCGGAACGTGGCGCAGGCTGTTTCCTGGTCTCCAGATGTACCTACTCCCTGCTCTGTCCGCTTTTTGGGGAGGCTCCACCCCTCTTGCGGGGAGCTGCTTATGAGTTCCTAACACTTCCTTGCTTAGCAGTCTCTGCGGCATGGAAGGGTCCGGATGTCACCCCACCCGGAAGGCAGACTGGTCTCCCGTTTCAGGAGCCGAGTGAGAACTCGTATCTTAGCGGTGAAGCCTCTTCGGGACTAAGCTCGACTTTGAGTCCGAGCTCAGCTCCGGGCGAACAGGGCGAGGTTCTTCCTCCTTTGCCGGTCGGTTGGCCGGGGAATTAAGTCCTGCCAGGACCTCCTGCTCCTCCTGGGCCTCAGGGCAGCCTTCCCTTAGTGGGAGGGGCCAACCAGAGGTCACAACGCTGTGTCCCGTGGACCAGTTCATGATTTACAGCCCAGGAGTTAGGAGAACGCTCCCTTGGACCGCTTCTAACTTTCGGGAGACTATCCTGCTTGTTCGCCCCTGAGTTGCCGGTCTTCTCCACCGATGCTTCTCGGATGGGTGGGTGCCCATCTTGGGAATGCAGAGTGCGTTGCCTCTGGTCCTCTTGTGAGTCCCGATGTCCTTCCCGCTAGCTGGAGACAGGCGTCCGATTAGCTAGCAGCACTGCTCGCTCCGCTTATGACGGGGTCTAGTGGTTCAAGTCCAGTTGGATTATTCCAAGACCATGTGCTACCCACCTCGCCAGGTTTGGTCTATCCCTGGTCTCGGTGCAAGGAGGTTCTCCTGCATTGGTGGTTACAGTCGAGGCTTCCTAGCTTATTTCATGTCAGGGCCCAATTTCTGGCTGCGTGCTCCCGAGCCAGGCATAGGCTGCGCCATGAGTGTCTTCTGCCGGGGTAGCACAGGATCTTTTCTCCTTTTCCTCCGGGAAATACTAGGCCGAGACTTTTTTGCCCGCCTCAGCAAGGCTTGCTGTAAGGATGCCATCGGGCCACGGACCCTTGGCCCCTCCTGCTCTCCTCCCATTTCCCTTGACCCACGGGCAAGGCGAGGAGGGATTTGGCGAGGTGATGCTGGTAGTCCCAGACTGGATTGCCAGTGCTGGTATCCAGCCTCCCAGTCTCAGCCACAGGCTCCCTAGACGGTCTCTAGTCCGCGTCCTGTCTTTCCTTTCAGGGAAGGTTATCCATCTGGACCTTCAATCCTGCACCTGTTGGCCATCCCCTGTGCGGCTAGGGGCCAGGCCTAGGGTCTTTCGGGCAAGGTCCCGACCTTCGAGGCATCCTACAAGAAGTCGGCCAAGATGCTTGTCCTTTGGGAGAAGTTTTTCTTCCGATGATGGGATAGGGCAGTGCCTTCCCGTCCTAGGCATAGCATTCCGGACCATTTCGGTCCATCCTAAGACCAGGGCTTCGGTCAACGACCCTCTAGGTGCTTCTGCAGTCACCACTGTCTTCCCGAGCGGCCGGAGGGTAGCTGGTGGTATGGAGAAGGTGGTCTGGCACTTCTGGGCCTCGACCACGCCCCTTGGGAGACTATCCCCGCTTCATGGGATCCTTGCTGGTATGGGCTTAGCCTCATGAGCAAGCCATCCAACCTTGCACAGGTGCTGTTCCCCCACCTGTTGTGGAAGAACACCTTCTTGGGGCCACTCCACCATCCAGAAGGCTGAGAGTTCCAGGCGCTCCTTTAACCTCCCTATCCGGTCTTCCACAGGGACTAGGTTGTCCTGCGCCCAATCAAGTTCCTCCAGGAGGGGTGGCGGAGTCTTCCTTCGGGGTTTTGCCTCTGCCGGGGTTTATCCCCACTACACCTCGGAGGTCAGATTCAAGTTCCGGTGGAACTGCTTTTAACGCCACTCGGTGGAGAGCGTGAGAGCTTAAATTGGGAGAGGTTCTCGCAGCTGTTCATCACCTTCGCTGAAGCCGCATCTGGCAGATTGCAGCCCAGTGGAAGACGAGCGGGCAGGTCACCCCTGCAAGGTCTCCACTTTAGGCGGGCGGGCATGGAGCCTCCCAGAGGGATAAGCGCTCATTTTACCCGTCCTTCCGCTGCATCAGTGGCTGCTTCCAAGGACTCTCCGGTCCAGAATATCCGCAGGACTTCTGCCCAGAAGCAGGTTTTACCGTTCCCCCTCCACATCGACCTTGGGTCACGCCAGGGTGCTGGTCTGGGCCTCGGTTCTCCAGTCTTTCTACCTAAGTAGGGGTGTGCGCCTTGCCTCCCTCCTCCCGGAGAACTGCTAGGAGTCTGCCAATAAGTGTGGATGAACAACATATCCATGTCCCTAGAAATACAGGTTACTCACCTGTAACAGGAGTTCTAGGAATGGTATATGTTGTTCATCCACACGACCCACTCGGCCTCGACGCACAACCTGGCTTCCAGCGGGCTAGATCTGGCGTCATGGGGCGGAGCCGAGAGTTTTACCACCCGGGTGGGTGGGAGGAGCCAGCTTGAAGACCTTCCGGCAAGATTTAAAGCGGCAAGGGACCTGCCAATAAGTGTGGATGAACAACATATACCATTCCTAGAACTCCTGTTACAGGTGAGTAACCTGTATTTGTCGACTTAAGGTGGAGGCAGGTGGGGAGCAAGCGCAAAATGCCAGTGGGATTCTTGTTGGTCTGAGGTGGGCAGGCAGTGAGCGGGTGGCAGCCGGGAAAGGAGAGCCATGCCACACCGCAAGTAGCAAGAGAGCAAGTCGAGGAGGGAGCTCCTGGTCAGGCTCCTCCGGTGGAAGAGAAAGATGGGGAGAGAAACAAGTTATTTAGCAACACAGTAAATGGAGGGCAGGGGAGCAGACAGAGAGCAGAGACGGAAACAGCAGTGGGACAAAAGAACCAGAGATCGAGGTTAATTGGTGGGAGAGCACCAAAGAACTATTCTTAAGAGAGAAGGTGGAGAAATGGGGGGACCCACAGGTCAGTGCAGGTTATCTCAAGCAAAGGGCATTATCCCATGTTTGTTAGAGAAAGAGAGGATTAGCAAAATAAACACTTTAACAGTCTGCCTAGATGAAAAATTCCTGGGTTACACTACACAATTACTTAAGTTAAATTGAGGTTACAGTTTTAGTAGCTGTAAGTTTATGCAAGAAACCTTACAGGCTAATTACTAACAGAGTTGCTAGATTTTTTTTAAACTTTAAATAATGGGTAATCAATGCAGGGTCAGATGATCAGAAAAATACAGTTTGAGCAGGGAGCAGGAGCTGGTGCCAAGCGCAGCCAATAGGGAGCTTCAGCCAAGAAAAAGGGCCAGTCAGGGAGCAGGAGGAGAAGGCACCAGAAATTCAAACCAAACGCTACTTCTCTAGCTGCATACCTTTCTCTTGTTGTTCTGAGGCAGTTTTATCCAGTACAAAAAGTTCCAGATGGTCACTTTGCATGGCCTTCTTCCTCTGCTGAAGCAGGGCAGTTGGCTATGCTCCCTCAATATGCAAGATGCCCACCTGCATATCATGATTTGCCCACCTCACAGGCGGTACCTGCAGATCTCACTTCGAGAGAGAGCTCTTGCAGCAATAACCATCAGGACTATGCCGTCAGGCACTAGGACCCCACGGAAATATTTCCAGCTAGCAGTCCAAGGCAGGGGACCACCCCCTGATGTCGGCCCCACCTCTGACATCACCCAGTGGTATAAAGGGGTGGTCCCCCAGCACCATCTCAGTTTTTTCCCCCACCGTCGATCCGTGCATCTCGGCTCCACAGACACCTCCTGCTAACAGTTGACTGCCATGTTTTCGCGCTTCATGCAGTTACCGTTTCTCATCAAGTTATTTGACCTCGTTGTGCATGTCTACCCAGCCAACTTTATCTACAGAGTGGTGGAAATCGAAGTGTGTGTGCAGCAAGCAAATCCCGGTGAAAGACGGCCATTCGGCCTGCCTTCTGTGCCTGGGTCTTGACCACAAACCAGACGCCTGCCCACATTGCCTCAGCTTCAATAGGAGGACCTGCATCCACTGCCTGAAGACCTAGAAAGCCTAACTCCTAGAGCAAGTGGCCACCATGCAAAAGACCCACTCGGGGCACAGCTCGTCTTTTTTCTTCGGCCAGGGACACCTCCCCTAGAGAGGAGAAATCTAGTGGGAAGCACCATCATCGAGACAAGGACAGATCCAGGTTAAAGTTTCAGTCCAGGTCTCCTCACTAGAGTTTCCCCTCCTGCGTGAGGTCAGGTTCAGCCCCTCTGGTTTCTCTTGCTCTTCCTGGGTTACCGTTGAGGAAGCCTCCCACCTCTACCTAGACATCCGGCTGGGGGGAAGGGGTCTTCCGGGCCAGGGCCTTCTAAGGCCTCCATTTCCCTGGCTATGAGGCCCCACAAACACTCGACTGGGTCTTAGCCAGAAGGCTCGTCCCTCCCTTTGGGTGGCAAGTTGGAGCCTGCCATTCGCAAGACTGTTTCCTCAGGGTCGTCGGACAAGCCAACAGGGTCCAACTACACCAAGAGGCGTCAGGAACATGAGCGCCACAAAAAAACACACTCACTTTCTAAGCCATCGTCGGCCAGGGCTCCAGACCAACAACGGTCCATAACTCCCTCTGACTCCACCTCCATGGAGCTGGATCAGGCAACACCCTCTAAGCCGTTGCCTGAACCGCAGGGATCCAAAAAGTCTCTGCCCAGAGAGCGGATAACAGTGGGCCTGACACCAGGCTCTACGGAATCTAAGGACATGACACCACACACTCCATCGCCACCTCCACCACTGGAGCCTGACGAACGGACACCAGCGCACCTGATGCCGGGGGATGAGGCACTGCCAGACCTGACACACAAGACAACAGAGCCGTCAGGCCTGACCAGAGGGGGGACTAAACCGAAGGGCCCCACACCAGGCACCTCGGGCACTCCTATCCTGACGCCTGAACCGCCAACAGCCCCTGTGGTACCTCTGACTGAGGTCGGGGCCCTGTTTACTAGTTGGTGGAACACAATCAAGGGGGATCTGTTATGCAGACCGCCGGAGCTGAACCCCACACCAGCTCCACCTAGGCAACCTACCCCTCCATGCAGAATGCATTTGCCACCCCTGACGCCAGCCCGCCCAACTTTAGGTGGCACAGGACAGAAGTCCCATGAACCGCAGTGGCATGGCCACCACCCATTGTCCCGATCCTCCTCTAAACACCAGAGTCGCTCTAGCAGACACCGGTCCACATCCTCAGAGGAGTCCAGCAGAGATTTCTCCTCCTCCTGTGACTCTTCAGGGAACGACTTGTCTCTTCCATCTCCGTATCCAAGGAAGGATTCCCCAAGGTCTCCTCTGGACATTCCCCCTTTCCTAGATGTGATGAGGCACATACAGTTCATTAACCAGTGGGAGACAGAGGACTTAGACCCTGAGAGATGCAATCTGGCAAAGTTCTTAGGGGCCAGTGACCCAAAACCTTAGGTCATCCCACCATTAATGGTGCCATTCCAGGACACGATGAAACTAGCCTGGAAGCACCCTTCCGAAACCCCAGCAGTCCCTAAGAAAGCTGAACGTTTATATAGGACCCCGAGGGAAGAACCACATTTAAGTGATCAACCGAAAGCAGACTCTATGGTCCTTACGGCTGCACATGGAAGGACTCAGCAACCCAAGCATATGAGCTCACAACCACTGGATAAGGAGTCCAAAAAGATAGACCAATTTGGCCATAAAGTATACTCATCAGCCACTTGTACGATCTGGTCACTAAATTTTCTGGCACATATGGTTATGTACCAGAAGTCTCTCTGGAACAAAGCTATGGACCTGGCTAGGTCACAGCCTGACTCTCCTAATAAGACAGAGCTCTTGGCCATCCTACAGTCTGGTGCTGACATTGGTAAACATGTCCTCAGGTGCTGATATGATTCGGTAGACACTGCAGCAAGGGCAGACGCCATAGGGATATGCCTCCAGCACTACTCTTGGTTAAGCATCTTGGGCTTCTGTCAAGATTTGCAGGATGCTATCCTAGATGCCCCTTTTCAGGGACCAGTACTTTTCGGCCAGGAGACAGAGAAAATAATCACAGGTTTGCAGGACTCAGGAAAGGCAGTTTCTGACACTCACAAGATGTATAAGTCAGAGCCAACCCCATACAGACGTTGGCACTTTCACAGGCAACAAGGCCAGCAAGTGAAAAGGCAGCAGCAGCACAAAGAGGGATACAAAAGGAAAGCTCCCTCTCAACAAGGAGGAGCACAGGTACCAAAAAGTGCTTAAAAATGCTAGAGCTCCCTTGCCTACCCCAACATAGAAACACAGATTTTGATGGCAGATAAGGACCGCTTGGCCCACCTAGTCTGTCTGTTTTCCTACCTAACCGATAAGCTGCAGATCCTAGTTAACCAACAGCCTACTTCCTCCTACCCCCCCACTAGAATTGCCTTATGTCTGTCCCATGCATTCTTGAATTCACCCACTGTTCTTGACTCCACGACCTCCTCATAAAGGCTGTTCCATGCATCCACAACCCTCTCCGTGAAAAAATACTTCCTCACATTACCTCTGAGCCATCCCCCCTCTATCTTCATATTGTGCCCCCTTGTTCTTGCACACCTCTTTTTCTGAAAGATGCTACCCCCTTGGATTTTGTTGATTCCCTTGCGGTACTTTAAAGTTTCTGTCATGTCCCTCTGTCCCTTCTTTCCTCAAGGGTATACATATTAAGCTCCTTTAGTCTCTCTTCATATGTCTTCTGGTGCAGACCCTGCACCATTTTGGTTCCCTCCTCTGAACAGCCTTCACTCTGTCTGTCTTTGCGGAGATGAGGTCTCCAGAACTGCACACAGTACTCCAGATGGGTCTCACCAACAGTCTGTACAGAGGGATAACAACTTCCTGTTTTCTACTGTTGATGCCTCTCCTTATGCATCCCAGTACCCCCTCCCCCCAGCCTTCCTTACTGCCTTCTCACATTGCTTGCCCACCTTTAGGGCATCTGATATAATTACTTCCAGGTCCCTTTCCATTTTTATTGTTGTTAGTATCTCACCCCCATTGTGTACTCTTCCCTGGGTTTTGTTTCCAGGTGGATTATCTTGCACTTCTTTGCATTGAATCTAAGCTGCCATACATTTGACCATTCCTCCAACCTTGCCAAGTCCCTTCTCATCCTTTCCACTCCATCTGGTGTATCAACCCTGTTACAGATCTTTGTGTCGTCTGCAAAGAGACATACTTTTCCTTCCAGTTCCTCTGCAGTGTCACTTATAAAGACATTAAAAAGGACCAGTCCCAGTACTGAGCCCTGCGGTACCCAGCTAGTAACCCTCCTTTCTAGGGACATGGATATGTTGTTCATCCACACTCATTGGCAGTATCCTTGCCGCTTTAAATCTTGCCGGAAGGTCTTCAAGCTTGCTCCTCCCACCCACCCGGGTGGTATAACCTCGGCCCGCCCCATGACGCCAGATCTTCCTTACCGCTTGGAAGCTCAGGTTCCTCCTTAACGCCTGCGCTTATGACTGGGTCTTAGTCCTCGCTTATGATTTAAAAAATACATTTGGTAAAAGACTTCAGTTCGATCCCTCGTGCCGCGGGCGGACAAATCGACTCCGGATTTTGGAGATGCCCATGCGGGCAGAAGATGTCTCGACGGATCCACACCCACGGTGTCTACTGCTTAGGCCTTGAGCACGACCCGCAGGCTTGGCGACCTGTGCTTCATCTTTCCGCCTACGCCCTCAAGACCGCTGCCCGATTGCAACTGGGCCGCCCCGAAGCGCTTCCTCCGTGAAGTCCAAGGAGGCCCGGTTGGCGGTGTCCGCGGCGCGGCTCGGCGGATCAGTCGAAGCGATGGTCGCCGGTGAGGAGGCGCCAGCGCCGGGCCGTATCTTCGGCCGCGGCATTTATCCCCGCTCTCTGGTTCTTCCTACACGGCTTCCTTTAGGGAGCTTTGTCTGTCCCTCCACTAAAGGAGAAGGGCTCTGCGCCTGCTGGACCTTTTTTCTCGGTCCAAAAGAGGGACAAGGGTAAGTCCCTCCGCCGACTTCTGGGAGCGGGAAAGGTCCTCTCGGGCCGCCGACCGTCGGCTCGCTGGTCGATCTCCGCTTCCGCCACTGGCCCTCACGGTGTCCCCTGGCCAGGTCAGTTGACCGAGACTCCCACTGATGAAGCTTTAGATTTTCTCGACCCATTGACGGGCTGTCGCTTTAGCAGCCGAGATTCCTCTCCCGGTTCCCCGGGAGGAGTTGAGGATCCCGTGGCTCGCTTGTGCCTCGGGTTCCGAGAGCCTCGGATGGACCTTCCAGCCTAAGGGAGTGCCGGTTCTGGCCGACACCTCTCGCACCGACCCCGAAATTTCGGGACTCGTCTCGACCTTCATGGTCCAGCCGCTCCACCAGCCATAGGCGGTCTCGGTCTCGCACCATCAGTGCGTCGGCTGTCCGTCCCTCGCCCTCCTCCTCGGATGAGGGAGGCTTCGCGTAAATTACGGCAGACGGCACGAGGACCTTATGTTGCAACAGCCCTCCTGCCGGGAATAAGCCGACTCCGCGCCTTCCCGCCATTATGGCTGTCACCGGAACGCCGGCCGACAACCCTCGACTTGTCCGAGGAGCTGCACACCCCAGGCCGGTTGTTCGCCAAACTAGTTGCTCCACCTCTATTCGTGGAACTTCCGCCCACAGCCACTATCGGGGCTCACCAAGGATTCTCGGTCGCTAAGGGTTTACCCCATCGGGTTGTCAGTTACCCTCTACCCGACCGACCTGCAGGTGAAGGGTGGCTCAGGCCAGAGGCAGTTTTGAGGACTCTTCCGAGTCCGAAGACTATTCCTCCTTCTTCTCCAAGCGACTGGACTTGGAGTCTTCAGGAGGTCAGCCAATGGACGATAGCCCGTCGTCCTTCCTAGGACTGCTTCGCTCATCTCTGAAGCCCACCGGGATGGAGCTCAACCTGCTTCCAAACGGGCTAGGTATCCTCACGTGAGATTCTGGACCCGAGGGACCTCCGACGGAGGCTCTTCCCGTGGCCGAGGCCATAGTGGGTCCGGCACTGAACTTGTAGCGCTGCGTTTCTGCCCTGCGCTCGGCCAGGATGGCAGGAAGTATACGTCCCTACCGTTCCTTGTCCGGTTTTTTTTCGGAACACCCTCTGCTGAGGGGCTGAGCACGACAGCTGCCGCGCGCCGCAACGCCAGGGATGTGGACAACCCTCCCACAAGGAGTCCAAGAAATTGGACTATGTCGGGCTAAAGTCTACGCTATGCCCTCTCTCGGTCTTCACAGCCAGTCTGGCCGTCTCATGGCACATTTTTCTCATGCCCTGTTGGGTCCCTGATGAGGTCATCCTCATCTTCCCGCCTATCTGCAGACTACGGTTAAGCAGGGTGCGGACCAGGCAGGGTAGTGCAAACAGCAGCTCCAGACTGCTTTGGATGTAGGGACCTATGTGCTAGATCGGGTGGCGGCAGTGGCTATGCGTCGAGCGGCTTTGCTGAGGATATCCACCTTACTCGGATACCCAGCACAAGTTGGCGGATGTCTCTTTGGGACTGACCTCTTCGGCCCTGGGGTGGAAGGTCACCTGCAGAGGATCGAGAAGTCCAATGCCACCTTGACTCGGGTCTCTTCCGCCAGAAGGACAAAGTCAGAACCACAGCCTAAGCTCTTCGTCCTTCTGTGCCCTCGGCGCGCTGCCCAGCAACGCCAGGGCCAGCAGGCTCGGCCTTGCATCCCAAACCCAAGCCGCCGGGCTTCCTAACAGGAGGCAGGGAGGAGGGGCCCAGGAGGTCCCGCCGGTCCCTCCTCCAAGCCTGCCCAGTGACGGGCTGAGGGGTGTCGCCCCATCCCCGCCACCATTCCCTGGGTCCCCTGGGGACGGCTCCGCACTTTGCTCCGCTGGTCCGCTGTTACCACGGGACAGGTGGGTCTTGGAGGTGGTGGGAAGAGGCCCTGCCTCTGAACTGAGCAGGCACCACCCTTCAGAGCCTCGCCTCGGGGCTTCGGATCCCCAGACTCACTGGCGTGCTCGTCTAGCCGACATATCACTCTCTCCTCCAGAAGGAGGTGGTAAGAGAGGTGGTGGGACCTTCAGACCCAGGGTTTGTGTCCAGGTACTTCCTGGTTCAACGACGGGGCTGGCTTCATTCCCCACTCCACACGACCTAAACAAGTTCCTAAGGTCTCAACCTTCAGGATGGTCACTCTGGCTCAGATTATACCATCCTTGGAACGCGGGCGGTGGTTCTGCTCTCTGGACTTGCAGGACGCTGCCACGTCCCATCCGTCTGGGTCCCTCACCAGAGATTCCTTCGCCCGAGCGGAAGGATCCTCTTCGAAGTTCCAAGCCATGCTCTTCGGCTTGTCTCCAGCTCCCAGGGTCCCCACCAAATGCATGGCAGTGGTGACAGCATTCTGGCGGCGCCGAGGGGTCCGGGTACCTTACCTGACGACTGGCTGATAGCAGCTCCCTCCAGGAAGGAGGCGGAGTGGTCCAGAGATCTGGCCTCCAGGTCTGTTTCAACTGGGCCTCCTTATCAACGCAGGCCAAGTCGGAACTCGAGTCAAGCAGGTGATTTTATTCATCGGGCGCAGTCGACTCTCTCGAGCCAGAGCAGCGCCGCCCCAGCGGACAGGGCCGAGGTTCTTTCCTCCTTGCCCGATCATTTCTGGTTGGGCAATTGCGCCTGCCTGGACTCCTGGCGCCCTGGTCTCATGGCGGCCTGTACCAGCTGCGGGTCCTGCTGGGGCCCGCTGAACATGCGCCCTTCAGTGGGGACTGGCCAGCCAGTGGTCACAACGCCTGCGATCCCTTGGACCAGCTTGTGTCGGGATTAGGGATGTGGAACGCCTCCAGTGGTGGACCGCTCCAGATCATTTGGCAGGAGGGCATCCTGCTCGCCCGCCTCTTGAGCCGACGGTCTCTGTCGAACATGCCTCTGATGGGTTGGGGTGCCCATCTGGGAACACTGCCTCATGGCCTCTGGTCCCCGGGAGTCCCGATGCCACATCAACCTGTTGAGCTCGAGCGTCCGCCTAGCTCTCACCGCCTTTGCTCCTGCCTCCGGGTCAAGTGGTCCGAGTCCAGACGGACAATACCACGACCATGTACTATCTAAACCGCCAGGGCGTGGACGCTGCCCATGCTTCTATGCAAGGAAGCTCTCCCGCATTTGGTCACTGTGGCGAGCCTGGAGGCGGATCTCTAGCCATTCACGTGGCAGGAGCTCCAACACCCTGGCCGATGCCCTGAGCCGGATAGGGGCTGCATCCCACGAGTGGTCCTCCTGGCCGGAGGTAGTACAGTATCTGTTCTCCCTTTGGGACAACTCAGGTGGACCTGTTTGCTTCCATGGAGAACGCGGTTGAGTCTGTTCCATGCCCGCCTCAGCAGGGCTCGCTGCAGGGGATGCCTTTCGAGGCAATGGACCCCGGCCTCTTTACTCTTTCCCCATTTCCCTTGGATCCACAAGGTGCTTCTCAAGGCTAGGAGGACAAGGCGCAGGTGATTCTTGATAGCTCCAGACTGGTCCTCGCCAGTTCTGGGTACCCAGATCTCCTCAGTCTCAGCTCCAGGACTCATGCAGCTTCCAGCCTCGCCCGGACCTGCTCTCAGTCAATCAGGGAAGGTGTTCCATCCGGACCTTCAATCTCTGCACCTGACGGCCTGGTTCCTGAGCGCTAGAGTTCCAGGCTTTGGGTCTTTCTGACGAGGTCCTCAATGTAGTTGAGGCGTCCCTGCATGAGTCGACCAGAAAATGTTATGCCTTCAAATGGAAAAGGTTTTCCATTTGGTGTCAGGGCAAGGGCTTGGACCCTTTCTCCTGTTCCTTGGCAAGCATCTTGACTATTTATGGTCCCTTTCTAGTCAAGGGCTTAGGTCGACGACCCTAAGGGTGCACCTGGCAGCCATCTCTGCTTCAGGCGGGCCTGGCTGGAAGCAGTCGGTATGCAGGAGAAGGTGGTCTGCAGGCCAAAGGCTCCTGATCACATTTCCTCCAGTGCGGGAACCCCACCTCCGTGGGATTCACTGCTGGTATTGGCAAAGCCATGGGCAAGCTATCGAACCTATGCACAGGTGTGCTCTCTCTCACCTGTCGTGGAAGACCGCTTCTTGGTGGCTATCACAGCCAGAAGGATGGGAGCTCCAGGCGCCCATCGAGTCTCCTTACCTGGTCTCCACAGGGACAAGTGTTGTCCCGCGCCTCCCACCAAATTCCTTCCGACGGTGGTGTCGGATTTCACCTTAACCAGGTGTTGACTCTGCCGGTGTTCACCCCAATCACACCTCGAGGTCGAATATAGGCTCCATACTCTGATCCTAGAAGGGCGCGCTTATTATAAGGAGCGCACGGTTGATATTCGGGGAGAGGTTCGCCAGCTGTTTCTACCACGCTGAAGCCAGATCTGGCAGACCTGCAGCCAAGCGGACGATAAGCAGGTGGGTAACCTCCTGCATAGATCTCTGTTATAAGTTAGCGGCATGGAGCCTCCCAGAGGGATAAGAGCTCATTCTACCCGCCATATCTGCTGCAACGGTGGCTGCTTCCAGGGACGCCCTATCCAGGAAATCTGCAGGCTGCTACCTGGAAGTCAGCAAACACCTTCATTACCCACTACCACATCGACCTTGAGTCACGCTCGGGATGCTGGTTTTGGGGCCTTGCCCTCCAGTCTCTTCCTAAGTAAGTATATGGGGTGTGCGTTTTGCCTCTCCTCCCGGAGAATGCTAGAGTCTGCCAATGAGTGTGGATGAACAACATATCCATGTCCCTAGAAATACAGGTTACTCACCTGTAACAGGAGTTCTAGGAATGGTATATGTTGTTCATCCACACGACCCACCCGACCTCCCCGGCTTCGACGCACAACCTGAGCTTCCAGCGGGCCAGATCTGGCGTCATGGGGCGGAGCCGAGAGTTATACCACCCGGGTGGGTGGGAGGAGCAAGCTTGAAGACCTTCCGGCAAGATTTAAAGCGGCAAGGATACTGCCAATGAGTGTGGACGAACAACATATACCATTCCTAGAACTCCTGTTACAGGTGAGTAACCTGTATTTCTTCACTGTGGACTCCGTTTACTACTACCCTTTGCATTCTGTTGTCCAGCAACCTCTGCATGACTCCCTGCCTGCACCCCCTCCTCTGGTGGAGCTACGAGGGGAGGCAGTAGGAGGGCGATTCTCCATTTACCTCACAGGTTGGTCCAACATCATGGCAGATCAGTGGGTACTCCAAATTATAGAAAAGGGTTACGCTGTGGAGTTCACCCAAATTCCTCCAGACAACTCACCGATTCCTACCCATTGTTCCGTATCCTACACATGCCTCATTCAGGCAGAAATTCAAGCCCTCCTGAACAAAAAGGCGATCCAGTCAGTCCCATCAAGCCAAAGAGGAAGGGGTTAGTACTTCAATTCCTCTTAGTGCCAAAAAAGACAGGGGACCTTCATCCCATCTTGGATCTCAGTCAGCTGAACAATTATATCTAATACAAAACATTGCTGGAATTACTTCCCATGCTACATCGGGGGACTGGCTCTGCTCCCTGAACATGCAGGGTGCATATGTGCACATAAAAATACTGCCATCCCACAGAAAATACCTTTGCTTTTCCTTCCAGGGAGAGCATTACCAATTTCGAGCACTGCTGTTAGGTCTTTCCTCGGCATTTCGAGTATTCACCAAGTGCCTGGCGGTGGTAGCAGCAGCTCTCAGGAGGCAGGGACATTACTTCTGCCCCTACAACTGGCTCCTGACGGCTCTCACAAGAGACCAGCTTCGTCATACACTGGAAAGTACTTTCCAACTGTTCCAAGACCTGGGGTTCACCTTGAATCTTCCCAAGTCGTCCCTCTGGCCTAGTCAGAAATTGCAATACATAGAAGCCATATTGGACACTGTCCAGGGAAGAGCCTTTCTCCCCTCAGACAGGGCAGATCATCTATGAGCGTTGGCTTTAAAAATCACCTCCTCAAGCCAGATTCCAGCCAGAGTGGTCCTGCAACTTCTAGGCCACATTGCAGCCACCATCGTGACAGTGCCCTTGGCTCGTCTCCACATGAGAGTACTCCAGTGGAACCTCAGAGTACAGTTGGATCAGCATTCAAACAACCTTGTGCAGCAAGTTTGGATCTCCAACACAGTATGTCAGACTTTGGAATGGTGGCTCAACCTCTCCTGTCTAGAGACTGAGGCCCCCTTCCAAAGTCCCAGTCTTCAGCAGATTATGACAATGGATGCCTCAGGACTGGGATGGGGTGGGGTGCACATTTCAAAGATAAACAGACAAGAAGGACTTGGACTCCTTTGGAATGCAGCCTCCACATTAATGTGTTGGAGATGAGAGCCATTCTGTATACCTTACAGGCGTTTCAGACAGACCTCTTTCCAGGCCCCTTACTGATCCAGACAGACAACATGCCAGTTGTTTTTTATATCAGCAAGCAAGGGGACACACACACTCCTATCCCCTTTGCAAAGAGGCTATGAAAGTCTGATACTGGGCAGTGGAGCACAGCCAGGACCTCAAAGTGGTTCATGTTCCAGAAGTACAAAACACTTTGGCCGACAGCTTAAGCTGCTCTCGGTCTCCGGCTCATGAGTGGGAGCTACTACAGGACGTAGTAGATGACCTGTTCAAAAGATGGGGCCTTCCACAGTTGAACCTCTTTGCATCCCTGCTCAGTGCCTAACTGCCCAGTTTCTGCTCACTAGATCCAGGGCCTGGTATTTTCTGGTGAGACGTGTTGTCCCTCTCTTGGACAGGGAGGTTTCTTTATGCCTTCCCTCCCTTTCCACTACTTCAGTGAGTACTGCTCAAGCTGCAAGCGGAGCGAGCAGGCATGATTCCGATAGCACCATTCTGGCCTCGACAGATTTAGTTCCCATTGGTACAGCAATTGGCGGTACAACCTCCACTTCCTCTACCCCTGTCATCTCACTTGCTCTCCCAGAAGCACGGTACTCTTGTACACCCAAATCTCACCTGCATGCATGGCTCCTGCAGACCTAGTCAGGGACCGGTATGGGGTGCCAGCTAGGGTAGCAGATGTCCTGGTGGCCACATGAAAACCCTCGACCAGGGCTATTTACACCATGAAATGGAAGTGCTTCTGCATATGGGCTTCTGCCTGTCATCTGGACCCGTTTCCCCTGTCAGGTGAATTCGGTCCTGGAGTATCTTCTTTCCCTGTCTGACCTGGGTCTTAGCTACTTGTCCATAAAGGTACACCTTTCTGCAATATCAGCTTATCATGTACCCATGGACGGCAGGACCCTGGCACAAATGGATTTGTCTTGCACCTTCATGCAAGATTTAATGCATATTAAGCCCCCCATTTTGGACCCTATTCCCCCATGGGATCTTCTGTTTATGTTAGAGAAACTTACATTACCTCCCTTTGAACCAGCCGCAAGTTGTGAGCTATGCTTCCTGTCTTGGAAAGCATTATTTTTAGTTGTCATTACTTCAGCCTGGAGGATTTCTGAGCTTCAGGCTCTGATGTGTAAAGAACCCTATTTAGTTTTCCACAAGGACAGGGTATCCCTGCACATTAATCCTAAGTTTCTCCCAAAGGTGATGTCTGAGTTCACTCTTAACCAGGACATTCATCTCCCAGTTTATTACCCAGAGTACTTACAGAGAGGAGGCCTTGTTGCATACTCTGGATGTTCACAGAGCTCTTCTTTTTTACGTGGACCGAACTCAGTCTTCCAGAAAATCTGATCAGTTATTTGTATTTTTCGCCCCGAAAATGTTAGGGGCTCCTGTGACCAAGCAGACTTTATCTAAATGGTTGGTCAATTGCATTGTCTTTTGCCATCAGAAATATGACAAACCTTTACTGGGTGTAGTTAAAGGTCATTCCATTAGGGGTGTAGCAACTTCATTTGCATCCCTTCAAAATATGTCCGCAGCAGCTCTCTGTGCTGCTGCCACCATCTGGAGTTCAGTCCATACATTCATTAAACATTACAGTTTGAACATTGCTTCCAGAAGGAGGGCAGGGTTTGGCCTTGCTGTCCTCCGAGGACTGCTCTCTTAAGAGCTTCTGAGAGTTTCATAACCACCACCCTACTGTCATGGATTCTGTCTTTGTACTTCTTGGGACTAAGTCCTGATGGTTATTGCCTGCTGCAAGAACTATCTCCAGAAGTGAGATAGTACAGTTACATAAGAGTTTACCGTAATGGTAGCTCTTCGAGAAGAGCTCTTGCAGCAGGCATTCTTTCCCTCCCTCCTTCACCCTGGTTGTTTTCTTTTTCTTCTCCCTATTAGGATGTTTGAACCTCCTCGTTTCCCCATCCTTTATGCAAGTCGGATCTCCGGTGGGAGAACTGAGGTGGTGCTGGGGGACCGCCACTTTATACCATTGGGTGACGTCGGGGGCAGGGCCGACATCAGGGAGCAGTCCCCCACCTTGGACTGCTAGCTAGATATTTTACCGTAGGGTCCTAGTGCCTGGCGGCATAGTCCTGATGGTTATTGCCTGCTGCAAGAGCTATTCTCGAAGATATACTGTTATGGTAAGTTCTTACTTAACTGTACTTTCCTGTTCCAGGGGGAGTATTACTTGTTCATGGCATTGCTGTTGGCTTATCCTCTGCACCATAGGTATTTACCAAGTTCGCTGCAGCTGCAGCCCTTCGACGCAAAGGCCTGTATGTGTTCCAATGTCTAGATAAGAAATACAAAATCTCACATACCCCCATAATGCAAAGCTCCATGGGCTGTATATGCAAATCACCATAGTATGTTATGCTGGTTCAACTTTAAGCAGAAATGCATGGTACCCAAAGGTCTCTCACACAGTCTGCAAAGGGTGCCAACAGAAGACACATACACATGTTTCGTCCTACCAGGACTCATCAGTGTGCCTCGTCTGTGTGACACTCCAGTGGAATGAACCAGCTACCCTAAGATGGTCTTTCTGGGTTATGTTGTGGTGAAGCCAATATCTAGATAACTGGTTACTGAAAGCTCAGTCCAGAGAGCTCCTTTTGTTGATCCTAGAACACACCCTGCAGTTATTCCAGTCCTTGGGCATCATTGTCAGTCGACCCAAGTCTGTGCTGACCCCTTCTCAGTGATCGCAATACATAGGGGTAGTCCTGGACTCCACTCAGAGCAGGGCCTTCTTTCTCCAAGACAAGGTAGACCAGGAGGTGGCGCAGAACGGCATGTTCCAGCTAGGACTTTCTTCAGGTTACTAGGCCTCATGGCTGCGACCATTGTTACAGTCCCTGTGGCCAGGTTGCACATGAGGATTCTGCAGTGGACCCTCAGGGTTTAGTGGGATCAGTGCTCAGACAGTCTAGATCAGCTGGTCCTTGTCTGCTTGCCAGTATGCGAAGTGCTTTACTGGTGGATGGACCCAGCCAAACCCTTAAAGGGGGTCCCCTTTCTTATCCCCACTCCTTACCAAATCCTCACTGTGGATGCTTTGGGCCTGGGTTGGGGAGCCCATCTAGATCCTTACCAGACCCAGGGTCTTTGGTCCCTCTGGGAGACTCACCTACACATAAACATCTTAGAAATTACATGTGCCTTACGGCCTTCCAGAACCATCTCTCTTCGGGCCGTCTGTTAGTGCAGTCAGACAATCTCAGTGTGGTCTATTACATCAGTAAGGGGGGGGGGCATTCTTACACTCTGTGCCAGGAAGCAGTGAGGGTCTGGTATTAGGTTCTAGATCATGGTCTAGAACTTTCAGCCATCCATGTGCCAGGTGCCCAAAACAACTTGGCCTCAGCAGGTCACAGTCTAACGTGCATGAGTGGGAGCTGCTGACCTTGGACGCAGAAGACCTTTTTAACAGGTGGGATCATCCAGAGTTGGACCTTTTTGCGTCCCCACTCAACGCAGAACTGCTGCATATCTGCTCGCTAGATCCAGGGCCTGGAGTTTTCTGGCAAGACGTGTTGTCCCTCTCCTGGAAAGGGAAGTTTCTTTACACATTCCTTCCCTTCCTTCTAATTCAGAGGGTTTTCATCGAGCTACAGATGAAGGGTACCACCTTAATTCTAGTATTCTAGTGGCCACGTTTTGGCCTCGGCAGATATGGTTTCCATTACTGCAACAATTGACTGTTAAACCTCCAGTTCCCCTGCACCTCTGCTGGGACCTGCTGACTCAGGCTAAGGGGACCCTGGTCCATCCAGACCTCAAGTTCCTTCAGCTGCATGCATGGCTCCTGAGGACATAGCCATTGCTTGGTTTTGGATGTCTCAAAAGGTAGCTGACATCTTGGTGGCTGCTAGAAAACCTTCCACCAGGGCCACTTACTCTGTGAAATGGAAGCGGTTTGCTATTTGGGCTACTCTTCATGGCCTAGAACCTTTCACCTGTCTGGTGAACCAGGTTTTGGAGTATTTCCTAACCTTGTCTGATGCAGGTCTCCAACACTCCACCCTTAAAGTGCACATGTTGGCCATATCAGCCTTTCATGTGCTCATCAAGGGGTGTATGTTGGCACAACTGGATGTGGCCTGTACTTTTCTGAGAGGCATTCTCCACTTGAAGCCTCCTATCAGTAATCTGGTTCCGGCTGGGCACCTGAATTTTGTTTTGGAGAAGCTGACCCTTCCTCCTTTTGAGCCAGCCCCATCTTGCAAGCTACGCTTTCTGTCATGGAAAGCATTGTTTCTAGTTGCCATTTACTTCTGCTTGAAGAATTTCAGAGGTTCAGGCTGTCATGTGTGAGCAGCCTTATTTGATTTTACACAGGGATAGGGTCTCCTTGCGTATTAACCATAAGTTTCTGCCTGAGGTGGTGTCTGAGTTTACCCTAAATCAATCCATCCACCTGCCTGTTTATTATCCAGAGCATGCCAATCCAGTGGAAGCATTGCTCCATACTTTGGATATGCATAGAATTTTGCATTACTATATACACCGTACGGAGGACTGCAGGAAGTCCTCCTAGTTTGTTTCTTTCGCCCCGGCAGAGAGGGTGCTCCAGTTTCGAAACGGTGCTTGTCCAAGTGGTTGGTCAACTGTATTATTATTTTTTGTTACAGGAACTACGATAAGGAACTTCCCAGGGTGGTTAAAGGCCTTTCCACCAGGGGTATGGCCACTTCCATTGCCTGTTTCAGGGGTGTGTCTGCAGCCGAGATTTGCACTGCTGCCACTTGGAGTACTGTTCACACTTTCACCAAGCACTACAGCCTGGACATTGTTTCCAGAGGAAGGGCAGGTTATGGTCTTGCTGTGCTTCAGGGCCTTCTTTCTTAGGCCTCTGGCCTTCTGCCACCCAGACTGTCCTTGCTTGCAGCACTGCTTGGGACTCATTCCTTATGTGTGACCTGATGACAGAGATATCCCCGAAAAAGATAGAAGAGTTACACAAGAACTTACCGTAACAGTAGATCTTCAAGGGAATCTCTGTCATCAGGTCATGCCATCCCTGGGACTCCTGTCTCTCATGGCCTTCGGCTAGGGAAAGAACTGAGGAGGGAGCAAAACCACCCATGGTTTTATAGGCTAGGTGATGTTGGAGCCTGACGTCAGCATGGGCTGCCCCTAATAGACTGCTGCAGAAAAAGCTTCTATGGGATCCTAATGGCGGAGTTTCTTAGGTGTGACCTGATGACAAAGATCTACTGTTATGGTAAGTTGTTGCGTAACTGTTCTTTCTATGAGTGGTATACACTTCAAAGCGACACAACCCATCCCGCCTCCCCTGGCAAGCGGCACATGGATCCCTGCTTCCAGCGTGCAAAGATCTGACATTACAGGGTGGAGCTAGAGGATATACCACCTGGGTGGTGGGAGTAGCTTAGCTTAAAGGCATCTGATGATTTGGCAGTTCCACAGAGTATGGAGGTGAACTGTATGCCACTCCTAGAACAACGGTTACAGGTGAGTAACCTATCTTTCTAGGGGCTTGGATATGGTTCACTTATCCACACAATGGCAGTTCCACCAGAAGTTCTGATTCATCAGAATGTCTTTTAAGTATATCCTCCAGCTCCACCTCATGACGTCAGAGCTTCCTTTCTGGTGGAAGAGTTCATTCTCCTCCTTCGCAGCTCTGTGTGATGTAGGGCTTAAAGTGTGCCAGTTGCAAACTTTGATCGTTTTTTTCTTCAAGTTCTGAGTTTTACTACTTTCCTCAGTCCTTCTCCTGTTGTCAGTGATGGGAGATGGAACGCAAAGAAGTGAAGCAAGCACCCAGCTTCAAGAAGTGTGTCACGTGCCAGCAGAAGAGGTCACAGATGGACCCACATGTGTTGTGCCTTTACTGCCTAGGGACCGCACACTTTGCGGGTTGTGGCCTGTGCCAGCCAATGTTTTCTGCTTCTTAGAGGGTCACAAGGCTTGTCTTCTTTTTGGCCAGTCGGCCAGTCAAGATCCTAAACTGTGGCCCTAGGCAGTCTCCACTGTGACAGGGTCTGCATCTCAATTCACAACCGTGGAAGAAGTGGCAGAAAAGGCAACAGCAGGCATCTCTTCAGCCTCAGCACTGCTCTCTGCAGGGTCCAGCATTGGAGCACCCATCACAGGAGAATTTCATGCGATACACTGGGCCCTCCAGACCTTAATGGAGAACCCTGCCACCATAAGAACCACAGAAAGCACCGTCGGTCATGGAACTGGAAGAGATCATACTTCTCGACTTCCCTGACTGCTGGAAACTTGTCACGTACTCAGCTTCGACTGAGCCAGAATTGGTCAAGGGGCAGGTCACCAGCTCCTTTGTGCCCTCGTCGGGCTTGATGACCTCGACATCTGTCGATGAGGTAGTCAAGTTTTTCCACAACCGGGTTGACCAGTTATCGGAGGGGATCAATGAGGAGTCGATTTCCAAGACCCTGGTCTTCCCTGTCCTCACCCAGGAGGACAAGGAGCAGTCGGTGTCCCTGGTCGCTACCATGCGGGAACAGCTTCCACTGGAGGTCATGCAGCTGAAGCTGGTGCATGTTATTTATTCAGCAGCTTCTCCTCAACATCGGCCCCCAGGTTGAGGTCAAGGCACTCTTTATGCTCTCAATCTGCTCGATCAGGAGGCATCACTATTAATGCTCCTTATCCTCAGATGACAAGATGCTCCGCTGGCATATGCAGCTGTGCTATGAGGAGCTTCTTTGGCAACACTGGGCCTTGGCGGAGCAGGGTAGGGCTCTACCCCAACCCCAATGGTCAACTGGCTGGTGCCAGTCTAGCCCAAGCCAGTCCTTCAGAGACAGCCATCACTAATTCCTGTCTCACCACCCTTGGAACCGCCTCCACAGCAACATTTGTGGGGAGCCCTGACCAAGGACTCCTGTACTGTGACCAGCTTACCAGGCCACCAATCAGTGGCAATCACCTAGTTGAACAACTCTTGGGTGGTCCACAGTGATAAACAGCTGAGGGCTGTCTTTGACAAGTCCTCCGACGACTCCAGTGGATCCTCCATGCAGTCATCAAGGACGTATACTTTTGACTGAGAGTCGGTCAAGGAATTGACCACCGACCACAGGCTGGTGTCATTTGTGGCTCATCTCCGACTTATGGCTGGATCAATGAATGTCCCTCTGGAGCTGGTTCAGAAAGGGCTAAATGCCCTTTACTGACATCCTGGATAGGGACAAATCCACAGGGGATGTCTTTCCCATGACTGAGGCCATTATGGAACTGGCCCTGGAGCTTTAGCAGGATCCAGTATCTTGTCTGGTGCCCGCAGCCCATATGGTCAACAAATATGCACTCCCTACTGGGTCTCTATCCAGGTTCTCAGATCACCCTTCAGCTGAGGGTCTGGTTTTGGACTTAGTCTTCTGGAAATCTGGAAGCACAGGGATGTGGAAATGCCCCCTCCCCGACAAGGAATTGAAGAAGCTTGTCCATGTGGCCAAGAAGGTCTGTGCTGCTTTCTCACTTGGTCTCTGTCAGGTGAGCTGTACCTTGATGGTGACTCACTTTGGTCACTCCCTGCTGTGAGTGCTGGACACTGTCCTCCCTTACCTTCTTGGACATGAGCAACTCCTAATCTTCATCGAGGATATCTCTTGCAGCAAGCCACACCTTTGGAACCATAGCCCTCAGGCAGTAGGATGACACTGAAACATTTTGACTAGCAGTCTGCTGGAGCCACCCAATATAACAACATCAGCCGACACTGCCACTCCTTTATATAAGTGGGTGTCCCCACACCCTATTCTGTTCTTTTCTTACCGTCGACCAGTGCACATCAGACTCCTCGGAGACACACCACTTCAGTCAACTGCCAAAACTTCTTTACTTTTCTGTTTTGTTATTTTTCTCACCCTAGTTCATCTAATCACTTTATTTTAAAATGATTCTTTCATTTGGTGGTGTATGCCGACCACTTCTTCTAAACTTTTCTGTCTCTGCCTTCCCTTATCTGGGTGATTGGTTGCTCAAAGCACCATCCAGGGACCTGTTGATCCAGGCTTTGCAATGGTGGATGGAACCCAGCAACCAGTTTCCCTTCCTCCTTCCTTCCCCCCCCTCAGCAGATCGTCATGACAGATGCCTTGGGGTCAGGCTGGGGGGCTCATCTGGGGTCCCATCAGACTCAAAGGACTTTGTCTTCGGTGGAGACTACCCTCAACATCCTGGAAGTGAGGGCAGTTCTGTATGCCCTTCAAGCCTTCCAGACCAACTTATCCTCGAGACATCTGCTGGTCCAAACAGACAACACCAGTGTTGTCCATAACGTCAACAAAATAGAGGGGGATTCACTCGTACCCGCTGTGTTAGGAAACGATGAGGGTCTGGTCCTGGGCTCTAGAACACAGCCTAGAATTATCAGTCGTCCATGTTCCAGGCATGCAAAAATGCCCTGGCAGACAGTCTCAGTTGCTTGCAGTCCAGGATGCAAGAGTGGGTGCTGCTGACCTCAGTCGTAGAAGACCTGCTTGAGAGGTGGGGCTGTCCAGAGTTTGACCTTTTTGCATCCCCACTCAATGCAGCACTGCTGCTTTTCTGCTGTCTCGCTCCAGGGCCTGGTGTTTCCTGGCAAGACGCATTGTCCCTCTCCTGGAAAAGGAAGTTCCTCTATCCCTTCCCCTCCCTAACTTAGAGAGTTCTGATCAAGCTTCAGATGGAAGGAGCCACCTGATCCTCGTAGCCCTCTTCTGGCCTCATCAAATCTGGTTCACTTTACTACAGCAGTTGGCAGTGGAACCCCCTGTATCTCTGTGCCCTGGCTTGCTCTCATAGGGCAGGGCATTGTAGTCCATCCAGACTTCATGTCTCTTCATCTTCATGCACGGCTCATGAACATGTAGCCATTACTAGATTTGGAGTTTCCCAGAAGGTGGCTGATGTCCTGGTGGTCGCCAGAAAACCCTCCACCAGGGCCACTTGTTCCATGAAGTTGAAGAGCTTTGCTCTATGGTCTGCTTCCTATCACCTGGATCCTTTCACTTGTCCTGTGAATCAGATTCTGGAGTACCTGCACTCCCTCTTCGATGATGGACTGCAGTACTCCTCCATTAACAATTTTGACCTCCACATACCTGTCGATGGCCATACAGTGGCCCAGTTGGATGGGTCCCATACGTTTTTTAAAGACATCCTACACTTGAAGCCTCCCATCTGCAATCCAGCCCCTCCGTGGGATCTGAATTTTGTGTTAGAAAAGCTTACTATGGCTCCATTTGAGCCAGCCATGACTTGCGGGCTATGCTTTCCGTCATGGAAAGCGTTGTTTTTAATTGCTGTTTCGCTCAGAGGATTTCTGAGCTTCAGGCTCTCTTGTGAGCCTCCTTATTTGAATTTCCACAAAGACAGGGTATCTTTGCATACCAGTCCTAAGTTTTTGCCTAAGGTGGTGTCTGAGTTTACTTTAAATCAGTCCATCCACCTGCCTGTGTATTATCTGGAGCATGCCAGTCCAGAGGAAGCACTGCTCCGTACCGTAGATGTACATAGAATACTCAGGTATTATGTTCACTGTATGAAGGATGTTAGAAAGTCCACACAGCTGTTTGTTTCTTTTGCACCTGGGAAAAAGGCTGTTCCAGTTTCGAAGCAGTGCTTGTCCAAGTGGTTGACCAACTGCATTAATTTTTGTTATAGGAAGTACAGTAAAGAACTTCCTGGCACTGTGCGTGGCCACTCAACTTGGGGAGTGGCTACTTCTACCGCTTGTTTCAGGAATGTTGCAGCTGCTAACTGGAGTACAACCTACACTTTCACAAGACACTACAGTCTGGATATTGTTTCCAGAACAAGGGCAGGTTTTGGCCTACCTGTGCTACAAGGCCTCCTTTCTTAGGCCTGTAGTTTCCAGCCACTCTGACTGTCCCTCTGCCGGTACTGCTTGGGACTCGTTCCAAAGGTGTGGCTTGCTGCAAGAGATATCCTCAATGAAGATAGTGCAGTTACGTAAGAATTTACCGTAAAAGTAGATCTTTGAATTTCTTGCAGCAAGCCATGCCGTCCCTCCGTCCATCTCTCTTTAGCCTCTGTGTCTGTCTCCTTCTCCAGAGTACTTTGCTTGCTCTCTCTCATTTTTCAATGGCGGGAACCTCTGCCCTGCTTTGGTTCCTTCAGCAGACATCCTTTATGTTTGGTCTCTGATTGGGGAACTGAAGAGGACATGGGGTTGTCCACGTGTATACATATATGAGTAGCAGTGTCTCAGCTGACATCATCATAGTGGGTGGCCCCAGTAAACTGCTAGCTAAAAAATTTCTGTGTGGTTCTAGTGCCTGACGGTTATGGTTCCAAAGGTGTGGCTTGCTGCAAGATATTCTCTCGAAGATCTACTGTTCTGATAAGTTCTTACATAATTGCATTTGCTTGTTGCAGTGCATCACAGGGCCTGGCTGAGGCGCTCCATCTTTACGGCAGATATTCAGCATAAGTTGGACAATGGCCCTTTCTTGAGCACTGACCTCTTTGGCCTGGGGATGGACAGTCATGTCACTCAGATTAGAAGGCCAGTGCCATGCTGGACTTTGTGGCTTCATCCAAGAAAGGACCTAAAGGCCCCGAAACCGAAAAAGAAGGCCTTTCAGGTTCGGTCATTTCAGCCTTGGCAGCAGCAGCCCCAGCAGGAGCAATTCCAGGCCTGGTGCTCCAAGGCCTAGTTCTCTGGCCAGGGGCCAGAAAGAGACGGGGTTAGGGGAAGTAGTGCTCCTCCCACGGTAGCAGCCGGTGCCCCTTCCAAAGCTGCCCAGTGATGGATCAGGAGCAGCTACCTCCCTGTTGGGGGGGGGGGGTTGGCTTCACCACTCCTGGCCTCACTGGTCCATCATTACTGCTGACAGGTGGGTTCTTGAGGTGGTAGGCAGAAGGTTGCTGCTCTACTTCGAGGCACTCCCACAGTACTGATCCCACACTCCAAGGGAGCCCTCTGTGTTACAGAACACATCCACCCTCACGGAGGGCTTTGCTTAGCTCCTTGTGAAAGGAGTCATAGCCCATGTCCCAAATTCCCTGGCAAGTCGGGTATGTATCCAGGTACCTCCTGGCCCCGAAACAGATGGGGGTTCTGGCATCCCATACTGGATCTGCACAATCTAAATCACTCCATATGAAAGTGCAAGTTAAGGATGGTCACTCAGAACTGGATTATACCATCCCTCGAGCAGGGCATGTGGTTCTACTCCTTGGACCTCCAGGACATGTTCTTCCTCATCGCAGTCTTCCATCCCACTGGCAGTACCTCCGGTTCCGTGCAGAAGGAGTGCTCTGTCAGTTCCAGGTCATGACATTCAGCCTCTCATCCACACCCAGGGTCTTCATCAAGTGCATGGCAGTGGTGGCAGTCTTATTTATTTATGACTTTCATAACCGGGTAAGTACACTGATCCCAGCAATCGTTTTCAAGCATGACCCGGGCCACGACAGTGGTGCAGGAGCAAGCAAGTACATTGTACATAGACCATAAAGGCAGGTTACACAAAGATGTCCAAAAATGAGAAAGAATGATACAGCAACAGTCGTCATAATAGTAATAATAAAATCAAACTTAGGTACTGAAAACATAGTACATAATATAGAGAATAAAGTATGGGGTGGTGTGTGTAACGAGATTTTACACACACCCGAGGAGTTGGATGGCATATAAACCCGTTTATCCAGGCATCCAACCTCGAGGGTGTGTGTAAAATTTGAGTTTACACACACCACCCCATATTTTATTTTATGTAATTGCTGGGTTAGGCTTTTTCGCCACAGCCAATTATATAAAATAAATGGTCTGGTGAGGCTGCGGTCTGGATGATGTTTAGCCAAGTCCTCGGTCGCTTAGCAGCAGTTTACTTTTTCTTGTTTTGTTGTCCCCTTTATGGTGTGATTTTTGTTAGGAAGTTTTTTTTTTTTAAATAGCTACTTACTGCCTAGAGATAGTGGTGGCAGTGTGGTTTCGACCAACGAAGAAATCTGGTGGTGAGCGGTGAAAACCTGAAAGAGCTATAGGTTGGGCATTCGCATAGTGAGGGAAACCATGCGTGTGTGTGCCGTTACAAACGCACCTTTATAATGGCAAATTACACCACGGTTTCCCTATGGGAAAAAGCTAACCCAGTTATTGTAAGTAAGTTAAGAACAGTAGACAATACAAGGTGAAGGTAACTAGGGCAGACATAACTAGGGTGAGAGGGGTAGTGCTAGGAGAGGGAGGGTAGGCAGGGACGATGGCTAGGAATGGACTTGAGAGAACAGCAGAGTTCAGAAGTAGATACTGCATCCTGGATACAGTATCCTGCAATACAAGGGCATCAGGCTTTATCCTTACCTGGACGGCTGACTGATAGCCAGGTCATCCATGGAGCAGTCCAGGAATCTGGTCCTGCACACCTGCAGAAACTTGGGCCTCTTGGTCAACCCAGCCAAGTCTGAACTGATCCCCTAACAGGTGATTCACTTTATCGGGGCAAAGCTAGACTCCCTACAGGCTAAGGCCCACCTCCCTGCAGATCGGGCACTGGACCACCTTACCTCCTTTGCCTGATCATGTCAAGTTGGG
Organism: Neoceratodus forsteri; assembly: GCA_016271365.2. Lineage (NCBI taxonomy): Eukaryota > Metazoa > Chordata > Ceratodontiformes > Ceratodontidae > Neoceratodus > Neoceratodus forsteri. Next base: position 380,975,713 of record CM028134.1, on the reverse strand, counting down.
TGCTCGTGCCCTGCCCGGAACTTCCTGTGGCTGCTGTGATACATGGCATCTTGCATCAGCATGGTCTGATGGACCTACTGACAGATGCGGCACCTGCAGTAGGAGTTAGGCCGTCAGTGGTCTCAGCTCCTGGGACACTTCGACCAGCCAGTAACAGTGACCCAGCTGATGCGGGATGTCACCCAGTGATGGCTGATCCCAGATCATCTGGAGGAAAGAGTCCCATTTGCCAATCCAGAACCAACCGTCACACGACAGACACCTCCCTGAGGGAATGGGAAGCACCCCTGGGAGACCACAGGGCCCATGGGTTCTGGACGCCCAGGGAGTCCAGTCACCCCATCAGCCTGCAGGAAGTTCGTGCAGTGCAACTAGCTTTAACAGAATTCACTCCTTTAGTCTGAGTCAGGTAATGCAAGTCCAGACAAACAACACCACGACCATGTTCTACATGAACAGGCAGGGCGGCAGGCACTCCTTTCTCTTGTGTCAGGAGGCCCTCCACACCTGGACCCTCATGTGCAGCCTGGGTGCAGATCCACTAGCAATCCATGTCACTGGAGCAATCAGCTGGCAGGCACTCTACAGCCAGGTGGGCAAGATGTCGCACAAGTGGTCTCTGCATCAGGAAGTGGTAAGCCACCTGTTCTCCCTGTGGGAAACACCTCTGGTGGACCTGTTTTCCTTCTGGGAGAATGCCAGACTGAGGCTGTTTTGTGTCTGCCCCCCACTGTCCAGGACACTGGTGGGGGATGCCTTCTCCAGGCCCTGTACACTAGGTCTCCTATATGCCTTTTCTCCTTTCCCCCCGATCCACAAGGTGATGGACAAGGCACAGATGATCCTGATAGTTCTAGACTGGCCATGCTAGTTCTAGTACCCCGGATCTCCTCAGCATCAGCTGCAGGTCTCCGTGGTGGTTGCCTCTTCGCCCAGATCTGCTGACCAGAAAACAGGAGAAGGTCCTGCATCTGGACCATCATTCCCTGTGCCTGACAGTGTAGTTCCTGAGCGGCTCGAGTTCTAGGCTTTGAGTCTTTCAGAGAACATGCTCCACATTGTGGAGGCCACCCAAAAAGAGTCGACATGCCGATGCTACACCTTTAAATGGAAAAGATTTTCCATTTGCTGTCAGGACAAGGAACCTAATCCCCCTGGCCTGCCCTGTGGCTAATATCCTTGAGTAACTTTGGTCCCTCTCCCCAGCTGGGTCTGCAAGCAATAACCGCGAAGGTGCACCTCACTGCCATCTCTGCATACCCAGTGCAGGCTGGTATGCTAATGATGGCCCAGGAGAAGGTGGTCAGGTGCTTTTTTTAAAGGCCTGGACCACCTGTCCTCTCCGGTGCATGAACTACCTCCACCTTGGGACTTATTGCTGGTGTTGGCCATGCTTATGGGCAAGCCTTTTAAGACTATGTACAGGCATCAGATGTCACCTGCTGTGGAAGATGGCCTTCTTAGTGGCTATCACATCAGCTAGATGGATCGATGAGCTCTCCGTAGTTGGTCTTCCACAGGGATACGGTAGTCCTTTGTCTCCACCTGAAATTCCTCCCGAAAGTTACATCGGAACTCCACTCTGACCAAGTGATGAACCTTCAGGTATATTTTATGAACCCTTCTTTGGAGGCTGACCACAGGCTCCATACTCTGGACCTGCAGTGGGCGCTCCCAAATTATGTGGCATACGACTGGAGTTTGGGGTGAAGCTCACCAGCTCTTTGTCACATACGCTGAAGTGTATGGCCCTCCATACCTGCCTGGCAGACCGGCAGCTAGGCAGAGGATTAGCAGGTGGATTACATCCTGCATCAACCTCTGCTATAGGTTGGCTGAAAGGGAGCCTCCCTTAGGGCTCAGGACTCATTCCACCAGATATACTGCTGCCTCGGTGTCTGCCTCCATGGACATTCCTATCTAAGAGATCTGCAGGGCTGCCACCTGGAAGTCAGTGTACACCTACATCTTCCATTACACCATCAACCTGGAGTCTTGTCGGGATGCTGCTTTTGAGACCTCAGTCCTCTAATCCCTGTTTGCCAAGTAGGGGTGCGCGCCTTGCCCCCTCCTCCCAGAGAACTGCTGGAAGTCTGCCATTGCACGGATAAGTGAACCATATCCATGCCCCTTTTAGAAAAATAGGTTACTCACCTGTAACCATAGTTCTTGGAGTGGTATATGGTTCACATCCACACCACCCACCCTACCTCCCCTGGCAAGTGGCACACAGATCCCTACTTCCAGCATGCAAGATCTGACGTGATAGGATGGAGCCAGAGGATATACTGTCCAGGTGGTGGGAGGAGCTTAGCTTAAAGACAGCGTGAGTTTACAAAAGGAAGGTCATGTCAAACTAATTTCATAGATTTCTTTGACTGGGTAACCAGAGTGGTGGACCAAGGGAGAGCAGTTGATGTCACCTACCTTGACTTCAGCAAAGCTTTCGATGCTGTTCCACATAGAAGATTGATTAATAAGCTGGGTAGGCTTGGGGTGGGTCAGAAGTTGGTCAGCTGGGTGGCAAACTGGTTGACAGGATGAAAACAGAGAGTGGTGGTAAATGGTATACAGTCAGAAGAGATGCAAGTCACAAGTGGGGAATCTCAGGGATCAGTCCTGGGGCCAGTCCTCTTCAGTATCTTCATCAGTGACATTGCAGATGGAATGGAGGGTAAGGTTTGTCTGTTTGCAGGTGACACCAAGATCTGCAATAGAGTAGATGATCCAGATGGGGTGGGCAGAACGAGAAGAGATCTGGATAAACTAGCAAAATGGTCGGAAGAGTGACAATTGGGGTTTAACGCAAAGAAGTGCAAGATCAAGCACATAGAGAAGAGAAACCCTGAAGCCTCCTGTAGGCTGGGAGGGGAGTTGCTGGCAGTCACAAGGGAAGAAAGAGACTTGGGCATCATCATCACAGATGACCTGAAATCATCCAAGCAGACCACTAAAGCAGTAGGTAAGGCTAGGGGGATGTTGGGGTGTATTAGTAGGGGTATCGCAAGTCGGAAGAGGGAGATAATAATCCCTCTTTAGAAGACACTGGTTAGGCCCCATCTGGAGTACTGCGTGCAGTACTGGAGGCCGCACCTTCACAAGGACATTAACCAAATTGAGGCAGTCCAGAGAAGAGCAATCAAAATGGTGCAGGGACTGCATCAGAAAACATACAAGGACAGATTAACGGAGCTCAATATGTATACCCTAGAGCAAAGGAGAGAGAGAGAGAGAGGTGATATGGTCGAAACATTCAAATACCTTAAGGACATTAACAAGGTGAAGAGTCTAACATGTTTCAGTGTAACAAAAATAGCAGGACAAGAGAACACAGAATGAGATTAGAGGGAGGCCGATTACTAGGTAATGTGAGGAGGTTCTTTTTCACCAAAAGGGTGGTGGATGCATGGAATGGTCTACCTCAGGAAGTGGTGGATATGAATACAGTGCAGGACTTAAAACAGGCATGGGATAGGCATAAGGGAGCAATACAGATGTGTATGAATAGATAGGCCATTGACAGAGCAAAGGCCAATGGCACATTCATAAGGTGGAAAAAGAAATGGGCAGACTGGATGGGCCTTGTGGTCCTTATCTGCCATTAACTTCTATGTAAAGACGTTCCGATGAATCGGCACTTTTGGGGAACTGCCATTGTGTAGATGTGAAGCATATACCATTATTGAGAATTGCAGTTACAGGTAAGTAACCTATTTTTTTTTCTATACCACCACTCCAGCAAATGCCACCTCCTGTCCCCCAGCAACTGTGCCAGTTTTTTTTTACTTACAGTAGTCATCCATTAGCCCCCGTGGTGGAGTCAGTGGGGGTGACAGCAAACCCCCTCTGGAGACCAAATCCAGTGTGTAGACCAGGAGCCCAGTCGATAGAGTGGGACTTGCAAGGAGAAGGTGTCATCCTGCCTCCACTGGCTTTTTATTATTTTTGTCCCTCCTCACAGAAAGCAGCATGAACATGTGCTCGCATGGACGTAATGGGCATGTGTGGTAGTGAGCCAACTGACACTCCCACTGCCGTCCCATGTTGCTGTTCCACCTGTGGTCCTCTGATGGCATTAGTGCAGCGGGAACAGATGACCTCCCACTCTGGAGGAGGCGAGCATCCACTGGGATCCTCAAGCCTCCCCTCCGATCTTCCAGCACTCTGGGCTTGTTCCTGAACCCGAGTCGCTGGAGTCATGAGCAGTAGTGCTACCATTACACAGGTGGGCCAGCCTGTGTGCCCACCTTCCTGATGATTTCTTCAAGGGGGAGGAAATTTCGCAGTTCACTTTGGGAAAGGAAGCATCACAATGAGAGGAAGGGGTCTTTTATTTTACGTCTTTCCTGCTGGTTTTTTCCATACCAATGTTTATTACTTTTCAACAGATGTCCCACGTCTGGTTCTCTGCGGTAACATCCCATCCCTATCTCCTACCTTTATCTGCTACAGAGTCTTGCCACAACTTGACCCCCCTCACCCCCTTCTGATGGAGTTACCCGGGAGGCTTCTCTTTCAAGCAAAGATGGATCAGGCAGGGCAGGCGCAGGGTCAAAAAATGGTGGTACTGTCATACAGACAGTCACCTTTTTTCTCTAGATGCGCCCTTTGATACCTGTGCCTCCGTCTTTCTCTAGTTGCATGCAGAGCCTGTCCAATGCTTGATACTCATGCAGAAAGAATCTTCCTGAAGGACCTACTGTCAGAAAGCTGCAGTGGAGAAACATATCACTAGCCCACCCTTCCGCTGGGACAGTGCTCTCGGTAGCCAATTCTAGATTACGAGCATCCTGGTTCATTTCTGAACAGAGGTGGCCAGCATGGCAACATAGTGCCCTGTCACTGGGCCTTTAGAAACCCTTTTCCCTCTTTTTAATTTTTTTTTTTTTTTGCACTTAGTATTGCATTTACTGTACTTTCTCCGACGACTCCAACTGGCCCCCTTCAGCCCTACCGCTCCACCTAGCCCCATCACCCACCTTCCGTGGGACTTAACCATGCCTCTCCCATGTTCCCCCTGTGGATAACCCCCCCATGGGTAGGGCCATCTGGGTGAGGTACCCCTATGTCTCCAGAGTGAGCCCAGACAGCAGTGTGGGACCTGTGGCAGAGCAACGGGCGCATCCTGTGCGGTTGGGGATTTTCTTTGATTACATCCCCTTCCTTCGAGTGTCTCGAAGTGTAGAACTGACATCACAACATCAGAACACCAACGCTTCCCACCTTGTGCACTGGCTCCACGCATTTGCTGCCACCCGTGGTCACCCAGGTGGCACTGTAACAGCAGGAAACCAGGAACCCCCCCCCCCGAGGAGGCAAGTGGCCATGGGACACTTGGCCATCCTCCTCTGGCTGGCCCTCCAGCAGCCCAAGCTCGTTCTCGAACCTGGGTTGCTGGCATCACATGTGGTAGTGCTACCGCTGTGCTGGCGGGCCGGCTTAATTGCCTTTTTTTATTTTGTAATCATGGTTGTTCACTCTTGGATGCCTACTGGCCCTCATTAGCTCCAGACCTCCCAGCTGCATCATCCACCTTCTCCTGGACCAACCCCTTTATCTACTAAGACTCCCATGGCAGAGCTAGTCAGGCCCTTCTGGAGCACAACCCAGAATCTGGAGGAGTGGCCCTGTGAAGGACCGGAGCACCATCCTGTTGATCGTGTAATGAAACACTGCACATGAATATCACCATCTGATGGCAGCCCTCCCCAAGCTGACTTGCCTTCTCTCAGGGGTAAATAAAGTACAGGAGGAAAGTATTTTTCAAAAAAAAAAAGGGGTGCATAATAACAAAGGGACGTACTATTAAGTTGGGGGGGGGGTAGATCCAGGAGAGATACGAGGAAGTATTTATTTACATAAAGAGTGAGGGATTCCTGGGACAGACTACCAGCCAAGGTTGTGGGGGTGAAAACAGTGATGGGGTTCAAGAATGCATGGGATAGTCATAAGGGAATCTTAGTGGAAAAGAATTGAGGAGGGAGAAAGAGCCTGGGATCAAGTAAGGTCTACGGTAATACTTTAAGTAGGGAAAAATGGGTACGCTGGCTGGGCCAGAGCAGTCCTCATTTGCCTAAAAATTCTATGTTCTCTGCTGTGCTGCCACCCAGCTGGCAGACAGACAGCTGACCAACCAGTCTCTGCTCCCCAAGAGGGGAGAGCAGTTTGTGGGACCGTCTTGTCGTCTCCCTGCTGACCAGCCCCTATATAACCGAGTCTGATGCTGAATCCAGATCACTGGTTTGGCACGCAATAGTTTTGTCACCGGGTTACAACAGAGTCAGTGTTGGCACATCACTTAACTGCACAGTGCATCAGTACACCCAGCTACACAACTAGGTAGAAACAGGATGCTGTGCCTCAGTCAGGATATCCTGGTCCATGCAATCAAAATAAAATCTGATTAGTGCAAATTGAGATTTTGTTGCTCAATCTGGGTGCAGCAATATCAGGCCACAGCATTACTCTGCTTATTGAATAGCAAGGGTATAGTGATGAATTAAAAAAGCTGTAAAAAAATGGATGGTTAAATAGGTGTGTCGATATTTTCCTTGACCACACAGTTACTAACTAGTACCAATATTACAAACCCTACTGCATGACTCGTTTCTTTACAGTACTGTACTATACTGCGGAAACTCCAAACCATGTAAGGCATACACACTCCTGTCATAAGAATAAAGGAATCGGGCCTAGTGGCGCTGAGGTGCTTGACGCCTTACCTTGCGCTATGCCGGTGACCCGGGTTCAGGAATGACCTTGGGTCACCGGGGTGCCGGCACCAGGGGGGTTGGGGGATGGGAGCAGGATTGAGCAGTAGTTCTCCTCTCCCACGAAGGGGTGTCACCCACCCATAGTCCCGCTGTCACCGGATGGAAGTCTGGTGATAGGCGCAGGTGGTCAACCGGGTGACTGGTAGGGTGGGGCGTCCCGTAGGCATGCCTCCACACGCATACGTCACATTGGGAATGCATGGGATTGGGGAGAGAAAAACAGAAAATGCTAGGGTTTGACAGGACCCATGATGGCCCAATCGCTCCAGTGAGTCCGCCCCCGCCACCAGATCTGACAGCACCTCCCATCCTGGCCCTGTCGCAGAGGAACCTCGGGGTGGACAAGCTGGGGATTATGGCCAGAGGATGTACCCCTCCAAGGGAGGGGTCAATGCCCCTGTCGAGCCTGCAAGGGGGGAGGAGAGTATAAAATACATATGGGGGGGGGAGAATAAAGGAATCGGGGGAATCATGTGATGCATTTACTTAACTATTATAAACATAAATATTTTCACAATTTATATTTAGTGCCCCATGAAATTCACAGGCACATATGAAACACTTTCACGTCAGTCATGGTAAGAATGACAAATTTCACAGGGTGCCTAAACAACATATAAACACAGAGGAAGGGATAGCAAAAGTAATATTTTTGGGGGGAGGGTCTTAACTGCTTATTAATACATACTGTAATACAGGTTTTCAAACAACATGAAGTCTTGCTATATTCAGACATAATGCAGTTAGCCCCAGCACTTGAACTGCCCTGGAGAGGAAAGAGTTAACTCTATGCAGAAGCATAGAACGTTGAGCTCGAGTTCAGTTTTCAAACCTCTGTCTGTGGTACTTCCCAGTGTAACCATCAGATTCTTTACTCCGCCTAACAGTGAAGTTGCTCCGGAGATTTCCTCTGCTCGGTTCGGTAAAAGTAAAGCATTCGGTTTATTCACATAATTTTTTGTTATTTTTGGATTTCCAGCCTCTGTCTACGGTACAGGCAGTATGTAGATAGGTAGTGACTGTGTTTTATTTTGTTGAAAAAGTGGAAATTGTTCTTTTCTTCGGTTTCTTTCCGGTCGGTCCGATTTGGAACTGACCTTGTTAAGTTTACTTTTATTTTTTTCTAGGATTAGAGTGGTGTTCCAGTACCAATCAGTTTCAAAAGAACTGGACCTTTGCTGGTTCTTTTAAAAAGCTCGTGACACAGTTTGTAACTGATCGGTTATTATATTACCTGGCTTGAAAGCTGCAATAGGGTAATTTGTTAGGTTGGTCATGTCTGAGAAACCCAGGAAGAAAATCGGTCCCACTGGGTTTCAACACTGTAGTAAGTGTGGGGAGGACTTCGCTAAGGCTGACCCCCACCTCATCTGTGTTTATTATCTGGGGTTTGACCACCTCAAGTCAGACTGCCAAATCTGTAAAAATTTTCCTAAATCCGCTCTTGATAAAAGACTGAGTAGGCTGAAGGAAAGGGAGGCCGAGAAGTCTGTAAATCCAGATGGCCATCCCGGTTCGGTTGTGGCCAAACCTGAGGAGGTGCCTAATGACCTAGGCGATACCTCCTCGGGCAAAAGGAGAGCCGACCCCAAGGGGTTGGTTCCGTCAAAGAAGAAGAGTAAGTAATCCGGTTCGGATCCTGTATCTCACTCTCCAACCACAGACGAAATAGCCAAAGCGATTAGTATTGTTCAATCGTTTAGACCGATTCTGTCCGAACCGGTACCGCCGGTTAGGCGATCAGTCGGTCAGAATCCGCTCTCCTAGATTATGATCCAGACGCTTATTATGAGGAGTAGGAGGGAGACGAAGACTATCCCGGCGATGATGATGACGATGCCCAGGGAGGTCTGAATGTGCCCATTGAACCGGACATCTCCCCAGACAGGCCCTCAGGTGTCTCTTCTCCCAGGCTCCCTGAGTCCCCTTCACATTTTTTGTTCTACAAAGAGGTGGCAGAAACCCTGCAGCTTCCCTTGGTTGAAGCTGCAGAGGAGGATGAAGAGCCTGATTTTGTGGAAATGATGGACATCCCAGAGTCCAAAAGGCTATCTTTCCCTCTTCATAAATCTTTGAGGAAACAGACCAAAAAATTTTACAAACTCCTAATTCAATATCTCCTGTGGATAAGAGAATGGACAGGAGGTATTTGTTATCAAGCTCAGCTGCAGAGTTCCTTTATAGTCACTGCAGCCATGTTGGGGTAGTGCAGGCTGCAGCCTGTGACAGGGCTAACATTCCTTTGGCTTCACACACCCCCGGATAAGGACTCCAGGAAAGAGGATGCCATGGCCAAAAAACAATATTTGGCATCCTCTTTGGGACTCAGGCAGGCTACCTATATGGCCTACACAGCCAGGTACCAGAAATCCAGATGGGTTATGGTTCTGAAACTGGCTAAATAGGCCTCTCCCCAGCTAGCCAAGGAGCTGGAGGGGGTGGCTGCTGATGGAATCGAGGCATCCAAAATGCAATTTCATGCTGCTGTGGACTCCAGTGATGTGGCATCTAGAGTCATGGCTACATCTGTGCATCTCAGAAGACATGCTTGGCTCAGATGTGCTAGCCTTTCACAGGATACCCAAATTAAGGCCATGGATTTTCCTGCAGTAGGTAACTCTCTGTTTGGGGAGCAGACAGAGGCTTACATGAACAAAATGGATGAATACAGGGCCACGTACAGGAATGCACAGGCCAAGGAAAGGCAGGCCACTCCGCACAAGCAGCAGTCTAGGGACAGGGGCAGGCCCTTTCAAAGGCCTTTTTACCAAGCCCAGGCCTCCTCTCCCTTCCCACAGAGGGGGTTCTTCAGAGGGAGGGGCAGGAGGGGGATTAGCAGGGCTGCTCCCTCCTCCTCTCAGTCTAAGGCTCCTGCCAAGCAGACACCCTGATGTGTCAGCCCGGGTCGACTCCCCATTTCCAGTAGGAGGCAGGCTGGCTTACTACTTTCAGGCCTGGAAGTCTGTGACCTCAATTCAAGTGGGTCCTGGAAGTAGTAAGCCAGGGACTGTCCCTCAGCTTCAAACAATTTCCAAAAAAGAGGGCCAAGTCTTTTCCACCTGCATCAATCTCAGAAACCCTTGCCCTAGAGACAGAGGTTTCCTCTCTTCTAGCTCTCAGAGCTATAGAGAAAGTTCCTACTTGGCACAAGGGAAAAGGACTGTACTCCAGGTACTTCTTTACCCCAAAGAAAACAGGGGAGTGGCGACCCATCCTAGACCTAAGGTATTTGAACAAACACATTTCAAAGCCCAAATTCAAAATGGTAACTCTGGGAATAATCTTTCCCTCTCTAAGGCCAAGGGATTGGCTAGCATCTCTGGACCTCAAGGATGCCTATTTCCATATTCCTATCAGGTGCTCCCATAGAAAATACCTCCGGTTCGAGTTGCCTTCAGGCCATTACCAATCCAGAGCCATGCCTTTCGGCCTAACATCAGCTCCAAGGGTGTTCACAAAGTGCCTTGCAATAGTGGCGGCTTACCTCAGAAGACAGGGTATCACCATCTTCTCATATCTGGACAACTGGCTCTTAGTAGGTCAGTCACCTTTACAGGTCAAGTCAGCTCTTCAAACTACCCAGGACCTACTCAGCTCCCTGGGGTTTCTTCTCAATCGTCCAGAGTCAATCCTCGAACCAGTTCAACTTCTCACCTTTATAAGCATAGAGTTGGACACTGTACAAGCAAAAGCCTTCCTTCCCCTGGCAAGAGTGAAGGCCCTAGTGGATCTCGCTTCCTCCTTTCGACCTAAGGTCTCCCGCCCAGCGAGACAGTTCCTGCAGCTCCTGGGCCACATGGCAGCTTCCACTGCAGTGATGCAGGGAGCAGGGTTCCTGATGAGGGACATTCAGTTTCATCTAAGGTATTTTTGGTCTCAAAAGACGGATTCACTTACCAAACTCATTCCAGTGACTCAGACTCTGGTCCAAGCTCTCCAGTGGTGGCTGGAACAGGACAACCTCAGACAAGGGGTTCCATTTCTCCCGCAAGTCCCATCACTAGTTTTAACTACGGATGCTTCTCTCCAGGGAGGGGAGCCCACCTGGGAGCCCTGACAGCTCAAGGGGTCTGGTCTCCACAGGTGTCTCTCCTTCATATCAAACTCCTGGAACTCAGGGCAGTTTTCCTAGCCCTGCAAAGCTTCTCGGATTCAGTCAAGGGCAAGGTGGTCCAAGTCAGAACGGACAACACCACCACAGTGTGGTACATCAACAAGCAGGGAAGCACTCTGTCCTCGGCCTTGAGCACAGAAGCCATGAAGCTGTGGTCTCTGGCCTATTCTCTTCAGACTTCTCTGGTAGCAGTTCACCTTCCAGGGAAGGACAACGTACTGGCAGATGCTCTGAGCAGAATTTCACAGGGACATCACGAATGGTCCCTGGATCCTCACATCCTGAAGGTCATCTTCTCCTGGTGGGCACTCTAGAGATAGATCTCTTTGCAGCATCGGACAATCATCAACTTCCTTTGTTTTGTTGCAGACCTCCAGTCCTGGGGACAGTTCCCCAGGATGCTCTCTTTTGGACTAGAAGGGCAGGTTTCTCTATGCCTTCCCTCCCTTCCCTCTGCTGTTCAGAGTTCTGATCAAGATCAGGACTCAACCCTGCACAGTGATACTGGTGGCTCCAGATTGGGCCAGACAGCCTTAGCATCCTCTACTGCTGTCCTTGTCAGTGTCACGTCCCATCTCTGCCCAGGACATACAATCTCCTGTCCTCTTCCCAAGGGTTGATTTGGTACCCCAATCTCCAGTCTCTCAATCTCAAGGCCTGGAGTTCTGGATATTCTGAAGGTCTCCAGGAAACCTTCTACTAGACAAACTTACGACTCCAAATGGAAAAGGTTCAGTATTTGGTGCTCTCAGAAAGGCATCCTGCCTGATTCTGCAGACATTTCCACAACCTTAGACTATCTAGTTCATCTGAATGGTCTAGGCCTTAGGCCTGCCACTCTGAAGGTTCATCTAGCAGTTGTCTCTGCATTCCACTCAGCAGGGGAAGGCTCCTCCCTGGCATCTAATCCTGTTTTAAGAAAGTTTTTTAAAGGTCTGGTTCACATTAACTCTCCCTTTAGGGAGCCCACTCCACCTTGGGATCTTAATCTGTGCATAGCTCAGCTTATGCAGCCACTCTTTGAACCTCTGGCTTCCGGCGAATTGAAGTACTTGACCTGGAAAATTGTGTTCGTGCTAGCAATTACTCCTGCCAGGTGGATTAGTGAGTTACAGGCTCTGTCAGTTGAACCTGACTTCATCTCCTTCCATAGGGACAAAGTGGTCCTAAGAACCAATAGGTTCTTGCCCAAAGTGGTATCGGATTTTCATCTGAACCAGTCTATATCTCTTCCTGTGTTTTTCACTAACCATTCTTCAGGTGAAAGAAGGTTACGCAGTCTGGATGTTAAGAGGGCCCTTGGCTACTACATTGAGCATACTAAAGCACGTAGAAATGACTGTCTTCAATTGTTTCTCACTTATGGTGAAGTAGGGAAAGGTAAGCCTGCCACTAAAAGAACTATTTCCAGGTGGATTGTTTCTTGTATACAATTTTGTTATGACAAGTTGGGTAGAACGCCCCCTTCAGGCCTGAGGGCTCATTCAACTAGGGGTACAGCTGCTTCTCTAGCTGCGGCCAGAGATGTACCTTTGTTCGAGATCTGTAAAGCAGCCACCTGGAAAACAGTACATACTTTCACCAAGCATTACTCCCTGGACATCCAGGCTAGGAGTGATACTGGGTTTGGCATAGCAGTACTGCAGAGCCTCTTCCCAAAGTAGATTCTGCATTCCCTCCTCCATAGGGAACCACTTGGTAGTCTGCATTATGTCTGAATACAGCAAGACGTCATGTTGTTTGAAGAAAAAATGACTCACCATAGTAATGTTGTTTCTTGTAATGGAGTCTTGCTGTATTCAGACCTCCCCGCCTCCCTCTCAGAACCTGGATTTTGGGAAGTGGGCTGCTGGAGGTACAGTGTTGCACCTCAGGGGTGTGCCTTGTACCCCTCCCCTTGGGTGGGGTAGATGTTGTTACTTTTCTGGTGTTTTATACTTAAGTATTATCATTACCTTTCCTTCTTGGGTTCTCGACTTGAGTCTTTTGGGCCCAAAAAGAATCTTTTGCCCTTTGGCTATATGTTTGAACAATTTCCATACTATAGTATATTAGTTAGTTTGCTTGTAAGAATCTGACGGTTACACTGGGAAGTACCACAGACAGAGGTTTGAAAACCGAGCTCGAGCTCAACGGTCTATGCTTCTGCATAGCGTTATCTCTTTCCTCTCCAGGGCAGTTCAAGTGCTGGGGCTAACTGCATTATGTCTGAATACAGCAAAACTCCATTAGAAGAAACAACATTACTATGGTGAGTAATTTTTTCTTACAACCTAAAGAAGCGAAAACAGCATGGCATGTGGTTTTCAACCCAATGAACAGCTAATACCAGTAAAAACGGTTATAGGATGCAGTTTGGGTTCATTGTCATGGTGAAGTCATGGGTTTCCAAGGATTTCACTAGAGGTGCCAGATGTACGAACAGCAGAAGAAGGCCATTTGGTCTATCAGGTCTGCTCTTATTGCAGGTTCCACAGCTTGAGCTAATGTCCCTGCCCTCCCTCCACATTCCTCCCATCCTCCCTATCCATGATCCTTACCTTCCCTCTATGCCTATCCCAGCCTCTCTTAAAGCTGCCCACTGTCTTCAATGAGATGACCTCTTCCGACAGCACAGTCCAAGTATCCAGCACCCTGTCTGTGAAGAAATGCTTCCTGACCTCCCTTCTAAACCTCCCACCCTCCAGCTTAAGACTGTGCCGCCTCATGTTATGGTTGCCACTCAGCTTAAAGAGACTCTCCTTATCAACCTTATTTATCCCTTTCAAGTACTTGAAGGTCCCAATCATGTCCCCTCTCTCCTGTCTTCCAGGGAGTACATGTTCAGTGCCCTCAATCTCTCCTCGTATGCCTTACCCTGCTGGCCAGCTGTCATCTTTGTAGCCTTCTTCTGGACCTTCTCCAGCAGGTTAATGTCCTTTTTGAGGTGTGGGCACCAGTACTGACCGCTATATTCAAGATGCGGCCTTACCAGTGGCATGTACAAGGGCAGTATAACCTTCTTTCTCCTACTACTGATCCCCGCACCCCCCAGCTATGCATCCCAGCATCTTGTTTGCCGCTGCTGTCTTGCACTGCGTGGAGTGCTTTAGGTCACTAGTGATCATCACTCCCAGGTCCTTCTCCTCTGATGCAGATACTCAGACTCCACCCAGTACTCTGTCCTGGGACTCTTGGCTCCAATATGCATAACTTTGTATTTCTTGGCATTGAAGGCAAGCTGCCAGACCCTGGACAACCTCCCCAGCTTTTCCAGATCTTCCTGTAGGTCCTGTATCCCTTCAGCTGTGTCCAGTCTCCCACAGAGCTTGGTGTCATCCACAAATAGGCACACTTTACCTTTAATATCATCCCCAATGTCACTGAAGACGACACTGATCTAAATCTAGATCTAGTAGCAACACCCTGCACCTTAAGCTTCTGTTGCTCACCCTTGATGAGGTAATTCATCCATTAACAAAAATCCTAAACCTCTCTCTCAGCTGTGGAAAATTCCCAGACCTATGGAAAACAGCCACCGTGACACCTGTCTATAAAAGTGGAGATAAGACGAATCACTCAAATTATCGCCCTATTTCCATACTGCCCCCACTCTCTAAGGCACTCGAGTGCATCGCGGCTGATCAACTTACCGACCACTTGGATAAATACAATATACCTTGTCCACAACAACAACACAGTTTCCAGAAAGGTCACAGCACCACCACAGCCCTTCTTGAGTTCACTGGAGCTTTGCACAAATCCCTTGACAACGGCCTTCTCCCAGGGTCCGTTTTCGTCGAACTCTCCAAGGCCTTTGATACAGTACACCATGGACTATTAATTGACCAACTACTGAATGCTGGGCTATCACCTGACTCTTCTCTCTGGTTTAAAAGCTACTTAGAAAACCGGTCGCAGAGATTAAAAATTGCGGACGCTCTTTCTGACATCCTGCCTCTTCGCTCGGGTGTCCCACAGGGATCCATACTGGGCCCTCTCCTTTTTAGCCTTTTCTTAAACTCCCTCCCTTACCACTGCTCTGAGCAGATCATACTATATGCTGATGATGCTGTTGTATTCTCCACTCACAAAGATCCTGCAACTCTTCAACACAACCTTCAACTTGGTTTCAGTTCTGTAGAGACATGGTTTCTTAATCATAGACTGGTCCTCAATGACAAGAAAACCAAATCTATGCTCTTCTGCAGCTCCCATAACCCACGCAAGCTACACCACTTGGCTATCTCCACCACCCAGGAGAATGCTCTAGATCAGGTGGGGTCCTTCAAATACTTACGGATATAACTTGACCCTAATCTCTCCTATGGACCTCATGTAGCTAATGTAGCTAGAGCTGCTAATACGTGGCTTGGTCTCCTCTACACAGACCTCACCCCAGAAGCTTTGAAGGTTGCAGTCCTGAGCTCTGTGATCTCTGTAATAGACTATGGTCTCATCATTTATGGCTCAGCCACAACCACAACACTTAGATGCCTCTCAGCTGCCTTAAATAAGGCATGTCGGCTCATCACTGGTGCTCACCGTCTCACCCACACGTGACCTGTAAACCCAGACCGGCTGGCTCCAACTATCAAACCGCATAAAGTTTCTCACCTGCTCCATGGCAGAAAAAATCTGGGGTCTCAACACCGAATTAACAAATGGTGTCTTCGGAGATCCACGCTACAGTTACTGAAAGTCCCCACTGTCACACTTCACAGGGACAACGCTCTTTTGCTTATCGAGCGCCACTCTGGTTCAGTGGCCTCAGCCCCACCATCTCCTCTGCCCCAACAACTGGTATGTTTAAAACTAGGCTCCGGGACTATCTCACTACCAACAGCTCCTGTGACTGCCCAGCTTAACCTTGTTTCTCCACTTCCCTGCCTGCTCTAGTGGTCCCCCACCCCTCCTCACTGGATTCTACCTCACATCTTGGTATACCCAGTGCTGCACTTTTCACCCTCTCCCCACCCTTCCTACATTCCTCCCCCCCATCCCTCTCCCTATGACTCTGGCACTTCTTATCTGTTGTTTATTTTCTCCGACAAATGCCGCTGACTGCCTTGCTTACAGTGCTACCCTTGAATTGTATTAATCTGTACTCTGTTTGCAATGTCCACATTGTTGTAATGTCCGTTTTGATGTTCCCCATAATTTGTATTTCTCTGACGTGGAACCTTTATAAAAGAGCCAAGGCTCAAAGGTATTTGTAATCCTAGACTTGATAAATAAATAAATACTAAAAGCAGATCAGTTTCTGACCTCTAAAACCTTGTCTACAGTAGATTTTCTTTGTTAATAATAATTTCTTTCTCTATTCTTTTTTCTAGGTGCTGTTTTTCAACCTCCCCCTAAACTGTTACCTGTGTTGGTGTTTGTCACTGCGTTGCCGTGGCCACTGTTTCCGGTCCCACATGCGAGATATTGGGAGACTGCGCACTGTACCATTTCATCTTGCTATGCTGCTGGTCCTTGCATGGCAGAGCTACTCCTGTGTCTTCCTCCTGCAGACCTACGGGGTCCTCGCCTTCTTTGTGTCCCCACTGCGAACCTGGTCCCTGCTGCTGGTGGTGTTTCTGGTCCGTAAGACCTGGACGTCCAATGATTCTCGGCTGCGAACTTACATAGCAGAAATGAAAAACTGCCAGACCTCTTAACAGCTGCTGATAGGAAGTTTGTTACTTAATACTGTGAAAGCTGCAAAGGGTCAGTGGAAGGAATAATAGTTCCATTATCCTTCAGAGACAGTATCCCCACCCCACCCCCAAAAAGCAGTATTCTCAGTGTGAAAGTTATTTAATAGGATCTCTGCTTGTACAGCTGTTGTCCTGCTGGAAGCTTTCTGAGAGATGGTACCAAGCCTGTGATGTGGGGGATTATTTAGACAGTCCCTTGTGTTTAAACAAAAAGTGCTCCAGTGCAAAGCCAGCTCTGACTAGTTGCAGATCCCTGTGAGGGCTAAGGAAAGGGTTCAGGCTGAGTAGCTACTGTATCTCTAGCAGGATCCCACAGTATGAGTTTTCCATGGAAGGTAATGTCACAGAAATGGTTCCTATAGTACAGTCTTCAGTTCATCCATTGGATAAACAGACTTCAGAGTGTTTCTTGCAAACAGTTCTAAGTTCAGTTTGCATAGTCTGTTTCCCACACAGAGGTTTCTCTTATTTTCTGCATTGTAAACCAATCTGATTTTAAATTCAAGTTCCATTTTTAAAAACAGAAGTCTTTAACATTATTTCTAATATGTTTCTTTGCACAGTTACAGCATCTGTTATTGCTGTGAGTGCCTTTCTCTAGTCCTTCATGTGCCAGAACTGCTTAGCTTCATTACAAAGTTCTCTCACCCAAAGAATTCGAGAATGTGCTGTTATAGGACCATAAGAGACAAAGTAGCTATACGTACATAGCATAAACAATATGTATTATGTAAGTAATAAGCCATGACTGGATGTGCATTATGTAAGTAATAATACCCAACAGGGTGGGCGTTATTGGGATATAATGGACCGCCCAGGGGCATAGTGAGGCCCAACGCTGCAGGCGGGGGGGCCTTATAGCCCCTGGAAGGTCCGTTATATCCCATAACGCCCACCCTGGAGGGTATTATTACACTTAGATAATTGTGTTAGGTTAGTTTTTTTTTTTTGAATAATGTTTTTATTAAAAAAAGAGTGTCAAATATTATTACAAATGAACAGAAATGTGGGTTTGTAAAATAGTCCCTTGCCACTGGAGGGTGCTGCTGTTGTTTCTTATAGGTAGGACATGACTGTGAGTGTGCTTGGTAGACTGAGTAAAATGCTACTGGCGAATGAGAAGAGGAGGGCAGGTAGGAGGACGTGCGACACTAAAGTAATTTTTTATTTAATACAGAAAACAGAAACTGAGTTTGGTGTTTCTGCTGTTTGTTTTGTGGGAGAGCGTTGTCACAATGAACGTGACTTCAGAACGGAGTGCGTGGTGAAAGGACGTAGTGTATGAGTGAAAGCGGAGCCGGCAGACTGCCTGAAATGGTGTTTGCGGGTGAGAAGCAGAGCGGAGCTGTGAGGCAGGAAAGTGTTTTAGTACAAAATATGTAATTATTTACTGTTTGGTGCTGTGGTTTGTTTTGAAGGCGAGCGAGATGAGTGAAATGAACGTGAAGTGGGCTATGTCGGCTAGCCACTCGCTTAGCGAGGAAAAAAGAAATGGCAGTGGCGAGTTCCAGAATTGGAACTTGTTTTACAGCAGGCCATTGTTAAGAAATAACGGCCCGGGTGGCAGGCTGTTTCAGCCAATCAGGAAGCGAGTTTTACTTTCACTGTTATCTAAATAATTTTAATGCATGCATCAGGAGTGTAGTAAGGCACGAAGCCAAAGACCGAGTGTCCTTATGCCCCGGGTAGTGCATTAAAATCCTAGGATACACACCCTGGATGGGCTTATTACACTTATAAAATGGCTCTAAGTAGCTGGCCCGGTGGCGCTGGACGCCTTACCTCGTGCTAGGCTGGCGATTCAGGTTCGGGAACGACCTCGGGTTGTCGGGGTGCCAGCATGGGGGGGCGGGATCAAGCAGCCTTACAGCAGCTGTGTCCTCCAGGGGGAGGTCGTGCCCCCCCCCCCCGTAGTTCCGCTGCCACCAGATGGAGGCTCGGCAGCGTAGGTGAGAAGGGGCGGTAAGTCGGGGGGTCTCAGAACACGGCGTGCATGTACCTCCACACACACATGCTCATGTCCAAGAATGGGGTCAGGGACAAAAACCCGGAGAAAAACTACAAAAATGTAAATTAAAAAATAAATAAAATGGCTTTAAGTAGATTTTGGAGGGAAGGAAAATGAGATTCGGCACCTGACCGTGCATTTAAAGAGATTTAATTCACTATCAGGTGATGTCTCTTAGTCAATGAAATTTCTAGAGTTCTTCTTGCCATTTTATAACTAAACCTATATCACATGCTTTAAGCTTCATTGTTGTCTGCTACAGAGGTATTCATGGAGAAAATTTATCATGTGCCCCCCCAATACACATTTGCTGCTATAGAATGCCCATTCTGGGTCTGTAAGTATATTAGAAGCAGCAAGGTCAAGTGACTAGGGTACTGGCTTGGGAACCGGATTAAAATCCGCTAAACTCTGGGTGCTTCAGGTCCTCCTGCTGTAAACATAGGTGAAGGCAGGACCCCACTAAAGATGAGAGATCACAACTCAGATGGGCTATCCTAGATAAATAATTTGAGAGAAAAAATGTGTAAATAGTTATATTTGGATTTATATAGCACTTTTCTTACAAGAAACACTGTTTCTCAGAGTACGTTACAAAGTACGAAATTAGATACTGGTGGCGCAGTGACAGGAGCATCCCATATTTTGAGTAAGAGTAAATCTGAGTAGGACACCAAGGATGTTCCATACATTTTCTCAGCAGTGCCATGGGATCTTTTAATTGTCATCTAGATGAACACAAGTGACAGGAAGAAAAGACCTCAACCGATACCTCATCTGAAGGGGGTTAGGTTGATGAGTGACAATGCAGTGCTGGGTGCTCTGCAGAACCCCCAGGTTCTTGCCCAAGCTGTGGATCACTTTGGCAGACTGGCTGGATATTGGGAGAAGCCCATCAGCAGATGCTTTCCTCATGTAGGGTGTTTTTTTTTTTTTGGGGGGTATGCCTGACTTGATAAGGGACTCCTTCCTGGTGGCCCAGGGGACAGCTTCCAAGTGACAGTATGGTGGAGGTGCAGAAACACCATTCCTGCCATTGTAAGAGCATATTCCTAGGGCTGTGTCCTGATGGGGCATCTAAAAATGGGGAAAACAAAAAGATTATGGCATGAGCCTCTTCTGGGGCCCTGGAGTTCAGCAGCCTTGAGAGAGGAGTGAGACACTGCTGCTGGGATAAGCCCTGCAGTCACGTGGGGTAAAAAGAGGACTGGCATCTGAAGGATATAAGCGGGAAACGCAAAAATAATAAGGAGGAAAGAAATGTTATCTGATGGACAGCATGTCTTAACAGTACAGCACCTTTAGTACAGAGCTGCAGTACCACAGCACTAGGTATGGAGCAAGGTACCTCGTGTGGGGTGAGACCCCATGACCAGGGCTACTGATTTACAGTAATTAAATAACAGAATTCCATTCTCAAGATTTGAATTTCCAGGACTGCACCCGATTACTTGTCTAATTTCCAGATTTTACCGGGATTCTACTGTCACTCTCTTTGTATGTGTATAAATAATCAGAATAAAAAAAGGCTTAATATACAGATACAATTAAGCAAAATGAAAATACTACAGAAAATAATTTAAAGGACAGTACTAGTTTTGTAGACTCCCAGATCTGCTGTAAAATGCCAAATTCTGAGAAATTTGTTGTTTTTACCAATGTGCAGACAGTCCAAATTCTGGTATCTTCCTGGGTTTTCTGTTAAAAACCAAAACCAGAGGCCTTGCCCATGACCTTGGGACTCTAGGGTGAGACTCCCAACTGAGCCATGCCTATTATTTTTTCCTTCAGGAATTCTACCTATTCACTGGTGTCCCTAATTTCAATTCAAGGCTAGGTTATTATCTTGTTTTGTGGCTAGTTTACAGTTTCATTCACTAGCCTACAATGATCGGGTTGTTATTCATTGTAAATAAGGATGCCATGCGAGTTATTTTCTTTTACCCTGCTACTGGCAAAGGTTGCACTTTAATTGAATATAGGTGTTGGTTATCCAGTGTGATTTTATAAATGGAAAAAAAAGTGGATCTCTGAGAATCAAATGAGGGTTATTTATTTTAATTGTGCTGCTGATAAATTTTATTGATTGTTTTTTTGTTTTTAAATCTCTGTGTGCTTGATACCTCTTCAGTGTGCTGCTTATATAAATGTGTTGTTTTTGGTGGAGGAGTCTCACTAGCGAATAGTGAACTGGGTAAAATTGCTGGTGAGATGTTACTGGGTTGCTATACAAGGGCCTAATACCAGAGGGACTGTTTCATGGTGGGGTGGTGGCATTTTGGAATGACACATCACCTTAAAAAAATATATATATATTGTCATATAGGCTGGCCTGATGACTCCACAGCAGAGCTCTCTACTGGCATCTAGGAACTGCAAGTTTGAACCCTAGCTCTTGCCTAAATGATATATTTATTTGATTTACAATCAATGGACTTTTTCTGTCTTTTTTTCTTCATTCCCCCTCTCTCCTAGCCCCACAGTTAGGGTCAGCATGGCCACACTCTTTGGCCAGTTGGGAGAGCCGACCATCTGACAGTGATTGCCAGTGCTGCTTCTTCTTTAAGAGGGAGAGATCAAATACTGGGTGGCTCCTGCCACCACCACCACCACCACCCCCAGCAAATGAGCTGTGTTGTCATGGTATGACATTTTGACAGTAATAACGTTCCTGTAATACGGTTGCAATTATTGTAACATCATGGTATTACTGAAGCAGTCAATTTTGTAACAATAAAAAGTCTTCTCAAACTCATGTTTTTAAGGATGTCTGATCCTCTTGTGCCAGGTCTCAATGACATAAAACAATTTTAAAGGCCTGAAACGGCAGTTATCCCAGTATCAGAAATTGCTCACAATATCAATACTGTGACTTCTGGAACTGTCATATCATGACAACCCTGTCTGTGATGGCATGTGTACCCATCTGCCTTACAAGCTGCTAGCACACTGTAATCAAGTGCATACTACATTATATAAGTGAGTGTAATGGCAGATCAGTGCACTCAGGGGAGACCACTGGGGTGTGCACAGTTCCTTCAGCACAGCTCTTTAGTCTGTGCTGTCCGAGTCCTTTGAGGCAACATCAGGCCTTACAGTTTTGCAGGGCTGATCTCAAGCGAGTCACTTGACCACCCAGTGCTCATGTCCTTCCAGCTGTGAAATTGGGCTATAGCAGGACCTTGCTGTAACTGAGTTGTTGCACCTCAGCCGGGCTCCCTTAGATAAACTGTGATATAACTAACACTAAATCTATTTCAGACTCTGCTAACGGGAACAAAATGGAGCCCAGATAAGAGCACATCTTAAAAAGAGTTGCTGTTGCTTCAAAGAAAACTTAGAAAAACATAATAATTAGGTACAACTCAGCTAGCATTCAGTACATATTCTATAGATTTCTCCTCATTATTTATTACTGAGGAAATTTGCATGGAAACACGGGCTTTATCCCTTAGAGTTCATCTGCTTCTGTAGCTGGCTCCCGACTTCAAGTCATAATCCTGTTTTGACATCGCAATCTGTTACTATGATGTCACAGGCAGTGCATTATGAGCTCAGGTAGCAAATATAGATAAACACTTCCCCCTGACGAAGACCGAGTGTCGAAGTGCTGGGGTTACTGGTGATTGCTGCCAGCTTTTTACTTCACTGGTGTAATAGGGTGGGATAAACAAACACACAGATAAGAAGAACAGTGCATAAAATAAACGCAACTTGTGTTTATAATTTTTATTTCAACAAGTCAAAATGTACAGAAATCAAAAGAAAACTGGTGTTAATCATCACACGTCAAAACAAATTAATTCTCTTTTGCAGCTTCACTCTCTCACTAGTGACAATAATTTACTGCTGGAGTGAATACCCACACACCTCCTCTCTCACCAGCAACTACTGGCCTATCTCTCTACTGCTGAATCCTTGAGCTTTTTATTCCCTTCCCCAGCATGACATCATAGACATGTGACTTTAATCAAGGAAATAATCTAATTTCTATTCTTCCTAGAACTTCCTCACTGATTTGTGAGTGGCTAGCAGAATATATACCTTTTTTGCACTTGTCTATAGCATGTACATCTCACATAGCAGGCTCTGTTTGTCAGTTTAGACCTTAATTTACAGAAAGAGGCAGAGTTTGAAGTGTAAGCCCCTTCCTGTTATGTGACTTCACACTCTTAGTCCCTATAAAGTCAGCCATTTCGTGGGCTGCCAGCCCTATAATAGGAGCTTTCCAGTATAATAGAAACATTCTGGTAAACATAACTGTTTTTATACACAACTATTTTATACAGAAAGGAAAAACATGACTAAATTCTAGAAGAAGAAGAATCTACAACTTTAGCAGGAAAAAGCAGATGAGGGGAGTTCTATCTGCTCAGAATACATAAACAGTAAAAACTATGTGTTTATTTCATACAGCAAGTCTAGTGAATAAATATAGCAATGCCCTGCAACTTTATCCTTTATTTGTGCTGTAAAAAGCTTTCCTTCTGTATACTAACAGGCATTCATTCATAACTTTATTTACCCGACGGCTGCAATTTCAGCCGACAGCTTTTCTTAGCAACCTAGCTCCTTCAGCTGTCTTCTCACTCTATTTCTGGTGAATACAGCTCTTTTATATATTTCTTTGGGCACTACAGGGCTGTACTCTCTATGCCCTTCATGTCCTATATCGTCTTTCACAATTCAGACCTTTTTTTTTTTTTTTAAAGAGTATCCGAGGAGTGGATACTACAGCAGCACTTCTGGGCTAACAGGGAGTGTAGCAATGCTCCCTAGCAGCTGTGAACAGTTGTGTGTGTCTTCAGCCGTACGGCTGCTTCCTTTTCCAAATCGCAACTAGCGGTTGTGATATTGCAGCTCTGCGGCTCCATTTCGGGGATCCTTTCCTGCGTGAACGTGCGCAGGGTCCTCTGCAAGTGTGCACACACATCGCAAGGGCTCCGGCTTGGGGATTGCTTGAATTGTAAAAATAGCGCTAAGCACTTTCTTTAAAAGAAAACATTCTTCATTTTACCATACAGGGGCACTTGAGAATATTTTTTTTTTTTTGAGAGAGCAGAAGATTTTTACAAACTTCTTTATTACCCACTGATCTTAAATGACTATATGTACTTGCTTTAAAACGGAACATCCATTTCAACTAGGGAATAATACAGTAACATGTGTACTAAGGAGTAAACTAACATATAAGGGATAGCAAAGGTAGGAGAATGTTTTTTTCAGGTTGGCCAGCCCAACAAAGAAAAGAAAAAAGAACAGTTAGAGAATAAGTGATAGATGATAGGATAGAGTGAAAGAAATATGTAAAGGAATACACATGTTATCAAACTATAGGTAGGGGAGAACCTTTATAATTGGACACCTGTTACAACCAGCATATCTTTATTTTCTAAATCCTTGTGTGAGTGTGGAACTTATTGCTGCACTGTCTATGGTTTTAAGTCTGGCTGACCTGCCCCAGCGCCCTATCCTCTATACCACCTGTGCGCGCGCTATTTTCTTGTTTTTAGATGACCACTTCAGGAGCAAAGATACCATTTCATGCAGATGGCCGCAGTGCTAACTAATGAGGATGAGAAATACAGAATTAGTGTGAAATACAAGCTGGACTGTCTAAAAGTTTTCCTGAAGGTGTCAGCTGCTCTTTTTAAGTTGAAACATGTTGTTTGGACAGTTGAATGTAACAGAGAAATTTAATTTGAATATAATTGCGTCTTGTCTATAAACATGGGATATTTCAGATCCAGACTGTGGTAAAGGGAGCCCACCAAGAAAGTGTGTGGGGGGGGGTTGGGCATCAGGAGTAGCATGCCACTTTGGGTTGGTGTGTTGGCTCCGTGTCCACATTCTGTATTAACAAACAGAGACAAGGAAAAATCTAATTTATTACAAATAGATGTTACATTAAAGGATACTTGGTGTTTACACATTGGGGAGGGGGTCAGCATGGAAATTTTCTAGTATCCAGGTGGGCCAGTCCAACACTGGTTCTTACTAAGGTTTTTATTGTAATTCTAGGGTTGTTTTCTTTTTTTGGTTGCGGCAAAGATGTCATTTACACAGAACATGGAAATCCACCACTGTTATGTATGTTGTTTGTGCAGCTCTATGAAACACTAGTCGTAACAATATGCAGGCTGACCTCTTCTTGTTAGAAATAAAGTCAGCACTGAGGGGCTAGAAGATAATATTTTTGATACAAACAAACCAGTCTTTCTGAATGATTGTATTAGTATTTTACGATGTTTTACATACTTCTGTAATCAGGAAATGCGGATTTGCTCTTTAAACCAGACATGACGGACATTCCTAACACAGAGGTCGGTTTCAGCTCTTAAAATGGCATGGTTGTGTTTCCCTGACCTTCTTTGTTCATGTTAAGTGGTAATGTGTTTGGTTTTTCCATATAAACGATGTGTGTTTACACAGCAGCTAGATGCCCACCCCACGCTATCTCCTGGGTCCGTGCCAACCCCCTCCCCAGCTGGCAACAGTACCTTTACTGCACATAGAGGCTGTTACAGAGCAAACGCAGTTAGGGCATCCAAAACCTAGTAGCAAATTTGCACTAACTTGCTATATACAAAAGTGCCCCTGCGGATGGCCTTTACGCCCATACAGGGCACTCAGAGATTACTTGTGTCCCACTGTGGCCTGATTAACAAGTGAGGCCTAGGCATTTGCTATGTGGATTGTGTGAAGGGGTGTGCCTGTGGTAGTGTGTGGATGTACACCCCACCGAAACTAAGCCCGCACTAGGTCCCCATATACCAGTATTTTAAATCTAGTTCCTGGTAGTCTCGTACACCCCTCATCTGACTTGGAAACATAACATTATATAATTCATGGTAGTCTAGGGGTTGCCCCCCCTCTCTCTCACACACACACAAACACCAGTACCATGCCCTGGCACCTGACACTTACTCTCTGCTAACCTGTGCAGCTGGCCACATTCTGCGTAGCAGTTCCAAAAATGACAGACATTGAACATGCACAATAAAGGACTTGTTGGACAGCCCTTTTATTTTCTATGAGGAGTTAACGTGTGCTGCTAATAGAACAGCTTCCACTGGTTGCTTCTCTCTGGCACACTTGGTGGCTGGTAGGCACACGTGCCATTATTTACCCCATCCCAGGAAACCATGGTGCACACATTCATGGGAGGGAGCAGGACATAAAAAAAAATTGGAAACAGAAGGCCCTATATTAGATGAACTGCTGAGTGTCTCCACACTCCTCCTGGCGCCACAAACCCTCCAGCGCATCTGACTCCGCCACCCAAGCTGATACCTGTGTTTTTTCCCCAAGCAGTAGTAGGGGGAGCCCTCCCAGCAGGGTAACAGCCGAAGCAAGGGGATATCAGACCACTCAGGAACGGCTGAGGATATAAGCCAGACTGTGAAGGGTGAGCCTGATGGGGAGTGCCCGAGAGACCTAACCGAGGAGGAGTATGGCAAGAAAGGGGTAGCAACAAGAAGCAAAATATAACAGGTCAGATCAAACAACTCTATACAGGATGTTTATTATTACAAGTTATATATGTCTCAACATTCTTCAGTTCTACATAATAAATGAAAACAAGTGTCTGGTATTGGTGTTAATCATGTCAGTTTACAATATTTAAAAATGTTTTTTGTTTGTGTTGGTGGCATGGTGGTTGAATTAAAATCCTACTGAATGTGGATAAATAAACTGAATGATTTTTACACAGCGTTTCTGCTGATTTTGTGGTACTGACAGCACTGCGCTCTTTCCCCTGAGGGACAGAGGGCATCCAAGTGGTAAATGTGCCAATCACACATATTGGGGCCCTTAGTGTACAATGTGTGACAGCACTCTGTGTGAGCAACGGAGGGCATCAGATTGATAAAGTGAGGCAACTGAGAGATAGAGGAGCACAAAAAAATTCAGAATACTGTCAGCCCTGTCACCATTACCTAGTATTGAGACTATTAGGACAGCAGATTCCAGAGGAGGGTAGGAATAGGAAGGGTTTTGTGGCAGGGACAACCATAAACATCTACATTCAACATAGTTTTGTTTTGTGTGGCACTTCAGCTGCTCCAGCAAAAGGTACTCCTTCCTAGTCAGATACGCTTACAATCTGCTTCCCAATGTTACCACCCGTCATCATGGACTGGAACGCAGCTGCAAGAGAGAGAGGTGCACATAATTTATGAGTAGACATGTATTGCATGGAAATGAAAGGTGATCTGAAAAGTCATTATAAAGCATTAACATGATTTCAGCCAATCAGCATACAGAGCCACTCGACCTATCTTGTTTACAGTGTGTTCTCGTGCGGGTGTTGGGGGAAAGCGCTCAACATAACCACTGGTGGTGAGGGTGGCATAAGTAAATAAAAAAAAAAAAAAAAGGCTCCAAACCTATTACAAATCATTCAAGCTAAACTCACATGATTAATATGTTAATAGGGCCTCCAAGGGGTGTGTTTTATGATATGAGAGACACATCTCATGAGGTTTGGGCAGACAGAACTGCTCAGCTACGCTTCACGGTCCTCTCGCCCAAGCCTCATACTCTGTCTTTTATACCATAAAACCTGATGGAGGCATAATAAGAGCAGTATTTCTGTCTGTAAAGTTTAGAGAAAATCATGGTACTATCATGAAAATTATAGTAAAAGTCAAAAAACCTCATGGATCCATCGTGTGTTCAACAGATTACCTTTGTCTTGTCATATTTTTCCACAGAGGTACAGCAAAGATTTAAATGTTTTAAAGGTGATAGGAGACCATTTTTACACAGTTAACAGCCCTCCTAGTTTCCCTTTCATGCCAGTAAAGTATTCTGATATGCTCAGACCAGTTTTTGGTCAATTCAGATTTATTTGTGGGAAAATCAACTTGAAACTTGAATTTATCAAATTTAAGTACAGTGCTTATAAAATGGTCTTTTTAAAGAGCACTTTCTTGGTGCCCTTTACAGCAGCTTGTTAGTTGAATGCTGGCCTTGATTTGTACAAGAAGGGTTGTAAATCTTATAAAAAAAAGGAGTAAAAAGCCGGCGCTGAGGTTTGAGGCGCTGGACGCCATGCCCGCGACCTGCGTTCGGGAGCAAGCGCAGGTCACCCAGGAGGGGGGATAGATTGAGTGTCCAAGGGACTGCTCTCCTGTTCAGGGTGGGTGGGCTGCCGCTCCCAGACGAATGACTGCCCCCAGGTGAAGGCCTGGGGGGGTAGTTCGGGACAAGGGAGTGACACGAAGGGAGGGCATTGCGGGTGGCAGCATGCGTGTGCATGCCTGCAGTGAGGGAGGGAGAAAAAGTGGAAAATGGAGCTGGCAGGCTCCACGATGGCCTGGATGCGACCCTGTATCAGCCTCCTCGACTCCTGGATTGTGCTCAGGGGGGAGGGGGGCTGGCACTCCTCTCTCTGGCCCCTCCATGGGGGGGGGGTTCTGGGGGTAAGGCTGAATCGGAGGTGGCTGGGCTCGGAGCATGAGCCCTCCAAGAGAAGGGCCAGAGCTGCCTGCCAGCTCTGTGAAGGCAGAGAAAAGTGTTAATAAAAAAAAAAAAAGTAACAGTATTTCCCCCATAGACCTCTATGGTGCACGCTCCATATACACACGTCATTCAGCATAACAGCTCTGGGTAGGACCAGCAATGTATGAAGTGGACAGGATCGTTGGGCTGGCCCTTGGGGGCAATTTACCATCCCTTCCAAGGGGGGAGCCTGAGAAAATTATGAAAGTCTGCTAAAACAGCTTCTAACCAGGTAAGGGAGCTCATACTTTGTTAGCAGGGCATGTCTAATAATGCAGGAAAGGTGCTTTTTAAGAAAAAAAAAATCTAGGTTTGGGATGCCCCCAGATCTACATAAAGTTTCACTCTCCCCAGCAGATATGGCTCGCTCTTTTCATATTTCTAAGACATTCCATGACATCGGTTACACCATTCCACGCTGCTGATCTGAATGGCCTGCAGTGGTATTACTGATGTCACAGAATATTCAGGCAGTATGAAAAGAGAGGGCAGCAACTGCTGAGGAAAGATGGATTTAGGGTAGTTAAAAAGGCAACAAAATTTGATTAATTGAACACAAAAGATCAGAACCTATCAGGATACTGGATAGACACAAACGGAAACGGGGGCATCTAGAGCTGTAATGTAATCTCACTGCTCTTCCCTCCATACCCTCCCTCCCCCTACTGCCCTGGTTTATTGGTCCACTTATCCCTTTGACTATTCCCCTGTTGTACTCTTGTACTCAGTCTCACTTTGCAGAACTGCTGCTATTGATATGCTATGTTCTGACTGCACTACCTACTTTACACTTCCTTTCTATTGTGGACCTTTTACGATTTTTATTATTATTTTATAATGATAACATTACTGATGTAACTTGTTACTGCAGTGCACGCTCCACATCCCCTTCCCCCAGGACACATCTGGAAATGAACTGTTAGCTCAGTATATCTGTTTCTTATCACCTTTAAAAATTAGTTAGGCTGACCCAGTGGCAGGAGCATACAGGCTCAGGAATCTCACACTGGGACCAACTGGGGACAGATCACATTGTGGAGTGGAAGCACAAAATCATGGATCTCTCATTTAAAACCACCCAATAAATCTATGCTTTCATGGCAAATGGAAAAAAAAATCACAGTTTCACAAAAATGGGAAAAATCCTGGTATCCATGAGTTGTGTGACAAAAGTACAGCCCTAATCATGATTGACAGTAGTGACACCTGAAAATCCTGTCACAGAATATTCAGGCAGTATGAAAAGAGAGAGCAGCAACTGCTGAGGAGAGATGGATTTAAGGTATTTAAAAAGGCAACAAAAGTTGATTATTAATTGAATAAAAAAGATCAAAACATATCAGAATACTGGATAGACACAAAGGAAAACAGGAGGGCATCTAGAGCTGTAATCTAATCCCACTGCTCTTCCCTCCATACACTCCCTCCCCCCCACTGCCCTGGTTTATTGATCCACTTATCCCTTTGACTAGTCCCCTGTTGTACTCTTGTACTCAGTCTCCTTCCTGCCAGTGGCACTTTGCAGAACTGCTGCTATTGATACGCTATGTTCTGCACTACCTACTTTGCGCTTCCTCTCAATTGTCTACTGTGGACCTTTTACGATTTTTATTATTTTATAATGATAACATTACTGATGTAACTTGTTACTACACTTTCCGCATCCCCTTCCCCCAGGACGCACCTGGAAATGAACTGTTAGCTCAGTATATCTGTTTCTTATCACCTCTAAAAATTACAGTTAGGCTCACCCAGTGGCAGGAAGCAGCAGTGCACTGCCATCTTAGAGACTGGTGCTAGCGTGCAGGCTCAGGAATTTTTAATTTTTTAGTTTTTGTTGACCGGGTAAGTGCACTAGACAAATCCTGCCTATTTTCAGGCACAACCCGGGGGAGTGGGATACAGATGAATGCCAAAGATCTTGAACCAGATTAAGCTGTTGGTGGTATTTTTAGTGAATGAGGGAAATTTGGCCAGGGCACTGGGGAATTTCCCCTACTCTGCTGCAGGTTCCTTGCTTCCTGTGAGCAAGGATGGAGGAGCCCAGTTCGTTGGAGACTGAGGAGGAAGGAGGTTCTGTCTGTGGAGCTCTTGGTTGAAACGCCTATTGCTAGTATGGATACTATGCTGCCTTCAGATCAAGATATTGTTCCAAAGTTAGGGGATCAGGTTCTGATACCAGAGACATCAAAAATTGAGATAAACACTGAAGATTTGCTGCTTAAGGAATCACAATAAAAAAAAAATCACAATTATTGGAATTAATTGCAGTGGCTGAAAGAGATTATGGTCTTTGTCAGAAATGTTTGGAAGAAGAGAAAAAACAGAAGAGATCCTTGGTTTGCCCTTCTTCTTCTGGAAATAAGAGACTGCCCACGATTAATATAGAATTGCTGCCAAGTTCTCCAAATTTGCAAGAGATTCAGGACAAGCAACAAGACCTTTCTTCACAGGATGTACTGGAGGAAAAGGATTCGTGGTCGGCTGGTGAAGTTCTACAAAGAGCAGGATGGATTAGACAGAATAATATTTGGATTCTGGATTCTGGATCCAGGATCTTCAACTAATTCTGCACTTAATCAGATTGTTGAGTGACTGAATATTGAGTGGCGTCTACTCTAACATTTTCAGACACCAATTTCCCCTAATCATAAGCGCTATATGAGGCAGCCGACAATAGAACTGTGACAGATGCTACTGAAAGAACACCTAGTGATTCTGACAAGAAACAAGATCATATGAGGGTGAGTTTAAATTCTGGTATTGGGGTAAGAACAAATAATATGCAACATGATGGTCCTGAAGTTACTTCTGTGGAAAATGATACATCTTCTCCAAAACCAGCTGATGAAGTAAGACAGAATAAGACTTCTGGGAAAAAACTTATGCTGGACTGTTTAAGAGACCTGCTATGGAAGCCAAGCACCGGTTTCTAGTCAGGTTATGGTACACGGGTAAAGCGCCTGTGGTACCTGATAGAGTATGGGTAGGAAAAACATTATTAATTGACAGTTTGGATTTTTCTCCATCCGATGTATATGCTTTTATACATTCATCTGGGGATCATAATTATGATGTTAGTTTCTGTACAATGAAATTGCTGGATACATTTTGGAAACTGTATTATGAAGTAAAAGATTTGGGAATATGGAGGGTTTTTTTTAGTAATTCCAGTTATGAAACCCACAATAAAACAGTGACAATACTCTTTCGTAATGAAGGTGTGAATGTTGCCAATATTACATATTGGCTGGAGCAACAATGTACTATAATGGAACACCCAAAACCTATAATGGATGAAAATGGATTTTGGACTGGAGGTTGGACTTTTAGGGTTCAGCTGCCACATAATGACACTGGGATTCAACATTTGCCTAATTCATTTTTTTGGGGGAAGGGACAAAGGCATTATTTTTATGCTGGTCAACCAAAAAGCTGCTATAAATGTGGTTCTTTAAAACATTTAAATAATGATTGTGATAAGATTAAATGTTTTCTCTCTGGGGTTCTGGGTCATATTGCTGCAGATTGTGAGGAGTCCCTTGTTTGTAATTTATGTGGGGACACAGAACATGCTTATGAAGATTGTCCCAGGGCAACACATGACAGAGATGAAGCTTCTGACCAGGAACATTTTTTGTCTAAGGCTAGACTCCCTTATGTAGAACACCTTGAAGTAGAAACAGTGTCTGGAATGAGAGGCAGACGTTGGGGGAGAGGGGGCCAGGGAGGAACAAGTATGAGACCCGTTATTCTGGAGGTCAGTGGTCTTCCACCTTTAGAAAGACAAGTAGTTTCATTTGGTAATGTGGAGAAAGGTACTCCACAGCCTTTGGGTGGGGTTCTGGAAGGTAAAGATACACTGTATGTTATACCACAAGGTTCTCCTA
The DNA here is from genome assembly GCA_016271365.2 of Neoceratodus forsteri. Lineage (NCBI taxonomy): Eukaryota > Metazoa > Chordata > Ceratodontiformes > Ceratodontidae > Neoceratodus > Neoceratodus forsteri. The sequence continues at coordinate 380,943,740 of CM028134.1, read as the reverse complement.
TAAGGACTCATAGTGTATTATCCAAAGAATTGTCATGTAATTTACACCTTGAAGATTCTGATGAAGAGGCCTCTTTGGTTATTCAAGGTTTGGAGGAGCGTATTCCAGAAGAAGGGTCTTTTACATTGGTAAAAAAAAAAGGGGGGAGGGAAGGGCTATGTTGCTAACATACCTCTCTCACCAGTCCCTATCTCAAATAGATTTGTTCCCCTGACATCTGGGGGGGGGGGTCACATGGAACAGGAAAGTCCTATGAATATGGAAGGAAGGGGAGACTCACAGATACCTGTTTTAGAAGATAGGGAGGAAGATTTGCTGGTTAGAACTGCCTGATTACCCGATCCTTCTAAAAGAGTGACCAGATCTAGCAGGAAAATCATAAAACCCACTCCATGATTGAATGATGTTTTCGATAGCAAGCCTTAATGTAAATAGCATTAAATAGGGAAAAGCCATCTTACAACTTTTGGTATCCTACATTCTCTGATGTGTGATATATATTTTTTACAAGATACCAGATTGCATCTAGATAGTGAAATTGCACAAGCTACCCAGGATTGGGGATGGGGGGTTTCCTATTGGTCCCTGGGGATAGACCAGAGTAGTGGAGTGGGTATTTGTTTTTCATCTGTAGCTGTTATAGTACACAAAATGGTTGATATCGAACCTGGAAGGGCTTTTCTGTTAGATATCGAATTTAATGATGTTCATTTTCGATTAGTAAACATTTACAATCTGCAAACGAAAGCGCTTAGAATTGATTTATTAAAAAAAAAAAATACAGCCTTATCTGTATACAAACAGACAACTTATTTTTGCAGGAGACTTTAATATTAATTTTGTTGGGGAAACAATACTGTGATAAAAACTTTTTGAAGCAGTTGGTTGTACAGGCAGGTCTAAGAGATGCCTTTTCTTGTACATCAAAAAAAGGATACCAACTTATTTTAAAGGAGTTCTTTCCTCCTGTATAGATTTTATGTGCATACAGAAGTCCTCTCAGGTTGATTCTACACTGGTGATACCAATAGAAACTTCTGACCACTGTCTTCTTGGTATACAGTTCGAGTCCCCCCTTCAAGCATGTGACAGGGAAAGGGATTTGGAGACTGAATATCTCCTTATGAACAGGAGTGGCTGTATTACAAGAATTTCACACAATAGTACAGGATAGATTAACTACCTTGGTTTTATATGATAATATAGGTTTATGGTGGGCAGATTTCAAAGAGTGTTTGATTGTTTTCTTTAAAGCAACAAGTTAATATCGGTCACAGAGTAAGAAAGATGTATATATGACTTTAAGGAAAGAATTAGGGACTTTGTTAACGCAACAAGCAATGGAGGGACTAAATTTAAGTGAGCGAATTTTTTAAATCAGACAAGATATGGGAGATTACCAATATTCACAAATCACTTCATTACAAAAGGAACAAATGTTCAAAACACAGGGGAAATGTGAACATATAAATCCATTTTTAGCAAGTAATCAGAGACAGGAGAAACATAGATTTACCATCCTCATAGATTCTACATGGGTTGTACATGGGGATAATTTAGTGATCATGAATATAGTAGAATATGTCAAATCAGCTTTTTGTTCATCTTTGGAGCCAGCAAGTCAGATGGAGCAAATTTTACAAATGGCTGGGCTTCCTCAAGTGCCTAGTTCACAGTGTAGCTCTCTGGTGAAGTCTTTCTCGGTCAAGGAATTAGGGTAATTAATTCTTTGCACTCAGATGTTTTGCCTGGCTTACACGGTTTGTCTTGTGAATTTTATAAGATTTTGTGGAAAATAATTCCTTCCACTATGCTTTGTCTGTACAACTACTTTTTGGAGGAACATATTTTGCCTACCCAGATGTATGAAGGGTTGTTGATTTTTTTGTATAAATCAGGGACCACGCAGATATCAGGAATTGGAGGCCTTTGTCTTTGTTTAATGCAGATTTTAAAATTTTTGCAAAACTATTAGGAAATAGATTATCCAAGGTCATGCTTATGTTAATTAGCCCAATGCAATTTTGTGCTGTTCCTGGGCATTGCATTTCTGATGCTTTATTGATTCTAAGAGAAGTTATGGGACAGTGTGGAGAAGGAAGAGATCTTTTAGACTCAGAGGAGTATCTTGTGAGTCTAGACCCAGCTAAAACGTTTGATGCAGTCTCGCATTCCTTTTTGTGGAAGTGTTTGAAGGCATTTGGTTTACCTGATGAATTTATTGAATGGTTAAGACTATGTTACGCCTTGGCCTATGTAGTGCCATATGAAAACGGGTGGAGAGGCTCCCCACATTTAATATATAGAGAGGTAAGATAGGGATGCCATCTCAGTCCCCTTTTATATGTTTTTGTTTTGGACCCATTATTAAGAATTTTGCAATGTTCCCCACTGATAACAAGGGGTGGACTGGAATTTTTTGATTAGCTGTAAGATAATAGCATATGCCGATGACTTGTGTCTGATTTTGAAGGATAAGTTATCAGTTCAGACAGCTTGTGAATTAATACAAGAAATCGGGAAAATCAGGGTGCAGCTCTGAACTTATGTAAAACTAAGATTCTTAGTTTGATAGGGTTTTCTACAGTAAATAACTCTATTGGTGAATTGTTAGTGGCACAGGAACCTTGTAAAATGTTGGGAATATATTTAGGGGGTAGCGATATGGCATATTTTAATTGGGAACGAGCGTTAAATATCGAGGTAAATAAAGCTGCAGTTTGGACTTGATGGAAGGTTGCAAAACAAAAGAGAATATATTTCATTAAAATTTTTTTACTTCCGGTGTTTTTGTACATTAGTGCGTTTTTTTAATTACCGAAGCAGCTAGAGAGTAAGGTATTGCAAGTTTTCTTTAGTTGTTTCTGGGGTAGCAGATTGAATCCCATGAAGAGGAATACTTTATATTTAAGTATAAAGGAGGGAGGAGTTGGTATGATTAATCCGGTTCTATTTTTTTTTTTAACATATTTTTATATACTAATTTGGTTCCTCTGATGAGAGATGAGGTGAAAGTATGGGCTTTGTAGGGAGTGCCGGTATTAGAAGGTGTTTTAGGTGAATGGAAAGCTGCAAAGTTTTTACATAAAAATAAAAGACACCCTAGGTTGGTTAAGAGTTGGGAAGGGGTATTTGATAAAATTAAATTATGGAACATTGGTCATACACAAGTACTGAGACAAACAAAACAATTGTATGAGGAGGTGATTGGTACTTATTTTGTGAAAGTAATTTTTCTGAATTCTCTGTTTCTCAACAGGAACAAATTTTTGCTTATATTAAAAATGATAGAATCCCTTCGCATATGTGGGATACCGCTTGGCTAGGGATCCATAATAGAATAAATGTGAAAAGTAATCAGAAACATAAGGCCTTGCAGGAACGATATTGCCCTAGGGTGGATTGTGTGGCTAAACTGGAAACAATGAACCATGTATACTTCCAGTGCCCATATGCTGTGAGATTTTGGGATGCTTTGAAAGATAGATGGAAATGTTGGGTTATGAGTCCACCTCCATTGGAAGCTTTGTACTGTGGCATTTTTTTTCTTAAATATGATGCCAGATTGTTTAAATTCATTAAGGATCATACATTTACATTTCTTATATTGGTTGTGGTTAAGCAGATGTCGTTTGGTGTTACAGCAACAGGAAATTTCAGATTTGGTTCTTGTCCATATAGTGTTACCAGATTTGAAAACTTTGAAAAGGGTGAGCGTCAGATTTTTCAACTTCCAAATGGACAGCATTTTGGAGTCAGTTTGATTTCATAGAGGATAGTATGGAATATTAATTAGTGTCCTTGTGTGTCCACTATTTAATGGGGTTTACGTCTAGCCCTTTCATTATCTGTATTAGGCATAATGTATGTTTGACATTTTATTAAAAATTTTTTATAAATTATGAGACGGAGGGGTCAGTATCTATTACGATTTTTTAAGATACAGATTTGTATATGATGGAAATGTATTTTTTTTTAGTTTTTTTCTTATATGTGCTTCAGTAGAACAAAGTTGTTACTATATGAAATATTTTTCTGTTTTTAGAACAGTATGATTATAATACTTTTCTGATTTACTATGATTTATATTATTTGTGTGATTTAACATTGTATTTGAATTTAATTGTTTTTTTGATGATTATGATGCAAATTCCCCTACTCTTATAGTGGGGGTGGGGGTTGTTTATTTTGTTTATAATGGTTTTCTTATGTCTGGGGTTCTTGTATGAATCAATTCTTATTTATGTTTGAATTTCTCCTTTTAATGGTTTTGTATGTCGTAATACTAATTTGTATATAATTTGTTATGATTTCAATAAAAATTCCCCTACTCTTTTCGAGAAGTGCCATGGGATCTTTAACATCCACCTGAACTAACACCAGAACAGGCAGATGGGACCTCGGTTTAACGTCTCATCCGAAAGACGGCACCTCAGGAGTGCAGCACCCCTCTCATGCTGCACTACAGTGTCAGTATTGGGATATTAACCCAAGTGCCTGGTGTGGGGATAGAACCCACAGCTTTCTGATCTCCCGGCCTCAGGGGTGTGTGTGCTACCTGCTGAGCCACTGACACTAAATCTCACACTGGGGCCAGCTTGGGACAGAGCACTTTGTGGAGTGCAAGCACAAAATCATGGATCTGTCATTTAAAACCACCCAGAAAATCTATGCTTTCATGGCAAATAGAAAAAAATCATATTGTTTCATAAAAATGGGAAAAATCCTGGTATCCATGATTTGTGTAACAAAAATACAGCCCTAATCATGATTGACAGTGGTGACACCTGAAAATCCTGACATTACAGAGTCAAAACTAACATGAGCACTCCCAGTTATGAGTGCCATCGTAGAGAAATAGATTGTTAAAACTCACTGGCAGACTGGTCTAATGGCCTTATGGAAAACACATCCATTTACTATAAGGATCTGGATTTGATCCCAGTCAGGCAAGAAGGAGCCAAAATATGTAAGCAATAAACCACACTAGGGTGGGAACTGTGGGGATCAAGGCACACCCTGGATGTGTTGTGAGGCTTGAGGCACTGCTGAGTGCCTTCAGTCATCTGGAAGTGCATCAATTCCCCCCACCACCACCACCAATTTCTCATCGGCAACAGCCAGGTCCTTTTTCTACCTGCCCCAGCCTGTCTGCCCATCATAGGAGTGTGTCAGTGGTTCCACCCGCCACCAGCCTGTGCTCATCATCTCTGGAATCCTGACCACAACCTACTGTTTGTCCCCTGTGGGTGAGCCCCCCCCCCCCAAAAAAAACTGTCAGAAAGATACTTCACATGATAATTAAGATCCAGCAGGAGGAGCTGGTGAGGTGCAGCAAGAGTCAGTGGAGTCCTGCTGTGGTATGGGGTAGCTTCATCGGCCTGGGCTGCTGGGGGAATTTTATCCCACTAAGCCTTCCCCAGAGCATGGTCCTAAGAAGTGACCTCCCAGAACTGTCTATCGGGGCTGTCCAAAGGATGGTTATACTCTGTCTTACCTTTGGAACTTCCCTTTCGAGTCCCACTGTGGGTGCATGATGCCTCTGTGTCACTCAAGTTCAAGTTCAGGTTTATTGCAGGAAAAGAATCCGTTGAGCAAACTCACTCACAAGGAGGTCCTGAGGCACATACACATACTCACCTGGGAAATGGGTATGTGCCAACATAAGGACACTTAATAGGGACCACTTGTTCCTTCCCACATGACACACCCTTTCCCTGGACCATCGAGGAGCAGTCATGCAGTGGAAGGAGTTGCCCTCCCTCCCCGAGGCAGGGGGCATCCTAGACGGATGCCAGATCGTCTCAGGCTTGGGGCATGAACCTGGGTTGTCTGGATGCCAAGCTTGTTTACATTTATTTTTTGGTTTTCCTCCCTAGCTGGTAGCTCATCTCAGGGATATACCCAGTTCACAGACATATACTCTGATGAGGTCAAACCCAGCTGTCATTCAGAAGGTTGTTGAATTTTTCTCCCGTGTTTCTTTCCCCTCCCACCAACCCTGGCAGAGGTGGTGCCTTTGTCGGCTTCACACAGCAACAGCTTCCTCCATAGCAGGAGCAAGCTCCCTGGCCCAGCTGCAGGGTCATTGTGGTGACAGATCCCACCACAAACCCTCCCCGACAAACGCTCTGCTGTGCAGCAGCTGCCTCGGCCTTGGCCTGCATCCCTGCGCAATTTCCCAGGCTCACCTCTGAAGCCGGGTCATCAAATGGCAGTGCATTGGCCATCAGGGTAGCCCACAATTTGTTTTTTAAAATGTTAAGTGCACTGTTACCACCGCATTCTACAGAACTCCTTGATTATTTCAGTTCAAAATGCTAAGATACAGAAGTTTCTTTAGACAACTGTTCATATGTGGGGGAAACGATTCAGGGTCATGTGATATATTTCAGCTAGTCACAGACCATGGAATCTTGCGCTTATTTTATAAAATCCATCCAGACACAGAGCCCAACCTTCAATGCTGTACACAGGTGTAGAGGGATGCTAAAACCCATGGAGGGTCCACTCCACACATGCAGAATACTCCATCAGATCCTGGAGCTCCCACCCTGCACCTGCGGAGTGACTTCCAATGCCAAAGTGCTAGCCTGCAGGAAGAGAATGGAGCAAAGCTTACCAGACTCCCCAAAGACAAGTATGCCTGACTTTGGCTGCACAGATTTAGGGTGCCATGGGTGTCGGTGTTAGCTGGAGCCTCGAACACGCATCCGATCCTTGTCTTACAGCCCTCTGGAATAGCAGGGACTGGGAGGGCTAAGGAGATGGGCCAAATGTTTTATTTTATAAAAATTCTGTCCACCATTGTATACGCAAACTGCTGTATCCCACAACCCCCTGCCTGCATGAAGCAGTGGATCCAGTCACTGCGGACCTGGGTTTTAATTGGAAACCTGATGACAGGCCCAACTCTGACCACTTGACCACCCCGTGTCCACACAGTGGTCATGAACATGCATAGCATAAGACTACAGATGCCGTCTGTGAGCTGGGTCTATACAGGCACATTGGGGCGCAGCGCAGATTGGTTAACTGCTAATCTCACATATCTTGGTTGGACGGTGGAACAGGTCTACAGTCTCCAGAGAAGAATACGGTAGTGTCTGCTGGTGGGCATATGCCCCTGGTAACCAAGGGGGGGGAGAGAAGTCTCGCAGGCAGCCCACCACTGCTGCTGTGGTAGTCTTTTCTTTGAGTTGTTTGGCAAATGCAGGACAGTGAAGACATTGCATAGGTTGATGATTTAAGGGGGCAGCAGAGATGGGCAGGCCCCAGAAGAGGACACGGAAGGGCTGGGTGATGTCTAGTGGCATAGTTCAGTTAGACACTAAGAGATCCTTGGAAACAGAGTTTGACGGCACGTAAGGACCACTTGGACCTCCTAGTCTGACCATTTTCCCTACCTACTGTAGCACAGCAGACCCTACTTGATCTCTGGCATTTACCACTAAGGTTCTGTTATGCCTATCCCATGCCTTCTTGAATCCCATTACAGTTTTTGGCCCCACCACCTCCTCCTCCTCTAGGTGTCTGTTCCAGGCATCCACCACTCTCTGTGAAGAAGTACTTCCTTCCATCTCCCCTGAGTCCCCCCCCTCCAGATTTGTAGCATGACCCCTTGTTCTCGAGCATCTTTTTCTCTGAAAAAGGATTCCCTCTTGAACCTTATTTATACCTGTGAGGTATCTGAAGGTGTCTATCATAGTCCCCGTCTCCCTCCTTTCCTACAGAGTGTACATATTGAGGTCCTTCAGTCTGACCTCATAAGGCTTTTAATGCAGGTCCTACATCCTTTAGTTGCCCTCCTCTGGACTGCCTCTACTCAGTCTACATCCTTCCAGAGATGAGGTCTGTAGAACTGGGCACAGTACTCTAGGTGAGGGCTAATCAGTGATTTATACAGAGGTATCACCACCTCCCTCTTTCTGCTGGTGATACCCCCCTCCCTATGCACCCTAGCAGCCCTCCCCACTGCCTTATCACACTGTTTGGCCACCTTGAGGTCATCAGATATGATTACCTCTAGGTCTCTTTCCTGTGTGGTAGTCGCCAGTACCACTCCTCCCATTTTGTACTCTGCCCCTGAGTTTCTGCACCTCAAGTACATGATTTTGCACTTCTTCACATTGAAACTTAGTTGTCACACTTTTGACCCCTCCTCAAGCTTTCTTAGATCTCTATTCATTTTTTCTACTCCCCTTGGAGTGTTTACCATATTGCAGATCTTGGTGGCATCTGCAAAACGTCCACAGGCAAAGTCCATCTCAACCCACAAGGGATGTGCCCAGCATTAAAACAAAATCACAGAAAAAGGACTGGTCCCAGTACTGATCCTTGTGGCACCCCATTGGTCACAATCCCTTCATTGGAGTGAACTCAGTTTACCACCACCCTCTGTCACCTATCCCCAACCAATTTCTTACTCAGTTTACCACTTTTGGACCTACTCCTAGGGTGCCAAACTTGTTTGCGAGTCTCCTATGTGGAATGGTGTTGAAGGTCTTACTGAAATCAAGGTAGGCTACATCTCCCCCACTCCACCCTGATCTACTTCACCAGTCACCCAGACAAAGAAATGTATAAGATTTGTTTGACATGACCTCCCCCTAGTGAATCCATGCTGCCTTGAATCTTGTAAGCCACTGGACTCAATCTATTCCACAGTAGTTTCTTTCAGTAGCAATTCCATTAATTTCCCAACCACCAAAGTCAGGTTGACTGGCCTGTAATTGCCAGCCTCCTCCCTGCTGCCACTTTTGTGAAGTGGGAGTACATCTGCCCTTCTCCAGGACCACTGCCATCTCCAGTGAGTGACTGAATAGGACTGTCAGAGGTATAGTCAGCACCTCTCTGAGCTCCCTCAGTATCCTTGGATGTATCACATCTGGCCCCATTGCCTTGTCCACAATCAGATTTGCAAGTTCCTTCAGGACTCTCTCCTCTGTAAACGTACTAGTGTCCACTTCCCTTCCTTCAATACCCCTGACACCCATTTGTGGTCCCCCACTTTCCCTTTTCTCTGTGAACACTGAACAAAAGTATTTGTTCAGGATGTCTGCTTTTTCCTTGTTCCCACCCCCACCCTTCTCTCCTTAGCTATACAATCTCTCCCCTGGTCTTTTTCCTTTCACTGTTCAGAAGAGACAGAGGTGCAGGGGGGGGGTGGAGTGGCCCTTTATGTCAATGAAATGATCAAAGTTACAGAAATTCAGAATACACATAAGGAGCCAGAAGAACTGTGGGTCACCCTGGAAACAGGAAATGGGACAGCCATACGAACTGGGGTTGTGTACAGGCCTCCAGACCAGGGGAGGACATAGAAACATTACTGTTAGAAGATATACAAAACATGACAGCTAAAGGGGAGGTTCTGATAATGGGAGACTTCAACATGCCAGATACAGATTGGTCAATACCAGCAGGAACATCTGCCAGAACTAGACACATGGTGGATTCCCTGTAGGGGGAGGGACTCAAACAGCTGGTACAACAACCCACAACAGACAGGACTATCCTAGATCTAGTACTGACTAACAGGGAAAGGATCATAGATCTCCAGGTAGAAGGTACCTGGGGGCCAGTGACCATCACATGGTATGGTTCAGTTTGGCCACTAGAACTAAATCATCCCATTCCAAGGCAAAAATATGGGACTTCAGAGGAGCCGACTTTGATAAGATGGCCAACAGAGTTAAGCTAGCCCTGGCAAAAAGAAGTACAGGCAAAGTGGGCAAGCATTAAAAATGCAATACTTGAAGCAACATCCCATTGTGTTAGAGAGAAAAGGAAGTGCAAAAGAAGAAAACCACTTTGGTTCTCAAAAACAGTAGCAGAAAAGGTCAGAGCCAAAGGCTGGCCTTCAGGAAATATAAGGGAACGCAGCAGGATGAAGATAGGGAGGCATACCAAACTTCTGTAAGGGAAGCAGGGAAGGCAGGCAACGGCCCAAACTGAGGAAACATTAGCACAAACAGTAAAATAAGGTGACAAGACTTTCTATAGACACATCAGTGAAAGGAGAAAGTCCAGAGTAGGTATTGCTAAGATTAAAGGGGATAAGGGGACATGTGAGGAGGAGGACCATGTAAAAGCATCTATCCTAAATAGATACTTCTGCTCAGTATTTACTGAAGAGAAGGTAGGGCAGGGCCCACAGCTCAGCACCATGGACACGGGGAGGGAGTTGTGCACTAGTCCCTTCGCAAAAGAAAGGGCCCTACAAGAGCTCGATAAGCTCAGGGTGGACAAGGCAATGGGATCTGATGGCATATATCCCATATATCACAAGGGAAGAAAGAGACTTGTGCGTCATCAACATCGATGACCTGAAATCATCCAAACAGACCACTAAAGGAGCTAAGGGTGGAACTAGCAGAGCCATTATCAAAAACTGTTTAGTGAGTCTCTGAGCACAGGAGAGGTCCCAGAAGACTGGAGAAGGGCTCACGTGATCCCACTCCACAAGAGTGGTAGCAGGGAGGAGGCAGAAAACTACACACCAGTCAGTCTTACCTCAGTAGTGGGCAGGATTATGGAGGCACTCCTTAAGGAAAGGATAGTGCAACACCTGGAATCCATAGGAGCACAAGATCCAAGGCAGCATGTGTTTACAAAAGGAAGGTCCTGTCAAACTAATCTCATAGATTTCTTTGACTGGGTAACCAGAGTGGTGGACCAAGGGGGGAGCAGTTGATGTCGCCAACCTTGACTTCAGCGAAGCTTTCGATACTGTTCCACACCAAAGATTGTTTAATAAGCTGGGTAGGCTCAGGGTGGGTCAGAAATTGGTCAACTGGGTGGCAAACTGGTTGACAGGCAGAAAACAGAGAGTGGTGTTAAACGGTATACAGTCAGATGAGATGCAAGTCACAAGTGGGGTACCTCAGGGATCAGTCCTGGGGCCAGTCCTCTTCAATATCTTCATCAGTGACATTGCAAATGGACTGGAGGGTAAGGTTTGTTTGCAGATGACACCAAGATCTGCAACAGAGTAGATGATCCAGATGGGGTGGGCAGAATGAGAAGAGATCTGGATAAACTAGCAAAATGGTCGGAAGAGTGTCAACTGGAGTTTAACACAAAGAAGTGCAAGATCATGCACATAGGGAAGAGAAACCCTGAAGCCACCTATAGGCTGGGAGGGGAGTTGCTGGCAGTCACAAGGGAAGAAAGAGACTTGAGCGTCATCAACATCGATGACCTGAAATCATCCAAACAGACCACTAAAGCAGTAGGTAAGGATAGAGGGATGTTGGGGTGTATTAGTAAGGGTATCGCAAGTCGGAAGAGGGAGGTAATAATCCCTCTTTCAAACAACATGAAGTCTTGCTGTATTCAGACATAATGCAGTTAGCCCCAGCATTTGAAATGCCCCAGAGAGGAAAGAGTTAACTCTATGCAAAAGCATAGAACGTTGAGCTTGAGCTCGGTTTTCAAATCTGTCTGTGGTACTTCCCAGTGTAACCGTCAGATTCTTTACTCCGCCTAACAGTGAAGTCACTCCGGAGATTTCCTCTGCTCAACTCGGTAAAAGAAAAATAAAAGCGTTCGGTTTTAACCGCATTTGTTTATTATTTTCAGATTTCCAGCCTCTGTCTACGGTACAGGTAGTATGTAGATAGGTAGTGACTGTGTTTTATTTTGCTAAAGAGTGGAAATTGTCTTTCTTTGATTTCTTTCCGGTCAGTCTGGAACCGACTTTGTTGAATTTTTTTCTCTTTTTCTGGGATTAGTGTGGTGTTCCGGTACCGATCGGTTTCAGAAGAACTGGACTTTTGCTGGTTCTTTTAAACAGCCTGTGACATGGTTTGTAACCGAACGGTTGCTCATTACCTGGCTTGAAAGCTGCTATAGGGTAATTGTTAGGTTGGCCATGTCTGAGAAACCCAAGGAGAAAACCGGTCCCACTGGGTTTCAAAACTGTATTGAGTGTGGGGAGGCCTTTGCTAAGGCCGGCCCCCACCCCATCTGTGTTTATTGTCTGGGGTTTGACCACCTCAAGTCAGACTGCCAAATCTGTAAGAACTTTTCTAAAAACCACTCTAGATAAAAGACTGAGTAGGTTGAAGGAGAGGGAGGCCGAGAAGTCCGTTGATCCGGATGGCCAGCCCAATTGCTTAGACCGGTTCCATCTGAACCAACACGGCCGGTTCGGCGGTCAGTTCGGTCGGATCCGTCTCCTCTAGATTATGACTCAGATGTTTATTATGAGGAGTGGGAGGGAGACTAAGACTATCCCGGTGATGATGATGACGATGAAGGAGGTCTGGATGTGCCCACTGAACTGGACATCTCCCCAGACAGGCCCTCAGGTGTCTCTCCTCCCATGCTCTCTGAGTCCCCTTCACACTTTTTGTTGTACAAAAAGGTGGCACAAATCCTGCAGCTTCCCTTGGTTGAAGTAGCAGAGGAGGAGGAGGAAGAGCCTGATTTTGTGGAGATGATGGACATCCCAGAGTCCAAAAAGCTGTCTATACCTCTTCATAAATCTTTGGGGAAACAGACACACAAAATTTTTACAAACCCCTAATTCAATACCTCCTGTGGACAAGAGAATGGACAGGAGGTATTCGATATCAGGCTCAGCTGCGGAGTTCCTTAACAGTCATTGCAGCTATGTTGGGGTAGTGCAGGCTGCAGCCTGTGACAGAGCTAACATTCCTTTGGCTTCACCCCGATAAAGACTCCAGGAAAGTGGATGCCATGGCCAAAAAACAGTATTTGGCATCCTCTTTGGGACTCAGGCAGGCTACTTATATGGCCTACACAGCCAGGTACCAGAAATCCAGATGGGACAAAGTTCTGGAACTAGCTAAATAGGCCTCTCCCCAGCTAGCAGAGGAGGTGGCTGCTGATGGAATTGAGGCATCCAAAATGCAATTTCATGCTGCTGTGGACTCCAATGATGTGGCATCTAGAGTCATGGCTACATCTGTGTATCTGTGTCTCTCAGGAGACATGCTTGGCTCAGATGTACTAGCCTTTCGCAGGATACCCAGACTAAGGCTATGGATTTTCCTGTAGTAAGTAACGCTCTGTTTGGGGAGCAGACAGAGGCTTACATGAAAAAAATGGATGAATACAGGACCACGTACAGGAGTGCACAGGCCAAGGAAAGGCAAGCCACTCTGCACAAGCAGCAGTGTAGGGGCAGGGGCAGGCCCTTTCACAGGCCTTTTTACCAAGCCCATGCCTCCTCTCCCTTCCCACAGAGGGGGTTCTTCAGAGGGAGGGGTAGAAGGGGGATGAGCAGGGCTGCTCCCCCCCTCCTCCTCTCAGTCCAAGGCTCCTGCCAAGCAGACACCCTGATGTGTCAGCCCGGGTCGACTCCCCATTTCCAGTAGGAGGCAGCCTGGCTTACTACTTTCAGGCCTGGAAGTCTGTGACCTCACGCAAGTGGGTCCTAGAAGCAGTCAGCCAGGGACTGGCCCTCAGCTTCAAAAAATTTCCAAAAAAGGCGGCCAGGTCTTTTCCACCTGCATCAATCTCAGAAACCCTTGCACTAGAGGCAGAGGTTTCCTCTCTTCTAGCTCTCAGAGCTATAGAGAAGGTTACTACTCGGCACAAGGGAAAAGGACCATACTCCAGGTACTTCCTTACCCCAAAGAAAACAGGGGAGTGGTGACCCATCATAGACCTAAGATATTTGAACAAACACATTGTAAAGCCACAATTCAAAATGGTAACTCCGGGAATAATCCTTCCCTCTCTGAGGCCAGGGGATTGGCTAGCATCTCTGGACCTCAAGGATGCCTACTTCCATATTCCTATTAGGTGCTCCCACAGAAAATACCTCGGGTTCGAGTTGCCTTCAGGCCATTACCAATTCAGAGCCATGCCTTTTGGTCTAACATCAGCTCCAAGGGTGTTCACAAAGTGCCTTGCAGTAGTGGTGGCTTACCTCAGAAGACAGGGTAATACCATTCTTCCGTATCTAGATGACTGGCTGTTAGTGGGTCAGTCTCCTTTACAGGTCAAGTCAGCTCTTCAAACTACCCAGGACCTACTCAGCTCCTTGGGCTTTCTTCTCAATCTTCCAAAGTCTGTGCTCGAACCAGTTCAACTTCTCACCTTTATAGGCATAGAGCTGGACACTGTACAAGCAAAAGCCTTCCTTCCCCTGGCAAGGGTAAAGACCCTAATGGATCTCGCTTCCTCTTTTCGACCTCAGGTCTCCCGCCCTGCAAGACAATTCCTCCAGCTCCTGGGCCACATGGCAGCTTCCACTGCAGTGGTGCAGGAAGCAAGGTTCCAGATGAGGGACAGTCAGTTTCACCTGAGGTCTTTTTGGTCTCAGAAGAAGGATTCACTTACCAAACTGATTCCAGTGACTCAGACACTGGTCCAAGCTCTCCAGTGGTGGCTGGACCAGGACAACCTCAGACAAGGGGTTCCATTTCTCCCTCAAGTCCCATCAGTAGTTTTAACTACGGATGCTTCTCTCCTAGGGTGGGGACCCCACCTGGGAGCCCTGACAGCTCAAGGGCTCTGGTCTCCACAGGAGTCTCTCCTTCATATCAATCTCCTGGAACTCAGGGCAGTTTTCTTAGCCCTGCAGAGCTTACCAGATTCAGTCAAGGGCAAGGTGGTCCAAGTCAGAACGGACAACACCACCACAATGTGGTACATCAACAAGCAGGGAGGCACTCGGTCCTTGGCCTTGTGCATAGAGGCCATGAAGCTGTGGTCTCTGACCTATTCTCTTCAGACTTCTCTGGTAGCAGTTCACCTTCCAGAGAAGGACAACTTACTAGCAGATGCTCTGAGCTGAATTTCTCAGGGTCACCACGAATGGTCCCTGGATCCTCACATACTGGAGGTCATCTGCTCCAGGTGGGGCACTCCAGAGATAGATCTCTTTGCAGCACCAATCATCTACTTCCACTGTTTTGTTGCAGACCTCCAGTCCTGGGGATGGTCCCCCAGGATGCTCTCCTTTTGGACTAAAATGGCAGGGTTCTCTGTGCCCTCCCTCCCTTCCCTCTGCTGTTCAGATTTCTGATCAAGATCAGGACTCAACCCTGCACAGTGATACTGGTGGCTCCAGACTGGGCCAGAGAGCCTTGGTATCCTCTACTGCTGTCCTTGTCAGTGTCACTTCCCCTGTCTCTGCCCAGGACATACAATCTCCTGTCCTCCTCCCAGGGGCGGATCTGGTACCCCAATCTTCAGTCTCTCCATCTCAAGGCCTGGCTCTTGAAGAGTTAGAATATGTAGTTCTACATCTTTCTCAGGGAGTTCTGGATATTCTGAAGGTCTCTAGGAAACCTTCCACTAGAAAAACTTACAACTCCAAATGGAAAAGGTTCAGTATTTGGTGCTCTCAGAAAGGCATCCTGCCCAATTCTGCAGACATTTCCACAACCTTAGACTATCTAGTTCATCTCAATGATTTAGGCCTTAGGCCTGCCACTCTGAAGGTTCATCTGGCAGCTGTCTCTGCATTCCTCTCAGCAGGGAAGGGCTCTTCCCTGGCATCTCATCCTGTTTTCCAAAAGTTTTTCAAAGGTCTGGTTCACATTAACCCTCCCTTTAGGGAGCCCACTCCACCTTGACATCTTAATGTCTGCATAGCTCAGCTAATGCAGCCGCCTTTTGAACCTCTGGCTTCGGCCAAATTGAAGTACTTGACCTGGAAAACTGTTCCTGGTAGCTATTACTTCTGCCAGGAGGATTAGTGAGCTACAGGCCCTGTCAGTGGAACCTGACTTCATCTCCTTCCATAGGGCCAATTGGAATGTCAAAGGCCTGCAGTATCAGGTGTGGCTAGGATCAGGGGTGAATTTTAGCACTGAACACTGCTGGTAACACTCTCACTCTCTCTCTCTCCCCCAATGCCAAAACAGAGAGGGTGAGGGCAGGTAATGACTACCATACTGTGGCAACATTAGCCTCTGATATTCTTACCTCCTATGTTTTCCAGGCCCTTCACCATGGTCTCTTGAACCTGTTGGACAAAACCAAAAAATACTTATGAAACTTCTACTTGAGGTGAAACAAAGCAATGTTTAATGCCTCAACCCATTTACTCCCTGTTCAATCCCTCCCTGAGTCTCTACACCCAGTATGATTTCAGAGTGGTACATTTATGATCAAACTGGTTCTCTCCATGCTTTGATCAGCCCCAGGCAGTAATGCACAGGCTCCAGCCTGTCCAAATCTGACTGCAAGATTTTGCCAGAGGCCACGAAGGCAGATCCTATGAGGAACCGCTGGAAGCCTTTAACATGTACTCACTGGAGGTTAGAAGGGACAGGGGCGACATGATAAGACACATACTTGTTCCTGTGGTGAATTATTAAAGTGAACTGTGAAAATCTGTTCATCAGAAACACAAGTGCAGTCACAGGAGGACACAAATGGAGGCTAGTCAGTAGAAACATCAGGAGGGACATGACAAAGGTTTACTTCACTGAGAGGGTGGTGGAGCAGAGTAGCAGGTTGCTAGCATAGGTTGGGGAGAGAGACTATAAAAGGGTTCAAACATCGCTGTGACAGGTTTAAAGGGCTGATAATTCCAGGAAAAGGAGGTAGAGAGGTGGGGGTGTTGGGGTAGGGAAGGAGGGTTTTGGGTAGTAAGCCCCCTCAAGACATTGGGTCAAGGGGATAGGTAGGAAATTCTTTATGCACAAACTGGATGACAGAGGGTAGTGTTGGGAAGGTTTTCCTTGCTCCCAAAGGTTCTGTCCTGTGGTTCGATTCTCTCACTCATGCTGTTCACAGTGTATATGCTACCCCTGGGTAAGATCATTAGCCAGTATGGGCTTGTGTTTCACTGCTATACTGATAGTACCCAACTCTACATGTCCTTTGTGCCTGGGACACCAGGTGTGGTTGATGTGCTTAATAGGTGCCTGGCCAAGATCCAAGACTGGATGTCACTGAGCTGGTTGAGACTCAGCCCAGAGAAAACTGAAGTACTGGCGGTTTAGCCGGGATAAGGGAGGTGGGGAGTGGCAGCAACCAAGAAGGAGATGGGGCTTTGGCTCTGCCCCCCCCCCAGGCTGTTGGCTGCCACAAAGGTGAAAAATCTGGGGGTCATTCTGGATGAGGGGCTGACACTTGAGGCTCAAGGGTCAGCAGTAGTCCAGAATGGCTTTTACCATCTGTGAATCATCAGCCAGATTAAATCCCTCATCCCATCTAGCGATCTAGCCACACGGGTGCATGTGTTTGTGACTTTGAGGCTTTACTCCTGCAACGCTCTATACCTTGGGGTCAATGGGGGTGCACTGCGATGCCTGCAGTTGGCGCAGAATGTGGCTGCTCGGTTGCTGACTGGCCTCCCGAGGTCATGTCATGTCTCCCCAGTGCTGTGTGATCTGCACTGGCTGCTGGTCAAGTGGCGTATCTCCTTTAAAGCTGGACTTCTAACCTATAAGGCCCTGCATAGGCTGGGCCTGGGCTAGCTGGTTGAGCTCTTGCACTCTCACATCCTCTCCACTGAAGATGGCCTTCTGGTAGTTCCAACAGCAAGGCTGAACACCTCAGAACACTGGGCCTTTGAAGTAAGCATGTCCAGTCCTCTGGAATTCTTTACCACCAACTTTGAGGGAAGCCCACTTGGTGGAGGCCTGTAAGCAGGGCCTGAAACCTTTTTATTCACTCAGGCTTTTGGGGTCCAATCCTCCCCACAGTTGTGTCAGTCCAGTTTTTAAGTACTGATTATTTATGAATTTATTTATTGTAAATGCTGTATTATTTAAACAGTTTTATTTCTTGGGGATTTTTAAATGTTTTTAGATGCTTCTTACTTTGTTGCTACTGTTTGATTACAATGGCGCCCTAAGCCCATTTGTTTCTGTGACAGTCTGTCACCCCCTTCCTGCCAAAGTACTGTACATTCTGCCCACCCAATACAACCAAAGTCTGGAACCCTGCCACACTGGACTGTCTCACCCGTGCCAAGTCTCCAATGTAAGACTGCGAATTAAACTGTGGAGAGGGGTCACACATTAGTAATAATCACTAAGGGTACGACCCACAAAGGTGTCCAAAGGCACATATCTGGGCCGAAGAGCTCTGCACCTGCTGCTGCCACACAAGTGGTGGCATCCTGGACTCCTAGCCTCCCCGAGGCTGACGTAGGGCTGGACCGTGGGCTAGCACTCAAGAAGTAGTAGTAGTAGTAAAAATATTTATTTTTATACAGGATATATAAGACTTTAGGTCCAAATACCTGTTTTTGAAGTCATCCTGTGCTAGAACAATCAGGTTACAGATAAATATCAAAAACATTACAGTACATACATAGCAATACTCTGTCATACAACAATACATAAATGACATCTGATTTACTTAGTGTAAATCATGAATACAGAATAAAATACTTCATTCCAATTGTGTCAAACTTTTAACTTCATACCCCTCCTTATAAAATATCACTTCATACAAATACAAGCAGTGAAGAATATATCATTCAGACCTGTCTTAAATTGAGTTAATTTTGTTACATTTCTTAATTGAGGGGGAATTTCATTCCAAATTTTCGACACCTGGGCCTGTAATGTCATATTCCCATATTTTGTATTTATTTTTGGAAATGTGAAGCCCCTATGTTTCA
This sequence comes from Neoceratodus forsteri, assembly GCA_016271365.2. Lineage (NCBI taxonomy): Eukaryota > Metazoa > Chordata > Ceratodontiformes > Ceratodontidae > Neoceratodus > Neoceratodus forsteri. The sequence continues at coordinate 380,925,175 of CM028134.1, read as the reverse complement.
CATCCCTTAGTGCATAAGGATGACTCTTACAACTAAAGGCCAAATTCATATTACCTTCTATCATCCCATTGTTTATCTTGTATATAAATATTCAGTATTGTTTTTTAAACCGTACCATTAGACTATCCCAATTTAAATCGTTATACATGGTGCAATGATGGGTAGTAAAGCTACAATTTAAACAAATCTTGCAAGTTGATTGTATGATTTGACTAGTTTGTCCAAATATTTTTGTCCTGCAAAATTATACAGCACATTGCCATATTCAAGTACGGGCATTATCAACTGATTTGCAATTAACCTCTGAGTTTGTTGATTTAGTATTCCTGATGACCTACGCAGTGCCCCAATTCTGTTGGTAACTTCCTTTGTTGTATTGATAATGTGAACTGAAAAAGATAGAGTATGGTATATCACAACACCTAAATATTTATATTGATTTGTAATTGACAATTTTTTTCCCATCCCTCATTAGTATATTCCTATCTCCTACCAATTTTTTTGTTACCTTATTTAGGTTCTTGTCAAAATACATGACCTGAGTTTTCTTATCACTTAATACAAGTTTTGAACTGGAAAACTAGTCTTGAAGAATGTCAAAATCCAATTGTAACATTGCCATCATTTCACCATGTGATTCAGCTGATTTTAGAAGTACAGCATTACCCGCATAAAGCCTTATGTGTGTATTGTATTGTTAATTTTTGAGGGTAAATCATTTATATAAATCAGGAACAGTAACGGCCCCAGGATTGATCCTTGGGGCACATCTCTTAATATGCTGCCCACATCAGAAAACTGTCCATCAATTACTACTTCTTGTTTCCTTTGTCCCAGATAAGATTTAAACCATTGTAAAGACCCAAGTGGGTCCCCTGCTCTGCATGGAGATGGGGATATAAACCCCAGGAAACCCTCACTATGCTTAACAACTGCATCATTCCCCGTTAGAATTTTATGCTAATTAGAGAATCTTAGAATGAAATTTGAAACTCTGCTGAGTGCTCACACTCACCCCTGCCCTCTAACGGCAGATTTATTTCTCCACCTGAGAGGAATCATCGCCCCAAAGTCGCTCTTCACTCATCTGACGTCTAAGATCTACTATGTTGTTTATTTCTCAGTGATAGTATTTGTTTTACTTTGTTTGGGATAACTCTGCGTAGTTAGGGTATTTTTCTGCTCTACATCACTAGTGTCACAAACCCACTCAGCAGATCAGGCCCTCTGCTCCCACAGTGTCAACCTCCAAGTGCAGTCTTGTGAACAGTTAACAGAACAGGGTAACCCTCCTGTCTGTTTTGTGGGTTTGAATCAAACTCTGGTCTCAAGTTCTGGAGGGATTCAAATTGTGAACCTCTTGCTAGCGTACCCAATGTACAGGCTCAGATAATTCTGCTGTTCGGGGGGAGGGGCAGATATCTTTCACCTATGGGCACCTAACTAGGCGTACAAAATGAATCATTAAAAACTCTATGAAAGACCTCAGAATAAACTCTTACCTTTTCCCAGTTTGGTAAAACCAGTAAGCTTTGTACAGGGTCAGCTTTAACCATGTACACTTCACTTGTCGAGAAAAAGAATTTCAAAGGCACACCAAGTAGTCTCTAAAGTAGAGGTTTACTTAAAGATAGATACAAAAATTTAACATGTAAATACAGAACCATATATCACAAAAACATACAATCATTTAAAAGAACAAGGGTTAAAAAAAGTGCAAAATTCCTACCACCAGACAATTAGACATATATCTAATGTATCTCTTCTAATAGTGCTGATAGACAGATGTTGTTTTCAAGAGAGTCCAAACGTGTGTCTTTTTTTAAACTTTCTTTATTTATAATTTTGGCATTACATACAAGCATACAACACACACAAGGGTAAGGTACATAGATACAGGTATCACTTAATTCATACATTGAATTCCGTTTGGCTGGTTGAAAAGTGATAAACATCATAAAAGTATTATAGAAAATATGAGGATTATCAGCAGTAAATAATACATTAGGGCATAAAAGAATTACTTTTGATAGTAATATTTTCCCTTAGGGAAATCCCTGAATCTTACTATGGAATTCCAGAACCCGGGCTACACCTCTCCCACCCTGGGGATGATACAGGGAACACACAAGTCCAGCCACTGGTCTACTCAACTCATAAAAACTGTATGGGGAAGCTAAAATAAGGTCCCTGTTGATCAAATCAAGGGGATAAAATCTGGCCTCTCCCTGGCTATATACAGGACCCACCTTCTCCAAAGAATCTCACATTGAGGGGTCTTCTTGTTAAGTTTTGCCGTTAAGGTTTCCATTCTATAAATATTTATCATAAGTTCATGCCACACTGGAAGGGTAACAGCCTGTTGAGAAAGCCAGTTCTTTGTTGTAGCTTTTTGGGCAGCAAGGCAAGCAATCTTTAAAAACTTACTTGTAGGGGCATCCCTATACTTTTAGGTAACTCCATGAAAAAATAAAGGGAAGGAGTTAAGAGTATGTCAGTGTCTATCATAGCTTGCAGTGTCCGCTGCAAATCCCTGAAAAAAGTGGTCAAAAGTGGGCAACCCCACATTACATAGATCAGTGCTCCTGGGAAATGCCTGCAGTTTCTCCAACAGGTCGGGGGGCACCACCCTGGTACTTCGTTTGTATTACTGGAGTCCGGAAAAATCTAATAAAGACCTTCCATGAGAACTCCTGCCAGCTTACAGATGATAGACCCCAATGTATCTTCATAATTCATCTGAGATCTGTGAGCCCAGGTCCCTCTCTCTCACCCTCTTTGTGGAGAGGGTGTAATCTCCCTTCCATGACAGCAAAGCTCTGTAAAGGACAGGGATGATATGGGTTGTGAGGGGTTTCCCCTCCACGGCCATCTTGAGGAGGTTAGCAATTGGCGGCAGAGAAGAATTCCTGTCCTTTAGTTGGGCTTGAAGAGATCTAATGAAGTTTCTGATTTGGAAGTATCTAAATCTGTCTTGCCACGATATTCCATATTTGGTAACCAGCGTTTGGAATGCCTGAATTTCATTACCTTCTAGAAAGTGCCAGATCAGATGCAGATTTTTCCCCTCCCAGTTCTTGAAACCTGAATCCCATCTGTCAGGGGTAACTGAATCTATGTACGGAACAGACCAGAAAAGGTGTCTCCATCTCCTTGCCTCTCTATCTAAAAGAATCCTATGCCATGCGACCAGAGTGGGGTCTGTATAAGGGTTTCCCTCCCAGGGTGGGGATGGCTTTGCCACTTGCCTAAGGAGAGTATTGTTCAAGTTTGTAAGAGTTCCTTCTTTTAATTCCAGAGTTTTCAATTTAGCCAGATACGAAGGATCTAACCAATAGAAGACTGTTCTTAACTGAGCTGCATGATGATACAGTTTAAAATTAGGCAAGAATAGGCCTCCCTCCTTCTTAGAAATCTGGAGAGCCGAGAGATCTCTGCTTGCCCCACAAAAAATGAGAAATTCCCCTGTTGAGTGAGTTAAAGTAGGAAACTGGGAAGAGTATGGGAATAGTTTGCACTAAATATAAAAATTTAGGGAGGAGTATCATTTTAACAGCTTGCACTCTCTGCGTCAAGGGGATAGGGACCGGAGCCCATCCATCCAATTCCATCTTGATTTTATCTAGGATTGGGGTAAAATTAAGGGAGAAAAGTCGATCAACTCAGGAGCTTAAAAGAACCCCCAAGTTTTTTATATGAGAAAGGTTCCATTTAAAGGTACTGTATAAGTCTGCTGAATCCTCTCTGAGGGTTGATATTGGAGTTGAAGAACCTCCATCTTAGCCATGTTTATTTGACATCCTGCTACATGACCAAACTCTGTCAGACATGCCCATAAGCGTGTCAGAGACTGGTCTGGATTTTTGAGGTAAATTAGCAGATCATCTGCGTATAGGGCTAATTTGTGAGCTTCCCCGCCCCATTCCCATCCCTGTACTGTCTCTGCCTGTCTCATTGCTTGAGCCAAAGGCTCAAGATATAATGCGAAAAGAGGGGAGAGGGGGCATCCCTGTCTGGTACCATGTTTCAAAGGTATTGGAGGGGATATCCTCCCATTAATTTTAACATACGCTTTGGGGTTAGTGTATATATTATTTATAATTTTGATGAAGGTTTCCGAGAAACCAAACCTACTCAAGACCAAACCCAAAAATTCCCAGGCTACCCGGTCGAAGGCCTTCTCTGCGTCCAGACTTAAAAGCAAGAATGGAGACCCCGACTGGGCAGCATGGTGCAAAATATGCAAAGTTCTCTTAATATTATCTTGAGTCTGCCTACCTGGCACAAAACCTGTCTGATCATGATCAATTAAGCCAGGGAGCACCATCTCTGATTGTTTTGCCAATATTGATGCATATAATTTATAGTCAATATTGAGGATAGATATGGGGCGGAAAGATTTACATTGTGTGATGTCCCTGCCTGGTTTGGGTATACTTGAAATTACTGCAAAGTTCCAGGTGTCCAGAAATGCCTCCCCTGATTGTGCTGTTATACATGCCTCTAGCAAAGAGGGTTTAAGTTCTATTTTAAAAACCTAAAAAATTCTGAAGTATACCCATCCGGTCCGAGAGATTTGTGTGTTATTAAATTTTTAATTGCAGTGTCCAGTTCTAATGAGGTAATAGGTGCATCAATGGAATCCCTAAGATCCTGTGTCAGCTTTGGAAGTTTAAGCCTCACTAAGTATGCCTCTATTTGTGGTACTTTTGGGGTGTGTTCTGGGGTATAGAGATTCTGATAGAAATCCCGAAAACTAGTTAATATTTTTTCTGGAGACTTCAACAGATGACCAGACTTATGGTCCCGGATCTGGGTAATGGTAGTATGAGATGTCAATTGTCTCAGCCGATGGGCCAATAGGTGCGATGCCCTATGCCCATTTTCATAGTACCTCTGGCATAAACGCTGCAGCGCCTGCTCTGTCTTAACCTCCAATAGTTTTTGGATCTGTTGTCTGCAGATTTGCTGAACCGAGGTATCCCCATTGGCATGTTGTCTCTGCAAGTCTTACAGTTGCTTCTGGAGGTCATCCAACTGTTGGTTTTGCTGCCGTTTAAGACGGACAGCATATTTGATACAATTTCCCCTTAAAACTGTCTTTATCGTATCCCACAAAGTGGTTCTGGAAATGTCAGGTGAATCATTTTCCTGTATTATCTGTGTTATTCATGCTTTGGCCATGTCTGTGAACTGTTTTTAAATTCAACAAATAATTATTAAATTTCCAAAGAGTCTGTCCCTTGGCCATGTTCCAATTCACTTTTAACAACAATTGAGAATGATCAGAGAGAACCGATGGTAGCTGCTGACAATCCATCACCTGGCTTTGATGTTCCCCAGATATGAAAAAATAATCAATTCGTGCATAGGAGCTGTGGGGGTGAGAGCAGTGTATACTCTCTCCTACCTGGATTTTGCATTCTCCATGCATCCACCCAGAAAGCCCTTTTTAGATGTTCCCTGACCACTTTACTGGCTGAGTTTTGCCTAAATGTTGAAACTCTGGATGTATCTAGCTGTTCCCAGAACTGATTACAGCATCTCCCCCCCCCCCCGGATTAACATCCCTGTCTGAAATTCTGTGATTTTCTGCAGTAAGGACAAGATGACCTCTTTTGTGGAGCCTCGTAGGATATATAACGATGCCAGGGTAATAGGGGAGCCCTCCAAATTTCTAGTCAAGACAGCCAACCGTCCCTCCGGGTCAGTACAGGATGATACTGATTGGAAATGTGTCCCACGTGAGACCAAAATCATAGTGCCCCTCCTCTTCCCCTTCCCATAAGATGCAGAGACTACCTGATTAAATCCAAATTTCTCTAATTTCTGGTGTTCGACCCCATGAAGATGGGTTTCCTGTAATAGAACAAAGGATGTTTTTTGCCTTTTAATGGCTGACAGGACTTTATGTATTTTTATTGGGTTATTTAGCCCATTGATATTATGGGAAATTATTTTTATGACAGTCTTATGAAACGTGTGCCTTTACAGGTCACTCTCAGCATAATTAAAACACTGTCTTGAGCCTGCCTTCTCCATGATGTCACCCAGCTCCTACTCTGTTTATTAAAAATTATGCAATCAGGATGCCATCACTTAGAAGGTAAATTAAATAAGGTTAATTTCTAAGTCCTTCTTTCATCCATGAGCAACATCCTGCTTTTATAGACATCAGAAGAACATTTATGACTTCACACCAGTGTGACATACCTGGTTTTCCTCCTCTAAACATCATAAAATGGATATTTTCTATCCTGTCAGTTGGCAAGCTATAATTAAGCTAGATAAACAGGAGATGCTTAATTTAGGCCTCTTCTAGCCTGTAATTATCTCCTGGCCTTCTAGGTAACACCTTGTAGCTAAAACCTGGGAGAGGGTGTCATTCCACAGGCTGTTTCAGCATGTCTCATGAGAGACACTCAATAACACATTTTTATATTACAAAAATCATAGATTAATCAGAACCAGCTGTCTGAGTGTCACAGCTAGTTCTTAGGTTCTTTATCAGTTCCAGGGAACTGAACAAAGGCCTTGAGGTGCAGTTCCCACCTTGGCGGAACTGTACTTGTTTTAAAAATAATTATATATATATATATTTATACACACATAAAGTTTTATTTTTGGAGTGGATTAGTATAATTTGCAAACCGCTATACAGTTCCTTATTTTGGAAGTCCAGGTTCCTAGTTAGGGGAACTGAGACAATATTTTTCTCCAGTTGGCTGTTTAAATTGTTTTTAAATCGCAGTTCCTATTTCACTGGGGAACCGAACTGATAATTTCTTTGTGGGGAACTTGGAACCATTTTCTCTTATTTGGTCATCAGTTATTGGCATGTCTGACAGACTTAAGAAAAGGGTCCATGAGTTTTAAAAATGTTACCAATTGCTTAAAACTCCTGGCTAAGGTAGACTGCCACAAGTTGTTCTTTAAGTGACTGGGTCCTGATCATGATCTTACCAGTCATGAACTGTGTAGCAAGTTCTGCCCCAAAACTGGCAAAAAGAGGGCTAAGAAACTTGAGGAAATAATGGCTTCTCAGTCTGCCTATTCATCTCAACCAGGCTCGGTTAAGAGTTCAGTCCTTCAAAGTAAGCAGAAGGACAAGTCTGCTAAGGTTGACAAAGAGGTCAGGGTGTCTGACAGAGAGACCCCCAAGCCCACCAAGTCTAAAAGCGCTGGTTAGCAAGTATCAGAACCAGTACCTGCTAAGAAAAACAGAAAGAGAGACTTATCGCTACCCCTCCTGCTGAAGAAGCAAAGGAGACACCAGTCAACAGAACTGAATGCCCTCCATGGAGGATATGACTACAGCATGGCTTTTCTTTCAGGCTTTCCAGGCTATGGAAGCCCTTATGTCCATGGCTGCTCCACCCCCGCTCCATTACCTGTAGCAATGCCTGTGGCGGAGAAGGCTGAGCTCTATTATGAGGAGGAGGGGAGAGGAGAACCAATAGAATCTGACAGTTCTCCTGTCTTGGTCCTCAGAGGGATGGCAAAGACCCTCAACCTCTCACCCCAAGAGACAGCAAAAGATGAGGATGATGTGGAGTTTCTTGATATGATAGGCCTAACCCCTACTAAGAGGTTGTTTCTGCCCATTCACAAGTCCCTTAAGAAGGCCACCTGCAAAATGCTGGCAGCCCTCACTTCTATGGCTGGCACTGATAAGAAAATTGAGAAAAAAAAATACCAGCTGGATAGACAGGGTGCTGAATATTTGTATACGCACCCTGACCATGAGGGAGGTGGTACAGACCACTGCCTGTGACAAAGCCAAGGTACCCCTTTCCTTACAGCCCCCATAAAGGGATCCCAGGAAGCTGGACAGTATGGGCAAAAAAGTCTACACTTCAGCTTCTTTGTTGCTGAGACAGGCAGCTTATATGGCCTACATAGCTCAGTACCAAAAGGCACTCTGGAGCTCGGTAATGGCTATGAGTGAGAAAATGGTGGCTGACAAAGGTGGATAAGTAGAAGACCACCTACAAAAGTAATACTGAGAAGGAGAAGGCCTCCACTTCCCATAGGCCTTATGGATGGGGAGGTAGAGGCCAGGGTTATTTCCCCTGAGCTTACGTGACATATGATTACCCTCCACAGAGGGGCCTTTTCAGAGGTAAAAGCAAAAAGGGTGCCAAGCTTACAAAAATCACTCCAGCCTCCAAGGTGCAGTCTAAAAAGAACCCCTGACATGTCTGTCCAGGTTGCCCAATTATTACCAATGAGGAGGTGGAAGATTGGCTCATTATTTCCAGGCATGGAAAAACATTACCACAGATAAGTGGGTACTGGAGATAGTGAGTCAGAGTCTCTCCCTACATTTCAGGAGGTTCTCAAAACTGCAGGCACACAGAGCCTTCCCACCTCATACCCAGCAGAATAGGTGAAAAAGCTGCTGCTGCAAGCAAGTGCAGTGAAAAGAGTTTCCCCCTTCCCAATGTGGGAAGTGCTGCACTCAAGATACTTCTTGAGCCACAAGAAAAATGGGGAGTGGCAACCCATTTTAAAACTGAGATGTCTGAACAAACATTTGAAGAAGGAAAAGTACAAGATGGTGACACTGGCCACAGTGATCACATCACTGCAACAGGGACACTGGTTGGAGTCAATGGATTTGAAGGATGCTAACCTTCATATTCCAAGCAGGAACCTTCCACAGAAAGAACCTCAGATTCAGAGTAAGGAGTTGCCACAACCAGTTCATGGCCCTTCCCTCTAGCCTTTCCTCAGCACCCAGAGTTTTCACAAAGTGTCTGGCAGTAGTAGCAACACACTTGAGGAGGCAAGGGGCAGTGGTCTTTCCTTACCTGGACGACTGGTTAGTCTCAGGGAAAGTCAAATACAGGAGGCCAAAGCCTCCCTTTTGCTCACTCAATGCACCCTAGAGGATCTGGGCTTCCTGATCAATATTCCAAAGTGCCAGACAGAACCAAATCAGGTGCTGGACTTCACAGTAACACAGTTGGATGCCTGTCAGGGAAAGGCATTCCTTTGTCAGGAGAGGGTAGCAAATCTGACAGACCTTACAAGGTCTTTTAAGGCAGGACAGTCCAGACCATCAAGAGTCTTCTTTCAATTGCTAGGGCACATGCCCATCTCCACAGCAGTGGTACCAGGTACCAGATGATGGATATCCAGTACCACCTAGGGGCTCACTGGTCACAAAGGCAGGACCCCTCTGTCAAAGTCAGTTCCCATGGCAAAGTACCTCTTAAGGGCACTAGACTGGTGAAAGGAAGAAGAGAACCTCAAAGAGGGAGTTCCCTTCCTCCAGCAGTCACCACAGTAGTGCTTACTACAGATGCCTCCCTCCTGTGCTGGGGCGCACAACTGGAGGACTTCACTGTATGCAGGTTGTGGACTGCACTAGAGTCACAGGAGCACATAAACTTCCTGGAACTCAGAGCTGTGTATCTGGCTGTGCAGGCTTTTTCCTCCCACAGCAGGGGTCAGTCAGTCCAGATCCAGACAGACAACACCACCACCATGTACTGTAGCAACGAACAGGGAGGAACAAGGTCTTCCAAACTGTGCACAGAAGCAATGAAGATCTGGAGCCTGGCATACACAGTGGAGGTGCAGCTATCAGCTGTACACCTACCAGGGAAAGAATGTCCTCATAGATTCCCTGAGCAGGATCAGTCAAGGAAACCACGAGTGAACTTTGAACAAGCAAGTGCTCTCCACAGTGTTCAGAAGGTGAGGCACACCACAGACAGTTTTGTTCACCTCCTGGCAAAACTACCAGCTCCCGCTCTTTTGTTGCAGGCCTCCCTCAGTGGGGACAGTCCCAGAGGACACCCCGGTCCTCTCCTAGACAGAGAGATTCCTTTATGTGCTCCCCCATTTCCATTCATACTGAGGGTACTGCTAAAACTGAGAAGGGAACCTGCAACAATGATTCTAATTGCTGCAGACTGGGCCAGGCAGACTTGGTACTCTCTGCTCCTGTCCCTCTCCATCAGACCTCCAATCACCTTCCTTCCCCCTCGTTCTGAGGTACAACCTACTGACCTTGTCTCGGGACAGAATAACATTCCCAGATCAAGCATCGTGCACCTCAGGGCTTGGTGTTGAAGAGCTAGAGTTCTCTGGACTAAACCTCTCAAAAGAGGTTTTAAATGTGTTCAAGGTTTCCAGAACCCAGGAAAACATGTGCTTTAAAATGGAAAAGGCTGCTGTAGTTGAGTAGGCATGGTTATTTATTACTCTGTCCTAATTGTTTCTAGTGTATTTAACTGTATTGTATGACTATTATGTTTTGTACTTTGTACATTTGAATGTGGAACTGACTTTGTGTAACATGGGATCCCATTGTAAATGAGCTCTTGCTAAATTGGGCTATCCTTTTCTGAAACTTATCAGAATAAAACTTTTACTACTACTACTACTACTTTGGTGCTCCTCCAGACATCTTAGCCCTTTTCAGGCTAACCTATCCAATGTTTTGGATTATCTGGTCCACCAGCAGTCCCCGAGTCTCTGGCCCTGAAGGCGCATTTACCTTCAGTTTTTATGTATCAGCAGACAAGGACAGATCCCCAACCTCCTGAGCTATTTTCAACAGCTTGATCCACTTGAACCCTCCTTTTAGGGATCCAGTCCCTCCCTAGGACTTGAATCTGTGTATTGCCCAGCTGATGAGGGCTCCTTTCGAGTCTATGGCAACTGTTGCATTGAAGTACGTCGCCTGGAAAACAGTTTTCCTGGTAGCCTTCACATCTGCCAGAAGGGTGAGTGAGCTCCAAGCCCTGTGTACAGATCTTAACTACATCATCTCTCTCGGGCAGGAAGTTGGGCCACATCCCACGGCTGAGGAGATGGGCGCATTGTCGCAGCGAGGAGACAGTCGGTGGCGTGAGCGCAAAAGGATGGAAGGCGCATCCACGGCAGGGGTAGTCGGCAGCCATAGCCGCAAGGAATTGGAGGGCCACATCCACGGCTGAGTTGGGCTAAAGAGCACCAAGTTAAATTTTTTTCTCCCACTCACCTGCCCCACACCACCTACACGCCTCCAAATTAAATGGACTCCAGAACCACGCCCAGCAGGGGGTCTGGCCTATGAGGAACTGGCAGAGGGTGGAGTATTACAGAGTGGATGTGAAGAGAGCTTTGGAGCAGGGTCAACGTTGGCCGGTGTGAAATTCATCAAAAATAAGGTACTGTGTCTGTGCTTTGAAAACTGCATTTCTATTAGTTGGCTGTATGGTGCAATTGTGGACAGACTTTGGTTCATTTCTGGGGCAAACTATGGTAGCACTTAGAAAGGTTTAATTTAGTTTTTAATAATTTATTTAATTATTTATTTGGTAATTCAGATACAACCTTTGAGTATACACTCTTTTACAAAGGTTCCACGTCAGGATGTAAAACAGCAGAGACATAACAAAAACTTGACAGTTAACACAAAACATAAGATTGCTATGTAATACAGAAAATAGATAACTAATACATTTGAGTAACCTAGACAACTGAAATTAAACAGTGGAGGAGATTCCCAATTAACGTACTTAATGCCCCAGGGGGCTGTCAAAGGTAAATGTATATGAGGTAGGAGAAAAGGGGAAGAAGTGAATGAGGTTTCCCAATTAGCAACATACGGCATAGCTGCCCTCGGGGCCTGTCAAGGCAGAGTATCGGAAAGGGTAGAAGAAAGAAAGGGGAAGAGTACATGAGGTAGATTAAAGAGAGAGAGAGAGGATTGGGAGAAGGAGAATAGTTGGGGGAGATGGGTGGAAAGGAGAGGTGTTGGGGGAGTATGGAGGGAGAGAGTGGAGGAAGCTAGATAGGGGGGTGGCAAGGGATGGCAGGTGGGGGTCCAGGGTAGGTAAAACAGGAGGAAAGCTCAGACTGATGGGGGGGGGGGTATCCGGGTTGAGGATATGAACTCAGGTAAGGGAGTCAGAGGTGTTTAAGAGAGGGGTATCCAGGTTGAAGATACGGATTCAGGTAAGGCAGTCACAGGCGTTTGAGTTCATCAGGTATTGCTTCAGTTCTCTTTTAAAGGACCGCACATTTGTTGTATTAAGAGCTGCAGCAAGGATCTCATTTAGCCATAGTGGAGCTCGGTACATGAAGGATCTTTGTCCTAAGGGAAGTTCTATGAAATGGGACATCAAGCTGTGTTGTCACTGTTCTTCGTGTGTTGTATTTGAAGCTTACTTCCTTTACCAGGTCTGCAATGCAGGTAGGGGTTAGGGAGAGCATGGCCTTTCTCCCTAGCAGGCAAGTTTGGTATCTGATTCTGGATTGAAGCGGTAGTATGTGGGCCAGACCATACAGGGTACAGGTGTGCGTGAAGCAGTCAGCATTTAGCAATAGTCTGCAAGCCTTGTTAAGGGCAGTGGCAACCCTTTTGAGGGCTGTATCAGTGGCAGCGCTGTAAACCACCAGCCCGTAGTCAACCAGGGAGAGAACAGAGCTAAAGCCTGAGAGCTGGAGGGCTTCAGCAGTTAGGCTTTTCTTGTGCCTAAACAGGATCCCTAATTTAGTGTTCACAGCTTTCACCACCATGTCAATGTGCTGAACATACAAGAGGGTATCATCCACAATGACACCCAGGTACTAGAAGGAGTGAACCTGTTCCAGTGGGGCAGTCAGGTGATTTGTGATTGTTAGTTCTGGGCATCTCCTTTTTAGTTGGGGGCTAGAGAGGAGCATCGTCTTGCTTTTTTTGTAGTTTAGTAGCAACCTTTGGGAGTAGAACCAGGTCTCCAGTTGCTGGAAGGATGATTGTAGCTCGGCATGTAGGTGCTCTATGTGAGAATGACAGCTAAGTAGGACAGCATCATCGGAGTATAGAATGACTTTGCTAGTGCAGGCATTGGGTAGGTCATTCAGGAACATGCTGAAGAGCAGTGGACACAGGATGGACCCTTGAGGCACACCTAGCGAGACTTCCTTGGATGCAGATACGGAGTGACCTATCTTGACCCTTTGAGACTAGGAGGTTAGGTAGTCCTGGAACCATAGAGTGGCATTTGGGAAACACCAAGGGCATGCAGTTGAGACAAGAGGAGTGGGTGGTAGACTGTGTCGAATGCCTTTGTTAGGTCAATGAAGGTGGACCCAACCAATTTTCCCTCATCCAATATCTTATGGACATACTCAGTGAAATCCACTAGTGCAGTGTCCATGCTGTGGAGTTTCCTAAAGCCGTGCTGCTGGGGACATTGCAGCTGGTATTTGTGAATATAGTCAGTAAATTGGTCTGCCACAATCCTTTCCAGTGCTTTAGAGAGGGGGGGAGAGGATAGAGATGGGCCTGTAGTTTGCAGTCAGTGATCTATCGCCTCCCTTATGCACTGGGGTCACCAGCACTTGTTTCCAAGGAGAAGAGAATTTGGCGAGCTGGAGGGATCTATTGAAAATCGTAGTGATGGGAGCGAGGATTTCGTTGATTGCCAGTGCCAGCAGTTTCATGTCAATGTTGTCAGACCCCATTCTGGTTTTCCCCAGGACCTTTTTAACATAACCCAGTGCTTTTTTGACAGTGACTCGCTTGAAGTAAAATTGAGGGTGTGAGTTGATGTCCGGTGGGCATCTATTATCAGTTTTAATAGGCTTGAGGTATTCGGCCAGTAGAGCAGAGCTAAGATCCGTGAAGGTGGAGTTGAACTCTTCAGCAATGGTGTGGGGGTCCATGGTATTTGTTCCATTAATGTTTAGCAGTGATGGCTGTGTTTTGTCGTCCTTCCCTGTGAGTGCCTTTATATTGTCCCAAAACCGCCTCCCATCACTCCAGGTTCTTTCCAATTGATCCTTGTAGAAATTAGCCTTAGCATTCCTGATGAGATGTGTGCATTTGTTTCTGGCTGCCCTGTATCTTTGAAGGTCACTGGGCTTATCAGAGGCCCTAGCTTGATACTAAAGGTTGTCCCTTGCCCTCATGTGATCTAGAAGGTCACTAGTAATCCACCACATGGCCGCGTGTTTTTCTTTTTTTTGAACGGAGCAAATCTGTCACAAACGCTATTAAAGTTATCAATAAAGTACTGGAGTGTTATGTCAAGGTCATGCAGTACCTTGAGGGGAGACCAATCAATCTGAGAAAGCACCTCCTTGAAAGCTTAGAATTGCCCTTTCCTGAGAATTCTGCTGTTCACAAAGACAGGTGGTGCTTTTTTGAATTTATTGGCCCACAGATAGGTGAAAGGGGAGTGGTCGCTTAGCAAATCCGGTAGTACCAAGACATTGGTAATCCTGTCAGGTGAGCTTGCAAGGAGCCAGTCCAGAAGCGTGTGCTTTCCGGTCTTATGGTTCATTCTAGTGGGCTCTGTGACTAATTGCGTGAGGAGGGAGCTGGCTATAGTATCCTTCTGGTTGGTCAATTCATTACTGAGCCAACTGATGTTGAAGTCCCCAGGCACGATGAGCTCACAGTTGTTGTTAACACCAGCCAAGGACCCTGGTAGTTTAATTAGACCATCTTTGGCCATTTTCAGTGGTAGATGCATGCAATGACCAGAGATTTTTTATGTTCACCAAAAATTATTCTAACTGCAAGGAGCTCATGGTCAACGCTGCAGGTTGTGATGGGGAACACCTTGTAGGGTATTCCATAAATAAATGAGGCAGCCACCACCTCTTTTCCCATTCCTATCACATCTGAAAGTATTGTAACCTGGGAGCACTATCTCACTATCCCTGACCCGGGTGGATAGCCAGGTCTCAGTCAGACAAATTATATCAGGGTTATGTAGGGCAGCCCATGCCTGCAGTTGAGGCATCTTTGGAATTAGGCTGCAGACATTCATCGTAGCAAGTTTCAAGCCATTTCCCTTTGGCGCGGTATACCCTGGCCCGCTCATGGGGTTAGGTTGCATTCTTGATGTAGTAATATTAAACCATGCAGATAGTTATGTTCAGGGATATGTAATATAGTAATCTTGTCCAAGGTACCAAGAGTCAAATGATGAAAAATAATCAAATCCACAGGAAATGGTGATGAACACTGACCTGGGGCATATACAGGATGTAAAAATCCTTTGTTAGTGTCTTCCCTTTGTTCTCCAAAATGGTTGTGAATAGACCTCAAAGACAAGCACAGATCCTTTAGGAACAAATCAGCCAGAAATGTGAATTCAATGCAGCACTCCACAACTCAGAGCTTGTATAACAGATTTACTGACCTTACTTTTGCTTTCGATGTCTTCCAAAAAAGTTGATTTATGATGAGAATGCTAATATCTGGTGATGATGCTTTACAGTTTCTTAGTCCAGGAAACATTCATAGATGTCATGCCCAAAAACGGTCCAGTTCCTCCAAGCAGAAACACACGAAAATCCACAAAAACTAAACTACTGACAGAGACAAACACAGACAGACAGCCACACTGCAGGTTAAGGTGGAAGTCTGCTCTAATTGTGAAAGGGGTAGATGAGACTTTTTTAAAAGGGGGCCGCTCAGTAGGCTTTAACAACTCTCAATGTGAAACAGAGGGTTAGGAGTTTAAAGTGTAATTGTGGTAAGGACATATATGACTGATAAAAGGAGGCTACTCAATAGGTATAAACAGCTCGAATTGGGAAAAGGAGGGTTAGGAGTTTTAAGAAAGCGGCTCGACCATCTTAAATTTAGTGCATGGGGTAAGGGAACTGGAGACCAGGAGGAACATGTTTAGGAATGGTAGAGGAGGGATGGGGAGGGAGGGAGGGAGGATCCTTCATCTGGGATGATGGGGGTCGCTGGTGGGCTGCACAGAGAGATGGGAAGGGTGGTGGGCTGCAACAACTGTGGAGCCAGTCTTTCTTAAAATTGTGTGGAGGGGGATGTTTAGTGTCCAAACAAATAATGAAACTTAAAAAAAGAGATCATGGGTCTGCAGGAAGAAATGAGGCAGGCAAGACGGGCTGCAGTGGATTACGATCCAACAGAGCGAGAAGGTAGGAGGGGGGACTGAGGAGGGAGGGAAGGCAATTTAAGCAGATGGGGGGAAGAGAGGGAATAGGTTAGAGGAGAGGACTCTGAGCCAGGGAGACCCAGGCCTAGGGTCATTGAGTCAGGGGAACCAAGGTCGAAGGGCAGAAGAAAGCAGAAAGGAGGTAAAATGGTTTGAGGAGGAGGAGAAGTGGTGACTGACCAGGAGTCAGAAGTGGTGGTGGGCGGGGCGGGCTGGCATGAGTGAGGTAGAAGTAGGCCTAGGAGAAGTGTCCTCGAAAAATCATTTCACGGTTCAGGAGGGAAAGGAAGAAGAGAAGGGGATGAGCTTGGAGGTGTAACTGATGCTAGTCAGGATGAAACTGGTATGGAGGGAGAACTTATGGGGGTATTATAACATGGGCAGAAGGGGGAACTAATGTGCAGGAGGAAAAAGAGGTGTTGAGGGGAAAGGGATGGAAGGAAGGGAAGCAAGCAGATGGAAAATGGGGTGGGATCTTAGTGCTGGGGGACTCAATACTAAGCGGAGTCAGGTTGGGTAGCAATGGAGAGACGCATAGTCTTATATGGTCGGAGGCCATGCTAGGAATGAGAGCAGAAAGGGTGGGGCAATCTGTTCTGAAGTATGCTAGAAGGGGTAGGTAGAAACCTCATTTAATTCTGCATTTGGGGACAAACGACCTGGCTGATAGGATGGTAGATGTAGTTCAGAGGAGGGAAATTGATGTCAGGCCAGAGGGTATGGGCTGGTGGGGGTGAGGGGTGGGTGGGGAGACCTGGGCAGACAGCAGTCTTTACTCGAAGGATAGATTGCTCTTAAGTGAGCAGGGCAAAAAGTGTTGAAAAAGGGATAAGGGATTACATGAAGAAGCTGAATTTAAACTAGGAGCAGGGGTGTTGGACAATAGGTGAAGCAGAGAGGCCACAGGATGGGAAAACATATGAGCTACCTCTATAAAAAGTGACAGGGGATCAAGGGCAAGTACTAGGGAGGATGTTAGAATGAGATGGCAAGAGTGGGGAGGGAGGTAAGGGGGTGCAAAGTGGTCACCTTGAATGCTAGAAACCTGGGAATAAAACTGCGGAGCTTCAGACCCTCATGGCAGAGGGGGAGGTGGACATGGCAGCTATTACAGAAACATGGGCCACCCATTACCATGACTGGGACCTGGCAGTACCAGGATATAGGATATTCCACAGGGATAGGGTAAAAGGGAAAGGGGGTGGCGCTATATGTGAGGGAAGGACTGAAGTGTGTACGGGAGGAGGGGGAGGAGGGCAGTATGGAGTCACTATGGATGAAAATCCAGGACTCAAGGAATAGGACTCTCAGGATGGGAGTGGTGTACAGGCTGCCCTCCCAGACAGAAGAATTAGACAGGGAACTTGTGGGACAGATCAGGAGGGCCTGCAGAAAGGGTAGTGTGGTGATCGTGGGGGACTTAAACCTGCCGGAAGTGAACTGGAGTACTCCAGCCACCAAGAATAAAAGGGAGCAGGTATTGCTGGATGCCTTCCAGGACAACTTCTTGATGCAGATAGTCAGCGAACCAACCACGTTAGGGAACACCCTTGACCTCGTGCTGGCAAACGGGAACTTTGTGAGGGAACTGAGGGTGGAAGAACCACTGGCAGGAAGCGACCACCACTTGGTATGGTTCACATTGAATATGGGTAAGGAGGGAGTGGTATTTGAAGGGAGTAGTATCCGATACAAGGGTGCTGGACTTCAGGAGGGCCGACTTCAGGAGGATGGGGGAAGTAGTAAAAGAGTACCTGGCCAAAATTCAACCCAGTATGGACACTAACCAGAGGTAGAAGCTCATAAAACTGGGGGTAATGGAGGCAACTAAAATCTGTGGCAAGGCCAAGAGTAAGAAGGCTAGGGCAAAGAAACCTAGCTGGGTGAGCAAAGAAATCATGGAAAAGGTAAGGAGGAAAGAAGCCGCCTTTAGGAGGTACAAAAAAAAACAGGGAGGAGGGAGGACAGGGAGGAGTACCTGAAGGAAGCGAAGGAGGTGACAAGGGCAGCCAAAGCGTCAAATGAGCTCAGGCTGGCACAGGGCATTAAGAAAGGGGAGAAGGACTTCTTCAGGTACATCAGGAAGAAAAGGAGCTGTAAGGGCTATATAGTAAGGATTAGGAGGGAAGCGGGGAGTGAAAAGGCAGAAGTGCTTAATGACTACTTCTGCTCGTTATTTACCAAAGAAAAGGGGGGACGATACCCAAGGGGGGTTTGAGGTCAGAAACGGAAGGGGAAGGGGTGACAGACAGGGAAATCACAGAGGATAAGGTGCTGGAGGCTTGATGGCATTGAGGGTGGACAAAGCGCCAGGGCTGGATGGCATTCACAGGTACTGAAGGAACTAGCAGAGGTCCTAGTGAGGCCTTTGGCAGACGTATTCAATGCATCACTGGTTTCAGGGTGTGTAGGGCTGGAGGATAGCTCACATGGGTACCTCTCCATAAGAGTGGCCCCAAGAATGAACCAGGGAATTATAGACCAGTGAGCTTCACATCAATCGTGAGTAAACTGATGGAGACAATCCTGAAGGAGAGGCTGGTGTCCCTTCTGGAAGCCAATGGGCTGCAGGACAGTAGATAGCATGGCTTTGTCACTGGCAGATCCTGCCAGACCAACCTGGTGGAATACTATGACTGGGTAAATAGACAGCTGAACAGGGGCCATGCAGTGGATGACCTGGACTACTGTAAGGCATTCAACTTGGTGCCGCATGGGAGACTAGGAAGTAAGCTACAAGGTACAGGGGCGGGTGAGAAGATGGTGGGTTGGGTAGTGAACTGGCTACAAAGAAGGCAGCAGAGAGTGGTGGTGGTGGGAGGGGAGTTATCATCCCCAAGGGCAGTGATGAGCAGAGTTCCACAGGGCTCGGTGTTGGGACCAGTGTTGTTTGGGATATTCATTTCAGACATTTCTGTGGCCATCATGAGCAAAATCAGTCTGTTTGCTGATGACACCAAGATGGGAGCAGTGGTGGATGACCTGGGGGATGGCAAGGGTTGCAGGAGGATCTGTCAAAGCTAGAGACCCGGTTGGACACCTGGCAACTGGGTTTCAATGCCCAAAAATGCAAAGTGCTGCATTTTGGGGCAAAAAAAAAAACAAGAGGAGCTACAAACTGGGGGGGGGGGGGGTGCAGTTAGCTGTGACTGAGGAAGAGAAGGATCTGGGGGTGCTCATTACGGGAGCAATGAACAACTCAGCATAATGTGGAAAGGCGGCTACAAAGGCCAACAGAATTCTGGGTTGTATTGCTAGGGGTACATCCTCAAGGGGCAAGGTGATTCTGCCATTGTACAGATCACTGGTTAGACCACACCTGGAGTACTGCGTGCAGTACTGGTGCCCAAACCTGAAGCAGGACATTAAGTTACTGGAGGGGGTGTAGCACAGGGAGACAAAGATGATCCATTGTCTGGGTGACTTACCTTACGAGAGCAGCGTGAGGGAATTGAACATGTAGTCACTGGAGGAGGGGAGGGAAAGAGGGGATATGACTGAAACCTTCAAGTACATGAAAGGAATAAACAAGACCGGTACGGAGGGGCTTTTCAAACTAAGGGAGGGGAGGGACACCAAGGCCATGATATGAGATTGGGGGGGGAGATAAGACACTTTTTTACAGAGAGGGTGATGGCCGGGAGGAATGCGTTACCAGCAGAAGTGGTATCAAGTAGAACAGTGGGCGGCTTCAAATGGGGATGGGACAGGGCAAGAGGGAGGTTCAGGGGAGGGAGGGGAAGGGAGGGAGGGGCAGCTGCAAAATATGGGCTGCTAGCTGCACAATCGAGCAGACTTGGTAGACCATAAGGCCCTTTTCTGCCGGCAACTTTCATATGTTCATAAGGACAAGGTAGTCTTGAGGACCAATAAGAAATTCTTCCCAAAGTGGTGTCCATATTTCACCTCAGTCACTCTATCACACTCCCTCTGTTCATCACACAGAAATCCACATCAGGGGAGCAGAGACTCCGCAGCCTGGATGTTACCAGAGTTCGGAGTAATTATTTGGACTGCACAAAGGATGTCAGGTCCATCACTACACAGTTGTTTGTCACCTATGGTGACGTAGGCCAAAAAAAGCCAGCATCCTGGAGAATCATTGCACGCTGAAGAGTGGCCTCTATTCAGTTCTGTTATGGTAAAACTGGCAAGCTTCCACCTGAAGGCCTAAGGGCCCACTCTACAAGGGGCACCTCTGCCTCTGTGGCAGCATTCAGAAGTGTCTCCATTCAGGAAATTTGTAAAGCAGCTACCTGGAGGACAGTACACACTTTTACAAAGCACTATTGTCTGGACATCCAGTCCAGGAGGGATGCCAGCTTTGGCAGCTGAGGTTTAATACGAAAAAGTGCAAAGTCCTGCACTTTGGAGCAAAGAATCCAGAAAGGGGTTACCAGCTGAGAGGGGTGCAGCTAGGTTCCACCAAGGAGGAGAAGTATCTAGTGGTGGTAGTAACGGGGAAGATGAACAATACAGAGCAGTGTAGGAGGATGGCAGTGAAAGCCAACAGGATACTGGGTTGTATCGTGAGAGGGATCTTCTCCAGGAGTAGGGAGGTGATCCTGCCTCTCTACAGGACACTGGTCAGGCCACACCTGGAGTACTGTGTGCACTTCTGGCACCCATATCTGAAGAAGGATGTGAAATTACTGGAAGGGGTACAACGCAGGGCAACAAGGATGATCCAGGGATTGGAGAACAGACCATGCAAGGAGAGGCTGAGAGAGTTAAACATGTACTCCTTTGGAGGAGAGACGGGACCGGGGGGGATATGACTGACATTTTTTATTTATTTATTTTTTTAAATACTTCTCTTTCTATCCCTTCAATTCAGAACTCTCTCAGGCTACTGCTCTCACCGACTCGCTCTGCCATCCACTGTGTTCCCCCGCCATCTTCAAGTTCGTCGCGGTTCTCTGGGTCAGGGAATGGCAACCTGGAGAGACCACAGGGGGCAGTGGTGGGGAACCAGCTTAGGACGTGTGGCAGTGGCACTGGCAGGGCCGTCATCTATCTGGACTGGATGGGTATTTCTCTCCTTTTTTCTCCTCCTGTGGTTACTTCCCTCTCCCCCCCCCCCAAGTGCGTGGTGCACATCTGATGCGATGGTGCACAGCAACCTACCTGTGTCAGCCACGTCCCTCACGTGCAGCTCAGACAATCTGTGGCACCCGATCTCCACCAGGGGCCGCCAGAATGCCGAGCAATCCCATGCCCTCCCCCCCCGGGCCCCGGGAGAGGAGAGCAGCCCTGTGGGCGCTTGATCCTTCTCCCTCTCTGCCAACCCCCGACACCCGAGCTCATTCCCAAACTCAAGTTGTTGGCGTGGTGTGAGGTGTGGCATCCAGTGCCTCAACCCTCAACCCTCCGTGCCACCGGGCCAGTGTATGACTGAGATCTTTAAGTACATAAAGGGGATAAACAAGGCAGGCACTGAGGGTATATTCAGGCTGAGGAGGGGGAGGCACATGAGAGCGCACAGCCTCAGATTGGAGGAGGGAAGATTTAGGACGAAAATGAGGAGACACTTTTTCACGGAGAGGGTCGTGGCAGAATGGAATGCTCTACCAGAGGAGATGGTAGCCTGTAAAACAGTGGGTAGTTTCAAAAGGGGATGGGGATAAGGTGGGGGCTAATTGGGAAGGGTAGGGGAGGCGGGCAGCTACAAGGTGATGGTGAGCTGCACTCAGAGCAGACTTGACAGACCAGGTGGCCCTATTTCTGATGGCAAATTCATATGTTCGTATGTCACTTCTGTCTTGCAGAACCTTTTCCCCAAAGTGGGTTCTGTACCCAGCCTCCCAACATACTCCTATGGAGTCTGCAGTTAAGCATAAATGAGGGGATTCCTGGGGTTTCAAAAAAATAAATTACTGTAGTAATGTTGTTTCTTCCAAAGGGATCCCTCACAATGCTTATCAATCCCATCCCTACCTACCCTTCCAGAACCTGAAAAAGGTTCTCACAAGAGACAGTCCTCTATTTTTTATTACTTGTTGCATTCCTTCTGATACTCAGTGTCTCACTGATTCAATCTGGTTTTATTTTTCCTGTCATAGGGCAAAGTTTTTCAAACATTAGGTTTAGTCTGTATTTTTAGTAGTCATTTAGCAAGATTTAGTGGTCACTGCTCCCCGCAGCATGAGAAATAAATCTGACTTTAGAGGGCAGGGGTGAGTGTTACCACTCAGCAGAGTTTCGCATTTCATTCTAAGTTTCTCTGATTAGCATGACATTCTAAAGCTCCAGGGCAGCTCATTCCAGGGGAATGATACAGTTGTTAAGCATAGTGAGGGATCCCTTTGGAAAAAAAAAAAATACTACGGAGAGTATTTTTTTCTTGTGGGATATGGCAGTCCTTCAAATAGTGCTGTATCCCTTAAAGTCAGTGTTTTTTTTGTTTTTTTTTTAAATATTGCACTTTATCCCTGATCTTAAGCCTACTCATCATCGGTCTCCACTCCCCTAGCCCTGTCTCCCCAATTCACTGGATGTGGCTCCCAGTCCGCTATGCCAGCTCAGAAAGTAGAAGGCGCCTGCGCTAGTAGCTGTACTGGCCCTGGGAAGGTCCATGGAGGGACAGGGGAAGACTTGTGTGGAGGACAGGCAACTGTTGCTGCAGGGTCCCATCTCACATAAGGGCACCGCCTTCCACACCCTGTCCCTGGTGTGAATACTGTGTACAGAATCACATCCACATCGCTGTACCCCACACAGACACTGCTGTGCGCTCACCTCAGCTGGTGCTGCCATGAAGCAAAGTCACAAACAAAGCCACCGAAAATGGGACACACAAGTCAGTCTATTTTAAAGTGCTACTGCATTTACTACAAAAAAGTACAAATCAGACACAGACACAAAACTACAGCCCTGGGCGCTTGGAGGCGCTCTGCCTCTTGTCGGGGAGGGGGGGGAGTACCTCTGTACCCAACACCCAAACTGCTAGCCCACACAGAAGCATGGGAGGAGTGGGATCAAATGCAGAAGGGATGCCTAACCCCCTTTTTTGCTACCGTGGAGTGTCCCATATTTGCAGAGGGGCACTCTGTAGGAGGAGCACTCTGTAGCCATGTAAGCATCTTCATACCTCCAGAGGACAAGATTTACTTTTGTGGATCGGGCCTAATGATAAATCTCTTTTCTACTAAATAATTGATATCCCCAGGGCTTTCTTCATTTATTAAAGAGAATTCAGTAATTTAATTCTGAGTTTTGCTTGATGATAGTGGAATAAATATAGAATAATGCATGGGGAAGTGTGGTTAACGAGGATTTTATGCACACCCGAGTGTGCGATCTCATGACCCATAGGGTTTATCATAAATCAAGTTTGTCAACACTTCACCAAGCTTTATTTTTTATATTTACTGGTATGATATGAAGGGGATCCAGACAGAGAGTACCTCACACCTCTCCAAGAGATTGTGATAGCGAGGAATACCAAAAGATCAAGACTCTCTCTCACACTGCAATGCTGCCGATCGTGAGTGCCACAATGAGGGGGGACGAGAGAGAGAGAGACTGAGACAGCGGACCTGTCTCACATCTGTCCCTATTCGGAGGCATGTAACAGGAAGAGGCTGGCATTTAAAAATAAATTTCTGTCGGAGTTTTACTTAAACAGTGTACCTATCTTTCGTGTTTGTTTCTTATGCAAGAAGGCTGTTTTTCGAGCTGGTGGTTTTCTGTAAGCAGTGTGAGCAAACGGACAGTGCAAGGACAGTTTCTCGCACAGGTGCTCAGGTGCACTCACGGCTATTTTTGGAACTGTGGTTTATGGAACTCTGTAATTCACACGTGTGAATTACGGAGTTTGTGAGGTTGTGCCAGCAGTTGTCAATTGGCACTAACCAGTAAATATTGACAAAAAATGTATAGCCATTATTATTTATCACACTATAAAGTTTTCAGATTTGCTAATAAATCTAATTCTGCCTAAACACACATTTCATAAGCACAATAACACTCTCCATAATGTGTATTAAGCTAAAATGATGCACTTCCCAGGCACTTAAAGCACTTGGCTTTGTTTTGTGCCTCTGCATACGGCTTACTACTTTGCTCCTCCGGCTCCTTATTTCTTGTTGTACTGTTAAAAAAATAACTTCATTTGAGGCCCCTATCTACTCAAGGACATGAAACGGTCTCAAAAATGTGTGTTTAAAGTTGACCTGCAAGGAAGGGATTTAGCAACCAAAATTTCACCAGCCCTAACAAGAGAGAGTAGGCAGCGCTAAACAGGCTGCTGTACAGCACCAAAATGGCAAAAATTGTAAATAAGAAAAAGGGGTTCAGCGCACACAGATTACTGCAGAATTACTTTCAAGTCTATTACATGCATGAACAGCATATACAGTTACCAACTTTGCCCCCGCACTTCAAGGCTTGCTGCCTCTTCATCAGGGTGCTATACCCTACCTTAGAAGGATGCGCCTCAAGTCCATAACTGCTAGTTATATGAGATTTCAATATTCTGTCTTTTTGGTAGATAATACATTAATGGCTGACTGGAAGGCAGGGTGGTCTAGTGGTTAGAACGCCGTCCTGGAAACCAGGGGATCATAGGTTCAAACCCTGCCAGAGTCAAATACTCACTTTGTCAACTTGGGCAAGCCACTTATCTTCCTACTGCTGCAGTCTACCCAGCTGCGAAAATGGGTAAAAGCAGGACCGCACAGAAAATGAGATGCTGCATCTCAGCTGGGCTATCCTAGGTAATTACATTCTAAATAAATACATAAATATACATTTGAAATTTGTTAGATAATAACTAAGAATGATGGCATGATTTATAATAGATAACAAACCAGAGGTTCTGGCCAAAATGGAATTCAACACGGGGCCCGGTGGCATCCAGTTGAGCAGCAGACAAAGCTGCTAGGAAAAGCAGCATGGACTGTGATGTAGATGCCACTGCTGTGAATTTATTTATTTATTGAAAATGTTTCACCAGGAGAGACACACTGAGCAAAAGATGCTATCTCCACGGTGCGACCTTGGGGGGGGGGGGGTTACAGAGGGTGAAGGTATACATACAGTAGTTGAACTAAACAGTAGTGCAACAGGGATAGTATACATAGTTGGGAGGAAATACAATGAGCTTGTTACATAGGCAGAGCAGTACAGAACAGCACAGGAACAGCAAGTAAAGGTTATACAGATCATGGTTACACAATGAGGTAGGAACAGTACAGAACAAGATCGTAAGGGCAAGGGATACAAATACTGGTTAAACAATTCATGGTTACACAACAAGGTAGGAACAGTACAGAACAAGATTGTAAGGGCAAGGGATACAAATACTGGTTAAACAATTCATGGTTACACAACAAGGTAGGAACAGTACAGAACAAGATCGTAAGGTATGGTATACAAATCATGGGTACTCATCGAGGCAAAGCATGACATACCTAAGTGCCAGAATTCAGAACAGGGAAGTACTAGCAGAACTTGAGTGCCAAAAGCAGAGGCTGAGCTACAGAGAGATGCACCAAGTTGAGAGGAGGATGGAGACCAAGAAGGGGTAGCGAAGGAGGGTCTAATAAGAGTTAGGTGTATGGGGAGGAAGGGAATGGGGCTGGGAGTAGGTTGAATAGGAAGGGGAGGGAGAAGTTGAGGTGCAAGTAAGTAATAGAGAGTGTAAGTCGCAGGGGCAGTAGATAAGCCAGACAATTTGGCGATGGCGGGCTGCTGGTCAGGCAGGGGGCTGGGAAGATGAGCTACCGGGGATGGTCAGGGGCAGTAGCAACTGGGTGCGAGGAAGTTGGAGAGGGCATAGGAAAGGGAGAGTTTGGATGAAGAATGGCGGATGTGGATGGGTAGGCCGTTCCAGAGTTTAGGGAAGAGGTAAGTGAATGCGGATTGGCCGGCGGTGGTCCTTCGGTGAGGGATGAATAGTAGCCTAGAGTCAGCAGATCTGAGGGGGTAGGTGGGGAGGATAGGGTGGATACGAGGTAGGGAGGGAGAAAGCTGAGCCAGAAGTTAGAAGCGAATTTAGCGCTATGGATTAGACTCCGGTTACTCAGAGAAGGAAGGGATAGGGATCAGTAAAGCAAGCAGTGATGTGTGCGAGGGGGGGCATCGAGGGCAAAGCAGCAGAAAGCATTGAATAGGGGGTCTAATCTACCTAGGGTGGTCTGAGCTGCGGAGCTGTAAACTACATCACAGTAATCGAAGGACGGTAGGATCATTTTCTGGACAATTTCACGTCTGGCAGGAAGAGGGAGGCTAGTGCGGTTTCTGTAGAGGGCACCACATTTTGGGTGCAGTTTTGAAATAATGGCTTCCATGTGAGTGGAAAAGGAGAGGTGGCGGTCAAGCCAGACCCCTAGATACCTGAAGGAGGGTACTTCATTGAGGATGGTGTTATTAAGGGTGTGGAATCTCAGAGGGGAGGTGAGTTTGGATAGGCACTGTCTGGTGCCGGAAGTCAGAGTTGGTTTTCTTAGCATTTAGGGAGAGTTGGTTGCTATTGAACCAGTGCTGGATTTTGTTGAAGTCGGTTTGGAGTTGGGAGGTGACTTCTTCGTGGGTCCGGCCAGAGGTGAAGAGGACCGTGTCGTCAGCATACATGTGGATAGCGGAAGAGGAGCAAGAGTTTGGTAGGTCGTTTAGTAGGATGGAAAAGAGGATGGGGCCAAGAACTCAGCCTTGGGGTATGCCAGTGGTGATTGGGGGGGGGATGTGGTCCGCTATTTTAGTGGATTGGGTTCTATTTAGGAGGTAGGCACTGAACCAGTTTGTAGCGGTTTCAAATAACCCAGCTCCAGAAAGGCAGGATAGTAAGAGAGAATGAGAAACGGTGTCGAAGGCTTTTGCTAGGTCAATGAAAATAGCAGCAGTGATTAGCCCCTTGTCCATCCCAGTGAAGATGTGGTCTGTGAGTCTTAGCAGGGAGGAGGTAGTGGAGTGATGTTTTCTGAACCCTGACTGGAAAGGGGTGAAGAAGTTAGTTTTGGAGAGGAAGTGAGAGTTGGGATAGCACAAGGTGTTCCTGGAGTTTTGCGAGGGTGGGGAGGAGGGAGATGGGGCAGTAGTTGGATGAAGAGGTAGGATCACCACCTTTAGGAAGGACAGTGGCATGCTTCCATTCGGAGGAGAGTGACTCGGTAATGAAGGAAAGATTTAGCAGGGCTGCGAGGGGGTAGCAATGGCAGGAGCAGATAGGAAGAGGAGTTTATCAAGACCATCGGGGGATTTGCCTTTGGAGGGGTTTAGGGCACGAAAGGCTTCTAGGATTTCAGAGGGGGAAATGGGTCTAAAGGAGAAGGGGTTCGTGCCAGATGGTTGGGGGATAGAAGACTGAGGAGATGGAGTGGGTACGGGCGGTAGGGCTTCAAGGAGGGCCAGGGCACAGGTAGTGAAATAAGAATTAAACTCGGAGGCTACTTTCAGGGGATCAGAAAGGAGAGTCCCTTGGGCAAGAAGAAGAGGTGGAGGGCTAGTTGTTTGGGGGGAGAAAAGGGAGTTAATGACTTTCCAGAATTTGGAAGGACTACCAAGGTTTGCATTAAGTGTGTTATTAAAATAGTCAGACTTAGTTAGGCGGGTGGCCTTAGTGCACCTATTACTTGGAGCATGCGGGAGGAGGTAAGGTCACCTGGGAGGAATCGAGGATTTGTAATGCATAGGGCCTTATCAGGGCTTGTTGGCAAGCGATCAGCTCGGGGGTTATCCAGGGTAGGTGGGAACCTCGGACTCTAGCCCGGCGTAGGGGGGCGTGTTTGTCCCAGGCGGAGAGGAAGGTGTTCCGAAAGTGCGTAAGGGCCGAATCCATATTATAGCGGTTTGAGCTTGGGACCCAGTTAGATTGGTAAAGATCATCCAAAAGGGGGGAGAGGTTGAGGGATTTGTACGAGCACTGAAATATATATTTGGGCCGGGATTTAATTCTGTGGATTTTGCGGACTAAGTAGATTAGGTGGTGGTCGCTAATGGAGTCAGGAGAAGACCTGAGCCGACAACGCGGTGTGGATGGAAAGTAAGCACCCAGTCGAGGAGTGAGTGGTTACCGGACTTAAGGTTAGTTCGAGTGGGTTCAGTAATGGTTTGGCTGAGGTTAAGAGCAGCTAACTCAGTTTGGGTTTTGTTAAAAGTGGGTGCTAGCCAATTGTGGTTAAAATCACCCATGGCATAAAGTTCACCCGACTGGGCAAGGGAAGAGAGCTGGGCCAGAAGGTCGGTGACTATTGTGGTCGGTGACTATTGTGGTTGGCATGCCAGGGCAGCAGTATATACCAGCCACAAAGATGGGTAATGGAGGAGGGGACAGTTTTACCATCAGAAGCTCGTAGGCTTTGGGTAGAGTTTTTGTAATGGAGACAGTGAAGTGGAGGGCTGATCTGATGTAGATAGCCACCCCACCGCCTCTGGAGGGCCGGTCTTGACGTATGATGTTGAACCCAGGAATGGCAAGATTTTTATCGGATAGGCTAGGGTTTAGCCAGGTCTCGGATAGGATGATTATATCAGAAGTTAGCGGCTAAGACCTGGAGCTGATCGAGAGCTTTGGGGCTGGGCTCACGGATATTTAGGCCGGAGAAGGCCTTAAAGCCTCGGGAGGAAGCTAGGATGGGAGACAGAATTTGGACTGGCCGAGGGGTATGTTATGGGGTGGGCAGGGCCTGGAGTAGAGGTTGGGCCAGGGTTAGGGTGAATATCCCCTGCTGCCAGAAGGAGTAGAGAGCAATGGTAAGGTGGTAGCAAAGCACGTGGAGGGGCTAGGATTTGGTCTTTCGGTGGGAGGGGGCAGTAGTTGAGGGGGCTCTAAGAAGGGAGCTGGTGCAGGAATGGGGGAGAGAGGCCAGGAGGCAACCAAAGGAATAGACCAGGGAGGAAGGGGGTGTGGGGTAATGGGACCATGAGATAGCTGGGAGGGAAGCAGTGGACTTACAGGGGGCAAATGAAGGATGTGACAGAATAGTTGTTGGGGGGGTGGTGAAGGGTAGGAACATGGCAGGGAAGAAGATGTGGGGAGGGACAGTAAAATGAAGGAGAACAGTAGTGCCACGGTTATAGAAGGGGTCATTTTGCCAGATTTGAGGGAGAGGAGACCAAGCATAATACCCTGTTAGAGCCGGGTGGGGAGTTACAAGTGTCTTAATAGCCCCTCAGATAGCGTAGATACCACTTTGGAGTAGTGGTACTGCCACGGACGCTGGCGGACAGGGTGCAGGGTTCAGGACCCTGGTAGGGCAGTAGGACTTAGACCTGGCTGAGTGCCGGGATCCAGTAGTTAGGTGGCTTGTGGCTGGCTATGAAAGGGCCAGGAAATGGGGCTGAAATAGCGACTCCTAGTGGTCACTGGGGGTAATTGGCAGGCTGAGTGAGGATCAGGTAATAGGACAAAGGTGGTGCGTAGGGTTAGCCAGATGGTTGGGCAGTGGAGGGGTGTGGGTGGAGGCAGGGGTGGGAGAAGGGAGAAAAGTAGTCTAAGCAGGTAGAGAGGTAACTGGAAGTAAGAGGGTAGTACAGATGGAGGGGATAGAGAAGGGAAGGTCCGAGGGTCCCTCTAGTGGCTAGCAGGTATAACCTGCACATGGAGAAATGGGGACTTAGTTAAAATGAGTAACAGGAAGTGATGTCATTAGAAATAGCCCGTAAAGGAAATGCTGAGCCATGGTGGGTGGGGCAGTCGACACGCATAGCGCGTCGAGGGGCTATCTCCCCTCACAAGGGTGCTACAGTTTGGAGGTAGCTTATTACCTCCTAGCACCCGCATGTACCACGCTCCGGGAGGGAGCTCCTTCAAGGTGAATCCTGGTTGTTTGTTTGTTGTTTATTCAATTAAACAGCAGTTGCAGTGCATTATTAGTATTAGCATTTATAATAAGATTTACAGAAACCAAAAATGTTCATACAGAAAACAAAATACTCAAAAACATTTGGGTTTCTTTAAGCCCAGTATAAACACTAATACCCCCTAGACACGATTAAAATATTGGTATAATGCACCGCTACTGCTGTTTCAGTATCAATAGTGCCCACATCTATGCCACCATTCATGTGGCTTTACCCAGCAGCCTTTGATGCAACTCGATCAGACGCCACCACATATAAGAGGACTAGAATGGCAGTGCTGTGACATCCTAGTCACATTATATCATTTGACTGTTTTTCCCGGCATAGAGAATTACATGTCATCCTTCAAGGACAGAGGAAATAACACACATCGGCATTCATGCCAGTTGCAATATTAGTCCTCATATGTGTGTAGCAATCCTACTCTTCCGCTTTACCATGGAAAAGTTTATCACATTTAGGTACTGCAATACAGCATTCCTCCTTATGGCAATATTATTCAAAGAACCATATTAGCTGAATTGTTGCCTTATGGTGCAGACAAAGCACAATCAGAGACATTCCTTCATTCTTACCGTAATTATCTTTTCTGTTAGCGCCAACATTGCCATTGGGGAGTTAATACATATGAGTAATAAGCACTCCCAATGGGGTAGAGTGGTACAGCCCAAAGGTGTCAATCAGCACAGAACCTTGGGCACATGAGGATTCTGAGATCACCCGCTATTCGGTCACCTTTGTCCACGCAGTACCTGTATACACCTATGTAAAGTCTCCACTGCTTATATCGGGCACATTTGTGTGAGCTAGAAGTGCCCGTTATACATAGCAGATGCTAAAACCGCATTGACTCTCTGAAGGGGAAAAAACACCGACCAGCAAAGTTTTGACAAACAATAGTAAAAACAAAAGTTTATTCAATATCAATCATAAGTACTATAAAGAGAACAGCAGATACTAGTTTTCTTGCCTATAGGTGTTGATGTCAGTTCAGTTTAAAATTGTATAAAGTCAAAGATAACAGAAGAGCACTAAGTACTGCATCCAGTAAGTAAAATAAACGTGCTAAGTACTGTACAGCAAAGTGCTGAATTTAACATGCAAGCTATTTGGTATACTGTGGACTGTAAGAAAAAAAAAAACATTGCGCATCCTTCCATGAATCAATACAGTACAGTGCGCACTTTATCAGAAAAATACAAAACAGTCCTACTTCGTTCCTGTGAAAAATTCTGTGATATGGGTTTGCACCTTATTTTTTTTTTACCATGTGGGCACCAAACCTTCTCCACTGTTGTCACTGTCTCCCTGTCTGGAAGTAGGTGTGGGTGCTGCTCCACTGCTCTCCTTTGGGTTAGAATCGCTGAACGCACATCTTCAGGTGTTACCACAGTCTGTTCCCGGTTGTAATCCGGGTCTTGGTCCCCCTCCTCCTTGTCATTCTCAGGTATGTTGGGATGCAAGGAGCTCACCACCTGGGAGATGTCATCATTTTCATCAGTGCTGAGCTCTACATCATTGTCACCTCCGGCCCAGTGGCGCTGAGGGTTGAGGCGCCGGATGCCACACCACGCGCCATGCCGGCGACCCGAGTTCGGGAGCGAGCTCGGGTGCCAGGGGTTGGCAGGGAAGGGACTGGATTGAGCGCCTGATGGGCTGCTCTCCTGTCCTGGGGGAGGGCATTGGGGAGTTCGGCACTCCGGCGGCCTCTAGTGGAGACTGGGGGTGCTGCAGTAGCACGGGGCTGCACGTTCGAGCATGCCTGACGTTGGCAGGGTTGCCGTGCGCCATAGTGTCAGGGGGTGCACATGCAGGGTTAGGGGTGGGTGAAACAGAACATAGGAAAAACCCAGTGCCGAGGATCCACCATGCCCATCGCCGGGCTCTCCACGAGTGGCCTTCGATTTCCTGGATCCACTCCTCATCCGGTGACAGAGTGTGACTTGTAAGTGAGCCCAGGTAGGAGGCAGCGACCCACCCCGGATAGAATTAGCCGGGGGTGCTACCATCGGAGAGGAGGGAGAGAGGAGGCTTAGCTCGGGGATCCTCAGGCAGGTAGGATAAGGCTAGGATGCCTGAGAGAGGACCTCGGGGCTGCGATCGGAGAGAAAAAGAATTGAAAAAAAAAAAACATTGTCACCAAGGCAACACAGCTGCTTGAACTCTTCAGCTGGCATTCTTTCAGGTGCAGGCAGAATTTCAGGCTCCTGTAAAATCTCACCAGCTGTTGCCTTCTGCATGGTCGAAAAAAACACCTTTTTGGAAGCACTTCTGGATTGTAAGTTGCAAAACTGAATCCCATGCCTTTTTTAAAAGGTGCAGAGCATCTAAAAGAGACAGCTTTTTTGCACACTGTAAGGCACTGAGTTCGGGGTTCGAGTCCAACTCATCCAGGACCCTCTCCCTCATTTCCCTCACATAATGCTGTTTCACTGAGTACATTATGTCCTGATCCAAGAGCTGTAAAATACAGGTGGTGTTGGGAGGGAGAAAGATCAAGCTGATGTTTCTAAGCCCTGCGATATTTGGATGGCCAGAAAAATTATCAATGAGAAGTGCAATTTTCTGCTCCCTCAGTTTCCAATCCCATGCTCAAACCCACTCTGCAAAAATGTCAGCTGTCATCCACGATGTTCTGTTGGTTCTGTAGGTCACCAGCAAGTGGTGAACCCCTCAGAAGCACCTTGGGACTTGTGTTTTATCAATGACAAAAAGTTCACATTTTTCTGTGCCATTCATGTTACAGCATACGAGCACAGACATTCTTGCTTTAGCTTTTTTCTGCCCCAGAACTGTCTCATTTTTAAATGCTAGGGTTCCAAAACCAGTACACTGAAAGGACACCCTGGTTTCGTTGGCACTGAAAATGTTCTGAGGCTCATAGCCCTGCAGAAGCCCTGGCAGGACATTGGCTAGCCACTGGTCTGCACTGGTGGAGTCCACATTCAATTTTTTGCCATATACTGTTTTGCCTTTTGCGCTAAAAGGGGGCCACTTATCAATGCATCTCTGTCCCTTGCATTCTGGAACCAGTGCGACAAGGCTTCCTCAACCTCCCCATCCTTTCCATTTCTCTTCCTCTTTCAGTGGGGGTTCGAGTTCTGGTGCCATTCTGCGAACAGCTGTTCATGTTGCCTCTGCAGGTCCGCCACTGTCGATTTTGGGAGCCCTAGGTGCTGCGCTACATCATGTTGGCTCATTTTCTGCAGCTCCCCCATTTTATGTAGCAGCTCGATTCTAGTGCTTAAAGTCATGGCGTTTTGCTTTGCTGCCATTTTCACAGAGAAGCACTGTTTCAATCACCTGCTAATGCTCACTGAGTGTTTAAGTATCCCAGGCAATAAACAGAAACAAAGGTGCGAACAAGGTGAGACCTGCCTCACTCTGCCCTGATCTGCTCAAAATACACGGAGCACACAGAGCAATGTAACCAGCACATTTAACATGCACGCTTATGGAAATGGAAAACAGCATACCGCAACTGCCTGTAGTAACCATTTGCCCGCATAAAGCGCAGGCGGTATAAGTGGTGGACACAGTACTAATCTGCATGTCACCAAGGTCGATGAACTCTCTCCATAACCCAACACCAAAAACAATTCTAGATGTAAAGGATTTTATGCCATGATTAAAAAAAGAGTAACGAAAGACCTACAACATTTGGAGCTTGCTACAGGAATCTTGCCTACCAGTTCTTCTGTCATGTTTGTTAAGCCTTAGTCCACTGATCTTGTGATCGTGCTGGCATGCTGCTAATAACACTTGCATCATAAAGAGGTTTGGACATAATTAACATTGACTATAACTGTAGAGACAAGTAAAGCACTGACCTATGATGGTGAAGCACCGAACAAAACTCAAAAATTGTAACCTGTTAACCTGTGAGCCTGGCAAGTCCAGTAAAAATATAAACATGTTCATAATTAGCAGACAAATATGGACATCGAGTTGTAATCACAGAAAACTTATCTTTGCTGAACTTCAAATTCCTTAGCTATATTAGACAATATTTTCCAACAGGAGCCATAGGCCCATTGGAGAGGCCCCACTGACAATGTTGGAGCTAACAGACAAGGACATTACAGTAAGTATGAAGGAATGCTTCCCTTCTGTACACTCCATGTTGTCAATGAGGAGTTAACACATTCGGGTTCTAAAAAGCAGTACCCATTTCTACTCATGGTGGGGAAGAATATTCTCCCATGGGTAATCAATATAGGCAATGTATAATATTCATCTGCAAACCACCACCTGTAAAATTCTGTGCCCAACAGCTGCATTGACAGAACTTTTGACATCCAGTCTGTAGTGCTTAGTAAATGTGTGAACGGAGGACCGTGTTGCTGCTTTGCATAGCTGTAACAGATGCCTCTCCTCTCTCCGCCCAGGATGTAGCAAGAGCCCTTGTGGAATGAGCCTTGATGAGAGCAGGAGTTTTCTTTTTCTCAGCCACATGCGCCGTGGCAACGCAATCCCTTACTCACCTAGCTAAGGTGGCCTTAGAAGCATTCTGTTCCTTTCTTAGCTGTTCCAAACAGAACAAACTCTCTGATTTTCTAAACTCTTCTATTCTTTTTAGATAAATCTTAATTGCCCTGTGCAAATCCAGCTTGTGAAATTCCTTCTCGTTCGGATTTGTTGGTTTGGAACAGGAGGACAGTAGACAGACTTCCTGATTTATTTATTTAGTAACCCTTAGGTGGCACTATCCCAAGGGTTACTACCTCTGCCTGCTTGGCTAGTAGCAGGTTAAGGGGCCTGAGTAATGAAATCAGTGCCTCCACTCGGAGGTCAGGGTTGTTAGTGGTCAAGCTAACCTGGGCACAGCCCTCTGGGACACTGTAACCCCCCCTCTGTCCCTTCTAGTGGCCAGGACAATATACAGTAATCACTTTTGCAATGCCCCTTATTCACCATGCAAGTACCCACACTGTTTGCACTTACCACCAGAGCTGGTTCCACCAGTTCGACCCTGGAGACCCTCTGTAAAATAAGGTTAGACACAGCAAACAACAATACAGTACTTTCAGTACAAACTAGAACCACAGTCAGCTTAGATGCAAAAAGAGTTAGATCTGATTTATTCAGGGGACTTGAACAAGGAGGGGGCGTAATCAGGTTGATTGGCTTAAAGGCTAAATCAATCAGACAGTTATGCATGCACTTCAGAGTCCCTACACAGTCACACACTCTGGGTACCCAGGTAGGAAAATGGTGGGCTAGCCAGGAGCGTTGCCCAGGGTAGGCTGGCGTCACAGCTGGTTGGGGCCCTGTGATGGAAGAAAGCAACATGCACAACACACACTATTTGTAATCTGGAGCTGGAGGGCTCAGTTCATGAAAGAAAAGACAACATGGCAATCAGATGACAACACTTTAGATTTAACTGTTGTTGCAGGGAGCTACCCTGATGTTTACTCATGATACCCAATACAGGACACAAGCAGGATGAAATCGAGACTGCAGGTTGTTGAGCTGGATTGCCAGGAAGGGCCCACATGAATCACCGAGGCATCATTCCTGTTCAAAGTGTTGAGTAGGGGGCTGATCCCCAGGCAGGTCTCTCATCGATGGCTTTCTCTGTGTAGTGGGTAGTCTGGCTGGCCAAGTGTGGCAAGGTCCAGGCCGAAGGGAGATGAATACGGATTCAGTCCATTGGAGCTGGAAGCAGCCTCCAGCAAGCAGAACACAGTTCAGCACACAGTGGGGAACCAAATCACGACTCACTAACAGCAAACAACACATCTACATGTAAGGAAATTCCACTGTACCAGTCAGATGGCTCTCCGGTCGCAATTACAGAGTCTCTGCACAAACCGGGAGTTCAGAGCTGGCTGGATGTCCTGACAGGCTGATCGCATTCAGCAAATCTTCGGTCTTCTTCAGGTTGACAGCCTGGTCACAGTTCTGTGGCTTATCTCGCTCTCACAATTCGGATTCAGTCCGAATTAACTTTACTTTCCTTCTCATGGACAGCAGGCAGGCAGGCCAAAACAGCCCTTTCACTGTTCTCCCACGCAAATCTACACAGGACTGCTGCTCGACTATCTCGAGCTGTTACCTCTTTCACTTCCCAACTCAGACTGACTGAAGCTGCAAGCACTCTGGGACTTTCCCCAGGATCCAAAAGGTTCGGTTGGCTGATCTGTCTGTCAGTCACAACAAGGGCTCCCCCTCCAGGTCCATTTGTGTGCCAAAGTTCCAAAACTACAATTCCCACAGAATTTTGCTCCCACAAGACCCTTGGGGACAGGCTCCATTTTAGAGTCCCCAAAGGTACCGATTGGCCCATTGTGGCAGTCCAAGACCAAGGTGGTGGTGATAAACGAAACTGTCCATGCTGCAAAAGAAGGCAGGTTAGACAAACTACAATATCTACCACTCTAATAGATAGTTAACAAACAAGCACATCGTCTAACAGAGCTCCCTCTGCGCAAATAGCAATGGCAGAAACAAAGCGATTATCTGGCAGCCCGAGCGGGACTTGAGCATAGAAACACTCAGCCCCCCTCTCAGATTAATTATAACTGCGAGAAGACAGCTCTTAAAGAGACAATACACAGAGGCTATACAGGAACTCTCTGGCAATAATGTTTAAATTGCTAAAACACAGGACACCAGCCTGGCAGTGAGCATTTAGGCAAGCTCAAGGAAGACTTTTTGGGAACCCCCATTTGTAGGGGGGGGTTACAATTTACTGAAATGTTTCACCAGGAAGAAACACTGAGCAACAAGTCGTTCATCTCCCGGTGCAACCTGGGAGAAGGGGTACAACTCGAATGAGACATTAAACATTCAAGTTACAAGATCAACATTAACATACAGTTGTA
Organism: Neoceratodus forsteri; assembly: GCA_016271365.2. Taxonomy (NCBI): domain Eukaryota; kingdom Metazoa; phylum Chordata; order Ceratodontiformes; family Ceratodontidae; genus Neoceratodus; species Neoceratodus forsteri. Next base: position 380,888,634 of record CM028134.1, on the reverse strand, counting down.
AGGCAGGTGTTACAACAGTGTTGAGCATAACATGTAGAAAAAGTGAAAAAAAAATAAGCGCCAGGTTAATAGTAAACAAGTGCTTACATGAAAGAAATGGGGGAAAGGGGACAGAGGGGTGAGGTGGGGAGAGGGAAGAGTTGTGCCCCTGGAGACCCCTTCAGGATGCAAGGAACCCTGCAACGGGACTGGGCGGGGGACCAGATAGAAGGGGGTAAGGCAGTGTCCCAGAGAGACCCCTAGAAGATGAAGGGGAAGGGAGTAGATGAGAGATACAAGCCCCTTGGGGGTTAAGGAGAGGGAACCATGGAGAGCATTCAGGGTCCTTTGCATTCTGTGAGAGATCAAGGGAGGCCAGTAAGGAGGGGCAATTAGGGGAAAAGGGAGAAAGGCTAGGGATTTGGGGGGATGGGTGTGCACAGAGTAAAATGAAGGTGAGGGTAGGGTTTGTCCAGGGCTTAGAGGAGGGAATTAGGGAGGGACATGGCAGGAGCAGCTAGGTGCAAGGTAATTATTGAAGGCAGAGCTGATGGAGTAGGCGGAGGATGAGTGCCAGATTTTGGGGGGGGCCGGATTCCAAATTTTTGGGAGGCGGTGAGAGTAACCAGATTGGCCAATTTGGGTGGATCTGTGGGGACAACCAGGTATGGGAGTCAGTTGATCTAAGGGAATGGGAGGGTGGGGGTGTTATAAAGGAGGAGGTGAGGTAGGAAGGGAGCTCACCCAGCCAGTGCTTGGAGGTAAATTTAGCACAGTGGGAGAGTCGCCTATTTGTAAGAGAGGGGAAGGATAGGGCACGATAAAGATCGCAGTGATGGGTGCGAGGAGGGGCATCCAGGGCAAAGCGGCAGAAGGAATTGAAGAGGGTGTCCAGTCTGGCCAGGGAGGACTTAGAGGCAGCACCATAGTCCATGTCACAGTAGTTGAAAATGGGCAGTATCATCTTCTGAACAAGTTCACGCCTAGCCGTCAGAGGGATGCAACTACAGTTCCTGAACAGGGCACCAAGCTTGGGACGCAGTTTATTCTGGATGGTGTCAATATGTCCAAAGAAGTTTAGGTGTTGGTCCAACCAAACACCTAAGTACCTGAAAGAGGAAGTGTCCTCAAGTAAAGTCCTCTCAAGGGTGTGAAAAGTGGGTAGGGAGGGATGCCTAGAGAGTTTCTGCCTTGTGCCAAAGGTCATGGAGACTGTCTTTTTGGAGCTGAGGAAAAGTTTATGGTTAGCAAACCAGAGCTGAACCTTGTCGAAGTCTTGCTGTAAGCTGGTTGTAACCTCAACAGGATAGGAGCCAGATGCATACAGGACTGTATCATCGGCACACATATGTACAGCAGAGGATGGGGAGCAAACAGAGGGAAGATTGTTTAAGAAGATGGAGAATAGGAGGGGCCCTAATACCGAGCCCTGGGGAACTCCAGTGCTAATCGGGATTTACATGGAAGGCTGCAGGGACCTTAGCTGCAAAGGACAGAACCACCCTATACTCCACCTTTTCTTTATACATTATGTAGTGTTCTTAATGGGAAAGTGCCTGAAGTTCACCAGTCTTTCTAGCTGAACAGATAGCAGTTAAGAAATACACCTTGTAGGACGGGATGTCCAAAGGCACTAATGAAAGAGATTCCAAAGGTGCCCTACGTGGGGCGTTCAGCACTAAGTTCAGGTCCCATGGTGGCACCAGGGAGGAAAATGATGGCTGGCTTCTGCTGACTGGCATGAAGGAACTGATAACATCCATGTTTTTTCCCCAGGGATGAGCCTATGTATGTTCCCAGTGCTGTCCCAAGAACAGACATGTGTCCTCACAGAATGCTCAATGCTAGACAACGATCTACCCCTGCCGGCAAGAAATCCAGTACCTGTGGAATCGTAGCCTTAGATGGTCTGATAGCTCTTTCTCTGGCAAATGGAGAAGGTATTCCACACACTCTTTCTCTGGCCCAACCAGAGAAAGTATTTCACACAGGGTTGTAAGGTGCAGATGTAGAAACCTTCCTTGAGCCATTAGGGCATCCACCACTTTCTTGAAGAAACCCTGTTTTAATAGCTTCCTCCTTTCAGGAGTCAGGCTGCTAGTTGTACTGCCTCTGGATGTAGGTGCAGAATGGGGCCTTGATAGAGAAGGTCCCCGAAGCGGGAGTCGAAATGGTGCCTGCTGGGCTAGATTCACTAGGTCTGAGAACCATGATCTTCTTGGCCACTCTCAAGCAATTAGAAGAAAGCTTCCTCTAGACTGCCTTATCTTTTGAAGTACCTTGGGAACCAGTGGGATTGGGGGGAAACAAGCAGGCTCTGGGAAAATTCAATTGCTGAGACAGGGCATCCACCACTTCTGCCTGAGGGTATCGATACTGGCTGAAGAACCTGGGTATCTGAGCAGTTTCCTCTGATGCAAAAAAATTGATCTGAAGTCTACTGAACCTTCAGCACAGAAGTTTGAATACCTCCAAGTTCAAGGTCCAGTCTCCTGGAAGAACTCTCTTTTGACTTAGCTAATCGGCCTGCGCGTTCAGTTCCCCTGCTAGATGAACTGCAGAGAGAGTCAGAAGATTTTTCTCTGCCCACTGTAGTACCTTGGTTGCTTCCATTAGCATACCCTGGCTTCTCATGCCTCCTTGATTATTTATATATGCCACAGTGACAGCATTGACCAACCTTACCTTCACGGCCCTGGATTATACCCGATCCTGAAAGTGAAGCAGGGCAAGGAACTCTGCCCTCATCTCCAATACATTTGTCTGAAGTTGTTGTTCCTGGGAGTTCCATACCCCCTGAACCAGGAATTGGTCCAAAACCACTCCTCAGCCTGAAAGGCTGGTGTCGGCTGTCAGAATCAGTCCTTGCGGGGCTTCCAGGACAGCCCCCTTTGTCAAGGTTCTCAGGGTTCTCCCACCAAGCCATTGACTACAGAACTGATCGAGATAACGGGATCAGAGCCTGGCAGTCTTCCAAGGCCAGCAACCAGACCTCCATAAATCTGTTCTGAAGAGGCCACATATGCAACCGAGCCCACGGCACTAGCTCTGTCAATGCAGTCATCAGGCCTAGAATCTGGAGACACCTGTAAGCAGAGACCACCGCTTGGTTTCTCAGCTATGGAATCTCTCACCTCAGGGTCTCCTTCCTGGATGAGGAAAGGAACACTTGCCCCTCATCCATCTGAAACACCGCCCGCAGGTGTTCCAACTTCTGAGACAGTATCTGGGAACTCTCTTACTGATTAATGACCCCACCATGTGACTCCAGAACCTCCAAGGTCTACGACATCAAACTCCTTCACCATTTGCATAGTCGGAGCACAGATGAGCAACTTGTCTAGGTAAGGGTATGTGTGATGCCCCTCCACAGCTGTCTCAGCTGTACCACCAGCACAATATGAATCTTTGAAAATACTCTGGGTACTGTTGCAAGGCAGAAGGGAAGTGCTCGGTACTGGAAATGCTGTCCCTGAATTGTGAACTTCAGGAACTTCTGGAGTAACTGATGAATGGGATGTAGAGCTAGGCATCTTTCAAATCTATGGACACCAAATAGTCCCCGAGCTGGCCTGCCTGTATGATGGCCTGCAAGGACTCCATCTTGAAGTTTGTGTAATGGACAAACTTGTTTAAATGTTTCAGGTCCAAAATCAGTTGTAAGCCCCCTGAATTCCTGAAAAACTACAAGATAAATCAAGTAGAATCCCAGTTCCTCCTCATTCTGGGGTACTAGCACAACTGCCTTCAACTGTATTGAGAGATTTAAGGTCTGAGATACTACCTGACTCTTCACTTAATTTTGAGGTACTGGAGATTGCAGGAAACAATCTCTTGTGGGTACCATGGAGAACTATATGGCAAAGCCCATCACCAGGCTCTTCAGCACCCATGCACCCCATATTAGTTGGGCCCATCGCTGGTAAAAATTCCGCAGTATTCCATGAAGGGAGGGGGCAGAGATGGGTCCACATACTCTGAGAGGAACCTCCTCTTCTTCATGCAACTCCATTATGTCTGTGGGAAAAGGATCCTCTGTTACTGCTACCCTTGAATCTGGAATAGGTTCCCCTATTCCTCTTGTTTCCGAAATTCTGAAAGGGCCAAAAACTGCCTCTGGTCTGCCACTGCTAGGAAAACCCACACCCTCTCAAAGTTGAGTTTGTCTTCAGTTGGTGTCTGGACACTGGTAGTTGCCCCTTCTTTCCTGGACATCTTTCAGAATATCATCCATTTCAGAGCTGAATATCAATCCTCTGGCAAAGGACAGATTAAATAGTTTCAACACGGACACCTGGTCCGTAACTCAATGTCGGATCCCAGCACCTTGCATAGCTGCCACAATGTGATAAGCAGAGCAAACTGACATCTGCAAACTGTCCACTGCTGCATCCACCAGGAAAGCAGAAGCCATGGACACAAGCTGCAAAATGTTTGTCCCCTCCAACTCTGGAGGGATGTAGCTGCCCAAAGCAGTAACCCACGAGTTTAAAGCTCTGGAAACAATAAAAGTTGCATATATCATTCAAAGGTTTACCCCATTAGTGGCAAATGCCCTTCTGCAGGAAGTATCCACTTTCTTGTTAATCGTGCCAGAATAAGCTGTCAAGCCTTCGATAGGCGCAGTCGTATGTTTGACAGAATTGTACACGGCTTTGTCTGCAATTGACGGAACCTCCCACTTCTTGGAGCTCTTCTCCAAGAAGGGGTAACATCTTGCCCTTGGTCTAGGAAGCTGCTTGCACTTATCTCCCCCCCCCCGAGCTCATTCCTGTTTAATAATCTGGTCGCAGTGCAAAAAGTTTATAAAACACCAGTGCAGAGGCCAAGGTGGACAGAATAGGATTCATGTTCAAGGACTCAATGTCTTGCACTTCCTTCAGCTGCAGTGTCTGGCGTGCTTCCATTGTAAGATAGGACAATAACTTTGTATCAAACAAGGGACAGATTGGAATCTTTTCTTAGGTTCCATCCACTCCCAAAGGGATCTTCTTCACCCTGACAGCTCCGGCACAGCTGGGTCAGGATTTTCCCCCCGCATCCTCATCTTGACCTTTTACACTGTCAAGGTTGGGGGTTGCCTGCATATCTGGCTTTGAAGGATTGCTCTGTTCTGGCACACTTGGACATGCCTGTATGGAATCCCCCTGACCTGAGGGACCCACCTTTGGTTCAGGTGTGTTGGTAGGAATCAACATCAGAACTCAGCAACTCATTTAAGAGCAGCAAAAAAGATTTGTGCAACTCAGCCTTGCCACTGTCAGTCAGTACCCTGGGTACACCCTCCCAGTTCAGGAGTTTGGCTAGGAGGGACCGAAATAGGCATGTTAGATTACGTTACACAATTAAGGCAGCAACACCCCAAAGGTGAAGGTCTCATCATCCTCCTGCAGGTCTTGCATCTCTTAAGCACTACTGGTCTCTGATAAACCACAATGCCATTTCCTAATAGCCAGTAAAACTGAGGTAGTAATGCTGAGTTACAAGTTTCGCCATACCTGTTGTTTATTACCTAGCAAAAAGATGGAATATTGAAAAATTGTGGCTACGGACTCCAAGAACAGACGACTAAGGTAGGGTACAGCAGGAGCCTCATTATCCCTTACTGGTTCCCTATAACAAAGCAAGCAGTGAGACAACAGAAACTCACCCTTCAAACAAAACAAAACCAGTATCTCCAGGGTCTCAAGTCTCCTCTCCCCTCTTTTTTTTCCCCATAACAATGACCCAGACATTGAATTTGTTCTCATGGCTGTGCAAGGAGGCAAACAGTCCTGCTCATTTTTTTCCATCGTGGTTCTGGCAGCCTGCCAGTGGCATCATGCCCATAGGACACAGAGGGTATGTGCCCTCCCAAAATAATTTATCTTGCCACAAATAAGAACAATATTCCCTGACCTTACTTCGAGGGGGCTTTTGCAGTAGGCAACACCATTAGGATTAAGCCACCAGGTGCCAGGACCACATGGAAAATTTCTAGCTAGCAGTACACAACTGGGGACCATGCCCCGACGTCAGCACATCAACGTCTGTTCTAGTATAAAAGGGGCAGTCCTCCAAACACCCACCTCAGTTCTTTTTCCGCCATCGACCTGCGCTTGTTGGACTTCATGGACAACGTTGCTAGAGTCGACCGCCATTTATCTTTTACTTTAATTCTTTTTTCAGTACTTGTTGGTTTTTGACCTTATGTCATCGCCGAGTTCTTCTGAAGTGTGCCTGTGGGAAGCAGCTCCCCGAAAAGGACAGTCACTCTGTGTGCGTCATTTGCTAGGCCCGGACCACGACACTTAGGCCTGCCAGGCCTGTGAAAATGTTAAACAAGTCACGTGAAAAAGACGACAGAAAGTCCTGGAGACCCATCTCCTGAAGCAGAATTAGGCTGCCCTGGAAAGAGGGCTGCAATCCCGGATCACAGCCAGGAATTCTGGGGAACCTCAGTCCACAAGGAAAGAGCAAAGAAGCATCGGGACCGGAATAGGTCCACTTCGGAATCATGGTCCCCCCAGGGCCGCGGCAGAACTGAAGTCTTCTTCCCGTGGGAAGTTGATCTCCACTTCCACTCCAGCCCTTCTCCCTTCAGGGCTGCCAGTGAACCAGCCTCCTGCCATTCTATCTGAGGTGGGTAGTATTGGTGCTGGCTCAGAGGATCCTTCCTCCGCCACACCGTTCACTGCTCAGGCTGGTCCTCCAGAAGGGTCCTGAAACAGGTGGCCAGGCTGGTTCTTTGGGTGTGGCTATGGCTGTTTCCACCCTCCCGGCCTCAGCATCTTCACTGGATCCTGTTCAGGGTTCTGATGATGGTCTACCAGACTAACATCCGCTGTCGCCCGAGACCACAGCCTACCTCTGCGGAGCTTCAGCCCTCCAGGTTACTCAGCCACCACTGGTGGTCATCTCCCAGGTCTCTCCTGGGCAGACGCTAACAGGCCCATCATCATCCGAGCTTCCCTCCAGGGACCCAACGTTCGGTAATCTTCAGTCGAGCATAGAACGTCCTTTGACTCCAAGCCAGACATCCCCAGCTCCACCTTCTCCAGAGCCCTCCACGGCTCACCAGAAGCCAGTCTCCATATCGGGTGATCCAGCGCAGCAACCAGTGCTGTTCCATGGTCCATCTTCAAACGTGGTCACTGCCTATGACTTTCAGTCCATACTTATTGGGTATGAGATGGGTTCATCCGGGGTGATGACAGGCCCAGTGTACGGTATCCTTGTGCACTACCAAATGATAGGCTGTACTTTTCAGTTGACTCTTCTTTGCTGGACTTTGACGGACTACAGAGCCATTTTAAATGCCTGGTGGGCATTGCCTCCTAAGTCCAATATGGCTCTTTAGTCGCTGGCACCGGCTTCTCCCACATGGAGTGTTACCCTGCCTTCAGACACAAAGGCCTCCCCTCCTGTCAGAGACCATCGTTTGGATGCAGGCATGGTCACAACCTCTGGTATGTCACCTCCACCTCATTCCGTCTCCGACTCGGAAGGATCCCTTCATGTTGCCTCAGATCCTTTCGAGCCTCCTTCCTTACCGCCACATTCACCCCAGGGAATCCATGGGTTAGGGATACACCTAAATTCCCCCCCCCCCCCAAGAGGACCCATCATTCCTGGAAATGATGAAGATCATCCAGGCATCCCAGTGGTGGTGTACAGAGGAGCAGAACCTACAAAAGACACCGCCTAGTACAACATTTGCGCCTTTCTGAGGTGGACTCTGTTGTGATCCCTCCCTTGGTGGTTCTACATGATGATGTCTCCTCTACAGTTTGGCAGCAGCCAGCATCAGTACCTGCCACTCTGAGAAAAGCTGACCATTTGTACCAGGCCCCGGATGGCAAAGTTCAGAAAAAGAAATGTGTAAGAACAAGGGGGCACAATTTAAAGATAGAGGGGGGACGGCTCAGGGGTAATGAGAGGAAATTTTTTTTCACAGAGAGAGTGGTGGATACATGGAACAGCCTTCCTGAGGAGGTTGTTGGGTCTAAAACAGTTTGGGAATTCAAACATGCATGGGACAGACACAAGGCAACTATAGTGGGGGGTTGCAGGAAGTAGGCTGTTGGTTAACTAGAATCTGCAGCTTATCCAGTAGGTAGGGAAATGGGCAGACTGGGTGGGCCTAGTGGTCCTTATCTGCCGTTAAAGTCTATGTTTCTATGTTTCACTTTGTCTCCTATCCCAGGGCTGACCTCTCCGTTCTTGAGGGGTCACCGGCACACAGTGAAGGCTCTGGCCTTTGGGATTACCCTCCAGACTGGGAATCCAACTGGGAATCCAAATTTTTGGACTCCACGGGATGCAAGGTCTACGTTTCTTCGACCTTAGCCTTGCAGGCTCAGAAATACTAAACCCATATGCTCATGCACCAACAATCCCTTATTGGGCAGATTGGGGAGTTGCTCCGCTCTATACCGGACTCTCCTACCCACTCCCAACTACAGCATCTCCTTGCCTCAGCCTCTAGCATCGGGTTCTATGCTCTATGTGCCTTCTATGACACAGTGGATGTGACTGCCCGTAGTGCGGCCTCCGTCATGTGCCTCAGATGTCATGCTTGGCTTCATCTGACAGACTCTACCTCCACAGTCCAGGCTTCCATCTTGGAAGTGCCTTTTTGAGGCCCCATATTATTCAGGGATGAGGTGCAGGTGCTACTGTCCTCCCTTCAGGATTTGGGAGTTCCCCTTCGGTCTGATCCTCAGGAACTCCAAAGCGGCTCACTCACTCAGTCTGTCAATCCTCAGGAGCATCACCTATAGCCCACAAGGATGAGGGGCAAGCACAAGGCCTGCTCCACCACTGCTGCATCAGCTGTTAAAGCCAGTAGGGCAGAGGTCATTGTGCCGTCAGCATTGGCTGCATCTTCCTAAACTCAGAGTTACCCCCTTCCCCACTTCTCCTTCTTTGGAAGAATCAGGGATTCTGGGGGGGGGACAACTGACAGGGCAAGCTTTGACCCTGCCCTTTGTCTTCTCGCACTCTTCTTCATTTTCCCAGGGCTCCCCTTCTATGCGGGATGCCCCGGGTCGCACCTGACGTCAGGATGGGGGCCCTCCTGGTCTCCTTTCTGGGAGGAGAACTAGGCCTTATCCTCCAGCTCCTGCAGCCCATGCACTGTCTCCGATGCCCGCTCGTCCTGGAACGGATGTTCTTTTATAGACAGCGGACCACCATCTTGCGCATTCCGCTCTCAGTCGCAGGGACCTGTTAGGGATCTCTGGAGTGGTGTCTGCTGTTCTATCATTGCCACTTGCTTGTGGTGTTATCCCTCAGGCAGCGCGTTGAGGTCTGATGTCTGATCGTCAACTCCTTCCAGGTCGGCCTTGAGGGTGCGGTGTTTTCTGGCTTAGGGAGGACAAGGTTTTCCTTCCCTCTCTCCTACATGTTGGGGTCCTGTCCCTGCATACCTTTCATCGGCAACCTTCCTTCAGAAGGGCTTTCATCCCAACCTATGGTCTAAGAGGAGCTGTCGCCAGCTGGGATGCCAGTAAACCCCCACCTCGCTGGGCAGCAATCACAGGAAGGTTAGGATGGGACTGTCCCCACCCCACCCCCCGATCTCACAGGGATCCACCCCGGGAGCTGGCAGAGAACCCTGACATTAGATAGTTTGGAACACAGGCATCCTTTCTAAGTGACTTGTCCTGAATCCCTTAAAAATTCAAACCATATCCCAGCTCTCTCCTCAGAGTTCTTTAAATCTATAGTGTAACCCACCTCCAACTAGGGCCTTGGTCAGTCTTTATTCGCTGCCCAGAGTCAAGGTCACCTCAGGTCTCTTGGATTTCTAGAGGGTCAGATCTCTGACCACTGCTGACGCAGTCTCCTCCTGCGCAGGCCTCCATGGCTGTACCACGGACGATTTTGTCGGGCTTGGCAACATTGGGGATCTTCCCGGGCCCGTATCAGCCTCTTTTAGCTTCCAGCCCCTCATCAGGCTTTTGTCTGACAGACCACCCCTGTTGTCAGGCATCTTGAACGGGTTATCAGATTTACCCTGTTGCCAGGTATCAAGGACAATCTTGGTATGTAGTAGTCTTCACCTTAATACCTCCGGGAGGTCCTTTCTGCACCTCCCAACTTTGGGTTCACTCCTCATCCCTTGTTCGAAACTTGGGTCAGTTTCCCTTCTGTTTATAGTGACTTTCCTGGGCCCTCCTTCACTGGTGTTTTCTCATGGGTACCCTAAGGGCTACTTCCCCCTACTTTTTTGAGGGAACCCCTCTTCACCTCACAGTGTCAGCGGACCTTTGGAGTCCCTTATCCGGGTGCCTCACCAGGGGTAGACATGTCGCTCGGTTCACAGGTAGTTCATGCCAATGGTTCCTGAGTTCCTTGCCGATGGGTTACCAACCTTTCCTCAAGAGCAACCAAGCTCTCTTACCCCCCCCCCCAGCTCCCTTTTGCAGAGAAGACATAGGGCTACCAGCTCTGTGGCTTGTGATGGGCCTTCGTCCCACTTTACCAGGGGTGAAGGACAGGGACAAGGAGCGATTCTCAATGGGGGAAGGACTCTCCCTTCTAGAGGAAGTCCTTCAATCACCCAGGATTGACTGTACGTCTACAGTTTTTATTCCGTCCGACCAGGTATCGGACACTGCTACTCTGGTGTGGCTCTTCCCATTTGTCCCAAGGGGGTTACGGTCCCTACCATTCCCCACTTTTTCTCCTCTGCCTTCTCTTCCCAGAGAGAGAGATAGCCTTTGAGGCCTTGGTTGCTGGATGTCGTTCCCTTGCTAGGAGAGTCAGGGATGGTCCTTGACATCCTCTTTGGCAGATGCTCCCCTCTTCAGGGGCGGTCATCTACTTGCTCCTCTCCCTCCTTTGGTTGAGCTCGCACACATCAGGGGTGTCTTCTGGGCTACCCTCTTGCTTGTCTTCCTTCGGGGGCTTTATTTCTTTCCCTTGATGGAGGCTCCTCTTGGAGCACCCCCCCCCCCCCGGTTCATGGGCTCGCTTCCCTTCAGCTCTCCTCAGGGTCAGGAAAGGACCCTCTTGTCTTTTCTGGTCTCCCCCTTCCAGCGCTGATGTCGGACTTTATCTGGCCTTGGTCATAAGCCAGTGGCTGGCCCCTTTCTTTCTTTAGAGAGTTTGAAAGCTTGTGTTCCTTCGGTGAGGTGCACTAGCACATTTTGAGACTTCTTGTTTCATCATCCCTGCTGGAGTTGATTCCTTTCTGGCTTTCTTCGAGCAGCTACTGCAGTATCTGTTAAGGGGTCTTATCCACTGATGTCTGCCTCCCTTTGAGAGGTCAGCCATTTGGCTGAGGGGATTCAATCCTTTCTCCTCCTCTCGGATAGTCTTCCTTCCAGTACTGCTTGGGACTCTGTCCTAACGGTGTTGCCTACTGCAAGAGCCCCCTCGAAGTAAGATAGTACAGTTATGTAAGAATTTACCGTAACAGCAGATCTTCGAGATGAGCTCTTGCAGTAGGCATTTATTTTCCCTTCCTCCATCCCCCTGCTCTATTTCCATCTTGGCCTTTTTAGGCTCCAGGAGTCCTCTTTCTTCTCCTGTTGGACCTTGCTTTGGGGTCTCCAGTGGGGGGAACTGAGGTGGGTGTGGGGGCCGCCCTTTTTGTACTAGAATGAACGTCAACATGCCAACATCAGGGGACAGTCCCCATTGTATACTGCAAGCTAGAAATTTTCCATGTGGTCCTGGCACCTGGTGGCTTAGTCCTAACGGTGCTGCCTACTGCAAGAGCTCCTCTTGAAGATCTACTGTTATGGTAAGTTCTTATGTAACTGTACTTTTTTTTCTCCTGTTTGCCAATATAAAAAAAAAATGTGCCTTCAGGAGTGGATCAGAACCCGGCAGGATGCAGTGTGTCCTTGGAAGGTTTGAACTGACTTGAGGTTGTTTTTTTTTTTTTGGGGGAGGTTGAGTACAGTAGTGACAGACCAGCAGTTGGTGCATGCCACACATCTGTGCACAGAGGAACACTACAAGCATCACTGCAGCCAGTGCAGTGCAAAGCCTCAATTGGCTACAGCAATCCTTTTTCCCACACCACTCCCAGTCCATGCCGCCTGAGCACTCCCCCCACAAAACCTTCATTATTCTTTTTCTTTTGTTGTTGTTAGCCCCCCATTTCAAATCCCTGTTTTTGTTTTTTTATACTTTAATTTTTATTCAAGCTTTGCAGGATATTTGATTACATCTTAGAGAGTCAATGTTACAAAATCAATACATTGTATAGGGATACATTACACTTCCATTCCAAACCCAGAGGAAAAAACTACGACATTCTTGAAGTTAATAACTTCTATAAAGGCACTAGTAATGCTATAAGTCTATATTGAGTTTCTTCTGGTGAAGTTAAGTTATTAAAGTTCTGCTTTACTTCTACAGATCGTCCACGCCCATGGGAAGGAAAGGAAGAAAGAAGAAAGGCCCAGCTTCACGACCAGGTCAGACTACCCCAACTGACTGTTGCCAGACCTCCCACCTCGACCATCTTTGGACATAAAGTGAGGTCTTGTGGTTTATTTTGAAAGTAAGTTCCTCTAATTCAGCAAGGACCTTGACAATCGAGATCCAGTCCTGTCTCTGTGGCAATAAAGGACTGAGCCAAGTCCTAGTTATCGCCTTGTAGGCTGCTGTTGTTAGGATTGCCCAGAGATACAGTGAGTCTGGGCCCCTAACATCTGGAGGGGGTGCCCCCAGAATCATCTCCTCCCAATTTAGAGGTTGGCAATTGTAAAGATTTCCTTTATGGCTAATATGATGTCTACCCAAAATCTAGATAGCCTTGGGCATGCCCAGAAAATATGGTGGTAGCCTGCCCTGTCTTCTCCACATCCCCTCCAGCAGCTAGCTGAGGCATTTGGATTTCTTTTACTTAACAGTGCGGGAGTGAGAAAAAAACAAATCCTTACCTTCCAGGCAAATTCTTGCCAAAGGGGTGATCTAGTTGCCATATTGGCAATACTAAAAATGCATTTCCAATTCAGGGGGGTAGAGCCCGGACCAGCCTCTTCCTGCCATTTGTTTTTGATCTTTGATAGGGGGGTCTGTTCTTACCTTTCTAAGGGCCTTATACAGGATGGAAATCTGACCCCTTTGGTCTCTGGATGATTTTATCTGTAGGACGGCTGCTAGTAGAGGCACCGCCCTGTCAGAGTCCACCTTTCTCTTCTGGAGAGAAGAGATATGTGTTCTTACTTGGAGAAATCTAAAGTAATCTGAGTTTTTGAGGTTAAATCTAGTCTAAGTGAATTAAAATCTTGGGTCATACCCCCTGGACAAACTGGCCAAAGTATGCCAGACCCAACCTACTCCACTGTTTATATGTAAGATCTAATCGGTTAGGGGGGGAAGTCCTCAGCCCAGGCCATGCTTTTTAGAGGCCATAGCAATGATAACAGCTTATATTTTTGCCACAATCGGTGGACCGAGCAGAGGGTCTCCCCCACTGTACTAAGCCTAGGTGTCGGGTGATTTTGGATTAAGAGAGGAGTAACTATTCGGTCCTCAAGAGGTAACCCACCCCCCTCCTCCTCTCCTCTCTCCATCTCCCTCCAGCCGAAGGTGGAGCTGGGACCAGCCCACTGAAGTGCATGCTTTAGCTGTACCACAAGAAAGTAATCCTCCAAGTCTGGGAGGGATCGGCCGCCGACTTCACGGTGGGCCTGTAATGTTTTAAGTCTTATTCTGGGTCTCCTATTGGCCCAAATGAATCTAGAGATCATTTTGTGCCACACCTGGAAGTTAAGTCTGTGAATGTGTATTGGTATATTGGTATACTCAAACCCCTGTTAACCACAAAACTCACCCTGTGTAAAATCCTCAGAAGTCGATGAGTACTGCTCGCTCTCGATAACGCTACCCGGGTCCATCAGTCACACTGCTTTCCATCCCACTAGGTACATACACACTCAACCACCTTGCCACAAGGCACTTGCTTAAAACCCCAAACTGCTTATTTGCAGCAAAAAGGATTCAGTTTTAACATGTTACCTTCTTTTCACCTCTGACTTCTCTTTGGTCTTAAGCCCACTCTCCCGACTGCCTGCCCAATCTCTATAGGTCTCCCTGGCACCGAAGTATATGAGAACAAACCGCATTGTAATTAAAACAAAATGAAGGCCTTTTTTTAACCAGTCGCAACAAACTACAAAATCAAATGACTTTCTGTTAAGCAAACCAAATGACTCACTCTTTCCTTCCTCATGCTAAGCAAGTCCACCATTTTCTTCTGAATTTTTCAGCAGCTGACACAGCTCAACCTATCAACGGAAATGTTATATTGACAGTGTAACATCCAGATGTCTCTGCCATGGCAACGCCCATAGCAACACTCCTAAAGGCACACTAGCTTGGCAGGCCACAAAACAGATCGAGGAAAATTCAAAAAAGTTTATAAAAAAAAAAAAATCATAACTAAATTTAACAATACACACAGGACTTCCAGTGACGTCATCCCCCGAATGGCTGCCTCTTGCTAGAGCTCTGCTAACTCTGCCACCTAATCCTCCAGAATCCTTGAGCAACTTGACAAAAATCACTTCAAAAATGCCTACAAACAACAAAGGAGGATACAGACTGAATAGGTCATGCTTCAAATCAACTCCACAGCGGCGCAATGACGAGAGATCCAGGGACAGACCCAGCCAGAGCTCCTCTCCATCGGACAATGAGGCCTGTGATGTGGATATGGATCACGAGTCTGAAAGGCTCTCCAGGTCTCGCTTCGACACTGCTAGGGGAACTTAGAGCCTTTCGGGCAGAGACAAAACAAGAATTCAGCTCCCTGAATAACAGACTGGAAGAGGTAGAGGAAAGGGCATCCTCAAGAGAGGAGAAAATTTCAGAGCTTGATACCAATCAGTTAACTCTGCAAACAGCTATTGAATCCCTCTTAAATCATCAAGAAAGCATGCATAATAAACTATTAGACATAGAGGCTAGATCACGCCGAGAGAACATAAGGGTCTACGGATTACCAAAGGGAGCAGAAGTTGGAGTGATGGAAGATTTTATGGAGTACCTATTAAGAGATGTCCTTAATGTGCCATTGGATTTCCACTTCAAAATACAGCGGGTGCACCGCTCGCTTTCTCCGTGACCCTTGGACCCCTCTGTCCGACCACGGTCTGCGGTCTTTAAGTTATCCAGCTACAGGGACAAGGAGAGGCTACTGAGAATGGCCTGGTCACAAAAAACAGTCACTTACAACATAGCTAGACTGATTTTCGATAACGATTACCCTGTAGAAATCGCCAAGCAGCATGCTGCCTACTCACCCCTATTAAGAACTTTAAGAAAGCAAAAGATCCGCTTTCAAACGCCTTACCCAGCACGCCTGAAGATCTTTTGGGAAACAGGAGTCAATACATATAGCTCTCTAACTGAAGCCATCCCAGACTTTCAGGAGAAGGGCTGGAACCCCACCATCCCGCAGCCGAAATTGCAGAGGCAGCATATGGCCCTCCCAGACTGGCAACTTGCGGGGAAAAAAGGAAACGGGAGCAGTGCACAAGCGACGGACCCTCAAACAATGGAAGATATTAAAAACCTCCTCAGCAGCCTACAATCTAAAGCAACAAACAACCCTGCAGAACTATCAGCAGCAAAACATACAACCACTACCTGAAATCAGAGGTGAGATACTTTTTTGAATTTGCTTTGTACTCGAATCCCCGGTCCCTGTACAGTTCTTAGCAAGGGAATCCTGGAGCGAGGGGCTTCGGAGAATGATGCTCACCCCCGGAGCTCGAATAATCCCTCAGTACGCCTAATTGTGACTTCTCTGTCACCCACATTCCAGTTTCAGAAGAGCCTCACTTACTTGATTTACCTTTCCAGACCCAGAACTGTTCTTCATGAAATCAGCAGCCCTAATTACTAGAATGTTTGGAGCTGAAATAGCAGCCACGTGGAAGAGACAGGCTTATGCACTCCATTTGAGTCGGTTAACAGTTAACAACAACCAGAGAGTATCCCTACATGAAGCCTGAACAGCAGCTGAAGCCTTAAATAATAACCTGAAGTAGAACAGTGGGGGAGAGGGGAAGGGGCTCAAACGAAGATGCAGAAGCTGTCTAATGAGAAATAAAGACTGAGATCCCACTTCTTACACCTGGGAAATTTAATTAGAGAGTCTGTGAGTACCAAATCTCAGGGTAATAGAAAAAGACCCTCATTTTTCTCTGGTTGTGAGAGATGGGACTTTTACAAGGAGACTGCTCTCTGATCATAGTTAAAATAACTGTCTTACACCCTACTAGATCAAACAAAGATGAAGTTACTGCTTTTTTCTCTGTATACTGAAAAGTAACTCATGTTATGGGGGCTTGCTTCCCTTTTTCTTAAAGTTACTATTTAAATGATTAAGTTATGCAAAGTTCTAAGGTTGCTGACATTTGCTGTGGTTGTGGGGGGCAGGGGAGGGGACTGTGTTCCTTACAATATGTCCTATCCATAATAAGTTGAACATAGAGACCTTACATTTACGAGATTGGCTTCCTCCTTCTTCTCCTCACCTGGCTGCTTGCCTCCACCCTACCACACAAGGGTCGAAGGTCAACTCGCCCAGAGCCTACGTAATATGTTACAGCTGAAGATGACATTTAAATATTATACAGAAACCGAAGCAGAGGGCGGGAGGGAGGCGGAAAGGACATGGCGTTCGCCATTACCCCTGATATTTTCGGAGGCCAGGAGGGCATAGCTCAGGAGACAGCCCTGATCCTTCCTGTCTGGGTGGGACACTCTTCGGAGTCTCAAAAGGTGGGCCCCTACCTTGGGAGCCAACATGTACAGTAATTAGTTCAAAGTTCTTTGTTGTATATGTTCATGTTTGTTATAACGTTTGTTTCTCAGGCTGTGAATTGAGACGAAACATATGGGAATATCCTAGAGAACTATATCGGAGAAGACAAGGTCTGAAAGACCTTAACATATTTTATATGATGTAATGTTGAATCCAAACTGGCAAGTGGTGGTTCTCTCGCAGAATATCAATGGGCTAAACAACCCGATTAAGAGACATAGGGTTCTTTCATCTATCAAAAAGCAGAAACCCACATTTGTACTTCTGCAGGATACCCACCTGAACGGAACAGAACATGATAAATTGCTACAATTTGGGTTCTCTAAAGTAGTGGCCTCTTCTTATGGGAAGGGGAAGAGGAGAGGAGCTGCTGTTCTGATCCCTCAGGCTACCCAGTTTGAACTACAAACCAAATATATAGACCCTGAAGGTAGGTTAGCCTTGGTGGAAGGACTATTTAAAGGAACCCCAATCACAGCAGCTTCTTTATATATACCCCCAGGTACAGCAGCCCCAGTAATTTGGGGATTATTACAAAAAAATAACAGAGCACCAGAGGGGTACCTTAGTGGTAGGAGGGGACCATAAACATTGCTACAGCCATCTGGATGCCTCTTCTCATAATGCCTCCAGAAGGACCCCAGTTCAGAGGGTGGCTCTAGCATATTTCTGAGGTGCTCACTGGGTAGATGCATGGAGAACCTTAACCCGAGTAAAAGACAATACACCCATTTCTCAGTGCCCCACAAGTCCTATGCCAGGATCGACTATTTCTATATCTCAAAAGAACATCAATGCCAAGTGGAGGAATGCCTGCACTGCCCCTCAGTCCTATTGGACCACAGCCAACTACTATTAAAATTACGTTGGACAACAGAAAAAGGCCAAACCCTATGGAAATTTAATAATTTGCTTCTGAATTCAAAGGAATTCACTGATATGATCCACACCAGAATCAAGCAAATCCTACAGGAAAATGATTCCCCAGAGATTTCAAGGGCTGCATTATGGGATAAAGTTAAGACTGTATTACGAGGGGATACAATAAAATATGCTGCTAACCATAAAAAGAAACAAGACCACCAACTGGAGCGCCTGCACCGCCAGTTACGAGATCTGCAATCCCAACATGCAGCAGGTGATCCGGCAGTTCTCCCTTTGTTATTGGCCACCAAACAACAGATACAGAAATTGTTAGATGTAAAAACTGAACAGACCCTACAATTTCTGCAACAAAAATATTATAAGAGTTGTCCTAGAGCCACACGTCTCCTGGCACACAGACTGAGGCAAACTATAGCCCGATCCGCCACAACCCAAATTAAGGATCCGAAGACAGGCCAATTTCAAAAAAACCCAGATCAGATTTTACTTGCCTTCCAGAAATTCTACCAAAAATTATACACCCCCAAGACCGCACCAACAGAGCATCAGATTCAAGAATACCTCCGCAAATTAAAAATCCCTACCATCCCTATGGAGATGCAACAATCCCTAGATCATCCAATAACTTCTGAGGAACTAGAACAGGCCATCCGAAACCTTAAAACAAATAAAAGCACAGGCCCAGATGGGTATAGCCCTGAATTTTTTAAAATATTTAAAACAGAAATAAGTAAGGCTCTTCTGGATGTGCTAAAAGAAATACAAGATGGGGAGTCACTGCCACCCACTTGGAACTATGCAACAATCTCAAGTATCTTAAAACCAAATAAAGAGAAATTACAATGCTCGGCCTACAGAACTATATCTGTGCTGTTTACCACAATCCTGGCTGGGTGCCTACAGGGAGCCTTACCACAGTTGATCGATCGTGATCAAACCGGATTCATGCCTGGGAGGCAAGCCCAGGATAACATTAAACACACTGTACATATCCTGAGGCATGCCACCCAGTCAGGGCCCCCCTTCCTACTGTTAAGCTTGGATGCAGAGAAGGCATTCGACCCGAGTGGCATGGCCCTTCCTATAGCAGACATTAAGGGTAACAGGCTTCTCCGAGGAGTTTACTAAAATAATAGATAACATTTATCTGGGCTCTATATGGCACGTCAAGATTAATGGTCTGGTATCAACACCTATATCCCTACACAGGGAAACCCAACAGGGTTGCCCCGTCTCCCCCTCCTGTTCACACTGTACCTGGAACCCTTAGCCCTAGCTCTGAGGCAGGAGGAGATGGTCAAAGGGGTGCGGATAGGGGTGAGTTATCATAAACTGGCATTGTACGCAGATGATCTCCTGGTATATCTGGAGGACCCAGAACATTTGTTGGGACCCCTGTGGAGATTTCTGATTGAATTTGGGGGAATAGCAGGGTATAAGATTAACCAGAGCAAGACGGAGGTCTTACAATTTCACTATGCCCCCTCTAAACATATCAGAACCTTATACCCCTTTAGGTGGAACCTCCAATCCCTGCGATACTTGGGAATTGTCTTAGGGGCTGAAGGCACTAACCTGTTTTCCATCAATTATATACCACTGCTTGAAAAACTGAAAGCTGACCTGGATAATTGGGCCCTTGTCCTTATTCCCCTAACCCAAAAGGCAGAAGCGGTCAAAATGGTATTACTACCTAGATTTTTATACTTGGCACAAACTCTACTAATCCCAATTCCAGAGGAATTTTTTAAGAAATTAAATATAAAGATAGCAAGATTCATCTGGGGCTGTCAGAGGGCTCGGATAAGATTCTCTATACTACAGCTCCCCAAGAAGAAAGGAGGGCTAGCCCTGCCCGAATCTTAAAAAATATTATCAGGCAGCACAAATTTGAACAGCCTTTTATTGGCTTCAGGAGGGATACCAAGCAAAATGGAAAACTTTAGAAATAATAGAAGGAGGTCTAGAAAATAAACATAAACGACTACTTGCATACCCTCGTTTCGTTCAACCTAGAGAAGAGACCAGCCCCTTCACTAACACTACCATCAGCTGCTGGTATAGTGTACTAGAAGATAAAGGATTAACTAAATGGAGACCCCCTCTTTACTCAGTTCCATACCTACAAGCCTTTCACCCAGCACAAATGGACATGGGTTTTCGGAGATGGGAGATTCAGGGAATACATTTGATCTGGCAATTTATAGAGAAGGGTGTGTTTGCCTCCTTCTCAGAATTAGTTGAGAAATATGACCTCACCCTCCAGGACAGATTCAGATATTTCCAGGTCTGTCATTTGGTGGAATCACTTTTGCAAGACACTTGGCAGGATCCTTCCCCTCCTTAGAGCCTCTATTTATTTAGGGGAGCACTAGACAATAGAGGTCCCACTGAGCATATGATCTCACACTTATACTCAGCATTATTGGCCTGTGTAACTCCCACCTCCAAAACAATCAAGGCAGCTTGGGACAGGGACATAGGAGACCAGGTGCCTGATCAGGTGTGGGGAAAGGCATCTTGAGCAGATCCACTGGGGCACTACAGCAATCTCCTAGAAGGAGTATGCCTGGAAGATGTCTACAAGACGCTTTAGGACCCCTGCTATACAGGCCAAATTCCAACAGGGCCGTACCCCAGAGTGCTGGAGAGGATGTGAACATACTCCAGCGGCCCTAGTTCACATTATGTGGGGTTGCACCAAACCATCCCACTTTCTCCAACAGTTAGAACAGGCTCTGCAACACATCTTCACTCCAGACCTGAGTTTAAACCCACTTTTTATTCTTTTTCTCAGATTATCCTAGAGGCTATAGAGACACAAATAGTGAAAAACTACTCAAGATTTCAATACTAGCTGCCCATAAGGCCATAACCAGAAAATGGCTGTCAACTAAGCAGGTAGAACTAGCCCATTGCATGACATCATGATACAAGTGTATCAGATGGAACATCTCACAGCTTTGCTAAATAAAAGTCAAAATAAATTTGAATTGACTTGGAGGAGATGGGTGTTATACATTTCCCCTCTGAGACCAGAATTTGTTCCCTGAATTAATTAAAGAGTCATCTATAAGTTAGATAATGAGAGTAAGTGTATCACCAAGATTAAAATGTGATGATATATATTGATAAACACATAAATGGTATTTCCCAAAATGAGCTTCGGCTAATTTATGCTCTCTTTATACTTGGAAAAAAAAACAGCCTGTATGTACATAGTTCGTGTATTCTATGTGTATGTTTTGTCAGAAAATGAAAAATAAAGTTTAAAAAAAGAACAATACACACAAGCTTATTCCCTATTACATAAATGAAATATGGATGAGGAACCAGTGACCAAACTTTTATCAACAATATGTAGTTGGCCAACCAAAAGGTTGAGGAGATATAAATGTGTAAAATGGCTAGTGTAGAGGCTGCAAGGGACTAGTAAAAGGTGAAAGTGGCTGGTAGATGACTACATGATACCAACATGTAGACTGATGTGCCTTGTAAATGCGGGGGTGTATGGGGAGTAATTGTTGAAACCGTGCAAATAATAATGATACCACTGTGTAAATTGATGTCTGTGTAGATGCCCAGGTTCAAAAGGTGTTGGGGCCCTTTAAATAACTGTAGAAAATAGGTGAAGAGCATAAACCGTGTTTAAAAATAAATGTTTTAAAGAAAATTAGCTCTGTTTTGCTCAGCAGAAATATTTTGTACAAAACCTTCCTTTAACCCAAGGTCTTAGGCAAGATAAAGTCCAGCTCCATCAACATTAACTGCCGTTTAGCCTTGGCTAGTACAAATCCTCACCGCATGATGCTTGTGTTTAAGAATGTGTATAGGGAAACAAGCTGATAAAAAATAATTGTATTTTTGCTTTGGCCACTTTCTACTAGAAGGGTCTTTGTACTATGTTTTTTTTACAGTTGTAAGCAATTTATTTTGAATAGAGTAATAACCTCCTTTTTGTTTCCTGCCTCCTCGAGCATGTTATTTTTAGTAATATAACATTTCCTGACCACCTGTTTTCCCATCCAAGAATGCTGATAAACAAACTTACTGTCTCAAAGTGTCGAATGTATCTTATAACCAAGGTCTTTCTTGGGCAATGTACTTCCAAGTCTTTGAATCATGATTTTATTGAATGACTTCATGTCTAGGCTAAAATGTGCTGTGGTAAGCTTTGGAAATTTCCAACCTCGCATTTTTTTTAAATAATTTAGGTATAAATACAGGACCTAATGGTTATATCCAGTATCCCTTCGAGAAGACGCAGTCTGAGATCTGACTATCCATAGATTGCTCGGGGGATCCAGATATATATGGTTTCATATTTCTCTGAAAATCTGTAGCCCTGTAATGCAAATATTACTAGCTGTCTAGATTGCATGTTAGAAACACCCCAATGGGACTGCCCCATTGGCTGTAAGATTAAATTGTATCAGGTACACCCAGGTAGTAGCAGGCTACCTGATGCCTACAAATGATATACTATTTCAATAAATTACAACTAATTTGGCAAAGAAATAGTGTGGTGGCTTTACTGAATTACTGAGAATTGCCAACCAGGAACCTGTATAATTGGGTCCATTTTTACACATATATATATATATATATATATATATTTATTAGATAACCCACTCTAAGGTGTGCGGTCACGCTTTGTGATATCGCACACCTTGGTGTCATGTTATTACTGACCAGTCGCCAACCACCCAAGGCGTGCGATATCAGAGCACAACCGCGACATCCTAGAGTGGGTTATCTATCTTATAAAATGGCAAAATTGTTTTGGAGGGAGGTAAAAGTGTAGGTGTGCGGTCACTCTGATATCGCACACCTTGGTGTGTGTTGTTATGGCCAATCGTCAACCACCCAAGGTGTGCGTATATCAGAAACACAACCCTCACATCTAAGTGGAGTTATCTATCTTATAAAATGGCAAAATTGTTTTGGAGAGAGTAAAGAAAGTGGCAAATTATGCGGTTAGCTCTGATATACGCATGCTTTGGTGTGCGTTATTACACCCGGGCCGCGGCCGAGTGTGTCAACCACCCAAGGCATGCATATATCAGAGCGCGACTGCACATCCTAGAGTGGGTTATCTATCTTATAAAATGGCAAAATTGTTTTGGAGTGGGGTAAACGTGTAGATGTGTGGTCATGCTCTGATATATGCACGGTCATGTGATGCTTTTTATACAATCAGAAGATTGGATTTGTAGCAACCACTTTTACCTATTTTATACATATATATATATTATACTGGCACGATAGTGCCAGTATAGTTAGGGTTCAATGGTCACTTCTATGTTAAACCCAAAATTTTGCACTTTAATAACTTTGCAACTGTACGACTGATGCGCACAAAATTTTTCATGCGTCCTCAGGTACCACAGATCTCTTGATGTGGCATGTTTTGGTTCGGTTGGATGTGCCAGTTACAGAGATGCGTAGTATCAAAAAATTTGAAAATTACCATTTAGGTGCAAATTCTTTGCCATACCGCATCTCCGAAACGGCTTGGGGGTCTGGTCTGAAATTGTTAGGGTATATGGGGTCCAGGTCGCAGGTGTGCCTTTTGAAGGTTTGACAAAAAAAATCCATTTAAAAGTTATTAAAGTTTTAAGTTTCCCATTATAGCCTATGGGAAAATTACATGTTCCATGCAAATGCAGTTTCAGCTTTCGCGAAAGCACTTTTTGCTTTCTCAAATGGGAAAGTAGTGTCGTGCTTCTGCCATCTTGTTTTCAGTTAGCGACGTGGAAAAAACGATATAATTCAAAAAATACTGTCCCTTGGTAAACACCAGCAGCTGTGTTTGTCTAATCAGGGCCTGAGGAACACAATCCTGTTGTTAGATTTTAAAAATAATGGCTGGAAATATGTTTATTTTATGTGGCCGTTGGTAGTGTCGCACATTTGCAACACAACTTTTGCAAAACTTTCGCAAATTGCGACACTGTTTTGCAAAACTATTTCAGTACTGTCATAAATTGTGACACTTTTGCGAAAGCTTTGGCAAAATTTGCAAAAGTGTTGCAATTTGCGACACTTCTTTGGCAGAAATGCCTGTTTCTTTGACACTGCATAGCAAACAGTTTGTTCCTGTCGGCTGAAATATTCAGGGTACAAAGGGCTTGCCCTACTGATGTGCCTTTTGCTGATTTGCTGATAGAATCTACATGGGTTCCATAGTTACAACGTTCCGAAGTTTAGAAATTTCCCATAGGATAACATTGTGGCAGTCGCGTATCTTTCGGGGGCTATATCTCAAAAATGCTTCAAGATACAGATTTTTCATGAAACGCATGAAAGTTATACATGTTGCCGAGCCTTGATTACAACTGCAGTGGAAATTTTTATCAATGTCCCTATGGTGACTGTGATACTGTGCCATTGGCAGCACAAGGGTTGATTGCAATGTCTTAACACTTATGGATAGGTGGAAGAGCAGGGCAGCCCTGCTCTCCCACATATGGATAACATTATGGAGTGATGGGAGCACAGGGCCCACTGGGAAATGAGGGCTAATTACAATGGCCCTGCACTCCCACATATGTATACCAAGGGCCCTGCGCTTCCACATGAAAATCAGGGACAATTACTATATGCATGCGTGGGACTACCAAATAAGGGTAAGATTACACTTTCTCAAAAAGTAAGGAAATTCACTGCAAAAAACTTTGTTAATGCATTAGTTAGGGTTCACATTAAAGCAACAAAAGTATGGAAATGTTCTGTTAGAGTTCCTAACCCTAACACCCCACAGCCCCAAACAACCATACCACCGCATCCCAACCCCATCCTCTACACAACAACAGGCGTCGGAGTGTGTCTTGGGGTCACTGACTCTAACGCTCACCCCATTCTCCTATGCTGTACCATCTCTGCTTCCTTACACATGGAATGGGGTGAGCGTTAGCGTCGACGACCCAAGACGCGCTCACACCTAAGTGAAATGAGGGTGGGAGGTGTAGGTATGGTATGTTTGAAGGGTTGCGTTAGGAACACTAACACCACATTTCCATACTTTTGTCATTAATATGAACCCTAACTGATGCATTAATTAAATTTTGCAATGATATATATATATATATATATATATATATATGTGTGTGTGTATGTATGTATATACACACATGCTTATATCTATGCTCTCTGTTTATCTGGTATTTGCTATGGATGGGCTTATTAGAAAACTTTTATGATGTAAGGGCAATTAATGGGTCTTTACTTTAGTAATGTGGTTGCCAGAAATAGTTTTTTAAAACTTGCTCGCAGATATGGATATGTGGGCTGCGCTGCATCCTGCTTGGCGTTAAGAGTGTCAGCCAGAGGGCTGCTGGCCTGTAAGATATGAGTCATAACCAATCAGGATGCAGGATTTCCTTTACCCATTTTATAAGCTCATATGAAACCTTCAGAGAAGAGCAAAGTTTCAATTCATTATTCTGAGGGGGCACCTTCTTCTACCACAGCCTTTCCTGAGCCACACAGGCATGACAACCCTAGTGGTGCGAGATCACAGAAAGAGCACACCACTCTGAATCTGGATATATTTCAGATCCATTTGGAACAGCAAGAATTGTGATATGTATCAGGTGCCTACCTTCAGCCTCCCCTCCTTCACCCACTGACTTAGCTGTAGCAGTCCATCATCAAACTTGTCAGCATAATTCAACACCAAAAACCTGTCCCTAGAAAATGAGAGAGAGAGAGACAGAAGGAAGGAAACATCAACATTCCATGTGAACATAGCAAAGACGGGTACCATACAAATACAAAAAAAGGTTGCATATTGACTTATTTATTTAAAACCTGCTGACCGAGTTAGGCACACTGAGCCGGAGCCGATTTCCATAGAAACATTAGCTGGAGCTCATTTCCATAGAAACACAGAAAGAGAAACTGACAGCAGATAAGGACTGCTTGGCCCACGCAATCTGCCCCTTTTTCCCTCCCTATAATGTCACCACAGACCCTACTTGCTCATCGGCTCTTTCTCCCCCACAACTTCCTTTCCACTCAGATTCACCTATACCTATCCCATGCATTCTTGAACCCCAGCACTGTTTTTGCCCCCATCACCTTCACTGGCAGACTGTTCCAGGTATCCACCACTCTTTCTGTGAAGAAGTACTTCCACCCATCTCTCTTGAATTTACCCCTCCAGCTTCATTGCATGTCTTTCTGTTCTTGAGCATCCTGTTTTCTGAAAAAATACTTCCTTTCTGTACCTTATTTACTCCTGTGAGGTATTAAAAGGTCTCTATCATATCCCCACCTCCCTTCTCTCTTCCAGGGTGTACATACTGAGATCCTTCAGTCTCTATTCGTAGGGCTTCTAATGCAGACCCTGCACCATTTTAGCTGCCCTCCTCTGAACAGCCTCCACCCTATGTCCTTCCAGAGATGTGGTCTCCAGAACGGGACACAGTACTCTTGGTGGGGTCTCACCAGCGATCTATACAGAGGCAACACCACATCCCTCCTTCTGTTTTTGATACCCCTTCCTATGCACCCCAGCACCCCACTGGCCTTCTCAATTGCCTTGTCACACTGCCTGGCCACCTTTAGGTCATCAGATATGATTACCCCAGGTCCCTTTCCTGTTTGGTGGTCATCAATACCTCTTCTCACATTTTGTACTCCACCACTGGGTTCCTGTGTCCTAAGTGAATGATACTGAACATTTTCTCACTGAAAACCAGCTGGTATACCCTTGGCCACTCCTCGAATTTTCTCAGGTCTCTGCACAATCTTTATACACACACACACACACACACACACACACACACACCAGACTGTTTGCTGTTGTTTGTTTTGTTATTCTTTGGTGATCAGGTACCACCCCATTGCAGATTCTGGAGTCGTCTGCAAAGAGGCAGACCTTCCCTTCCATTTCCTTTGCAATGTCACTTATAAAGACATTAAAAGAGGACCAGTCCCAGTACCAATCTCCAGAATGAACTCCATTTACCACCACTCTCTGTCACCTATCCCTTAACCAGTTTCTAACCCAGTTTACTACCTTTGGACCCACCCTTAAGCTGCCCAGCTTCCTAATGAGTCTCCTGTGTAGAACAGTGTTGACAGCCTTACTGAAATCTAGGTAGGCCACATACTCCGCTCTGCCCTGATCTAATTCCTTGAACACTCAGTCAAAGAATTCTATCAGATCTGTTTGACATGACCTCTTCCTGTGAATCCATGCTGCCTCAAGTCTTGTAACCTGTTGGATTCAAGATATTCCACAATCGTTTCCTTCAGCAGTGTCTCTATTAACTTTCCCACTACCCATCTCAGGCCGACTAGCCTATAATTGCCAGCCTCCTCCCTCCTACCACTTTTGCACAGTGCGACTACATCTGCCCTCCTCCAGTCCTCCAGAACCACTTCCTATCTCCAGAGAGCTGTTAAACAGGATTTCCACCTCAGCCGGTCCGCCGGCACAGCAGTAGGGCTACTGCTTGTGGTGCCAGCGACCCGGGTTCGGGAATGGACTTGAGTAGCTGGAGAGTCGGCCACGGGGAGGAGGACTGAGCACTCAAGGCTGCTCTCCTCCTCCAGGGCGAGTCGGCTGCATGTCCCCGCTGCTCTACCGCCACCTGGGTGACCGTGAGGTGGAGTGCAGCAGGACAACAAATAGAAGGGAGGGGACATTGGCAGGAGCCACAAGCGTTCGCCGTCTTTTCGGCGTGCATCACTATGTTCCAGCATGCCCGATGTCCTGTGGGAGGTCCAGAAAAAGCAGGAAAAACTCTGCGGTGCCCCTGTAGCCGGAGCTTCAGGCCCCAATCCCAACACCCCTGCCAGTACCGACAACAGATCCCTGACGAAACACAGATGCATCGGGGGCGGAGGAAGGGAACCCAGTCCCATACCCAACTGGGGGGTATAACCAAGGCTTCATTGGGGGATGACTGCACCGGTCACTGGACAGATAAGCAGGGACGTATAAGGCCACGGGAGTCTCCTGAAGGTAAGGAAGCAACATGGTGAGAAGGAGGCATAAAAGAGAGAACTGAAAAAAAAAAAATCAGGACTGCCACCAGTGCAACCAGTACCTTCCTGAGCTCCCTAAATACCCTTGGATGCACCCTGTCTGGTCCCATTGGTTTGTCCACTTTCAGATTTGCAAGTCCCTTCAGGACTCTCTCCTCTGAAAAAACAACTAGTGTCCACTTCCCTCCAATGCGCCAGTTACCTTTTATGGCCCCTTCCCTTCTCTTTCCTCTGTCAACACTGAACAAAAGTATTTGTTCCGGATATCTACCTTTTCCTGATTCTCCTCTGCGTAGTCACCCCCTTCCCTCCTTAACTTTACATTCCCTCCCCTGGTCTTCCTCTTCTCACTTTAATACTTAAAAAATGTATTGTCCCTTTTTGTTACCCCTTGGGCTATTCTCTCCTGTGTGCCTTTGCGCTCCATACTGCTTTCTCTGCCTCCCTCTGTTTCTTCCGATACACCTCCCTATCCTGCTCCCTCTGCATCTCCTTATACCTTCTGAATGCTATCCTTTTAGTCTTTACCTTTTCAGCCACTTCTTTTGAGAAACAGCAGCCTCTTTTTCCTCATGCTTTTGCTCACTTGCGTTGCACAGAGGTTTGTTGCCTTCACTATGCCCTCCTTTAGCTTCATTCACTGTTCCTCCACCCCACCCTGGTCATCCACCAGGTCATTCCTGAGGTACTGTGGTGGAGTTAGTCTACACCCTCAGCTGTGACTGATGGACCACTTTTCTATCTCATTTCCTAGCTACCAAACCTTCTGTTGTGCAACAGTTAGCACTTTTCTCTTTGCTTTTCTTCTTTTTGGCCCCTACCAAAGTCAGCCACCTAGCGTAGCTCTTTACTATCCCTACTAAACTTCCTACTAGTTCTCTCTTTTCATTCTTTTTCCATTTCCATCCATTCAGTCCCTGGAATGATGCCAAATACCCAGAGAGGTGTTGTGTAAAGTGCATTTTGTGTACAAAAAAACATGAAGGCTATTTTAAGTAGGAATAAATACCGGTAATAAAGCCTTTTTAAATAAGAAGGATTCAGAAGCCATATAAAACAATAATAACTTCATGATTAGTACAGTTATAAGAAATCCTTAAGGTATTTTCATAAATTCACACTATAAACCTGCTACTGTATAAGGTTCTATGTATGAGACTGAACAATAAAGCTGAACAAAAGAATGCGTTATGCTTTATAAAAGTGCTTACTGTAGTTACTGTGGATCAGAGATCTAGAGAGTCAATATCTGTGGAGATATACACTGTACCTTTACCTGAACTAGGAAGTCCCCAGAAACAAAAAAACCTTGGTTTTGAAACAACATGTCCAGACATGTAAACAGAAAGGGCTCAGTCAGGTGACCCCACCAAAAGATATAAAACCTCTTCACTGAGTTCACTTCAGTTCAGTCCAGTAGAGTTCACTTCAGTTTTGAGAGTGAAGGAAAGAGGTGCTACTGTAGACAAGCTGTTAAATGCAGATGAAAAGGGTCTTGGGAGCTCAAAGATCCAGGACTATATTATGTGAGAAACTACTGATGTTACATAGTGATTTTATTTGCAATTTTTTTTTGTTTTCATTTATTATTTTTCTAATTTTTGAAAAATAAATATCACGCCATGGTATGTTTTAAACCTGTAAATTAGCCTCATCTGAAGTTTATTCCCACATGCTGTAACAGGCATTCATCCATCTTTTTAAAATCAGACCTCCTGAATTCCAGGACCATCAGGCTTGTGTGGTTTGATTTTGTTGCCATCCTTATGTTGAACCACACTGTACAGTGGTCACTGGTTCCCAGGTGGCCTCCCATCTTGACATCTGCAATACTGTCTCTGTTAGTAAGCACCAGGTCCAGTATTACCCCATCATGAGTGGGCTCCCTGACTAGCTGCCTGAGGAGCACCCCCCTAGGGAATACAGGACGTCTCTGCTTCTAGCTGAAGCTGCAGCTGGGAGGCGTCTATCTACATCCGGGAGGCTAAAGTCCCCCACCAGCAGCACCTCCCCCTTTTCTGCCCTTTTGCCAGTGGCCTCCACCAGTACTTTATCCAACTCCTCCTCCTGTGTTGGAGGTCTGTAGTTCACACCAGTGCAAACAGTGGCTCCGTTTTCTGTCTTCAAGGTGACCACAGTACCTCCCCTCTGGATTCCCTGTATCTCCATCGATTTTATGCCTTCCCTTACATAAATAAGAAGTTGACCCACTCCCAGGCTGGCTAACTTGTATAATAATCTTTTGTGTGGGACTGTGTCAAATGCCTTGCTAAAGTCTAGGTAGGCCATGTCCACAGCCCCTCCCTGATCTACTACTTTGGTCACCCAGTGACTCACTTTATGTAAGACCCACTCCCAGGCTGGCTAACTTGTATATTAATCTTTTATGTGGGACTGTGTCAAATGCCTTGCTAAAGTCTAGGTAGGAATAACGCATTCTTTTGTTCAGCCTTATTGTTCAGTTTCATACATAGAACCTTATACAGCAGCAGGTTTATAGTGTGAATTCCCCTTCACAAAAGTGGGAGCAAGGCAGAAGCAGAAAACTACAGACCTGTTAGTTTAACCTCAGTGGTAGGGAAAATGAAGGAATCACTTCTGAAGGAAAGAATTGTTGAGTATCTAGAGGCCAGAGGGGCACAGGACCCAAGGCAGCATGGATTCACAGCGGGAAGGTCATGCCAGACGAATCTGATAGATTTCTTTGACTGGGTGACCAAAGTAGTAGATCAGGGAGGGCTGTGGACATGGCCTACCTAGACTTTAGCAAGGCATTTGACACAGTCCCACACAAAAGATTAATATACAAGTTAGCCAGCCTGGGAGTGGGTCCCAAGATGACAGCCTGGGTAAAGAATTGGCTGGAGAATAGGACACAGAGAGTAATAGTAAATGGAGTCCACTCTGAAGAAAGGGGGTTACTAGTGGGGTACCACAGGGTTCAGTATTAGGACCGGTCCTCTTCAATGTCTTTATAAGCGACATTGCAGAGGGACTGGAAGGAAAAGTATGTCTCTTTGCAGATGACACAAAGATCTGCAACAGAGTTGATGTACAAGGTGGGATGGAAAGGATGAGAAGGGACTTAGCAAGGTTAGAGGAATGGTCAAATGTATGGCAGCTTAGATTCAATGCTAAGAAGTGCAAGGTAATGCACCTGAAACAAAAACCAGGGAAGAGTACACAATGGGGGTGAGATACTAACAACAACAAAATGGAAAGGGACCTGGGGTAGTCATATCAGATGACCTAAAGGTGGGCAAACAATGTGAGAGGGCAGCAAGGAGGGCTGGGGGATACTGGGATGCATAGGAGAGGCATCACCAGCAGAAAACAGGAAGTTATTATCCCTCTGTACAGACAGTTGGTGAGACCCCATCTGGAGTACTGCATGCAGTTCTGGAGACCCAATCTCCACAAGGATATAGACAAGATGGAGGCTGTCCAGAGGAGGGCAACTAAAATGGTGCAGGGCCTGCACCGGAAGACATATGAAGAGAGACTTAAGGAGCCGAATATGTATAGCCTCGAGGAAAGGAGAGAGAGGGTGGACATGATAGAAACTTTCAAGTATCTCAAGGGAATCAACAAAGTCCAAGAGGGTAGCATCTTTCAAAAAGAGGTGTGCAAGAACAAGGGGCACAATTTGAAGAGATAGAAGAGGCGGCTCAGAGGTAATTTAGGTATTTTTCACAGAGAGGTTGTGGATGCATGGACTGGCCTTCCAGAGGAGGTTGTGGAGTCAAAAACAGTGGTGGAATTCAAGCATGCATGGGACAGTCATAAGGCAATTCTGGGGGGGGGGTAGGAAGAAGCAGGCTGCTGGTTAACTAGGATCTGCAGCTTATCCAATAGGTAGGGAAATGGGCAGACTGGGTGGGCCAAGCGGTCCTTATCTGCTGTCAAAATCTATGTTTCTATGTTTCTGTAAATCACCACCCCCCCTTCTTGTCTTCCTACCCTGTCCTTCCTGAACTAAGTATAACCTGGTATGGCCATGTCCCAGTCATGGTGTTCAGTGCACCATGACTCGGTAATGGCCACAATATCCAAGTCACCCTCTACCATGATGGTCTCTATGTCTGGAATTTTATTTCCCTGACTCCTTGCATTTGCACACATGATCTTCCACATTACATTACCATTCTGCTTGCTATCCTCCTTTTTTTCTTTTTGCCCTCCCTTTCTCCCTGTCTCTCTTTTTAATGCTCTCATTACCATTCTCTTTCATTTCTAACACCCTGCTTCTATTAATTTGTACCCTGGAGGATTCCTCGTCCCTTGGGTCCTCCCTACTCTCTACTTCAGTCTGTGTGTTTGTGTGTGTGTGTGTGGGGCAGTCTATGCCTCCCTGATTCCTTCTGCCACCCCCCTTCGGCTAGTTTAAATGTTCATCAAAATAACATTTAAATTGTCCACTGAGGACTGTGGTTCCACTTCTGGACAGATGCAGGCCATCACCCCTATAAAGGCGCTTCTCCATCCAGGTTGGTCCCCAGTGTAGCCAAACTCCTCCTCTCTGCGCCATTTCTTCAACCACGAGTTGAAGCTCCTGGTGCAGAGATCCCTATCCTTCCCCTGTCGTAGCCAGGCAGCACCACTATGAAAGCCACCAAGAGTGGTACCTCTACAAGACCTCTCCTCAGCTCCCTAAACTCCCCCTGAACTATCCCAGACCCATCCCTAGACAGGCCATTAGTCCCCAGATGGACAACAACATCCAGCTCTCCCTTCTGTGGGACCTTGGGAGGGTTACAAGGGGGGAGTAAAAGCAGCAAAAGAATTTACAGAGAACAGATACAAGTACAGAAATGTAAAAATGCAAAACTTCAAACAATAATTAACAGAGAAAGTCAATCAAAATAGGAACCAAAGACAAATGCAACTGCAGGCAAAAAATGGCAGAACAATAAGGTACTGAAGACAAAAAAATGCCACAGTGCATGACAAAATGTGGCAGATAAGGAAAATATAAAACAAAAGTACAAACCAATTAGTATATGGAAGGGCCCTGCTTTCACAATGGGACTCAGTCTCCGTCTCCACAGCTTTGCAACCATGCCGTAGTTGACAATCATCTTGCAATGTTACTGGTTTTATCTAAATTGAGCCATGAAAAGGGCTCCCAGTGCCCAAATTAGTAAATCATTTCCAGTCATGTGTTCACATTCTGCAACTTCCAGGGGGCTGTGCCTCACGGCAAGGTGACGCAGAGCCATCCCCAAGTTATGCTGACTTCTATGGGATTTTGCTGCAGTGCAGACACAATAGTTCGGTTATAGTCAGTGAAAAGTCAAAATCCAGTTTTAAAGTTCAGGATATTGGTGGGGGGAGTATCTGCATTTCGGTTGCCATGGACAAGTGGATTGATATGGTTCTGGTTCACTGGACCAATATGTTTTCCACCATTCTACCTCTTTTACTGTTAAATGCTGGAAACAGCTATGTCAGGAGCCAGGCCTAACTAGCACAGCTGTCGCTTGGCAAAGCACTGTGGCTGGGGAGGCCTGGTGTCAGGTAACCAGTGCCACAGTGACCACTGCAGTGGGCCAAAGGAGCGTGCTCCTTCCTGAAGACATCAGTGCATGCAGCCGAGGCCACCAGATGTCACTGCTCATATGTATGGAGGAGGGGGGAAGGAACAAGGGCAAAAATATGAGGAAAAACCCATACACCCTCTTCATGACAGCCTAGGTCCCGAAACTCTTAAACGAGTCCCAATCACTGAACCACCACCAGATCCTAGTCCAGAAATAGACAGTCTTGGGAGAGGTGTCCATCCCCCAGGAGCCCCTGTCATGGACTGGAAGCCATGAGGGAGTCGGTGCCAGGTGAGGGATCAGGAACAATAGGCCTGAGCAGGGTATATCCCTTGGACAAGCATGGTTGAGGAAGAAAATGCTCTATGGAAACAAAAACACGCTCTATGGAACAGGAAAAAACAAACAAACAATGGAAACCAGTGTTCCTGAGTACGTCTTGTGGTCCAGGAGCACAGCATATTCCAAAATGGGAGTGCAACTGCCGAAAGATGGCTGTAAAATCCAAGAGCTTTACCTGGTGATATTCTTTTCTCGTAGCATTGCCTCAGTGCTGGGAGGCAGGGGCGGAGGATAGGGAACATCCCGATTGTACTGAGAGATCTGGCCACACAGGATCACGTGGCTGTTCTTAGTCATCTTGCGTAGGGGGTGGTGAGAAGAGGAAAAAGAATAATAAAAGTCAGTTCTCCCTGATCTGAAAGTACATGAAAGAAAAATGACCAGGTCTGATCTGTTGAGTGGAGAGTACAGTACTGGAATTCACACTACTGAGATCAGGCGAACTTTTACACCTCAGTTCTCAGACCCACTGCCCTGGATTCTCTTGAGTGTCAAGGTGCACTTCCGCATTAAGGGAATTCTGAATGACTGCCCCAAAACCCGACGACCTATACCATGACATTACCGATAACCACAGAATGACTATGTCAAGTTACCATGACATCCCCAAAGAAGTGATAGGTGGTCATGTAATCTTTCAAGAACTAGTGTGCTACTTGGAATTACTACTGACTTTTAGAATTAGTCAGCCATCTCTTCTTATATGTGAATTATTTTTTTTCTTTTCTGTTTTGCTAATTCGAAGATTTCTACATGACAGTACATATGTGATGTGTGGAACAGCATTCCACCTGGAAACTGACATAGTCTCTTTTAATTCTCCCTCCCTATCATCAGCATTGTGTCCTCACTGACTGTGACATTAGTAGTAACCACGAAGAAACTGTTTCCTGCTTCTTGATTGGTAACTTGTGTCACATGTTCCCAGTCAGGCAGCAATGCTTGTGACATAATGAGGTCACATGCTGATGATGTAGTGAGAAGAACAGAACTAAATATGTCTGCTTCCAGGTAAAAGCAACGCTTTTCATATCACACCCAATGCTATTAGGTAGAAAATCATCTAATGTGCACATAGGAAAAGAGAAACATTTCAGAAATAAAAGTAAAAGGATTGTTTTTTAAAAAGTAATAAACTGGTCTGCCTACTATTTTTGTACTACCAGCTCTTTAAAAGTTGAGTTCATCAAACTCCACTGCCCTGTACACAGTAGTTAAAATGGGGAGGAAGAGCCAACCCTTTGACGCAGAGGCAGCCCTACCACTCACAACACCAGTGACCAGAGTTTGGGAACAAGCCAGGGTCACTTGAATGGCTGGCCAGGGGAGGATGCTGGAGCATCCCAGTGGATGCTCATCTCCTTGGGGAAGGGAAGGTCGTTGGTCTCCACTGTAGTATCACCACCTGGTTGACCACAGGTAGCGGTGCAAGCTGGAGTCAAAAATCCAGGGGGAAACATCGACATGCTCTGATGCTCTCCGCACATTGTGCGTGTGTCAGCCAAGGGCCTTTCTTGAAGTCTGTGGGCGGAGAGCAAACTGGGAAACCCTGACCACTGCAGAATGCTATCCTGCCCCTCACTGCGGGTCACGCACTGCTGACCGGGTTCCAAAAGCAACAACGAGCTGAAACTCCGCTAGAGGAGTTGAGGCCTACCTCTGACAGCCCCGCCCTGGAAGGGTTAACCACAGAGGAACACAGCGAAAGGTTAAGTCCCAGGGAAGATGTGTGACGGGCTGGGTGAGGGGGCAGGACGGAGGAAAGACCTGCCGGTGACAGGGAAGAAAAGCATACTAAATAAAAATGGGGTTGGGGGAGCAGCTCGTATTTTGATTAATAATTTTTACCTGTTTTTTTTTTCATTTTTGTTGGGCCTTGTGAAAGACCCAGATCTAATGCTATCATTCAAAGTTTCAGAAAGTAATGTGAGCCAGTGCTGCTGTTGTACCAAAAAAAACAACGGACCAAAATGTGACATTTTTAAATTATTTATAGTGTGTCTTGGTGTGGCTCCCTGTGTACTGTACATATAATTTTTTTTATATTTTACGTTAAATGGCTGCAAATGACTATTTTGTGGTAGTAGAGAATTGTACAAGGGAGATCTACCTCTCCGAAAAGGAAAGACGTGCCTGGCGTACCACCTTTCTGCATCCACTGTTCAGATCATGGGCAGGTACTATTAACACATTTGAGGACTATTTTTTTTTCTGTTATCTGTTTTTGTTCCTTCATTCTCTGGCCCTTGAGGCACCCCCCCCAAGAACCATCATTGACCTTCTCATGAACTTATGGTTATTCACTACTGACCGAGGACCACACATGATGGTGGGCAGCGTGCCATGCCAGTTACGCAGTGCCTGTGGTGGGTGGCAGATAGGGCTGAAGCATTTTCCTCCTGCCTTTCTCCCCAGAGCACTGGCACATACTGGTGCATATGCATGGGGCATCTGTTAGCAGCACTTCCCCTTCTGGTAATCTCAAATGGGCAACCATCTTGTCTCTGGTAGTAGTCTTATAGTGAGACATAGAGTCCCCCTACACCAAGGGAGGAGAGTTATCCCTGTGTCGCTAGATCCTCCCTCTCGGCCCCTGATAACCAGTGCTCATTCCCGAATCCAGGTTGCTGGCATCGCCAGCGGTAGCCCTTGGTGTTAAGAATCACAATATACTTTAAAACATCCATCCAAGGTCTTTATAGAACAAAAATAAATTTAGGTGCAAATGGTGTTGCACTTTAGAGATATATCACTTGTTTGCTATTAATAAGGTATTTACAAGGCCACCCAATGACCCAGCAGTAAGTGCATTTGCTCTCCATATTTAGGTGACCTAAGTTCATGCCCCAAACCCAGGCTGCCACAAAGCAGGTGATGGAGGAGGAGGCAGGGAGGGCATCCATCTTGGATGCCCACACTGCCTCAGGCAAAGTGGAAAGTGACCTCCTGCCAGTGGACAGCTAAGCCCCAGTAACCCAAGGGGAAGGGACTCGTGGGGAAGGAGATCTTGGCTCTCTGGTGGTGAAGTTGGCTGCCATAAATACACTACGGGATGCTTAACTTCAGAACTTCAGGATATGAAGGCATCCTGTGCCCAGTCTCACACCAGCCCATCCAAGTCAAAGTGTGGTGGGTGCCAGACTTGATCCCAGTACACTTCTGGCTTAGTCAAAGGTGCCCCACTACAGACCACACAGCACTGGAGAGGGTTGGGAGGGAATGGGGGATAAACTAAAAAGAAAAAAACAAGTGGTGGGTGTCGCCATGCTCGTCCTGCCCAGTTGCACCATCCAGACAAGGTCTGGGATACCACAGCTATGAACACTGCACCCAATGCTGGTACTACACCATCTCGCTGTGAGTAACAGAACTTAATATTTGGCATGAGAAAATGGTGCGGTACTGGTAGTGAGCACAGTACTGACAGCTGCAGTGTCCCCAATAAACTGACAATCCTCACTTGATGCTGCTGTGTCTGATTCCATCACTGCTACATGCTAGCTACATGTGTAGGGGGAATGATGCATCAAGATGGATGGGGGGATGTTGCAGAATTCCATGCAATCTTTTTAATAAAGTACTTTGAATATTTTACCAGCCAGCTTCTATTTTGTTTATTCAGGATTAATCTGTTCCTATATATTTAATGAGCTTAGACTTTTGTTCGCCTTTATATATGCAATAAATGATAGAAAAGTGTAGGATACAAGAAAATAATCCCATCAAGGGAGTCTAATGAGTTAATAAGCCAAGATCCCAAAGAATGAGTGGTTTATAAGCTCATTAAACCCTCAAGATGATATTTTTTGAGTATACAGTACTTTTTTCTTGTTTGTTTTATATGATACATTTGGCTAGTCTCAGGCTGCTTTGTTTTCTATTTTATTAGGGATTTGAACTAACTTTCCAGCAACTGAGGCACTAACTTCTACACAACATGGTTTTTGTCTAGGCCACAGCACTTCAATGGCCTTGATGGGGTTCACTCAGGTGGTACAAGCGGCCCCTGATAAGGTTCTTTATACTGCAGCCGTTTTTGTGAACCTCACCAGTGCCTTCAACTTAGTTAAAATTGCAGTATTTGTTAGCAAAAATTTTTAAAATACAGTTGTTTTTTTTAAACACCCCCTCCCCCCCATTCTCCTTTTTGTCAGTTACCCCTGCCTCCTCCCTTAAAGCCCTCCTGGCTCTCAACCCCCAGAAAGGTGGGTGCCCAGATGGACTGGATCCTAAGCTGTTGCACTTTTCTGCACCTGCTACTGCTTTACCTAGCACCTCTCTCCTCAACCTTTCTTCTTTTCTTGCCTCCATCCCAGACTCTTGGAAGCACACTACTGTTATTCCCCTACCTAAAGGTGGTGACTCCACCTCTCCAGGGAATTTCCATCCTATTTCTCTCTTACCTACCTTATCCAAGCTCCAAAAACACATAGTCCTTTCTCAATTATCCCTGATCCTTGATTCCTCTTCTTTCTTCACCCCCCTTCTAGTCTAGCTTTCGTAAACATCACTCCACCACTTCCGCTTTTCTCAGGCTCACTGACTCCATCCACACTGGTATGAATAAAGGCCTCCTCACTGCTGCCATCTTTGTCGACCCAGCAGAAGTTTTCAACACTGTATCCCATTCTGTACTTTTGGTCAATCTAAAATCTGCAGGTTTATCTGACTCCACGATCGGATGGTTCACTTCCTAACTTGTAGGAAGATCACAATCAGTGAGAATTGGTGAATCCCTGTCCTCCCCCCTACCCACTTACACTGGGATCCCCCAAGATTCTGTCCTCGGCCCCTTGCTCAACTCCATATTCCTAAACGGCCTCCCCTCAGCCTGCTCCTCTTCATCCATTCATATGTATGCACATGATACAGTCCTGTATTTATCTGGCTCATCTACTGCTGAGTTAAACACCAAACTCCAACTTGATTTCAGCTCTGTCCAGAAATGGTTCAGGGCAAATCAGTTATTCCTTAATGCGAAGAAAACTGTCTCCATGTGTTTCGACACTCATCAGAGGCTCTCTAGACTCCATTCTCTCCCTACTTTCACCACCCTCGATGGGGGTAAAATTGATGATGTGCCCTCATTTAAATATCTTGGTGTCTGGCTCAACCGCCACCTTCGCTTTTCTCAGCACATAGATGCCATGCACAAAAAGCTTCATCCGAAGCTCGGTGCCCTCTTTAGGAACAAGAAATGTATTCCTATTTCTGCCCGCTGTGACATCATCATCAAGATGCTATTACTGATCTTTGACTATGGTGACATTGTCTATGTCGCTGCTCCAAAATCCACCCTGACCAGACTGGATCCCCTCTTCCACTCCTTTTGCCATTTTGCCTTGGCCTGTCCCCCCTCACTCACCATTGCTCTCTTTACATTGATCTCTTGCTCCCTTCCTTGTTTGACCACTGCCTGTCCCACTGTGCCTCTTTTCTCTCTAAATTCTGGCTGGCCTCTCTCCCTCCTTACCGCACCACTCTTCTTTCCTCCATGCCCCCTCCTCATATTCTCTCCATAACGCTGGCTATCATTCCTTTACAGTCCCCCCTCAGAAATCCCAGGTTTGCCTATCTGTTTTTTCTTACCGTCTTCCTAAACTCTGGAACTCTTCCTCAAGCTATTCGCTCAGCCCCTTCCAAACACTCCCTTTCTTCTCTTCTACGTGACCATCCCCCCCTTCTGTAAATGCCCTTAGACTTCTGTCCTTCCCTAATCCTACCCATTCTACACCCTTTTTTCCTTTAATCCTTAATCTCCCTCGCTAGCCCTCCTCCCTCTCACCCCTTCACCCTCCTCCATCTCCTCCTTTGCCCACATTTTCCATTGCATCACACATCTCCCACCCTTCTACCCTTTTCTTCTCTTTTCCCCTTCTCACCTCACTCCTCTGTAACCTCAATTTTCTTCTCCCTTGGTCACCCCCTACTCCTTTATTTCCTTTCTTCACTATTTTTTTCTCCTTATCGCCCTATTTCTCCCTCTTTCTCTTACTTCCTAGCACAATTCTCCTGCCTTCTTATCTTCTCCCTCCTCCTGCGTAATTTTTCTCCTACCCCCCCACCTCATGACATTATCTGTTGTAATGACTGGTATTCTCTCAGTCTTTTTTTAATTCACAATTTATTTTTGCATTTGCTAATGTTAATTGTTTTATTGTATATACTGTGTATACTGCAGTTATGTTTTTTTCACTTGTTGTAATCCCCCTTCCCCCAGGATGCTACTGGAAATGAGTATTCGGGCTCAGTAAGTCTTTCCTTGTAAAACTCTTTTAAATAAATAAATAAATAAATACATTGGGCTGGATATTCAATAGGGTTGAGCCTGCGCAAGTCTGAAATTGCACCATTCTGACATATTCAGCAGGAGGCAGTTGGGGACCCCCACCAGCCGATCAGCGAGCATAATTATTAAATTCCACCCCCACCAGCCCGATCGCGGGCATAATTGTAAATTCTTCCTCCCATCAGCCCGATCACGGGCAGCACAAAATCCAACTCCCCCAGAACATATCCCTGGTGGTCCAGTGGACCTCGAAGCCCGATCGTGGGCTGCAAATTGTTCAAACCCCAGGACCACCTACCCTGGTGATCTAGCGGCCCCACCCACCCACCCACGACTCCACCACCCCACTCCCCAGCCAGCGGCAGCATCACCCAGCTGCCGCCCGGCTGTTCGGCACTACCGATGGGCTGCCGCCATTGGTGCAGAGCAAGAGCCAATGGGCATGCAGCCCATACCGTACAAACCAGTCGAATATGTGAATGATTCATTCATTCACATATCTGAACTGCCTTATGATCTGGCTATACCCGTGGCTCTTGCTACACAATGAAGCGTCTGCTCTGAGCGAATCGGTCGGCCCAGGCGGTGGGCGGGAGTGGGATGCTGCCGCCCGCCAGCTGAGGGAGGCGGGGTGAGTGAGGCCGTGGAGTGGAGGAGGGTGGGGAGGCCACTAGACCACCAGGGTAGGTGGTCCTTGAGAGGTTTGAACAATTTGCAGCCGCAATCAGGCCGAGGTCCACTGGACCACCAGGGATATGTTCTGGGGGTTGGACTCTGTGCTGCCGCGTCGGGCTGGTGGGGAATTTAACGAATTATGCCGCGATCGGGCTGGTGGAAGTTTAACAATTATGCCAGCGATCGGGCTGGTGGGGGGTTTATTTAACCTTATGCTGTGATCGGGCCAGTCGGGGAGGGATTTTCACCACTTTGCCTTGATCGGGCTGCAGAAACATCGGTCCCCAGTGGCTGCTGCCTGGCAGGGGCGCCAGTGCAAGTCCTTGGGATCGGGCGCACCCGCATACTAATGGCATGCAAATGGGGCCTTAAATAGATGCAAATGGCCCCCCCTGTGCCTTGCATGAATTATGGCCCCATTTGCATGTCACCTTTTGAATATGGGAAATTTGCACATGGCGCAATGGTACTTGCGCCACATAGCCAGATGCTCCACTCTGACCACTTGCGGTGGCGCAAGTTCCACTGCGCCATGCACAATGGCTGTGGCCCGGGGGTGATATTCACAGGAGTTGCTCAATAGTGCAACTCTGTTGAATATCGCCCCGGCCACAACCCTGCGCAACTATTTTGTGCAGCGCAAGGGCTTGCGCCACAAAATAGCGCAGTTTGAATATCCAGCCCATTTAATAAAAATTTATTTTTGATATCCTTAGTTTCATCTTTGGTGTATTTTTATTTTTTTTCAGACATTTTTAAAACAGCTTTTATATCTAATTTGTTAACGACTTGCATATTAAAGACTGCTCAAAATGTTTAAAAATCTCTTTTGCTGAGGTTACCTGTTAAATTTACATGCTGGATGCATACTGTGGGTGTAATAAAATGGTGATAGCAAGTGTTTTTGATGGTAAACAGCACAGCACTGTACCAAGACATTGAACTTTTTCATGATTGGCATGGCACAGGAGTGGGAAATTTTAAAAAGTAAAAATCCTGTATCTTAGTTCAAAAATGAAAAAAAGGGCAAATTGATATTTTTGACAGAAAAAAAACATTCTTGTTGAAAAAACTGTATGGTGACTAATAAATACTGCTGCCTTAATCATCATCTTTTGCTGATGTACTTGCTCCGGCTGTGCATTTCTAGGGATGTAATCTCTTGGTTCCAAGACTACTTGTTCAGAAGATCTCAATGCACAAAAATTGCAAATGTTATTTTCCCTTTGGTCCCTGTCACTTCAGGTGTCTTTCAAGGTCCTTTTTTTGTTTAGTTTATTTTTAATTATAAAAAGTGCAAACAGAACATCATAATCTGATTGGCTCACAAACATTCTAAATCCCTAGATTATCTACTGGAAAACCTGAGGCTGGAGCCTCGTCATAAGACTGCACAGCAGATCCATGTACTCTAGAATGGGAAAAACAAGAGCTGTCAAAAATTCCAAACATTCTGAAAAAAAACTGTCAGACAGACATTTACATTTCAGATCGAGTTATCTCTGCTGTAAGTAATGGGTACATGTAGGATAATAACTGTGCACATGTGTATTACAAGGTGTTTTTCACACACCTGAGGTGTGTAATGCCACTTAAAACCTGACAGCGAAGCTCGAAGGGTTTAAAAAAAGCAACACACTGCGAGTGTGTGTGAAAAGGAAACTATTATACAATGGCAAGAAAATTTCCTGGACTCTGATTGGTCAGTCTGGGGCTGGACCTGTGATGTTATCCCAGCACAACATCACAGGTCTAGTCTCAGCCTCACTGTGAACCAATATAGATGACATTATGGACCTCCAGCAGGATGATGATCTCTTTTTTTGCATCTCCTCTTAAGAAACTAAAATATTTTTCCACACTAATAAAAACATTCTTTAAAATTATTTTTTTACTTTATATACAACAACAAGCCATTGTATAATAGGAACAATGCACTCTAAGGTGTGTGTCGTGCTGGGATAACGTCACTTCTGGGGTGATTGATCGCACTTGGCCTGCGGCCTGCGTGCCTAATCACCCTGAGCGTGGATGTCCCAACACATTCATCATTATTCCTTTAATAATACATATGTGCACATGTTTTAGGTGCACATGTTTTATTTTATATAATTCTCTGGTTAGCAGTGTTTATCAACACTACAAGAGCACATTTCATACATAAGATAAATAAAGAACAAGTGACTGAGGTTAACATTTAGTTTATTCAAAAGAAGTAAATAGTGTGTGAACATTGTAAAATCTAAATTTATATCTATCAAGCTGCAGTAATCAGGAGGAAGAATTAAGCAGCATTTCAATGTCTTTATAAGCGACATTGCAGAGGGACTTGAAGGAAAAGTATGTCTCTTTGCAGATGACACACAGATCTGCAACAGAGTTGATGCACAAGATGGGGTGGAAAGAATGAGAAGGGACTTGGCAAGGTTAGAGGAATGGTCAAATGTATGGCAGCTTAGATTCAATGCTAAGAAGTGCAAGGTAATGCACCTGGGAAACAAAAACCCAGGGGAAGAGTACACAATGGGGGGTGAGATACTAACAACAACAAAAATGGAAAGGGACCTGGGGGTAGTCATATCAGATGACTTAAAGGTGGACAAGCAATGTGAGAGAGGGCAGTAAGAGGGTTGGGGATACTGGGATGCATAGGGAGAGGCATCACCAGTAGAAAACAGAAAGTTTTATCCCTCTGTACAGACAGCTGGTGAGACCCCATCTGGAGTAGTGTCAGTTCTGGAGACCCAGTCTCCACAAGGACATAGACAAGATGGAAGCTGTCAGAGGAGGGCAACTAAAATGGTGCAGGGTCTGCACCAGAAGACATATGAAGAGAGACTAAAGGAGCTTAATATGATAGCCAGGACCCTGGTTTTCCATTTTACGGTAACACCGGTAACAATCACGGAATCCTGCTTGGTTTGTGGATTTTGAATTCTTGTACCGGTGCCTCACAGAAATTGCATGTCACTGCACAGAATCTCTAAGATTTCAGTATCTTTTTACATTTTTTTTATTTTCTCTTTCTATGTCCCCTTCTCACAGCATTGGAATCCCCTAGCTTCACCCCCAGGTAATGCTCCAGAGCTCCTGTGGGCCTGCCCCAATCCTGCCTGAGTTGTACCTCCCCCAGGTGGGAAGGGA
This sequence comes from Neoceratodus forsteri, assembly GCA_016271365.2. Lineage (NCBI taxonomy): Eukaryota > Metazoa > Chordata > Ceratodontiformes > Ceratodontidae > Neoceratodus > Neoceratodus forsteri. The sequence continues at coordinate 380,845,001 of CM028134.1, read as the reverse complement.
GGGGACCCTAGGTCACCCCTCTACACTCCCTTAGTGTGTGTCGGGCAGCCCAGTGGGTCCCTCATGGAGTCTGTTTATGAAGTCTGGGGCACCTAAGTCCCTTCTGCCAGTGGCTGATGTGGGGTGATTTCTCCTGGTTTTCTGGTCTCTATCCCTGAGGTCACCAGCACTAGAGATCCAAGGAGGTAGGTCACATAGAGACATGCCACTACCCCAGATCCTGGCTAGCATCCTCCCTCCTGATCACTCTGCAGCAACATTGCACCACCACCCGTGGTCACACGGTGGTGGTAAAAAGCTGGGACCTGCCACCCCTCCCTGGAGGAGGAGCAGTCCCCAGGTGCTCGATCCTACTCCCTGGCCAGACCTCCAGCAACCCAAGTTTGCTTCTGACCCTGGATCACTGGCATTGCAAGCAATAGTGCTACTGCAGCACCAGCGGGTCAGACCAGATTTCGCATCTTAAAATGAATGCTGCTGTGCTTTGCATTCTTCTGCTTTGCTGCATATAGAAACAGTAAGGAAATCACCTGCACTGCTTTGTTGTAATCAGCCATTCAGTTTAACCACCCATGCCTAGTGGTTAGAGTAACAAGCAGTGATTGTACTGGGTACATCCAGCAGACTTGGGTTTGAGTCCCACAACCTCCACTTGCATCCAAGCAAGTCACTTAACCTCCCAAGTGCTTCTAGGTCACTCCTTAAAACAGACAGTTCTGCCTAGTGGGCCTTACCTGCTTTACAAAGAATATAAAAAAAATACCAATATATGTTTACTGCATCATAGAATAGTAGTCAGGGTGCCATGTAATTTACTTGAGTTTTACTTGGGCTGCAATGATTTGTATAGGTAAAGATAAATATTCAGATTCGTTTTATAAGCTTGTTTTTAGATTTTAGTCAGGTTTTTATTGTATTCTTTGCATATAAGCATCTAGGTTGTAGATTGCTAAATGCAGGATCACTGTTACCAACTAACTTATTCAAGTTTATAATCAGTAGGGCCATCAAAATCCTCAGCTGTTTGAATGAAAACTAGTCTGAATGAAAGTATGTTCACAAAGAAGAAACTGCCTTACTACTTATGAAAAGACTTCACAGTTAGCTTCCCATTTAGGTGAATTGGATCATTTGCACCTTTTTCTTCCACCTGCTGGTTCTGTCTCTGTGACAACAAAATGTTTTCTGATAGACTGCTTCAATAAAAAGCAAATGTTAAGTATTTAAAATGCGTAACAAGGTAAGACCCTAGGGGCTGTATGATGATGCTGTTAGGCAGAGTGGTGCTCAATTCACATCTAAACAAAGACATGAAAACTGGGAGACACTCTTTTCATGGACACCAAGTAGAAAAAAAAGCCTCCACATGTCTGGGAGATGCATAAATCCATTTGAAGGTCCTCCACTAATCACTTGTGGATTTTTTAGGTGAAAACACTTTATTTCAAAGAAGCAAATTCAAGCAGTTGTTTTTTTTGCTCCTCCTACCCCCTGGCCATCCACTCCTTCAGGCCTGCCAAGGCCCCCTACCACCACTGCTGAGTCCCGACCACTATCCACTGACCCTTACTGCTGTGCTACCAGGTAACCCAAAGTAACCCTTCATTGAGTGGGCCCCTAACCCTGTGGGAGGCTACCAGGAGAGAAGAATTGCCACAGAGAGCTTCCTGTGTATCCTGGGCATGTCAGGGGTCAGAACAGACACATGTCTGGGGCTTCTGGTGTATGGCGGGACCAGCAGTCATCCTTCAGTTGGCCAGCGGGTGTTTTCCCATTTTCTTGGGAGCGTGACAGGCTACATGATGTCAAGGCACAAGCCGACATCTGTCACACTCTTCTCGCAGTGAGGACTGATGTGTTGTCGTGCATCTGGCATCCACCGTGGGCCAGCAAATGCTGAGTCGTGAACCCACCCTCCCTCTTAGGAGAAGGGGAGTGGTCATTGGACACTCAAGCCTTCACCCACCAGCTGGCCCTTCAACACCCAAGTCTGTTCCCTAACCCTGGTCAGCAGTGTCATAGGCAGATATCCAATTCAGGCAGTTAAATTATAGATAGGAAAAAACAAAGGTAGTCCACCTTAGTGGTGATGGTTCAGATTAATTCACATCTGAGTTCTAACAGGCAAAGAGACCAAGTCATTTGTAACTTGTGCATGTGTGGTGTGAGTGTTGAAAGGGGATCATAGTGCTGTCACTACTGCCATCACCCCAGAGAGATGTGTACTGCATTGTTGCTACTGCCATCACACCGAAGGGGTGGGGGCTGTAGTGCTTCTGCCATCACCACTGGTGGATGGGGAATGTAGGCCTGCTGCCATCCCACCTGAGGGATGGGGGCCATAGTGCTGATACTGCCATCACACATGAGGAATGATGACCATAGTACTGCTGCCATCACACCTAAGGTATGGGGGACCATAGTGCTGCTGCTTCTGTCACACCAGAGGGATGGGGGCCGTAGTGCTGCTTCCATCACTTCTTAGGGACGGGGGCTGTAGTGTTGCTGCTGCCATCACATCTTGTACCTAAAATAACTTTAAATTGGTACAAGGATGAAAGGATGTGTAATAGTGGAGGTCAAAACTGCTAAAATGCATGTTAGCAGAGTTAAAAATTGTTAAATAAAGTACACAAAACCAAACACCGGTAAAACTGGATTTTGGCTTAGTAGACACCGGTGACAATACCATTTTTAACGGTGTGCAAAATGGAATATGCCCTTTCTCAATCCCGGTAAACCAGTGTCCTTGTGTATAGCCTTGAGGAAAGATGGGAGGGGGGGACATGATAGAAACTTTCAAGTACCTCAAGGAAATCAACAAAGTCCAAGAGGGTAGCATCTTTCAAAAAAAGAGGTGTGCAAGAACAAGGGGGCACAATTTGAAGACAGAGGGGTGGCAGCTCAGAGGTAATGTAAGGAAGTATTTTTTCACAGAGAGGGTTGTGGATGCATTGAATGGCCTTCCGGAGGAGGTTCTGGAGTCAAAAACAGTGGTTGAATTCAAGCATGCATGGGACAGTCATAAGGCTATTCTAGGGGGTTGGGGTATAAAGAAGTAGGCTGCTGGTTAACTAGGATCTGCAGCTTATCCAGTAGGTAGGGAAATGGGCAGACTGGGTGGGCCAAGTGGTCCTTATCTGCCATCAAATTCTATGTTTCTATGTAGCATTTGAAACAGCAACAGCAACTTCTTTAAATACAAAGGGGAAAACCAGAATAGAACAAGAACAGCAGAACCACAATGTAAACTGCAGGATTCTAAAGCCTTTTTAATTCACTACGGCTGCAGCCCTAAGATTTAAACAGCCTCTTTTCCAAAGGAACATGCTTCTGGGCAAGTCATAAATGTTGGCTCACAGTCTGGCATCTGTTGAAAAGTAAGGGACAGGAGAGAGTGACAGGATTTACCTGTGGCTGGTGAGGTGCGCGCGGCTGGAGAACCCAGGTAAACTGCCATGCTGGCTCGAGTGCGAGGGTGGGGAGGAGATGTCATATGTGCAGCAGAATACTGTGTCAGAGCTAGTGCACTCACAGTAATGGTGGCACTTTTATTGATCAGAAAGACATAGAAAAACTATTTTGATGTTTAAAATGGAAGTGAGTGAAAGTGAGTTCCGGCGATATCAACCAGTTACCCAGTTATTACTGCACTCCATAGTAACCCGTAATAACCGGGAACCTGGTTGATATCACATAAGCCAGCTGATATGGGGTTTCACGGACATGGTTTGCAAGTTGATGAACACTGCAACCAGTAATTATTTATTATTCTATCTACAGTCAAGCTTTTTTGTGTTAATGATTACCTTCAAACTCATTTTTTTTCTATATGTAGTTTTTGCGGCTTTTTCCCTTTTCCTCCCTGACCCGGGACCCCAGTAGACACACGCGTGTGTGCGTGGGCACTGGGTACCAGCTTAGCCCCTTCCACCCCACCCCTGGCCATTGCTGCTGCCCCCTGCCATCTATGCTTCTCATCAGACCTCCACCCGATGGGAGCAGAACTACGGGGGGGGGGGGACAACCATCCACAGGAGGAGGGAGAGCTGCCATCAGCTGCTCAATCCCGCTCCCTCCCCCCCATGCTGGCACCCCAGTGACCCGAGGTCATTCCCAAACCTGGGTCGCCAGTGTAGCACAAGATAAGGTGTCCAGCGCCTCAGCTGCACCAGGCCGGCCACCTTCAAACTTTTTTTTTTTTTAACACAGGACTGACACATAAGCACAGCAGTAAAACGAGTAAATAAATTTCAGAATCAATCAATCAATCAAAATCTTTATTTAATCAGGCGAACATCATTGAGCATAGCTCATTTACAAGATGGACCTGAGTGGTCAAGAAGTGCAAGTGTTATTACATTGACAAGGGTAGCATAAACAGTAATACAATGACAGGGGTAACATAAACAGTAATACAATGACATAAGTGCTAATATATAACAATATACATATGTACAAGGCACATTAAAACTTTTAATCTGTGAGACAGAAGGTAATGAGCACATCAGGAGTAATATGTAGATTATAGGACCTAGCAGGCATTTTGAGGGTGAATCTTGGGACTGGAAACGGGAGTTTTATCAGCATATAGGAACACAGGGGGTAGGTAGGGCCGGGGTTTAGGCCTTGTGGAAGCAGTTGCAGAGTTCTGGGAATAGGGTGGTGAATAGTCTTTTGAAGGATATTAAGAGTAAGAGGTTATTTAGCTTCATGTTTTTTGGGAGTGAATTCCAAACAATTGCTAGTGAGTAGCTGATAGCACCCTCCCAAACTGGGTGCAGACATTGGGGACCTTAAGAATGATAATTTTGCTGATCCTTAGGTTGTATGGCCTGAAGTAATTTGAGTAAAACAGTCTGAGATATAGGTAGGTAGCTTGCCTGATAAGGCTTTGAATATCAAATTGCAGCATTCCTATTTCTTCTGTGTTGTAATGATGTCCAGTTAACTGCCTTATAAAGGGAGCAATGATGGGTGCTGAAGGAAGGTCAGTAATGAATCTGATGGACCTGTGGTATAGGGTGTCCAGTTTATTTAAGAGGGAAGTAGAACAATGTCCGTACAGAAAGTCAGCATAGTCAATGAGGATAGGAATGAAGCCTGGATTAATCTTTTTGGAGTCTCTGTTGAGGTAGTGCTTTATTCTAAAAATAAACCAAGCCTTTGTCTCAGTTTCTTTAGTAGCTCCTCAATATGGACAGAATAGTCAAGCTTGTTATCAATCCAGACTCCAAGGTATTTGAAGTTATCACAATTCAGCTTCTCTCCAAGTAAGTGGTTAGTTGTAGGGTGGTGGATGGTGGGGTAGTGGCAGAGCAACTCTTTGAGGTAAAGAACATAGCTTTTGTTTTTGGCATTTAGAAGTAGTTTTTTATCCAGTAGGTTGTGTTGTAGGATGGAAAATTCAGATTGTAGCAGTTCACAGGCTTTAGATAATGAAGGATTGCTAACATATAATACAGTATCATCAGCAAACAGATGGATGTTGGATTGAGTGAGGTTAGCATCAATATTATTAATATAGATGGCAAAGAGGATGGGGCCAAGAATAGAGCCTTGCGGTACACCTCTTAACAGTGGTTTTAAGGTGGATAGGTAGATTCAATTTTTTACCAGTTGTGATCTATCTGATAGATAGCACTTGAACCAATTGAGTGAAGGGGAATCCAACCCTAGTGAGCCAAGGGAGGTGATTAATGATTCATGATCCACTGTATCAAATGCTTTGCTCAAATCCAGGAACACAGCACAGGTACTGTTCTTCTTATCCATAGCAATCTGCCAGTCGTTGGTTACTTTGGCTAAGGCCGAAATGGTGCTATGCCTTGATCTAAATCCTGATTGTGCTGTATTTAGGAGGTTATTGTTATCCAGGTAGTCCCTTAATTGTGAGTTTACTAACTTTTGAGCATCTTGGATAGAACTGATAGGATGGAAATGGGCCTGTAATTATTGAGGTCCATGGGATCACCAGATTTGAGTAAAGGAACTACTTGAGCTGTTTTCCAAGTGGAGGGAATGGATCCAGTGGTGAGGAAAGATTGAAGAGATGAGTGAGGGGCAGATAAGACTTGAGATGCAATCTTGAGGAAGTAGGGGTCCAGGAGTCTGTACCTGCACTTTTGAAGTATCTAAATTGGAGAGAGATCTTCCACTTCTTTCAAGGATATTGGGTTGAAGGAGAAGGTTGATGTAGCCTTTGACCCATGGTGGATTGAAGGTTCAATGAAGATCTCAGGAGATTTGCAGGTGAAGAGTCAAATGCTAGTCCAGCTGTGGTGAAGTGGTCATTGAAGGTATTTAGGATTTCTTGTTTGTCCGTAATTTCTGTGTTATTTAGTAGCAGTTTGCAGGTTAAGGCAGGAGTAGAGTTTTGGCCCAAGATACCCTTTATAGTTCCCCAGAGCCTGGTTGGGTTATTATAGGAGGCATCCAATTCAGCTCTATAATAGGCAGCTTTGGCAGATCTTATTTGTGTTGTACATGAGTTTCTTGCTTTTCTGAAATTTAGCAGTCTCTGGAATCCTTAGTTTTCTTGCCTTTTTCCACAGTTTGTCTCTGGCTATAAGGCTGTTTTAAGATCAGTGGTGAACCAGGGGCAGGACCTTGCTTTAGTTCTGATATTGGTGAATGGTGCATGAATATTGAGAGCATTAGTGATAATGTCCTTTAGGATCTGGAGAGCTGTTTCCACTGAGGTTGTAAGGTAGAAATCTTGCCAATATATTGTGTTACTCAGGTCATGGAGGTATCCTGGTATGTTGAACTTCTTTTTTTTGGCCTTTTGAGGACAAATTCAGCAGGGTTGGTGGTTTGGTGAAGATCTTATGCCAGCTATGGGACAATGGTCACTTACATCATTCGGTAGTACTCCTGCATGCGTATATAAGTGAGGCTTGTTTACCAACATAATATCCAGGAGTGAGCTGTTGCTAGAATTTTTAGGTTAACCCTGGTTGGGTCTTTAATTAGCTGTGTAAAGCCATAGGTGTCACAAAAGGTTACCAATGGAGCAGATGCATTAGATAGCCAGTTTAAATTCAAATCACCAAGGATGATGGTATCTTCAGGCCTAGATTGGTTATTGACGCCAGGTGAGATAGTAATTTGAGGCCTGCTGAGGGGGGCCTATAGCAGCCAATCAATTTAAATGAAGACAAGTTAGGAAGGGATATTTTGATTGACAAACATTCAAATTCCTTTGGTTCGGATGTGTTGATGAGGCAGGTAGCAGAGATGGTGTCCTTAATGTATATGGCCACCCCACCACCAGAAGAGTCCACAATCCCCAAATTAATCGTTATGTGCCCCACCCCCCACACAGAAGTTGTCCAGATCCTCTCTTGTGATTGTTAGGTAGTCCAATCACAATACTATCACAGGAGACTTTGACAGTTCGGCACCACCTTCTTGATACTGAAAGTAAAATCTGCCCACCTGAGCTCCCTCCTAAACTCAGGACACCTGCACAACATCGCCTTGCACTGCCTCTGGGCCAGCGGGGTGCTGAGTATGTTTCATACAAATAAAGCCTGCAGCTATGTATTGTACTACCGTTTCTTTTTCAGTGCTGTGAAGGTAGCAGGGAGAATCTAGTCACTTTACTATCACAGGAGACTTTGACAGTTCGGGGGCCGGGGATAGCATGACATTCGACTTGGGTATTAGTTAGTCACCTAAAACAGTTTATGGTTTTTTGGGTATTTTTTTTAATTTTATTACTGTGCTCATTTGACAGTCCTGTGTTTCAGAATAAATGTAAATCAATCAAAGGGTTTGACTCCAAACTAAGAGAAAGGGTAACAAAAAGGGGCTATTTTTTTCTCATAAGCCAGCAAAGTATAGTTGGTAAATAAAAAAAATATTTTTAAAACGTATAAGTATAGAAAAAAATGTATAGAACAGTTTCCGTATATCTGTTCATTTTTAGCATTAAAGTACTCCTGGGAGTTGGTTTACCAGTAGTTAATCCAACCCCTACGTGCACGAGGCCCTCAGCTATACCTCAAGGCCTCATTACGCACCTGAGGGTTGGACTAACTACTGGTAAACCAACTCCCAGACACACTTTAATGCTTAAATACCCTCCCTTCAATGTGCAGCAGAACAAGCTTTCTGCTATACACTGATGGTGCAGTTATTCTTTTTCATCTGGCCCTCGTATTACCGATTTAAATTCTACTATGCAATCTGATTTTGTGAAAATGCAAAATTGGTTCCATCAACATAAATTAGTTCTAGATGAGACTACGACTAAAACCATGCTAGTCTTCAATCAGCAGAAGAAACATATGTCCTCTCCTCTTGTTACACTTACCACACTTGAGGGAGCACCTACAAAGCAAGTTTCTGCCTTTAGATATGTAGGACTTACCCTTGATGGTGCCTTCACCTTTGAGCCTCAGACTAAACTGAAAACTGTGCTGAGTGAACCAGCTGGCAAAAAAAAAACTATGCAGTGATGTTTGTTAGTTGATACTTACTGTGAAACAAAGCAAAAAATGGAAATGACAGCATTGGTACCCCAGGGATAGGAGTATCTACCCCAAGGACAGGGGTATCAGCGCTGTTGTTTTTTCACATGCATACTGCATACTGTTTTTTGGCCAGCTGCTTCATTTAGCACAGGTTTTTCAGTTTAGTCTGTTTAGTGTAATCTACACGTTTTGAACCGCTGCAGTCACAGCACTGTTGCACCCGGAGTTTTTGTTTCCCTGCAGCTTTGAGCCGCATATTGATTTCATGATTACAGCTGTGCACCCCAGGCTTGGTGCTCTATTTAGACTTCTTTTTTTTTTTTTTTTGTCCCTACCACCAGAAGGCTGTTGGTGCAGTTTTTTCTGCCTGTCTTGGATTATGAGTTGCGTTTTTATTATTATGCAGGCAAGGGGGCACTGCCCAAGGTAAAAACCCTATATAACAGAATTGCTCGCTTCGCCTCTCAACCTCTGTCTCACACCCATCACTGCAAGCTCTTTAAGTCTCTCAGTTGGTTCTCAAATCACAGGTCGAGCCTCACCATCAGCTTTATTGCGAAAAAGTTCCCTCCCTCTCTCAGTTGGTTCTCCCTTGATCAAAGGTTTCATTTCAAACTGAGCAGGCTGGCAAAAAAAAATCCTTCTCAATTTAGTTCCTCTTTCGTTTCCTAATCTTCTTCCTTTACAGGATCAACAAGTCCATACTAGGTCAGCTTGTGGTACTGTTTTTTCATTCCCTTGATGTGTACTACTAAAGGGCAGTGCTCATTTATGTTTTTAACTCCCCAAATGTGTTAACCCCTTGCCTCCAGTAGCTGTCTGTGGAGACACGCTAGTCTCACATAAAGCTTTTTTTCATATGCACTGTATATTATATATTTATTTATTATTACTTGTTTACTTAGTTCATTATCTGAACGACCATGCAAACTGGCTATGCAGTCCACAGACTTATCAATGAATAAAATAAATTATACTTCTCTATAGATTATAATGAGTTCAGAGGGATTAATTAATTGGAGGTAGGTGGGTCCAGTTGCTCTTCAGAGAGATTTCTGAGTTAGATCATATCATTTTCAGGCAGATCATGTGTCTGACGGGGCAGCATGGCTTCCATCAGCTCATCTGGGGTTTTCTTGTTCGATTTTCCTTCAGCATGTGGCAAGTATGCTTTCTACTTTAAACTTCTATGTTTTAGTTTGTAGTTGTATAAAGGCGAGCACGTCAGTTTTAGTGTCTGTGAAAATGTTTGCTGTGAGTTTAAAAGGTTTTTGTTCTGTATGAAAGTTCTCTAGTTCAGTAAGCATGTGGCTTACACACCACATTGATTTTAAGTTTATTTACTCAGCTTGCCTTGATTTGCAGGTCTATTTTTTTACTAGTAAATGACTTGCATCTTAAAAATAGTATCTTGTCATTGTTTAATGATGAGTCCCTGTTAGTTTTACTGCACCTGAAAATGTATCCTGGGAACTTTTAATAGTTCTTACTATAGAGACAAAAGAGAGGAAATGGTTCAGAAAACCCCAGCCCTTGTAAGTTACGTTCATGCTGTCTGTTTTATTTCATTTTTTTAATCATTGTAGAATTTTTGGCCAGGAAAGGCACTCTGAGCCAAAGGTTGTTTCCAGGATCAGCCAGGAAGCACAGGACAGTTCAGTGACTTGCTCAGGGTCACACAGTATGCAGGAAAGAACAGAGGCATTATGGAGCGTCACTGGGATAGAGTCGGAAAGTAGCAAAACAGAATGTTGATAATGAAGATGAAATACAGTATTTTGAATGACTAGACAACAGAAGGTAATTAGAAGAGCCCATGGTTACACACTTGGTCGTTGTCCAAGGCGTGACTTCTTCGTCAGTCACTTTAAGAGTCGACACCCTGACTCAAATCGCTAGTACTGTAGCCACAGGCTCCTGCATTAGCAAACCTATTGCTGTCTGGTTTATTTTATCTAGTGGTCCGAGAGTGTTGCCTGTTTGTGTTTTGTCATACAGTATGCAAGCAGTGGTTGTGGGATTCAAACTATCATCTGTTAGTTCTGTAGATTCACAATTTGGTGCACCATTTGCTAGATTATACTGTCTGTACTGAAATAGCCATGTTTTTGAAAACAGCATTTTATGTTCTGTTTTAAAAATGAATCTAAGGGGGTGTCTATAATTAGATTTTTTTTAATATGATTTCTTTGTTTTGGGCTGTGTGAGGGGTAACTCAATATTTCACAAAAGCCCCCTTTTTTTTACAGAAGTCTTTCAGTTTGAAGTTGTAATTTTAAGAAATTTGTGTGTTAATGTCTTGTTGTTAATCTTCATATGGAGAAAAGTTTTTTAAACATAGCATACATTCGCAGTTTTTTTTCTTCTTCTATATTTTATCCTCCTCTTCCCAGCTGCCCCCTTCCAAACGACTCCCGCAGCCCCGTCACCTGGCTTCCCTGGGACTTATCTTAAACCGGCGTCCTCTGCCACAGAACTTGTGGTGTGTGCCCAGCCACTGGTGCGGAGCCTGCGGGGGGGGGGGCAGTCTTCATCCTGCATCTGGGGTTTCATTTTCCACTGTTTTTTCTCCCTCCTCCCTTTACTTCCCCAGAGCCTCGGCCATTCACAGTCACGCATGCGCATGGAGGCATGCATCTGCGCTGGCACCGACAACAGCCCTGATCTGCCCACCTGGCCTAGCACCAGCCTCCCCAGTACTCAATGCTACCATCAAGCCTCCACTCGGTGGCAGCCAAGAGCCAGAGAGCCCTATCTCCGCAATCTGGGAGAGGAGAGCTGCCTGACAGCTGCTCTATCTACTCCCAGCCCCCGCAACTCATGCTCATTCCCAAACACGGGTCGCCGGCCTGTGAGAGGTAAGGTGTCTGGTGCCTCAGCACTCTGCACCACTGGGCTGGCATACATTCATATTTTGGACATTGTCGGCAAGGTGGTACACATTACAGCAAATAGCATGGCTCTAGCTCTGATTAATTCATGTAATATAAGTACTTTTATGAAGCATAATTAGTAGGGTATTATATGATGTCATAATTAGTAGTGATGACTGAGTAGTAGCACTATGTGGGCTGGTAAAACTGCACCTTTCTTTTTTTTTCGTAGTAATAATTTGTCTTCTCTGTCTGCCAGCTGGCCCCCTTCTGTTCCGGCCTACCCAGCCCCGTCATCAACCTTCACTGGGGCTTACCTTCACTCCAGGAAGTTCCCCATGTATTACCCCCTGTGACTGGACAGGAGGGAGGGTCATGCTACCCACCTCCCCTCACAGCACAATCCACATGTCCAGAGAAAGTACCTAGTCAGTGGTGCGCAGCCCGCAGAGGGTCATGTCATGCTCCAGCTCAGCCGTTTTTTTTCCCACCCTAATTTTCTTCCCAGGGCTGCCCATCACACAGTGATACACCGAGCATTTGTGTGGAGGCACGCATGCACACACGTGTTGGTATGTGTGGGTGGGGCTGGGATCCCACTGTGCTGCAGTCCAGCTTCCATCAAGTGACAGTCAAGTAACTGGGTGCAGTGTCCCCCCCCCCATGAATAAGGAGAGCTGTCAATGGGATGCTCACTCCTCCAGCTAGCCCCTGAGTGACTCAAGTCTGTTCCCAAACCCATGTCGCCAGCACAGCCGGCAGCAGTGCTATACCTGTGCTACCCATCCGGACCCCTACACCTTTTTTTTTTTTTTTTGTTGCCTGGTCCCCCGTAAGTTCAGTCCAGCTCCATCCACTGTCTCCTCATACCCAGGGTTACCCCCTGGGCGGAGCTGCCAGGTGGGCAACCCCCCCAATGGATACTGGGTAGGCGAGATCTGGCTTACCCCAGAGCAGGGCCATGGGAACAGGACCCCCCCATCGGACATGGGTAGGCAGCGGGGATGGTGGTGAAGCCGGCATCATGTGTGGGGCTGGCGTTTTTTTTCTCTTGTGCTTTAAGGATCCCGGGGGGTTGGGACGTGCAATGATGACCAGCGTCCGCCCCACCCCCAATGTGTAGCACTGGCCGTGATGGTACCCCCAGCCTCCGCCACAGGTCCACAATGTGCCAGACACTCAACACCCCTTCCCCTGGAGAAGGACAGCAGTCCCTGGGATACTCAATTCCCACCCCCCAGACGGCCCTCTGACTCCTGAGTCCGTCCCTGGACCCGGGATGTCGGCGCTGCAAGCGGATGCCTTGCCACTCTGCTGGCGGGCTGGCATCCCCTACACCTTTCTTATGGGGGGGCTAACTGTGTATTATATAGAGAATAATGTATAGATGATAGCGTGTTATAAAGGTTTTTTTTAATACACCCGACGTGTGCTATGACCCATAAAACTCAAGAGCGAAGTTTGAGAGGTTTATGTGGTCATCAAACAGAGGGGGTGTAATAAAACTTCTTAAGTACACAGTCAGTTATGTTTTATTTTTTTATAATAAACGGTGCAGAGACATAAGCACAAAAATCAAGTTTCCTAACTAGGAAACTGATGCGCGAGTGATCGAATCACCATAACAACCGGGTATTATGTCATACCTGGTTATTATGGTATTTGAGCACACTGATAATCTGTGTGATAAGGGAGTCAGCAGTTATTACATAAAAATACATACCTGGCTTATAACAACATTGCTTATTTCACCACCAACGTTGTCAAAGTAGATATCTACTCCCGATGGACAGCACTTCTGCAGGTCCTCAAGAACTGTGCCCTTCTTGTAGTTAATGGCAGCATCAAATCCCATTTCTGACACCAGAATCTTGCACTTCTCATCGGAACCACAAATCCCCACCACTCTGGTGCAGCCTTCAATGCGCCCAATCTAGGACAGAAATTCATTTTTTTACTCTTCAAAGACACACAAAGCCCCCATAAGAAAGGTGAAGGGGATGCCAGCGCAGATCCTACTAGGCATGTCACAATAACCATGTTTTGCAATAACTGGGATTTTTTTTATTTCATTGCTAATCTTCCTCTCTCCTGTCACCCAACAGTCCCCATCTGCTGGACACCCCAGCCCCATCACCACGACATCCACTGGGACTTACCTGCTGACCATTTTCCCCCAGGGCTTACCCCCCAGCGGTGTCAACGGGATTCACCAACCCCCATCAGAGAAGGATCCCATTTCTGGCCAGCAAGCCCAGCTGGTCAGGTGCAGGGCCTATGGGTGTCCGGGTGCCATCCTGCTGCTAGTGACATTTCCTCCTCCTCCTGTGGTTCCCCTGAGAGGTGTGAAATGACACCATGACATGCTCCGTGCACTGCCACGCACTGCACAGCAGTGTCTGCCATGTCCCCCTTTGCCCTCTATGCAGCCTGGGTGCCTTTCACCCAGCTTCTACTAGTGACCAGATGAGCACCAGGCTCTACCAACCCTTCCCCCATGGAGGAGAGCAGCCTGTTGGACGCTCGATCCTTTCCCAGCTCAGCCAGCCCTCCAATGCCCTAAGTCCATTTCTGAACATGGGTCGTAAGCGCCATAAGCGGTAGTATCAAGCCAATGCCGGCGGGCCAGACGTAGGGTTAATTTTTATTGAATAGGATGTTTCGCCCATTTTCCTATATCACGATAACTGCATTTCATGACACATCTTGAAATACTGAGATATCTTGTGAAAAATTCAGCTGTTCAGTTCACTACCTCATTACCTCCCCCAAAAATGTAGGATATGGAGGGTCCTTCCCACAAAACCCCACCCAGATGCCATAATATTGGGACAGTATGATAATCGTGAGGTTTCTTTCAAGGTCACCATACCGTGAACATTTTCATAGCATGACACCCCCAGATTCTACCATGTTACTTCTTTCTCTATTTTTATAATATGAAATGAGAATAAAACACATCCAATATTACAAACTTCAGACATATTCCTGCACGTACATGTGGTCAACCCACATGTTGTAGAATTCTTACAGTACAAAGTTAAGCCTCAGCAAATTTGTTATGTAAGCTTGTGGCACCTTACAGCCGTGACTCTTCCAAGAATCAATTTTCACCATTCATTCCCATTTATGGGTCTAACCCGGAGGTGCTAGGACCCAGTGACAGTAAAATCTTTTGCAGCTAGGAGGGGACCGATGTCGGCTAGTGGCACTGCCCACACGTCCAATGTACTAACATTGTGCATGTGAACTAGCCAGTAACCAATGCCAGCCTCCTCCCTTCCTTAGTTCTATTTTTCCCGCCATAGAAGGTGCCCCATGGGAGTGACAGAGTCTACTGCGTCAGTACTTGTATACCTCAGTTCATCGCCATTTTACTGCTCTTTTTGATGCCAAACCATCTTTTCAACATTGAACTGTAGCTCAGTCTGTATTTTCTTTGTTAAAGTGGGTTTTCTCTCATTTTATTGTTATTCTGTTAGTATGATGCCGAGTTCGAAAAAAAGGGTGTAAAGGGCAGGCTGCTGCTCCCTTATGCATCAGTGCCCCAGTGGGAGCCCTACAGCAATGAAGGACTGGCACTGTGAGTGTCACTCCCGCCCCTATGAGGTGCACAAGAGTAGCCAACTAAAGGTGCTGCCCAGATTTAGCACAACTAAAACAAAAAGAAAGAACCAAAGATCCCGCTGATGAAGCCCTTGTAGGGCAAATGCACGTAGGTTTCCCCCAGTTTGTATGATTTTCTTTAAACAAATAATAAGCTGTTGCACCTCTTTTTAGTGAGTACACCTGGTTCTTTCTTTTGTTTCAGTCATGATATGGACCGGAGTGATGCATGCTTCTCCATAGGCAAATGCATCCTTGAGTTCCACACACTGAAGTGGAGTCATTCACCCCCTACCTTTGAGAGGGAAGCCCCACACCTGTGATGCCAAGGTCAGGAGTTTGGGTCTTTCCCCTGTGGAATTACAAGGTCCTCCCTGGCATCACCCTGCTGAGGCATCAGAAGGTCCTGGGGGGATGGGTCTATGGACAGCTGGCTCCTTCTGGGCAGTCAGCTGAGCACCCCCCAGTCCATCTGCCCTGGACAGCGGACATCCTCGGTGGTGAGGCCGAAGCTATATGCTCAGTCTACACTGGTGGAGACCTCTGTGTTGCGGCCTGGTACCACTGAAGCTCCTGGTACCATTCATGGTATTGATGAGCTGGATGGTGTTGGTCATGAGGTTGGGTCCCTTTCTGGTACTGTTTAGTGTCAGGAGAGGGGTCAGCACCGGAACTGTCTCCAGTCCAGTAGCTGAGGTGGTTGTTGCTCCCCCCCAAAGGATCTTGTGGCCTTGAGGAGGAATGTGGTGCCAGCCCTGGCGATGGACATGGGGTGGTTATGATAATGGTACCAACCCTGGTCCCACTTCTGAGCATGATGCCAGTGACTGTGTCACCCCTGGAGCAGTCCCTAGGCTTAGTGCCGGGGATGGCACCAGGATCCACTCTGGTAATGTCTGCAACACCGTTCTGGTCCTGGTGCTGCTTGCGGTGCCAGGTCGGTTCCCACTGCCACTCACGGTGCCAGAGATGGGGCAGATCCAGAGGCAGTACTGATGCCGATGTGCCCAGTTCTGAGGATGGCACCAACCATGGTGAAGGGTTGGAACCTGCCACTAGGCTTTCTGCTGACCCTGAGACTTGTGCTGGAGGTGACACTAACCAGGATTCTGGCAGTGGCCCAGAGGTGAGTTTCTCCCTGGAACTTGTGGCTGACTCTGTCACCGGTGAGGACTGGAGCTGTCTCATGTACAGCTCTCCTTGCCTGGGGTTCAACCCAAGGTCATTGACTGGGTCGCTCTCCATGGATGTTGGTTGACTCTGCTCAAGCAGACTTGCCAGTTCCTCCCCTCAGGAGAGGTCCCCTGAGCACTCCTGCAGCCCTGACAGACAGCTTCTTTCCTGAGCCTCTGCCGCTCCTCCCTAAGCTACCAGGTATCATAGGTCCTCTTGGTCCTATCATCTGGTCTCAGTACAAGGGAATGGCTGGTGCTTTACACCTTTACTATGTTCAGTCCAATAAGGCACAGTTCAGGCCCATAGTCCCCACACCACCCCTTACCGAGTTCAGCTCCTCCTTTCCATCTTCCTCCTCTGAAGAACAGGAATCTCACTCCATTTGTCCTCAGATTCTGATTATTCTGCATACCAGAGGTTTCTTATGGACATGTTGATGGAGCTGGGCATCGTTTTCTTTGCTGGTCACAATCCTGTGTCCTTGCCACTGAGACTCCTCGAAGATTTGACAACTCTGTTATACTTCCTTGGCCTTGGACCTTTGAGGAGTTCACTAGGATTCTAAATGCATCCTCTTTCCACTGCTCCAGCTCCTAGGAATGTCCAGCTCAGGTACTGCACTCCCACAGGATCTTCAGGAGCCATGTATCATCCCACTTTAGGGATTTAGGTGCTGCAGATCCCAACAAGGCCTAAACTACATGACAGACCTCCCGAGACTGACTCTGCACAGATAGATGCCTGGGGGAGGAGGGGTTTTACCTCAGCATATGCCCTTATGTGCATTGCTGGACACCAGGCACATCAGGCGGTGTACAACAAGCACCTGTGGCTGCAGCTAGGTCAGATCCTAACTGCATTGCTGTGCGCAAATTAAGCAGGCAAGTGATTTGCCCTTCTGCCCAGGGCCTGGAGCTGGCAAGGCACCAATGAAGGGCATTGTCTGATACCAATGAGGTGGCCTACAGGCTGATAAGAACAGCACTCTCCATTCAGTGGACGGCATTGCTTCACCTCTGTAGGATGGGACCTCTGGCCCAGCATAAGGTGTTTAATTTGTACTTCCAGAAGGCTTGTTCTGTTTCCTGCACAGTCAGGCGCGAGTTGTCAGGGCACCCTATCGATTCTGTGACACAGAAGCCTCCACCTGTCCCAGACCAGTCTCGAGTCCCATCAGACCTGTGAGGAGCCCCTGCCCTCAGATGGTTTTCACCCATGCAGAGGGCTAAGAGATTTTTTTCCCCTCATGGTAAGCCAACTGCTTCCTGTTTTAGGAAGTATGGTACTCTGTCCTATAAGTGGGAATGAATAGTGAAGATTGATTCTTGAAAGATACGAAAATTACATACTAACTGTAATTGTTGATCTTCTAAAATATCTTCACCATTCATTCGCACATAGCTGCCTGTCATCCCCCACTCAGGTAAGAGCAGGGCCCCTGGGCAGCAAACTTTGTTGTTCTGTTGCACATTGGTATTTTTCTTGCCATTTCCAGTCAGGAGAGGATCTGTTTCTCCTCCTCCCTTATAACTGAAGGGTGCAGTAATTTTGGTTCTGTCTCTTACAAAAAAAAACAACTGGGACAAGGCTTCTCTTACCAATAAAAAAAAAAAAAAGGAAATCCCTTGGGGGCTGAACTCATTCTTTACCCCTCTCCTTGCTCACAATATACCCCCTAAAGGGTATATCCCTGTTGTTGCTACACGCAACGTTTGGCTTCATCTTGTCCATTATTCCACCGAGTCTGTTTCGCATGGATAGTGACAGGCACTTGGGTCAAGATGTAGCTCTCACATAGAATACATCCCAGTGCTTGCAGGGAGCGGCAGGTGCATAAAATAGGTTTTTCTCTACTAAATGCTTAAACTTGTTGGATTTCACAGTTTCACTTTTTTCATAGTTGACATCTTCTTCCTCTTGAATTGTTTTCATTGCTCCCTTTGCAGTGGCAAGGATATATTATTTGTGCTCCATGGACTCTACCCATTTATGCCTGTTGTCTCACCACAAGTGAGCTTCAGAGTTTTTACCCTGCTAAATTAAAACTGTCCTCTTGGGAACGCAAAGGTTTTTTCATCAAGCAGGCTTTCTGCCATCTAGTTAAAGATGTCTCCTTTCAAATCCTCTGTGTAGACACCAGAGCTATAGGCCAGGGCTGCTGCCAATTTTTCTTCATTATCTCTACCTTTTCTGTCCAGGTAGAAGGAATTGGGCTCTGGTTCTTCATACCCACTTCTCTTGTGCCACCCAGTAGGCCCAACCCTTATTTGCCGAAGTTGGTATGAATCACGTTTTATTTGGTTGTTATTTTTATATCTTATATCCTTTTCCTATCACTTTGGGCGAGGGAGTCTATAGCCCCTTCAGTTCTTTCCAGCTGTCTTTTCTACTGGCAAACAGAACTGAAGAAAGGAGGGGGCTGGCATCAGTTACTGGCTATCTCACGCAGTGCAGCCCCATCTAGCTGCAAAAGACTTTGCTCCTGCGGGGTCCTAGCACCTCCGGCTTAGAGCCATAATTGTGAATGAATGGTGAAGATATTCTGGAAGAGCAACAACTACGGTGCATAAATAGTTTTCATTTTTCTCCCTGAGAGACACTGTACCGTCCCATCCCCTGGAACAATTTAGACCTCACAGCAAATATTTAAAAATTAAAATGCGTAACTGAAAGAGAGTTGCTCCCTGCTGGACAGCATATACCTGCACTATACCATGCAGCCCCCAACTCCCTCAAGTGGTCACCCAGAATCCATGGCTTGAGGCACAACTACAGGTTTGGGCAAATATCAGAAAACAATTATGTCTAACCCCTTCTTATCCCTGCTCTGTTCTCTGCCGCTCCTGGATAATTTCCCCACTTCCTTATTTACTGTACTGCTTGACAGCTTGTACCAAGACTTGTGCAGATTCTTAATAAACATTTTATTAACAAAAAAAATGAAAACACGTTTTTCTGTGTAATTTTTATCCTACTTTTCTTGTTGAGGAACAGAACCCTCCTCCCTGACCATGCATGTCTTCACAGGAAGAGCTGTAAGATGCAGGGATGGAAATCAAGCCTGGTGGGTGGATGGGGTATTCTAACACCAACACCTAATATTATGGCCACCGAGGGATCCACCATTTACCAGCCAGATGAAGAGGGGGCCCAAAAAGGTTGTCAGAGCACTTAGTAGTGGTAGTGTACTAAATCAGTGACTCTGCTCTGCCGCCTCACTGAAGCAATGTCCTGGAGCGGCAGTTCATGAGACAGCTGCAAGGACTGTTGGAGCAGACAGCTGACAAGCAACTGACAAAAAACGGAGATTTAATAAATGCTTCTCCACAATAAGGCAAGTGATATTTAAGTATTTTAAATATCACATACTTTAGAAGTCCCCCACAGAAGCATTAGAAAAGCACTTTAATTAAACAATAATGCATGACAGGGTGTGTGTTGTGGGATTTACCCATGCCTTGGGTGTTGTGTCACAAGGTGCAGCCAAGTGATGTTAACTACACAAGAAGTGGGTAAATCGCACTACTACACACACCCTAACATGCACTATTGTAACTATAAAATTAATCTGTATAAATGTTTTGACCAATGAGGTTACAGGATTTTCATAACCTATTTTATAATTACCATTTTGAAAGCCCACAGCGGCAGTGCATTGTGTTGCCGTGCAGCCAACCCGGGTTCAGGAACAGACTGAGGTTGTCACATCGAGAGGCGGACCAGGCTCTAAGCAGATGCTGAGAGAAGTGTGCCTTGGCCAGGGAGGATAGGTGGTGGGTTCCGGCACCACAGTGACCCCTGCAGGTAGTCCAGGGAGCTTGCTCCTACTGGAGGAACATGTTGTGTGTGCCCAGGCTGACTGCGTCATTGCTCACGCCTCAGGTAGGAAAGTAGATGTGGGAGAAAAACTGGGGAGAAAATCCCAGTTGCCATCTAAATGATGGCTTTGGCCTTAGCAAGGTATATCTCCGATTGAGGACAGTACAGCTGGGGATAAAAACCTTCATACAATATGCAAGGACACAAATCCAGTGTCATAAAAATGTTATTTCCACATACGTGTGATACATTTTAGAACCTGGAATTTATCATGCGTTATGTTGGATAAACATTAACTGTCAATCATCCCCCCTTCCGCAAAGAAACACCAGCCTATTGTCTAAATAGGACCTGCAATGGATTGATCGACACTTGAGCAGTCTGACCTCAGGCACATCACTCGTGGCTTACGTTACCCGTGAAGTTACCCAAGGTAAAAATGCTCTTGTGTAGATAAATAATGTATCATACAGGTTCCCATTGCATATCCCTTATATATATATATGTATATATACAAAGAAAAAAATCACTTCAAAGTCAAACCAGCCGACAGTCGGTCAGAGAAATTTTCATTTAGTGACCACAATGCATGGTATTAGGGAATATGCGTAACTGTGCTTTTTCGAAACCTTAGCTATTCTGTCAGTGATGTATGCCCCATGGGTAACATTTGCTCCCATATGTTTACACTGGTGGTTTCTTTTAGATTGAACTTCATATTCTCAGAATAACTCAGTTGAGATACAATATCTTGTTTTCAGCAGGGTCCTGTTTTTACGAATTGTTACAGCTGGGTGGACTGAAACACTCTGAGGTTAAATTACACGCTCAATACAATATCTCGTTTTCAGCAGGGTCCTGATTTTACAAATTGTTACAGCTGGGTGAACTGAAACACTCTGAAATTAAATTACTCGCTCAAGATGAAAAAGTAAGTGGCTCTTGCGGATTTGAACTTTGATGGAATATATAGATAGGTTACTCACCTGTAACCATTTTTCTAGGAGTGGTACACAGTTCACATCCATACTCTCATGGTTCCACTGGAAGTATTGATCCATCAAATGTCTTTAAGCTAAGCTCCTCCTATCACCTGGGTGGTATATCCTCCAGCTGCCCCCCGAGATGTCAGATCTTTGCACGCTAGAAGCAGGGATCTGGGTGCCACACTGCCAGGAGAGGCTGGGTGGGTTGTGTGGATGTTAACTGTACACCACTCTTAGAACAACGGTTACAGGTGAGTAACCTATCTTATCTAGTGGTATGGATACAGTTCACTATCCACACTCTAGCAGACTCTTACCAGTTCTCCAGGAGGAGAGGGCAAGGCGTGCACCCCTATTTGGTGAACACAGACAGGAGAACTGAGGTTGACAAAGCAGCATCCTGATGTGACTCAGTGTTGATACTGTAGTGGAAAATGAAGGTGCGAGCAGGTCTCCTGGACAGGGGTGTCCCTGGAAGTAGCCACCGAAGCAGCAGTGTCTGGTGGAATGAGCCCTTAGACCCTTGGGAGGCTCCCTACCAGCCAACCAATAGCGCAAGTGAATGCAGGATGTAATCCACCAGCCAATCGTTTGCTTTGCTGCCGGTCTGCCAGGCATGGCTTCTGCGTATGTTACAACGGCGAGCCTCACCTGAACTCTAGATGTGTGCTCTTTATAGTGAGAAAGCATGCTCCACAAGTGCAAAGTATGGAGCCTGTAGTCGGCCTCCGAAGATGGGTTATTAAAGTATTCTGGAAAGTTCATCTCCTGATTAAGGTGGAACTCCAATACTACCTTTGGGAGGAACTTCTGGTGGGAACAAAAAACAACATTATTCCTGTGGAAGACCAGATAAGGAGACTCCACCGAAAGGGCCTCGAACTCACTAATCCCTCTGACTAACGTAATAGCCTTCATGAAGGCCATCTTCCATGACAGGTGTGACATCTCACACCTGTGCATAGCCTCAAATGGCTTGCCCATAAGCATAGCCAGCACCCTGCAATAGATCAAATGGTGGTGGTGGTGGTTCACGCACCTGAGGGGACAGGTGGACAAGGCCCTGGAAAAAGCACCCAACCACCTTCTCTTGGGCCACCATCGGCATACCAGTCCATGCCTGGTATGCAGAGATGGCTGCCAGGTGCACCTTGAGGGTTGTCATTCGCAGTCCTGACAGAGATGGACCAGAGGTACTCAAGAATGCAAGCCACAGGGTAGGCAAGGGGATCCAGCACCTTGCCCTGACACCAAATGGAAAACCTCTTCCACTTAAAGGCGTAGCACTGGTAAGTCAACTCCTTTCAGGATGCCTCCACAAAGTGGAGCACAGCTTCCCAAAGGCCCAAGGCCTGGAACTCTATCTACTCAAGAACCAGGCTGTGAGGAGCAGGGATTGAGGGTCCAGATGCAGGACCATCTCCTATTGTCTAATCAGCAAGTCTGGGTGAAGAGATAACCGCCACAGAGACTTGTTGCTGAGGCTGAGGAGATCTGGATAACAAAACTGTCTGGGCTAGTCTAGAGCTTTCAGAATCATCTGTGCTTTGTCCTTCTGGGCCTTGACCACCAACCTGTGGATCAAGGGGAAGGGAAGGATGGCATCCATGAGGCCTGGGGTCCAAGGCCAAGTGAAGGCTTCCCCCAACAGTGTCCCAGACTGTGCAGGACATACACAAAACAGCCACAGTGATCTGTTCCCCCAGGAGGCAAACAGATCCATCAGAGGGGAGGCCTGTTGGGAGAACAGGTGGCATACCACCTTCTGATGCAGGGACCACTCATGCAGCATCTCTACCACCTGGTTGAGAGCGTCTGCCAATTGACTCTTCACTCCCATGACATGAATTGCCAGGAGATCTGCGCATGAAGGTCTATGTGCAGAGGGCTTCCCAACACAGAAGAAGGGAGTGAGTTCCAGTCTACCTGTTCAGGTAAAACATGGTTGTTGTCTTGTCCGTCTGATCTGCATGACCAGACCCCTGACCAGAGCAGCAAATTCCATTACAGCCAGCTGCACTGCACAGAGCTCCAGCAGGTCGATGGTGTGATGGAACTCCATGGGTGACCAGAGCCCATGGGTTCTGTGGTCTCCCAGGTGTGCTCCCCACCCCACCAGAGACACATCCATCATAAGTAATGACAGTCAACTCTGGGTAAGCAATCGGGATTCCTTCCTCCAGATAAGGGACCAGTTACCACTGAATGGTATCCCACATCAGCTGGGTCACTAAGACTGACTGGTCTGGATGACCTAGGCACTGGGATCACTGGTGTCCCAGCTCCCACTGCAGGTGACGCATATGCCAGCATTCCCAAGGGACCACACTGGTGGTGGATGCCATGTACTCCAGCAGCCACTTGAAATTCTGGTCAATGCAAGTGCCTAACCTAAAATGATTGGACAAATGAGTTATAGTCCTGAGCCCGGTCCACAGGGAGATGGACCTTGGCCCGCAGGGAGTCTAGCTCTTCCCCAATAAACTTGATGACCTGCAAGGGGATCAGTTCAAACCTGTCTGGGTTGACCAAAAGGTCCAAGTCTCTGCAAGTCTGGAGGGCCAAATCTCTGGACAGCTCTATGGCCTTCTTGGACAGCCCAGCTATCAGTCAGTCATCCAGGTAGGTATACTTCCTGACCTCCTTGCATCGAAGAAAGGCTGCCATCACTGCCATGCACTTGGTGAAGACCCTGGGCACAGATGGGAGGCCAAAAGGCATGACATGGAACTTACAGATAACCCAATCTGCACAAAACTGAAGGCACCACTGATGAAAAGATCCAGGGAACAGAACTACATGTCCTGCTCCAGGGATGGTATGATCTGACTCAAGTGACCATCTGGAACTTGCGCTTCCGAATAAATTGGTTCAGATTGTGCAGTTCCAGTACAGGGTGTCAATCCCCCGCCCCCAGTCTGTTTTAGGACCAGGAAATACTTGGACACATACACCTGACTTGCCAGGGCATCTGGTCCACAGGTTATAGCCTGTTATGCAAAGAGTTGAACAATGTCCTCCTTCAGGGTGTTCAATGTGTCCTGTGACACCAAGGACTCCCGACTCCAGAGGAGCAGAGAGCCTCGAAGCCAAGAGGCAACCCTCTGCCTACCACCAGTACCCACATCTCCATAGTAATGATGATCCAATGTGACCAGAAGTGACACAGCCAACTCCCCATTGGGAGCTGGGTCAGGGACTTGACATGTGGGAGGCTGACATTCCCTGACCCATCACTGGGCAGCTTTGGAGGAGGCAGCAGCCAATGGGGCCGAAGGGGCACCACTTTCTCTGCCTCCGCCTCTGCCTCTTCTTGGCCCCTGGCCAGAGAACTTGGTCTTGGAGCACTACTAGAAAGTATTTTCTTAGACTTCTGAACCTTAGGGTTCCTCTGGGATGAAGCCACAGAATCCAGGGTGGCACTGGACTACTCAATCCTAGTGAGATGTCCTTCCACCCCCGGGCCAAAAAAAATCAGTGCCCAAGAAGGGAATACTGACCAGCTTGTGCCGAGTGTCCGCCATGAAGGTGGAGAGCCTCAGTCAGGCCCTGTGATGCATCACAACGGCCACTGCCATGGCATGGGTGCAGGAGTCGCACATGTCCAAGGACATCTGGAGCTGGTACATAGCCAGTGCTTGACCCTGGTCTCTTATCAACTTCAGTGGCAACTGCTTGTAAGCAGGGAGGTGAGGGAGGATTTCATCCATCAATCCCAACAGGGAGTGACCATAGCTGGCCAGCAGGACAGCATTGCTGACCTGACACAGACCACAGGAGGAGGCAGCACAGACCTTCTTGATTGCATGGTCAAGCTTTCTCAACTTTTTGTTGAGGGACTTGCCATGTCCCCTTGGCCCCTGGACTTCCACAAGGCCAAGACGGAGACCAACCACTTGGCCGAGGGTGATACAAGGACCTTGAAAGGGACCCAGTAGGTACTACATACTTGCAGACCATACAGGTGGAGGGCACTGGGCAGGATGCGGAGTGCTGCCAAAGATCCAGGGCTGGTCCTGATTTGGTAAGGAAAGACTTCTTCACAGAAAGAGTGGTGGATTCCTGTAACAGCCTTCCAGCCGAGGTGGTGGGGGCAAAAACAGTGGTGGGGTTCAAGAATGCACGGGATAAGCATAAGGGAATGATAGTGTAAAGGAAGCAGGGGATCGGGCACAGTCTGTGATAATAGTGTAGGTAGGGAGAAATGGGCAAACTGGATGGGCCAAGCGGTCCTCATCTGCCCGTCTAATTCTGTTTCTGTGTTTCCTAAAATGGCCTCAGCCATGGGAAAGGTGACCTCCAGAAAATCGTCCTTGTCCAGGATATCAGCAAAGGGGTATTTAGCTAATTTCTGGACTGGATCCACAGACACATTCATGGACTCCAAGAACAGTCAGAGAAGAGCCCCAAATGACACTGGCCCATGGGCAGTAGTCAGCTCCTTGACCGAAGCCCGGTCAAAGGTGTGCGTCCTCGATGACAACATGGATGACCCATCTGAGTCATCCGAGAACTCTTCAAAAATGGCTCATGACTGTTTCCCACCCTGGACCACCCAAGTATCTTCCAACTGGCTAATTTCCACCAACAGCCAACATGGCAAGCTGGCTGCATCTCAGGAGTCCTTGGTTGGGGCTCCCACCAAAGGCTGTGGTGGAGGAGGTGCAACCCACAGGGGCAGAGAGGTAGATGCCAGAGACATCTGTCAAGACTGGACTGGCATGAGCAACACTGGTGCCTGCCTGTTGACTGTAGTTCTAGGGGGCAGAGCCCTACTCCACCCTGCAATGGTCCACTGCTGGCAGAGCCATACCACGACTTGCAATGGTCCACTGCTGCCAGAGGAGTTACTCGTATTGCTCCTGCATCCTGCGGCAGTTCTTCTCCTTGCCCAAGGATGAGGAGGTCAAGGAATGTCGATGGCGGCATCCTCCCTGTCAAGCGAGATCAACAACGTGATCGGCACCTCCACCTTAACCTGCAACCAGATAGCTGATGTCGACGGGAAGTCACCAGAGGGTCAGTACAGACCAAATGCTGAGCCACACTGACTAGAACTACCTTCAGCGGCAGGACCACTGGTGAAAGCTGGTCCTGAGTGAAACTGGTTGGGGATACCGACTGGCCCATCTCCGCCTGTCTAAGGAATGGGAGAACTGGGGTCCAAGAGATTGACTCCTTGTCGACCCCTACCGATAACTGGTCAACAGGGTCGAGAAAGATCTCAACAATCTGCTTGAATGGTGCTGAGATCGACAAGCCCATCAGGAATACTGAGGAGTTGTTGACCAACCTCTCAACCGAGGGTAGCTTGACCAGAGTGGAGTGTTCAACATGAGTTGAGTGGTCGGGGAAGTCAAGGGAGCAGAAGGACTGCGATCTCTCCCAATCCCATGACTGGCACCAGCAGCACTTATGTTTCTTACCATGATTAGGGCAGGGTTCTACCTGAAGGCCCCAGTACATATCCTGGAATGCATCTGAGAAGGACCCTCCAACATTGCCTCCATCCAGGAGCAACACAGAGACCGAAGAGGTGCCCACCGCAGCAACCACCACTGCTTTTTCCAGGGCCCAAGCCCAGCAGCTGAACCCACCACAGCCGAGGCCTTCTTGGGACCCTTAGGTCAAATCTTTGTTTCCCTTTCAACTGGCCAGCCAACCGAGAAAAAGCTACGCCACACAATCTTCCAAGAATGAGAGAAGCACTGCCTGGCATAAGTCACAGCCAGAAACATTGTGATGTACCCCTAGGCAGTAGAGGCAAGACACATGTGGGTCCGTGTTCAACATCTTCTGTTGACATGTGGCACAGAACTTGAAGGTGCGGGACAGCTTTGATTCCTCTGGGTCCATCATCCTTTGACAGAGCCAAAGCAAAGGGGTCAAAGAGAATCCACTTTGCATAAAATTCTCTGAAGAAAATCACCAAAATCCGCAATGGTAGCCTTCAACGCTGCAGAGTTGCAAAGGAGGAGTCCTGTCCTTCCAGCAGAAAGAAAGATCTGATGTCACAGGGTGGTGACAGAGGATATACCACCTAGGTGGTGGAAGAAGCTTAGCTTAAAGATGTCTGACGAATCAGCACTTGCAGTGAAACTGCCAGTGTGGATACTGAACTGTATCCAGGCCCCTACAAATATACATTTTTCTTTTCTTTTTACTTCATTGCCACAGGCCAACTGCAAGGGGCTCCAGGCAAACCCCAACCTTTGATGGCCAACCCCCAAGGCTTGCTGCCTACTGGGAGGCCTACAAGAGACGCTTTAACTCCCATTCTGAAGTCTCATACCCAGTGCTACAGAGGTAAGGCATCTGGTGAAAGAGTAGCAGGCAGTCATCATCAGGCCCATTGGTCTATTTTCTTCCGTTATATGATTCTCCCAGTGTACGAAGGGTTATTTATTTAATCAGCACAGCCATAAGGCATCTTGCCAAAAAGTTAAGTATTACAAAATATCCACAAACAGTGCACAAGACACACGTTATCAACATCACACCATGAACTAGATGACAGAGCATCAATGACATGAAAAAGCAGTTTAACTATAACTGTGGTATTAATACATATCCCAATGTACTCCAATCCTAGCAGGCTCCAAGCAAGTGCACACAGTTGCTCAGCCTTCAACATCTTGAGTGGGGGGAATACAGAGAAAAAACTAGGCCCAACATCAGATGACAGTCACCTACAATGGCTACATTGCTGGGTTAAATCCTGCAGTGCCCTCCTCCTCCTCTGTCCCTGCACCATCCAGGACCAACACACCACGCTTCTTTCCTCATCCCCAACTCCCCAAGGTATGCACGGGAAAGAGGATAGCCATCCAGGTGGGAAAGTACCAGTCCGCTGGTGTTGGTCTGGCAGGTCCATGATACAGAGTGGAGAGACCCCAGCTAGGATGGCAACCATGCAGTAGAGAGGGCAAAGGCAGACCAGAAAGAGAGGGACAAGGGGGGTGCCAGGTGCTGTAAGGAGAAAATCACAAACAATCACAAAGCTCATTATTTCGCCTTGGGTTGTTGGTGACATCTTAAACTATGAAGCATGAAAGTGAACATGTCACCAGGATGTCTCAGATATACATGTAACCCCCTTACACTTACAAATGGGGGTTCCCAAAAAGTCTTCGTTGAGCTTGCCTAAATGCTCACTGCCAGGTTGGTGTCCTGCATTTTAGCAGTTTAAATGTGATTACCAGAGCCTGTATAGCAACTGTGTACCGTCTCTTTAAGAGCTGCCTAATTGCAGTTTAAGTAATCTGAGAGGGAGCTCTCTTGAAAGATGTAACTATTTACTGAAAATCATTTAGAGTGATGATGATAATGTAGTTTGTAACATGGAATAAAAAAGAAAAACGAAATGAAGCACTCAGATAGGTGCAAACACACCATGTGGTACAATAGAAACCATGGTCTAATACTATAGTAGATTATGGTTTGTGATGTAATGCCTTGGCAATCCACTACAGGCAAGAAGCAGTACACAAGTGAAAACAACATACAAATAGTTCACAGTTTGTAGCTGTCCCAACTTATATTTGCTAAGGTTTTTCCTGGCACAGGGTTTTTGAAATTTTCAAGGTTGTTCTATATTGTAACTGCAACAGAAGTTCATGAGTTACTAAAGATTGTACATTTAAACTCCACATATACTGTTAATTACGCTGCAACAATATTTCTTTAGAAGTGAACATTTACATACTGCTACCATCCCTTCTGATCTACTGCTTTCTAAGCAACTGTGGGTGCAATGCATTGTGGATGACTGAATAACATTATCTGTCCTAGCCTTTTCTTGGTGAATACACAGTGGTAAAGATGAGCATGCAGCCTCTATAACCGAAAGCAAAAATAACAGACACTGAGATAAAAGAAGCAAAATCAAAGAGAGAGGATACTTCTATGGGTGAAAAGATAAATTGAGAGAAACAAAAATAAATTAAAGAAACAGACTAACAATACTAGTCAAAACAAGTATTTGAAAGGTGAAAGCAGTAAACGTTATGTTGTTCTATGTCCTGCTGAGTTAGATAGTTTAGAGAGAAAAAAAGTGAAAATAATATTCCGCAAAATAGTAGTTGTTCAATAAAGTGTTTTTCAGATTGGCTTAATTCAGTACATTTGGAGAAACGGTGCTTGTGCTACTAGGATTGTTTGACAGCCACCTATTGGTCTGCAAAGGAACTGCAGGAAGAAAACTAAAATGTACCATAGCACACTCCCATCATGCAGTGCAGCCTATATCTTCTAATACACAGAGAGGAAAATCAAAGCACCTAGAATAGAAAGTGAATTGCAAATTTTTGAAAAGTTGTAAAATATGTTTTGATGTTAGAAAGCTTAAAGCTTGTAATGAAAGTTATTTTAACAAAAGTGAAATAGCAGCCACGATATTTCCAATAGGTGTGTTCCAATTCTTTTGAAGTATATGTACATCATGTTTAATAACTCAACATACAGCATTCTGAAAGTAAATCAGTGTGATTGCACTCATTTATTCAAAGGCTATTAATCATACACTCATTGCCATGTTATAAGCGGATTAAGCCACTCAAAAGGAGGGATCTACAGTGGAATTAATCCATGGTTGGTTGGTCAGACCCACGAGGCCGCCCCCCCCAACCATGGATTAATTCCACAGTAGACCCATCCTTTCTTGTGGCTTAATCCTTACTTGTATAACCTACTTTCTTTGTAGCAAGGACTGTTTTGTTCGTCTCCACTATCTGGGTCCTGGACTGCAAATTGGACCGAACAGTACTGGTGGGACCTAAAATGTAGCCAGACTACAGGAGCTGTCTGAATTCAAAATCTGTAGGAACTTTGGAGCTTTTCTGTGCCTTTTTTGCAACTGAAGGGGGAGCTCTTGCTTTGACTGACAGCCAAATAAGCACACCAAATCTTTTGGATCTTGGGGAAGTCCCGGGCTGCTTGCAGTTTTCAGTTAGTTCTGAGCTGGGAAGTGAAATGAGAGGAGCTGAAGTGATTTTGGACAGCAATCCTGAGTGGATTCGCATGGGAAAATGGTGAAAGGGCTGAGTTTTTGGTTTGCAGGTCT